>OY728156.1:793568908-794861408 GCA_963277665.1 Viscum album | reverse complement strand
TTAAATGGTACCAAAATCCACCAATTTTTACCTTTTATGTATCACAAAACATAGAGGGTGATCAAACCCATGCCACCTGATCATCACCCAACTCACCCTCCCATGATTCATCTAGTACTAAATACATGTTGACCATGTGACATGGAATATCAGTGTCATTAATCCATAATATCCCTTTAAAATGCTCTTCAAAAATGAGATTCTCACTTGTGCCATGATTTATTCAATGGATTCCTTTAAAATGATATTGTTTTATAAGATTAAATATTTAGACATGCAACTACTAGTCAATATTGCCAATAACATGAATCGTCCAAATCGTCAAACACAGTCTTGATTTTCAAGAACCCCTAGTAATTTAATTAAAACCTAAGGCATAATCATGCCTATATAACCAATCCCATATACCTACCATGAATTGGTCTCAACATGAGTGTACAAATTTGCTCACCATAGCAGATGATATCCATAATCCAACCCAACCCAACAAACAGGTTTCCATTCATTAAACCAAGGGTCAACCTATAGGGGTTTGAGTCACAATTAAGGATCTCTAGATCATCCACCTATCCCTACCACACAATTATCATATAAAGGTCACTATTTATAACCACATAGTCTAATGATTAAACCTCCCAATGAAGCCACATCTCACAGGGTGTCATCTAGATGCCTGTCATAATGAAAGTAATATACTATTCTTATCAATACTCTCTCATTATGGAAAGGAAATCAATGATATACAGGCATCAAAACTATCCTCAATAATCCTATGAGGTCCTTGATTATCTTATATTTTTACATATAGAATTGGATATCTGAGTAATATGATATGAATGTAGAAAATGTAGTGAATTAGTATTCATGGGGAATCTCTATATAGCTAGACCTCCTCTAGGATTCAGTTAAATATAAATTTGTAGGTACGTATCTACATCACAATAGAGGATCAAACAAGATAACCTCAAAAGAAGGAATCAACTATTGATATTGACCAATGAGGGTCAAATTTATGCATAGTTTATCTTCTCAATGATCTATGTCATTTCATAAAAACTCAGTTTGCTTAAGTATAATTTCATTCCAATCTGTGTAGAAAATCACCATATAGGTTGATACTAACACTTTACATAACCGAACCTAACTAACCAAACTCTACGATGGGTCTAACACTTGAAAATCACGTTCCCTACCTAACTACTAGGAAAACTACCCCCTTCCATGAGGAAAGAGTAATCAACCTCACTATCAAAACGTTTCATCATAGATCCACGTGACCTACCACCATAATGATATATATATTGGTAAAAATATACAACTTAACCCAATTGAGTATAATTGAACCAATAAACTATATGGAAAAACACAAATTAGATTATTGTAAAATTTATTTAATTTTCATCTATTACCAGTAATAACCACACACTAGAAGGATAATAAATGTTTACCCTATGGGTCAAGTAAGATGAATGAGATAATTCTTTCCTTTGTTGTCTAAGATTAAAAATCAATCACTAGCCTCTCACCAATGAAAAATAACCATAAATCCATAATAAATCATATACCCAACACAAAAATTTCTTCACTTAAAGAGAAAATAATATACAAATGTAACATCACATATTATAAACTACAATACCTTGTCTCTTGAGACTTGTAATTTTTACTAGAACTGGTGTTTTGGACACCCCAATTTGATATGCATCATATGTTATAAAATATTCATAATAATCATATCTATAATACCCCAAATAGTAATTCACTCTGAAACGAACAGCTACGATAACACTTTATAATTTACTAAGCTGGATTCCCTAAAATCAATGCCAGATTTGGTTTGACATAGGGACTCAAGCAATCCACTTCATACTTCAAAGGAGGCTGACTAATTGTGAGGGACAAGGAATGTAAATGGAGAGACTATTCCCTTATATCATATTAAAAAACAAAAAAAATAAACATGTATATCCCAAGTAATATATTATCATAGTGTGGAACCAGTAAATAATCATTAATAGAGCCATTATATAATAATAAATAAGATATTATAAAATCCCAAACATCCATGTTATATGTATCACATTGGTCACCGAATTGGTCTACCATACATACATGAGTGCATAAAATTTACTAAAATAAAATTAAAAGGCTCAATTAAAAGCTTTTAGCCTTACCAGATACATGATATCCAAGAAAATTTCTACATGATCTAGAATATTCATAATTATCCAAATGAATGACTCTACTCAACCATTAAACATAGGGTCAGAAACCTATACTCCATGTAAATATTATAAACCTGAAATTCACACATAAGGTATTCATGCACAATGAGGTGCACATATTGGGGGTGAGAAATAAAACATGGTAGGCCAACCCTAGCAGTGAGCCTATTAAATTATGTAACATGTGAATGATCATGAAATATTAACATCATATCCAAGACACAAGTAGAATAATATATAATGAAAAAAATATAAAATAAGCAGTATGTCCACATTTTACCTTTCTGTTCATGATCTGGGTCATCTAGGAAATGTTATTTCATATATATAAGTATATATGTATGTGTATATATCCTCATGAATGTGTGTATATATAATAAAATAAGAAACATGTTTAGAAAAATTCAACAACTGATTCTTGGTTCCATTATCCCCACTAACTAGAAATTCTATGAAAAAGGTTTTGATATTTTTTTCATATCACTCGTGATGGTTATAATTAAATTGATAATTGGGTTCATAATCTTGATTGACAATGCCTACTTCTTCCAGTGTCTAAAATGACACTGATTAAGCTACGTATCCACCATAGGATATGTTTACTAGCCCTAGGATCACCCTAAATCACCACCAATAACTATCATTAAGGGTTCTGGGTAATAACAAAACATCCTAGAAATATGTAATTTATATAGATTTCATGGTTATCAATCCATGTAAATCTTATCTGATATCTAAATTATAGGATTCAGTGTGTTGGAAAGCACAAAATTGTGATTAGAAGAATCCATAATGGGTTTACCCTTAGAAAATATGTAAAAGGAATTATCTATAGATCCAACTATCTATATCACATCCATTCAAATAAACATCTCAAAATATTACTCCTAGACAATTTTGGAGATTTCAGTAATAATGTGTCCACCCTACCTAATTTTTCACCCTTGGTGTCACATAAGGGGAGCATAATCATCCATGAGATTATCACAAATAATTTATGAGTAGCTCCATGTAAAATGTTGTTGTCAGGCAAAGATCATATGATGGATCCCAGAAAGTATGTCTAGGATTTCTAATACTCATGTAGTCTCAACATGAAAATATCCTTCAATGTATGTTTGGTCATCTCAATAAGCATGTTGGATCAACGTCAATATCCTAGAAAGTACCTCTAAGTATTAAAATATTATCATAGTCATTAAAATGTCTAGAAATCTGGATCCTATTAAATAACTATTTCCATAACTATTATAAATTACATCATGTTTGGAACAATTGTTAAAACTGGGAATCACCTATTGAAATCATTGATGGATCAGTAGAAAAAAAGGTGAATGAAAAAAAATAAAAGACTGAGGTTTTTCAAATACCTAAACCCAATACTGCTTGAAATTATGATTGTGACATCAGCTACCATGTCTACACGAGCACATAATTTACCTGCAGACGTCATGTTAATCAATGGGGAACCCATGGGGTCCCTTATTTAAAAACACTATTGAGAAAACCTACTTTTTAATCTTACAGTCTACACATAATATAATGTATCCCCTTTTGGGTCTTCTAGGTCATCTCGTAAGAATAGGAATTCCTCTTGGGTTCATCAAAAATAATAACTAGAATCGGTGTCCAATATAGGATCTTCATAAAGAATAATTTAAAAGAATGAATCTAATTCATGATCCTCTAAGTTGAAACATATTTCATGGAATCCAAAAGGGGATCATCTGAAACTACTAATTTCAGTGCCTCCTGGTCCATAAATGAATATCTCTCCAGGGATATGTCCTCAAGGTAGAATATGTGTAATACTTGGCCACAAAATATTCTTCATAGACTATATAAAATCATGGAAAAAATATTAGGAGGCATATGGATTAAATTACTATAAGAATATCATCTACATTAAATCCCAGTTTCCACAAAACACAACATAGAAGTCCAAATATAATTCCATGGTTGGAACAATGAGATATATAGGAAAGACATTCCATGTAGACTACATATGCATCCAATAATGACTTTGGCATGTGAAAGCATTAAATAACCTCAAAAGTGTGTCATTGAGGTAGTAATCCTGACAAACCAAAATTATATGTGTGTGATCAAAGAACTCAACATGTAATCTAAAACCACATTCCTATCCATGTACTTCTACATAATGGCCTGAACACAGTTGCAGTTTGGATCTATACATAATACAAGGTGATGTCTCCCTTACATGGGGTCCCCTACTAAGTACCATTGGCTACATTCCCATGTACTAGTACAAAGTGTGTACTCAAAAGTATATATAATGTACTTTTAAAAACACATGTACTAATATTATTAGCTACAAGTTTAGGTACATGGACAAGTCCTAAAACAAGGATTTTGAAAAAGTTACAAAGTTTTTACATTATAAAAAATCATTATCCCTGAACAAAAAAACAATCTTCATGTGTTCGTGGAACCATACACACTGTGATTTATGTTTACTGAATGGACCCCCCCTAATCGGGCCAAAAAATCTATTTTTCCCCCATCTTAGTAATATATTGATCCTTAATGGGACCTTAGAGCCCACAAATGAGTTTTAAAAATTGACTAACTTAAATATGTATGTATTTATAGAAAAATACATAAAATATTCCTTCCTTTTGAAGGAATCCTCCAAGGATTCACCCATAGCTATGTTCCACCACTACAACATGATGATCCGACTCCTCCTAAACACCATAGAAGAACCTGTCTTCCTGTCTCACTTTTTTTATCTCTCCCTCTCCCTCTCCTTTATCAGTTATGGATTGGTAAACACATAGGGGGTATGCATCAGAATCATGATGGTAAAAGAGAAAAGAAAATATAAAATAAATAAAGACAAAGAAATGAAAAGAAATATGGGTTTCGGGCCTAAACCCATTTCTCTACCTGAGTTAATGTCATGATTTGGAAAAAAAAACCTTGTTCTAGACTCAAAATAAGAGATCAAATATCAATATGATGATCTATACAAAAGATAACATTGAATAAACATGTGTGAATATTTTAATATTAACATAATTACATATTAATCATCAATTATTTTTTGGATAGTCAAAGGGCTCATGGTTCCCCAAAACAGATTCCATAAGGAAAAAACCTAATTATGATAACAAGGGTTTGTTTCAAAAACTTATATGAGTTCATATTATAAAGTTAAATAATATTTTTATTCCTCCTATAAACCAAAGTAAAAAAACTAAATTTATGATTAATTTCATAGTTTGAAAAAACATGATTCCATAAAGATTGGGAAGTATTTAGATCCATATTTGGGAAATGACTGATATAGATTAAAAATATACCATTATTAAAAAAAATTTATTCATGAATGATTCTTTGGTTATATACAAGTATTTACAAAACCCCTCCATCTAAGGATGTATATTCTCTTATTCCTAACCAAAATTCAACTATATGTAATCTGGATATCCCCCAAAAAAATCATATGGATTCCTATACTATTGATGAATGATTTAAAATTATGAATAAATATGAGTTTTTATCCCTCTATAATTTTAAAAAATTAAGATTTTCTAACTAATTAAGAGTGTCAAAATTTAATTATCTATATAGATTCCCAACAACATACATTGGGTCTGTCCCTAAAAAACTCAACTATTTAGATTATGATTTTTTTCATAGTTATTAAGGAGTTATAATAAAATATTAGGGTTTCTTCTCTAGGATTTTTCAAGATGGAATGTTTTTGAAATTATTATTTCTCTATGATAATATGTGATATGTTAGTTTTTATTTTTATTTGTAATCAAGAGATGAGGTTTTCATTTTACGAGGGTGTGAACTGTGAGATTTCTATTACCCATTATGATGATTTTTCCTAGTAAAATTTTATCAACAATGGGATTTTATTATTAAATAGTAAGAAAATATGTTTTTGGTGATTAGAAGCATTTCCTTGAGGACTTATGTAATTTTAGGAAGGCTTTATTTTACATTAGTGTACGAACGTGTTTTATAGATATTGGTAAAATTTATTAACTGAGTAATAAAATCACAACCATCAAAAAATCATACCCCCTGAATGATCCAGGTAATATTTAAGTTTTATTTCTAGATTAAGGATCTAAATGTTACACAAAAAATGAGATAACCTCATTGTATTTTAATTTATTTGGGTTTTCTTCCTCAAAAAATAATTTTTTCCCTCTCTAAAGTGTATCATAACTATACCTAAAATTTCTATACATAATATATAGTTGAATGATTCCATGTATAAAATAGACAAATTATTGTACCAAACTCAGTAGGGATTTGATTGAATATGAATGAAGTGGTTAGGTGGTTAGCCAATTGAATGCAATAAAAATGGACTCACCATAAGTTGAAGTAAATGTTTCGTAAATAATCTCATCATATAAAGGGAGGATATATCAGAGAAAGAGATATATCATCTATAGTATGTAATATAAAGACCTTCCTTGTGAGTAAAGGATAAATAAATTATTGAGTCAATTGATAGTATTGTCATCGAATAAACTACAACTACAAATGAGTGAATATGCATATACTCAACTGACCAGGACATGAAATTTACATATTTCAAGTTAACTAACCAAACATTGTGAAAAACCTATGATTATAATTTAAAACCAATAATAAGAAGTGATGAAGTGAAAAATAATTAATGAGACCACATGAATAGTATCAAATTCCATGTGTTCACAAAACTGGCCATAAATCAACTGACCATAATAAGTTTCAATCGATCTTGCATCCCATAAATTGAATACTTCTATATTTTACTTCAAATTAAAAAAGTGATTCAAGGTATAAAATATTTTATCAAAACCTCATTCAATCAATCATTAAATTCTTTAACATTTGAGTATAACCAAATAAATATTAATGATAAATGATTTTAAATGTGTATGGTATACAATAGTGTAATCAATGATCATTATCAAAAGTAATAAGGAATAATACATTTTGATTAACTCAAATATATAGAGCATCAATAATAAAGAAGTAATTTTTTTTTTAATTTTTTTACTTTTATTATTTCTTATCTCTACATAGTTGCTCCAATTTTTCTTATGAAGAAGACAACTAATTTTTTTAATATGTAATATTATTTCATGTACCATATGATAAATTGTTACTAGATTATAATATCATTTATACACTATTACTATATGGTAATTTCATGATTATTTTTTAGGTAATTACTTATTATTTTCAAAAATAATAGTATATTATGCATCCTTTTTCACATTATAAATATTCACTTAAACTATAAAAAATTATGTATCTGTGAACATTTTATTAATTTTAATCACTCTAATTTTTATGTTGTGTGGAAGAATGTTTTTTGAGATTATATGTAACCACACTAAATACATCTCAATGTTTTAAAAAATATATATTTTTGAACCAATTATTTTTTAAACCATCATAGGATTCATAACTACTAAATATATGTGGTTTTAATTTTGGGGGAGGGCCTTAAAATGTTCTTGATTTTAATTCCATGTTTTACACAACATATAACCCTATTTTTTTCAATTATAATATTTTCAAGTGTCACTTATGAATTTTTAGTGGGTCATAAATTTTCTGAAATTTAATATTTTTAATTTAAATTAAACACATATGATATGAATATGAATGTTCTATCACATGAAAATCAAAATATTTATTGATATTTTCCTTCATTATTATATTAATGTTGAATACGTTATTCATTTAACTAATAATTCAATATTTTTTATCCAATAACATGTCAAATTTATTCTAATCACCTATATTATTTTTTCATCCTCTCCATCAGAAAAAGTGATGTTTGAAATATCAAATTGGATGATATTTTATATTCTTTTAATTTATATCCAAAATAATTAATTCAATCATTTATATTATATAGAAAATTATTGTTCCCAAAAAACATTTATTATTATGAGAAAAATCATATAGGAAATGTGAAAGGGCCCATGGGGGGAAATCATTTTGAAAACGAATTCATCCTAGCACTTTATATTTTCATTTTTAGATTTCATTTCCACTACTAATTTTGAAATATTAATTTATTAAGGATAAGAAATATCATAATTATGGGGGAATATTTGGTAGTTTATTTTTTATATATTCCCCAACATCATTATTGAATAATAATTATGTTTTTAATGTCATCATAGGCTCTAAATAGACAATTATTGAAAAATTAAAACTACGGTGGAAATGGAATTCATTGAACATATTAATATAAATTGTTTTTCTCAGTGATTTAATGATTAAAATTTCTTTTTTTTTAATTTCAAATATTTTCAATTAAAATTTACTTTCAATTTTATTATGAATTTTTTTATCTCAATAATTATAAATTTCATTAGGATTAGATCAATCTTGGAAGGTTTTGAATAATATAGTAAACATATGATGATTTAACCAACTTGGGAAATAGTATAGTTTCATCATGATCAAGTAGTAATATGTTTCATGTAGGAAATAAAATTCCATTTGAAGACTTCTGTTGGAGTCACCTACATGGAATTTAGTGAACATAAAGGCACCCCACATATAAGATGTTGAGTTAATGATCATATATGATTTCATTTATGATTGATATAATTGTGGGTTTATGCTTGACATAAGTATAGTGCATGTACATAATGACTACCCCCACCCTCAATCATAGAGGGGATATGACTCAACACATACTATAGAGAGAAATGGAGGCACATGAATTAGAGTGGATATGGAATAGAATTATAACACTCCATGTAGTTACTCTATATATAAAGCTAGATGTATGGTAAATTTTCCTAAAAATCATATACTTATAATTTTTAAACATCCCAAGCTCTAGTATTGAATTACTCTAACTGAATATATTTTTTCCATCTTTTACGAGAATCCTATTTTTTTAAATGGATTGAATTTTATGAATTGATATATATCATTCCCTATTATTTTATGGTTTAAATCATTGAGGTGTATTGTTCTTTTGGTCAAAGCTCTCATTTTCTATTCTTCAGGAGCATCATTTTTCATATACTCAATGTAATAACATGTAAGAGTATAATATATTTTTCCAAGGAAACTAAACATGATATACTTGAATAGAAATGGTTTTTAGTTTTATTTTATCCATGAAGATTCATCCTTGTTCATAGTTCTATTAGTAATTTTTCTTCTTAAGAGAGTTTTATAGTAGGATTCTTCATCTAAATATAGATTGGTATTTCAACTATATTTTCTCCCAATAATAGAAATATTTTTATTAATTACATCCAACAATAGTGTCAATTTCTATAAATTCTATCTTATATAGTTTCCAAAAATCCTTATATTTCTCAAATATCCTATATCTTTTATAGTTCCCACTACATTTTCATATTTCACCATTATTCTCACCACAACTGTTACTTCACAATCTCTCAAAATCTACATCACATTAACAAATTTTTCATGGTTCTTTTTTATTATTATTTTTGGTTTCATCACACACCTAATTCTTATATATGGTTTGACCCTACATAACATAGATCCAATACTTTATAGGTTACATATATTAAATTTTATGTATATTTCACAAGGACCTTGTATTAATCATTAATAAGGACACATTTCATATAAGATATCAAACACACTATCATTGGTAAGAATAAAAAATCATATTTCCTATTTAATAATATTTTTTTGTAAAATATAATTCCTTAATTATTTATAAGTCATTGGATCTTCTAGAGACATACTTATCCTAGATTCATTTTCACAGTTATATACGAAACCAAAAACTAAAGAAGAAATGGTTATGATAAAAATATTAATAAGAAAAATTAATAATAATTGTATTATCCTTTGAAATCCTCACTTCAACCAAAGATAAATTAGGCATCAATATTAGTAAAAACTATAAATATTTCAGTTTAAATCATGTTTCCATAAATAACATAGTCCCCAAAAAACGAATGTAAAATTATCATGAGAATTCTCAATATATTTAATCTAAAAAATTATTTTAAATCTATAATCATATAATTAAACATTAAAATTATCTACAAACAATAATTATTTCAATCTTATTAATATATACACATTATTTATTAATATACTCCAAAATAAGATAATCCATTCAAAACAATAACATGAATTTCTATAACATGGAAGTTATTTTCATTCAAAAAGGTCATCTCATTTCATATTAGATAATAAATTTATCAATTTTATTTATTAATCACAATTAACTAAATATTATATCACACACAAAACCTAAGAGTAAATAATACATCAATCATGAATTCTTCTAAAAACCCAATGAACATTTCTGATAATATCGTATAACCATAAAACCCCATCATAAAAAAACTCAAAGGGGTATGCATAGCTTTAAACATATGATAATCCATAAATATATTAACTTCTGATGGTTTCTACCACTCATAAATTATTCTTATTTGAAAACTTCATTATCCTTAAATTTATATTAATTATGTTTTGATACTAAATATGATTCCCCAAACTCGTACATCTAGGTCTTGTGATAAAAACATATTCATTATATACTAGCATTGATACCAACTCAATAAACCAAAAAAATAAAAAATCCAAAATTATGATATCTGTAATAAAAAATAAGTAACTTTTATATCCAAGACCTTCATGGTTTATAGTTTTAATGAAAAAGAAAAAACCATTAACTAAAAATCCCTATCTTTCTCACCCAATGAAATTTTTTTCTACAATACTAAGAACTTATTATTTCACTATATATATTCCATGTTTCCTAGAAATTTATAATCACACGATATCCTTAAAGGAATAAAAAACATAATACACTTATTTATAACATATTAAAACATGATGAAAAACAAATGTGTGAGCTCATATGCTCAGTATGAGGTACTGTAAAATAGGACTTATCATTTAATTACGTGAAATGATAGGTGTTTCAAACATAAAAAATAAAATATTATTCAATAAATTTAGGCTCCCAGATTCATCTAGTCTGATCCATTTCATGTTTATGGCGCCTATAATACTCAAAGGTGGCCTATAGTGAGCCCGAATGTGTTTTTATGGAAAAATATAGAAGAAGGGAGGAACCAAAATATGTAAGGGTTTAACGTCATGAATATGTAGTTAATAGCTTTGTGAGATCCTAATTCATGGACAATTGAATCAGAAACATGGATACATCAGTTTTATTAATCCATCAACTATGTGGAGCCATTAGATATAAGAAATAGGGTTTGTGGACAGATAAGTTATCTGGATGGATCATCTACATGAGTTAACATTTATGTTAATCGGCTATATGAATCCATTAGCTTTGTAGGGCCATTGGCTATATCGATCCATCAGATCTGAGAAATCGGGTACATTGATTGATAATCTAGATGGATGGATATACTAAATGAGTGACTGACTACATGAATCAACTACATGTATAGATTTTCTATTTCAATCAGCTATGTGGCTAGATCACCTACATGAGAAATCATCTATCTGAATAGGCTACATGAACAATCGCCCATGTGAATCGGCTATGAGCATGTATTGGCTACATGAATTAGATGCATAGCTGGATTAACTATGTGGCAAGATCAGATATGTGAGTAATCAGCTATATAGAATGGCTACGTGAAAATGGGCTCATCATTGGATCTTATATGTGGGGCTATTGTCTATGTGGTGAATTCTTCTATAGTGAATGGGACACCAAAACATTTCCACCAATTTCCAAATATACCCATGTGAGTCTTTTGAGAACACAAATGAAGGGCCATTATAGGCCAAAAGGTTAAGTATAATTATATCTTTGATTTTTTAATTTTGATGAGGTTGTGAACATGTCATTTCAATTTATTTTTATGTTATCTATAATAGATTTAATTTAATATTTTGTGATCTAGAAAATCTAATTTTACCCTCTATTAACATAGACATGAAGTCCCCTTCCTTCATCCCTTTTAGAATTATTTTTCTCGACACTGATGGTTATAATTATTTCCATTAGATTTGTGGAATCATGATTCTTTTTGTTCATGTTTCTTCCTTCATCATTTCCATCTTGCGTGCACCCTTTATTTTTGTGTAGAAAGTTCAAAGATATTTTTTTCTTCTAGGTAGGGGAATTATTGATTATTTTATTTATTTACATGAAATTTTAATGTTAGCATTGTTTATCCCTTTGTATGTAAATTTAATTAAATGAATAATTATTGAAATTGACTAATAAAAAACTGGATTGAGATCATCTATAATTTCTTTATATAGTGATAATGGTTTGTCTTATGATTTTAATTATTTTGTGTGATCTATGATTTGATTATATCGTGTTCTATTTTGAACATTTAATCTTTTTCTCTTGATTTAAAATGGTAAATAATGTAAATTTTTAATTAATTAATAATTAATTAGATAGTTAATAAAGAGGAATGTTTAATGAATTAGTTTTTTTAGTAATTTCATGATGACCAAATTAATGAGAGTATGAATTTTTAATTGAATGTAAAATTCCATTTAATGAGGGAATTTTACAAATAATGTGAATCAAGTGAGTTCTTGTAGATGGAATGAATAAATGTCATGTTAATAAATTGGAATTTAGTAATTTTTTTGGAACTAGAATGTATGTTCATAAGTTTTTTTAAATTATCTGTTTAATTAATTTAGTAGCTGGTTATAGCTTGATTCTATAGGTTTCTGGATGATGGAACCAATGAATAATGAATTGGTTAATTTAGGAAGGAATAAAAATAATTTTCTTGATAATGATAATTGTGAGGGTGTGATCTTCACGTATACTTGAGAAGGATGAGTGCCTTGTGTTAGGATCTATGAAACCATGTTTGTATGTGATATGTGCCTCATATGGATGAGACTATGATGGAAAATATGATGTGGGTAGGGTGGGCCGAATAAACTTATAGCAGTTGATGCCTACTGTAACAAAATTGATTTTTATGTTTTAAATATTCATATTATATGTCTTACCTTTAGAACCATGAACTTATATGGTTTGAGATTCTATGGCCTGGTGAACTCAGAATAAATGTTTGGAATATATTAAATATTTAAATATCATTATCATGCAGTTTTCATGAAAAAATTAAATAACTCTTGATCATGGTCCTATATCATAAATCTAATAGAACCATTGGGTTTATAGAGTAGGTTTAACCCAAGGGATGACATAAGATTTATGAGCATTGGTTTTTTGAATAAGCTATTGCTAGCACAAATGGATAAAATAGATAAATAAATTTAATTTATTTAATTTATTTATTTATTTTTGAAACGTTTGAAAAGATATTATATAAATAAATTGTTACATAGAAGTCTCAAGCTTAGCCGATAAACCCTAGAGACTTAGAGAGACAATTTGTGAGAATTCTTGTCAGACGACATTAGATCTGATTAGAATCTTGGGTTAGTGTGCCAATGGGACATTTGGATCTTGCCAAAAATAGAGATACATGAACTTTCTTCATCAGTGGTGCATCAAAAATCTAGGTGGGATGTTTATTTTCTTCAATGTCAACACATTCTTTTATCGTAGTTCAACATGCATTAAATCCATGAACAATAATTGATTCACGCATCGATGGTATATTAAAATTTTGGATTTATTATTGTTCGTTGATTTTACCCCTCGTTTTTTGAATATTTCTATGACAATAGATTGATCAAAAATATAAAATAACTGAGGTTTATTTGACCCATTTGATGGATTATGGATTTATCACTCCATTTGTCGCTTGTTAATCACAGAAAATTTCATTGTCTCGTGGGTCAATGAATACCTAGTATTTGATCATTGCACACCCATTCCATAACACAACGGATTGATACCAAAAATGAGGTTCATGATAGTGGGTAAAATTGATGTGTGGCGATGATGTTGGATGTTCATATGTGGATCTAGAGAGATTTTTCATACCCAGTCATCCTAATTTTGATGTTTCAGCTATGAATGGATTGAGTAGTCATTTATTAAGAGGATTGAAAGCCCAGTTCTATAATCTGGTGTGAGTAGTATTTTTTGTTCTTGGACCATAGATTAAATAGATAAAGGAGAATCTAGTAACATAGAGTATGGTTTGTAGGATATCCTGTTATATCTGGAAAATTCCAGGTTACACGACATGTATTCTGGCGTTACATGTCCTGTAGGGATCTCCCTATATTATTCTATAATTTTCCCAAATATTTAAATATCAAAGGGTGTGTCTCCCTATCACACATCATGTGACATTTTTTGGAATCTAAACATGTATCTTGAAGGATACATATATATAAGAATTCCAATTACATGGACATGACCAACTATAAATGGACACATCCAGCTGTACATTGGTTGGTACATGGATAAGTAAAAGAGTGAAAAAGCATTGGAAGATGGAATGGGGAAGGTAACATGCGATATATACAGATTTTGTAGCATTCTTAAGCACCGTTTCTATGGATTTTTATATTTTGTGTGAGGAAGAACCTCATGGTCAGAACCGGGGTTGAATGGACATTCCATTTAACCCCAGTAAATGTTGTCTACCCCATTTGAGGATGTTTGTTCCCCTTTGTTTCTTTAATATTGAATTGTATTAGTTTATATTTTTCCATTATCCCATTAACATAGGGGTATATTGTGTTATTATGTACACATATTAGGACTGTGATCCCCCCAAGTAGATGATAGATAAAATTTGTGGGGTCCCACCATGAGATTATGTGTGATATTATATCATTTTTACCCATGTTGGGGTTTATAGAATTGGCGTGAACTCCTTTCATAGGGAATATATACTCTATATAGTATTTGATATCTATAGTGTTTTTGGTATCATTAGAAAATGATCCCTTATATAGCAGGATAATCTATATTGGGTATGCAGTGTCCCCTAGTAGTCTTGGGTATGACCCCCTATCTGAGTATCAGGGTCATCAAAACCAATGAGATTTATTGGGTGAGGCTGAATTATATTCAACAATTAGATGAGTGTATCCTATAATAGTAAAGATTATGGATTTGATTCTCGCATGATGATCATTTCTTCATGTAGAATCATGTAGTTGAATATTGGTTGTGACTATCAGGTGACCTGGTGTCCTAACATAGTTTATCTGGGAGGATGTTTGTTATCCATTGATTTATATATCATTTTAATAAGTTTAATATTCTTGATTTCTTATGTTTATTGTTTCTATGGTGTTAAATTGGTAATTTTTATTCTCACCACTAGATTGGCTCTCCCTGCACACGTCACTACATATGAAGATGATGGACCATTTGATATTGTCCTATGAGTAAAGGGAGGTGGAAGAGTGTATCGTTATCTTGAAAGACTAATGGGTTTCCTAGGTTCTTGTATATTATCATATTCCATTACATTGGAGATGTTTGGACTATCTACTGTTTGGGGATGTTCTTGTATTTGACCCCTTTTTCTCTTTCAAAACATTACTATCACACTTAGTTTATGGGATTATAGATTTATTTATGAATTGGTTTTAGTAGTTTAACATTTCATAATTTTATAGACTTAGAGATGTGTGTGTGTATACATGTACATAAGACTCATGCCTCCCATTTCTAGGATATGCCATCTTAGAACTGGTCACCAGCCCATGGAATATTGGAGGTAGTCTTGGGGTAGTAACGGTTTAGACCTTGGTGGGTCAGGGTAATGACAGAATGGTATGAAAGGAGTTTATACCCTAGGACTGGAGTTTCTAAAGTTAGTTTGAGTTAACAATGTTTTGATCATCAATTTCATTTTCAGGACTGGGACTCCAATGTTGGTGTAGTGGCTGATATATCCCTACATCAGGACTCTAATAACCTACCATTCAACTCGGTACATATAGACATCGATTTTATGGAAAAAATTGGTTTATTCACAATATAGGATTGGTTTATGGGTCTCATATCAATATTTAGTCATCTCTCTATATATACTCTTTAAAAATGGTATATCTTGTTTATTTCTAGATTCCTCCATAAATACAAAAAAAGGGTTACATTGTGTGGTCATGAGGATGATCCACCGAGTGATGTGGCTTCAGTACATGGCCTTATTCCAGATATAAGACCTTAGAATGGATTAATAAATATACCACCACCCATTGAGAATAATCTAGAATTGGAAGTTCTAGCTAAGGATGCATGTAGGATGAGTGCACTTCACATCTTCCAAATGCATTAGCATCCTATGTTATGGGATGTTCCAGACCCCAAATGTTTCTAAATACAATATTGAAATTTTCTCAAAATTTTTCTACCTTGTGAGGACACTAACATATCAAATAGAGGTCCTTGGGGTGAGTATTATTCAGGTATCTGTTGGGATATGGG
Source organism: Viscum album (assembly GCA_963277665.1). Taxonomy (NCBI): domain Eukaryota; kingdom Viridiplantae; phylum Streptophyta; class Magnoliopsida; order Santalales; family Viscaceae; genus Viscum; species Viscum album. Next base: position 794,844,845 of record OY728156.1, on the reverse strand, counting down.
GGATTTTAGTGACTTAGTTACATGATATGATTACCCTCTCTTGGTTTGACTTTGAGAATCTCTCCAAGGAGAAGTTTCATCTAGCTATGTTTTGATTAGTGCACAAATAATATATTCTATATCTAAATCAGATAAATTTAAACATGGGGGTGTATTCAGTGATTTTATATGATATCACATGATAATACATTGTTTTGGTTTGGAATATGATTTTCGGTGCACGGTCCACTGATTAGTTCTTACTCAAGGAAATCAAGTCTTCAGTGATATTTGTTTATATTCCCACATATGATGGGTTTTTTGAGTGGGACATGGTGGTGGAATGATTATCGTAAGAGATGGTACCAACATTGGTAACTACTAGAGAGAATCTAGGAGCTATGACCTCATCACATGGTTGCTGATTGTAGTCTGAGGTAATGAAAAATTACATATTATTTAGGAGATGTTTCCAAAACAAAAATATGTGTCCTAGAGATTGTTGTGGACCACTCGAGGAGGTGGAAGAGATAAGTCAAACCTACCCACCTCCTACTACTCTATTGGTCATTCTACCATGTCAATCTCCCTATAAACCACCCTACTCCTACCTCTTAATCTACCTTGTAAATATCTCAACCATCTCTCAGACAGTATTATGATGGGTCATACAATCCAGAGAAAGATGTCCCTGACCGTCATAAGAGAAACACCACCACTCCATCTAAAAACATTGCAATTATAATAACCCTAAACTTTTTCACATATCATTACATCATGTTAAGCATAATAAACCATAAATTAAAACCAAGGATCTTGAATTTTATTGCCTTTTGAAAATTAGGTAGATAATTAAACAACATGAAATCGAAATAAAAAAATATTTTATTTAATCTTCAAAATGAGCATCTAAATTCCTTTCAGCACTTTAATATAGATAAGATAATATGGGGAAAACATTATCACAAGTTATGAGATAAAAAAATATGTAAGGGGATGAACGTAGGAATAAACAAATATTACATGGGTTAGAAGGCATAACATGATGACATAAAATTGGATGAATAATGAAAAAACAGATGGAATTGTTGCATATAAAACGTGGGATAATTTAATAATGGCATCATAAGAATGTGGTAAAAACATATTTCATGACATAATAATTATTCAAGGCTAAAATCCAAGATGATTTCACATGGAGTATCTTGAGTAAAGTCTTACTGACATGACTACTGCACATGGTGGACCATGTCCCATAATGAAAATCAAGTTTACTAATAAACTAAATATGACATCTCATGTGATTAAACAATACCCAATGTATTGAAGTTCTATCTGGGTGCACCCATCATAACATGTTCATCAATATTTTTTCCACAAGAATAATCTAACATAAACATAGGGTTTACCCAAGGAATGAAATGGGTATTGTATTCTTGTTATAGAGCATAAAAAATGGGAGTATCAGAAAAGGTTTCCATGAAATAGTGGAATTAATTAATAAATGGATATTGATAGGGTAAAATAGGTATATATGATGATAAATTGTGTCAAAATAAAGTTAAAAAAAATAAAAATCTCTTATTTATAAAATTTATAAATAGGCCTTTTCAGTGCGGTTTAATGGATAATATTTAAGACTGTTTAAAGTGAGAAAAAGTGTAATAGTTTGCATAAATCCATAAAAAAATTAGATGTTTTTTGATGATTTTAATATTATTTTTATAAAAATAATCGTGTCTTAAAACATTCTATGGTGTGTACTTGAAAATGTGTACAAAACTGCGAAGTTCCCTTTAATTGGGCCTGTTTTTTCAAGAGGAATTGAAAAGGGAAACTTATAAAACAAGTATTTACCTATGATAGAAATGATAATTAAGCAAGGTAAATATTTTTGGAGAATAAAAATATAATTTATTTGAATTTAAAAATAATAATTATGAATTAAATTTGGGTAAATGGAGATCAATCACAACCCTAGGAAAAAATGGGGCTTCAAATAGAATCCCATAACTTGTGTTTAAATGTGTTATGCGCATTCACTTAACGTAGGGAATAGTAGAATTAGATTAATTAATAATTAGATTAAGAACCTCATAATTTTGTTTATTTATTATAATTCTATTATGTTCATTTAAATCATTTTTTGATGAGTTATAAGATTCAATTCCATCATTCGAAAGTGTTCGTTTCCTTTATTTCCATGTCTCATTCACTTATATATATTTATGAAAGATCACGTAAAATGAGAAAATGTTTCCAAAATTTAAATTATATAACTTCAATGGAAATTAATTTCATTAATTGGTCTCATATATTATTTCTTCATATTTGAAGATGATTCATTGTGTAAAATTTTAAGGATATTCGCTTAGAGTTAGTTCGTGGTTTTTCAATCGTCGCGAAGTAGTTTTGTGTTATTATTTAATATTATGTATATATGTTAGTTTAAAAAATAATATGTTTTATAAACTAAATCATTAAATCTTTTGAAACTTTATAATTTTTTTTACTATCCTTGAATGCAGTAATGGAAAATGGAAATTTTTTCTTCTTGTAGGTGATAAATCAACACACCACAGATGATGTTTTCATTTTTTGACTAAAAGGGGGAGGCAAAGAGGTTTGACGATGAATAATTCCATTAAAATAAAAACATTAATGTATATATACCATAATAGAGTGATAACAACACTTTTTTAAGGGGAGGTCAGTTTAGAATAATGAAAGAAAAAACAGAAAATAAATTAAATGAAAAAGAAAGAGGATTTTACCTATTTAATTCTTCTCTTGAGAACCCACATTGGGGAATTAGGTTTGGTATGTATTTGATACCAAAGACTAATATAAGTGAGGGATATTATTGGGATGATTATTGGGAATAATTTTTAAAATCATCAAGGATTTAAAAGTGTGAGTAGAAGAGGTTTTGGGGTCGTACTTATAATGTAGGAGAGCTATCTTTTTTGATTATTTTATTCATTAATTTTTTATTTTTGATCAAGACTAAAAATAGTTTTGATTCCAATGAATACATACCATAGATATATAAGTATATTTCAAGATTTTTTTCTTAATTAGGAATGACTCAATAAATAGTTTATTTAATTTATAATGTTATATATTGAAAATAACGGTATTTCACTATTCACAAAAAAATCAACTATTTGAGAAATATCCCTAAAATTCACCCTGACCATTTTTCGATGTGTATGATTCAAAAATTTACATAATTTTATGAAAATAATTTTTTAATTATGATATATTTAATTTTCAATTAAAATCATCATTTACTAAAAAATTATCGATTATAAAATTAAATATGATTTTATAATAATATGAAAAACTAATTAAAATCTCATTAAATTTTCTCATAATAATTAGACAAAAATGTAAACAAATGAATCTATTTTTTGAAAATAAATATTTTTTATGTCATTAAATTAATTTTAAAATTATAAATTATCACTTATGTTTCATAAAAAATACCAATACTTTGGTTATTATTTTTAAAACATCTATTTATGTATACAAGGATATAAATATATCATATATTATTTTTTAATATACCTAATTTTTTTATACATTCATAGGTGAGGTTACTATTTTATTGGTTGGATTAATATCCCAAGGTGTGTTACTACTTTTCCAATGGTCATGTTACAATTCCATTAATATAGTTTCTTTAATTTATGAAAAATCCCACTATTTCATTAATTATTCATTTATAATGTTTTTATTGTGTTATCTATGTGATTTTATCTTATTTATAGCATATTAAATAATTATAAGAAGGGAATTCCTAATGATATTTTTTTTTCATTACATTATCCACCCTTATGAAATTTTTCCATCAAAAATTCATTTTACATTATATATTAAAAATATGTGAGGGTACTTCTCCATAATTGTTTCCTCTAGTTCCAATGTAACCTCTTCATACATATGGTTCCTCCACAGTAATTTTACAAGGTGAGTAGTCTTGATGCGTTGAACTCTATCTCTATGATCCAAGATCCTAACTTGATGATCCTCAAATCAAGGATATCTTTCCATTTTAAACACCTTTGAATTTATTCCATATAAGGGATATGGGATTTAGTTCCACAAGAGGGATACATGTAATACATAATGTTCTTGAAACATGGTAAGTGGAAGTTCTATTCGATATAACACATCTATGATATGGTAAAGAATCTATAAGTGTCCCATGTTCCTAGGACTTACCATTATTTCCTTCCCAAATCTCATAATCCTCTTCCCTAGAGAAATGCAGTGAAATACGATGTCTTAAACTATAAACTAATGGTCCATTTGACTATTGTTTTCATAGATCTTCAATCAACTTTGGTCCTCCTTGATGTGTTGTTAAATGGTTTTCACTTTTTCTGCCATTTCTTTTACCATTTCAGGTCCTAATAGCTTATGTTCACTCACTTCATCCCAGTATGCCAATGATCTGTATCATTTCCCATAAAGGTCTTCATATGAAGCCATTTGGATGATCAAGTAGAAACAATAGTTTCAAGAGAACTCATCTAGAGGTAGATGTTGGTCCCATTCTCCCTTGAAGTCCGTAGAATATGCTCTCTACATGACTTTTAGGGTTTCAATAGTCCGTTTAGTTTGAGGATGATAGGTCGTACTATTGTTTAACATAGAGTTTAGAGAATTTTGGAGACTTTTCTAGAACATGGAGGTTAATCTCAATTCCTGATTGGATACAATTGATAGTGGTACTCTGTGTAGAATTACCAAATATATGAGGTATATTTGTGCTAGTTGATCCAATAACATCCAATCGATTTGTGATAAAGTGAGTTGTAAATATAATAAGATTAAAATGAACAATATACTACCATATCTCTTGATCTTTTTTATATCCATTGTTAATGTCAATGGTGATGTTTTCACATTTCCATGTTGGTATGGGTAATGGTTGCATTATCTCATTAGATTGTTCCATTTAAACCTTCACTTGTACACATACCAAGCACTTCGATGTATAATTAGTTATATACTTCTTTATATTTTCCCACCAATAGTTCTCTCAAAGATCTTGCTACATATTTTTTTCTTCTTGGGTGAATAATGATATATGATCTATGGACGTCATTTATAAGATCTCTTTTTACCTATGGGTTATATGGTACACATACTCGTGACCTGAATTTTACTTAACCCTTGACCCACTAAAATATTCCTTGACACTTGAATACCTTTAATAAATTTATATGGTAATATATAACCATTCTATAAACTAAAAAACATAATCATAATCATAAAGGATAGTGGGAATAAGAAATTTGGTAGCTATACAAAATTCGATAATCATATGTATATCAGGTAAGGGTTTTATAGAATATGATTGCATACAATAACACACGTTCTTAAATAATATAATGATACTTTACTCTTGAAACAAACATATTTATAATCCATTAATTCAACATATCCTTCTTTATTGCATACATTAATATAGGGAAGCATGTTCTAGTTAAAATGGATTTATACCTCCACTAAACATTCAATTACCATTCCCATATCAGATATTCCAATTAAATATTTTTTATTAAACCGAATATTGTTATAAAACACCCCACAAACTAAGTCCATCATCAAAAATAGTCTAATGGAGATAAAGATTTATCAAATTCTTGGAATCATCATATACTCATGCCTATTTATATTATATAAGGATCATAATCAGCTTTCTATAAAACACTTCAAACATACTCATAAATAAGAATCTCAATATCTATATAATTTCCCACTTTATTCTATAGATATGTTTTTAATGGTTTAAAAGGAGTTTTAGAGACTAATATAACTAATGTAATGAATCTCGTATTCTAACATGACCCAGGCTTTAATAGGATAAGAAAGAGGAAGGATAAGAGTATGCGAGAAAACACCCTTTCAATTTTGGAATGATAATTTTTTAATTTTTTATGACAACATGTAACTCTTGGGAATATTTTACACTTCTATAATGATGGGAATTGACCCCCATTCCATTTGGTATAACCCTTGGGAAATTTTTTATATCACAATCTAAGGAAATAACATCACAAGAGTAGACTCTAGAGAATTTAATTTCCCCTATGTTTTATTACATAAACCCATAATAAATACTAGAATAATAGGTTATGATTACTTTAGTGAATATATTTTATATAGATTTATATACTTATTCAGCCACATACAGAATTTGGAGTTCCATTTATCATATTCAGCACCATTTCCCACATAAACCAATGTAATAAATTTCACCATATACATCATCGTAAATTAAATATACCATTATTTACCACATTTAAAAAATCAAAAATCAAATGAAAATAATTCGATAATATTTATGTCCCATTTCAAAATAAACCTATTTTTCATTTATATATTTCATCCCCTTTGTATATTTCCTATTATTCAAATTTAATATGAAATATTAAATGAATTATAATTTATCATAAATTAATATGGATGATATTATAGATTCATCTACCTAAAACCAAAGATGATTAACCATTATTCATTCTTCATTCACCACTATTAATTCATCAAATCATAATGGTATTAATAGAACTGAAAAAATGTTTTAGGAGAAGATATCTATTATGAAAAATTGAGAGTTCGATAACTCTATTTTTTGATTATATATCCTCTTAAACCATAAATTATTCAGTCATATCAAAATAATTATATCATATATCACTTTGATTTAAATCCCTTTAATTCCATATTTTACTTTTCTATAAAACACTGCCATTGGACATTATTAATAAAGGGATCCATCCTCCACCACATTCCCCAGACATTCCATGGACACCATACCCAAAAATATATTCTAATATTTATTTCTAAAAAAAGTCCATAAAAATTAATTATATAAATTTCATAATATCTAACATTGAAAAATGTTTAACCAGGGAATATTTTTATCTGTATCCCACCCAAGGATAAAACACTACTCTAATGCCATTTCCATACTCAAAATTTATCAATATTACCATTTTATCCTTTATAAAAAATAACAAACACTACCAAAACCATTTCTAAAAGCAAAATAACTTATTAATATGAGTCACTATTAAATATTACATATTTTTACATTCATCGAACATAGAATTGAATTTTTTACTAACACATATAAACTCTAGTTTATGGGGTGAAAAAAATATTTTCTTACAGAAAATAGACATTTATATATAAATATTGGAAAAACATTTTTATAAATATTTCAAAACTAATATATATTTAGACAGAGAACACATAAAATTTATATACAAATTTTTACATAAGATATTTTTATATGTATATTATATATTTATGGAACACATAATATTGACATAAATTATTTTTTAATAAACATTGAATATTTAATTTAATTATTCTATGTTCGTTGAAATCATATCATATGTTCACAGAAAATATTCCATGTTCGTGGATTTCAAAAGACCTAAAAAAATGTTTGGTTAAAAAATAACATTCAATATAAATGATCTCTGAATATCGAACGTTTAATATAAATGTTTATTAATACATTAAATTTAATATAAATATTCTATAAACACAAAAATTATATTATAATTGTTTTGTTTTCACATAAAATGATTTGTGTTTATATATATCAGAAAACATAAAACAATTAAAATATTTTTTTTAACATATAGAATTTTTTATGAATATTTATATTATGTTTTATAAGAATAAAAAACTTGTTAACCGATTAGAAAATAATTTTTATGTATGTTTTGAAAATATTTTCAATTACCCTAAACCTTTTAATATAAAATTTTTGTGAACATTTGATGTAGTTTTTTTCTTAAAACATACTATATCAAATCGCATATTAAATGCATTTTAATATTATATTATAAAAAAAAGTAATTTTAATATATTTTTATAATTTATATATGAAGTCACATCATAATTTATATTCAAAACAAAAGTTTCCACACATGGTTTTATTTTATTATTTTAGTGTGAATATATTTTTGAAAAATAACAAACACAACATATTTATTCAACATATTTAACATATTCACTAAATATATGGAAAAAACCTTTTAAGAAAACAATTGAAAAAATATACATATATTTTCAATTCCTATGATATTTATATAAATGTTTCTTTAATTTTTATATAAATTTATATAAATATTTATAGTAAATTTTCTGTGAACATTTATAATAGCATGATATATAAACTAGGAATAAAAATATATTTTATTGATAATCATAAACAGAAAAATATTTGTAAAAAATAAATCAAAACATTATTAATGAATATATAAAAAACAAATTTTTTGGACATATTAAAATATTAATATAAAAAATTAATTTTTTTAGAATAAGAAAACCCCATTGTTCACAAAAAATTACACTCATTGAAAAATTTGATATTTTGTAACATAGTATCATAATAATTAATATGATCAATATATATATATATAAGTTAATTGGGTTTGATGAAAATAAAATAGTGTAAATTTAATTAATTTTAAATACAAATGATGGATGGAAGCAGGGAACCAATGATAATGTTTCTCCTTAAAACAATAAAATCTATGGCATCGATGGATTATTTTGTGATCCATAAATATTGATGATAGATTATCTAAGGCATAATGTGATTATGAATTCCATGATTCATTTAGACAGAAACATTTATTACCATAATATGTAACCTTTTTTCAAAGGAATATTAACATTAAGTTCTTTAAGAAAGGAAAATGAAATCAATGTGGGAGGGAGGTGAATCATCTTGAAGGGATGAAATTGTTTAGTTTATTAAGAAATGATTAAGGTGGGAGTGTGATAATTTTTATAAAATTTAACAAAAATTTTGAAATTCATTTAAATTTTGAGACTCATTATGGAATAAATATTATAAAATAGTTTTTATAAGAATTTAAATTTTATGGTTATTTTTGAAAAAATTATACATAAACACTAATGAAATATTTATATATTTTGTTTGGGTCTTGACATTTTTTATTTAGATTTAGTCTAAAAACATAATGATTCATGGAAAAAATACCAATGTAAGTGTAATCATACATGCACATTATAATATAAAATATTTCATTAGTATTAATGATTTTATCTGTATAAAATATTAAAAATTTTATTTTAGAATGAAATTAATTCTTGAATGAATTAAAATTTTGGATAAATGGGAAACCGTTCAATAGTGAAAATATATTTCAATGAGTACCATATGTTGAGAAATTAATGGTGATAGTAATATGGTATATGATCTATGAGTAATATTTAGGATAACCACTACATTTTGATATTATTTTCATAGTTGAATATTTTTCCAATGATTTAGTCATGGTATAAAATTCTTGAGTGAAAATTGTTATGCGGAACATACTTTGGTATAAAATATATAATTGAAAATTTAATGTGAATAATAGAGTTGAATAATATGTATGATTATATATTTATATTTTCATCACATAATATAAAGTGAATAATGAAAAAAACTAATATATTAAACTATGTGTTACATGTTACATCCATCAACCATGTTTCAGTTATAAAATAGAGCAGTTTCCATATAATATGATTTATTATAATCACTATGAATATTTAGAATAATATTATTTTATATTGAATTTCATTATTTCATAATGATTAATTTATCTCTGATTACATTAATGTATTTATTTGATATTTCATATATCTTGGTTGAGTTTCAAAGAAAACTAACATCATTGTCACTTGATCACTTATATTAAATAGTCCTAATGAATTATGATTTAATTATTCTTTAATTTTAGATTTAGGATACATTTTCATTAATATATATTGTGATATAAAATATTATTGTTTTCCATATAGATTCACTATATTTGATCTAAAATATTTTATCAAAGGTGATATTTTTACGAAGTTGAATGAATAATATTTCTCTTAGTAAAATTGAAATTTAAAAAACTATTCCTTAGTTTCTTGTGATGATATTATTGGGAATACAGTTTATTTAAATTTGGGTATTAATAATTTATGTATAAATATATTTATATTCTAAGGTGGAAGTAAAATCAATATTTAAAGAGAATGATGTTGTTTTAAATATTTTTCACCAATACATCTCTGCCGAAACACGATTAAATTATTAATGTTAGTTGACCAATGGTAATTAATACTCGATGTTCCTTCTCAAATATAAATATATAAGAAAATGTAGGATGTATTAGTGGTTAAATAAAAAAATATTTTTTATATTTTTAACCAATAACTGAAAGTAGTTATGTTTTAATGAAGATATGATTGTAAATAATTCTTTTATATTTTAAAAATATTTATGAAATAATATTATGATTTTTCAAGTGTCTAAGAAATAGTTAAAACATGAGGAGTAACATGTTATATAGTTATCGAATTTTCCTCTTTTAGTACAAAAATATAATGTGAGTTGTGGGATAAATTATCAAAAAATCAATGCTTATGTTGTCTCGTGTTTTATGGGGAGATGTTTTAATAAAAAATCGTGGTGTGGGCATGAAATATTCTGATTTTTTTATTAAAAATATTATTATTTCATTATATTTTTAATAATAATTATTTTAAACTTAAATGATGGGAAATACTTATATGTTTCATAAATATGAGGATTTTTACTATGAAACATAAAATAATAAATTAAGATTTATTTTTAAATTAACAATTCCATTTACAAGAATCACCTTATATCATGAAGAGATATATTATTATGTTTTTATATTTGACCAAATATAGATATAAGTATAATACCCATTTCTCTATCATCTATAATTATGTACTCTTTTTTAAATACCAATTTGAGATTATTATGGAATAATTCCATAGTTGGATAAATTATATCCTACTTAGGTATCATGTTATGGTTTCTATTATAAAGTAAAACGATTATTTAGTGAGGTCACAAAAACCATAAAAGGATGATGAAATACATATCAGTGATATTAAGAATAGTTAATTAGCTTGTAATAATAATACTATCAATGATAAAAAATCCATTAAGAATAGTTTTCATTAAATGAATAAAAATCATAGTATTGAATTATATGTGGGATTTTGTTAGAGTTTTAGAAATTATTATTGTGATAATTTAAAATTTTTAATTAGAATAGTTCACAACCATTGATTTTAAGATTCTAGAAAATTAAACATATAAATTCATTGGTTAGTTGAAAAATAAATATGATATAGGATAATATAAATAGTTCAAATATAGGGATAACAGAAATATCTCATCCTACAATTCTAGGTATTTTCATTTGATTTTACAATCAACAAATATATTTTATCCATAATTATAAGTGAGATTATAATAGATGGTTTCATTTCTTCCATATTTATTGAAAATTATTTCACACAATAATTTGTTTCACATATCTTTTATAAGATACTGAAAGGATCTATTGATCCCCTAGAGTACACAATTTGGGATTTCATTCCATTTTAGATGGATAAAATTATTAAAACTCTATCATATATTTAATTATATATGGTTAGAAAATATAATATACTCAAGTAGGTGATTATATTATATATAAAATGTTATTATTTTGGGTATAAAGTGGTTTTAAATGTATAATGTTTTTAATAATTAGAGAAACAAAATCAATCTATTTGGACTAGATAGAACACATTTATATATAATTTTGAACATTTAAATTCATTGAACATTGTGAATGTTGTAAGATAATTAATCATTGTACATATGGAATAATATTTATATGTATTTCATGAAAATTTATTAGCAGTATCATTAGAACACACAATGTAGATGTAGATTTATCATAATAATATTAAAAACTCAAAAATTATCAATGAATCTTATCATATGAAATAAAAATAAAGACTGTCATAGTAAGTTACCATGGATGGGGGATTCATTCTCTTATGTTTCTCTCCATTTGGTACACAAATCATATTATTAAAAAATAAGGATTCGTATTATATTCGTGAATTTAGATGTTCAATTTTATTTGGTTTTTTTTTCATATTCATAAATATGATTTGAAGGTAATATAATTTAAATTATATTATTTAAATATGTCATATTAATATAATATATCAACATATAATTTTAAAATTGAACACTTATCTCGACGTATTATTAAATATATATATTTTTTGATAAATAAAATCATTATAATATTGCATAGGATATGAAAAATCTATAAATAATAAAATTTTAGAAAAAATTTATATGTAAATAAAAATGTTGGGAAACTTTGGTGATAACACATTAGATATAGTTCTTGTAAAGTTAAAAATGTGTACTTTCTTCAAGAAGTAGTGGAAACACATTTTAATTATTCTATATAATAAATATATATGTACATACTTTTAACAACAAAATATCAAATGAAACACCCATCATAAAAATTCAATCCCCATTCTCCATTCAATCAATCCTTTATTGTGAAGGAAAATATAGAAAATTTTGATTAAAATCGATTATATTTTTGGATTATAGTTAGATAAAAAAATTATATCATTTTTAGATACTAGGAGAGGATATGGTTCTTTGGATAGTTATTTTTCTTGTGACATATGTTATGTCCCAACCTAAAACCACATAAACAGTTCCTTGAGCTAGTAGACAACATGGACACAAGCACACCTCCATGTAAAACAAAGGTTGCAAACTAGTAGTGAGGGTCCAATGGTCAACATTGATTAGAAAATAAACTCATGATTAGAGTAACACATTGGTATAAGATAAAATGAATCAATTGATAATGAAAATAGTATAAATTAATGACCATTGATGATAATAGTAATATACCAATAATGTGGCCAATGCAAAATTTACAATCATTCATGCATGTCTAGATAATTCTATATAACCCATAAAAGTAAACATATATTATGTAAAACAAAAATGATACAAAACAAATTGAAGTTCCACATAGGATATCTCCATAAAAATCTAGATATCTATCTGATCCCATTAATCTTAATCATTCATGTACAATGTAACAACCCATGAATAATACATTACCTAGTCTTGCAACCATGAGGTTTTTTTAGGTATGGCAGTGTAACAGAAGCCTAAAAAGGGAATAATATATATTTATTAGTCCACCAACAATGGATTGTAATGAAATCCAGTCTATGAGTATAAAATACAGTAGTTTACAGGTATAACAATTAATATTGTAAATTAATAACTATAAATAAGTTGGCTCCAGTTCCTCAAGGACACTCAACGGACCATACCTGTTTCACTTGATTCCCGAATATCTATGAACATGAACACATGTGTATATAATCATATATGAAAATATATATTTATATAGAGATATACATGCACCAGCGAGGTATCATGGAGTCAACATAATGGGAAGGTAATAATGATAGTATAGTCTTGGAAACCATGAAAATATGCCATCCTATCTGTAAAAGAGTGTCTCTAAAACCAATGAGAAATTATTTTAATTCACATGTATCTAAATATAATACAATTAGTTGGTTAAAGACCAAATGAACTTAGAAAAGGTGTCCTAGTTTAAAAATCACCATAAGGATATACTACAAGAAATGTATAATAATAAACATGCAATATATAATTTGTTCATCCTATGAGCCTATCTAAGGCGTTTAATAAAGAGGAACCCCAATTTCATCCAAAGATTAAGGTAATACGACTAATGTGAATTTTTTCTATGGGATCGTCCTTAGAGTTCCATAAAGTGGGAACTCGTGTATCAATCATAACATATGACTGCCCCATGATCAAATCCACGATGTTTTGTAGAAATAGAACCCATGTACCACTCAGAGAATGTGGAATCCATTTACCCTATAACCTCATCCAAGGTGTTCCTAAGTAAGGAAACCCATGTATCTCTCAAGGCATAAAATAATAAAAATAACCTCTAAGACCATATAATGTATTCCACATAAGGAACCTAACTATTTCTCATGATATATGTAATCATTACCATCCTTAGTGTCCATCCAAGGAATTCCACGAAAAGCAAACCTAATATCACTTGAGAAAAAATAAAATAATTGGATAAATTAAATTTATGAAATAAGTAAGACAATATTCCAAACATTCTATAACACATTTAAATTATAAGGAATAAAGAGTTCCATATACAATCATGACATCTTAACATTCAAGTAATCATAAAGTGGTCTATTCCCATTTATAATTTCAAATAACCCATTCAATTTCTGCATTTTATTAAAGAAGATGAAACACATCATTGTTGTTTTATTATTATATAGAAAATATTTATCTTTTCAATTCCATACTTTTGGATAATAATACATTAAAATTTCATTTTTTAATCAAAATTAAAAATGTGATCAATAGTAAGTGAAGATTAAAAATATGATCCTTAGTAAACACCTTAGAAGAGTGGTTTAATTACCAAAATATGTATAGTTTACATGATATTATTAGAAACACACCAATGTGGATTTTTATTTGATATGAGAGAACTATAACATATAAAATTATATTCTCAATGAAAAAAATATTTGTTGTATAAGTTTCAACATATTTAATTTCACATTTTATGGGGAAAAAACAGAAAGTACATCATGCCTTGAATAACGATACATGTTTTGAATGAGATTACATTAATGAAAAATTATATATACCACCAACACTTTGGATGATTTATCTTATTTATAAACATATCTCTGCAGCATCTCACAATCCCTTTGATGTCCAAAAAATGATGCATCAGCTTCCAAGATCTTATCAGACACATGATAGGTCAAGTATAAGAGACAAACATTAGTTTCATCTTTAAATAATTAAATATAAAAAGAAATCCCAAAAGGAATTATAGGAGATATCTCACTGAAGGCCTATCACTCAATGGAAATATGAGTGACCACTTACATAAGGTTACTGAGAACCCTAAAACCATTCTCAGAAAAATCCCTAACCAATGAATCAAAACAACCACAAAAATTTTTAATTATCCCTTTAATGAATTATAAAATCACTATGGATAAATATCTCAACCAATAAGAATATGGATATGGGAAGATGGATTCTTAGGATATTATCTTCCATGTAATAGTAAAAACTACATTTGAAACAATTGATTATACCATTTTTAGTTGAACTGATAATGAGATAGAAATGGAAAATCACAAAATTAGAGAGGCAGAATAAGAGTGTATAAGAAATGTGGAGGGAGATATGACCCACAGAAGTTGAAAAAATGTGGAAAATATTTTCTAGATCATTGAAGAACAAAGAAACACGAGTTTCATTCAAGAGATCTCATATACCCTCCTATATACACAATTAAAAATAAGGGGTTGAGCCTTTTCTAACATCATTTGAAACATTCATCCCACATGATTAAACACAAGAACCAGTTTCACAACATGAACTAAATTCATGAAGTCAACCTAATACACATCTTGAATTTATTAGGGTAACCCCAGTGATATAACATCTTGTATCTACTGGATGCACACAATAAAACCCATTCCCATTGTAAATGGGATTCACGATGTGAATTTCTTAACATATATACTTCGAGTAGCATGAAATTAAAATTATTCATTAAGCATTCACACAAACCACTAAGACTTCATCCAAATCAAAATCCACGTCAAAACAACATTTCTAGACATTCTAACCCTCAGAACCACTTTGTAATTCCTAAAATTCACACATATCTATTCATCAAATGAATATTTCAAAGTCCATTAGAAGTTTCAACATAGTACAAAATATGGAATGTTACAACCTCCTAACATTAGAAAATCTAATAATTGGGAAAATTTGTGGAAAAAAATCAAAAATAATCTTACCTACTTGGGTCGTGAAAATTTCATTGAATAATGGTGTTTCATTTTAAACATCCACTGCACATAGAAGAATAACCTTTAATAGAGTAGTATATAATCCATGAAAACTCAATAAAATTATACAATTAAAAACAAATAATTAAGATGGATCATACCCAAACCCATGTAACCCAATATATTATCACATCCTTTTTTATTTCAAAATACAACCTATGGTGTTCCCAACAAATATTCTAATATTTTATCGCCAATTTAGTGTCATAATACTCCTGCAATCATAATTTTCCAGTAAACGATCCTGATAGAATTTAACAATGTTACCATCATTATTATTGACAGATAAAATAGTTAATTTCTAATTTACAAAAAATATAACTTATTTGGATCATATTTTCTAATAATCCCCAGCTGACCTGACACTTCAATTATCTCCTCCCAAAAAATTCTTAAATATAGTTCCTCAACAACTTATTTTAGTGAGAAAAATAAAATAAAATCATGCCACTGCTGGTCTAATATCCTAAAAATTATCATATATTACAAATAAATTCATTTAAATTAAATATTGATTAGTTTCATCTAAGGAACACAAGATTTCATTGATCGTTCTCACTAAATCATGTAAATGTTTTTTGATGAAATATTCTTCATAGACATTCATTTTTTTTTCATTAAATAGCATGAACATTGATGTACACTCTTTAAAAAATCCTTAAATTTCCACACATTATTTAACATCTACTAATCCTAAACACAATCCTAGGTTAACCTTAGAATCATCTACGAGAGTCCAGAGAACTCATCCAAGGTAGTCCATACTCTATCATTTATATGTGGGACATCAGTACATAGATGAAACTTACACCCTTCTAATAAATTATTGGCCCCAAAAATATTCAAGACAGAATCCCACTAGTGTTCTTGAATCAATCCATGTCATTCCAACTCAAGAAACCAAGTATCA
This sequence comes from Viscum album, assembly GCA_963277665.1. Classification (NCBI taxonomy): domain Eukaryota; kingdom Viridiplantae; phylum Streptophyta; class Magnoliopsida; order Santalales; family Viscaceae; genus Viscum; species Viscum album. The sequence goes on along the minus strand of OY728156.1, from coordinate 794,828,110 downwards.
TCCAGGACTAAAGATGCCACCAAATATAACCAGTGTAAAATCTTGATATTTTTAAAGGAAGAAAATTTTGTTCTATAGCATAAATTAATTGAAGCACTAAGTTTATATTCCATTATATAAAACACTATCTTAATCATTTGTTATAATAAACACCATGTTTAGCTCTCATTACACACAACACTGAGTTTAAAAAAGGCACATTATTGTTGTTGTGGTTACCAATACTAGTACTAGTACTACTATTATTATTATGACATTTATCACTTAGTAATTGGAGGTGAAGGTATGAACATGATTAAATTAACTATGAAAATATTTTTTACACATGTATATATAAATAATCATTTTATAATGAATTAATTACAAATTAAAATATAACCATTTTTAAAATAAAATGAAACCATATTATGAAAATCTATTTTAATGAGAAAAAGTCTTTTTTATACAAATAAATTAGACAAATAAATATTTTTTTTATATTAATAAAATTTAAATATATTACATATTAAATATAATGATTAAAATTCATCCTACCTATTTTCTAGGAATGAGAAAATAAAATACAATTTTATGCTAAAAAAATTTATTCAAAAAATCTATTTTGTCTCCATTTTAGGGAACACATATATTAAAACTAAATTTTCCAATAATTTTATAAATTTGAATGGAAAAAATTTAATTTTTTTTCTAGAATCATAATATGAAAATTTAATTTATGTGAAATTTTTGAGCTTTTTAAAAAATATTACTTTTCAGTGAATATTGATGATAACTGATTTCTGTAAAAATTCTATTCTTTTCAACTATTTAATTAAACTAAAATTCCCAATACTTTATGGATATATTTAAAATTAAACTAATTATTATTTAGTTGTACTTAATAATCTTAATTAATTTTAATAAAATTTAAATAGGTTTTTACAATAAATTTGTTATTTTGTTTTAAAACCGGGTTTTCCAAAAATTGGTTTAAAATTCATAATGTTTGGCCACTTTAAATAAATAAAATAATACCTAATGGGGAACACTTTAAAAAACTTATATATTAGGAATCATTAAATATTATTTTAGTTTCATAAAATTCATATTATATGTTATAACATTCATATAGAATCATATTTTTCTATAGAAAATACTTTTCTTAAAAATATGTTGTATCACCGTGTCTGTGGGAATAATATTAAATTAATTTTATTATCTAATTAGTTATTCTTAATTTTTAACTATTATGAATAGTAAAAACAATTAAAATTAATTACCATGATTAATGTTATAATAAGATTTTGTCAATTACAAGTGTTTTTACTAAAATTATTTTTTCACACACAAAGGATGTTTATTTATTAAATTGGAATTTATATTTATAAAAATTATTTATAAATTATCCAATAAAACTCATTTTAACTATAGTATTAAAGGGTAAATGGCCTACTTAAATGAAAATATACAAGTTATAGTGGTAAAAACTAAATTGGTAAAATCTAATAAACTCAAATTATGAATAATAACATTAAAAATGATTTTCTTTATTTGTGCTGGAGGTGTTTCTACACCATATCAACCTTAATAAACATTTTGGATATATTTTTTAGGTTCATTATGTTAGGGAAACCTCCCAATACTGAATACTTTTGGGAATTTACAAGAATAACACTCCTCCTCAATTATTAAAGGGAATTCACGCCCCTCAATTATTTAAACTTATAATTCAATTTTTATCATAAAAACCTACCAAACTAAATTTAAAAATTCCCTAAACCCATTTTAGAATCAATATTTTTGGGATAAATCTGAACACTCAAGTATTTACTGCAAACCAACGGAGGATTCTTGAAAATGAGGTAATGTTCTTCAATGAGGGTATTAGTTTTACTTCATTCTCCACCTAATTAATATATTATTAATATATGATGATAAAATAACTCCATTATCTTACATATAATGATATATTTTTATTTTAATAGTGTGACCAAAAACCACACCAAATTTTATTTTTTTGGTTACAAAATCATCATTTGTGTGTATAGCTTACTACCACCTTGGGAAAGGATGTCATTTGTTTCTCCACCACCACCTCTCACAATTGGGTATGATGATTAATATAAAGTTTATATATGATATTGATAACATAACTATACATATTGATTCAATATATCATATATACCCTTTTATTTTCTATAACATAAGACATACCTTAACGTCACTGGTTAGTACGACAGACTACCGCCTTGTGGATTGATGTGATTCAACTTTCCCTAACACGTTACACAAAAGGTAAAAAGTTTAAATAAATTAAATAAATATGATATAAATTAAATATTTATATATTCAGGATATATTTTTTTTCTTTAAATATAATATATAATTTTCATTTTACCTTTACAATCACTAAAAAAGTGAAAATATTGTTTCTAGGTGTGTGGACTACTACCTCATCGATGCGATATAATTTTTTTTAATCTCCACATCTTCAAAATGAATTATATAAGTATATATAATTAAATAATATTTTATTTATGTTATTATGATAACTATTATATGATAAATTTTTTATACATTCTATCCATAATAATCAATTAAAATGGAAACTTTGCACATGCATATCTTCGAAATACCATCACCATGACTGTAGCATTAGAAACTTTTTCATAACCATCATAAATTATGGAAGTAAAAGGTATAATTTATTTATAAATATTTATATTATTTCATTATTATTATTTTTTTCATTTTTTATAAATAATGGCATCTTTGACTATTGTCAATCCACCTAAGTCGTTTTTGACACACAAGCTAAATATGCTCAAAACCTCTGATATAAAATTAATCGATTAAATAACTATATATAACATGTTGATAATTAATATAAAACTAATAATAAACATTAAAATGTTCCCATGAATTTAAATAATTAACCTAATATTGTTATTCATGATGATAAATAATAAGTGGGACAAATCAAACCTGAGGTATCTGTTTTCTCATCTCATTATTATTTTTGTGAGATATTTTACATATTAACCAAATATTCATTGTACATGGAGTGTATACATACCATGAATATATTTTATTATTATTTTAAATAAATTTTTGTGGAGTTTAATATCTATTTTATTATATCTCTTTCATGGGGTTTACATTTTCGATGTGATTTTTGTCACAATTTTTATTCTTTGAGGATTATGTCATGTTACACTACTATATTATTTTATATGGTGTATATACATCAACTTTTATTTTCAATATCATGATTTTTTTATATTCAATTAATTTTATGATTAATTTAGTGTAATATATTCATGGGTCATATGATTCAAATTTACCAAAGTGGTATGAGTTTTATTTTACAATCTTATCCTTTATCAGTAATGTTAATGATTATGCTTCCAATGATGAGATATTATGATCCATCTCAAGAAAAATCATGAATTTTTTTTTCCTATAGTTATTAATGATATTTAAAAGTAATTATTCCTTTTTTTTTATTTTTTACTTAAAATATGTGAGAGTGTTTTTTATAAAACCCAAATTCAATTTTCTCTTCGATTGGAAATATGTTTTCTTCCAAAATCATGTTTTTTTTATAAATTTTTGAAAAAATGATTTAATCCTTTTATAAAATTATTTATCAATGTGTATTTCAAAAAAACTTAAACTTTAAAAAAATGAACGGAATATTACTATATTTTCAAAACAATGCCCATTTGGATTTTACCCAAAATGTGAAAGGAATCTTCATGGAATTTTCTAAACAATGAACATTTCTAACTATTTTACAATGCAAAATGAATGTTCTCTTAAGGCATGTATAGAATTTCCAACCAATATGACCATAAATTATTTGAATATTCCATTTCATTTTTTTGAGTTTACTTTTAAATAAAATGTTTTTTAACTGTTATTTTCATAGATAGGGACTTTCAAAATGTTATATGTTTTAAAAAGTGATTTTACAAATGGAAAATATCTTTTATTCCGAAATGAAATTATTGATATTTTAGTGATATTTCCATTAATCAACATAAAAACCCCATGATGTTAAATAACCTCTATTGGGGATAATTTGTAATGATACTATCCTATTTCTTTATCTAGATGGAATAATTTTGTTTCAAAGAGATATTTATGAAATACATTTATCCTCAATGGGTTAATCATTTTTCAACTAGATTTTTATAGAACTCATTTCTTTCCCACAGGTCAGAAAATTTTAAAAAACATTGAAATAAAATCAATTCATTTTTATTGGAATAATTGGGATATATAATAATAGTTATTTTTTCTATTATTTTAATGATTAAATATCTATATACAATATTGATGTTGTGGTTATTGGATATTTTTACTATTGGTGTTCCCTGATAGTGCTAGGTGAGTCAGATATAGATTATAATATGGGTATTCCCTATTAGCGCACCAATTCATTGGGTAATAATTATGTTCTCTAGATAATTATAATGTAATTTGATATTGTGGTTATTCCAATGTGTATGTGTCCAATAAGTGTGCAATGAATTTGATGTTCTGAGAAACCAATATGTATTATCAATGCTAGTTATGGATTTATGAAGACTAATTTGATAAAAATTGATATCACGTATAATATTATTATTTATTCCTATAAATATTTCATTTATTAAATATTTATTACATGTTTTCATGTTGGATGATCCAACTATTGATGGGGGTAAAAATCCTTATATTATACTGATGAACATGTATTATGTCATCCACCCTTATGACCCTCTTTTTCCCACTTATGAATTTCATTTCATAATGCTTATGTTTTACCTTAATTATAATTTCATCTCACATGTATTATGTTCAATTTCCCCCAAGATATAAATAATTATGATCAACATGTTATATGTATAAAGGGAGTTTTTATTGATGATTATGATGTCTAAATGTGAAAAGTAATAGTTGTGTTATGTAAAAGAAATGATCATTTAATGTCATGTTAATTATTTACGTATGATTTTTTTATAATTTTCTAAAGTTTCAAACCTAAAAGTACCTCTACAATGAATTTGTTAAAAGTTTTCCTTTTGACGTTGTAAAGTCTATATGAAAAAAATGATCCACAATTATCACAATAAATATTGAATTTGTACTGTTTACAATTTTTTATGTAAATACATGAGTGCAGGTTATGTGCTGTTATACCCACACATCCATTGGTAAATAATAAAATTTCATATTTAATAATAATAAAGAAAAAGAATTAATGTCATTCTTTATCATGTAGTATAACCAAAAGTCTCTTCATGTTCATCGAACAATGTCAAGATAGGGGCATGATTGTTTCTAAACTGAGAGTACACTACGAGGTTATTAATGATTTAACAAAAGAATAGCGGTGCTCAAATAATTTCCATGATGAAGTGACAAACATGTTCTCTAACCAATATTATCAAATTTTCTATAAGAAAGAACAATAGAATAAATTCAACCTAACTTCATCTAAAAGAGTTTGGTTAAAACTGCTGACACATCATCATCAAACTATCATGATGTATTTACCACATGAGGAATCTTGTTATCATTGAAGTATAACTACCAAAGTCCATAATTGGATAAAAATATTTTCAAATGTTTCATTGTAATGCCATAGACCTCTCTAGTGTATTCCTTTTAAAAAATCAGGTGTTTGATGTGTTCTAGAAGATCAAGGTGACTTATCCCCAACACATTTCCCAATTTCTAGTTATGTGAATAGTGTCATCGGTAGCCTTATGTGAATGGTGAAATGGTAACATTCTATGAATAGTGAAATGGAAGACTTATGTGAACAGTGTCATCGGTAGCGTTAGGTGAACAGTTCAACAGTAGCCTCTTTCCTTTGCCAAATTTTGATTTCATGAATAGTGTTTCCAGAATGGGGAGGTTCCAATGGTAGACTCTTTCCATTACTAAATTTTGAGTTCATTAACAATGTTTCCAGAATAGTGAGGTTCTAATGGTAGCCTCTTTCCAATACCAAATTTTGAGTTCGTGAACAGTGTTTCCATAATAGTGAGGTTCCAACGGTAACCTCTTTCCTTTGCCAAATTTTGAGTTCATGAAAATTGTTTCTAGAATTTTGAGGTTCTAATAGCAGCCTCTTCCCATTTCCAAATTTTGAGTTTATGAACAATGTTTCCAGAATGACAAGGCTCCAACAGTAGCCTCTTTCCTTTGCCAAAATTTTAGTTCATGAACAATGTTTCCATAACGGTGAGGTTTCAACGGTAGACTCTATCCTTTTCCAAATTTATGGTCCAAGAATAGTGTTTCCAGAACGGTGAGGTTCCAATGGTAGCCTCTTTCCATTGCCAAATTTTGAGTTCATGAATAGTGTTTCTAGAATGGTGTGGTTCCAATGATAGCCTCTTTCCTTTTCCAAATTTTGTGTTCATGAACAATGTTTCCAACTTCCTACACTTTCACCCCCTTGATATTTCCATTGGAATAAAATGCATTTAAAACCACATTTTAAGGAATCTAAGACAGATTCAAAGGCTATATATCCTATATTAATTTTTCATAAAGCTCTAGATTCTTTTACTTGGTCAAAACACGTGGTTTAAGGAAATCTTCTTTTAATGGAAAATCCATCATAACTTAAATTGTTGCTCTGTTAAATCTTCTAAAGGGATGATATATTATCCTCTCTAGCTCTTCCTCCTTTTTCTCAGTTGTGAGATGCTTTAACCTTTCATTCCATCCTGTAGGAGTTGCACAATCAACATTCCTTATTGGATTAGTTCCCCCTATTTTTATTACAGCCAATTAGTATCGATCAATATTTGATATAAGGTACGATCTATCATCATTCTTTTGGGTTTATCTCCTCTTGTTTCTCTATTAACTTTTATAGAATTCTATCTCCATGATCTTAATGGACTTTTCTTGGGTGTTTATTGGTGTGGTGGTGTCTTTGCATCCTCAGGTGGATACAGTTGTCACGGGGGGAGGAGATCATAACTCGTTGTGTGGCTCGTTGTCATATAATGAACGTCACCAACCATTTGAGGTAGGGGATTCTATGCTTCTTTTTTCTTTTATGTGAAATTTTATAGTTAGAATGTTTTATCTCACTGGAACCCAATATAATTGACATAATAAATAATTTAAATGGATAAGTAAATTGATATCAATTGTATGTCATTGCCTCTTTATTTTCTAGATAGTGTGATATCTATTCTTTCTTTATTAAGATTTTCATTCTTAATGGAAATTAGAAATGATCATAAAGATGGAATTAATTGATAATTGTTTGGATATAGATAAAGAGGCATGTGAATGAATATTATTATTGTTGTTCTAATTTTATGTTAATAAAATTGATGTAGTAGGCATGTTTAATAAATTTGTGATAGATTACTGTTTAGGTTTTCTGTATTTGGAACCTAGGAATAATAAATCAGTTAATTCAATATGGATTAAATAACTGGTTATTTGAAAAAAGATAATTCATTATAGGGTTCTAAGTTACCCTCTTTCTTATTTTAGGTCTAAGATCCCAATAGATATAATGTTTTTTTTCTTACTCTTTGTGTTGTGATGTGAGCCTTGATGGCTGCTGTGATATGTGGGGGCAGGGAGGCTTATTGGTTGGGGCATTGGATGATGCCTAGAGTGGCAAGATTCATTGGTTTATGCATATAGGTGCCTGGAAGGACACCAGGGATGATGAAATGAGTTGGATGAGAATATATTAATGCTTTCTGATTCTTATTGGGTTTTTATCTGCTTTACATTCCCCATTTCTCCAGGCATCTAGTCTTACTTACCCACATTTTGAAAGGGTAGAAGACACATGGGGTATGCCACATGCTTTCTGTGTTTAGATTCTCATGAGAGGATGGGTCTACACTCTTAATGTAGGTGGAAAAGACTCAATAGGTAGTTCATCTACTCACTGTGTTAAGACCCCTTGTGATTAGTAGCATAGAATGTTTTTCTAGAATGTATCGGAATATGGGGAAGTAATACTGTAAAGAAATAATAAAAAAATGATGTTAACCCATGGGTTTTTGAGTTTGCTGGGGCGCAATGCTGAGGTTGTTATTTGAAGGAATAGTGATCTTTTGGTGTGATTTTAATGAAATATAATGTGGAAATTATTTATGGTTAATTAACATATAAATAATTAATTAACGTATTGTGAAACTGATAAAAGGGAATTTTGTAATGTAATAATTGTATTTAAATGGTTGTGTGCTTATAGGATATCTAGTCTTAGAAGTGGCAGCCATGATTCTGAGAGAAGTTAGCTACAGTTGAGTCTAAGACTAGGTTATGCCCATAGTGTTGTTGTGAGCTATAATATATTCTGTACCTTTTGTGTTTCTATATGCTACTCCACCCCGTCAGTTAGGGAAATAGACACCCCAGGGATTCTGAGCCCCAGGGCGTGTTTTTCCCAATATTCTGGTGGTAGGATGGATGGCTGACTACCCCCTTTGGCCCCACTCTCTTCCCTTTGTAGTTACTTATGCTAGTAGGCACAACAGTTAGTTTTTACCATATATGTGTGTAGAGGGATGTAATGGCTCGTGGTTATTCACACACATATATTCTAGATATTGTTTTCTATGGACTACTATTGTCATAAAATGTATAGGTTGTGATGGCTTGATAATTCATACTCGGTGTGTGAGCGGTAATGGATTGAGGTATAATGCTCTATGTATGATACATGTTATGAGAGCTGTGGTGGATCTAGGAAACTACCAGGTTACATTTCTTGCGTGGATGTTGTGGTTTTGTTACATGAGGTTCATGTTGTTGTGCTTCTCCCAGGTGTTTGTGGGAAATCCTTTTTGGAGAGAGATGCTTAGGACGTGCGACGTTGGGGAAAAGCAGAAAACCAGTGGGGAAGTAGTAGTAGGTTACCCTTGATATTCTTTATTATATTATAAACACTTGTATGTGTTACTTCGTGAGAGTATCCATGGTGGGGATGGGAACTTAGTATACCTTTTTAGGTGACGAGTTAGTTTAACTTGGTGTTCACTGTGCTTTAGCATGATTTCTTCACTTTTCCATGAGAGGCTTCGGGGAGGATCATACTGAGTATACTGTTATACTCACCCTATGTATTAATAAATTGTTTTTTCATGTCACATGGAGCAAGTTGGAGGTAAGGATGGTTTCTACATGCTTGGGGTTTCATGAGCTGTTTTGGCTTCGTGGTCACTGTTGTTTTCAATTTCTTTTGGGTACTTGCATATTTCCCCTTTTAGTTTTTGTTTTTTTTCATGAAATTTAATATGTGCACTTGGTATTTCTTTTATATTTTAGTCTGAGTTGGATTTGGTTGGTGTCTCTATTATCTATATCTTTCACATGTGTTCTCTTAGAAGGTAATTCCTTCCATCTGTGTTTTTACTATACCCTCAGTGCTAGTCACTAACTTAGGGCCTACTTGAGGTAGGACTCGAGGGTCAGTATCTCCCTTCTCACATTTCCGGCCCAAGAGGGGTACACTTTATAGGGAGTGGGTCATGACAGAGTGGTATTAGAAGAAGGTTGATAGATAGGATGGAGTATGGTGTTATGCACGGGATAGGTTACATGGTTTGGTAGGTAAAATGTGTCAGTCAAGTTTAGAAAGTGGTGTAAACACTAGAGACCGACTAAGACATAGGTTTTGAGGGCCTCCTTTGATCTGATTTACGGACATTTAAGTTTACAATAGCTACTAAATGAGGTGATACTAGTTACAGGGTAGAGACCTAGGAAAGGATCATACATCATTATTCTTTGTGCCTGTGTTTAAATGGATTGACCTTGGGATAGGTTAACCTAAAATGAATAAAAGAAAAAAATTAATTAATTAATGTTGATTCTTCCATATTCCAGGTTTAGAATCTCTAACTATTGGTTATTTTACAAGTATGGATCCAGGTCGATGTCTTTATCAGGATCACATAGAAGATGTATTATAGGCTATTCTAGCAGATCTCCACCAGTTATAGGTTGAAAACGATGACACTTGGAGGAGGTAACCCCAAGAGTTTAAGCACTAGAGGCAGCAGAAGTACGAGGGGTCTATTCCAGATGCATTCATAGAGGACTGGTTGGATTGGGTTGAGATATTCTATAGTTCGATCCATGCTTGGAAGGAGCTTTGGGTATCCATGGTTGTGACGATGCTATGTGGAGCAGTGAGGTAGTGGTTGTCCATGTACCTTGGGGATCTCAAGGAGTCAATTATCACAAGGAAGGAGTTGCGAGACAAGTTTTGAGTTGAGTTTCTTTCTTCTACCATGAAGGTATCCAGTCTCCATGAGCTTCTTACCCTTTGATAGGGGATCTCTAGTGTCCAAATGTTTTTAATCCATTTCAAGAACCTTTTACGATATACTTCGAACCTATTTCCAGATGAGGAGGTCAGGGTGAGGAATATCGAGGGGTCTTTGTGTCCAAATATCAAGTGCTAGGTCGCCCAATTTATGCTGAAGATATATCTTGAGGTGCTGGTGAGGGCAGAGGTCGTCGAGGGAACATTGGCCAGAACTGGATCATCACGAGAGGGGAGTCTTCATGATTCATCATAAAGCAGATCTGTGGTCTGAAGTTCCTAGTTTTTAGGGAAGACAAGTTTCCGTTTGGTTGGGGGTAAGTCCCAGCCCTCAACAACTCATTTCTGTAGGGAAATAAGATCTCAATACCATGAAAAGGGATCAGACATTTTTTTTATTGTGGTGGTTGAGGTCATCAGTAGTGAGAGTGCCCGACCTTTCAGAGAAGTCATCGTGCACCTGGTGTTCCGCTCCAGGGTCCACTGTTGAGGTAGTTCCAGCTAAGGTAACAGCAACAGATTTCACCAGCTTTAGATCAGTAGAGGGTAGATGGGGCAGGCAGAGGACAACACCATGACACTCCCCATCCTCAGAGAGTAGAGCGCGACCATGGTGGTGTTCATCATCAGGGTTAGAGAAGTCTTGGAGGAGGTTGTGGAAAAATTCATGCTTTAGCATTGCCATCTCTTAGAGAGCCATACATTGTTTAAGGTACCCTTTTCTTATTTTATACATTAGTGTATGCCTTTTATTATTTAGGAGCGATACACTCCTTCATATCACCTACCCTTGTCTACACTTTGGGACATGCGGTAAAGAGGCCTCCAGTGCCTTTAGCATTTTCTATGCCAATAAGAGGTCGAGCTAACTTGTTTGAAGTATGTAGAGACTATGAGCTACTGTTGGGGAAGCACTGATCTTATGGATATTTCCCATGTTTATGAATACAACCATATAATTTCATCCTCAGCATGGATTGGTTTTATTCGGTGTAGGCTATCATGGACTGCATCAGGAGGAAAGTTGTGTTCTTAGAAGTGGATGGAGAGCCAACGGTGTTTGTTGGCAAGAGAGACCCTCAGATGGGTCAGAGGCATGTTCCATCCTTATCATCCATAATGGTTGAGCATATGCTGAGTTCTTTAGAGGTTCACCAGTTGTCATTTTGTTCGTCTCACAGGCTACTAAAAGAGGTTCGTATCCAAAATCTCTTGAGTTGCGACTCCTCTGACAAATTTGACCAAGAAGGATTAGGCGTTCATATGGACTGATCAGTGTCATGCAGCTTTCGAGTATCTAAATGATAAGTTAAGAAGTGATCCAGTTCTTTGTCTTCTAGTAGAGGAAGTTTAGTTTGATGTTTTATGTGATGCTTCACATTTGGGGTTAGGATATTTTGTGACGCAGTAGATATCATTTATTTATTATGGATCTCAGAAGTTTCTTCCCCATGAACATAACTATACCACCCATGATCTTAAGTTGACAGTCATGGTGTTTTCTCTGATGCTGTGGAGACATTACTTCATTGGAGAGCGCTTTGTGGTTTCCACCAATCATAAGAGTTTGATGTATGTTTTATATCAGTGTGACTTGAACTTACGACAACGATGGTGGATGGGGTTCCTATAAGAATATGACTTCAAAATATCCTATACACCATGAAAGGGTAATGTTGTAGCTAATGCGCATTGTAGAAAGTCACATAGTGATACAGTGAGTGAATCTGGTGATTCCTCGAGAGTTTTGGATGAACTTTAGGCATTAAATCATTGTATGGGAGAAGTTTGGGGTAGATATTTTCTTTTTCATATGAATGTTCAGTCATCTCGGGTGCAGCAGGTGGAAGAGTCCCAGTTGGGGGATCTTGAGGGGAAGTCTAGAGGGACTGAGTTTTTTGTGGAGAGGCCCCTGATGGTTGGTCTGAGGATGAACAACACCAAGTGTTGTATTAATGAAGGATTTTTGTTTGATTGATTATCCGTGAGACAATTCTCAGAGAGTTTCATAGTTCTTATTTAGCGGTGCATCCTCGCATGAAAAAGATGTACCGAGCCTTGAGGAGTCTGTTTGGGTGGCCAGGGCTAAAGCGGACGGATGAAGAGTTTGTTTCTCGATGTTTGGTCTTCTAGAAGGTGAAGGTTGAACACCATGTTCTTGGTTGTATGCTCCAACCGTTAGATGTTACTAAGTGGAAGTGGGAGGGCATCTCAATGGACATTGATATTGGTTTACCTCGAGCTCAGGGAGGACATGATGCTATTTGGGTGGTAGTAAATTGTTTAACAAAATCATCCCACTTCATTGAAATCATAGAGTCAGGCTCTGTGGAAGATTTGTCGAGGTGATATCTAGAAGAAGTGGTGAGACTTCATGGAGTCCCAAGGATGATCATTTCTGATCGAGATACTCATTTCACCTCTAAGGTGTGGAGAGGTCTCGAGCATGATTTTGGTTCTTAGATATGCCTTAGCACTGCTTTTCGTCCTCAGATGGATGATCAGAGAGAGTGGACCATTCAGACTATGGAAGACAAATTACACTCTTGTGTCCTAGATTCTGGAGGTTTGTGGATGAGGCACTTACCCTTGTTGAAGTTCTCTTATAACAATAGTTTTCAGTCCACCATCGGTATAGCACTATTTGAAGCCTTGTATGGCCGGCCTTTCGGTTCTCTGTTTTGCTGGACTGGGGTCAGAGATTCATCAATTCTCAGATCGAAACTAGTGTAGAATACAACAGATATTGTGCAGGTGATTCATGAGTGGATGAAAATAGCACACGATCGCCAGAAATCATATGATGATCAAAGGAGGAGACCCTTAGAGTTTGATTTTGGGGATCACATGTTTCTGAAGGTGACTCTCCATCGTGGGTAGTGAATGCTTGTTGTGGGAGTATGCTTTCTCCCCTTTTTTGGGCCTTTTAAGGTATTATCTCATGTTGGAGTTGTGGCTTAATGTGTAGCACTTCCTCCATAGATAAGGTAACAAACTGAGATTTTATGAGGATTATTCTTTTTAATTTCATTGATGTCTTGTGTTGTACGCTACACCAAGATTATCTTGCGCTATATGCAACACCGTATTAGCTTGCAGTATATGCAACACTATTCTTGGATTGTGTTATATACAATTTCATGTTCGTTTGATAGTAGTCATTCCACGCAACATTGAGTGTATATATATATATATATTAAATGTATAAATGAAATATGGTTGAATTCTGTTATACAAAACAATGAAGGAGTCTTTCACAACACGCAACCCTGACTTGGATTATATTACACGCAACCGCGACCTTCCACGATAGCATGTGTTGTACGCAATACCGAGTTTCACTAAACAAAGATATACTATTAAAATATTATATAAACTAGCTGTTATACCAACTTTTTGGAATTTTATAAATTTTATCTTTCAAAATGGACTTCATTTTTGGATTCGGAATATCGAAATTATCTTGGGGTGAATTTTTGGTATTTTTCTGAAAACATTCAATTTTTGATGAATAGTGAAAACACTAGGTTACTATTTAAAAACCGAATTTTTATTTAAATAATTATTTATTTTATTTAAATTTATTTTAAGTCAAAATTGATACATAATACCTATATAAGTTCAATGAAATTCATTGAGTCATTTTATAATAATTTTAGATATATAAAAATTTTATTGAACTTTTCACCGTCTTTTACACACCTCCTAGGAGAATTTAGAAATTCACATAAAACATAATTTTACCGCTTCTATGAAGGGAATTTCAAAAATCCAAGAGACAAAGTTAATATCAAGGACTAAAATGTTGTTCAATGAGATGAAAATATTTTTTTGTGAATAGTAACTTTTTACTTTTATTTACCACAGTTAAAAGTAAATAGGGTAATTAAGGGTAAAAATGATATTATTATTACCCTAACACATCTACTAATTCTATTGGATAAGTGTAATTCGACCGAAAACAACCTTAGGAATAAAATATGACCATTTAGGTCCACTTGGATTAGATTTGGACACTTATTATTATTTTATTTAAAGAATAGTTAAAATAGTTAAAATCAATGTTTAATAACTAAATTATTTTTAATATAGGGTTATACATAAGATAAATTCGACTATAAGTATTCATTAGAAATCTCAAAAGATTTCCTACATAATGGAATTTTATTTATAATTTTTAGAAGTTAAATAATTTAATTTATTTATGACACAATGATGATGCAGTAATTACCTTATTAATGAAATATTAACATAATTGATGTTATAAATACCCAAATAAATGTAATTTGATACTTTTTATGAATTAAACTAATTTTATAGGTTAATATGACATGTTATTATTGATTTAATTAACTTTGTTCGAACTAATAATGCTGTTATGATTTTCACAAAAAACCAATTACCAAATAGTGTCAAAATTGACATAAAATAGTTTTCAAAATAATTATTATATTATTAATTGTTATTTTATTACTAAAAATTTAAGGTTCGGCAAAATAACTTAGATAAGGTTATATATATTAATAATAAACAACTTGGGGTTCGTTTGGCTTGTTATAGTAAGATTATTAGCCTTATAGTGTAAGAAAACAAGAAGACACGGTAAAAGTGAAATTATTTAACTTAAAGTTAAATCTAAATTATAAGGTTAAAATAGTAACCTAAACTTGTCCAAATTTTATTTGATGAGATGGTTTCGATCCTTCACCACCTTAGATTGGAAATAAATCAATTTGGATGTATTTAAAACCGAATATGACTTTATAATAAAATAATATATTTCGTTTTTCCAAAGGTGCCCCTATCCTCCCTTATAAAAGGACACCTCCTCCCTCTCCTCCTCACACCACTTTGAGCTATAAATCTCAGCCAAAACCTGACAAATTTTCTTATCCACTTCCCTATAAACATCCTAGAGGTCTTGGTCTTCTTCAAAGACCAACCCTAGTTCCCTAAGAGGAGGTTAAGAAGAGGCGCGTCAAAGAAGAGGTAATATCCATTACTGATCCTTTCCAATTTCTTTCTTCTTCAACATCTTCTTCTTTAGTTGTTTCATTATAAAGTAATAACATCGGTATTAAATATATACTGATATGTTATTATAAATATTAAACAACCCTATTTCACCTTCTATCCATCCTACATAAAACAAAATCACCGCGTGTGCGTACGTACGGAATATCGTCTCCACGCCGTGGTGTAATCTGTTTTTGACCAACACCTTACTTGGATGGGTATAATGGTGTAAATAAATAACTATATATGATTATTGTAAAGTTATATTGATTCTGAAATATTATACATACACTTAAATACAATTCCAAGATCATGGGGATGGTATCATTGCTCGTGCCTACCTACGGACTACCATCTCCACGACACGATGAGATTCATTCTCCATGTTAACCATTCATGAATGATTATAAAGTATATATAATAAGTAATCATGAAATATATGAAATAATAATGATAATGTATTTATGTATATATATATGTATGTCATCTACTTAATTCCATTCAATTCAATAAGGAAATGAAAACAACGTTTATGCGTACGTACGGCCTACCGTCTCCATGAACAGTGAATTTCATTCCATTTATCGATCTATCATATATATATGTATATGATGAATATATATTATATATAAATAATGTTTTATATTCTATAATTAATTAAATCAGGATATAAGTAATAATATCAAGAACAACAAGTCGAAACATGTACAATAAATGAAACGATTTTACCTAAATCGCTGCTTTTACATCGAATTTATAAAAGAACGGGTAATATAAAGTCATAAGTAAACCATATATGATATCATAACAATGAATATGATTCTGTAATAAGTCAATAACATTATTTAAATCATTATACAGGAGTTTCGGATACATACAAATCATAAAGGACAAAAGGTAAGGGATAATTATTCCAATCTCATTCTTATCTGAGATTGTTTATTCGTAAGTATTTACTGGGGTTATGTTTATTATCAATGTCCATATGTTCTAAAAATGTTTTCATAAAAGGTTTACTTTTCTTCCATTTATTCTTAAATTCATTTTTACCCTTTTTACTTTTACCACATCATATGGAAGGAATCTTTCTTTTGTTTACCATAAGAGGTACTTTTTGACTTTTCCGGCAAAAATACGAGAAGAATGTTTTTTAACTTATATGGAATGAATGGATTTTTACGGTTTCATAATGCCTAATTTTCAAAAGACTTAATTTACATGATTTCATGAATATTTTCAACAAAATAATTTTCTTTTAAAATTTCATGGCATTTTGTGAAAAGAAAATGATTTTGAAAAAGAAAGGTTATTTTCCTCAAAAATTCATTTCATGTGTTTTGTCAAAACTATTTTCTATATAAGATGACATTATCTCATATGTATATGTTTCAAGTATAATTTCTCTATGATTTAAATTGTTTTACTTTTCTTATGATGAAATGATATCCATTTTTTTATATGGATTATGTTATGATGGAATGATGTTTATGAAACCCATTTTATTCTTTGGGTTATGATGAATGTTTTAAGTTTATTTTGTGGCACAAGTAAGAATTATTTCATTATGAGATGGGTGGGACCTATATCTCCCTCCAATGCATTGGGTAAAGATTTATATCTCATGAGATAGACATGGCTGGAATGGTAAGTTAATCCGGTTCAGTGATACATGACTAGAACGAGGAGTGAACTCGATTCAGAAAGGGACTTTGTCCACTAAGATGGTCTTGACAGCAATGCCATGGGTACTATGGAAATCATAACAAGTGCTGAATGGATGCCACAATTACATGATTTATTCCCATGCTAGTTTATCAAGATTGATGTTCCTTTATGATATATGCCTTACATACTTCCAAGATTTATGTCTTTGCTCAAGATTTTGATGTTTATATTTTATGTTCAAGTTTTTGCATTCAAATGTTTATGGATTGTTTTATGTTCTCTATGCTTACCCTTACTGAGCATTTGAGCTCACCCTTTATATGTTTTCTTTTCCCTAGGATTTAAAGAAAGGTTTTAGATAAGAAACCAAAAAGGGGCAGATCTTTATGGGAGATGTTGAAGATCTTGCACCACGATTAGAAGATTATTTTTCCCAGTTTCCAAAGACACTAAACTATTATGGTCTTTATGTGTCTGTTTTCGTTATGTATCAAGTATTCCACAAAAGGAATGTAATGTCCATGTACGTCAAGATTTGGACCTCTACAGTTGGTATCATAGGAAAGTTTTAGTTAAACTTTGGAAACTAGGATGCGAAAACGTTATTGAGATCCCTAGATATATTTCTAATGTTTGTCTAGGGATATCCCTAAGGTTAAGTATAAGTATAGGTTATAGTCCTAGAATTGCGCTAACAATCTTAGAATTAAACCTAAGATGTTAGATATGGAAGGTACTCCACCTTTATTATGTTTTTTCCCTATCATGATGTTTTCCTCACACTATTCTTTTTGGGTTTTAGACGATGGCTGGAACCCAAAAGAATCATGTTGATCAATGTAATGGATGATGCAATGATTGTCCTCCTGAACAAACCAATGTT
Source organism: Viscum album (assembly GCA_963277665.1). Taxonomy (NCBI): domain Eukaryota; kingdom Viridiplantae; phylum Streptophyta; class Magnoliopsida; order Santalales; family Viscaceae; genus Viscum; species Viscum album. The sequence goes on along the minus strand of OY728156.1, from coordinate 794,810,255 downwards.
ATGGGAGATGGAGTGCACAATCTTATTTCTATACTTACATAAGCTATGTATCATTCTGGACTTCCAAATGAGCAGAGAAAGAAGAAACATTCTGTTGAATCCTTCATGAGGCAGCGTCCACATTCATTCAGTGGGTCTTCTAATCCATTAGTGGCTGAACAATGGATCAGTACCACTAAAAAGATATTTTCAGTTCTACAATGTTCTGAGCATAATAAATTCATCTTAGTAGTATATCGTTTGGAAGGGGTTGCTGATCAATGGTGGAATGTCATCAAGAATACGAGGCAAAGAGATGAAATTTAGTCCATGGAATGGGATGAGTTCCAGAACTTATTTTTCAATAAGTACTTCCCTCGTATTTTTCGAACAAAGATGGAGAAGGAGTTTCTTGAACTTAAGAAAAAGGATGATGAATCTGTTGGTATATACGAGGTGAATTTTACAAGGCTTGCAAGGTATGCATATGGATTTATCATTCAACCTGAAAGTAAAGTTGATCAATTCATCAGTGGATTAAAACCAAGTCTTCGAAGGGCATTAACTATAAGAGACTTCAGTAGCTATGAAGAAATTGTGCATTGTTCTATCAAGGTAGAAATTGAAGTTGGTGTTACATATCCATCTCATGGTTTGGACAAGAAACGAAATATGGTGTTCAAGGAGAAATCTCAGAACAATGGTGAAAAGAAGATGAATGTTTTTTTATGCTCAATGTGTGGAAAGAAGCATAGTGGATATTGTCTTAAGGGGACTAGAAAATGTTTTAACTGTGGAAAAGAAGGTCATCGAGCAGCTGAGTGTCGAAGTAATGGAAAAAGGGTTGCTAATGATGTGAATAAAGAAAAGACTGTAGAGAATGCACCGCCAACACTTCAATGCTTCAAGTGAAATGAAATGGGGCATTATGCTAATCAATGCCCTAATCCAAGGGTTAATGATGATCAACATGAGAAACCCCTTAAGGAAAAGGAAAAAAGGGAAGTCACATGAAATCACTACTGGAAATATTGAATATGAAAACGATGTGGTGGAATGATTAAGTGTTTATGTAATGGGATTCCAAAACAATGTTGTATATAGTATTGTGGAATATTGGAATATTTATGTATTGGTCTGTTGTGGTTTTCAATAATTTTATGGTACCGGTAACCATGGAAAGTGATTGAGATATTTTTGGAAAGAATATGATATGCGTATAATGAAGGGATAAGGAGAAAATGAAATGTTTGATAGTATTCATGAGCTCATGACTGATATAAGGAAAAGGTTATATCATGGTTTGAGTATATAGAATTTTTGGATTTTGGTATGTGGAAAGAGTTAAATTTTGATAGAATTCATGTTTTCACTAAGATTAAATGGGTATTCATTATTCAAGAGAATACATGATTAATGTATTCACATGTTTGGAATGTGACCAACAAGATATATCTTATATGGGGGATAAATGATGGTATTCACATGCTCGGTAGATGACATTTCTAGTAATCATTTTCTTTATAATATAAGATTGGACATAAGTATTTTGGATAAGCCTAAATATTGGAATGGATTATGTTGGAAATAAGTTAGTATTGATTAAGACTATAACTTTTTCGATATTATTAATGGAATGTTATAATAATATATTTTTAGAAAAAGGAAAACCTGCAGGACGGGCGACAAACCGTCATGTCGGACAAGGCTGTGGGAATTGAACACACAGTCAAAGTGTGACTGGCCTTTATCGCCTACAACTGGCCTACAGGAAGTCCCTGGTTATTAAAAACTAGTTTTATTTTATTAATAAGTATGATATATGAAGTATAATTCCATTTTAGGAACCATATATGATTAATCTCACTATAGATGTACTTACTTATATTTGATAACTTTTTCTAACCTTTTGTTTGAGACAGATGGAATGACCCATCATTCTATCACATGATCTGCTAACACTTCACGAATGACAAATTCAACTTCAATTCGTTAAGAGATGAAGTGGAAATTGTTCAAGGCATGAACAATGGTAATATTGTATCAAAATCTAGTAAGTATTTATTTTGATATGAAAATTATTCAACATTAGGGAAATGATCTTGAAAACCAAAAATGTTGTCCTAGTGCCCTCATATCTAATGAATCAGATGGTACCACAGATCATCACACATTTATGGCTTTGTGATTGTTGGTTTTTTCATAACCATGTTCTCTACCACTCACCATCAGAACATGATGGTTAGATTTCTCATCCATATCCATATTTTCATCTATGTTCTCCTATGTGGAAACCCAGTGATTAGTTAATTTGGGTAACCATTACGTTTCATACTTTAGCTTTTAAAGATAAGTTTTGGTATTCATTTTTACGATGTGGGTTTCTATTAAAGAAACTTTTGAGTAGTAAATCATTTATAACCCCGATGAATTTCGAGTGCGAAATTCATTTTAAGGGGGGTAGAATGTAACAACCCGAGATTTTATGAGGATTATTCTTTTTAATTTCATTGATGTCTTGTGTTGTACTCTACACCAAGATTATCTTGTGCTATATGCAACACCGTATTAGCATGCAGTATATGCAAAAATATTTTTGGATTGTGTTATATACAATTTCAAGTTCATTTTATAGTAGTCATTCTACGCAACAGTGAGTGTATATATAAATATATAAATATATATATTCAATTTATAAATGAAATATGGTTGAATTCTGTTATACAAAACAACAAAGAAGTCTTTCAAAATAGGCAACCCTGACTTGGCTTACATTACACGCAATCGCGACCTTCCATGATAGCGTGTGTTGTACGCAATACCGAGTTTCACTAAACAAAGATATACTATTAAAATATTATATAAACTAGCCGTTATACCCACTTTTTGGAATTTTATAAATTTTATCTTTCAATATGGACTTCATTTTTGGATTAAGAATATCGAAATTATCCTAGGGTGAATTTTTGGTATTTTTCTGAAAACTTTCAATTTTTGATGAATAGTGAAAACACTGGGTTATTATTTAAAAACCGACTTTTTATATAAATAATTATTTATTTAATTTAAATTTATTTTAGGTCAAAATTGATATATAATACCTATATAAGTTCAATGAAATTCATTGGAGTCATTTTATAATAATTTTAGATATATAAAAAGTTTATTGAACTTTTCACTGTCTTTTACCCATCTCCTAGGAGAATTTGGAAATTCACATAAAACTTAATTTTACCGCTTCTATGAGGGGAACTTCTAAAATCCGAGAGACACGGTTAATATCAGGGACTAAAATGTGGTTCAATGAGATGAAAATATTTTTTGCTGAATAGTAACTTTTTGCTTTTATTTACCACGGTTAAAATTAAATAGGGTAATTAAGGGTAAAAATGATATTATTATTACCCTAACACATGTCATAATTCTATTGGATAAGTGTAATTCTACCAAAAACAACCTTAGGAATAACATATTACCATTTAGGTCAACTTGTATTAGATTAGGACACTTATTATTATTTTATTTAAAGAATAGTTAAAATAGTTAAAATCATTGTTTAATAACTGAAACATTTTTAATATAGGGTTATACATAAGATAAATTCGACTATAAATATTTATTAGAAATATATAAATATTTCCTACATAATGAAATTTTATTTATAATTTTTAGACATTAAATTATTTAATTTATTTATGACACAATGATGATGCATTAATTACCTTATTAATGAAATATTAACATAATTGATGTTATAAATACCCAAATAAAAGTAATTTGAGACTTTTTATGAATTAAACTAATTTTCTAGGTTAATATGACATGTTATTATGTATTTAATTAACTTTTTTAGAACTAATAATGCTGTTATGAGTTTCAAAAAAATCAATTACCAAATAGTGTCAAATTTGACATAAAATAGTTTTTAAAACAAATATTATATTATTAATTGTTATTTTATTCCTAAAAATCTAAGGTTCGGAAAAATGACTTAGATAAGGTTATATATATTAATAATAAACAACTTGGGGTTCGTTTGTCTTGTTATAGTAAGTTTATTAACCTTATAGTGTAAGAAAACAAGAAAAAATGGTAAAAGTAAATATATTTAACTTAAAGTTAAATCTAAATGATAAGGTTAAAATAGTAACCTAAACTTATCCAAATTATATTTTATGAGATTATTTCGACCCATCCTCACCTTAGCTTCGAAATAAATAAATTTGGAGCTATTAAAACCCGAATATGACTTTATAACAAAATAATATATTTATTTTTTCCAAAGGTTCCCCTCTCCTCCCTTATAAAAGGACACCTCCTCCATCTACTCCTCACACCACTTTGAGCCATCAAGATCAGAAAACACCTGCCAAATTCTCTTGTTCACTTACCTATAAACATCCTAGATGTCCTGGTATTCTTCAAATACCAACCCTAGTTCCCTAAGAGGAGGTTAAGAAGAGGTGCGTCAAAGAAGAGGTAATATCCATTACCGATCCTTTCCAATTTATTTCTTTTTCAACTTATTCTTCTTTAGTTGTTTCATTATAAACTAATAACATCAGTATTACATATATAATGATATGTTATTATAAATATTAAACAACCCTATTTCACCTTCTATCCATCCTACGGAAAACAAAATCACCGCGCGTGCGCACGTACGGAATACCGTCTCCACGCTGTGATGTAATCTGTTTTCGACCACCACCTTACTTGGATGGGTATAATGGTGTAAATAAATAACTATATATGATTATTGTAAATTTATATTTATTCTGAAATATTATACATACACTTCAATACAATTCCACGATCATGGGAATGGTATCATCACTCGTGCGTACGTACGGACTACCGTCTCCACGACGCGATGAGATTCATTCTCCATGTTAACCATTCATGAATGATTATAAAGTATATATAATAAGTAATCATGAAATATATGACATAATAATGATACTTTATTTCTGTATATATATATATATATTTCATCTACTTAATTACATTCAATTCAATAAGGAAACGAAAATAGCGTTCATGCATACGTATGACCTACCGTCTCCATGAAAGGTGAATTTCATTCCATTTATTGATATATCATATATATATATGTATATTCTGAATATATATAATATATAAATCATGTTTTAAATTCTGTAATTAAGTAAATCAGGATATAAATAATAATATCAAGAACAACAAGTCAAAACACGTACAATAAATGAAACGATTTTACCCAAATCGCTGCTTTTACATCGAATTTATAAAAGAACGGGTAATATAAAGTCATAAGTAAACCATATATGATATCATAAAAATGAATATGATTCTTTAATAAGTCAATAAAATTATTTAAATCATTATACAGGAGGTCTAAATACATACAAAGCATATCATACATAAGGTAAGGGATAATTATTCCAATCTCATTCTTATCTGAGATTGTTTATTCGTAAGTATTTACTGGGGTTATGTTTATTTTCCATGTCCATATGTTCTCAAAATGTTTTCATAAAATGTTTACTTTTCTTCCATTTATGCTTAAAGTCATTTTTACCCTTTTTAATTTTACCACATCGTATGGAAGGAATATTTCTTTTGTTTATCATACGAGGTACTTTTTGAATTTTCCGGAAAAAATATGAGAAGAATGTTTTTTTAACTTATACGGAATGAATGGATTTTTACGGTTTCATAATGCCTAATTTTCAAAAGACTTACTCTACATGATTTCATGACTATTTTCAACAAAATACCTTTTTTTAAAATGGCATGGCATTTTATGAAAAGAAAATGATTTTGAAAAAGAAAGGTTATTTTCCTGAAGAATTCATTTCATGTGTTTTGTCAAAACTATTTTCCATATAAGATGACATTATATCATATGTGTATGTTTCAAGTATAATGTCTCCATTATTTACATGGTTTTACTTTTCTTATGATGAAATGATATCCATTTCTTTTATATGGATTATGTTATGATGGAATGATGTTTATGAAACCCATTTTATTCTTTGGGTTATGATGAATGTTTTAAGTTTATTTTGTGGCAGAAGTAAGAATGATTTCATTATGAGATTGGTGAGACCTATATCTCCCTCCAATGCATTGGATAAATATTTATATCTCATGAGATATACATGGCTGGAATCGTAAGCTAACCCGGTTCAGTGATAAAGCACTGGAACGAGGAGTGAAATCGATTCAAGAAGGGACTTTGTCCACTAAGATGGTCTTGGCAGCAATTACTTGGCTACTATGGAAATCATAACAAGTGAGGAATAGATTCCAAATTTACATGATTGATTCCCATGCTAGTTTATCAATATTGATGTTCCTTTATGATATATGCCTTACGTACTTCCAAGATTTATGTCTTTGCTCAGTATTTTGATGTTTAGATTTTATGTTCAAGTTTTTGCATTTAAATTTTGATGGATTGTTTTATGTTCTCTATGCTTACCCTTACTGAGCATTTGAGCTCACCCTTTATATCTTTTATTTTTCCCAGGATTTAAAGAAAGGTTTTAGATAAGAAAACCAAAAGGGGAAGATCTTTATGGGAGATGTTGAAGATCTTTCACCACGATTAGAAGATTATTTTTCCAAGTTTCCAAAGACACTAAACTATTACGGTCCTTCTGCGTCAGTTTTTGTTATGTATCAAGTATTCTGAAAAAATAATTTAATGTCCATGTACATCAAGATTTGGAACTCTACAGATGAACTGGATACATGATGTTTTCCATGTATCACAGCTCTGTCGTTATTTTCATGATGACTTGCACACCATTAATTATGGATAGATCAATGTCGATGATGATGCGACTTTCGAGGAGCGGCCTGTGGAGATCCATGAACACAAAGAAAAGGTGTTGTGTGGGCGTTCTATCCCCTTGGTTCATGTCTTGTGGTGACACGGTGGCGTGGTGGAGAGTACCTAGGAACGTGGGTCGTAGATACACACTCAGTACCTAGAGTTGTTTGATGTTAAACTCTTTTCTGGTAACGAAGTTCTCTTTGTGGTTACAGACCATTCATGTTTATGGGATGTCTTTCTTTGGTTGCTTTTTATGGCTTACTCTCTTTTGAGAGGTATCTCAATGGGTGGTTGTTCAGAATTATTTTATGTTTCCTTTTAGGTAGGTTTTGAATTCTTGAGGATGAGAATGTATTGAGAGGTATCTGATGTAATGGCTCAGACCTCTGTAGTCCACTACTTTGAGAAAATCTAGTGTTTGAGGTGTTCCGGGATGTCAAGGTGACTTATCCCCAACACGTTTCCAAATTTACAGTTAAGTGAACAGTATCATCAGTATCCTTATGTGAATAGTGCAATGGTAACATTCTGTGAATAGTTCAATGGTAACCTTATGTGAACAGTGTCATCTATAGCCTTAGGAGAACATTGAAATAGTAGCCTTATGTGAACATTGTCATCGGTAGACTTATGTGAATAGTGAAACGGTGAGGTCCAACGATAACCTCTTTCCTTTGCCAAATTTTATGTTCATGAACAGCGTTTCAAGAATGGTGAGGTTCTAATGGTAGCCTCTTTCCTTTTCCAAATGTTGAGTTTAAGAACTATGTTTCTAGAATGGTGAGGTTCCAACAGTAGCCTCTTTCCTCTGCCAAATTTTGAGTTCATGAATAGTGTTTCTAGTATGGTGAGGTTCCAACTGTAGCCTCTTTCCTTTCCAAATTTTTAGTTCATGAACTATGTTTCCAAAACGGCGAGGTTCCAAAGGTAGCCTCTTTCTTTTTCCAAATTTTGATTTCATGAAAAGTGTTTCTAGAACGGTGCGGTTCCAACTGTAGCCTCTTTCCTTGGCAAAATTTTGAGTTCCTTAATAGTGTTTCCAGAATGGTGAGGTTCCAATGGTATCCTCATTCCATTTCCAAATTTCAGGTTCATGAATAGTGTTTCCCAAATAGTGAAGTTTCAATGGTAGCCTTTTTCCTTTTCCAAATTTCAGGTTCAAGAATAGTGCTTCCTGAATGGTGAGGTTCAAATGTTAGCCTCTTTCCTTTACCAAATTTCGTGTTCAGGAATAGTGTTCCCATCTTCCTACAGTTTTTCCCCTTTGACATTTCCTTTGACATAAAATGCATTTATATACACATTTTAAGGACTCTAAGTCTGATTTAGAGGCCATGACTCCTATATTAATTTTTCCTAATGCTTAGGATGCTTTTACATGGTGAAATTGGGTGGTTTAATGTGATCTGATCTTAATGTAAAATCCATCATATCTTAAACGGCTACTCCGTTAAATCTTTTGAAGGGAAAAGATATCCCCCTCCCTAGTTCTTCATCTGTATTCTCAGTTGTGAGATGCTTGAACCTATCATTCTATCCTGTAGGAATTGTGTAATTAACTGTTCTCTTTGGATTGGTTTCCCTCAGTTTTTTGCAACCTACAAGTATCGATCAATCATAGATATAAGGTATGGTGTATCATCATTCTTTTGGTTTCATCTCCACCTATTTCTCCTTTCCATTTTATGTAATTCTATCTCCATGTTCCTAATAGACTTTTATTGGGTGTTGACCAGTTTGGTGGTGTCTCTACATCCTCAGCTGGATACATTTTCCATGGGGGGAGGGGATCATAACCAGTTGTGTGGCTCATTGTTATATAAAGAACTTAAAGAACTATTTGATGCAGGGGATTCATTGCTTCTCTTTTCTTCTACATGAAACTATGGATTTATCTTGTTTTATCCCACTTGATCACAATGGAATTGAAAAAATAAATATTTAAACCGGATAAATAAATTGATATCGATGTTTTGTTATTAACTCTTTATTTTCTAGATAGTGTGATATATATTCTTTCTTTGTTTATATTTTCATTCTTGATGGAAATTGGAAGTTAATGTAAAGATATAATTAATTGATAATTGTTAGGATAAAGATAAAGAGGAATGTGAATGAATTTGATTATTGTTGTTTTAATTTGATGCTAATTAAATTGATGCTGTAAGAATGTTTAATCAATTTGTGATAGATTACTATTTAGATTTCATGTATTTGGAACCTGTGAATAATAAATCATTTAATTCAATATGGATTAAAGAACATGTTGTTTGATAAAAGATAATTCCTTGTAGGGTTCTAAGTTACCCTCTTTCTTGTTTAATGGCCAACATCCCAATTGATATGATGTTTGTCTTCTTGATTCTTGTGTTGTGATGTGAGCGTAGATGGTTGTTGTAATATGTTGGGTTAGGGAGGTCTATTAGTTATGGAATAATCTAACGCCTAGAGTGGGGATATTCATCAGTTTATTCAAGTGGGTGTCGGGTAGGACATCGGGGATGATGAAACGGTTTGGATGCTTTCTTTTTCTTATTGGTTTTTTATCTACTTCACATTCCCCACCTCTCAATGAAGCTGGTATTGTTTACCCTTCTTTGGAAAGGGGAGAAGACATGAGGGGTATGCCACATTCTTTCTGTATTGATCTTCTCAAGGTAATATGGGTCTACACTCTTTCTATAGGAAGAAAAGACTTGATGGGTAGTTGATATACTCATTGTGCTAAGCCCCATTGTGTCAGTAGCATAGAATGGTTTTCTAGAATTCTTGGGAATATAGGAAAGTAACTCTGTAAATAAATAATTGAATAAATGGTGTTAACCCAGGGGGTTTGGAGCATGCTGGGGTGCAATGATAAGGTTGTAATTTGAAGTAATAGTAAACTTTGGGTGTGATGCTAATGAAAAATAATGTGGAAATTATTAATGGTTAATTAATGTTTAAAGAATTAATTAACATAAAGTGTAACTGATAAAAAGGGAATGATGTAATGTATTAAAGCTCTTTAAATGGTTGTGTGCTTAAAGGATACCATGTCTTAAAAGTTGCAACCAAGAGTCTGAGAGACGTTAGCTGCAGTTGAGTCTAAGATGAGGTTATTCCGATAGTGTGGTTGTGAGATATATTATACTCTATAATCTCTGTGATTCTATATGCTACTCTACCCCTTCAGTTAGGGAAACTAACACCCCGGGGATTCTGAGCCCTAGGGGAGTTTTCCCCAACATTCAAGTGGGAGGATGGATGGTTGACTACCCCCGTTGGCCCCAATCTCTTCTCTTGGTAGTTACTTTTACTGGTAGGCATAACAATTAGTTTTCTCCATATATATGTGTAGAGGGTTTTAATAGCTTGTGGTTATTAACACACATATATTCTGGATATAGGTTTCTAAGGATGACTATAGGTGTAATGTGTATATATTGTGACGACTTGAGGATTCTTACTCGGTGTGTGGTCTGTAATGGATTGAGGTATAATGCTCGACGTATGATAAATTTTATGCGAGCTATGGTGGATCCCAGAAACTACCTGGTTACTTTTCTTATGTGGATGTGGTTGTTTTGTTGTATGAGGTGCATGTTGTGGTGCTTCGCTTAGGTGTCTGCGGACATGCCTTTTGGGAGAGAGATGCTTAGGACGTGCGACATTGGGGAAAAGTGGAAAACCAATGGGGAATTAGTTGTGGGGTACCCTTAATATTCATTATTATATAATATACATTTGTATGAATTAATTTGTGAGAATAGCCATGGTGAGTCTAGGAACTGAGTATACTTGTTTAGGTAATGAGTTAGTTTCACTTGTTGTTCCCTGATCTTTAACATGATTTCTTTACTTCTTCACGCGAGGCTTCGGGGAGGATCCTCCTAAGTATACTGTTATACTCACCCTATGTATACATAAACTATTTTTTAGGTCACTTGGAGTAGGTTGGAGATCAGTCTAGTTTCTACTAGTTTGGGGTTATAGGAGCTGTTTGGGCTTTGTGGTCAGTATTGTTTTCACTTTCTTTTGGGTACTTACAAATTTACCCTTTTAGTTGTAGTAGTTTCTCATGACATTGCATATGTGCACCTGGTATTTCATCTATATTGCAGTCTGAGTTGGAGTTGGTTGCTTTATGTCTTATCTCTCACTTTCACATGTGTTTTCTTAAAGGGTAATTTCGACCATCTATGTGTTTACTATACCCTTGGTTCAAGTTGCCAACCCAAGGCCTACAAGAGGTAGGACTTAGGGGTCATTATCTCCCTTCTCACATTGCTTTCCTAGGAGTGGTACAGTTTTTTTGGAGGGGGTCATGACATTAATACACTACTGAACATATAAAAATCACACTTCCTTACAAGTATCGATATATTTCAAAACTCAAAACCCCATGGGAATTCTAATGAAGTGCCGACCTTTTCAAACAGTTCCTATAGAGTTTTTTTCTCTCTAAATTGAAGGGTATGATAAAACCCATTAATCATGATTCACCCCACCTTAGGTGTTTCCTAGAAATAATTTACAGTGAATTGAAACTCATCAAATGGAACCTGTTCCATTGATCACTAACCCTGAGTGCTGAATGTGGAAAACATGTTATTACCAAGGGCCAATTTCGATAGAGGGGAAAACCCACCAATTGAAAGCATGAAAGATGAGATTCACCATCATATGTAAAAATGAAAACACCTATAATTTTAGGTCCACATATTCTATAACATCAGTTGTACCAGAAAAAATGGACATGACTGGTGGTTTTAAAACACCCTGTACTTTTGCAACATAAATTTGAACATTGTTATGAGTAATATTTCCATTAATTCTTAGGTATCTCTACCTCAAAGAGGACATGTAATCAAAGAGTATCTCAAGTATTATACAATTCCCCTGAAAATAATGCAGTTTTTACAATAAAAATTATCAGATCTTTTCGAAGCGTGTATATAAGAGTGCACTACCCCAAAATATCACATCAACATAACTGGTGCGCTCATATTACTCAAATTTTTAGGCCCAAAATCACTAGAAATATATGAAATGGGAACATATTACAAGATCTAACAAGCATGTGAACAAACCGTAGGCATATCTAACACACTATAAACCAATAATAATAAGGTTCCAATCCCCTTATCAAGGGTCAATTCATCATAGAACCACCCCTCCAACAAATATTTCATTTTAGAACTAAGAGTCCAACATGGAAAAAATGACAAATGAATAGAACTTAATGACTATAAAGTTCTCAATTAATTTAGTAAAGAATTAAGTTGTAAGGGAGAAACCAAATTTGCATTATACCCTTAATTTTTAACACAAGTTGTTTAATCCTGAAACTAGACTCATGAAAAACATATCACTTATCTTAAATATCTAATTTCTAGGTTAACACATGGAATTGCCAAAGAGATCCATGGGTAATTTCCATGTTCATGTTAAAGGAATATCTTAGGGAAATTTTCAACTAACCCCTTACATGAGGATAAATACTAAGAACACCATATTATTGTTATTTTTGATTCATTTAACTAATTTGAATTTATGAACATCAAGTTATAGTAAAAAGAAAAAAGTTCATGGTGCTATTTTAGTTAATTCCAAAAATAAAAATAGACATGTTATATTGAAAATTATTTTAATTATATTTATTTAACTTGAATCTAGTCATATATTTTAAATTTATCACATATTCTATATTTTTCCATTACAATTATCCAAATGGATATCAAAATTGGGATTAGATAAATAAAATGTCAATTCCTATCTAAATAGGAAAACACCCTTTATGTTGTAATTTGAATATTAATTATCTAATGGCTAATGTGTGTAGAGGTCAAAAGTTAATAATAAGGTTTTTATAATTTTAGATAACTCTCATAGTAATATCCCACCCTAAATTTGTATGTGAAATCATATAATTGGATGTTGACACTTTAAATAAAAATTCATATGTCGCATAAACATACCTCATAGGGTAAAGTACTATGGAATATAAAAAAAGGTAAAAAATGAGGGTCCTCTAAATTATGAGAAATTCAATTTAACCCTTGGTTGGGTTTATGTCATAATAATAATTCACAATGACTATCCATATTGTGTCGAGTCAAGTCCTTTTGATAACTATAACTGGTCAAGAATGACCCAGTATGGTTTTTTTATAAAACATTCATTAGAAACCGATTCATTTAAAGTAACAATTTAACATATTGGATATTTATAAAATTGTATCAATGTATCTCAAGCACTTATACGATTGTATGATTATATATTTTACCATATTTTAATTTATAAAGCTCCCATACACTTTATAGATTGGAAATTGGACCATATTTAATCATAACCCATATATTTCATCCTAGAAAAAAATGGTTCATGGATCAACATGTCATTATTGGTTGGAAAATAGAATACCACTACTAAGATTTGTAATAAAACACTATTTAGGTTTATTTATAAATTTTATTAAACCAACCATGTTTCTCAATAATTATAAGTCCTGCTATAACTTGAATTAAATATAGGTAACATGTAAATTAATTACCTAAGCATCATAAGCCACTATATAAGAAAGAAACCATATAAGAATGGTACATAAGAAAATAATTATAGATAATCACTAAAACATGGTATATTGATAGTCATGATAAATATTATCTTGATAATGTTATAGAATCAAGGAACATGTCAAAATATTAGGTAGTCTAAGAATATAACATACATTTCATGGAATATACAATATATGTGAATCTATATGGTCTTATAATGTTAACAGTAATGATACTTCCCTTCCATACTAGTGAAATGGTAAAATAACATAATCTCATAAATAAATAAGTAATGAAATGTACAAAAATCACCAATGGTGATATCATAATCAACTATAAAATGAATAACATGGTCGAAAGTCTAATCCCAATCCACTTAGTCATTACCCCATGCATAGTTTGATCACCCCAAGAAGTTTCTATTTACCATGCACCAAAAATGTCATAGTATCATTCCTACCATCCCAAAATAGTAATAAAAATGGATAAAACACCTATGATACCACAATTTAACATTCTGTCCATGGAGCCACTTAAACAGTTCTCTGAGACATAGGTAAAATGGCCACAACCACACCCAACGGATGCCAGAGGCTACTAACTAATATAAATTGTCCAATAGTGGTTTGTTGGGTAGACTATACACTCATCATTAGACTAAAATAGTTGTATAAGATATAAAAAAATCAATCGACAACATAAATTTTATAGATTAATGGTAGTGGTAGAAAATAGAAATAAACTGATAAAGTGAAAAATGAAATATATATAATCATGCTTTCATTTCCAGATGATTCTACATAATCTAAAGCTGTAAACATACAATAATTACTAGATAAATGATTTAAAAGAAATATAAAATCTTTAGAGTCTGTGTCATTGGAAAATTTGGGCTCCATATCAATCCTGTGATCCAAACCTCATATTTTCAATTTGACATCACAAGCATATTCCATAACCTAGTTTAGAGAACTTGAGGTCTATTCAAGTAATCAAGTGCAATGAATTCCCAAATTGGGTTTAATATATTCTTAGTTGGCCACCACCAATGGTGTCTATGGAATTATATTCTATGAATATAACATAATATAGTGTGTGGGTATAACAACTAAAGTAGTAAAAAAATAACTATAAATAACTTGGCATTTTTTCATCAAGGACACTCGGCTAATCATACAGTCCTCACTTAAAGCCATAATATCGCTGAAATTTCATACACATAAAAATAAATAATATTTTTAAATTGATATATGTAGGGATATACATACACCGGTGAGGTAACAAGGTGTCCACATATTGGGAAGGTGATAGTGATTTTTTAGTTATTGGACACATGCATACAAGCCCTAAAATCAGTAATATAGTGCCACTAAAACAATGGAGAAATTTAGTGTAGTCACATGTTTTGAATCATAATACAAATAATTTTTAAGTAACCTGTGGTACACAAACAATTCATCCTAGTATAGTTATCATCATAAGGAGATACTACTATCCATATGTAATAATAAACCTACATAACCTAATTCACTTATCCTAAGATCCCATATAAAGAATTCCTTAATGAGGAACCCTAATGTCTCCCATAGTGTCACAAAATGTCATCATTTTCTATTTATTCTATGATCTCATTTTTAGTATTTTATAATGAGGGAACCCATGTATCCCTCATAACATTCAATTTCCCTATGAGAACGTCCAAGAAATTTAGTAGAAAGGGAAGCTATGTAACACTCAATGTGTGTGGGAATCATCAAGACAATTAGTCTGTCTAGGGTCTTCCAAAAGAAGGAAAACCCAAGTATCACTCAAGAAATAAAAGAAGGGAAATAAAATCTAAGATTGTCCATGTATTTTCAAATAATAAACCTTAGTATCACTCATGAAACATGTAATATTAACTAGAATAGAATAATGTCTAAGGACTTTTGTAAAAAAGAACTTGAGTAACTCTCCAGGAATAGTATAATTCATTCAATCATTTAAATTTGATCAATAAGTAAGTACATGTTAGTATAAATTTCAAAACAAATTTAAAATATAATTAATAAATAAATCCATGTATAAGTATTCCATCTCATAAGTGAAGTATATATAAAGAGGTTGATTCCCATTTTTCAATTCAAATATTCTCCAATATTGGCCCATTTTGTTAAAGAAGATAGTACACCTCATTGGTGGTTTTATTATTAAATATGTGAGACATTATCATTTAAATTTCCTAAATTAGGTTTAACTAGCCCTTACATGTGGTTTTATTTAAAATTCCTAAAATGGTTATAAATATTAGGCAAGATTTATAAAATTCATCATTTAAGAAACACCATAAATCGGTGGTTTAATTAACCAAATAGTAAATGTGAACCTGAATATATTAGAAAGAAACCTAAGGGGTTGTTTGAGTCATTGTGGGAACCTTAAATGGAAAAAATTTGATTCAAAATGGTTATTCTATTTAAGGAATCAATTTATACACATTTAATTTTATATTTTATGAGCAATTAATGAAATATTCAGAATGAGGGGAATAACAACACATGGTATGAATGGATTGAATTTAATGAAAAATAATATTTTCCACGTACCCATTGGAAGCTTTATACAATTTATAAACAACACTTTATAGCTCCGTCCAAGCTCATCGATGTCCAAGTGGTGCCGAATCAGCTTCCAAGACCCTATCTAACACTAGATAACTCATGTATTGACTGAAAAATCAGTTTAATCATTAAAAATATTAATATAAAAAAGAAATAAAAAAATGAATAATAGAAAACATCATACCAAAGACCCATCATTTTCTGGAAATCGGATCGACCAATTGCAAATGGATTACCAAGTACCCCTAACACCATTACTGAAAAAATACGCTACCAATGGCCTCAAAAAAACAACTCAGCAGTTTTAGTTAAATCTTAAAGGCTTTAAAAATTCACCATCATGACATACTTAAACCAATCAGAATGAGGATAAGGGAAGAGGGAATATTGATATGGCCTCTTCCTTATTAGAGTAAAAACCTATTCGAAATAATTTATTCCACTATGATTTAGTTGAATTGAAAATGGAAACTTAATGGAAACTATATAAATCAGAGATAATGGAAGAGAACTAATGCACAAAAATGGGGGATGATGATCTTAACCACCAATATCATCAAATTTCACCCATGATCGCCTTTATTAGTGCTGAATTGATAGAGAAGAGTCACATTTGAGAGCTTTTATGAACCCTCCAATTTTTTAGCTGAAAAATTAGAGCCTTATCACATAATAATATTTTTTTAAAAATACATCCTACATGATTCATGGTGTGAACTGGTTTCATGACTTGAAAAAAATTCATGACAAGAACAAGATAGAAGTGTTTTATTCCTCAAGAAAATTCCCTTAGGATTTCATGTCTTTTATCCACCGGTCTAACCCACTGAAACCCATTCACATCATGAATGGGGTTCGAATGTGAATTTCATACATTAGTTACTTATAGCATCCTAGAATTCATGTTCATCCTTGGGTGCTCAAAGAAACCTCTTGGGATTCCACTGAATCGTATACCACACCTGAGCGAAATCATTTTTGGACATTCATATAATTATAACCATATTTTGATTCCTAAAATTCAAAAAAACCATCCATTAATATGATTATTTGAAATTCCTTTAGAGGTTTCAACCCATCCAAATAATTAAATGTTACAACCCATGTTTTTTGTAATGCCACTTTTTGGTTTTCTTTTATAGATTATTATATTTTTAAAACTTTAATGTTTTTTATAATTCAATTAATTTATTGAATTCATGGATTTGATACTTGAAATTCAAATAATTTTAACTTTTAAAGTTATTAAAAATAGTGAATTTATTAATAAGAAACATAGGATAAAAAATATAAATATCACACAATACAGAAAACAAATGTTTTAAATTTTAAGAAATAATATTTCAGTAAAATATGATTCATTGAGGAAAAATATATTTTATAATATCAGAATTTGGAACACTTGTGTAGCCAATGTCTATATGTAGATGTTAATCAACTCAACATCTTCTTTTATCACTTCTTGAGGAGGGGTGCCTTATGAGTGCCTCAAATGTGTGACAGTAAATTTATAAATACAATCATTAAACCTTATAAATACATATTCAAGTAATTAAATTTTATTAATTAATAAAAATTTATAATATATAGATTTTCTATTGAAAAATAGAATTAAAACTGTTTTTTATTTAATAATATTAATAGTAATAATAAAAATAATAAGTTTTCATAATAGAGACGCATCCCCCATCCTAAATGATAAAAATAAAATATATTACTTGTTTTTATGTCCATTTGTAGTGATCTGAAAGGAGTTTGTGTACCATGATGGGCTTGTTACATAATTTAACATGTCAAAATGACTATGGTAGATGAACTAGCTCAAAAAAATATAACCAAATGGGCTTTAATTTCATCATAATTACTATTTTCAAAATAATATTCAAATGATTGATATTACTTTTGGGGTTTTCAGCTATTTTAGTTGAAATTTTATGGTTCATTATTGACACCTCATTGTAGAATTGTAATTATCTTAAGGGGACCCCATCTGTAAATGAAAAGTCATATTGTAATAGTGGGAATGCAATACCTATTATCAGCATGGTCAAATATTCTACTCATTTTTATTTATTATAATAATTCATAATATGAATCTATACAATGAAATTAAATTAGTAAAAATCCTCAAAAATAAATTTTCCAAATTTAAACAACCCTATAATATGCGTAATTTCTAAATATTCACCTCAATATATATTGAGAGTTACTATAATTTATGACTATATTAACGAATAGAAATAATATTAGTAAAAAATCATAATAATATTTACAAAAAATATATTTCATCTAGAGGTTGACTAATTGGTTTTATGTTTTCTATCCATGGTACTTGAAAATGATGTACATTACACTTACTAGAGTCAATATATCAATATCCATAGAATAATATTCCCAAAATAAATTGAAGTAAATTGATTCCAATGGAAATGGTAAAATTTCAATGATGGAATAACTCTGTGATAAGTGGATGAAAAGGTTTGGAAAGTTATAAAGAAATATAAATAGTATGAGACAATCCTCATAGAATCTATAAAGATGAAAAAATGTTAAGGAGTCTTGATAAGAACTTTTTGAAACTAAAGTTCAATATAAATAGAATAAAATGAATTATTGGTGAATTATTTACTTAGGTGTATATAATTATAGGTATAGTAAGAGGAATATTTGGAATGTGTTGAAGATTCAATAATGTTTATGAAGTCAAAATTAATCTTTCCTAATGTATTCGATGCAATAATTTTTGTATTGGAGGATAAACAAACGGATAATTTTTATCTCGTTGATCATTAGAGTATATTTATTACATATAGAATAAGGAGTTTATTAACACTGAATATGAATAAAAAAGGATATAATGAGTGCTCATTCAATATTCTTAAAGGATTTAAAACATGTTATAAAATTAAATATTATTAACATGTGTTAAAATTTCAGATAGAGAAATGGAACCTTAATATTTTTTTACCTCATTTAAAAGAATATATAAAAGGGTAAGTGAAATTAAAAAGGTAAATTTTTTTCATGTTTTATAATTTTGGTAATGAATAAAACATTATTAAATGTTTCTAAAAAAATATTCGGTCCTTATGACGATTAAGTACTATCAAACATATTTTTCAAAAAGAAGAAAAACATGTTTATTTTCAAAAGAAAAAGGAAAGAACTACACCTAAGGGAATGAAAATATTATCTCATAGATTAAAGTAAATAATTTATATGAAACTATGAGTATTATTCATTCAATGATTACTTATATGCTAAGAAAATAATCTAAAATTATAAACATGAATGAATATTTTTGGTCCATTCTAAATGTGTTGATGGTTTCTTTTGAGATGAGAAATAGTTTGATGATGAGGTTTATGAAATTGATATGGAGTACACGTAGTATATTTATTTATAGATATAAATGAATTTTATTTATATATTAAATAAGTAGAAAGATTCATTAAATAAATCATTTGGATCAAACTGGTTTAAACAGTTAATTATTAAGAACGAAAATCAATTCATAAATAATGGTTTGAGATAAATTCCTTACTTCAAAAATGTAATAAAATCAAAAATTATGTGATAAAATGATGGTTTAAAAATAAAATTAACTTCATACTATCCCACCAATGTTTCTTGAATCTGAAAATTATATATGGTTGACAATTCTAAATTTTTTATGTCCTCTTAACTTTCATCATAAGAAATAAAAAATAAAATCTATCAGAACAAGTGATATTATGGATTGTTTGATCCTGAAAATAACTCGGTTTTTTGTTCATTCAAGGACATAGATTTTTTTATATAAAGGATTATATTTAATATTTATTTATGAATTTGGTGCATTCTCCTTAAATTAAAGGGAAATAGATTACTGTTTTACTTTAGAGTGTTAAATGAACTGAAAAATACACTATAAAATAGAGACTGGGAGAGATAATTTGTAAATTATTCTACTATAAATTATGATATAAAAAGTATTTATATATATTTTATCTAATAAAATTAATAGTTTTTGAGTAATAAAAATATACGAAAATATTATTTATAGTGGACTAGACATGGGATTTTTACATTGAGGATTTTTCTTTTGTCAAGGATGTTATTGTTGTTTTGTGGTATAAGATTAAATTTGTTTATTTTGTTATTAATTTCCAGACCCTATGAAAAATATATGTGTTTATTTAATATAATGGTCTTCTGTAGGGAATATGCCACACAACAATCCACCAAATTATATATCCAAGTATTGGAAAAACTTCTCTCCATATTCTACATGGAAGGCATTATCATGTACCATATTTGGAATTTATTCCACCTCCCTTGTATCTAAAAATCGTGACGTATGAAATAATAGCCCATTGAGGAGAATTTTTATTACCACTAATCTGTTGGACCTATGGTACTCATATTTCTCTTTGGTGTCTTATTATGCTAGGGGACCCTGATTTGGTTATAGGGGAGGTAAAATAAAACCCTCGGATGGTTGGGGACAATACCTTCTACATAGAAACTGGAGAAATGTTTGGTCACCAATTGGCTGGTTAATAAAGAATATTATGGTGTGATTTATGATGTTATAAGGATTGTTACATAATAATTTTCAAACCCAAATTATGATTGATGTTTCATGGGAATAAGTGAATAAAATTGTTGATGTATGAATTATTTCTGAGACTCTTGAAGAGTGATATGGGATTAATTAGTATTAGTTATAAACATAGAATGATTAACTCAATATTATTTAATTGTATATTGATAAATATTTTAGTTCCAAATAATATCAAATTATGATTTTTTTAGAATTAATTTATGGTAGTTTATTTTTTTATAAATATTAATTTAATTACAATTCATGTATACTATAAAATGGTTTCTCATTAAATATAATGAGTGGTAAAACTCATAAAAAAGAATAAAAAAATAAAATAGAGATATATTCATATTTGATAATGATGGATTGTGGAGGAATATTGTCTTAGAACTACTCAACTTAGAGAGATGGTGATCAAATAAAATTAATTTTATTTATTTATGGGATGGATCATAATTTACTAAGTGTATTTTAGCTATGTAAAAGTGAAAATGTGTTCATTTTCTAAAAAACACGTGTTGTGAATATAGTATGATTTTTTTGATTAACTAAGGGCCAATGAAAAAAGATAAAATCATTTCCATGAAAATTACATGAAAAAATAATGATCTATTAATGTAATTCCCCTTTACAATTTTCAGGTATTCCTAAACCCTCTTGTGTAAAGTTATTAATTTCTTAAGTGGAAAAAAATATTAATTAGTGAAATAATTTTATAAATGTATTAAAGGCCTTAATTTCCAGTTATCATCTTGGAATATGCAGTTGAATATTTTTGAGGTTGGATGCTGAGTTCTTGTGAGATTCTGAGGCCCACAGGGCTGAGATAGATACTGAATAAAAATATCCATTGTATTATATTAAGAATGCATAATTTATTCAAAATAATTCAATAACTCTGAAATGGTGTGTCATAAGAGAAATGTAAGACTGAAATTATGGTCAAAACTTGGTTTTTAACCTAGGAAGAGTAAAAC
Source organism: Viscum album (assembly GCA_963277665.1). Classification (NCBI taxonomy): domain Eukaryota; kingdom Viridiplantae; phylum Streptophyta; class Magnoliopsida; order Santalales; family Viscaceae; genus Viscum; species Viscum album. Next base: position 794,788,749 of record OY728156.1, on the reverse strand, counting down.
ATTCAATGTTTCCAGAAATTTTGATGCCTCGCTCATGAGATAAAGTTAATTAATAATATTTAGTATATTATTTTATTAAAAATAATTAAATATCTCCCCAATGTTGCATCATATGAAAAATAAGAGACCACTATGTGGTTTTGAAATGGATGTTTACCATAAACAACGTATAATTTTTATGCGCAATAGACAATAGGTGTCATATAATATTTTTGTTAAATATTTAAATTATTAATTAAAAAACCGGATTTACTAAAGATCCTCTTCATCTCATCCACCTAAAATTAAAAAACCTCCTTATTTAATTCCATCAAATTCCAAAAATGTCTGTTTCAAACCATTTTTACCTATTTCAATCTATAATAAAATAAATTATTAAAATTAATGAGCCTTTCATTAATTTTACATTGAATCAATCTTTTAAACTAATTCTTCATGGAGGGTTTCAAGAAGATGAAACCTATGCAACTTGGGTTTATGAAATAGACAAATCAATCATTCCTTCCAGTGTTTCTAATCTAGATGAGTCTTATTAACCTCAGATTTAATCTATAGGAATTAGGTAAATTCGATTGTGGTTATCTTTTCCTCTGCATCTGTCGTCCATGCTCACCACCTTTGGGTGTGTGTTATTATTGAGGTAATGTGTTTTTTAGTTTTTCTTTTTATTAATTACTCTTATAGTATTCTAAATTTTAAAACTTCTTTATTATTAATTAGAATTTTCAATCATTGGTATCATTGAATTCATCTCAACGAGTAGAAGAAATTTTTTTTTTCTTTGAAGGCATCGAGGTATTCCCCGATCAGTTTTTTTCATTCCGGATGGATCTTAAAAAATATATTAACAAAGGATAATAACATTTATTTATCAAGATATATTTTATAAATTTATTATACAATAATATATTTGAATTATCAAAGGACCATTACATATTTAATCAAAAATACTTATATAAAAATAATTTTAGGATAATTTCATCAAATTATCAAACAAAATTTGGGAATTGATAATTTTTAAGGAGTGAATACAAGAATATAATTTTAAAAATTATCAAAGGATAATTATTATAATTTTAAAATGATAAATTCAATATTATCAAAGAAGGATAAAATATTAGCTCATCTAATATTTTAATTGATAATTTGAATCTTATCCAAGAGGGATAAAATATTACTACGTGGAATATTTTAATTGATAATTTGAAAGTATCCATGAGAGATAAAATATTATCACATGTAATATTTTAATCGACGTGTTTAAAATTATCCAGGAGATAGAACTTATCATCACATGTGAAATTTTATTTATTTTTGACATAAAATAATTATTTTTGGTTCTTGGAACCCATTATGAACACCGAGTTTTGATGTGTCGATGATTACAATGATAAGTCCGTGAGGAGATGTTTTTAACCAGACAGGGTGGTTTATCATTACTGCTGACATCGAAGACCTTGAGGTATGTGGTTTAGTCCCATTCAGCCAAATTTATTATCCTTTATATTTCATTATTTATCGAAATTATTTATTTAAATTCAATTGCTCAATTTTTCATTCAATTAAATTAATAATAGCCGATTCTAGTGAACCATGAGATTTGAATCATTTTTGGCATGGAAATTTGGAAAACCCCCAATTCCATTGAATTGGGGCATGTTTATTGAAATTGAATAATATAAATTATTGATTTTAAATATTGGATTTGATGAAAATGTTTAAAATTAAAATTTTTAATTTAATTATAGAAATGAAATGTGAAAATATGAAATTAGTTTTGAATGGATTTGAAAATTGTGAAAATGGTTTAAAAATAATTTGATAGAAACTTATTGATTTTATCTTGTTGAAATGGCATATTTGTTTTACTAAAAGTAATTATGGTTTTAAATGGAAATAAATTGGTATTTTTGAAATGGAAGAATGGAATTTATTATATTTTATGCAGTCATAAAATAAGTTTCCCATCATGTAAGATCACATGTAGTCTTTATGTAGTTGGTGAGCTATTGGGATACACAATATGCTATTACAACATTCTAAAACAAACATGCGGTTGGTCACATACCCGATGGGATAGCGACGAGTCACCTCTGGCATGTGTCAAGAGGATGTGATTAGGCTCACATTGATGAGATCACTTAGATAGTGTGGAATCATATAGCTGATTAATACTATCATACCTACTGAGAATATGACCATGTTTCTCACTTTTTTATTTATATTTGAGATATAAATGTATGCCAATGTTTTAAAACTACTTCACATTCCTTTGTTTAATTTACATAAATTAGTTTATATAACTTTTTTATTTAATCCATTGTTTTATAAATATTCTATATTTTATCATGTAAATATAATGCTTCAAAAGTATTTTCCAATCATTTTAAAAATGTATATCATGTTTTTATTAAATATACTTTTGAATTTCCAAACCATTTAAGTTTGAAAATTGAAATTTTTTATTTGGATAAACTATATTTGGAAACTGTTATGGAATCATTGGTTGTATTCTATTGGGATTAACATAACACCCTAGTTTTTAACTTTGGGGTTTTAAACTTTCTTCTTCTTGGTTCTAGATAATGGGAAGGGATCTCATGGAGTTCAATCTAGATTTTGTGCTTTGGACATTTCGAGTAGTGTCCATAGGGGCCTTGGAGATAGTTTCCTATTTTAGTACTTAGGATGAAGTCTGTTGACATTTTATTCCTTGTTGTATTATAGTACATTACTCCTAGTATAGATTCCCTTTTTTATGAATAGTTTCGAATCTCTTTTACTTTCACTTTGTTTTGTGGAAAACTCATCCACAATTGCATTTGTATGATGCCGGTTGCTATACACCAACCCAAGGGGATTGGTAATTCCCTTTTTTCCTTGTTTGGGTCAGCTAAGTTATTGGGTTACCAGGGTACCATGGATGGTTTTTTATAATGTGGTATTATAGGCGGGTTAAACACCTTGCCTTGATGATAGTATGCATTTGAGTAATCTTGTCAGGACATAGGGGTAGTTGCGATCGAGATCCTGGCTAGATCTCACTTCAAATGATCATAAGTCACCAGGGGTATTTAGGGAAAGGCGTCTTGTTCACTAGTTCTAGTCTTTTCCCTATTTTGATTTGGATATTGTGAAAACTAAATCTTTTTCTTCTATTAGTTGGTATTATTTTTCCCTCATTTATCTATTTTATTATAATCTAATATCTTTTTTATTATCTGCTGATGTTGTGTGGAATCATGCCTCAGAGAAGAATTGTAAATTGAACCCAAGAAGGGGATACTACTGAACCTAGCAAGAAGATCATTTTGTGGATCCAAATCAGGTTGAGGTGATCATGCATATTGTCCATGATTTAGGGAGGGAAACACCACCAATCCTTATTCATGCGCCATCTATGGAACCTAAGGGGGATCTTATTCAAAATTGTTCTGAAGAGTTACTTCACTAGAAACCACCTATTTTCAAATGCTCCCCAAATCCTAAACATGAATTAGAATGTTTTGTTGGGATAGAATGTATGTTTGAGTTCTTGGAGACTAGAGAAGAGATAAAATTAATGTGTTCAACCTTCATGCTAGAAGGACTGGTCATTAAATTGTGGGACACAATGAGGACAATGAAGATACATGAAGGCATAGAATGGAAATTATTAAAGGTTATTTTATCCAACTAGTTCTACCCAGTGTCAACGGTATTGGATAAGGCTGTGGAGTTTTTCATGCTTGATCAGGCCAATAGAACCATGATTGAATGTTTAAAATGCTTTTCTAAGTTTTTTTTTCAGTTTTTGCCTAATGGTTTGTGCAATTAGAGGACAAAGGATCAATGGTTTAAGTTAGGTCATCGATAATATATTTGTTCTCAGGTTTTCATAAGAAATATTACCACTTATACATATGTGCTAGATAAGCCGATGATGGTTGAGATAGACCTGGTTGGGATGTTAGGGTTGAGGAGAGTTCCTTCTTATCCCAGTGCCAACATGATCTCATTAGAGGTGAAATGGAAGCATAATGGTTCTCAGGGAAATTCTTGATGGAAGGGTTATTCTAGACCTCTTATAGAACCAAGAGTAAGTTCTTTGATATTCTATTAGTGTGTTAATCTAGGACATTCCAATAGGGTTTCCACTAAGGCACCCAAGAGCTGTAGCTCTTGCCGACATTTATGAAACTTGTAGAAGTACTTCCACTACTTTTCTACTCCGTATAGTAGAACAAAATCACCACCTCCTTCTAAACTTGAAGGGAAATCAAATTTTTTACGTAAAAAAGGGTTCCATCAACTGGAATATAATACAGATCTTCTTTACGTAGTGGAAGAGTATCCATAGGATGCTGATATAGCCCAATGAAAATCATAGGTACCATTTCTATAGCTTCATCATTAGGGACTTCTCTATTTGAAACTAGTGCATTTTACTCATTTTTCTCAACCCATATTATTAATCTTCATTGTCTTTATATGAAAAAACTTTCTTGTGCAATGGATATTACTACACCCCTTGGAACAGAGATAGGGTAGGGCCTTCATAGTCATTTTTTTTCTCTTCTCTCTATCCGATTAAGATTTTTGTTGGAGTTTTCTAGTACTCATCATGAATTATCTTGATGTCATATTTGGGACGTATTGGCTCATTTCCAATAAATCTAGGATTGATTATTATATTTAATGGGTTTACCTCACTATACCCAGTGGTGTGCCTCTTGTCTTCCAAGGAGAGTGGGACCCTAGGTAGACCAAATATGTACCATCTTATATAGAGTTGAAAAACGTGATATTTGGGTTTTCTTTAGATCTCAAGCGAAATTCAATGAGTAGTGATCTATCTCTAGTAGTGTTAAAGTTACCATAGTATTTCCTTTTGATTTTTTGGTTTACCACATCTAAGAGAGGTAGAATTTTTCATTGACTTGATTACTGATACTCAACTAGTTTCAATTCCCTCTTACCACATGGCACCATCTTGATAAGGCTGAAGTACCAATTGAATGATCTTCATGAGAATATGATTTCTACTTGTGTTATATACTTGATGGGGATTGGGATGATCATTTAGGCCTAGTTGATATTTTTTATAACAACAATTACCATTCCACATTCATAATGGCTCTTTTTTATGACTTTTATGGCTTTCATTTTAATTCTCTATTGTGTTTGTCAGATATTGGTGAATGTTCATTATTTGGATTGAGTTTTTTCAAAGGGGTGATATATAAGATTTATTTGATTCATTAGAGAATGTTGAAAAAATTGAACTGGTACAAGGTGTATGCAGATTGTCGTTGTAGACATTTAGAGTTCTCAGTTTGTGATTTTGTGTTCTTAAAGGTCTCGCCATGGTTGGGTCATTGATTTCTTGGGATGAAAGGGAAACTTTTACCTTGTTTATTAAGACTTTTTGAGGGTTTTGATTAGGTGGGGAATGTTTCATATCATTTCACACTACCATCGTAGATTATGTTGATACATAATGTGTTTCATGTATCTCAAATTCATAATTATTTATTTGACCAATATCATGTGCTGAGTTTGTGTGATCTTGAAGTGGAACTAGGTTTTCTTTTATCGAACGGCCAGTACGGGTTATTGATTCTTAGACCATGATACTTCATGGGAGGATCATACCTCTAGTCCATGTGATATGGCAACATTGTTCTAATTCTCATGAGACGTGAGAGAGGTATTCACTAAGGAGAGAGCAGTGGCCTCATCTTTTTGACAGGGAGACTTCTTCATATGCTTTCTGGGGATAGAATGTTCCTATGGTGGGGAGGTTGTAACATCTCGTTACTGTTTTCAGGTATTCGAAAACCCTTTTGTGGTAAATTATTAATATCACAATTGGGAAAAATTTATTTATTGGCTAAATAATCTAATAAATGTTTTAATGGCCTTAGCTTCCAGTTAACATATTGGAATATTCAACTGAATATTTTTTGGGGTTTGATACTAAGATAGCATGAGATTATGAGGCCCATAAATACCTGTAGAAGACTAAAAAAATAGTAATTTTCTTATAATATGTGTGGATATATTATTCAGAATAATTTAATCACTCTAAAAATATGCATTGTTTGAGAAATCAGATACAACTTTTATGTCTGAAACGTGGTGTTTACATTAGGATTTGTATACCATTCGATGGTTCCAAACATTTAGATGCCACACTCGTGAGATAATGTTATTAACTAATATTTACTTAATTATTTTATTAAAAATAATTAAATATATCCCAAACGGTTCATCACATAAAAAATATGAGACCATTATTCGGTTTGGAACGGGGTGTTTACGATAGACAGTGTATATTTTTTATGAACAATAGATATTTGTTATGACTTAGTTTTTATGTTAAATAATTAAATTATTAATTAAAAAAAAGTATTTACTGTAGATCAACTTCATCTCCTCCACTTAAACCTAGAAAACTGCCATTTTTAATGCCATAAAATTCGAAAAACATCTATTTCAAACTATTTTTACATATTTTAATTTAAAATTCATTAAATGAGTAAAATTAATGATTCTATCATAAATTTAAACTAAATCACACTTTTAAACCGATTCTTTATGAAGGGTTTCGAGCAGATGAAAACAATGCATCTTGGTGTTATGAAATAGAAAAATTAATAAATTCTTCTAGTGTTGTCAATCCAGGTGACTCTTATCAACATCAGATCTAATTTTCACGTGTTATATGAAGCCGGTTGTGCTTCCTTTTTTTCATTTGTGTGTGTGGTTCGTGTATACCACCTTTGGGGGTGGCTTGTTTTTGAGGTAATTAGTTTCTTTTTATTTTATTTTTTTATGTATTACTCTTCCAATTTTCTCATTTCTATAACCTATTTTTTATTGATTGGAATTGTGTGTCGTCTATACCATTGAAATTTTCTCGATGAGTAGAAGAAAAATAATATTTTTTCTTTAAAGGAATCATGATATTTCTTGGTCAGTTTTTTTGAAATTAAATTTATATATAAATATAAATTATCAAAGTATAATCGATTTGATTTATTGAGATATATTTTATTAAATTATCAAACTATAATTGATAAGAATTATGAAAGGAAAATGAAATATTTAATCCAAAAAATTATTAGAGGATAATTTCCTCAAATTATCAACATATAATTTTTAGAAACAAATTATCATAATAATTTTGTGAAATGATAATTTCTAAAGAAAAATTATTAGAATATAAATATATGAATTATCAAAGGATTTTTATTATAACATTAAATTGATAGTTTCTAATTTATACAACAGGGATAAAATATTCAATATTGTAATATTTAATAGATAATTTGAAAATTATCCTGGAGGGATAAAATATATTTTAAAGTAATATTTTAATCGATAACATGAAATTTTCCACGACCGATAAAATATTATCCGATATAATATTTTAATCGATAATTTAAAAATTATCCAGGGGATAGAATGTAACATTGCATGTGAAATTTTAAGTTTTAAAAAATAAAATAACTATTTTAGTTCTAAGAACCCTTTAGAAACATCGAGCTTCGATGTGATGAGGCTTATGATGATAAATACATGAGGTGGTGTATTGAACCACACTAGTTGGTTTATCATTTCCACTTACACTGAAGACCATGAGGTAGATGGTTCTGTCTACATTAGCCAAATTGTTTATCCTTTTATTTCTTGATTTATATCAATTTTTTATTTAAATTTAATTTCTCAAATTTTCTTTCAAATTAAATTAATATTACCCGATTCTAGTGAATTGAGATGTTTGAAATGGTTTTGGAATAGAAATTTAGAAAACCCCCAATTCCAATTAATAGGGGAATGTTTATGGAATTTTGCTGATTTAAATTGTTGAATTTAAATTTTCTATTTCATTGAAATGTTTGGAATTAAATTGTTGAACATAGTTGTGGAAATTAATTGAAAAAGAGGTTGAATTGGTTTTTAAGGGATTTCAAACATTTGAAAATGGATTTCAAATGATTTTATATAAACCTAGTAGTTTTATCTTATAGAAATGTAATTTTTTTATTAAACCCTATTTTGATTTTAAATGGAATAAAATTGGAATTTTTGAAATGTTAGAATGGTATTTATTGTTTTATAAGAAGTATTAAAATAATATTCTCTTCATGTAACAAAACATTAAATCCTTTTTTATTTTGTGAGATATTTGGATACACTCTATGCTATTACAATATTCTAAAACATACATGCTGCAGGTCACATCCAAAATGGGAGGCTGACGAGTCATCTCTAACAAGTATTAGGGGGATGTGAGTATAATCATTTTCCAATGATCGCTTAGAGAGTGTGGAATCCTATTATTGGTTAATGGTACAATACATACTTGGAATATGGTTGTGTTGCTGACTTGTTTATTTTTATTTGAGATATAAATGTTAATTTTGTAAAATTGAATTACATATCTTTGAATGATTTTCATACACTAGTTTATGTAAATGTTTTATTTAAGACATTATTTTAGAAATATTTCATCTCTTGTAATGTAAGGCATGTGATTTAAAATTATCATTCCAACATTTTGAAAATTTATTGAATATTTTGTTTAATTATAATTATGAATTTCCGAACCTATTTATTCTGATAATTGAATGTTTTTATTTGGATAATCGATATTTGTAATCTGTTATGGAGTCATCTGTGGTATACTACTGGGCTTAGGATCACACCCTACATTTTCCTTCTCGTGTTTGTAGACTTTATTATTCTAGGTTCAAGAAAAAGGGAAGGGGTTTCTTGGATTTGGATCCAGTTGTTGGGCTTTAGACTTGGTGAGTTGTGTCCTCAAGGACCTTGGGAATATTTTCTTTTTTTAGTACTCTGGATGTAATATATTTGGATTTTTATTCCTTTTTGTATTCTAGTACATTATTCCCAATTGAGCTTCCTTTTTTTATGAATACTGTATTATCTTTTTTATATCTTCTATGTATTGTAGAAAATTTTTTCCCAATTCCATGTTGTATGATGAAAGGTGCTAGTCATCAACTATTAGGGATAAGGAACTCCCTTCAGGCCAAGTCAAGGTTGTCTTGGTTATCAGTTTACCAGGGTACACAGACTGGTTCATGGAAACTATTATAAAGGATAAAAATTCATTATGGTATAATATTATAATTTATATATTCCAAAAAAACATAAATACTCTAATTATTAAAGATGTTGTATAAAATTATTAAAAATTATGAGATAAAAAATCTTAATGTGATGATTTTATCAAAGTAAAAAATGGTTAGTCAGAAATAAAAAAGAGTTGAGATTATTACTTAGGGGTCACTGGATATTGATTATGTTGATTTCATTAAACTCTCATCAATAAAAAATTGATATTAATAATTAAATAAGATTTTATAAGATTTTTCAAAAATATTTTTTTTGATATTTCCTGAAATAGATAAATAATATTTATAAATATTCAAGTTTTATTGTATGATATATAAAAATTAAATGAGATTGGTTATCAGGTGGTTTATATATAATAATGGGATAAATACATTAATCCCAAATTTGATTCAGGTATCATGAAGAATGACATAAAGAATCACTAAATATTACAATTCTTGTTATAAGAAACAAACATTAAAAATAGAAAAATTCAATATTAGTGTATTTGGAAACGATCGTGATTATTATGAATGGAAACTCATTTTAATGATTGTAAAGAAGTTATTTAAATTGTTTTTAATATTAAAATTTTTTGTTTAATGAAAAAAACATTGATATGGAAACATATTTGTTGTATTATCAATTAAAACCTAGCTTGTTGCAATTATGGGTCTACGTAATAGATGAAATGATCATTTTAAAAGGTTTATATTTCCAATAACATGATTTTTGAGAATATGATATGATTAATCATGGGTAAACAATTCATAAATAAATATTTTTGGGTTTTAACAAGAACAAGAAAAATAGTATAATTTTATATGTCAATGTGTTTAAATATAACTGAATAAAAGTAAATTAGAGTCAATAAATATATGAAATTTAATTGAAACATATTAAGAGTTAAATGAGTGATAAATAAATTTTTTTATTAAGTATTGAAATGAATAGTGGGGATAAATTTTTTTCTTGTATGATAAATAATGATGGTGTTGAAAATCCTATAACGAGTGTTTCTAAAAAATGTAGGAATCTATGTCATGCTAAAATCATTTCTCATATGAATAAAACATTTTAAAATTACAAAGTATTTTCCAATGAATCCAAATAATATTCTTCTTATATTCTAAACCAAATATTGTTGGTAAATACCATGAGAAAAATGAGTGGGTTACTTAATTGAAAAATGATCTTAATCAAATTTTGAAAATAAGAAATGGGATTTCAAACATAGGATTAAAGACATAATATAATTGACTATAAGTGGGTATTTTTATATGTGTATAAATACTAAAAAACAAGAGAACTGACCAAACTCAATTTGACATAGCTGTAAAACTTCAAAGTCAAAAAATTAAATGAAACAATATAGAATCCATTTTTTTGTTTATATTATGTCTGATTGGATGGTTGGGTTATTAGTTTTTATTTGATTCATCCTGAAACACCCTCCATAATTAAAAAATTATTATGTTCTCTCAATTTGAACATTTTGTTTTGAACATGTAATCTAGTATAAAAAAAGTAATATAGATGAAAAGTACTATTTTTTGGAATGATTTGAGATAAATATATAATTCATTAAAAACATTACTTTTATAATATGAAATATCAAATGATTATTGAAGTAGAAAAATTACATATTTTTTAAATTAAAATATTATATAAATTTATAAATTAATATAAATCTTTTCTAATTCAGTATGATAGATCCTTTATTCTTCATCAACCCACAATATTGAGCCCTATTGAAAACCATCTGTTACAGTGTCAAATATGGGATGAAATTTTTTACAATAACATAATATATGTCAGGTAATATTATTCATAAAACCAAGAATTCCATTCAATTTGATTACACTTAGGGATTGTTAAATTAATTCAATGGCAATGGTAATGTTTCATGGAATAAATAATGAATCATAATAAAGGAATAATCACATATGTAAGGTGTCAGTTTTATTGAAACCGTTACACAGATTGGATTAGAAAAAACAATCCAATATATTCTTTTTATTACATGAAAATTAAATAAAACATTCTCTAAATAAATATTATACCAATATTAAATATTATATAAATTCGAAAATAAATACATTTGTATAAATTCATGTGATACTTAATGAGTTTTAATCATGAATTTTAATATTTAAAATGGGACTCTATGGTTTGAAACAACACACTTGGTATTATTTCTCAAAGATAGATAGATTCTTGAAAATTACCCATTAAATATAATTTGAATAATAATAACATGTTCTTTCCCCGGATGATTTAGTATATTGGTGAAATAATATTTATAGGAGATGAATAAAATGTTTTGAAGGAATTTTCTATGTTGAAATGTTTTGGGGTTTCAATACTTTGTAAAATCAAATTATTCCTTGTTTTCAGGTGAAATAAACTCGAGGTTTCACTTTTTTGTCATAATATAATGGTACATGATAATTATTAAATGATTTTGGAAATAATAAATCAAAATATGTTAAAACTCATATATCATTTGACATAAAATATCTACACATAGTGATGGAGAGGCAGTGAATCAAATGTAATTTTAAAGATTAATTAGTAGTTTTTGATATATTACAATATCTTGACTTGTAATTATCTTTTCAAATATTATATGTGTATGTTTATAGATTCATACTAAAATTTTTATGTAATATCATTATTTTTTAATGAAAATAAAATCCATCATTGATAAAAAAATATATGCTTATTTTAATGTGAAAATGTAATTCGTCAATATAAATCATTTTATTGATTTATTTAAATAGAATTGGATAAGGATAAAATCATAGTAAACACCATATAATGTTATATAAAATATTTTTGGAGTATGGTGATAAGACTGCATTTGACTCTGAGGTCCGTAGAGCCTCATTTTAGATGGAATAAAAACATTAATAATATAATATTATTCAAGCACATTTTTTTCCAAAAATAACTTAATACCTCCCAAAACATGTCTCATATGAGATATTAGAGACCACTTTTATGTCCGAGATGATGGTTTTACCTTCGGGCCTATATAACATTTTTGTGGATTAGGATTTGGTAACATCTCATGTGAGGATAACTTATTTTATATTTTTATTTAAATTTTTTTCTAAATAAAATTTAATATCTCCTAAATGGGGTGTCTCATGTGTAAATGGAGAGCCACATTATATCCAGAATGCGGGGTCTACCATAAGCATGACATAAAATTTATGTACATTGGTAGTATGGTTAGATCACTAGTTAGATTATGTTATTTGGGATATTTATTATTAATATATTCATTAAAAACAAATTTCCTATTCATCTTCCACATCAAACAAAAACACCCATTTCTATGACACTAAAGGTTTCAAAACCATGATTCTTCACTCTTTATTACCGTTTTAATAACAAATTAATTAAAATAGTTGTTTTAAAAAAACTCCATTTGAGATTAAAAAAGATTAGAATAGATGTTCTTAAATTAGGGATTACCTTATAGTGTTGGAATTGAAATACCTAAATGTTTCTGCCTTCATTTTAAGTTAGCCCCATAGAAATCTGAGTGGTCCTAAATCTTATATGTGCATGACTAGGGAAGCTTCATCCCTCTCCTAATATTCTGATATGCCACTTTGGAATGAAGGTTTCTGGTACATGGTGCATGTGTATAAGGCCATAAGTTCCTCTCTCTTTATTCTATTATTTCTGTTTATTTAATTTATTCCATTTATCCCATTATTCTAAAATTATTGGTAAAAACTATAAATTATAATAAAAAATTATTAACCCTTAATTATGATGGGATAAATTGTAGAATTTTTGTAGATAATGTTTACCATGAGTTATTAAAATTATCAAATTATAATTGTTAGATTATCAATGTAAACTTTTTAAAATTATCTATTGTTAATTGTGTGATTGTCAAAGGATATTTATTACATTTATCATATGATAAATTAATGATTACCAAAGGTGAATAATTAAAATGATCAAATACTAATTTCAATATTATAAAGGAAAATTTATTGAGTAAAATTTAACAAAGGATAATCGCACAGTTTTAAAAAAAAAAAATTATTATAATTAATATATGACAGTTAATTTGAATCATAAGAGGATGATTATTAATATTTTCAAATGGTAGTTGTGATTTTATCAAAGGATAATTTTTTTAAAAAATATCAACATATATTTATAAAAATGATTTTTTATAATAAATTTTCAATACAAAATTATAAAAAATAATTTATAACAAATTATCAAAACATAATTTAGGATAAATTATCAGAAGTTAATTATAAAATTATAATTGTTGAGAAATTATAAATTCATAATTATTAATGAATAATTTATGATATATTATCAAATTGATAATTATAAAAGTATAATTTATGATAAATTTTTAATGAATAATTATTAAAGGATAATTTATGATAAATTATCAAAGGAAAATTATAAAATTCTGATTTATAATAAATTATCAAAAGATATTTATTCTCATAAGAATGACGTGATCACATGCACTGAACTTGTATTATAATTTAGAAATTAACTATGTGGTCTTTCCAAAAATATCCTTTTAGGTATAAGCGGTCATTATAGTAAAAGTAGTGGTTTAATTCATGAGGTCCATAAGAGTAACCTTGAGACACTCAGATTTGTTAGGGATTTTGGATATGAAGTGTATAACATTAGAGTTTATTGGAATTTATATGATTTAATACTAAATTACCTCAAAGAATGATTTTAATTTTATAAATAAAACACATTAATAATTTTAAGTAAAATAATTATTGAGTATGGGATGATCCTAGGTTTTTTCTAGGAATAGAATGGATGTAATTGTTTTCTTTATAAATTTCAGCCCACTTGTTCAAGAATATTCTTGGTAATGAGATAAGTCCACAAAATAATTCACCAATTTAATCCCTAAAAATTAAAAGTCTATCCCCCAATTCATTTATAGGGTCAAATTAATTTGAACTCTGATGAAATGAATCATTATAGCGCTAAAAATATTTCATCATTAAATTGGTAATAATAAAGAAGAAAATAAGTCATTGAATGAAACTTTGAAAATAATTACATAATTTATAAATATAATAACATAAAATAACATCCAATCCATCCTCATGAAACCCACATTAATTGAACAACAAAAGGGTTATTCATATATTAATCTAGTGATCTCAATGGAAGGCACAAGTTGGCTTAATGAAATGAAATTGTAGAAGAGAAAACAAAAAATAGTAATCACTAATGGGGTTGTGTTAATGTTTTAACACAATTAAATGAGTGGAATAACAATTATATAGATGAAAAGTTGATTTTCTAGGGACAATGAATGACATAAAATAAGAAAAATATAGTGAGATTGAAGAAATTACATGTAAAAAGAACACTTAACATAAAAAATCATAACATAACAATATAATAAAAAATACACAACATCCATCCAAATACTTCAAAAAGATTAAATTATATATAAATTTTAGAATAATATAGTATATATACAAAATTACAAGTCACAGAAATTAATGAGGGTAGGCATAGATGTGTTGAACGTTAATATAGAGCAGGCATCTACACCCTTGACACGAATATCAGTCCCCATGCATCCACCAAAAAAGAACCGAAATGAGATTCTAGATGACTGAATTTGGGTGGGCCATAGAATAATAAATTTAATCCCATGATTTAAAATTAAATCCTATAAAATCTCATAACATTTTTCCCTATATCGGAGGATGTATTTAAAAATGGCGGGTTGTTATTCTGGGAAATTGAATTTGGACTACAATTTCATCTTTCACTTGGGTTTCCAAGATCACTGATTAAACAAACAAATTATCTCTGTACATAGTTGAATGAAATTATACCAATGTTCTCCTGTATCTCCTATGCATGTTTTTCCCTCACCAGGATAGAATCGTATCCATTACATTAATATTATTGTGTTGATATAATTTCCAGTTTTCATATAATTTTCTAGGTTGAATGTAAAAAATGGTGGTCTTCCAATGTGAATATATTTTTTCTCCAAATTTATGAAATTTTCCATTTGGAATGAAAATCATGATAAGGAAATATAAAATTTAAATCAAGATGAATTGGTTATTTACAATGTGTCTCAAAATATACCAAGTAATAGTACACTTTATGAAATAATTTACATCATGATGTGAAATAATGTTCAAATTCTAAAATTTACTAATAATGGTGTTTATAAATAAGGATAAACATGAAAATTATATACATTATCAATTAAAATTATCATATTTTAGTGGTTAATCACACCCCAAAACTAGAGTTTTTATATTACCAAGAAAAAGTATCTCAAAAATTTTAAAATTTATTCCCTATTCCAAAAATGTTTAATATACAATTCTCACTAAAATTCATTATACCAAATAATTATGAAATCTTAAAAAAAAGTTAACGCAAGATAGGTTCACAAGAATATCCCATGTCTGGGACCATTCCATTATATAAATTCATCACCACATTTCATTCAATTTCATTTATTCATGACAATGTGTTGTGCATCAAAATATAATTTAGGGTTCATTTTTCAATGGGGAAAAGATGGACGCACTGGGTATAATAAAATTTTACCATCAGGATGAGTTACCATGTTATTTTTGTTTTTTGTTTTTTTGTTTTTTTTCATTTTCTAGAGTAATTGAACTTGAACTCAATCATGTCAATCACTCTAGAAAGTCTTTTCCAAACTATCCAAGGCTCAATGACCTTTTAGAACCAAGTGAAGATCAAATATTCTAGAATTATCTTGACTTAACACAATAAAAAAAATTAAAACTTCCACATATAGAGAAAAACATACCAAATATAGGATAGAGAACTGTGGATCCATGATCCCCAATTGCCAAAAGCCACACATCAAGTAAATATATTTCACAATAGAAAAACTTTTTATTTAATTTTTTACTTTAAAACTCATTTTAAAATCAAAATGATCACCAAACCATTGATATTTATTATGGGAAACCATGAACTCAAAATAATACCCCTCAATTCAATGGACACTCATTTTAAAAAAAAATATTGAATGGTTGAAAATATATATGTTAAAAAATCACACTAAAAATCCAAACTTTCGTAAATCTATAGTTATGAACTTAAACATGGTGTAAAACTATGATAAACAAATGAAATATTATTTTAAATTTAGTTTGAAATTTTGAAATGTTTATTACCATGTTCAGGGTTAAAGAAATATTTCCATCCATTTATGAATAATTTTTTTTAACATGGATAACAAATTATTTATTTTCACCCCCTCCCAACATATCATAACATTGTCCCTCATGATTAAATAAAATAATATTCAGAGGGGGTTAGTGGTAGATGATAGTAGTTATAAAAACAGATTGAAATAAAAAATAGTACCATGTCACCTAATTCTGGAAGTTGAAGTTCATGATGCTCTTTATTACTATTTTTATATCGATATCTCTCACAAATGCCTCACTATTGATGAAATATTGTGTTCTTACCCTTAAAAGAAATGTGATTTTTTTTGTTGAAAATACACCATCCTTAGAATCCCTTGAATCTTGTAAACTCACACAACTAAAACTACATGAAAACCCATGAACATTACCTCAACTAAAAAACAAATACAAAAGAAATGTATAAAAAATGTACATTTTTATTTTGAAACTCAAAACACTGATTCAATTTACAAGAAAAAGATGGGTTTCCTCCTATAAAGTGATCTGTTTAATGTCACATTCTTGACATGGACCCCCAAACATACCCAATAGTAGATTTCAATATTTTGAGGATTTCATTTTTCTCGCCTTACATTAGTTTGAGATTGATTATTTGTATATAATATTTTTCTTTTTTACACATATATGCTCCAATTACTTATAAAATCTATGTAACATCAACAATGGTTGAAACAGTTGCTTCTATAGTCTTTCCTAATACATTAAGGATCATTCCATATTTATTAATTAATGAGAAAAATGATGAAAACATGAAACCATTGTCTATAATAAATTAATTAAAACTCAAGGAAGTATAAAAGGCATTTTGTTCATATTTTTTTTGATCAAAATTACATAAGATAAATATAAATTTAGAAACAATATTGATTGATTCATTTAGAACTGATATTTTTTTTCACCGAAAATGTTTTGTTTGGGGAAATTAGTGGGTATAAAATGATATTTCTTGATTTATTTTAATGTTTAAATGGTATTTGGTTCTAAAATATCATTAATGGAGATATATTTCTGTGATTAATTCTATGAATACAAATTAATTTCATTTTAATCTCTAAAATCTATTTCCTTTTGAAATAAACAACACTTAACTATTCCATGATTCTCTTCAGTTAACCTATATTCAAATATAGATTCGTTATTATTTTTAAGACTATTTGTTGGGAAACTAGACACTCCGCAGAATTTCAAGGATGGGACAAATAGTTTATGTATGGAGGCATCACAAGTGTAAATTATTTTTAGTTCAAATATCAAAGATGAATCCTCCAAATTAATTCTCTCTATTTGATTACAAAATTTTTCATGAAATGTATAAAAAAAGATTATATAGGAGTTTTAACATCATTTAATTACCTACTATTGATCTCTTCAACCATACATGATTGGTCTAGGAATTTATACTTTAAACATTCATCGTCCTAATGATTGTACAAATCGCTGAGTGTGGAAGAATAATTCAATGCTTGATCAATAGAATTAAATTAGTTATGGAATTCTCAATATTTATTTCCCAATTGATTCCATATTTGGTTTATGATGGGGTAATGTTGATGTTACTCAATTGGAGTAGGCTGAAATTAGTATTCCATATCTTTTGGACACACAAAATTAAAAAGGAGAAATGATAATATAAATTTGGGGTGAAAATAGATAATTTGGAGTGAGAATAGAGTATGAGTGTCTAACATGACATACTCAGGTCCCCTCCCAAATTTACCCTACAGGTATACGCTTCCATTGTTGTAATTTTTGGGGTTGAATATAGAGGTACTGAAGAAATACCTCGAGAAACTCAAATTTATTAGGGATTTTGGCTATGAAGTGGCCAACTATGGGTTTTATTGGAATTGGGATACTAGAATACTATGTTACCTAAGATAATTATTTAAATTAATGATTAAAAAAAATATAATATTATTTAAAAAAATAATTATTGGGGATTGGTCAATCTGAGGTTGTTCCTAAGACTAGAATGGGTTAATTTTTTTATTTAAAAACTTCATCTTGCTAGTTCGTGAAGTTTTTAATAAATAAGATATTCCCCCCAAAAAATTACTAGATTAATAAATAAAAAATTCAATTACTAATCACTAATTACTTTAGAGGATATCATTATGGGGTAATCTAAGGAATTAGATCATATTATGACTAAAAATATATCCATATTAAAAATATGAATATGAAGAATAAAAATATTCATTGAATGTAACTCTTAAAATAATGGAATAATTTAATAATATAAGAATGTAAAATAACATCCATTACAACCTCATGAAACACCATAAAATTAACCCCCAATATTTTTATTCATACGTTGATGCAATGGTCTCAATGGAAGGTGGAAGTCAACATAAAGAAGTAGGATTGAAGATGGGAATAAAACAAATAAAAATCACTTCTATGGTTGTGTGAATGGTTTTACATTATGAAATTAATTTAATAAAAATGATTTACATGGTAAGAAGATGTAATAATGATAATTAATATCAATAAATAATAAAAATATAGTTACATTGAACTACTTACTAGTAAATATCACACATAAAGAAACAAAATTATAGAAGGAGTATTATCATATGTGATATTTTTTTTGAAATAAAATAATTTGTTCTCGTTATATGAATCCTTTATGAACCTTGAGTATAAAAATTTAAAATGTTTAAGATAATAAATCCATGAAGATGTGTTCTTGAATTTTTATTTTTACAATCTTTCAATTGAACCACATATGGTGGTTTATTCTTGCCTTTGACATTATTGAATTTTGAGGTAGTATATTCTATACCTTTTTTGTTTTTTCTTACACGTTATACCTTAATATAATTTATACGTAAAAATACTTGATAATTATTCTTGGCTATGATCTCGTGTGGGTGTGTGCGTATCCCTAAGAACCTCATTTTACACTTTCTTCAATTATTACTTTATTTCATATTATTCATGTTCTGTGTTTATCACCTATATTGTTTTTCTACCTTACTTATGATGGTTAAATTTTCATTCTCATATATCCCACCATATTATGTGTGTATTTTTGTATTATTATTATATCCTAAGGAAGGTAGAATATCATGACATTTTTATCCATTAGATAGGTAGTGAATATGACCTGTGATGATGGTGATGAGAGACCTATACATAGGGCCAAAATATGATTATACCTCAATGATGTTTTATGATGTTATAGATTCCTATAATATTCAAAGGGTATATGATCTTGATGTATATTTATTTCTGAGTAGCACTATATTCCTAGAGAATTATTCAAAAATTACTTACTTTATTCCTAATGTTTGATGAGTTTCATGATCACGTGAAGTTGAGTAGCATGATTCATGTGCCTCGTGGCTAGTCCTTGATTACTCTAACACCTATATTATCCTTCATCCATAGGGATGATGTATTTTTGGATGGGTATTTGTGGAAGGTTAGTGTGTGTACATCTAATTAGTTTTAGATTGATCATTTCTATGATTATTATGCATTTACTATTATTATGGAATACACTCATATACTTAAGAACATCAGGTTGAGGATGCATTTGTGGTGTCCTATTGATCATTGTACTCATACCCTACATGATTTTTTCAATGCAGATGTTGATTTACTGATTGATTAAGTAAATGGAAAGTGCCATATGGTAGACTATTGATATGAGGAGTGTTGAGATAGTTGTGGTCATGGATGGACACCGGCATGACATACAATTTTTCATTTTTTATCTATTTTATTTACCATGGACAAGATTTCAAATTTTAAGAGATACTGTAGAGATGATTATTTTTTCATATATTAATTTAGAATATTATGTGGATTGATATAGAAGCTAGTCCGTATGATGATGTGGGATCCTGATTCCCAACAAGCCTATAATTATTTTTTGAAATATGTAAAATATATTAAACACCAAGAATACGAAATTTTATCTAAAAGGTGTAAGAAGTAATGAACAATGGCTCAGATCAGAAATCTATGTCCACCATTGAGTTCATAGAATTATTTTTATCTTAGGTTGGGAATAACCTTGGAGAACATTGGATTCTTGGGTTTACTTATTCGGGGGTGAATTAAAAAAAAAATTCAATGAAAATAATTTAATTTATTAATTTTTCATGACCTACACTCCTCTATAAATACATATATATACATTAATCCCTTGGGTTAGCTACATATAATATTTTTTGAGAGGGTCTGTTGGGGAGGATCCATTGGTGAATATTTGGTAGATAACAATGGGTCGAGATTTGATCAAGGATCACGAACGAACATAGTTCATGGATCTCAGCAACAATGAATACACATGATTTATCTTCATTATAAATAAATCCAAATTATTGGTTGGATTCTTTTATTATGTGTATTAATCCCCTTTTTTATATCCTATGAGGAACTCAAACCAGTTGAAAAATTTATTGATTCATGGTTTGATCGTATTTCATTTGAGGGAATATTTTATAGGGATTATTGGGAGAAATCATTTATTTTATTGTGGATCTTAATTTTTCATTATAAATAAATGGATCAAGGAAAACACAGACATGACCATGGTTCATTTCTATTTTTCATGTATCTTGTTTTTCTCAAATAGTTCATCATTCATTTTTTACTATTATTATATTGCACAGGTGGTTCGACTGGAATACTTCAAAATCAATCGTCACACACCCATTTCATAGTGCAACATATTGATATTGGAGATCTAGGAATGATATGATGTGAGGATCATAAGATAATGATAACAACATTATATTTTTTTGGATGGTGGGTAAAAAATTGTATTTTTTTTCTAGCGGAGGAGGAGTGGTTCGATGTCAGAGTTTTCTCGATTGATTTGGTTTCCTAAAGATCAATTTCCAAGAAATGTTCATGTTTGTCTACACAACTCTGTGATTCAAGGTGAGAACTGTGTAAGAAAATGTTTTGGGAGTGGAAAAGGATAAATGATTATTTTAAACCCACATGTTATGTAAAATTCATCCCTACACCGACTGTAACAGATTAACACATACCATGTATGGGACCCTAGCTACGGTGAGATGGTTCCTTGTGATGAAAATTATCACACATCATGTGACAAAAATCAAACAAAGTGTCATTCTTACCTAGATGATTAGTGTGTACCTAAAAGGGTATATGAACATGCCTTAGATTACATAGGTGTGAACACACTATATGCTCAGGCACAAACATGATCAATGATAAATGGACACTATTATTATTACATAGTCTCAGAGACATAATGTACATGGACAAGGACACGAGCATGATCTTTGATACATGGGTAGGACCTAGTACTAAAGGGTCATGTTTTGTATTATCATTACACACCATATAATACATAAAATAGGGATTTATTCCCTTTTCCTCAACATCTTAAACAATTTTCATTAGGCTATGTTCCCTTGAACCCACCCTAAAGGGTTTAATATGGATACACATACTAATCATAGGATAGTGATCCTCTATAAGGAATATTAGTCATGTACAATGTAGTGGTAATCTCCCCATGAGTCCAGGATGGAGATACTCTCTCATTTTCATTGCACTAGATGGGATTCTTGGTATCTTCATGACCAAGACTATACGGGTGTTGGTCCCCTAAATATATGGTTAATCAATATTGGATTGTTAGTATATTCTATGGCCACGTGTGTGATCCCCATATGTTTATCATTCTCTTTAAACTTCCAGTATGTAGTTATTATGGTGAGACCCGACGAGCATGAAATATTGGATGGAATCCATCAGTGCTATCTGACTCATGGATTACTTTCTCTCACACAAATTCTATATGGAATCATCAAGTATGAATCCTAGTCTAGAAATGAAATTGTGAAATTACTTGAAACTATGTATCTACTATGATTATATCCATATTTTCTTGTTATATATGGTTTTTTCATATACTTGTGATCAGATAACTACTATTGCTCTTGATGTTATATGCATAGTGATTATAGTGCTTCCTACTCGAAATTATTATAATCACTACTATATGGGCTTTTCGAGCATGTGTAATGTCTTATGGAGATGAGATAAATTTTGAAGAAGTCCTAAAGTGACTAATTATAGGAGGATCTTAGTGATCTAGTCAGATGGAGGTATGTTTATATGGTTTCCTTGATATTATTCATCACCCCCATTATAGGTTTGAAATGATTTTAGTTTCTCTATGGTGATATTTTACTTCGAGCTTTTTCATTCTAGTAATTGTTTTCATACTCTGATAGTGGGATGTTATATGTATGCATGCATTTTTATCAGTTGTTTTACATTTTTCATTTTATTGGGTTATATTTTATTCATGTTTGTAGTTACATTAGACTAAGGAATCCCATGTGTGTGATATGTATGCTTTGTGTCGGTCACCACCACCTAGTCTAATGCAGGTGGTCTTGGGAAAGTCATGGCACAATCCAAAATGGAACTAGTCGTGAAAGAGTTGTATTAAAGTATATTCAGTTCTACCTTAGAACCATTGTCTATGAGTTTGGTTTGGGGAAACAATTTTAGGTGTTTTGAGTTAAGATATCGTGTGAGAGACTACAATATTGTTGTGGAAAACATTGTATCAATACACTAGGAATCTGATAACATTCTTGTTTTGTTGGTACATGTGCACATTATTATAGGGAAAAATTGGTACATTCATAATATAATAATGGGTTAATGATTCAATGTCCATCATGATTCTTCTCTCTAAATATACTTATTATCCATGGTACATTTTTTCGATTTTAGGCTAACTCCTAGATGTTTTGTAACAGGGATTCAGTATCAGTATCTTGAGGATGGTCCCCTAATCAATGAGGCTTCGATATAGGGACCTATTAAGGAGGTGTTGCCTCCATGTGGTGAACAAATCTTACCACCACATGTTGAGTAGTAGATGGTATCAGTAGTACCAGTGAGGGTGGTGATCAAGATAACTATATTTCATGAGTTTCAGTGATAAAAACCTCTCAGGTTTTTAAGTGATCTTGACCCACATGTGGACGAGGACTAACTTTAGGTAGTAAAATGACTCTTTCACCTTATCAGGATACTGTATCACTAGATATATTTTCTACTAGTGATCCATATTCATAGATCTATAAGATAATGGTGGCGCTTAGTGACCCATTCATATAATAAAGAGACTCTTTCATGGTCAGAGTTTGAGATTCTTCTTGGAGTGATGTTTTATCCATCTATGTTGAGGACTATGCACATCCAAATTCATTTTCATCTTCCGTTTTGAAGTAAAACTATAAAGGATTATTAATTTAGGTTATTCATCTTCTCTTGGTACTAAATGGATTTGCTGCATGATTACTTATTTTGGGAATGGGCCTTTGAGTAAGGACTTCATAGGGATATCATATAAAATATTGTACCTCTATAAATTCATACCAATTTTTGGTGTACTAGATCATGTCTTAGACCTTGAGAGTTTTTGGGATTAGAAGACACATAATGTTGGTGACGATAGTGGGAGCATAGGAGATGAGACATTGATATAAGGGAGATGAAGAAAGATACAAGGACCCTAACATTTGATTCATTTTAGAAGATGTTTCCAGGACATAGGGACTACATCTAAGGGCTAATAGGATTAATCTTTTCATCCTAGAGAGTGTTGGTTTTCTCTTTTGATGGTCAATGACATCTTGAATAAGATTTTACAAACCATCGTGAAGCTCATAGAGATACCATTGATGGACCTTATAGGTAGAGGGAGTGATAAGAGAATGAAAGTCTATAGTGTGTTAAACATGGAAGAGGAGATGAGAGAGTAGTTGGAGTTGGTAGACAGTTTGACTTTTTTCGACCACCACCTGTAGATAGTCCATGCAGGGATCAGGGAGTTCGGGGACAGTGGTCAGTGTAGCTATATGTTTTCAAGGCATATAATCCAGAGTATCTAGGGTTGATATGATCTATAATATGTGTTTTATGTACTTCTTCTTTAGTATTTTTAGATACATGTGTGAGCAATTCAATGATTTCCACTTATTTGGTTCAATAATTAGATAATCCTTTTGAACCCTTGGTTTGATCCTTATTCATGGAGACTCCTACTATAGGTGAATCTGCAATCATAAACTTATTATAAGGATGTGACATGAATAATATAGGTTAGAATTTATTTTAGGATCTCCTTATAGTAGTGATGAGGACATACAATGTAATATCAGTTATAGACTGGTTATTTATGGTTCATGAATGGATATATTTTTTCAAGTAATAGATGTGGCGTGTCTATGGTAATGGGATGTAGATTTCATTTGTTGGTGAATGGGAAACCCAGGAAGATCAATATAGACTTAGGAATATAGAGAATCATATGATCACTTATCAGTTTTCTAGAATGACCAATTGCATAGTGAATTCTATGAGTATCTAGTTTTCTATGCTGGTGGCAGAGTATGAGAATGTTTTTTAAGGACATTACAAGATTACATCATTATTGGAATATAGACTTCTATGTTGATCTAAACCCTAGGATTGGTCCAATATATACACTATCATATCAGAACCCTCCCTTAGATTTTTGAGAGATGAGGGTGATGCTGGAGGAATTATAGACGAAAGACTCTATTAGGTCCAATTCTTAACCCTATGAATCCCTAGTGTTGTTCTATACTAAGGAAGATAAGAACATGAGGTTGTGTGTGTATTAATTTCACCTAAATAAGGTTTTTGTAAAGAAAAAATATCCACCATCAAGGATCAACGACATATTCTATCGGTTGATATTGGCATGTTGGTTCTCAAAGGTCGTCCTCTGATATGGATATCACCAGTTGTGAGTACGAAACAAGGATATAATAAAGATTGATTTATGATGTTTTTATTGTCACTATGAGAAAATGGTGATTACCTTTGGCTAGATAAACTCCCTGGTAGTGTTCATGGGACTCATAAACCAGATCATTTATCCTTTCATAGGCTATTTAATGGTAGTCTCCATCGATGATATCGTAGTTTCCTCGGTGTTTGAGGATGATCACACAATATAATTGATTATGGTTTTGTATATACTCTGAGTGAACTGGATTTATATAAAACTCTCAATTTTCTAGTTCTAGTTATTGGAGATACACTCTTTGGAAAATTTTATCTTAGTATACGGTGTAGCATTGGACGTGAAAATAGTTGAGTCAGGGATAACTTAATAGCCACCCAAAAGTGTGATGGATGTGTGATTCTCTCTTAAGTTTCTAGGATACTATTGGATATTCATGCATTATTTTTATAGGATATCAGCTCCCTTGACAATTTTTACCAGAAAGGGGCAGAAATTATTGTGGATAGAGAGGTTCTAGTTGGATTTCTAGGATGTGGGTTAGATATTGACAAGTAATCCTATTAAGATATTTCTATAGGAGGGTTTTGAGTATGTAGTGTTCTTCAAAGCATCAAAGACCATGCTGGTTCTGTTATGATGTAGAGTTTGGTGGGGATTATCTACGGTTTAAATAAATTGATACC
Organism: Viscum album; assembly: GCA_963277665.1. Classification (NCBI taxonomy): domain Eukaryota; kingdom Viridiplantae; phylum Streptophyta; class Magnoliopsida; order Santalales; family Viscaceae; genus Viscum; species Viscum album. The sequence continues at coordinate 794,762,902 of OY728156.1, read as the reverse complement.
TCATGAGTAGAAATACATGACCAATAATGTTGAGATAGACGTTGTAATCTTCACAATGAAGATGTAGTGACACTGCCTAATGGGTGAGCAATTTATCATCTATTGATACCATATGATTCTAAATTATATCTTATCTCATAATGATATTAACTTGAGATAGAGGTAATTTATAGAGTTCTTCTATGACTATGACATCGAGATTGTATATATAACTAAGAAGGGGGATGTGGTTGAAAATTTTCTCATTATGAGATCTTGTTCACATCTACTGATTAAGGAATCAGTGTAGTTGACCTTGTTATCACTATCTTTTATTGATAGGTATAGATAATATTACCTCCATTAAATAATTACTACCCCTTATCTTTTACAATGTTTTTGGGAGGTACAACTTGGGGATACCTATTGTGAGACCCTATATAAATAGATATCAATTGGACATGATCATTATGGGTTTTCTGAAGGTGGGGAGCACATCATTATTCTCAAATGATGTACGATGGTACCATTGAAGTCATATGAGGAGGATTTAATAATGTTTCATGCATATCGCTTAACAATATATTCAACTGTTGTGAATATGTTCCAAGATATCCATTATCATTTTGGTGTATAGAGACAAATATGGGAGTTGCAATGTTTGTCTCTAAATTTCTTACTTGTCCTCAACTAAAGGATGAACACTAGGTTTTAGTGGGTATAGCCCCCCCCCCCTTAAGGTTGTAGAGCTGAAGTGTGAGGGGATATCTCAAGTCTTTGTGATGGGGGTACCATGTACATCTAGAGGAAATGATTCGATCTGGGTGATTGTAGGCTGACTCACTATGTCCACCCACTCCCTATATATTTGAGATAATAGTTTTTTAGCGATCCTAGGATTCCTCCATATGTAGAAGATAATCTGAATTCATGGATTTACCTTTATGATTGTTTCTAAACATGATAATTAATTAAAATTTTGTTAATGGAAGGGATTGAAGGAGGCCATTGGGACTCCATTTAATTTGAAAAAACATTTCACACCCAGAATGATAGACATACACAGTGGATCATTCAGGTTCTATAGGACATGTTTTAGGAATTCATGATGATATTTAGAGATATTTTGGAGTATCACCTATAACTATTGGAGTATTTGTACAATAACTAACTAATAGTTTGACTTTTCATTAAAAATAATTCTATGGAAGCAGAGTTTAAGGTGATCGAAAGTGAAGGTGGCCAGGGGAATCACCCATCGAAAATTTACAACACTACTTTGGAAGGGATTCCAAATAAGAAAAAATGGATAAATTCTCCCTTGGGATACCACTACATGCCAAAGCATCTATGGAAAGTTTTTTGTCCCTCCACGTATACCCTACCTTCACAGCTGGGTCCAACAGCTTCTTGTCTTTCCCAATGTGGTACGTCAACTCTGATGGTGTGTTGTTATTTACTTCCATAAATTCAATGAGAAATTTTGGGTTTGATTCAACCTATGATAAATGGATGTTATAATGCTTGCACAATTAGAGACCGTTGACCATACCCCTTACTTCAGTACCTAGAGAGCTGCTGGAACCATAGAACACACTGAAACCCAACCAGATCGAACCATAAACATCCCTCACCAATCATCCACCACTCATAAATCCCCCCGCACTAAATACATCCACATTAAGTTTCAGACTAGAATAAGGAAGAAACCAGTGTACCCACACCCCCTGTTCCGAATATTTGTGCTCTCTTGTTGGAGGGAATCCCTCGGTAACATCATACGTAAATAACTTAAACCATATCTCTAGGCTTCAAGCCCTCCCAACTCTTCCACCTGCATTATATGGTGTACTTGTAGGTATGAAAGAGATACTCTAGAACCCTCCCTCAGCCTGTTTTGGGCCTCCCATATTACCCAGCAGGTAGTAGTGAACAACATACCTCTAGCCTTTGCCTCTTCACTGTTGTAGTCAATACCATAGAACCAACATTCCAAAAATACTGCCACAATATCTCTACCACCAGCCACACCATTGTATCAGTAGATAATCCTCCACTCCATCTCAACCATGTCACACCTGAAAAAAATTGACAAATAGATTCCCATCAATACTGCCCACAACACCGGCACCGGGAGGTAAGAGTGATCCCCCTTCTCTGAACATTATCATCTGTGAGGAGTTCATTGTGACACATTCTCTATACAAGTACATTAATATATATTGGAATCCATTTACACCATAAAACAACTTCCCATTCATTAGAGATAGTCCCGACATGAAATCGATTCTATAGAACACTCCCACAAAAGTCCCCATCCACTGAGGAGTAATGGATACATCTATCAGGTTCATTAGTCAACGATATGAGTTGAAGCATTTCTGATTGCTGAGAGACAAGAACTGCCTTATAAAAACCTGGAAAGGTAGCCAAAAATTTAGACCAAATTTTTTGGGTAGTAAATTCTGGATAATGGATTTGCCCTAGTTTTCTATCCAATACCTTATCCCACCATAATGGATGACCCACCCTGTCTTGTTTGCAAGCAGTCCCAAGAGCTCAGTCACCAATCTGGACAGCTTTAAAGGGTTCCTTATGCTAATAGCCCATTCCTCCCAGTCATACATATATATATGTATCATAAACCTCTCCCAAGGCATCTTTCCCTCAATTATTACCATACCAACATGGCCTGAAAACCTTGCATGGTCTCTGATATGTTCATTATATATACACCCCCTTCATTAATCATCTTTTCCATTCTTTTACAATCATCACAATGAAATCTTACTTCATCTTTTGCATCCCAAATAAACTTTTTCATCTTTTATCCAGTCAGTCCACTGTTCCTTTGGGGGCCTTGACTATTGATAAAACATTCATCACCATGGAATATAATTCAATGTTTATAAGAGTAATTGGCGACCCAAAGGAAAGAAACACATTTTTTCAATTACATATATGAGCAAAAATACAACTAATAATACCTTCAAACATACACATTTTGATCCTCCGATTAGAGATTAGGGCCCAAAAATTGTGTGAGGGGATGAATCTTCTATTGCATATCCAGTTTGACCTAAATATATCTGAATCTCCACCCTAAATGCTTATTAGAGATGAAAACATATATTTTCATTAGATTGACCTTTTTACCAATTTATTTACCATATTCCTCCGTCATATTTTTCCATCCAGTCACTAAACTCCTCCTTCTATTGATGGAAAAGAGAACATTGTCAGAAAACATCAAATGAGAGACCAAATTACAACCCCATAAATTCTTTTATTGTAAGATGGACCCCTCCGTTAAACACGACTTCAAGTTATTTGATATAGTATCCTGACCCCATATGAATAATAAGGGGATAAATGATTCCCCATTCAAAGCCTATGCACAATTTTGAAGAAGCCAATGTTCTTCCCCATGAACTAGATGGTCATATAAGGTAATCTAAAATAGATGAAAAAAAAATCACCGACCCATTCACTAAAACCAAATCTATGCAAAATCTTGATGATGAAGCTCCACTCCAGCCTTTAGTAGGCTTTATAAATGTCCACTTTAATAATACTGTTTGAACCGACATATTTTTTATTTAGATCATCCACCCTCTCTTGATCAATCACCACTGCACCTTGTATTCCTCTTCCTTGAATAACCCTGTGATGTTCCTCCAACACCAACCTAGGAATATTTATTTTAAGCCTCTCGTTAATAATACTAGACAAGATCTTATAAGAAATATCTCATAAAAATATCATTTGGAACTAATCAATGGTTTCAGGATGTTTGACCATTGGAATTAGAACCACTTGGGTCCCACAGGTCGCCTAGGGGAGATGCCCCCCATGAAGAATTATTTCACAGCCTCACCTGTCTATTGGCCAATAATTGCCCAAGCATCCATATAAAATGAACCTGAAAATCCATCAAGACCTGATGCACTATCCACACTCTTTCTCATTACCACATCATTGAACTCTTACTGGGATGGAAGGGACCCCATACTATCATTTTCCCATGACTAATAATTCTTGGAATACATTACCAGAACCTGTAGCTATCAGATTCCATCATGGGCACACTCCATCCAATCGGTCCAGCCAAGTAATTTCAAAAGTGATCTAAATCCAAACCTCCTACCACTGCAACATCACTAGTGATGGAACCATTTGGTAAATTAATGTTAATTTAACTGGTCACCACTCATACTTTGATACACATGTGAATGTAAGATGAGTTCTATCCACCCTCCTTCAGGCATGTGGCCTTGACTTTTCCCTCTGAATCCATTCATCTTTCAAAATCTGTTGTACATACAAATTATGTTTTTCATTAAGCTCCACAAATACATCATCAACCCAACAATGTCTAAGCCTCTCCTCAAGGATGTCCATATCTTCATGTATGGCCTCAATAGGAGTAACACCATTCCCCCTTCTTTGGTTCTAATCTTGCAAGTCACCTTTGATCCATTTTAAATTAGAGGTTAGGCCCACCCATGGGTTGTCTATGACCTATTCGCACCAATATGAGAGAACTACATCCATAAAATCGGAATTTTTAGCCTAAGTACACGAATAAATAAAACATTTAGAACCCCTTCCGTCACTTTAGAGAACCAGCACCAGAGGATAATGATCTGACAAAGACCTAGGGAGATGTAAAATAGATGATTGTGGAAAGGAATCGATGTTCTTCATATTGTATAAACAGCAGTCCAGCCTTATCTAAATTATCATGTTGCCTTTCCTATTGTAACACCATGTAAAATAGATACCAGAGAATCTTAGGTCACTTAACCCATTATTATCCATGATGTGCTGAAAGTCTTGCATGATTGCTCGTGAGTAGTCATATACACCCCTCTTTTCCCTAATGTCAACTATGGTTTTGAAATTTATGGAGACAAAACAAGCAGCATTACTTTAACTTAATTCCCCTAGCGACCGCCATAGTTCCTTCCAAACCTCTACCTCGTTCCAAGCATAAAAAAAGATAGGAAATATTCTGAGAGATCAAAATTCACTTTATACATAATATGCTTGGACAAAGCTTCTACTTATTCAACTTCAGGACCCCGATTCCAAAAAAAAACTTAGATGGCCAGACTGCATAGACTATTATATAATTAGTGATTGAATCTCATACGCTGTCTGAAGAAATTGATATGAGCAACCAAATACTTCAGTTCGAGGATAGCTAAAATGGAGACCTCCAGACGCCGAGTCTCATTGAAAATGTAAGAAATTTTGTCCCTCACACCCAATCCTCACGCATTCCATGCCATCAAAGAAGTCATTGATGAGTGTATAAAGGGTCTTTGTGACCCACACCATAACAACCCTCACCATCCTCCAACATCGAACGGTCCTCCCTAGATTTGGAATGATTCACCGGACCACCTCTACTAGATACACCCCAATACAACATGGTGACTGCCACTGAGCTTTCCAAATCTGGTTTGTTGGGGGAAATCAACACAACCATTGTAAAACTATTTGGATATATGACCATACCTCTTGTCTGATCCGGCTACTGGGATCTATCTCGAGCCGATGAAGGAGTTGTTCCCTCCACAACCATCTTCATGACCCGAACCTTTGATGACGCTAACTCCCCTAAACATTATAGAACAATGTGGGAAAAAATAGGGGACTCCATTTCCGAGAAGACCGAGCTTCGTTTCAAGGAATCTACCACAATATCCAGACATGATATTGACCCAAAGGCCACATTCGATGACCCCTCCACCTGAGTCAATACTCTAGTGACCAAGGGGTGAGTTAGAGCAGCAGAAAACCACTGATTCTATAATCTATCTATAACCACACCTGACACATCCGATAAAAAATTTCGATAACCATCCCATGTGTGGGTCACGTCGATCAAATTTTAAATACTCAAGGTATCAACTTTCCCACCCACAAGACACATCGAGCCTTACAATGGAGGATCCTTAGTCAAAAGCTCTTGATCCACCACACCAAGAGTCATCTGCCTCTGAGTAAAAGTAGCCCCTTTGTCCACTCCCTTCTCAAGTACATCAACAACGCCGTCAGGACCGCCTGATCGTCTGAAGCCACCACATTCACCACTATCTCACCACCCGATCCTTGTGTTAGACCATTCTCTACAACCATTTTCCAAGAACACCTACAAAAATACAATGAATAGACTTTATGACCACAATGAGAAAAAAACATGGGTGGAGCCTAGTAACAGATCCATTTCCACGAAATAGAATCCGAAGCACCCATGGTGAGAATAGGAGGTGGAGAATTCAAGTGAAGATCCATCTCAACACAAATTTGGGGAGCTGCTGTTGACAGCTAACAGAGAGGGTCATCATCCAGACATAAGAAATTACCCAAAGCATTTCCCACAAACATAAGAACATAAGGGTTTTGAAAAGGCAGAGGCATGCTAGATAGTCTGATCCACATGGGTTTCAGACTAGATTCCCTCCCACTATGGGTGTCCCAAGACCAAAAAGATAAACTGAAAACATGAAAATGGCTACACCTGCCTTCCATTGACCAAACATGAATGGAATATTCCTCAGAGAACATGTGTATACTGAAGGCATATCATGATAACAACAACACTTTTTCATCCTGGGAAAGACCCCAAGACTCTACAAAGGATCTAAAGAAACCCAAGGAAAGATTATTAAACCCAAAAGTAGCTTCCATCTTCCATTTCATGAAACTTGAAACCTCACCTAATTCATCTGCTGAGAAATCAACCACCGTCATCCCATTTATGCGCCCATCACATCATGGAGCCACCACTATGTGAAGAATTCTAGGAACTTGCTGGGATAAACTTTCCCACCAAACCACCTCCTTGAAGGATCTCGGACCCCCACCCCCTTTGGAGGCACCACCTCCAACTGATCGAGTCCATTATATATTTTATCTATCTTCACTTACTTCTACCTCTGCGATACTCTTTGATTCCATGTCGCATGGAATTAAAGTGGTTTTGATTATTTTTACAATAAAATATATCATGTCACCAATGATATGGATCCATTCAAGGCCTTGTACGGAAAACCATGCAGGTCACCACTATGATGGACTAACCCAATAGAGTCAAATCTTATGTGATTGGAGTTGGTGAAAGTCACTTCAAAGAAGATGAATATAATCTAGGAATAGATTAGGAATACCTGAATCCATAAAATTTATTGAAAATACTAATGATGGATGCCTTTGGAGTTTGAGGATGGAGACAATGGGTTCTTGAGGGTATCACATCAATATATATTATAGTGAATTTTTCGGGGTGGAAAGCTATCACCAAGATTCATTAACCCTTTCAAGATACTATATTAATTGGGTTATGTTGAATACCATTTTACTCCAATAGCATTTATAGACATGATACACAACATATTCAACATGTTATAGGCAAGGGGGCATGAGCACAACCCATCACATGTTTTTGAGTTGGGAAACAAATATATTGAGGATGAAGATACCTTTTTGGGTATTAGGTAGAGATTATGGATTAGTAGGAGAGGACCCTCTGTGGGAGAATTATTCCATTGGTGCGCATTCAGTGTCAACAAGTGCATATATTGGAGAGTACCTTGTAGTATGATACCGAGTTGCATGCTCAATACCCACATCTATTTTTGTAGACTTTTATTTTGGATTTTTGGGATATAAATCCCACAAGTTATGAGAATGTAATGAATATGATTTTTCAATGCGTTAAATTAGATTTTTGAAAGGATTGTTATTTGGAGCTAGGTACTAAGACAACATTTGATATTGAGGCCTGGTGGGCTTAAAATTGATTTTTGATATATATTAAATATATTAAATATCCTGCACACACAATTTTTTATGACTCAAAAATTTTTCAATGCAATTTCACTCTTATTTTAGTAGTTTCATAATCAATCAAATTCAGAAACACAATTCCACATCATGCTTAAAAAAACTACTATGTGGCCTTTAAACATGAATTTACACTTCTTTGTTTTGAATTTTGAAAATCTGACATACACCATTGTTATCATTAAGATGTTTGGAGTCTGATAAGAAAAACATAATTTTTGGTGAATAGAACCCAACCATTATGTGTAGTAACCCACCCTTATGAATAGTAAAATTACCATTATAAATAGTAAATCATCCTAATGAATAATAACATCACCCATGAATGTATAAATAAAATTTGGGCATCCTATAATTGACTATATAACCATAGTAGAAGCATTGGTATTTTTTAAGTCATAAATAAATAATTATAATTAATTAATTAATTTAAAATAAAATTTATTTTCCAGAAATTTATTCTAAAATTAAAAATTATATGTCTTCTATTTTTAAGATAATTTTATGATACCTAATGTTATTTTTGAAAGCATTATGAAATCAGTTTTAATTTTAAAATCATTATTTTTCAAGTAAATTATGATTTTAATAAAAAATTAAATTAATCATATTTATAAAATTATTTTTGAAAAATTATGTTCATTTTTCGATTATAAACATTTAAAAATGGTTATGGGTAATTTTTGGGTTTTTTACTGAAATACTTGATTTTTTTATGAATAATGAAACACAATATTTTACAAAATAAGTTAATAAATTAATTATAGATTTTTGGATGATGTTATACTGATATATGCCCAATTGGTTCAAACTCACATGCAATTATTACAATTTTTGTTCTTGGAATCATCACCATTACCTTTCTTGTGGAGAAATAATAAATTAATGAATATAATTTTAAGAAAACCCTACTACCCTTCACTATAAATACCACCTCTCACACCCTCATTTCTTCACACCTCTAAAGCTTCAAGCCTGTCCAAATTCAGCCCAAATATATTCCCTATCCCATCCCCCATTTCTATCAGCCCTTGGTATGATAAAAAGTCCAAAAATTATTCCCTAAAGAGGCTCTCAAATAAGATATATTCAAGAGGTAATCTATCTTACTTTACATTCAGTTTCATTCAAATTTACTTTATTTTTATCTCTTATCCTCAACTTCTATTTTAAAAATGTCATTATAACTCGCGTATGATTGATATAATGGTATTATATCAAGTTAATGGAATATTATTCATTTTTTCCTACCCCTCTCTCATTGTTTATAAAAATGAAATCATTGTTCGTGATGTGTTAATTTACATACATCATGGGTGAGGCACTCCCATTTTCCTTAAAATCCTTCTAGGATGTAAATGAAACCATTAAATGGTTGAAACAAAATTTTATTATTTATGTTCTAACCCCTTTTATGTTTTGGAAACAACTTTTATTCCTATTACAAATTGATAATATGAAACATTTTTTTGGGATCAAAAAACCGCCAAAATTTACCTTAAAAAATCATCATTAAATTTTAATTAATGATTATTCCACATGGTATATAACATAATTAATACTAATATCATTTAAACTTTTTTAATATCATTAATAAAATTTAATACCTATTATAGATGTTTATCCATGTTCTACATGAACTTCCTTTCAGGTGTACAAGTGAATAGTTCATGAAAACTAAGAAAAAGAACACTCCTGAACAATGGATTTGAACTCTATAACTAATCCAAAAGAACAATAAAATAACTTAATGAAACATATTCATGTATAAAAGTTTTTTGAATTTCTATTTATTCAATATAAAGTAATTATATCAGAAAATAAAGTGAAGGATGGTTTTGGATACAAGGTAAGGGGAAATTCTCAAACCCAACATTCTTTCTTTGGGTTCTCCCTCTTTCACTCCACTTTTGTCATGGTAACTCCATAAAAATAATTTCTTCATCAATACCATAAATTTTCTGAGATAGACATGTTTTTTACTAGAATTTATGTCAATGAAATTTTTTTCCAAAAGAACTCTTCTTTCCAGAACACACCTTTTACTTCTAACTCAAGGTTGACGGTTCTTTTATCAAGTATGTAGTTCCCTATTTATTATGGGAACCCTGTGTTTTTTAATGTGTCAATATGAGATGAAACCAATTAATTTCCATGGGCTATTTATGTCCATATATTTTTTATGTGAAATTCATGATTATGAAAATTTTATGTTGTTATGGGTACACCCAGAATTATATAGCACAATATGAATGTTTGAATGTGATGGGTGCGTCCAGAATTATACTTCACTCCATTACATTGGGTAAAGTGATGAACCTATTGAGTTAAAGTGAAATGATGCATGGACATGATGATATTTTTACACAACTAAATTTTTTAGTTAACAAATAAGAGGTGATGTTTCATTTTTATGTATTTCCACATTCCATGTCTTCTCTTAATATTACATTTCATGATTATGATCTGATTCCCATGTTATTATGATAATGAATATGCTCATCCCATGTTAGGTTGTTTTATGTTATTATCAATACTCTTACTGGGATTTTAGCTCCCTAGTTTTTGATATATATCCTCAGGTGACTACATGTACTAAGGAGAGGTCAAGAGCCAATAAGAAGATAGAAAAGAAGTAATTAAACAAATGTTTCCTATTGTAAATGATTTGTACGGTCCTAGTTTCCCAAAGACACCAAACCTTTGGATCCTTGATGTGTGATTTTTTTGTGTTTTTTATCACTCAAATGTTTTCAAATTAATGATATAAAAGTAGGGTCACTATAGTTGGTATTATATGCAAGGTATAGTTAGTTTGGGAATTAGGATTAGTGAACCCTAAAAAAACCTCTAGTATGGGAGAAAGTAAAAAATTTGAAAAAAAATCTTTTATAAACATTAGGATCCCATAAGATATGATTTTATTGTAAATTACACAAATGAATATGTTATTTAATCATGACTCATGAACATCTATTTTTTTCTAATATGTTGTGTTTTAGAAAATGGTTGGAACTAGGAGAAACCACGCCACAACCCATGCAAGGGCCAAAGAAATGATTTCACAAACAACATCCCCAATGATATCGGAGGTGGATTTCAAAACTTCAAGTCAGTGCTTACCTGATTATCTCAGGTTATGAATAATAACCTGAATAATGAGAAACATCCTCCCTCACCAAATATGGAGCAATGGGCTATCAAGTGTTTTATGCATCAATTTCCACTGATGTTTTGTGGATCTTCTTATCCACTAGTTACGGAATACTGGGTCAACTCTATGAAGATGCTATTTTTTGTGTTTCACTATTATGAGATGGAAAAGGTAATTCTGGCCACTTACCATCATGAAAAAGAGGAAGATTAATAGTGGGATTTGATTAAGAACACCAAAATGACTGACGAAAGAGAATAGATGGAATGTAAAGACATTAAGATCATGTTTCATAACAAGTACTTCCCAAGAACTCATCGTACAAAGATAGAGAGAGAATTCAAAGAGTTCATGAAAAATTAAGGAGAATCTATCACTACTTACAAAGAAAATTTCACAAGTCTTGCAAAGTACGCTTCAGGTTTTTTTATAAACAATGATAGAAAAATTGATAAATTCTTTAGTGGGTAAAAACCGCACCTTAGAAACGATCTTGCAATTCGCGACTTTGGGAGTTATGAAGAAGTATTTCAGTGTTCCCTCAAAGTGAATACGGATTTTGGAAAATGTTTTCATGGCTATGGTGATAAGAAATGAAAGATTGAGTTTCATGTCAAAGGATATAATGATAATGGTGGGAATAAAACTCAACCACCCACATGCCAAAAATGTTTAAATATACATCATGGAAACTCCCTCAAATGGATGTGGAAATTCTTAGAGTGTGGGAAAGAAGGAGACCATACTCAAGAGTGTCAAAAATACTAGGGAAGGAATGAGAATATTGTGGAAGAAAGAAGAGCAGCACTTGTGGTCCAATGTTGCTACTTTAGGGAGGAAGGGAACTATGAAATACAGTTCACTAAACGTTGAGTCCTAAAGGGTAATCTACATCAGTAGCCACCAATTCCAAAGGAATAAGGGATGGATTATTCCATCACTAATTTGGATGTAGAACAAGAAAATGAAGTCGTAAAAGGTACAAATTCTATTCACTCTAGAATAGAAAAAGTCATATTTTATTTTCTTTATACACAATCCTTTATATCTTGCACATTTTCTAGAATTATGGAATCAATGCCCCAAAAACATGAAGTAGATATATCTGTAAAAACACTAAGTAGTGAAATAATTTCAACCTAAGTGTTTGAATCTATTCATGTTGGTGTGTGTAGGAATATTCTTCCAGTGAATCTCGTAATACTTCCCATGGTGCAATTCAACGCTATAATTGTAATGTATTAGATCTCATTACATAGAGCACATATCAACTGTTGGGAAAAGGAAATATCATTTCATATTTGGAACCATCCCATGCTCCTCTACAAATGCAAGGAATATCATGAATATCCTTTGAAAATCCTTCAATTGTGTGGGTCTTGATTTTTTATAAAGAGGCATACCTTGATCAAATGGTTGAGTCAGAGGAATGTTTCAACCTAGGTGAAATTCTCATCATGATGGAATATGGTGATGTATTTCCTGAAAAGTTACCTAGACTTCCCCCAGATTGTGATGTAGGGTTATCTATTGAACTCATATCCATAACTACTCCTATCTCCAAGTGTTCTTATGGGATGGATGATATCGAACTGTAGGAGTTAAAGAATCATCTACAAGAGAATTTGGACAAAGGGTTCAGACACCCCAGCGCATCACCTTGGGGTGCATAAGATCTCTTTGTGAAGAAGAAGGATGGAACAATGCATTTGTGTATTGATTATCGGGAACTCAACAAGATCACCATAAACAACAAGTATCTTCTTCCAAGTATTGATGACTTGTTCGATCAGTAAAAGGAGATAAATACTTATCAAAGGTGGATCTTCATTCTAGATATCATTAGGTATAGGTGAATAAGGATGATATTTAAAAGACTTCCTTCCATACAATGTTTGGGCACTATGAGTTTCTGGTGATGCCCTCCAGACTAACTAATTACCATGTAATCTTCATGGATTTGATGAATATAGTCTTTATAAATTACCAAGAAATACTTTTGGTAGTGATTATCGAGGATATTATCATCTACTCTAAGAGAAAGGAGGAACTTGAATAACATATAAGACTTGTGTTGGTGATATTGAGAGAGGAGAAGTTGTACACCTTATTCATCATGTGTGACTTTTGGATGAAATAAGTCGTGTTCTTGGGACATGTGGTCACAAGTGAGGGAATTTTTGTTGACCCATAAAATGCAAGGGTGATTGAGGAATAGCTGAATCCCTCTAATGTCACATAAATCCTTAGTATTCTTGGATTTTCTGGGTACTAACGACACTTTTTGAGAAATTTCCATTGATTTTCAAGCCTCTTAAATATTTTTACAAGGAAAGGGGTAAAGTATGTCTGAAAAAAATAATGTGAGGGAAGCTTCATGGAGATAAAGAGAAGGATGATCACTATACTTGTACTCACATTACCGAAAAGTGTAGAATGTTTTGTGATATACAGGGAGGCTTTAAATAATGGCTTGGGTTGTGTACTCATACAAAATGGTAATGTGATAGCCTACGCCTCAAAGTAGTTGAAAATCCATGAGCAGAACATCCCTATGAATGATCTAGAGATGGAAGCTGTGAATTTTTTATTGAAAATATGGAGGCACTACCATTATGGTGAGAAGTGTGACATAAACACCAACCACAAGAGCCCAAAGTATATATTCAATCAAAATCAGCTCAACATGAATCAAATGAGATGGTTAGAGATAATCAAGGACCATGGTTTCTCTATTCACTATCATCTTAGAAAAGAAAACAAGGTAGATGCTACTTTAAGCCGAAAAGAACCAGATACTCTATCCAAGTGATGGATTCAGAAGGACCCTATATTCTTGGATATGAAAAGTTAGATTTGGAAATCATAAGGGTATGGGATACATTCTACCTTTCCCAAATTATTTCACGACATTCAATCCAAGTGATGATTAAGAAATAAGAAAGGGACAATTTGGAGTTATAAAATAAGGTGAATGCATTAAAGGAAGGGAAGATGTAAGAGTTCCATTTCGACCATGATGGTGTGATTTGATTTGGAACACGGATTTGTGTGCCTTTATCACCTGGGACAATAAAGGATCTATTGGAAAATGAATATAGTTAAACATTATCTATCTATCCCGGTATCCCAAAGATGCATCAAGATCTCTGAGAACACTTTTGGTGGGATAAAATGAAGAAAGAGATTGAGGAATATATGTTAAGGTTCTATGCATGTCAGAAAGTTAAAGAAGAGAAAAAAAGTCCAAAGGGATGATGAAACCACTACCTATATCCATATGGAAATGGGATAATGTCACTATGGACATTGTAATGGGTCTCTCGAAGATGTAGAAGGTAAATAATGCGATGTGGGTTGTGGTTGACCAACTCACTAAGACTACCAATTTTATATCTATTTTGGAAGATCTCTCACTTGAACAAATTAAAATGATATATTTAAAGGAAGTGGAGAGTTTTCATGGTGTTCCACTCTCGATTGTCTCTAATGATGATCCAAGGTTCATATCTATATTCTAGAGGAGTCTACAACAAGCTGTGAGTACTGAAATAAATTTCAGCATGGCCTATCACCCACAAATTGATGGCCAATCTAAAAGGACTATTCACATGTTTGAAGACATTATAGGATCCTATTATTTAAAATTCAAAGGTGGATGGAATCACCATATCCCATTGATTGGGTTCTCATTCAACAATAGCTTCCACTCGAGAATTTAGATGGTTCCATATGAATCTTTTTATGGAAAGCGATGTAGAACTCCAACTAATTGGGATGAAGTTAGAGAAAGAAATATACTTGGACAAGATCTTATGCAAGAGATGAAAAAGGAGTTTCATGTCATCTAGAAACATATCAAATCTACTCAGAGTTAGAAAAAGATTTATCTTGACAACCGTTGAAGGGACTTGGAGTTTGATGTTGGAGACAAAGTCTTCCTTCAAATAGAACCATGGAAGAGAGTCACGAAGTTTAGAAAGAAAGGGAATCTTAGCCCATGGTACATTGGACCCTTTCAAATCCTTGACTGCATATGAGTTGTGGTCTATTGTCTTTCACTTACACCAAATATGGCTCAATTTCAAGATGTGCTTCACATATCACTCTGGATGATGTACATACTAGATCACTCATAAGTACTGAACTCAAAGGTGGTACAGATGGAAGATGACCTCTCAAATGAGGAGAAGCTAGTCAGGATTTTGGACTGGAGAGATAAGGTTCAACGCAACAAGAAAACCCACCTTGTTAAAGTGTTGTGGGGGGATTATATGTATGAAGAAGAACCTTGGGAACCAGAGGATATAGTGAAGGAGAAGTACCCTCACATATTTATCAAAAACAATATTTTGAGGGTGAAATTTCAAAAGGGGGGAAGAATGTAACGACCCAAACTTTTGACAATGAAATTTCTCTCTTCTTATAGCAATGTTAAAATAGATCAAATTAGGAAACAAAATTCCACATCACGCTAAAATATAATACCATGTTACCTTTAAACATTAATTTTCTACTTTTGTGTTTTGAATTTCAAAAATCTGACATATAAGATTACAATCAGTAAGATGTATGGAGTCTGATAAGAAAAACATAATTTTTGGTGAATAGTAACCAACCCTTATGAATAGTAATTTACCCTTATGACTAGTAATATGACCCTTAAAAATTGTTAATCATTTGAAAGAATAGTAACACTATCCATGAATATATAAATAAAATTTAGATATCCAATAAGTGATAATATGAGGATAGTAAAAGTATTTGTACTTTTATAAGTCATAAATAAAGGAATATAATTATTAAATTAATCTAAAAAAATGATTTTTCCTAAAATATGTTCTTAAACTAACAATTCTACGTATTATGGTTTTAAGATAATTTTATAAGACCTTATGTAATTTTTGAAAGCATTATGAAATCAGTTTTAATTTTAAAATCATTAATTTTCAAGTAAATTATGATTTTAATAAAAAATTAAATTAATAATATTTAGAAAAAAATTGAAAATTTGAGTTCATTTTTATATTATAAAGATTAAAAAACCGTTAGGGTGAATTTTTGGGGTTTTTTTGAAATACATAATTTTTATTATGAATAATGAAGTACTATATTTTGAAAAAACATTTTAATACATTAATTATAGAGTCATGGATGACATTCTGCTGATGTAAACCCAATTGGTTCAAAATAAAAATCACTTAGTACTATTCTTGGTCACAGAATCTTTACAATTACTTGTCTTGTGGAGTAATAATAAATTAATGAATATAATATTGAGAAATACCCTCTCCCCTCCACTATAAATACCACCTCTCTACCCTCACTTATCTAAAGCTCTAAAACTTCAATCCATATCCTAATTCTTCCCAAAGATCTTCCTTATAACCCCCACGTCTTTAAGACATTTTTATGTTTAAACAACCGAAACCTCTTCCCTAAAGAGGCTCTCAAAGAAGATATATTGAAGAGGTAATATTTCTCTCTTTTCTTTCAATGTCCATTCAAATTTACTTTATTTTATTCACTTATCCTCAACTTATCTTATCCAAATGTTTTGATAACTTGCGTATGATGGATATAATGGCATGATATTATTTTAGTGGAAGATTATTCATTTCAATCATCCCTCTCTCTCTTTATTTATAAAAATTAAATCATTTCCCATGATGTGTTAATTTACCAACATATTGGGAGATGTACTTCCATTTTCATTATAATCCTTAAAGGCTATAAATGGAACTATTAAATGCTTGAAAACAGATTTTATTATGTATTTTTATTCGCTTTTATTATCTAGAAACAACTTTTATTCATAATACTAACTGATAAAATGAAGCAAGTTTGTTGTGATCTTGAAACCTCCCAAATTAACCACAAACAATCATCATTAAAATTGAACTAATGATTAATACACATGGTATATAACATAATTCATTATAATATGATTTATAATCTTGGAATATCATTAATAAAATGTAATACTACTTCTATATGTTTATCCATGTTATAAATGAACTTCCATTCATGTGTACAGGTGAACCATTAATGAAAACTAAGAAAAAGAACACTCTTGAACAATGGATTTAAAATATATAACTCATCAAAAGGCCCATAAAATAACTTAATGAAACCATAATGAAACATATTCATGTATAAAAGGTTCTGTGATTTCTAATTGAAGAATATAATGTCATTATACAGTATAATAAATTGAAGTATGTTTTCAGACACAAAGTAAGGGGAAATTCTCGAACCCAACTTTCATTCTTCGATTTATCCCTCTTTCACACCATTTTTTGTATGGTCACTATATAAATATCATTTTTTCCATAACTATCATTAATATTCTGGGATATACATGTTTTCCACTAGATTTTATGTCAATCTAAATGTTTTCCAAAAGAACTCTTCTTTCAAGAACACACATTTTACTTCTCACTCAAGTTTAATGGTTCTTGTGTCAAGTATGTTGTTCCATATTTATTTTGGGAACCCTAAGTTTATGAATGTGTTCATATGAGATGAAATCCATTCCTATCCTTTGGATATTTCTGTTCATATATTTTTTATTTGGCATGCATGACAATAAAAAAGTTATGTTGTGACAGGTGCACACAAAATTATATAGTGTAATATGAATGTCTGAATTTGATGGGTGCGCCCTGAAGTATATGGCGCTCCAATGTATTGGGTAAAGTGATGATCCTCATTAGTTAAAGTTAAATTATGTGTGAACATGATGCTAGTTTTTTTCAAAACTATGTGTGGTAGATAACAACTAATACATGATGTTTCATTTTTTATGCATTGCCACATTCCGTGTCTCCTCTTAATGTTTCCTCTCATGATTATGATCATATGACAATGTTATGATGATAATTACTATTCTAAAACAATGTTATATTGTTTTATGTTCATATCTATACTCTTATGGGACTTTTAGCTCACCCCCTTTTTATGTATATCCTCAGGTGACTACATGTACTCAGGAGAGGTCAAGAGCCAATAAGAAGCTAGATAATAAGGAATAAAAAAATTGTTTCATTTTGTAAATGTTATGTTTTCCCGAGACACTAAACCTTTTCATCATAGATGTGTAATATTTTTATGTTTATTATCACTAAAATGATGTAAAATTAATGTATTAAAGGAAATGTCTATATACGTATTTCATGAAAAGTTGAATAGCTACCGAATTGAGGCCCATATTGGAAATCTCAGGTGTCCCTTGAGTTCAATGTGTGGTTTTTAACCTTATCAGGACATAACCTTGGTGTCATCATACTCTTGGGTTGGGGTCAGTAGTTAGTGGAGTTTTAAATAAATTAATTAAATATAATCAATTATATTATATTAATTTTTCATGAACTAGAATCCTCTCTAAATAAATAGGTATTCCTAAATTCTTAGGATTATTAAAAAAAATAGTTATTGAAAAGATCCATCGGAGAAGATCCATTGGTGGATCACTTGCAGACAACATCAGATCAAGATCATATCGGGGATCATCAACCAATAGAGTTCATGGATCATTCCAATGATAGGAATGCAAGATCATTCTTCATCTGTGATCCATAAAAACTCTATGTTGGAGGTTTTTATTATGTGTATTTAACCTCATTTTCTTATCCTATGACAAATGAAAATAAATATAACCATGAATTAATTCATGGTTTGATCATATTATTGGTCTAGGAGTATTATGTAGGGATTTTTTGTAGAAATGTTTTATTTTGTTATGGATCATCATTCATAATTTTAAATACAATAAATTGTGGCCAACCCAAGCATCGTCAAGGTTCCTTCCTATTTTTTATGTTTCTTGTTTTTCTACCGCATTTAATTGTGTGTTCATCATGTTTCTTTCGTTTGACTAGTTTTTTGGCCAAAATCATGATAAATTAATCATTACACAAACATTTCCTTATGAAACATATTGATATAATACATTCGGGATCAGAATGATGTGGGGATTGTGTGACAATGGTAACGATAGTGGTTATGTTCAAATTTCTGGTCACGAATTATATTTTTTTCCTGTAGAGAAGGAGTAGTTCATATTTGGAGTTTTCCCAATCAATTTGGATGGTTGGAGATCTATTTTATAGTATTTATTGAGTTTTGTAGACTCAAATCCATGATTGAAGTTGATAATCCTAGAGAAATCGATGTTGGGGTGAAAGTGGAAATATACACATGAAGACCCATTGGTTGGGTGACATTCCACTCTACGTGGCATGTAACGAAAAAACACTTGTCTTGTATGGGACCCTAGATTTGGTGAGAGGGTTATCTTTGAAGAAACATTATCATACGGATTTTGATAGCTATCACACAACATGTGACCCTTACCTGGCGGCTCAATGCGTACACTAGAGTGTACATGAACATGACTAGGAGTACTCAAACCTATACAACTCCCGTAATCAGGCATGGTCATGACCTATAATACATAGAAATGGCCATAGGATCAAGCATTCCCAATACTCAGACACAAACTAGGGAACGAGGCATGATACAATGGTTGGGTGTGGTGTTGAAGGGACACGTTTTGTACTACCCGTAAATATAGTGTACTCCATTAGAGATGTATCGATGCCCTTTTCCACTTTAGTTTGGACAATAATTTTTAGGGTATGTTACCGTGATTCTTTCCTTGAGGATTTATAATAGAGGCATGTTCTTTGTATAGGATAATGATCCCTTGTGTGGAACATAAATTTAATATTACACTATCATAATCAATCTATGAGGCCTGAAGTGATATACATTAACATTATATTTTCCTTAGTTGGGTTTCATAGTTTCTTTATGACCAAAATTATACCAACATAAATCCTTTAATTAGGGGGTTATTCAGGATGCGGTTTTGGTATACCCCATCACTGATATTTCAACCATCACTCTATTGGAATGCCTAGATTCATGAATGGAATCAATATGAGTCTTTCTACTCAGCACATCCGCTACAACATTTACCTTTCCAGGCATATATATTGAAGTCATAAACCAATAATAATTTGAATAACTAATCCAAATTCAAGTTCAAGTCATGCTGGTAGAATACATACCTCATGCTCTTATTATAAATAATAACTATAAAATGGTATGCATTGATGAACTCATCATATTTATGAAAAACAAATGTTTGATCCCTTAGCATGGGTCTCATAGATACTACCCCCAGTGAAAAGAGATGAATATGGTTGGGACCTACCCCTAGTAGGCCAAAATATCTTCTATATTTTTAATAGGTAACTCCAAACCAGATCCCTACTTCAAGAGGATTCCTGTATAATCCTCACTCATGACAATCATATTTTATCCTATATCCTATAAGTGTTTTTTATATCTCTAAAACCTAAAGATATATATTTTTCATAAATGGGGTGATCTGGATATGGATTTATGGACACAAAGACTCCTCTAAATATCCCACTTTGTCCTCTTCATATGTAAATAGGTCTAAATCATATAACAATAGGTTCCTAAAATAGATCTAAAACTCGCTAATTCAACAAGTACCCTTTTGATGGGTAAATAGATCCAAGAAGCCGGACACCTTCATTGTAAATAAATGGTAATATTGTCAGAACTAGTCTCAGAACTTCTCCCATTAGACTACTAACTCCTCAAGATCACCATGGTGATGGAATGACCACTACCTTATTGGTCCATATAGAATAGTTAAAGAAAATGAAACACGGTTCTCACTCTTACCAGAGATCAAACTAAAATCTATATCAACATCATACAACCAGTATTTTTTGGCTAAATCTGAAATGGAGGCCCCATACATCTATTGATACTGGTGTTAAAACTCTCACAATTTCTTCCTCCATATAGAATCATCATTGACCTCTATTATGAGGTGATATTCTAGCACTTCATGGTGAACATATTCAGTTTGAAGCTAAAGAGGACCTAGACTATAAAATAACAAACTTTTAAACTCCTAAACTAGGAATATGAAATAATTAATGTTAATTATTTATTTATTTTTATTATATTGTTGTGGTTTAAATGTATCCCAATGTATACCAACTTCAATCACTGGTACAAAGAAGAATGATACATGATCATCTCCAAGGCCTCTACACTGCATCTAGATGTACTTCATTAAATATGCTCAATAAACATAATTTTTCGTGCATTAGATCAAAGGGGTATAAATAACTATCTCTCAGCCAGTCACCCATGTTTTTATCACCCACTAAACTAAGATGGCATTATTTCCCTATCAACCCATGAAATATCACCTGTGACTAACTCGAAACATCGTCTAATCCCTCAACCTGAATCTATGATACAACACTGTCATGATCCCCTCCCATGAATGTGTAACCCACATAGGATGGAAATAGGAGAATGTAGATTTTTATTGTCGAATTCCCTCCTCCAATAGGCCTTTTTTTAGTGACTTGCACAAATGGTATAATAAGCATACATATGTGAGGAATTATACTCTAAGATAAAATGTAGAAGAGAGAGATAAGATGGAAACACTAGTAAAAAAAATTCTCTAACACATATATAAATAAATACAAAGTGAAAACATATAATTTCACAATTTACTAAAAAATTCAATGGTAAACTACAATGTAAAAATTGAAATGGAAACATCAACTCAGAATCCAAAATTTATCCTATAAAACTACAAATAGAAATATATATCCTATTATCTAACGTTCCCTAACTAGCAATAAAAATAGTTTATATATATTTTGGGTGAGCATAATAGTATACTCAGTAAGATCTTCCACACATCCTCTCCGAAAAAAGATAATTAATGCATGATAATGCAAAGGGAAAACAAAAAAACTAGATTATCTCTTCAACATGTATGCTAAATTTCCAGCCCCACAATGGATAAATGTCACCAATTATCCAATATATGAGAGAATGTAACATAATAATGAAATATAAAAGGTACCCCAATCACACTTCCCTAGAGTTTTCCACTCTGCCACAACATTTCCCATCCTGATCCATCTCTCTTCAAAATAAGATAGTCTGAAGACACCTGGTAATGGCATTAAAATTTGCACCTTATGTATCACATCATCACATAATTCTATTTCGAATCACCATATAGTATCCTAGTATTTTATAGGATATACATAATCCTATATGAGATGTATCACATATCAAGAATTATACCTCAAGCCATCACAACCTATACACTAAGTAAGGTACCTCAAAAAATGAAACCATATACATGTCCTTCCTATAATAGTCTTGTGGATTCAATATACAGTGATAAAAATGGGTTATGTAACCACAAGTCAAAAAACCAATCTAAACACATGTATGAGAAAACTATCCACCCTGAAGAACTACACATATAACTACTAATAGAATAGAGAGGGGGCATAGAGATAGTCAACCCTCCATCCTACCATCATGAAATTAGTTAAAACACCCTCCTAGATCCCACTGGGTGTCAATTTCCCTAACCCACATGGTTATGGGATCATATTAAATAATAGAATATATAGGTTATAATATAAATACCAACCAAACTATGTGAATAACCTATTATTAGACTCAACTATACATAATTTAATTTGAGCTCCTAGTTTCCACAATTAATACTAGATATCTTATGATTAAAATGTATTTAAAATGTAATATTATGTAACATATTTCCATTAATCCAAAAATTCACATTACATTAATTATTCATCAACCATTTTTAATCCAATATAATTTTTTTGTATTAAATACTTTAACCATTATCCCATGTACACACCCTTGAGTCATAATCCAAACTGAGTGAATAGTTTCTCAAGATTATGATTTTTCATCATTTTTATTACATCATTACCAAATCGATGGCTTAAAAATTATTTATCAACTGTTAAAATTATTTTTTAATCCAATTAATCTAGTATAATCATCCTAACCTACCACCAAGTGGAAATATGAAACCATGCACACCCAACTACCTCAATAAGTCAGGAAGGGAATGTAGTTAAAAAAAGAAACTCGACCATTAGCCATTAAACAGATTCATTCAAGAAATTGTCTAGTTTTATCAAATAATTGGGTAATACTATATTCAACTCATTCCATCATTCCATGATTCCTCCCCAACACCCACATGAATATCCAAATTTATCTCTCCATCATAGGGGTCAAAAACCAACCTACCAAGGTCTGAACCATGACTACCCCAATCCCATCTCCAATAGGCCCAGGGTTGGAGACCATCACCATGTAAAAATATCCTACACATGGGAATCATTAATATAATGTACATGTATAGACACATATCTAAAATCCCATATAATGATTAACTTTAAAACAACTAATACCAATTCATTCATATATAAATGATCCCAGAAACCAAGTAAGATGAAAAATTAATGAAAGCGAAGAGGGGCCAAATAGAAGTCCAAAAAAAACTACGAAGTGTCAAATATAATATAAGGGTGAGGAATATGATTAAATTATACCACTTGGAGAACACCATGGTATTTCATGCTCATGATACGCTCCACATTCACCATGTCCTCCCAAGAATCTTCCAAATAGGATATCACATAAATAAGACACAAAACATGTCTGTAGAGCCCATGTAGGGGTGAGAAAAATAATAACTATTAGGACACCATACAAACACTACACATAAAACATCAAGAATATTTATATTATAACGATGATATGTAAATTAATGAATAACACCAAAACCCCACATATACTCAAGGACACAACACAACCAGGTTTTCATAACCAATTGTCATATAAAAGTTTTTTCTGGAATAATATATCATTCCAAGAGAATCCACTCCACAATCTATGTAGTCTCTAGGGACACTCATAAACATGGTCAGGAGAATTGGTCCATACCCAATAAATCTCACTGGTCTCAAAAACCAGGATACTTAGATATGAGGTCATTCCCATGAGCACTGGGGCAGAAAAAAACAAATATGGATCAAACATCTTAATAGGGGATTAAATTCCAATGATTCAATGAAACCAATTGATATAGACTACTCGATGGAGGATAGATTCCCTATTCAATGAGGTCATGTTGATCAAAAAAACAACACCTAGGGTAATAATATGTAGAGTATCAAACACCAGTCTATTGGAGGGACACCCCAAACTCTATCTAAGACTCATCCTCTAGTGGGGATCAAAATCCCGAGATGTGGAAATAATACCACAATATACCCTTGAGGGAATGGACCAAGGGAACACATACACATTAAGACTGGTCTATAATGAAGAAAGGATGGGCTAAAAACACCATCAAACGGGGTACAGGGTGTGTGCTGGGGGGTACATGCCATTTCCACCCAACCCCTGTCTTAATTGTGTGGTTCTTCCTCACATGACATGTAAATATTCATATACACAACATGATAAAATACTTCACAGTGTGTAGATATCACCTGTAACCTTTCTTTTTTCATCTTCTAGTGCTCATATACCACTATAATTTCATGTGTACAAGTCAATGTTCACATGTCCATGTATGTGTACTTTTCCTACCAAATTCCATGTATCACTGAGATACACACCGAGATGACAATGTGATTCACATGGTCTGTGAAAGGATTGTAAAGCATTTGATATGTATCTCAGTGGGAAAAACCATAACATCACATATGGAGTATAACATGAAAATTCCCATGAAGAACAATTGTGTAACGATCACATTGGGAGTATAACCATAGATTTTTAAAATTCCATGGGTTCTCCTCTATTATATTCTTTATGGTTTTTGAGAGACCTTTGTCATAAGAATATGAAGATCTAGGATCATATATGCCTCTAGTCACTGAAGATTGTATATTTTGTCTTCAAATCCGTTCGAGAAATTCCCATGTGTCCCATCTATATTTTCACTATTGAAACTAGGATGAACAAGTACTTCATATATGATCTAATCAACCTTCAATCATCCTCCATCATCATCACACCTTTATTGTACCTTCAATCATGAAAAGAATTTGCAGTATTGATCTATTGCACTAAATAAAAATTGTGTAACGATTGAATATTGGGATTTCATTGAACCCTAATCCAATTTTTTTTCCTATAATGTAAACAAAAATAAAAGGGGTACAAATTCTTAAGACATAAAATGTGATAAAAAACTCATACTTTTTCATTCATCCTCAATCTATTGTTGTAGAAATAGAAAATCGAAGAGGGATAAAATTAACGATCAAGAATAAATCTACCAATTTAATCTACCATCAATTCATGAAACAATTATTTTCATTTTAATTGATACATCCTTAAATGGGATAAAAGATCACAATAAAATTACACAAAACAAACATCCTATATGGAGTTTTGATATATAGCTTCATAATAATGGTCCTACATCATTTTTATTGGTGAGATCAAAATGTTATGTTTGACCATCAGTCCATGATCCAGATATGATCTGGCATCATCCAACAAAAATACCCTACAGTATTTTCTCTAACTGTCAATTTTTTAGTAGCCAACCTCGAGACATATCTAGAATTTTGTTTTTTAGATGATCTCGATTGATGCTTAAAAAATAAATAAATAAATTTAATTATTTATATATTTTTTTCATTTTCCTACGACCTATTTTTTACAAATACCATGAAATGACAATGTTTATGAAATTAATAAGTTAATAAACAATCTTTGAACACAACAGTGTTGTCAGATCTCTAATCATGGCCCCCCGTATGGGTGTTATTCCACTTTTTTAGGAAAACTATGTGGCTGTGTTATTTATATATTTAATATATTTAAAAAATTTATTATGGTATTAATGTGCCTCGAAATATCATTTATTCGGTATTACAGGATTTGAAAAGAATCCATAAAACATATAAAAATAATACAAGGGAAATAAGAGTCATTAAATTCTCCCCACCTTAGGGATTTTATTCTCAAAAGATAGAAATCTACTGAAAAAGTTTAGGGAATTGATCTTGCATCTGGGTCTCCTAATCCCAAGTGAACTTCTAAAGATTCACATTCATCAATCAAAAAAACACTACGGGAATAAAACACCCATGAAGGATCAGCTCCTTCTAATCCTTGATTACTATCGGGTATTTAGTAAAGGATATTGTATCATCAATTTCTAGCTCGCCCCATTTGATAAAATAAGATAGGTTGTGCACATACCTCCTCAGCATTGACCTGTAGAAGACATTGTGTACCCAGTCTAACTATAGTAGTAGTTCCTAGAGGTATTCAACCTCAGTAAATATACCAAGAATCTAGAAACGAATAATGAATCTTAGATATAACTTATCACCTCAAACAAATCATCACAATTAATGTCAATTTGAGACCTTTAGGAATATATGGTCTCCCTCCTCATTCTTTATAGGTATTCTTCATCGATCCACATAATACTTCTGATAGCTCTATGAATTCCTCATCCACTATTGAATGATATACACATTCTCTGTTGTAACTCACACAAAATCTAGTCCCATTAGTTCTAAATCACTTGGATTAGTTTAGAAAAGCGTTGAATTGCATGGCTTCTTTTACAAGACCACTAATGGTTCCATACCAATGGTGGAATGGTAGCTTTTCTTGTATGAAACCTCCACAAAGGGTAGATAAACCTCCCAGAAATATCTAAATTCTAACATGAAATCGCACATCATTCCCTCCATGATAAAAATGGTCCATTCACTCTAATCATTTGTATGGGTATGAAACAATGTTCTCAAGTACAACTAAGTCCCAAATGCCTCTTGTTTCCATGTACAAAATTGCGATGTGAAACAAGAACCATATTATGAAAAGATCATTGAGGGAACTCTATATAGATTTAATATATTCGGTATATACAAGTGTCCTAATCTCTCTACTAAACTATTCTCTCGAATGGCTAGGAAGTGGGATTAATTGGTTTGTCCGTCTTGGATAACTGATATGGTTTCATGTCTCTTATACGTATGTGGAATCCCCATCACAGATTCTATGGTCTTCCCACCATACTTTCCCTATGGGACCTCTAGGGGTTGAGCTAAACCCACTGGAATATGGTTCTTAGTCTTCACTTGCATACATGTAAGACAAATATTCACAGAATCAAAAACACAACTATTCATTCATGTACAAAAAAACTAATTTCATATGTACTTGTGAATCTTTGAAACACCTAGACATACCTTTAAAGGGGGTTTATGAAAATCCTGCATCACCTCCTCTTAAAACATCAAAGGTACCATCACCCATACTTTGAAAATTATAGTGTGCTCCCCACATTTAGAGTATCTACCAAGAGAATATTCAGTGGATATCTAAGTACACATGGTCTTATAGTCAGTATCTCCATGTTTAGGATCCCTAAAATACTAAAAATGTGTAGGGGTAACAACCATAGAATATATATATGAATCCCATTCTATATCCATTAAGGTTATCTTCAACTAGGTGGACTACTTTACACATCTTCTAACAACTTAGAATATAATATCTTGTGGAGAGCATCAACCACCACATTCCCCTTCCCAGAAGTACATACAATCACAATGTTATATTCCTAGAGGAACACTAGCTATCATTTCTCTCTCATGTTAAGATACTTTTAATAGGGTATATACATGAGACTCATGTGGTTATATTAGATGATAAACCAATCCCCCATCAGGTTATCTATCCACCTATTTAGTGAGAAGACTTCCCAATGCTAGATCAAGATAATTAGACATGTCTTTCTACTCATGTGGTCTCAACTAACATAAACTATACAAAATCACCTCATGTATCTACATCAGAACAAAACTAATATTAGACTCTGATTCATTTCAGAATACTGTATACTCAACTAACCCCTCTGGAAATATCAATATGGGATTGCACTTCAACCTCTATTGTATCTCTTGAAAGCACTACTAGCACCATTCCATCCACAAGATAGGCTTCCCCTTTCGGGTCAAATCTATCAAGAGTACTCCAACTCAGATGAAATTGGGAACTAACCTCTCATTTTCCCTTCCAACCCAATGAAACCTTGCCCCATGGTTACACTCTTGGGTGTCTCACAAGCATGAACTGCCTTAACCTTTTCCGGGTCAACTACCAGTCCTACCTATGTGATAATGAGTCCTAGGAAGTGGACCTATCAAATAAAAATACTCTAAGGGATTCCCATAAAGATAGTTCCCTCAAAGTGTGTCTAGAACCTTCCTCTAGTGTTATTCATGATTCTCCTCAAAAACCAAGTAAACTAGGACACCTTCGATGAAGACCTTCATTTAATTGTCTATAAAAGGTAGAATAATCTGGTTCATGAATCCCATGAACACTGATGGGGAATTTTTTGTGTAGAAGGGAATACCCAAGTAATTATAGTGATTTTAGAGACCAAGAAATTCTATATCTTATATATCATCATCCTGATCTCACATTTGGCGATAGCATGATCTTAGGTTAATCTCCAAGAACCAGTGCACCCCACTTAACCGATCAAAGGGTTTTTTGGTCCTTGGTAGTTTATACATATTATTAGTGATAACCTAGTTCAAGTGTAATTAGTCAACACAAAACCTCATGATCCCATCCACCATCTTGTAAAATAACATTGGGGCTGCCAAGGGGAAAACACTGGGTCACACAATTCCCTTCCCCTGCAAGTCCGCTAATGGCACCCTCTGCTCATTAAACACTATAGGACCCTTCTGATATAA
Source organism: Viscum album (assembly GCA_963277665.1). Lineage (NCBI taxonomy): Eukaryota > Viridiplantae > Streptophyta > Magnoliopsida > Santalales > Viscaceae > Viscum > Viscum album. The sequence continues at coordinate 794,734,255 of OY728156.1, read as the reverse complement.
TGGTGTATATATAGGGGCCATACATAGCTATAATTCAATGAGAAATTATAGGTCCTAATAGGAAGGTGAGCCTTTGATGTCCTTAGAAAATTCTTCATCATACTCCTCCACCACCATAGGTAACTGGTAGCACATAGTATCTACTTCTCTAAGACTCATTATAGCCAATAGGTACGTAATCATCTGCACTCTCCTTTTCATAATCCCATCCTCATCTACCAAGTTTCCCTTTTCAATGATAAAGGAAAACCTCTTCCCATCACTATGGACACACCGCATCTTCTAGGAAAAATAATCAATCTACACATGAACTGCGAATAGCCATTCTATACTTAATATGACGTCATATTCCCTCATCAAAACTTCAAAGAGATACCAAACAACGCTCTCATGTCGAAGCATCAGATCACTCTAATGAACCAAAATTTTTTCAATTAAAATTCCCTTATTATAATTATGTCATATGGTAGAAATCACATAAAATCACATATAGAAGACAATAAAAACATTATAAATGAATAGTGAATGAAAAAAGAGTCTTTTTCATTAATTAAAGAACCTATACTGAGGGAATTTTAACATGAACTTTGGAATAGTAATATGAATCTAATGAATAGTAGTATAGCCAATAGAATAGTAACCTGAACAATGAAATTACAAATAAAATTTAGTTATCTTATAAATTAAAATATGATATATTTATATCATGGTATAAGTAAATAAATGTTTTTAAAATGATAAATTAATTATTGTAATGTATTATGAAGTAGAAATATTTTTCTACAATTTTATAAATAGTTTAATGACATAAAATAAAAATCATGTTCATAAAATAAATTAAAAATTTAATATTATTTTTTCTAATGATTATAATCAAATTTTATTACACCTAAATTATTTTTTAAGGTGTTATGAAAACAATTATAATTTTAAAATATGTATTTTTTGAGTAACTAATGATTTTAATTTTAAAAAATCATTTCTCCTATTTCCAAAACAATTTTCATAAAATGGAGTGAATTTTATAATTCTACACATCCAAACATGGTTAGAGTGAAATTATTGGATTTTTCTAAAATAGTTGAATTTTCTATGAATAGTTAAATACATCAATTTATGGTATATAAAATTATATGCTAAATACACTATTCCATGGGTCATTTCTAATGTAGGAACCATAATCGCAAACAATAATTCTATATTAACCATATCTATTCCTGAGAATCAAAAAAATTTGTATTCTTGAGCCAACATAATAAAGTAATGTGTAAAATAATTAAAAAACACTTATCTCCTCCCTTATAAATAACACCACTCACCACATCTTATCCTCATGCCACTAAATCCTTAAATAGTTTCTAAATTATACAAAATCATATTCTCAAGTCTCCCCCCATGTCTATAATCTTTTTGTATCAGCCCAATACTAAACCCAATTCCTCTATGGAGGATCATAAAAATAAGAATCTAAGAGGTAAAATCCATTTTTTAATTTCTTTTTAGTTTTCATTTCTTTTCTTATTCAATTGTTGCCTCGAACTATACAATTGAAATTATAGATACATTATCATATATATGAATTAATTTTATTTTGTTAATAAAATAATCCATCATCAAACCTCTTCTACTCCCCCTTTTATTCTTAAAAAAAAACATCTTCTGTGAGGTGTTGTTAATCACCTTCAAGGACGATAAACATTATTTTTTTGATTACCTGATTAAAGTATGGTAATATAACCATTAAATTGGTTGAAAATTATTTTTAAATATATTTTATAACCCATTTATTTTTTAGGCCTAATATTTATACTTAATATTAAATAATAAAAAAATCTAGTTCTTGATGATTGAAAAACCATCAATTTAATCAAAATGATTATCATTAACATTTTATCTAATAAATCATCCTAATACATGAAAAAAATAATATATAAAAACATTGAAAATAATAAAAGGTAATTAATAACATATAATTTCTATTCTGGGTTATTATTCTTATTTTACATGATCCTTCATAATTGTATTCAAGTGAACCTGTCTGGAAAATAATGGAAATAAACACTCTCGAACAACAAAATTGCATATTATCACTAATCAAAAAGACCACAAATAAACATAATATAATAATAATAAATAAAATTCATTTTTAATATTTTTTAAATTAAAATATTAGTGAATTTAATTTTATTATCATGGATATTAAGTGAAAGTGTAGAACACTTTCAGACTAAAGGTAAGGGATTATAACCGAACTCCCATATTTTCCTTCGAGATACGATTTCTCCCTCATTACCCCAATGTAATTATTAACTATTTATATTTCTGATCATAAATTATGTTTATTTCCTCAAATAAATATGTACCTATCCCAAATATCCCGTCTTTAATTGGTAAATACATGTTTTATAAGGTTAAATTTTCAATTCCTCCCAATAAGTAGGCCTGATTTAAGGAAACTTCCCAGTTTCTTAGCCATTTTCAAATACATTACTTAATATGTTTTAATCCATGAATATTTTTCCAAATACACTATTTATATAATGAAAAAATGTATATGTTCCTTTCTATTTTTACACAAACAATTTCACCTATTCATTCTTTAAAGGCTCTTTAAAATTCTCTCTGAAATTGTAGTAAATAGGATTATTTCAAAACATTATTAAAAACTATTTTTACATATTTTTTATTTGAAAATTATTTATCATGATCTATATCTATTTCACCATATTAATGTATACATATTATTTAATTCCATTCTTTCATGAACACAATTATGAGACACCCATTTTTTATTCTCTATAAAATTATTATGATACCCATTTATTTCCTTGGGTAGCCTCTAGGTTTATGTTTTATTCATTTTGTGGAAAACATATTCTAGAACATGTTATGATGGGTGTGCCTATATAGTGCTCCAATTCATTGGGTAATGTTTATTCTCATTATATGTATTGTTTGGATAGGAATTAAACCTGATTCTTTTATGGGACCTGGTCATGTAAAGACCCGTAAAATTCAAGGAATTTTTTTTCTAAATTTTCTTTGGAATTTTACAAGAGCACAGTTTCTGACGGCACCTGATTCCGAGGCCCGGTGTGCCCGGAATAATTTTCCGAAGTTTGGCTCGGGTATGTTCAGTAAACGAACAAGCGGGTTTTCCTAACTTTTAAACCGGTGCTCGGATTCGAAATCCGAGGGAACCGATGGAACCGCAATGCTGGTATTTTCTTAAGAACACCTTTTCCGGAGTTGCGTTTGCTCGGGTGTGGTTAGTAAAATTTTGGGTTAAGTAAAAGAATAAACTATAATGGTGCAACCAATTTTATTTTATTTAAAGTAGTTTAACCTAAGCTAAGTGGTTGGAGTGGGACCCACTATATCCTACTCCACTAGGTAGGATATTGGTGGGGTGAGGCCTACACGAGCCCAACCTTTTCAATTTCCTCAAACCCCCTCCTTTAATTAGGTAACGCACCCGCACCCCCCTTTAAATGAAAGTCAACTCTTGCATTTAACTGAATATTAAACGCCTCTTTAATTGGGCGGTTTAAACTTCTCAATTAATTCAATTAATTGAATGATTCAAGTTTGAATTTCAAAATCCTTTGGCTTGAGGAATAAAATAAGGTAACACTTATTTTATTAGGGTGGTTTTGCGGTGTGAGAGGATTTTGGGAGAGGAAAGATCTAAGTTCCGAAGAACGTTCTTGTTCCTTGTCGAAGAACGCATAGAACACCGAGGCTTCGATGAAGAACTCCGTCACCACAAAGGGGAGTTCTTCATACCGTCCTCCTCCCTCCCCGCAGCCAGTTAGAGACGCCATCCTCGGAGATCGATGATGCGACGCCGAGGATCCTCCTTCCGCGACGCTTACGGAGTCTCTTTCCGCGACGTCCCTTTCCGCGACAAACCTCGCTTGACAAAAATGCTTGAGGTAGGGGTGTGTTTTTATTTGACCAATGATGATTCTTCCTTCCTTTTTTTATATTTACCCACTTGCTACCAAACTAACGTGGAAGGACCGGGCCAAATGAACACGGCCCGATCCCTCCGCCGTTTTTGTGAATGTTTGGTGGGATCTTCATGTTCTTCATGGGTGACGAACGCCGGAACGTTGCGAGTTTGTTGTGAGACGCAATAATCCCAATTGAAGACCCAACATCACAACGTCCTAGAAAAGGTGTGACGACGATAGCGGGTGAAGGATCAAACCGGAATGGGAGGGACCGTCCCTTGACCGTTCTTCGAGCGGGTGAATCAAATCGTGATTTCGGAGCCGATTGGAGGCCCGAAAACACCGGAGATGATTACAGGACATCAAGGTGACTTAGTGTCCGATGATTCGTGATGAACGGAGCGTAAGAATAGAGAACAAACAACACAGGAGGCGCGCTAGCCAGAGGCGTCGATTCTGGAAAATTCCAGAATACACGGCGTGTACCTCTGACGAACATGCCGTGTAGTGCGGGCGTACCGCGGCTTGAGTTTCGGGTTTAGACAAGTAACACATGGCATGTGACTCGGGCCACACAACGTGTAATCTCTACATAGAATAGCAGAAGCAGCTTCGCGAGACATGGCGTGTATTCTGGAAAATACACAGACACGGGTAGCAATACACAGCCAAGAGGCATGGCGTGTATTCTCTTCACAGAAGGAAAGAGCGGGACTCGACGTGTATTTCGGGGATACACAGACATGGAATGGAGTACACGGGCATGTACTCCACCACACGACTAGGCATGGCCAGCATACATGGAGCCCACCATAGATGTTTGGACACGGCGTGTAACCATACCACACGCTGTGTACATACTTTTTCCACGAAAAGACCATCGACACAAGATGTGGTACACGGACAGTACCCATGGACAGAAGACACAGTGTGTTACCATACCACATTCCGTGTACTTTCTTTTTTATATGAACAGCCCTGCGACACTGGCCAGAACACACAGGCAGTACCCGGTGTCTGATGACACGGCGTGTATCGTATATCTACAGGCCGTGTACATTTGAAAAATGGCTTGGTCGTCTTGTTCTCTGTGACTTGGGCACATTTTTCTTGGTTTCCCCCCTAAGATGTGGGATGGAACATTGGGTTACATTATCCTTGGTCTTCATGATGGTTGATGTAACCATCCCTTTGACTCGAGGAGAGGATCCTCCCGAAATGAGCTTTCTGTGTGCGGGAACCCTAGAGATGGCTGCGACTGCGACGACGATGATGAATGTACAGAAATCCTTCGTAAATTCTATGGCAATGACTACAGCACTCAGCGATCCTATGTGGATCAGTGCTACTGATCCTGTGTGGGTCAGATCCTGTGTGGGTCAGCGCTCAGCGGTCCTGTGTGGGCCAGCGCATACCGATCCTGTGTGGGTGAGATCCTGTGTGGGTCATTGCGGGGGTTAGTACCTAACGATCCTTTGTGGTTCATTGCGGGGGTTAGTACCTAAGGATCCTGTGTGGGTCATTGAAGGGGTTAGTACCTAACGATCCTTTGTGCGTCATTGCGGGGGTTAGTACCTATCGATCATGTGTGGGTCTGACGGCTTAGATGAATCAGTGGCTTCATCTGATCATCTCTATCGTCTTACGAAGAAGTATACCTGTGTGCACTGATTATTGACTTTCAATCATTATCTGCGATATGATTGAATTGATATCCTATGTGTATTGGGTTGTGTTATCCTGTGTGGATGTGATCGAACTTGGGCTCGGATGATGGAGCCAATCTGGAATTGATGACTTAGGTATATGTATGGCCATATACCTAAGTAGTGTTGGATGTTACTTCGTGATTGTATCTTTCCTTTGTGGATTACCCTTTTTGGATTCTGAGAGACCTTCGGAGGTCTCAAGGTCCCTACTGAGTAGCTTATACTCACCCCTGGACGAGCTATGCCCGCACTACGTTGTGTTGGATGCGGACGACGGACAACGCTGATCGTGGTAGAGGCTAGTGGAGTAGTCGGTACCTAGAGGTGGACCACTGGGTGGGACGTACACGGAGCAGACGGCTGGACCCGAGGAGATGAGGTGGCTATCTGTACCCACCCTTCAGGTGGTAGTACTAGTGGATGGCTCGACGTTGCTGCTTTACTTTCTGTTGCTGTACTTTCTTTCTGTTGTACTTTACTTTCATCATGGGTTTGTATTCTGGCCCATTTACTTTCTGCACTTACTTGTACTCAGTTTACTTAGTGTTTACTTCTTCTAGATTACTCTGTGGTGTATGTTTACTTTTAAAGGCAATGCCTTCCATTTTTGTTGGGATATACACCTTGGTGCTAGTCGCCAACCCCTGGCCTATGGAAGGTGGGATTGGGGTAGTCATGGCACAGGCCCCGAGGACGGGTTGTGACAAATTGGTATCAGAGTAGTTCGGTTCTACCGCAGAACTCAGGACTCTAATCTTTCTTCTATGTGAAGCAATAGTGTTAAGGGTATTGAGTGTGGTTATCAGTCCAGGTAGTCTAGTGTTGGTGCGGCGGCTGACGTATCCGTACACCAGGACCCTGACTTCTGATTTCTGACTTAATACACGAAAACATTGATTGCATGTGTGTTTTAAAAGTTTTCTTTGTGATTACTTTGTGTCAGCTCACTAGGTATACTGTTTTGACCGTGGCACACCTGTCTCTTTTCAGGATGGCCCCACGACAACAGCCATCTAGGGTTCCAAGTTTTGTACGTGACAACAGCCCACCGAGCGACGAGGCCTCGGTGTAGGGCCCTTTGACAGCAGAGGCACCAGCGGTACCTCTACCCGCCGAGCCACTGATGCTACCAGCCCAAGCCGCTGACAGTGCACGTCACCTTAGTGCACTGCATGAGTTTCAATGTCAGCGAACGCCTAGGTTCCATGGGGAGACGGACCCTCAGGCAGCCGAGGATTGGCTGGAGGCAGTTGTACGATTTTTCCGTTTGGTAGGGACACCAGCAGAACTCATGGTGATTCTTGTAGCGAGTCTTCTGCACGCAGCAACAGGAAGATAGTGGAGCTTGATGCTCTAAGTGCACGATGAGGCATCACTCCTATGGACAGACTTTGAGAGCCTCTTCTGCTCGGAGTTTGTCCCAGCCACCCTCTATGCGGTGCGCATCCAGGATCTACTACATCTGCGGTAGGGCAGCATGACGGTCGCCCAGTACTCGGCGAGATTTACTGATCTCTCCCGCTATTCGACGGACATGGTACGGGACCCATTCTTCCAGGCCCGGACCTTTGAGTAGGGATTGAGGCATGAGATCATGGCATCGATGATCTCCCTCAGCATTCCGACACAGGCAGGAGTACTAGAGCGAGCTCTTCTCATAGAGTGTTTTCTTGCTAAGCCTATTCCAGTAGCGATACCTACCGCAGGGCGGCATGTAGCAGAGTCGTCTATAGCTGGCAGTTGACAGATGTCACAGGGGTCCAGGAGGACCATACCATCAGGGAGATGACCTCAGGACACTGGCTCAGAGGTGTGGGGCACTCAGCACAGAGCCAATCTTTTGAGAGGCAGACAGTGCTACGCATGCGGTGGGCAGGGCCACATGGCTCGTGACTGCCCGACCCACCGTGCAGAGGAGCAGCAGACAGTTGAGGGACCACCCAGGCAGAGGTAGAGGGTCGACCGTGGCGGTCTGCAGGGAGCAGGCAGATGAGGAAGAAGATATGGCCGAGCAATAGGTGGTGGGCAACGCTTCGAGGCCCTACCACCCCCACCACCACCAGGAGTTCCACCCCGACCACAGGGAGCTGGCGGGCAAGAAAAAGGTATATCTCCAGGTAGCAGAGGCCTATGACCACGGTGCACCCAAGATGATTCGAGGTACTATCTATGTCTATTACACCCTTGTTTTAGTTCTTATAGACACATGAGCGAGTCATTATTTCATAGCCACTGCCCTTTTTCGGAGCTCGAAGATTCCGACAGAGCCGTTGGCTCGATCCTTACGGCTAGAGACTCCCACGGGAGAAGACTCGATGATTATGCACTCATGTTGGAAATGTGAGCATACTCTAGGACATGAGAGCTTCAGTTGGGATCTTCTTGTAGCGGCGTTGAGGCCTTACGACGTCATCTTGGGCATGGATTGGTTATCTACAGTCCATGCTCAGATTGACTGTATTAGGCGCAAGGTGCGGTGTGTACGCACCGACGGGAGCAGGTTCAACTTTACTGGCGAGAAGGGAGCCTTCACAGCACAGGATGGACTCTCGCAGAGGAGAGGACAACCCATCACTAATCAGTTGGCTAGCCTCACCCTAGGAGCATTTGACATGCGGAGTCCTAGTTTTCCTATAGTGGTGGATCAATATGCGGACGTTTTCCCCGACGACATTCCGGGACTACCTCCTCGAAGAGAGGTAGACTTTTATATTGATCTATACCCTGGGACAACCTCGATATCCACCGCAGCATATCAGATGACCCCCGCTGAGCTACGAGAGCTATGGGTATAGTTGGAGGACTTGCAGGGAAAGGGATTCATCCGACCCAGTGTTTCACCCTGGGCTTCCCTGATTTTGTTAACCAAGAAGGTGGACGGAAGCTTGTGACATTGTGTCGATTACCGTTGCCTGAACCAGGTGACCGTGAGGAACAAGTATCCGCTACCAAGGATTGACGACCTCTTCGATCAGCTCAAGGGATCATGGTGGTTCTCGAAGATAGACCTTAGATCAGGCTATCATCAGCTCAGAGTTCGAGACGAGGACGTGCAGAAGATGGCCTTTAGATGTCGGTATGGCCACTATGAGTTCTTGGTTATGACTTTCGGTATAACCAACGCTCCATCAGTGTTCATGGGTCTCATGAACATGATATTTAAGCCATACCTCGATCGATTTGTCGTGGTCTTCATCGACAACATTTTGATATACTCAACCACTGAGGATGAGCACACCTACCACTTGTGGGTTGTACTAGACACACTTTAAGAGAACCAGCTTTATGGAAAGCTCTCAATGTGTCAATTATGGTTATGTGAGGTCCACTTCTTAGGAAATTTCATCTCTGAGGCAGGAGTTGCGGTGGATCCTGCGAAGATCGAGGCAGTGCTAGCTTGGGAGCCACCCAGGAGCGTGACGGAGGTGCGGAGTTTCTTGGGACTAGTTGGGTACTACCGAAGGTTTGTTCTAGACTTATCCAGAGTCGCGACACCACTCTCAGCTTTGACAAAGAAGGGGAAACCCTTCGTGTGGTCAGACAGATGTTAGCAGAGCTTCCATGAGCTGAGACAGAGATTTACTAGCGCGCCTATCTTGAGGCTACCGGAGGAGGGAGTATGGTACGTAGTCTACTGCGATGCATCAGGGTCCAGAATCGAATGTGTCCTGATGCAGGAGCAAGCCGTGATCACCTATGGATCACGTTAGTTGACGCAACATGAGCAGAACTAAGCTACCCATGACCTGGAGTTTGCAGCAGTGGTCTTCGCTCTGAAGATGTGGCGATACTATCTGATGGGAGAGTGCTTTACAGTCTATTCTGACCACCAGAGTCTCAGGTACATCTTCTCGCAGAAGGACATGAACTTGAGACAACGATTATGGATCGAGTTCCTCCACGACTATGACTTTGAGATTGTCTATACTCCTAGAAAGGGGAACGTAGTAGCCGATGCTCTCAGCAGGAGGACGGGCATTCAGCTAATTGGGGAGGTGACAGAGCAGCTAGCCGCTTTGAAGATATCTTTCATGGATAGTGATGGGGCAACCTTTCTCTAGTCACTCATAGTCACTCCTCCACTTCTACAGTGGGTCAGAGAGGCACAACGTGGGGACGTTGACTATGAGACGTGGCATGCATAGATATCCTCAGGACGGGAACCTGATGGATTCTCTGTAGGAAAAGATCACATCATCCTTTTTAGAGGACGTACCATGGTACCATATGATTTACGAGAGGAGGTGTTGAGGGAGTTCCACACTTCTCCTTTAGCGGTACATCTGGGAGTGGCAAAGATGTACCAGGACCTCAGACGACAGCACTGGTGGCCAGGTATGAAGAAGGCTGTGGTAGAGTTCTTTTCTCGATGCCTCACCTGCCAGCAGGTGAAGGAAGAGAACCAGGTACCAGCAGGCTTGGTACAACCCTTGGAGGTCCCGGAGTGGAAGTGGGATTGAATATCTATGGATTTCGTGACTGGACTTCCACGCTCTTCCAGAGGTCACCACTCCATTTGGGTGATTGTCGACCGACTCACCAAGTCGGCCCACTTCTTACCCATCATAGAGCAAGGCTCAGTGGAGAGCTTGGAATGCCTCTACGTTCAGGAGATTGTATGGATTCATGGTGTTCCATCATCTATCATCTTCTATCGAGATGCTCGCTTTACTTCCTGGCTTTGGAAGGGGTTGCAGGAGGCGTTCGGGACGCAACTACGTCTGAGCACCGCCTTTCACCCTCAGACAGATGGTCAGACGGAGAGAACCATTCAGACTCTCAAGGACATGCTCCATGCATGTGTCCTCGACTTTGGTCATATTTTGGAGGATCACCTACCCTTGGTGGAGTTCGCATACAACAATAGCTACCACTCCACCATCGGGATGGCACTATAGGAGGCGTTGTACGACCGACCTTGCAGATCACCATTGTGCTGGACAGACACTAGGGAGTCAGCACTTGTGGGACCGAAGATGGTCCAGGCAATGACAGAGAAGGTCCAGGTCATCCAAGAGTGGATGAGGATAGCTCAGAGCCGGCATAAGTCTTATGCTGACAGGAGGCGGAGGCCACTGGAGTTCGAGGATGGCGACCACGTCTTCTTGCAGGTCACACCTCGACGTGGATTACAGAGATTTGGCTGAGGCGGAAAGTTATCTCCGTGATTCGTCGGACCATTCCAGGTCCTCAACATGATTGGCGAGGTGTCTTACCACCTGGCTCTATTACCTCAGTTACACTGGGTGCACGACTTCTTCCACGTATCTCAGCTGAGGAGATACGTGCACGACCCGACGCATATCATTGACCATAGGGAGCTGGACATTGATGATGGGGAGACTTTTGCGGAGGTCCCGGTGGATATTGAGGATCGACAGGAGCGAGTCCTACGTGGATGGTCGATACGTCTAGTACGCATCAGATGGAAGCACGAGAACCTCCAGGAGAGAACTTAGGAGAGGGAGGCTCAGATGTGTGTACAGTACCCACATTTATTCCCCTAGTTTATGATGTATCTTTACGGGGACGTAAAGACCTGAGGTGGGAGTAATTTAAAGACCCGTTAAATTCAAGGAATTTTGTTTCTTAATTTTCTTTGGAATTTTACAAGAGTGCAGTTTCTGACGGCACCTGATTCTGAGGCCCGGTGTGCCCAGAATCATTTTCCGAAGTTTGGATCGGGTACGTTCAGTAAACGAACAAGCGGGTTTTCCTAACTTTTGAACCGGTGCTCGGAATGGAAATCCGAGGGCACCGATGGAACCGAAACACTAGTATTTTATTAGGATCACTTTTTCTGGAGCTGCGTTTGCTCGGGTGTGGTTAGTAAATTTTTGGGTTAAGTAAAAGAATAAAATAAAATGGTGCAACCAATTTTATTTTATTTAAAGTAGTTTAACCTAAGATAAGTGGTTGGAGTGGGACCCACTATATCCTACTCCACTAGGTAGGATATTTGTGGGGTGGGGCCCACACGAGCCCCACCTTTTCAACTTCCTCAAACCCCCTCCTTTAACTAGGTAACGCACCCGCACCCCCCTTTAAATGAAAGTCAACTCTTGTGTTTAACTGAATATTATGCACCTCTTTAATTGGGTGGTTTAAACTTCTCAATTAATTTAATTAATTGAATGATTCAATTTTTAATTTCAAAATCCTTTCCTTGAGGAATAAAATAAGGCACCACTTATTTTATTAGGGGGGTTTTGTGCTGTGATAGGATTTTGGGAGAGGAAAGCTCTAAGTTCTGAAGAACGTTCTTGTTCCTCGTCGAAGAACGCGAAGAACACCGAGCCTTCGATGAAGAACTCTATCACCGCAAGGGGGAGTTCATCGTACCGTCTTCCTCCCTCCTCACAGCCAGTGAGAGACACCATCCTCGGAGATCGACGACGCGATGCCGACGATCCTCCTTCCGCGATGCTTACGGAGTCTCCTTCTGTGACGTCCCTTTCCGCGACAAACCTCGATCGACGAAAACGCTTGAGGTAGGGGTGTGTTTTTATTTGAACAACACTGATTCTTCCTTCCTTTTTTTATCTTGACCTGCTTTCTACCAAACTAACGTGGAAGGACCGGGCCAAACGAACACGGCCCGATCCCTCCGCCGTTTTTGTGAATGTTTGGTGGGATCTTCGTGTTCTTCATGGGTGACGAACGTCGGAACATTGTGAGTTCATTGTGCGACGCAAGAATACCAATTGAAGACCCAACATCACGACGTCCCAGCGAAGGTGCGATGACGATAGTGGGCGACAGCTCAGACCGGAACGGGAGGGACCATCCCTTGACCGTTCTTCGAGCGGGTGAATCAAATCTTGATTTCAGAGCCGATTGGAGGCTTGAAAACACCGGAGACGATTACGGGACATCAGGCTGACTTAGTGTCCAAAGATTCGTGATGAAAGGACCGTCCGAATGAAGAACGAACAATACGGGAGGCGCGCTGGCCAGAGGCGTCGATTCTAGAAAATTCCAGAATACACGGTGTGCACCTCTGACGAACACGCCGTGTAGTGTGGACGTACTGCGGCTTGAGTTTCGGGTTTAGACAAGTAACACATGGCGTGTGACCCGGGCCACACGACATGTAATATCTACATAGAATAGCAGAAGAAGCTTCGCGAGACATGGCGTGTATTCTGGAAAATACACGGACATGGGCAGCAATACACGACCAAGAGGCATGGCGTGTATTCTCTTCACAGAAGGGCAGAAGCGGCTTCACAGGACTCGGCGTGTATTCCGGGGATACAAGGACATGGAATGGAGTACACGGGCATGTACTCCACCACACGACCAGGCATGGCCAGCATACACAGAGCCGACCCCAGATGTTTGGACACGACGTGTAACCATACCACATGCCGTGTACATACTTTTTGCACGAACAGCCCATCGACACGGGTTGTGGTACACGGACAGTACCCGGGGATAGAATACACAGTGTTTAACCATACCACATGCCATGTACTTTTTTTTACATGACCAGCCCTGCGACATGGGCCGGAACACACGGGAAGTACTCGGTGTCTGATGACACAGCGTGTATCGTATATCTACACGCTGTGTAATTTTGGAAAATGGCTTGGCCGTCTTGTTCTCTGTGACTTGGGCACAGTTTTCTTGGTTTTCCCCCTAAGATGAGGGACGGAACGTTGGGTTACATTATCCCTAGTCTTCGTGATGGTTGATGTAACCATCCCTTTGACTTGAGGAGAGGATCCTCCCGAAATGAGCTTGCTATGTGCGGGAACCTTAGAGCTTGCTGCGACTGCGACGACGATGACGACTGTACAGAAATCCTCCGTGGATTCGACGATGATGACTACAGCACTCAGCGATCCTGTGTGGATCAGTGCTACCGATTCTGTGTGGGTAAGATCCTGTGTGGGTCAGCGCCCAGCGGTCCTGTGTGGGCCAGAACATACCGATCTTGTGTGGGTCATTGCGGGGGTTAGTACCTAACGATCCTTTGTGGGTCATTGCGGGGGTTAGTACCTAACGGTCCTTTGTGGGTCATTGCGGGGGTTAGTACCTAACTATCCTTTGTGGGTCATTGCGTGGGTTAATACCTATCGATCCTGTGTGGGTCCGACAGCTTAGATGAATCAGTGGCTACATCTGATCATCTCTATCATCTTATGAAGAAGTATACCCGTGTGAGCTGATTCTTGACTTTAAATCATTATCTTCGATATGATTGACTTGCTTTCCTACGTGGATTGGGTTGTGTTATCCTGTGTGGATGTGATCGAACTTGGGCTCGGATGTTGGAGCCAATCTGGAATTGATGACTTAGGTATATGTATGGTCATATAACTAAGTAGTGTTGGATGTTACTTCGTGATTGTATATTTCTTTTGTGGATTATACTTTGTGGATTCTGGGAGACCTTCGGAGGTCTCGGGGTCCCTACTGAGTATATTATACACACCCCTGCATGGGAAATGCCCGCACTACGTTGTGTTGGATGCAGACGACGGACAATGCTGATCGTGGTAGAGGCTTGTGGAGCAGTCGGTACCTGGAGGTGGACCACTGGGCGGTACGTACATGGAGCGGATGGCTGGACTCGAGGAGCAGAGGTGGCTATCTGTACCCACCCTTCAGGTGGGAGTACTAGTGGATGGCTCGACATTTCTGTTTTAATTTCAGTTGTTGTAATTTCTTTCTATTGTACTTTACTTTCAGCTTGGGTTTGTATTCTGGCCCATTTACTTTCCGCACTTACTTGTACTCAGTTTACATAGTGTTTACTTCTTCTAGCTTACTCTATGGTGTTTGTTTACTTTTAAAGGCAATGCCTTCCCTTTTTATTTGGGATATACGCCTTGGTGCTAGTCACCAACCCCTAGCCTATGGAAGGCGGGCATGAGGTAGTCATGGCATGGGCCCCGAGGACGGGTTGTGACAGGTCATCCATGTGCAATTGTCTTGGAATTAAGCCTTGACACATTCGCATCCATGTGAAATGGTCTTTCTAGTTAGTCTTGACCCATGTTATCTTCATGTAGTATGTTGTTTCCACATTCCCCTGATTTCAAGATCATATGATCTCATGTTCTATGTGTTAATCTTCCTTATATTTATTCATGATCCATTCTATTTTATGTCCTCATGTTATTCCTTATAAACCATTTTAAATGAATTGTTCATATTCTCATTCCCTTACACATATTTGTAGCTCATACCATTTGTTCATTTGTTCCTTAGGTTATCCTATGTATATGTAAGGACTCAAGATGTTAGAATCTCATTATTAGTATTAAATAAAAGTATTTTTTTGGGTTTCTACTATTTAAATATATACCTAATATTCCAAAGACACTATAATTTACAATCCTTGGTTTTAATTGACCCTTAATTATGCATAAAATCATGTATTGAAATGTGAAAAATGTTTGTTTCACTATAGATTGTATTAGAGCATGGTCTCGTTTTTTTAGATTTTAACTGGAAAACATTAGTAAAAAACCTAGGGATAATTTTTTCACCATGGATAACTTATATTAAATCCTATGGAGTCACAATATAATATAAAATTAACATTTACAAGTTTATACTTTCATTTAAATTTTTTTCTTTTTTATATTATTATTAGCTAAGTATTCATGCACCCTATTTATAATTTTTCTTATTATTAGTTAATGTATGGAAATAGGAGAACCGATGACAACAATAAATGTGATAGAAAGTGTGATGATTTTCCAAATGAAATGAAAAATATGATGGGAATGGGTGCTAATAACATAATGATAGTAATTTTCCATTCGAATCATGTAATGAATAATGACTTGATTCACAAGGAACCCCTCCTCCTCCCATGAAAGAGAGAGATTCTATCTAATCTATTATGAATCAAAGGCCTCTATACATTAGTGTATCTTTTAAACCCATCTTCAAGAAACAATGGATGAAATCTATTGAGAACATATTCTATGTCCTCTATTTTTCATAATAAGGGAATTTTGTGCCGTTAGTTTATCATTTTTAAGGGGTAGTGGATCAATGGTGGACACTGATCAATAACACAAAGTCCAAGGAGAACACTGACATCATGGAATGGGAAGATTTCTGTAAAATATTTTTCCATAAATATTTTCAAAAACCACTACATATTAAGATAGAAGGGGTGTTCCTTAGAGTGAAGTAGAAGGAAGACGAGTCTTTTAGGGCATATGATGAAAACTTTATGAGGAATTAATGGTAATACTCTCTTTTTTTCATAAACATTGAATGAAATTTGAATCATTTTATTGTTATACTAATACTGAGTCTCTGAAAATACTTGGAGATCTATGATGTTGAAACCTATGAGGATATTTTCCTTTGTTCCTTCAAGTTTGAAATAGAGGTTGAATAATCTTTGTGGTCTCATGGTACGTAAGATAAAAAAGAAAATATGGAGTATAATATGAGAGGATAAATAGATAGACCTTGTGATGGACAAAAACCCAACATCCCAAGTGTCAAAATTGTGGGAAGAAGCTTCTTGGGAATTTTCTAAAGGGAACCAGGTGATGCTTCAAATATATAAGAGTGGGGAATCCACTTAAAAACTAGCGAAGGGATATAAAAAATCCCATTAATAACGAAGAAATATTAATAATCATTTAAACCCTCCACATGTAGTGAGGTTTTTAAACTACAATGAACATGTGAAATTTTCAAGCCAATTCCCTAAGCTCAGGGTTGTCTGGGGAAATCAACAAAAACCTCCAAGGCAACAAGGAAGGTAATATGTTATCACCACTACTAAGGTGGATCCCAATAATTATGTGGTGATATGTATGATAATTTTTAATTCAATAATAGAAAACATTCTAATAGATTTTGGTTCAACTCATGAATTTATATCTTTCGTGCTTAGTAGAACAATTCAAATACCACCTTAAAATATGGAGTTTGAGTTATCTGAGATAATAGAAAATGGGGAAATTATTGAGTCCAAAGTATATAAATCTGCCCAGTTAATACTTGTAGAATAAACCTCCAGGTAAATCTTTTCATACATCCTTTGGTGTAGTTTTATGCTATATTTGGAATGGATGGTCTATCTTTATACAAATCAAACATCAACTATTGGGAATGGGATATCACTCTTCAAATTCCAAAGAATCCTCCAATTTATTAAAAGTGTATGGAGGGGATGAATCGACTTCATGAATAATCATTTAAACTGTGGATATTTCGACCTTGTGAGAAAGAATATCTGGATCAAATTATTGGGACAAATGAGATAATCAGGAACAAAGACATGCCTGTTTTGAAGAACTACACTGATGTGTTCCCTGAAGAATTTCCTAGTTTTCCTCCCGATCGATAGGTTGATTTCTAAATTTCATTTTTTCCAATAACTCTAACTATATCAAGGACATCATTTACAATTTCCACCATTGAGTAAGAGTAATTTAATATGCAGTTATAGAATAATATTGATAAGTGTTTCATACACCTGAGAGCTTTACAATGGGGTAAACCATTCCTCTTCATCAAAAATAAGGAAGGGTCAATGCACCTCTGCATTGATTATCTTGACCTCAAAAAAATCACAATAAAAAATAAGTGTCTCCTACCATGGATAAATTACTTGTTTTATCAACTACTTGGGGCCAAGTATCTCTCTACAGTAGACCTTGGTTGTACAATCACCAATTAAAGTTGAGGAATAAAGATATTTTCTATACTATATTTAGAAAAATTTAAAGACATAATGAGTTCATAGCTTTAACCTTTGGACTCGCTAATTTTCCAAAACTTTTCATGTTATTAATAAATAGAGTCTTTAGAGAACACCTCAAAAAAAATTTGGTAGTCTTTATTGATGATGTTTTGAAATACTACAGGTGAAAGGTGAAACACGAAAATAATTTGAGTAATATAATTTAGACTTTTTAAATGGTGAAACATTATGAAATGTATAATAAATGTGATTTTTAGATAGAGGATATATCATTAATGGGGAATCTTATCACCCGTAATGGAATATATATGGACCCTTCAAAGTCAAGTTAAATCTAAGGGTGTATCAAGACAACATATATAAAAGATAATCATAGTTTATTTGGTTTGTATGGGTATTATAGATGACAAATGAAGAGATTGCCATAATTTTAAAACCCAAAAACCTATATAACTCAGATGGGAGTGAAACTTATTTGGACTAGTGAATGTGAAGACTGCATGAAGGTGTTGAAAATAGGCTTATAAATACACCAGTACATAAAATTCCATTATGTGGGGAACACATTTTGGTATACATAAATTATTAAAATAATGGACTAAGTTTTGAACTGATGAAAAAATATTATGTGATCACCTACGACTCGAGGTAGTTGAAAAATAAATAGAAAAACTGTCCTATACAAGATCTGGAGTTGGAAACTATGTTATTTGTGCCAAAAATCTTGTAACATTATTGTTATGGGGGAAATGTGAGATATATACTGATCAAATGAGCCTCAAATAAATATTCACACAAAAGGAGATTATTATGATCTTGATAATATGGTTAGATCTCATCAAGGATTATGACTACTATATTCTTTACCATCCTGGAAAATCAAATAGAGTAGTCAATGTTGGAACCATGGTCTTCTATGCATGAATTGGAGTATGGTTTGTGTTTGTTTTCAATCCTCAGTAGAATTTCAGAATGTTTACCAACAAAGTGATCATACAGTTCACGCAGACAACAGTATCGAACGTGGCGCCATTTCATAGTGTTTGCCAAATTTTTGGGCCTGAAAATCAACAAATGGAGAAAAGTGTTTTTGGAAAAAAAGACTTGCGCACCATGTACTTGAAGGAGTGGAAACTTTCATGCCATATGTTTTTCAAAATTAGAACATGAGAAAATGGTAAAGGGATAAGGGTCGTGTAAGTTTTCGGATGGTCGCCCAAGTGACTTGCGCACCGAGAAAAGGACTTGCGCGCTGATGCCAAGGAGGTTTGGAAACTTGTGCGCTGGTTGTTACCCTTGATCAGAACTTCAAAATATAGCAAAGGAAAGTAGGTCGCATAAGTATTGGTTTGTTCTCACAAGTGAGTAGCGCGATAGAGGTGAGGGCGAATGGAGCTGCATGCCGGGACTGGTGCGCCGTGAGGACCATTGTGCACCACTGCGCAGGGGGTCCATTTTGCCTATAAATAGAGGACCACCCCTCCTCATTTTTAACAAAGTTAAAGACTTAGATATTTTTCAAGCTCTCATCATGCAAGTTTTTGAGTCGCGCAAGTGGTAGTTGGTTCACACAAGTAGAGGTTGCGCGCCTGTTGGTGGCTACACAACCAAGGTGGTTTGGGAGATAAAGGCGCAACGTTGCACAAGTTTATAGTTGAAAGAGGCAGTGTCGTGCAAGTGGGTTGGTGTCAACTGTGCGCTGAATTTTTAGCGTGCAAGTTACTTGCGTGCCGGTCTTGGAACTTGTGTGCTATTCTTAGAGAAGTGCGCCAGGTGAGGTTGTTGTACGCTGGTTCTTTTGGAGCTGCACTAAAACTGGAAGATTGCCCGATACCTTCAGTGCAATGTGGGATCAGTATACGAGTGAAAGTTGGACTTCAACAGAGCATCTACATTCAATAGAGGATGCATTATTTTGCAATGATGAAGAGACCTTCACGTCTATAAACTGAGTGGGACTTCACCAAAGGCAATGAGCCAGGGGAAGTCAACGAGAGTGACCCGAGGGAAGCAGTGAGCTATCCCAGATCCTTTGTAAAGGCATTGAGCCTGGTACATAGTGACTATTCCCAAACCATTGTAATTCACAACAAGTGAGGATTAGTGGAATTTGGTACGACCAAAAACTTTTCAGCGTATGCTCTTTGGACGTAGCCCTTAGTGGTGAACCAAGTAAAAAGTGTTGTGTCTTCTCTGTGCATGTGAATGTTTGCATTTTGATCATATTCATCATACAGTTTCAACAAGTTCCTACCAACGTGGGAACAAGATCAATCACATTAAAAGAAAAATTTGTCACCCTGATTCACCCTCCCCTCTTAGGGTTTCCTGGTGTCCTTTAGTAAATGATCTATGTAGAAAGGATCCTGCAACATTAGCAATTATGTGAATTGAGATGGATCCAATCTTCTTAGAAATGAAAAAAAATGTACAATAGAATTATTAAGGAAGTAACTTCATCATCCATTTCACAAATTATTTATAAAATATACCTTGTAATGAAAATAATGGATTCTAAAAGAAGTTATGTGGAAATGAAATCAAAATTGGATGTAAACAAAAATGGTAAATCCTTTTAAATAAAAATTAACGTGGAATTGGTTTGGATGATGAATGATTGATTGTTTAACTGTATAAATATATTCATATAATTCATAATGTTTATTTATATAACATGTTATTTTTGGAAGGTTCTAATATAAATACATGGGTTTATAGAGAGATGTAAAATACTTGGGGATGATTGTGTTTTTGTCTTGAATTATCAATTCAATCTATGTATTCATTATTATACTAAATTCACAAGGATATATATGATTTTAAGGAAAAAACTTTAGAGTATGTTTATATTTACACACTTAATTAGTATATGTTATTTCATGGATTTTTCTTTTTGATTTGGTGCTGTATTCTGGTGACCATAGATCATTCATGGAGAGTTCCTTACAGGTGGAGTGATTAATTTTATTTTTCTTATGTTATATATGAGGTTATTTATTATGATTTTTTTTGTATCATTGACTTCTAATTTTCCTTATTTTTTGACATGAAATGAATTCATTATTCATTTTTTATATTTTTAATTGTAGATTTCTACAACAGTTCATTGTTTCCGTTATTTATATGTCATTCTGTATAATATTGTGTTGTTTTGTTAATATTATTGATGTCAATTATTTTTTATTCCACCATATGTACAATTTTTTAACCCATGTCCTGTCAAAGAATTTCTTGAGATTTAATTTATTGGGGTTTCATCCTCAGTGGGGTCTCAATTTGGTTTAATAATGGAAAATAGTTCTTATATAAATTTTTAAGATTGATTTTGAATTAAGAATAAGTATATATTTTAGTTTTTTATTATGAAATGTTATTAGTGATCCAAATATTTGAAGGTGACTGGAGAAACCATATATATACATAAAAGAACCATTTGATTCTAAAAAATACTCTAATTAACAATGGATCATTATAAGAGGATTGTGTATAAATAATACAGTATCATTACAGATTTGGTTTCAAGTATCATATATTTTCATGTAATTATTATTTTGTTCTCTACACAAGGTAAACTATAGAATAGTATTATATACATCCTCTTATAGAATTTAAAAGAATTATATTTATATACCTATATATATTTCATTTTTTTAATTATTTTATAGATCTGTTACAGAATGTACAATAAGAACCCATAGTCATTCATTAAAGGAAAAAACCTAATGTAGGGATGACATGGAATATGTTATTTCATGTGTTTTATAAAATTATATTCTTGAATAACCAAATATATTTTAGTAAATAAGTGATAGAATATTGATAATAATTGGTTGTGGTCAAATACTAGTTCATTTAAATAGATTGTTAGATCTTTATTTCCTTAGTAGTGAGTTTGTTTGAAGAATCTATACATAGTGTTAGATTTTAAAATTAGGTGTTTGAAATTTTTCCATGATCAAGTGATCAAAATTTTAAGTGGAATTACTGAAATAGTTATTATTTAATAATTTTAAATCTTAATGAAAAAGTAGATAATGTTTAATTTACAATAGGGAATTTCCATTAGAGGGGTTTTAAAATAATTCATTAGGTAATTACATTAATTACAAATTTTTATTACTTATAATAGATAAAAATATCTTTATTTTTATAGATACATCTTACAAGATATCATGAGATAGATGGTGATATTATCATTAATTAATTACACTTAGATATATGTTAAGGAAAATATTGAAATAAATCTTTTGACTAAAAATAATTTATTTAATGGAATTTAAAATAAATAAAAGACAATTATAATGTAAGTTAATGTATTTGTTCAATAAATTAAAAATAGTTTTGGTTTCTCTAAAATTATTTGTGTTAGTTATCAATATTATCTCATTAATCCAAATTTTGTGATACAAAACTCATTAGAATTTAGGTCATTGAATTTATCCAACTCAGTGTTATAGGTTATCATTTTATTATATCCACCTCTTTGGGGACTCTGAATGGGATATAAGAAAAACATAAAATTTATGGAGTACCTACATTATTATTTTTCACATAATTTTCAATGAAATCATGCATCTATATGATGTATGATTTTAGATTAAATATCACTAAACCACATGTATGTGAGTTGATTTTGAGTGATGAAGGTGTTAGTAAGGGAATAACGACAGATTTTAGGTTTTCAGGATTCATATAAGGGTTGAATGTTTTGATATATACAGCATCTAATACATCATTTATCTATCAAGGGTACCTAGCGGAGTCCCCAAATAGGGTTGGATTCTATAAGGGACACTGATGCATATTTTTAACTAGGGTGGGCACTTGGTTCTAAGAAATTGATTGCCTAAAAAATACCTATATTTTTTTAAAAAAAGTAATAAAATTAATTTATTCATTCATAATTGTAGATGTTTTAATTGAGTATTTTTAAATTTTTTTTTGAAATTTTAAATATGTAGATATCTCATTTCCCTCGCCGCCTTATTCTTGAGTAATTAGTTGTTTTCAACCACTCAGGATTAGTTTTTTGAGTCTTTACTTATAGGAGTTCACCTGATATAATTCTACAACTCCTCTTCCCATTACTATTATTTCTATTTTTTTCAATGATTTATTGGTCAATCCTAATTACAGGTATTTTATAGGTTTTAAATTTTCATCAATTTAAGAAAAACACCAGGTGGACATCAATAAGAACGAAACAACTAGTCCTCTATAAGTGGTATATTTAATTATTGATGATTTTTTCTTGGTGTTAATGTGTCAAATTAAATTATGGACACAATATTCTATTATATATGAGAAAAAACAAAATTAAATTGGGTTCCTTGATTTAGATTGGTATTTATGTAACCTATTCTATAATGAGTGGTCATGTGATATTTGTGTTGACATTATTATCTATTGATGACTAATTTATCTAATAAATTTTGTTTCGAACCTAGACATTTGACCCAGCAGGGGTGCATTTTGAAAATTACATACCCTTCAATCAATGAGTAGTTCGCTAGTGTGACTGTTGAAGGTGTTTTTATTAGATGAGGGAGGGGCCATATGTTATTTTACCTATGCATCGAGCCTTGTGTGCATTACAAGAATCTAAAGCATAACCCCATTGTGTAGTTTTTTAGGTATTATTCACTTGTGTTTAGAATTGTGATACATCTATAACATGATATATTTAAACGGTGTTACATAATTAACCTAAATGAGATGATTATTAATGAATATCTCACAGTAGTTTGAAGTAGGGTATATATCTATCAAAACAATGTTGGGACAATTTGGTACATCATCCATCAATTTTTGGTTGGTGGTATATCATCCACTTGGTTAACATGAGAAAGTAATGCATCCCTCACCATGTGCTGTTTTCCTTAAGGATATGTCAACCACATGAGGATTCACAATAATGGTATATTTTTCACATATGTGAGATGTATTGGTGTTGCATTGAACCCTCATGGAAAAATTCTTGTGGTATATCATCCACCTAATACTTGATTCCATTGGTTTATTGGACACTGGATATATGATCTGGGTGGTACGTCATCAACCAAGGGTATTGTATCATTGGTGAATCATCAACCTATAAATTTCATTTTTGTGGTGTTTTTTCCACTTGGGGACTTGATATTATAGTATGTAATGCACACCCAGAGTGATATTGTATGTATATAATCATCTTATATGGTATTCTTTTATTGTGCCTCATCCATCTTGTCAATAATATAGTCGTATATTTTCCACTTGAGCAATGAAACAGTGTTGTGTTGTCTACCTAATATTTTTTATTCCTTGTTTATTTGAGATGACTCATTCACCTTTAAATATTTTTGACTAATGTGTTAATCACCTAGATGAATTCTGATGGTGAAACTCATTCACCGTTTGATGTTTGATGGTGATATAATTTTTACCTTCATTACTATACAAGGAATGATATTTAATTCATATTCATGATTTGTTCTCAGACTAAGGTTATATCATCCCATTCCAGTATTGGATAAAACATGTTTGGTCAAACATGGTTTTGAGAGAACACTCCACACCATGATATGTTATTAATTTAATATTGTATACTTTTCAATAATTTTATATGACTAATTCATCTATACTTTCTATACTTTATTCGAACACTATTAGTGTTTTTTGACTATGTTGTACACATAACCCTCTCATTCACCCTAGTTTCTAAGTACACATCATGTTTTTTGACATAATAAAGTCCAAGGGAACTATTTATTTGAATGGATATTCCAATATATATTGGTGGGTGTTTGGATATAGGTTCAATCTAGGAATTGATATTATATTTTGATGTATCGTTTTTTCATTATCTTATACATATTTTAATATGATCTGACCATATGGGAAACTTCGTAAACAAGTATAATTTTAATGATAGGTAAAATAGTTAATTTTGATATAAAATTTAATGATATTTACTATTCATTGACATTAAGCTATGTTTTCTTTCTATTATAGAGAATGATGACTGGTTGATGTGATTTATTCTTCATTGATTTTTATTATCTTAAACTAAGGTTATAGTATCCCCACATTATTTATATTTACTATCACTACACGATTTTATCCTCTACCATATAGAGAGGTATGCCCATGTTATTGGGAACTCTGTTTCGATCATAATGGAGGTGAATTGGACATGGGACATTACGAAGATGTATCAAATCATTTATTCTTTCCATTTTTCATAACATTTGATATTTTATGGATAAGTTATAGAATATTTTTGGAACCTAGGATGGACCTTAGGACTAGACATAACTAACCCACATATCAATAAATTCCATGTGTCTAGGGATGCGATTGTTGTTCTTGGTTTTATTTCATAATGGTATAAGGATTCTTAGTGAATGTGTTTATTTTATTTATAATGTATGGGATCACTCTTCTGGTTATTACTAGAAAGTGTACATGTCTTCATCTATCGTTTCAATCAAAGAGGATTCACATGGCATTCATCCTCTTATATATAATTGGTCAACCATATTGGGATATAGGATTTTATTTATTTAAATTTTAATTAAAAACAAATAGGGTTATCCAATATAACTATGTTTCATACACTTATCTAAGTGATTCCTTATATTTATTTTTTCAATATTACATATTGATCGATTATTTGGATCTTGTTTATAATGTGGACCCTAATTTTGGGTAGGCATGGCTGGAGATGGTTTTTATATTGTGAGATGTTGGGATGTGTAAAATTTATAGAGAGTAGTGGAATGTTTTTCATGTTATTTTTAATGTCTCAAAAAATCTATTTTGTTTTTTAGAAAAATATATGGAATTTTCTAAGACCACATGCTTTGAAAACACATGATTCTAAGGCCCGGTGAGCCCGAAACGGATTTTTGAACTTTTATAGTACGATTAAGTAAACATTCGAACAGGTGATATTAAATTTTCAATCAGTGCTTGGAATGAAAATACACGGAAACAATTGGATTCAAAACACTGGGATTCTCATTGAATAGACATAACATTTTCTGAAAAGTGTTGAACAGAAAATTTAATTTTTGGGACTTATTGGAAAAATAATAAAATAAAATTAAAAAGTTATTTTATTTTACATTCTCACCATTGAGAGGAGGATGGCGATACTGCAGTGCGATGACTAGGAAATGATGTGGCGCAATTAAGGAATCCCCTTAATGGATCACTGTGCAATCATCACTGCTACGTTGTTTCATAAATGAAACAGCGTACCAACGTAACACTGCAGCATAATAGATAATGTTAAGACGTGTTTCTTTTTATTAAACAAATACATTGGAGAGATTGGGAAACTAAACTATGAGGATGGTCTGTAGAACCTCTAATTAAATTCACCTCCAATGAATAATGACAAAAACCAATGAACGTCAAACATATTTGATTCTCCTTGAAGAACTGAGTCGTAAGTGACAAATGATGTCGACATCTTGGAACCTCGAGGATGCAATGCTGCAGTGACTAATGTCAAAGAGAAAGGGGTTGTTATATATTTTTTGTTATTCCCCATTCTTATCTTGTAATGATGAATGCAGATAAACCCAAAAACATTTTAATCCATGAGTCGTACATTTATGGATGATGGTAACTTTATTTGGGGGATTCTCTATCTCGGATTAGTTTATCTTTTTCAAAAATTGAACATATCCCACGAGCCTCCCTAGTTTTTAAACATCTAACGAGGAGGGTGTAGGAAAACATGAATAAAGGCCAAAAAATCTTCACATGTGTACTTCCTGTGAATAGATAGTCCAAAATGGCGGCAAGATGAGTCTGAGACCCTTGTTGTAATCACGACGACCCAAGAGGCCCGTAGGTGCATACAGATCGAAAAACGGACCACTAGATCAACTCAGGTGGCCCGTGGAAGGTGACACCGACTTGGTAACACCTATACAATGGTGGTCAGACAACGCTTGCCTCATAGAGGTGGCAGTGCCAACTGATGTTGTGGAAGAGGAGGCGACATGCCCTCGTCGGCCGAGCTGGAGGAAAGCGGCGCACCTGTTGGTGGGCCACGGCGGCAGGAGGCCATGGTCGGCTGGCCGCAAAAGCCACTGGGGTACGCGACACTAGGATGGCGCCATGTGTAGAGATGGCCCACTTCTAGGCCACCCAAAATATTCGAGGCCATGGTCTGTTAGCTGCGGCAAGAGGGAGGCCTTGCAGCATCCCGTAGTGTAGTAGAGAGCTAGATGCAGCTAAATTCCACGTGACAGCCATGCGCACCCGGAGTCCGCCTCTGGCAAACTAGACCTCAGCTGGCCGGCCGAGCCCCCAGCTAGTGGGCCAGGCTAGCCCGGTGCTTATCAGACCAAACCCTCACTGGAGGGCTAGAACCGCACCGGTAGGCCAGACCTGGGCCCTTTCGTCTGGTACAGACGAGACCGGGTCACCGGGTGACTCGGTGGTCTATACCCTCACCGAAATCGGGTTAGGTCTAGAAAAGCCCTTTGGGATTGACCCACTTTACATTCTAGATCAGAGAAACCTAGACCCAAACTGGATCAGTTAGAATTTTTGGTATTTTTCTGAAAACATTCAATTTTTTTTGATGAATAGTGAAAAACACTGCATTATTGTTTAAAACCGACATTTTATTTAAATAATTAGTTAATTTATTTCAATTTATTTTATGTAAAAATAGATTATTAATACTTATATATGTTCAATTTAATTCATTGGAGTCATTTTATAATATGTTTAGATATATAAAATTTTGTTGAACTTTTTACCGTCTATTTACCCCTTCTAGGAGCATTTGAAAATTTACGTAAAACATAATTTTACCTATTCTGTGAGTTGAATTTTAAAAATAATAGAGACATAGTTAATATTAGTAAGTAAAATGTGATTCAATAAGATGAAAATAATTTCTGTTGAATTGTAACTTTTGACTTTTATTTACCACAGTTAAAAGTAAATAGTGTAATTAAAGGAAAAAATGATATTATAATTACCCTAAAACATGTTTTAATTCTATTAGATATGTTTAATTCTACCATAAACAACCTTAGGAAAAAAATATGACCCCCTTTGTTCTACTTAGATTATATTAGGATATTTATTTTTATTTTTTTTAAAGAAGAGTTAAGAGAGTTAAATTCAAAGTTTAATAACTAAACTATTTTTAATATAGGGTTACACAAAATATAAATTTAACTATAAATATTCATTATAAAGATAAAAATATTTTCTATATAATGGTATTTTATTTATAATTTTTAGACATTAAATTATTTAATTTATTTATGACACAATGACGATGCATAAATTACCTTATTAATGAAATATTTAAATAATTGATATCATAAATATCTAAATAAATGTAAATTGAGACTTCTGATAAAATACACTAACTTTAAAGGTAAATATCACATGTTTTGGATGATTAAATAAATTTTATTCTAAGTGATAATGTTTTATGGATTTTAAAAAATCAAATAATAAATAGTATCAAAATTGACATAAATGAGATTTTTTTAAAAAAAACTATATTATTAATTGATATAATATACCTAAAAATAAATGGTTCTTCCAAAGGACATATATGAGGTTATATATATTAATAATGAACCACTTGAGGTTCTCTTTTTAGTTTATAGTATGTTTATTAACCATATATTATAAAAATTCATATAGACATGGTAAATGTCAAACTATTTAACTAAGAGTTAAATATAAAAGATATGGTTAATATGGGGACCTAAACATTTCTAAAACCTATTGGTTGAATTTTTTTCGACCCATACCCACCCTATCCTTAAAATAAATCATTTTGGAGCCTTTATAAACCAAAAATGATTTTATTATAAAATAATATTTCATGATTTTCCTAAAGTGACACTCACCTCTCTTATAAAAGGGTACTTCACCTTATCTTAATTTCACACCTCCAAAGACATTTTTCTCGGAAAAACCCATCCCAAATATCCTCCCAACTTCACTCAAATCAACATAGAGGCTTTATTTTGATCATAAAGAAAACCTAAGGAGCTATTTTGATCAACTCAAAAGGAAACACCCGAAGAAGAGGTAATAATTTCACCACCCTCTTTCAGGTTCTCTTCTTCTGCCACATCCTCTTTATTTATAGAATCCATTATAAAATAATATATCTATTATCTTATATATACTTTGATGTTATTATAAAAATGGTACATACATATTCATTATTCTATCCATAATATGAATGACAATGTTACCATACATAAGTATGTATGGCTTACCGTCTCCACGTCGTGGTGTAGTTTGTTATTCAAACACTTCATTATTTGGATGGGTATAATAATGGGTAAAACTGATGTAAATAATAAATATAACACATAAATTATTTTTTATATATGATATACCGTCCAATTACGTATGATTTCACCATCAATATAATGATATTGTCGCTCATGCGTACGTACTGATTACTGTCTCCATGAACGCGATGACATTCATTCCCCATCATAATAATTGAAGAATAATTTTTATTTTATGATTAAAAATAATTTTTATGAACATAATATAATTCTGTATATGAATCAAATTCATCCCATTAATAAAAAACTTGTCTTACGTAACCAAGCATATAAAGAACAACGAATCAGTTAACACCTGAAACGATGATACTACTGAAATATTATTAACAAAGAAATATTATAGGATCATATATGATATCATATTTATGTATATATTTCCTATATAATTTAATAACAATGATTTAACCATTATATAAGAGGTTAACGTACCCTCGACCAAGGAAAAGTACAAGGTAAGGGTTAATTTCACAATCTCTTTATTATCTGAGGTTATTTTTACGTAAGTATCTACTGGGACCTCTTTATCATCCACATCCATGTTTTTCTTTAAAATGTAATTAATAATTGTTTTACTATTTACTATACTATGTGTTAAATCCATTTATACCATTATTTGACCATATATATTTTGAAATGAATCTTTCCATCGTTTTCCATCACATTCCATCATTTTCCACCATTATATCATCGTCGAAGCTTCACATACAAGCTTATAAGAATATTTTCAAAATAAATGTTGTATTTCATAAATATTTGAATTTTAAATGATTTTAAAATATAAAGAGATATTTCTCTAAAAAAGTTTTGATTCCATCTATGTCAGCAGCCTTTCATGGATTTTAAGTTGTTTTAAGTTGATTTATTATGATACAAAAGTTCCATATTTTATTGAAGGTTTTGTGATATATTTGACTGTGGATGTGTTATTTTTACACCATTCATGGTTTATAGATAAAGTATTTACATTTCATATGCTAGTTTTAATACGAATGTTTATGTTATGTTTAATCATTTTCATATAAGGAATACATTTGACTTATTAAGTGATGGGTGGAGCCCGCTATAGCTCCTCGATGCATCAGTAGGTATCATGATAAAAACTAGTGTCTTTGAAAAAGGATTTGACAAAATCTTATTTTTAGTCTTGGCAGAAGACATTGAATATGGGGTTATGAAGTCTGGAATTATGCATTCCATCATTATGAAAGTGGATATTGATATTGCATGTGATTATTCGACTAGTATAATATCCATGTGAATATCTAAATAGAATTATTTAATTTTATCTTTACCATGGTATGCTGAATTTTAAGTTTAAAAGGCTTTTGTTTTAGTCTTATACAATTCCTTAAATGTTTATGCATATTTATGAATGTTTCCACTATTTTGTTATCCTTACTGAGCATCTGAGCTCACACCTTTCTATGTTTTATTTTTCGCAGGATGTGAAGAAGTATTTTATGGTTGAATTTTAGGGATAGTCTAAGTATATAAGTGTGTTCAAAAGGGGAATTTTTTTTTGATGTTTCTATTTCCGGAAGTAATTTAAAACTTATGAATGTATCTAGTACTTCCAAGGCTACTAAACTGATCGGTCTTTCGGGACCTGATTCCTTGTCTCATGCCAATGTTATGTAATAATGCACTGACTATGGGTTACTAGGGTCGGGGATTTACAAGTAACATATGATTTCATTATCAATAGAATGGTATTGTCTCTCGTGCGTATGTACAGATTACCATCTCCACGAACGCGATGAGATCCCTTTCCCATCACAATCATTCAAGATTAATTTTCATTTTAGGATTAAAATTAATTTTTAATAACTTAATATCATTATGGATATGAATCAAATACATCGTATCCATAATAATGATGACTCACGTAACAAAACATATAAAGGATAATGAATTAGTTAACACCCGAAACAATGATACTACTGAAATATTATTAACAACGCAATATTAGAATGTCATATATAATATCATATTTATTTATATGGTTCTTTTATAATTTAATAACAATTATTTAACTATTATACATGAGGTTAACCTACCCTCGACCATGGAAAAGTACAAGGTAATGGATAATTCTACAATCTCTTCATTATCTGAGGTTGTTTATGCGTTTGTATCTACTGGGAATTGTTTATCATCCACATCTATGTTTCTTAAAAATGTATTTAATTTTTTTTTACTAATTCATATATAATGGGTTAACTTAATTTTTACCCTGTTTTTACTTTTTATAAAATGTTTTGAAAAGAATCTTTCTGTTGTCTTCCAAATAAGGTACATTATGACCTTTTCAATGAATTAACATAAGAATTTTTTTAGCATTTATAGTGGGTGAGGCTATTTCTGGCCTTTGTAACACCTTATAGGATTCCCTTACAAGCTTATAAGACTATTTTCAAAATAAATGTTTTATTTTATAGTTATATGACTTTTAATTGATTTAAAAATAGAAAGATATATTTCTCTCAAATAGTTTTGATTTTATCTATGTCAACAGCCTTGGATTGATTTTACACTTGTTTGAAGTTGATTTATTATGATACAATCTTACATATTTTATTGATGGTTTTGTGATATGTTTGACAGTGGATGTGTTATTTTTATACCATTAATGGTTTATGGTGAATGTATTAACATTTTGTATGCTAGTTTTATTACTAATGATTATGTTTTGTTTCAACCTTTTCTTATTAGGAATGAATTGGACTTATTAAGTGACGGGTGGATCCTGTAATAGCTCCTCGATGCATCAGTAGGTCTCATGAGACCAACTAGTGTCTTGGCACAAGGCCTATAAAAAATTGTATATGTAGTCTTCAAATGAGGCCTTGACTATGTGGTTATGATATCTATCATTATGAATTACATTATTATGAAATTGACTATTGATATTACATGTGATTATTAGACTATTAGAATATCCATGTGAATATGTAAATGGTATTATTTTATTTATATTTTCCATATTATGCTGAAGTTTAAGTTTAAAAGCCTTGTGTTTTAGTCTTATAAATTGCCTTAAATGTTTATGGTTATTTATGAAAGTTCCCTATATATTATTATCCTTACTAAGCACCTGATATGTAACATACCAAGTAAGTAATGAATAATAGATATTTTTATCTATGTATATTAATGAATTAGATAGTGTTTTAGAGGCTTAAAATGAAAATAAATCCAATCTTAAGCATGAAATACACTAATATTCTTAAAAGATTGTTTTACTGCCTTTTGATGGCCAACCATTTTTGAATCTATATTTTGACAATTTTATAAACTATTTTTGTCAAAGTAAACTTATTCTTTATGATTGGGACATCAAAATTTACCTTGTGTGAATTTTTGTTATTTTTCTGACAATGTTCATTTTTTAATGAATAGTGAAAAATACTGCATTTTACATCAAAACTGCTTTTTAATATAATTTATTTATATTATTAGATTATGTTTTGAATTGGTTTGGAAGTGAAATTAGAATATATTTTTACCATTTAATCCAATGGTGGTCATTGGAATCAATTTCACTTTGAAATTGGACTTAAACTGGTGTCAATCTTTTGATACTTATTGTTTCAAAAAAACACGCTATTTGCTCTGACAGCGGGAATTAATTTTTAAATTAATTAATGTGACTTATATATTTTTAATTTTGTAAAATAGACTTCATTTTTTAATTCAGAATATCAAATATATCTTAGGGTGAATTTTTGGTAATTTTCTGAAAAAACTTCAATTTTTGATGAATAGTGAAACCACAAAGTGGTACTTATAAAAATTGATTTTTCCGTTTAAATGAAATTTTGCCATCATTGTGTTTTGAATTTCAAAAATCCGACATACATGGTTGTCATTAAGAAGTAAAATATGGTTCAATGGGATTAAAATAATTTTTTGGTGAATAGTAACTTATTAAGTTTTTAATCGCGATTAGTGGTAATTAGGGTAGTTTATGGTATAAATAATTCTTTATTAATATGAAATGACCTAGACACATGTCCCACCCTTATTGGTTGTGTAATGGCCGAGCAAGAAAAGACATGGGTCAACTTGGGGACCCCATGGAGACACTTTGTTTGGGAAATGACATAAATAACTTTTTATTAAATGTTAAAGTAAAAATGACACAAACAAGAGATGTTTTACTAAAACAATTTGTAAATGGGGTTATACAAGTAATATTTTTGATTATAAATATTAATTGGAAAGATAAAAAGATTTCCTACATCATAGTATTTTTTTTATAATTTATAGACTTTATATAAATTGAATTATTTATGACATCATGATGATGCAGCGATGACCTCATTATTTAACGATTTAAATAAAATGGAAAGATAATGAAAAATCTAAAACCTACACATGGAAAAAACCAATTGGATGATTGTATTTCGAAGCATTATCACCTTATCCTCGAATTATAGCAATGTGGGACCTTTTTAATCCGAAACTCTTTTTAAAATAAAGTAACTTATCTTTACTTTCCAAAAGTGCCGCTCCTCTCCTCTTATAAAAGGCCCCCACCTCTACCTCATTTCACACACTCCTCAAGCCTTTGGGTCGGCCAACCCCTACCCATTTACTCTCTCCACATCCCTCTCCTAATACTAGAGGATTCCCTTTGGGCAGAATCCTTTCAAAGGAAGCCTTTAGGCTCAAATCAAAAGGAGTTACACTTTTAAAGGTAATTCTTTCTCTCATGTTCATTTGTTTTATTTTGCTTCTCCAACCCCCTAAAATCATATTATTTACTTCTTTTGTAACAAAACCAGTATCTTCAATATACTAGGATGTTGTTATAAGATTTATTTGAGCTACACTCTCACACAACTACATCAAATGGTTAAAGAACATACGGTTTTCGTGGATGGAGAAATTCTGCGTCCTGAAACGATGATTGTTCAATACTCATTTAACACCTTCAAAGGTGGCCATTATGATGTCACTATTTTTATATATGATATATAATATGTTTATGTTTTCCTTAAGCTTCGGTTTTTTTTTCATTTTGGGCATACCTTTATGGTTTCTATTATGGGTAAACACGATATCTTCATTTTAGGAAGTGCGGACTACCGCCCCCTGAAAGTGATTTGATTATTTAATACCATATATGAGATGTGTAAAGGATAAAGTTAATGATATTATATTTGTTATTATACTATAATTATAATATACTCTTATAACATTATGATTCCATTCCAGAAAATACGAAATAGAAATGGAAGTAGCGTTCATGCGTACGTACGGCTTACCGTCTCCATGAACGGTGCATTTCATTTCTTACCTCTAAATGTGATGTAATATTATAAATACATGTATATGATGAATATATATGATATATATGTTATCCAAATCATTAATATCATTCCGGATATAACGAAACTTTGACCAAATTAACAACATGTAAGTGTAAGAAGTCTATTTTTGACTTAAGAACCAAATACCGAAAAAATGAACACTACTTACTTAAATGATTACATGATGTTAATAACATGGTATAAAAGTAATAATGAACTTGAAAAGGGTTCATAAGCAAGTATAGATTAACTCAAGTTTATTATTCAGGAGATTAAGGAACGGTCGGGTCAAGTCGGATATGAGGTATGGGACTTCGTCTCAATCTCCTTTCATTGAGGCATATTTTATTTTATACACAACTTTATTTTATACGGTGTATAAACCACTTTGACTTTTAAGTTTATTCAAAAGGAATATTTTTTATACGAAGCATCTACTAAACGACAAAAGGGAATGTTTTTGTCGTACGTATGCGGCGACAACGACTTCTCCGCCGTCGTGACCGTTATTTGAGTTTCGTCTTCCTCTACAAGCCATACCTTCTTTTTAAAAGAAAAATAAATACCATGTTTTACTTTTCTTTTATTTTGGTATTGAAAATGGTTTTCATAATGTTTTTATATCAATGTGTTGTATTGATATCTTGTGATTGAATGGTGGAAATGTTATGTTTCCTTTATGCATGTTTTATGTGATACGATTATGTTGATGTTCTTGGGCATTATTATGAAGACGGGTAGTTCCGTGATAAACTAAGGGAGGGTGAGCCCGATATAGCTCTCCAATGCATTGGGTAACGCGAAGGAGTGAAACGTTAAGGTTTCTACGAAGAGATTTTAGGGAATATACTGTGATGGGTATTCCAAACGTAACCAAGAGGGTTACTCCCTATGTAAGAATGTTATGAATGCCTCAAGTTACCTTTATGTCTTATGATTTCTATGATTTATTCCTGATTTGATGAGGTATGTTAAAGTTCTTATGTTTTATGGGTAAAGTATGATCTCATCCTTATGTATATATGTACCCATGTTTCCTTTCCATATTTTTATATCCCTTACTGAGCTTTTTATGCTCATCCCAAGTTTTTTTGAAATGTTTTTCACTGGTCAAGGGAAAGGTACATGATATGATGATAGTGTCAAGGAAGTGTCAAGAATGAATCCATGTTTTATTTTAAATATGTTTTAATTGATGAGAATGAAGAATAATATCTTTATGTAACCACTTTGTTTATATGTGGAATGTAATGCAAGTTTTATGATCTAATTCTCTAAAACTCTAAACCTGAAAAGATCCTCAATGTGTAATCTTGTAATAACTCAAGATTAAGTAAGGTTTAAGGCTGGGGCCTTATAGTTAGTATCAGAGGTCGGTTTAGATAACATTAGGAGTTATAATTCTATTAAATGATTATCCAATTTTTTTTTGAAATGATATAGCATTTGAAGATTAGCATGTTGCTTCATCGAAGACATGTTTGTTCAGAATGGTTTTCCGCAGAGGAAACAGGGAAGCAGTGCTAGGAAGGCATATAGAAGGAAACAACCTTCCGAATCAGCATCCAGAAATGGTCGGAATTGGAACATTAACAGTTTGTTGCAGTAATGGCGCAGTTGACTGAAGCGATAAATGGTGGTGGTATCCATGCACGAGATCAGCAAGATCAACCGCAGAGGAACATGTCAGTAGTGGAACATTTCATGAGGCAACATCCACCATCATTCAGAGGATCATCTGACCCTGTGCTAGCTGAAGGGTGGATTAAAGCACTGGAGAAGATTTTTGATGTCATGGGGTGTTCATACAATCAAAAGGTTAGTCTTGCTATTTACCGTTTGGAGGGTGAAGCAGATCAGTGGTGGTCTATGGTTAAAAATATCAGGGACGCCGATGAGATTGATGCTCTTGACTGGGATGAATTCAAAGGTATGTTTCTTGAGAAGTATTTTCCTAAGGCTGTTCGACTTAGGATGGAGAAACAATTCTTGGAATTGAGGCAAGAGGAGGACTCAGTGGCTACCTATGAAGAAAGGTTCACTCGATTGGCAAGGTATGCTCCAAATTTTATCTGAGACCTTGATAGTAAAATCAATCGTTTTTACTCAGGATTAAAGCCAAAATATCGAAGGGCATTAGCTTCTCATGAGTTTAAAAGTTATGAAAAGCTTGTTCGATGTGCTGAGAAGGTGGAAATGGAGTTTGCTAATGACCAAGTGTTCTATAACAACCAACAGAAGAAGAGACCGAGGTGGCAGGAGAAAGGTAAGAATTCTTCAAAAAAGTTTGATGGTAAGAGAACTAAGTTTCCAGTTTGTGATAAATGTGGCAAAATGCATGCTGGGGAATGTCTTCTGAATTCTAGAAAGTGCTACCGATGTGGTAAGATGGGACATAAGGCTCGTGATTGCATTGAAAAGGATCAAGGTGAAGGTAAGAACAAATTTGATTTACAGTTAGTGAAATGTTATAAGTGCAATGAGATGGGTCACTATGCAAACGAGTGTCCGACAAAGAGCTTGAGTGATGGGAAGAAGTTAGAATACAAGCAGAAAGGGGTGGTGAAATCCTTTGCAACTACTTCAGCAGATGTAGGGCCATCAAATGAAGTTGTATCAGGTACTTTGTTTGTTTTTTCAGATTATTCCAGTGTGTTGTTTGATTCGGGGTCTGCACATTCTTTCATCTCTGAAACCTTTTCTAGTAAAATGGGAATACCATCTCAAGAAATGACTCCTGAAATTTTGGTAAAAACACCTGGGGGAAATGTTGAGGCAAAAAGAATTTATAAGAATCTTCCTATCCTTATCTGTGGAAATAACCTAATTGAAAACCTTATTGTTCTACCTCTAGTAGAGTTTGATGTTATCCTGGGTATGGATTGGCTCTCTATTTACCATGCTAAGATTGAATGTAGAGATAAAGAAGTTTATTTTTAGAAAGACTTTTAGTTTGTTTACAAGAATGAACCCTTACTTTTGATAACATATCAAGAGGCCGAGAACCTTGTAAAAGATGGAAATGAATGTTACCTTGCACACGTCGTTGAAAATAAAGGAACTGTTCAGATTAATGATAAGCCAATGGTAAATGAGTATCCTGATGTTTTTCCTGATGAGTTGCCTGGAATAATACCAGATCGGGAAGTTGAGTTTACTGTTGACTTAGTTCCTGATGCTAATCCAATTTCAAAACCCCCTTATCGAATGGCACAAATTGAACTTTTAGAGTTGAAGGAGCAATTTCAAGATTTATTAGAGAAAGGTTTCATTAGACCTAGCACATCACCATGGGGTGCTCCTGTTTTATTTGTTAAAAAGAAAGATGGTTCTATGAGACTTTGCATTGATTATAGAGCCTTGAATAACATCACTTTTAAGAACAAATATCCTTTGCCTCATATCGATGATTTGTTTGATCAGCTCCAGGGAGCTCAGTTTTTTTCAAAGATTGACCTGAGATCGGGGTACCATCAGCTGAAGGTAAAGGAGGCAGATATTTCGAAGACCGCGTTCCGTACGAGATATGGACATTATGAATTTTTAGTAATGCCTTTTGGGCTAACTAATGCACCTTCTGTATTCATGGACTTAATGAATAGAATTTTCCATGAGTTCTTGGATAAGTTTGTGGTGGTTTTCATTGATGATATTTTTGTGTTTTCTAAAAGTAAAGAGGAGCATGAAAGACATTTAAGGGTTATCTTGCAAACCTTAAAAGAAAAGAAACTGTATGGGAAATTCAGCAAGTGTGAGTTTTGGTTGCAACAAATTTCTTTCCTTTGTCACATTGTTTCTAAAGATGGAATAACTGTTGATCCTGAAAAAACAAAAGTTGTGGAAGAATGGCCAAGACCCACAAATGTAACCGAGATTTGTAGCTTCCTTGGTTTGGCGGGCTATTACCGAAGGTTTGTTAGAAATTTTTCATGGTTATCTAGTCCAATGACTAAGCTAACTCGGAAGGGTGTTAAGTTTATCTGGACAAAAGAATGTGATGATTGTTTTCAGGAATTGAAAAGAAGATTGGTGAATGCTCCAGTTTTGGAACTACCTTCCAAGAATGGTGAGTTTGTTATATACAGTGATGCTTCATTGAAAGGACTTGGTTGCGTGCTAATGCAGAATGATCAGGTAATTGCTTATGCTTCACGACAGTTGAAAACTCATGAGGTAAATTACCCTACACATGATTTGGAATTAGCTGCTGTTGTTTTTGCTTTAAAAATTTGGAGGCATCATTTGTATGGAGTAAAGTGTGAAATATATACCGATCACAAAAGTTTAAAGTATATATTCACGCAGAAAGAATTGAACATGAGACAAAGGAGATGGCTAGAATTATCAAGGATTATGATTGTACAATTCATTACCATCCGGGAAAAGAAAATAAAGTGGCTGATGCTTTGAGTCGAAAAAGTAATGCTTCATTAACAATGTTGCGTTTGGAACATGATCCTTTGGTTAAGGATTTGATGAACTTTGTCATATAAGTTGTTGGTGCAGGAAGTCCTTCTGTTTTGTTTCAGGTATCAGTGATATCTTCTCTATCAGATAGAATCAAGCAAGCACAGAAGAAAGATAGTGAGTTGCAGAAAAAGGTAGAGCTGGTTCAAAAAGGTAAGTTGCCTGAATTCAACATTGATAATGATTGTGTTTTGAGATTTGGGAAGAGATTGTGTGTGCCTTGTGATTCACAGTTGAAGAGAGATTTGTTATGTGAAGCTCATAGTTCTCCGTTTTCAGTTCATCCGGGCAGTACTAAGATGTATAGAGATCTGCGGGAGTATTACTGGTGGGATGGAATGAAAAGAGATATTGCTGATTTTACTGTGAAGTGTTTGACTTGTCAGCAGGTTAAAGCAGAGTGGCAGTTACCGAAAGGGATGCTTCAGCCTTTACCAGTTCCAGAGTGGAAATGGGAGAATATATCCATGGACTTTGTTGTTGGATTACCGAAGACATCTCGAGGTAATAATGCAATCTGGGTTATTGTTGATCGCTTGACCAAATATGCTCATTTCCTTGTTATACGAGATACTTTCTCTCTTGATCAACTTTCCCATTTTTATCTTAAAGAGATAGTCAGGTTACATGGAGTTCCTCTCTCCATTGTATCGGATCGTGATCCCAGGTTTACTTCTAACTTTTGGAAAGGCCTTCAGAAGTCGTTGGGTACTGAATTAAATTTTAGTACAGCTTTTCATCCTCAATCAGATGGGTAGTCAGAACGAACAATTCAGACCTTGGAGGATATGCTACGAGCTTGTTCTATGGATTATCAAGGAAGTTGGGACCAACATCTTTCTTTGGTTGAATTTTTATATAATAACAGTTTTCATTCCAGTATACAGATGGCACCATTTCAGGCATTATATGGGAAGCGGTGTCGAACTCCAGCTTTCTGGGATGAAGTGGGTGGAAGGAAGTTGATGGGACCAGAATTGGTAGAAGAGATGGAAGAAAAAGTTCAGCTGATTCAGAAACACGTGAGAACAGCTCAGAGCAGGCAGAAGAGTTATACGGATAACCGGAGGAAGGATCTATCTTTCGAGGTAGGTGATCATGTTTTTCTCAAGGTTTCTCCTGGGAAAAGTGTGATGAGATTTGGTAAGAAAGGAAAGTTGAGTCCAAGGTTCATTGGACCATATGAAATTATGGAGAGAGTTGGATCAGTTGCATACCGAGTGGCTTTACCTCTGAGTTTATCTCAGGTACACAATGTTTTTCACGTTTCGATGTTGAGAAAGTATATGCCAGATCCATCTCATGTTTTGAGTCCAGAGGTAGTTCAGCTGGAAAAGAACCTATCTTATGAGGAACAACCGGTCCAGATTCTTGACCACAGGGAGCAAGTGTTACGGAATAAGGTGATTCACCAGGTAAAGGTTTTTTGGAAAAACCACATGGTTGAAGAGGCAACATGGGAATCTGAAAATGCAGTGAGGGTTAAGTACCCCCATTTATTTGATAAGTAAATAAATTGCGGGGACACAATTTTCTAAAGGGGGGAAGGATGTAAAATACCAAGTAAGTAATGAATAATAGATATTTTTATCTATGTCTATTAATGAATTAGATAGTGTTTTATAGGCTTAAAATGAAAATAAATCCAATCTTAAGCATGAAATACACTAATATTCTTAAAAGATTGTTTTACTGCCTTTTGATGGAAAACCATTTTTGAATCTATATTTTGACAATTTTATAAATTATTTTTGTCAAAATAAACTTATTCTTTATGATTGGGACATCAAAATTTACCTTTTGTGAATTTTTGGTATTTTTCTGACAATGTTCATTTTTTAATGAATAGTGAAAAATACTGCATTTTACATCAAAACTGCTTTTTAATCTAATTTATTTATGTGATTAGATTATGTTTTGAATTGGTTTTGAAGTGAAATTAGAATATATTTTTACCATTTAATCCAATGGTGGTCATTGGAATCAATTTCACTTTGAAATTGGACTTAAACTGGTGTCAATCTTTTGATACTTATTATTTCAAAAAAACATGCTATTTGCTCTGACAGCAGGAATTAATTATTAAATTAATTAATGGGACTTATATATTTTGAATTTTGTAAAATAGACTTCATTTTTGAATTCGGAATATCAAATATAGCTTAGGGTGAATTTTTGGTAATTTTCTGAAAAACTTCAATTTTTGATGAATAGTGAAACCACTAAGTGGTACTTATAAAAATTGATTTTTCCGTTTAAATGAAATTTTTCCATAATTGTGTTTTGAATTTTAAAAATCCGACATACATGGTTGTCATTAAGAAGTAAAATGTGGTTCAATGGGATTAAAATAATTTTTTGGTGAATAGTAACTTATTAAGTTTTTAATCGCGATTAGTGGTAATTAGGGTAGTTTATGGTATAAATAATGCTTTAATAATATGAAATGACCTATACACATGTCCCAACCTTATTGGTTGTGTCATGGCCGACCAATAAAAGCCATGGGTCAACTTGGGGACCCCATGGAGACACTTTGGTTGGGAAATGACATAAATAACTTTTTATTAAATGTTAAAGTAAAAATGACACAAACAAGAGATGTTTTACTAAAACAATTTGTACATGGGGTTATACAAGTCCGATTTTTGATTATAAATATTAATTGGAAAGATAAAAATATTTCCTACATCATATTATTTTTTTTATAATTTTTAGACTTTAAATAAATTGAATTATTTATGACATCATGATGATGCATCGATGACCTCATTATTTAACGATTTAAATAAAATGGAAAGATAATGAAAAATATAAAACCTACACATGGAAAAAACCAATTGTATGATTGGATTTAGAAGCCTTATCACCTTATCCTAGAAATATAGCAATGTGGGACCTTTTTAATCCAAAACTCTTTTTAAAATAAAGTAACTTATCTTTACTTTCCAAAAGTGCCCCTCCTCTCCTCTTATAAAAGGCCCCCACCTCTACCTCATTTCACACACTCCTCAAGCCTTTGGCTCGGCCAACCCCTGCCCATTTACTCTCTCCACATCCCTCTACTCATCCTAGAGGATTTCCTTTGGGCAGAATCCTTTCAAAGGAAGTCTTTAGGCTCAAATCAAAAGGAGTTACACTTTTAAAGGTAATTCTTTCTCTCATGTTCATTTGTTTTATTTTTCTTCTCCAACCCCCTAAACTCTTCTTATTTACTTCTTTTGTAACAACACTAGTATATTCAATATACTATGATGTTGTTATAAGATTTATTTGAGATACACTCTCACACAAATACTTCAAATGGTTAAAGAACATACGGTTTCCGTGGATGGCGAAATTCTGCCTCCTGAAATGATGATTGTTCATTACTCATTTAACACCTTCAAAGGTGGCCATTATGATGTCACTATTTTTATATATGATATATAATATGTTTATGTTTTCCTTAAGCTTCTGTTTTTTTCATTTTGGGAATAAATTTATGGTTTCCATTATGGGTAAACACGATATCTTCATTTTAGGAAGTGCGGACTACCGCCCCCTGAAAGTGATTTGATTCGTTAATACCATATGTGGGATGTGTAAAGGATAAAGTTAATGATATTATATATGTTATTATACTGGAATTATAATATAATCTTATATAATTATGATTCCATTCCAGAAAATACGAAATAGAAATGGAAGTAGCGTTCATGCGTACATACGGCTTACCGTCTCCATGAACGGTGCATTTCATTTATTACCTCTAAATGTGATGTAATATTATAAATACATGTATATGATGAATATATATGATATATATGTTATCCAAATCATTAATATCATTCTGTATATAACGAACCTTTGACCAAATTAACAACATGTAAGTGTAAGAAGTCTATTTTTGACTTAAGAACCAAATACCGACAAAATGAACACTATTAACTTAAATGATTACATGATGTTCATAACATGGTATAAAAGGAATAATGAACTTGAAAAAGGTTCATAATCAAGTAGAGATTAACTCAAGTTTATTATTCAGGAGATTAAGGAATGGTCGGGTCAAGTCGGATACGAGGTATGGGACTTCGTCTCAATCTCCTTTCATTGAGGCATATTTTATTTTATACACAACTTTATTTTATACGCTGTATAAACCCCTTTGACTTTTATGTTTATTCAAAAGGATTATTTTTTATACGAAGCGTCTACTACACGACAAAAGGGAATGTTTTTTTCATACGTATGCGGCGACAACGACTTCTCCGCCGTCGTGACCGTTATTTGAGTTTCGGCTTCCTCTACAAGCCATGCCTTCTTTTTAAAAGAAAAATAAATACCATGTTTTACTTTTATTTTATTTTGGTATTGAAAATGGTTTTCATAATGTTTTTATATCAATGTGTTGTATTGATATCTTGTGATTGAATGGTGGAAATGTTATGTTTCCTTTATGCATGTTTTATGTGATACGATTATGTTGAGGTTCTTGGGCATTATTATGAAGACGGGTGGTTCCGTGATAAACTAAGGGCGGGTGAGCCCGATATAGCTCTCCAATACATTGGGTAACACGAAGGAGTGAAACGTTAAGTTTTATCTGAAGAGATTTTAGGGAATATACTGTGATGGGTATTCCAAACGTAACCAAGAGTGTTACTCCCTACGTAAGAATGTTATGAATGCCTCAAGTTACCTTTATGTCTTATGATTTCTATGATGTATTCATGATTTGATGAGGTATGTTTAAGTGCTTATGTTTTATGGGTAAAGTATTATCTCATCCTTATGTATATATGTACCCATGTTTCCTTTCCATATTTTTATATCCCTTACTGAGCTTTTTATTCTCATCCCAAGTTTTTTTGAAATGTTTTTCACAGGTCAAGGGAAAGGTACATGATATGATGATAGTGTCAAGGAAGTGTCAAGAATGAATCCATGTTTTATTTTAAATATGTTTCAATTGATGGGAATGAAGAATACTATCTTTATGTAACCACTTTGTTTATATGTGGAATGTAATTCAAGTTTTATGATCTAATTCTCTAAAACTATAAACCTGAAAAGATCCTCAATGTGTAATCTTGTAATAACTCAAGATTAAGTAAGGTTTATGGCT
This sequence comes from Viscum album, assembly GCA_963277665.1. Classification (NCBI taxonomy): domain Eukaryota; kingdom Viridiplantae; phylum Streptophyta; class Magnoliopsida; order Santalales; family Viscaceae; genus Viscum; species Viscum album. The sequence goes on along the minus strand of OY728156.1, from coordinate 794,690,676 downwards.
GGGGCCTTATATGATATCACCCCTTTATATGTTTTATTTTTCAAAGAATATGAAGAAGTATATTATGACTGAACTGCAAGGATAGTTTAAGGTAGATGAATGTATTCAAAGGAGACACAATGTTTTTGTTTTTAATTTCATAATGTAATGTAAAATTTATGTTTGAATCTAGTACTTCCATGGAAACTAAACTGATCGGTTTTTCGGGATTTGATCCCTTGTGATCTCTCCAATGTTATGTAATAATTCAATGAATCTGGGTAACTAGGTTCAGGGCTTTACATGGGATGCCAATGGAGTCCATATTTGACTATCTTGAGACACCCACTAAGAGGAAGGTGAAGCTATATGTATATATATTTGTAAACTATCTAAATGTGGGTGAGACATCATAGCGTAGGCTCACTTGTATATTTTTTGTATCTATGAGGTTTTTTTGTACATGATACTATGAGAATTTCTTTATAGAAATATTTATTGAATATAGGTGTCATACGTCCATGAATCTATCTCAATGTTGGATGCTATTTAAGAAGTATTTGTAATGAATTATAGATATTTAGTACATTACCTTAACAATTGTTATGGATATGAAAGCTAAGGGAAATATATTTTGGGATTGTTTGAGGTATGTTGCTCAGGAAAAGGTGAGTTACTGTTTTATACCACATTTCAAAGAGGTAATGAATCAGACACTTATATCTTTGGTGAACATGTATAATGGTAGATGCTATGAGAAGGTTCCCCATACTGAGAGGAAAATAAGTGAGTATTTAGGTTTTAGATAGAATATATATGATGTATTATACTAGGTTAATGGTCATAATAATATCTATAGTGACGGTTAAACTCATCCTAATGGATGAGGGGTTTATAGAGTATTAATAGTGTGGTAATCCATGTCATGTTTGATCATGGGTCAATTGATAGCTAGTTTAGTTTCAATCAAATGGAATTATGTTTCAACTGTAGTGGTTTCAAGAGTTGTCATTAGTCATTTTACAGTAGAGCATCAGGTTAAACTTATGGTTTAGAAGAATTTTTACATTTCATTAACAGAGTGGGGACTAGGGTTTTATAAGTCATTTGAGCTATACCAGAAGACATGGTGAACATGGTACATGGAAACATTATTAGAAGGGGGTTGATTATTTGGGCAATTAGTCATGAAATCAGGGGCATGGATCTATCCAAATACACATTATTATGCCTACCCTTACATATAATGATGTTTAACAATCAGTAGTCAATGGTATATTTTTAGTAGCTTCTATTATAGTATCATTACTTTTTTATCGATTCATTACACTCATCCATGTCATCTCAATTCTCAAATGTATTGGGTTTGACCATGGAGTACCTATATAGGATTATCTTCATTGATACACCAATAGTGAGGGGAAAAACTATATTTAGAGATTTTATTAGTGCTCCAACCTGATGGGTACTTATAAACTTTAATAGGATTTCATCAAGCTTTAGATATACATATTTGATGTGATCAATGATATGATTTAGATGGTTTTTTTATAAATACCATATTAATGTTATCACAAATTAGTATCATTTATATCAATTGAGGGGGATTCTTAAACATCTTTTTGGAGGAGGGTTTTCTAGGATACCCATTCAGGAAGTAGCCTTTAGTCAATGGGTGGGATCTGGTCCCATTTATATATCTTCACTCCAAATGATGAAGAGAAACACCTATAAGTATTTACTACTATAAATGATAATCTTCATGAAAACATATTAATGGATTTCTTAGGGTTACAACTTAAGAGGGATATAATGTTTTCAATAATTTTATGCCTTGTACAGATCCCATATCCATAACTTAATATAGAATGTTTTATGTACAAATTTGAGAGCTAAGGAATCAATAAGAATAAAAAGATGTGAAGTTTTTCATTCACCCTATTAAATCCCAATTGGGTTCTCCTATATTCTTTTCCATAAATATAGAGTGTTCAATTTTTTTATTATTACTATAGGAAAAATATATTTATGGTGAATAAATAGTATCTTATACATCATATTGATGAAATATTTTACAAGTAATGGGATGGAAAGATATTTTTTATGATTAATTTGATGTCATGTTATCATCAATTGAGGGTGATATATTTTGATATTTTTGTAATAATTTTATGATTAGGTATATAATATATGAGTAATTTGTTTTGCAGTTTGGGTTGATGAATGCATTACGTTTGTTTATTGACATATCAAATAGGATATTCCATCATTATTTGGTTTCTTTAATGATCTTTTTCATTGATTATATTCTTTTATACTCTTGGTAACATGGAAAAATGATTAATATTTAGATATTTTTTTGGGGACACTAAGAGATAATAATATTTAGCCAAATTACTCAAAATTTCAGTTCTTGATCAGTATGTATCTTTTTAGATGTTATATATATGGATAGTATATTAGTGTAAAATAAAATTTTGAGTTTGTTGTTTCATAGGAGAATCCCAAGAATTTAATTTATGTATACACTTTACAAGTATTTTTTTATTATATATTCATATAGAACTTATTTCGATTGAAAACACTAATGACAACACTGGTGAAGGTGGGGGAAAATTTTGAGTGGTTGAAATTTTATGAGTTACTCTTATAGGATATCGAAGGGAGTTTCATGAAACCCCAATAATGACCTTACATAATCTAGGTAATGATTATACACGATATTGTGATGCTTCAAGGGTTAGGGTTAGATAGTTACTGATATAGGATGGGTGTGTGGCTTCCAATGGATCACGTTAGTTGAGGATATATGAGCATAATTTTCCTACACATGATTAGATTTTTTGGTTTTGGTCCAATATTTAAAATAATTGGTGTCACTATCTTCTCGGAGAAATTGTTATGGTATCTATGGGCTATAAGAACCAGAAATTTATTTTCTCACATCATGAAATTATCTTTTGGCAATGCAGGTGGGTTTGTATCTCATTTAATTTGATTTTTGAAGAATTTATACACCTGGGAAGGGGAAGTTAATAACTAATTAATCGAGAAGGAATACTTTGTCTCATTTGGTGTTGAAATTGAGTAGAATGTTAAATATTATGGGCCTCATAGATGAGATTCATTTTAATGTCATGTTGTATCGGATTATGATAACCACATCATCTAAAAGGCTTAATAAATCACTACACAAAGGGATTAATAGTATATAAGTATTGGATTTGGTTTTTCAATAATAATGGAAAATATATATTGGAGGAATCTTCCACATGATTAGTCCCAAAATTTCAATGATAACCTTCATTATATGGTCATGTGGTAGTCCCTCCAATAATGTGTGGGTATGATGAAGGATTCAAATGTCTCAATTTTATGTATTCACTAGGGGATTAAAATGATGTACTAGAACATTTTTAAGACATTACAATTGGCCTGAGATTAATATTTATTTAGAGGATTTTTTCATTGGGTGCTCGACAGGTCATCGTGCCATATTCAAGATCCAACAGCTCATAAGAATACCTCAATCATTACCCATTTATAAATGGATGTAATTTATGAGGACCAAAGAAAATTTAAGGTGTGTTTCTATGGACATGTTTTGGTAGTGAGGTGGTCTGGGTTGTTTTCATCCAATTAACCAAGGTTTCTGAATTAGTAATGATCCAAGAGAAATACCCTAATGATGAGTTAGGTTTGTTATATATCTAAAATTTATAAAATCTAAATGTGGTATTAAGGATTATAATTTATGATTATGATTCCAAAATTACTTCATGAATCATTAAATAATTATTGAAGGTATATGAAACATAGTTTTATTTGAGAACATCCTGTGGTCATTAGACTTACAAGTAATCTAAGTGTTGCATTGGTAATTTTTTGGAAATGTTTTCCTGAATGGGTTATTTATTTTATTATTTCATTTGTGAATAATCATTATGTTCTTGATAATTCACAAATTAATGATTTTAAATCATTAATTAAAATTTTTATTTTTGACTAAATTTATAGTATGCCATATACATCACCTTATTGATGGATAGAGTCTAGGGAGACTATGGTTATTGAGATTAGTATCAAATAATAGATACTAGATGGAATCATGTTGATAAATAACTAGTTAATGACCACTATGAGTAGTAAAATATCATATATCAACATTCAGCATCATCCACAAGAGTTTTTGGGGTAACTATGTCTTTATATGTGTTTTACTATAGCTAGACACAAGTTGATTTAATTTGGGGGGAATTTAGTGCCTAGGTTCTTATTTCTATTTCGAGTTGCTAAAAGGAAAATTAAAATGGATTATCAAGGAGTATTTACTTAAATATTTAATAAAAATAAAAGTGTAAATAATATATATCAACTTTACAAATATCATCACTACCTATCTCACATATTCAATGTCATTGAGGATGATCTGGAGTCAGATGCATCATCCGAGAAAAATCTTGTTTTTTTAATGGGCTAGAGTGAAAAGAATATGGAGGGGTGGATAAATCCTCTTTTTTTAGGGAAATAATAGCATATGACTCTTTAGGAATATTAATGAGCGTGGGAGTCTAATATTATGGAATAATTTCTATAGATTTTTTCCAACAAGGCTTGGCGATGCTCGTTGATGCAACCCTATAGTGACTTTTTATATGGTGAAATGGTTGTCGAACCTAGAATCTATGTAATGAATAATTTAATTTAAAACATCAAGAAACCATGTGTATATGGGATGATTTTTGGGTGATGAAGTTATTAGTAGGGGATTGATTGATTATTTCATGAAATCCGAGCTAGACTTGGACTAACTTATTTAAAAATAAACACCTCCAAGGACTTAGTGGTCTTGTACCATGTACCTTGTGGAGCCCTCAGGTTTGGAATCAGTTTTGTAGGTGACACCAGTTGGGTTGTTCTCCTAGGGAGGGAACCTAGTTCCCACTAGGTACTTGGTTCCATGTTTTTAGGTACCTCCTAGATACTTTAATTTATTTTATAAAATTTTAACCAATTAACTAATTAATTAAAATGATTAAAATGATTTATTAAATTCATTCTCACATAAATTTTGTAACAGATATCTCCTTACCCTATCCTTATTATTCATTATAGTTTAGTTTTTTCCCTCTATTCCTCATATATTTCATGTTATATTAATTATAATTGGTTACATATAGTATGTTTTTGGATACTTTTAACACTAATCAATATTTTTTTCAATTCCAAATTATATTTCTAGGGTTATTTTAAATTTTAGATATTTTCCAAGGTTTTATGATTTATTTCTTCTTATGATGAATCAATATGTTTTAATTAATGAGTAATATCTTACTAGTCTTAATAAGTTTCTCAATTTATTTCACATTCTTTTTTAATTGATATGTATGTGTCCGACACAATAGAGAATTTTTTTTTCCTTCTATAACCCAAAGATAAATTAAATTATTTTCATTATTTCTATTTAATATTACTATAACCTATCATGATATTAATTTCATTTTGATATTTATTGACCTAATTAGCTCTAATTGAATATTGTAACTATAGAGAAGAATTTTGAATAGTTAATGTGGTCCTAGAATGGATTTCTTAACACGGGACCTGACTATAGGATCCTTGAGTATTTCTAGTATGTTATCCTTGATAGAAATTGTATAGGGTTTTTGATAAGCTATATGTGAGTTGTCATGGTAATAGTCCCCTAATAGGGTTGATGTAATTGGGATCATAATACCTTATTTGAGTTTTATGATGTATCGTTATCATGTTCTTTGAATTATGATATATTGATCACATGAGTTATATAATTTGTGATACATCATTAACATGAATGAGATAACTATTAAAGAATAATTTTATAAAGGTTTTTTTTGGTGATATATTTTTGACCATATTGGGATAGGGAAGTACATCATCCATCATCTTGCACCAATGGAATATCTTATACTTGTTCTACTCAGGGATGTGTGGAATTATTCACAATGAAATGTGGGTATTAGTGGTTTCAATGACATGGGGATTGTATTTGTGGAGGATCATCCACTTATGTGAGTTCTCTGTATGGTGTATCAACCACTGAAGGACATATTTATATGGTATATTGTCAACCACATACTTAATATTATTGGTATATCAGTCATAAGAGTCATGATGTAGGTGGTAGATCATCTACCTTGAAGACAATACTTCTACTACATCATACACATATGGCTGTCATCCATGTGGCATGTCATCCACATGAAGATTTGAGATGGTGGTATATCGTACACATTGAGAGTGATATCAATGGTATAACATGAAGTTTTATTGGATTATTTGGATGTTTCATGTCCACCTAATCACAAATATACTTCTATATTTTCTATCCAGTTATAGAAATGGTAGTATATCCATTAAATGATATTGATGGTACATTTTTCATTAGTGATGACTCATTCATATTTGATCAAAGTTTCTTGATGGGTAAACTATCTATATGAATTATGGTACTGATTGATCATTCACCAAGTTATGTTTGATTATAATAGATTGTTCACCTTGACCACTATATGAGGTTTGAAATATCATTCAACCTTGATGTGTTTTCTCAAAAAATGAACATATAAACCCATTTTTAAATAATAGAAAATTAATGTAACCCATGGTTTTTTCAGATCACTCCATGTGATGTGATGTAATCTATTTATAAATTTTTAAATTATTTGAAATTCATAATATAAATTCAATTCTATTTACTAGATATTACAAGCAAAATGGAGGTGGTAGCCTACTTAGTTGTATTACTGCCATTCTGAGGTTCCTTGGTACCCATAAAAACATCATGTTTCATGAATATTTTAAGGATAATTACCCTCCTTATATGCATGGACGATTTAGTAGATCATGGGGTTGTTAAGAGATAGATCATGGTTCAGACTCGGTATCATATGTAGTTAAATCCATTTTATTATATTTATTATAGATTTGGTTTTATTTGACCCTTCCATAAGAGATCATTATAATTAATAAATGACTTTTATGACATATACATGAGTTAATTTTTATATAGAATTTGTTAGTATTTACTATTAGATATAATTGGAGTATGATTTATATTTATTACAACTAATGTGTTGTCAAAACAAGATGATGTTATGATTCAACTAGGTTTATGGCTATCTTTACATTAAGGTACGGTTTAACATACTAATATTTTATAAAGTTTTATACAATAAATAAATACAACATTAAATAAATTGTATCTCATGAAACACTGAAAGAAAATAAACCATGATTCATTTGAAAATGTAACGTAATCTATAATACATCAAAAGTATAAAATGTGATAAATCTATAAGAAGTGTAAGAGATTTTTAAACTCCCATGTAAATTAAAATATAGTTATAATGATTTAATTAAATAACTTATATGTTATTATTTTTTAATATAATAAATTATTGTATTCTAATACCAATGAATTAAAAAAAATAATGGTTATAAGATACATAATTAATGGAATTTGATTAATGTCATTTTGTCATCAAAATGCCTATTTTTCAAGAATTGTTTTTTTATATTTTTTGGTCTGAGTGAATCAAATGTTTGCTTTGAAAAAATGGTGAATGAGTCAAGCATATATTTTAAAAAACCTATTGGTATTAGAAATTAACCCCCTAGATTGGTTAATATATAATTAAATCCTTCAAAAATATTCACACGACCATTCATGAAAGATACAAAAATAAATAAAAGTAAAGAACACAAAAGTAATTATAATGATTTATTTCAGTGCGGGAACCTACTTTTTACTACATATGGTTATTTTTACAAGATATATCTTTTTTAATATAATATTATATTCCATTACAAGTTGTATGGTTGGGTATCATCTTTAAACCATAAATACAATAAATTTTATAGCATCCTACACGTTTTACTATCTCTTGATGGTGAAAATGGAAAAAAACACCACCACCTGAGTAATACATTTATTAAAAAAGTGCCTTTTGTAAATAGAAATTGATCTTCAAATTTGGGAACAAATATATAATTTACCAGATATCCTACCCACTTTATCAGGAAAAAATACATTTATTATCATACTAATGTGTAGATAATGAATAAAATTCTAAATGGGTCATAATCACTACATGAAACGCCTTCTAAGGCCTACCTCATCTTCTTCTCATATAAAAATTATCAGTGTAAAAACATGTATTATAAATTTTCAAATTAATGCTAGCACATATTTGGGATTTATTCCTTATTATTTTACATCCCAAAAAATAGTCATGCGTCAACCATTTTTATGTGTGTTCAGATGATTTTTTCTCCTTAAAAATAAAAAATTTACACATTCTATTTTTTAGAAATTATTTTATTATATAATAAGTAGTATTAATTTCTCATCCTTTTCATCTAAACCATAATAGAATTAAAAATATTACATCTTGCCAACCAGTAGATAATTAAAATATCACCTAACCATTTTTAATTATCTATAACCTCATGATATTTTCACACAAAGCGTAACATATTGGATTGATATAAAAATAAAATTATTTTGATAATTTCCCCTAATTATAAATGACATATCATAATAGTTTCATCTATATTACCTAAAAAGTATATTAATAATAATTTAAAGTTTTATATTTACTAATTCAATCTTAAAACCACAGTTCTGACATAAAGGATTTTTATTTCTTAGAAAAAATACATTTTGAACAAATTTAAATTATTTCACACTCAAGACATATCTTATTGAAATTCATGTCATTTTAGTGACATGGGAACAAAAAAACATAATTACAATCACAAAATAAATATTTTGAAAATAGATAAATACATATTAGTTTTCTCACAACCTTTTGTTCCCAACTATATTATTATTCTCTAAAATTTCAAAACAATGGATTAATCAAATATCTTTAATTGTAATTTTTTTTTTCATATTTTAGTTATTGATTAATGATTCTAGTACCAATATTTTTTTTCAGAATTTAATTGTAGAAACATATTAAAATTATCCGAACAGTGGAACATTTCAATGTGTGTGAAGGATTTGTTTCAACCATATATCAGCATCTATAGACCATTATCTTCCATATAAAAACCTTATGAAGTTATATAATCAAGTATGTATCAATGTTAATAACTTCATATATTATACTTATGAAGTCAAATTGTCCTTCAGATGAATATTATGAAGGCTTGAATCAACCTTAGAAAGATCCATGAAACCTTATAAGAAATTTATGATAACCTTATGTTAGAATTAATGAACCTTATTAAAAAAATCCAAACCTTACGGTATACTGTATAAACATATTTATAAAGTGTCCCAACATTATAAATATCAGAAAAAAATACATTTATAATGATATAAATTATAAAATAAATTGAAAATCCAAATAACATATTTACATTATACCAATATATCTCTAAATATATGCATAATATTTTATACATATCCAATAAAACTAATAATCACTAATTAACTTTCATGTGTTGTTGAAAGTAAATAAAACCTCTAAAAATTATACATGCAAATTAAATATCCCCCTTTACATTTAGTGGTATCTCCTCTAAACATTGTTTTTAATCATGAATTATTTTCTATATTAGAGAATATCATATTAATCATCATTTCATGGACTCTCTTTGAAGATAATATCCTTTCACCACACTATTAGATAAGGTGATGTTTTTAGAGAATTTCATCGCTTTATGTTATTAATTTATATCTAAGTGACATAAATGATCTTCCCATAAATTTATACTTCCAGATCCATTTCTCTTTTAGATCATCATAGTATGTTCCCCATTTTTATGATATCCAAATACCAAAATAAAAAAATATGTTCATGTTCATCATTTAATAAACTTCCCCAATATGAAAAAATCTATTAAAGAGCTATGACAATTTTATCTTCCAATTTAAAAATAAAATACAAATCTTTGTGATGGTAGTTTCCATTAATTTTATGATATAGGAGAAGGATAAAAATAAATTTTCAACCTTAACTCAAAAAAACAATTCTTTGGAAATTATTTTGTAGAAATATACATGAAATTTTTTCATTGGTTCAAACAAATGCATGATTCACATCTTTTTCAGATACCTTCTATTTGATGTAATTTTATGTGAGATCAATGTGGTTTGATCTAGAGTATTGGATAAGATTATTGGAAATATTTTATTCACATATATTTTCAAATGAAAATCATAGTGTATTCTCAATCCAAATTCTTAATTCTACCTATAAAACTTGTATCTATATCATCAAAATATAAGCATGAGGCAGTGTTATGTGAAAAACATTATCAATTCTCAGTTACATTAAATGTTTCTTATTTTTTTCATGACACAAAACGATAACTAAGGAAGAATATTATAAATAAATTATACTTTATTCCAACTAAATAACCTACTTAGTTGGTATCTGTAAATCTTTATAATGTCAAATTTTTACTAGTTTTAAAAAAGGAAGATAAAATTTAGTGTATTGTTAATATATCTAATAATTATGTTAGATACTAACATGTGAAACTTCATGGGATCACATTGGACTCCCATATAAAATTAAAAATTAATATTTCTTATTTGGAAGGTTAAAAGTAATTAAAACATCCTATATATTTTCTATATTCCCTTTCATCAACATAATTACAAGTCTCATATTTGGACAGTTAAGTTTTGATATCTTGAAGAGGGTAAATCCCTATGCATTCCTCAATCCAAATCCTCCGGTGAATTTCTCTATAGTATTTTTTGGGACATAAAAATATATTCTTCCCCTTGAATGATTTTCAATACTGTACAGTATGAAATCTCACCTAAAATAGACATCTCAAAGAACCTCTTAATTTCCTCTGCATACACAACACAAGGGTACATTTTATCACCTTCTATAATTATAGAATCGGCATAATCATTAATAATTGTTGTACTTTTGGAATGCTTTAGTGCCTTGAGTTTACTATCATCATTGTGGCTTGAAAAAATCATTCTCTTGTAGAATGTGAATGAATTTTTAAACCAGGTTCTTGGATCCTACATTAAGACATATAAATCCTACTTTATATTATATAACACGCTTCAATTCTTATTGAGAAGAAAACCATCTTAATGTTTAATGAAAACTTCTAACTCAAGATCTCAATTATAAAAGATATATTTCACATACATTTTATATTTTTAGTAATTTTTGTGATCTTATAATCTGATGGTCACCCTTATGGTCTCAAGACATACAACTAGTATAATTTGTCTCTTCACACTCAACTTCATAAAAATGAAAATACCCCTAAATAGACATTGTTTCCTAATTCTATGTTACTTAATCTTTCATATAAATTTATATTTGAACACCCACTTTGTAAAAATTTATTTTTTATTACTTATTTTCACATTATCTTAACATAAGTTGCTCTTTATTTTATCACAGTACTCATTCATGGATAATATACAATATTCCATATCAATGACCTTGAAAATAGTGCGAGGATCAACTTGATAAATAAGTACAGTTTGGTTTTCAAGAATTATCCTTATTATAGAGTGGATATGTGCATCTAGTTTCAGAAGAATATTATAATAGTCAACATTTTTCTTTATCCATTAATTCTAATACCTCTTATTTTTAGTACCTTCCTCATCACTAGTCTTATATGAATCAATTTAAAAAAATAACCTTCTTATTTCAAGGTTAATCAACAATTTTTTTTTCATATTTCTATTGGTATATTCATCTATTAGTTTCAATCATAGGATAAAAAAACATATAATTTTTTTACGTTTTTTCATTCTTCCATGTTTTTTTGATTATTTTCCTTAAATTTTCACCACTTACTTTAGAGTAATATCCCTTGAATATCCTTTAATCAACCTTCTCGTCAAACATTACAAGATTTATATTCATTATCTTCTTGTAGAATGGGATTTAAAATAATTTAATGTATTTGGAAGTGGGTTACCCAGTCTTCCACATCTCATATAATATATTTTGGGTCTCAAGGACCCAAAAAATCTATTTGGAACATGGATAATTGCTAAAAACTCATACCTAAAAAAGAATTTTTATATCATATTTTTAGTTATAATTATTCTTCCCATATCCACAATGATTCATTATTCATCTTATTAACACCATTTTTAGGGTTTTATGGTGTGAATTGTGGATGTTTTATATCATGTTTTTTAGGTAGTCCTAAAAATCAATTCTTGTATATTTTTTTTATTTTTGTACCTCAAAAGTTTTATGTAAACATTATTCCCATTAGTATATTTTAATTATAAAGTATTAAACATATGAAAAGCATATAATTTATGCATCATAAAAATAAAAATGGTTATCTATGTGTATTCATCAATAAATGAAATGAAATAGAGATCAATATTGGTTAAACTGTTTCCTATAGGTCAACACACATCTGAATACATGATTTCTAATGGTAAAGTAGATTGAATTTCTTTATTTCTATGTGTACTTTTCACAAAAATCCCCTTTTAGAACATTTCATAAAAACTAATCTTTAAATTTTGAGTTTTGGAAGGTATCTCACCATATCATGTTTTGAAATTTTAATTGTGTTTTTTTATATTGATTGAAAAAAATTCAATTTCATATAGGGTTTTTATACTTATAACTCATGTATCCTATTTTCTATTGAAAAAAATTATAAAATAACTTACCAATTAATCCTTCACTTCAGGTATTTAATCCACCATGTTTCTAACCTTTATGATACATGAGTTATTTGAAAAAAATTCATTTCATTCATCATTTAATTAGCTGACACTATGAAAATTATGGTTCATCCCTTTCACAAACAACACATTTTTTCGGATTTTAGTCCTTATGGATGAATTTATAGTATTACAAAAATTTTCATTCTCAGGGATCTATCATTATTGAATGAAAATAACACTCCTTTATAATCTCATATATTTTTCAGGATTCTGGTGTCTCTAGTAATGTGTAATTAACTCCCACATTAATTGATCCATATTCGTATCCTCTATCATTCCCTCAAAATAACTTCCACTATGAATGAATTACCATCATTATTCTTCTATATTTACAATTTTATCATTAATATATAGAATAATTATCTAGGTATATTTTTTCACACACCTCTTAGTATAATTTCCCATTTTCTCACATCTTCCAAAAAGTTTTTACAGTATTTCAAACATATTTTTTGTGATCAGAGTTAAAATATTTTTTCTTCAAATACATAAACTACTATAGAGATTCTACTATATTAACTTCATGTTTTCTCTAAATGAATTAATGTCTTCCTCTAACAAAATACCTATTATAAAAATATTTTTAGGATTTTGGTTGAATATCCCAAAACACCAACAATAGCCAAAAAATATGAATCTTATATTGTAACTATATTTCAATCTAGTTGACTATTCTCTATATTATTTCCTCTATTATCTTTATCTTCTATGAAATTAATTATTTTTCATGGATATTCCTCTTTATTTCAAAAGGTTATATCTCATTATATTTTCTAGAATGAACATGTATATATTTATTTAATATCATTTACATTGTTAGAATAATTAGATTTAGAAGTTTCAATGTTTTTAGGTTGAACGAATTATCAATTGATGTAGATTATTCAGCACTGTCCTTAACATAATTTTTGATTTCTTCTATTATCTTTGAAATTGTTTTAGGAGTAACATATTTTGGTTCTAGCTTACTCAACTATTCTTATTTCATCACAATCATTTATCAAAAAAAATTCATAATAATTTCATTATAAGAAGCCTTCAGAGATAATTTTTTGAGCTCTTTAATGAGTTTTGTATCCCTTTTGAGGTATTTTTCATTTCCTTCAACATTATTCCCATTAGTATTATTATAAAATTAATCTCTTTGTTGATTTTTTTATTCAATATATGGTTTTAACTAATACCTAAGAATATTCATCAAGTAGGTCTCTTAACTAACTTCCTTAACACTATATGAGATGGTTTCATTTTTTTTCCACACAATACATGATGTTTGTATCATAATTATGTAATTTATCTTTATATTAAATGCTAGAAGAAAATTATTCCTCTTCTTATTTACTTCAAATGATTCCTATTTTTCTTCTTGGAAATCACATTTTATTACCACTAGGATTATTAAATAATTTATATCTATTTCCCACTTATTATTTTTATTAATCAAAATATCTTTATCATATTTATTCTATATATAATTTTTAATGATATTTTACTATAATGCTTCCTATTCATTCAAATCAGAATTATTTTATGGTTAGTTTCACATTATATATTAAATTTCAATTTTCAAAATTGAAGAGATAATTGAAATAATTATCTTATTATAATTTTCATTATAAAAATAATTTCCTTCCGACTCATAAGTTTCTTTAGCTTCCGTTTCATTAATTTTAATATTCCTTATTGTTTCAAAATAAATCACATATTTCCCCATATTTTTTAATGTCGGTGTCTTATAAATTTAATATAAAATGATAATATTGTGAATATCATTTAATGATTGGTCATAAATTTCTTCCATAGTAGAAACCATATGATCAAATAGGTTCGAGAAGTTCATTATGAGTTTCTTCATAGTTATAGAATTATCTAGTTTGTTACCAAAAACTCTAATATTTCGCACAGTCTCATTGACTCTATGGAATTATTCAACAATGGATTATTTTTATCCATCATTATATATTCAAAATAGATTCTCCAAATCAATAGTTTTACTCTTTGAATTTATCATTTCATTAATAACAACTTTATATTTTATCTCGTATTACTTATACAATGAGAGAATATAATGGAGCAATCTATCCACTCTAATAAAAATTTCTAATCCCAAAAAATAAAATAGCTAAATAGAAAGGGTGGTGAATTAGTGTATCCAAGATTTTATAATTTCATTTTTATTTATATTTTCACCCCTTCTAGTAGTTATTTTTTATTTATCCCTTTCAAAATTATCCCATCGTTCATTCTAAAAAGATAAAAATAAATAATGGAAAGTCACACACTAATTAATAAATGTTTTGGGCTCAGGGTGAGAGTCTAGTCTTTACTATAGATGGTATTTATCCAAGACTATATAAATCCCACTAAAATCATGGTATAAATTTCACATGGTTGATTTATGTTTCATCAGGTAACTATTTCTTAATAGTAATTATACTTCATCCTAAAAAATCATACATTACATAGATAGTAGCATTGAAAAATACCCCAACCTCAAAAATAATTTAAATAAAAATATGTTTATATAGATAATGTAAATTGATCTTCCACATTGATCCAACGGGTATAATACATGATAAATCCAACTCACTTCTTCAAGAAAATGTGTGATGAAAATATACCTAGTATGTAGACAGAAAAGACTTATAAATAGTTTTAGATCACTTCATGTAAAATCTTCAAGGGAATGATTATTATTATTCTATGAAAATCATTATTGTAAGTTCACAGAAAAAAATTTAGTTCTATACCATCAAATTTTATATAACTTCTCATCTTTCCTCAATATACCAATATTAATTATTCATGAACTATTAATGTTTCTATGTGTTAGAGTGATGTATTCTCCTTCATAGAAAAAATTCACACTTTCTCTCTCTTAAATTTTATTTTTTATATAGGGGGGATTATTAATTTCCTCATCCTTTTCATCATACCCAATATAGAATATAACAATTTTCAATAAAAACTGTAGTATAGACTCAAATGGCCGCCAAACAACTTTTCTTCTTCCACTATCTAAGGTTATTTTCTCACAAACACAAAAATTTGGTTTGGTTATAAACATCCATTTATTATAATAATTATACACAAATAACATTGTCTTATGAAAATAGAATATCTGATCAACACAAGATAAATCAATAAAAATTAAATTTTTTTACTAACTAATGCTCAATAAAAACACCATTCACAATAAGATGTGTTTTTAAAATACATAAAAAAATTCCTTCAAACATAGTTTCAATATATTCCACACTCTTGAAATATCATCTTGAATAATATAATATTATTCATGTAATTTTACTAACATACGAGTATAAAAGCATAAACAATGTAAAATCTTAATTATTTTTGAAAATTGATAAAAAAATCTAAGCTCTTTATTAACTAGTTGTATTCAACTATTTTATTACTCATCAGGATGTGATGATCATAGAATATTTAAAATACATGACTGGTAATAAATTTTTTATTATTTCATCCATGATAAACAACTCTAGAGTCATTTGGTTTTATTTTCATCATTGTAATTTAATTCTAGAAACACTTTGAAATATTCAGAAGGATCAAATAGTAAAAAACTCCTAGAAGGTTTTTCTCACGCTTATGGAGACCTTTATAAACCTTAAAATCCTTTTTAACCATAAAATGTTTTAGTGTCAGCCTGATGAAGGTATGTCTGGAGCTTAAAAGAAACATTTATCAAACATATGAAGTCCCTTGGCCTCTAAGATGAACCATACAAAGTTTTGTATCTACCTTAATATGATCCATGAGACTTTATGAGAAATATAAAATGAAATTATGATTTAAAATGTGAACTATATGACATATTTTCTCAACATTATGATGGATTTTATTAACCTTACAAAACACTATCAAAACCCTGTGAGTTCCCACAGAATGAACCTTACAAACATCAAAATTCGGTAATCAAATCAAAGAGTCTTAGAACATCTTCAAATCATTCTAATACATGTCCCAATTCCAACAAAACATTTCATACACCTATAAAACATTCTCAATTTCCATAATAATTCTAATGAAATATTGACAAAAAATGATACCTCTAATGATTACAAAGTACAATTCAATATTTTTATATTAATATCTTAAATTTAAGGATTTAAAGGACTATTTTAATAAAATTTCTCATGTGAAAATTATATTTAATTTAATTTCATTAATAATCTATCAAAAATGTGATTAATAATGAATAAAAATTAAAAAAATATTAAATAAAAATATTTTTCTAATTATATTTTATGTTTTCATTTAAAATTTAAATATTAAAATATTTTTTTTTGATAAAATGAATCTAATTTTCATAATCATCACATTATAATTATTATAGGGTTATTTCATGATTTTTTATAAAAATATTATTATTTATTTAATGGTAAAAATGAATTTTTTAAAATACTATAACAATTATGAAATGCTTATGATATGAACATGACATAAAAATTTATTAAACCATTTTCTAAATAAATATCCAAGGAGTAAAATAATAGTGTCAAAATAATATTATTAATTTATAAACCTATGATTTATGTTTTGGAACTCAGGTTGTACATCATTCTAATAAAAAAATATTTTTTCTCCTTTTAATTTAATTAATAATTCAATAGATAACACTAGGTATTGTCATAGTTTTAGGGAAAAATAAACCTAATTTATTTTAACATTTATTAAAATATGTAGTTATTATTGATGATAATTATATTCATTTTCCTAAATAATTCTTTTTATGCATACAAATAAATTTCTCTAAAAATGGTTTTTATTGTGTTAAGTGTACTTATATTAAAATTAATTTTTAACAATTTTGGAAATTGAACCAAGAATAATATATCTAATATTTTCAATCCAAAATTATTAATTATTCAACAAGTTCAATTTCATTTTAGGGAATAAAAATATTTTACCTAGTTAAAAATTAGCCATCACAATAAAAGTAAAAATGAGGTTAGAAGGTCAAATCTAGTGGTAAGTCTAAAAAAACCAAAGAACATAATATAAAAATAGGTTTCTGAGGGGTTTATAAAACTTAACATATATTTTAATATATAATTTTTAATTAGGATAAAATTCCTTTGAACAATTCAAATATATTTATATTATGAAATTCATATTAAAAAAATGTTTCCCCTCACACCAATAAAAGGACCCCTTCGCAAACCGAATTATTTTCACACCTAAACCTTATAATCATGACCAAAATATTTCAATAAAAGTGTCCATATGTTGCTACAACAGTATATAGGTTTTATTTTCAAATAAATACATATTTAATACTTCTTAAAGAGTGTTATAAAGGAGGATATCAAAAGAAGATGAAACTGTTTTAACCATGTTCTTTTAAGATTATTTCATCATCATATTCAAAAATATATTACAACCATACAAATATAATAACTTTTATGTAATTAGAATACTAAAATTTGTTCATGTTTATTTAAAAAACCTTATTTACCATTCTCCAATTATTAAGAAAGTTAAAATACTAAAAGTGTTATGGTCAGATTACCACCTCCATTAACGACATATTTCATTATCCATCAGCACCTTGGACGGATGGTTCTATAAGTATATTTAAAGATTAAATTTTATAATAATTACAAGATAAATATTTATTAATTAAATATTATTTATTTTATAAAAAATACTAATAATAAATTTTTATTATAAGTTTATTCACCCAAAATGGGCATAATGAGATAAATTTCATAATTTGAATTTAATAATTACAAAATATTGAACAATATAATTTTTTTTGTGTTGCGAATGGATAGAAAAATTAAAAAAATTTGTAGATTACGAATCTATTTTATAACTCCATTTTCTTGAGACAATTTACTAAATATGTTTTGGAGAAATTGACCAAGCTACACAAAGTGATTGATAATAGAGAAAACTACAAAATAAATAAATGAGAAATGAAAATAAACGGACCTTAAGAATTGAAATATACAAGAAGAACATTAGAAATAAAATTTTAATAAATTTATTTCAGTTATTCATCATTTTAGAAACACACCCATAGTATTTTAAGACTCAATGTAAGGTTTTGTTGTTTCAATTTCAATTCATTTAGACATTTTATTTATTATCCACTAATTTACTTTTCTTCGGCTCAAACATTACCGAAATGTTAGTGGTTGATAATAAGAAAATTTACATTCATTAAGTTATAAAATTTACACTTTAACATCATCCTTCTAATATTAGTGTATTCTACCCAGTGATTATATTATTTTATATTATATTATTTAATTATATAGTTTATAAGTATTTTTAACATTTGAACTTCCATTGCATCAGAATCCAAACTATTGTTTCTCTTATATGGAATCAACCTTATCACTTATTTATGAACATTAATATTTATGTTAAATATCCATACTATATATATTGATTTAAGAATATTCTTATAACTAATTAGATGATTTTTCAGTAATTTTACAATATCTTTTTATTTTTTAAATTGTTTTCAAATAAATCTTTTTAACTTTTTCCACATGATTTATTTTTTGTTATTCTTTGAAAAAGTTTGAAAAGAATTATATTAGTAATATTTACTGGCTCACCTCCTCTTCCAAATTTTATATAAATTTTTATAAATGAATATTCCTTTTCAAGATTACGTGGGATTTCATTGAAATTAGTATTCCAATTTTCTATGAATTTTTTATTTAAAAAATAACTGTTAATATGTTAGAAGACCGAATGAAGGGATTTAATTCCACTATTTTTTAGTTTTTCCTTTCACTCCACATTACCTATTTTTATCTTCATTTAATTTAATGATTATATATTTATAATTATTTTTAAATATTTTTTTTGCTACCCTATTTGAAAATATTTATAAAATTTATTTTTATAATCACACTCCCATTTTCATCTCAAAACTTATAGGATCTATCTGAAATAGTGTTTTGTTTCATGTACCAGTAAATGATATTTTAATTTTATATTCTTTATCTCGCCTTGTTCATAAGTTTTATGTACATTGTGACTCTTCATCTCTCTCTTAACATTATTTTGATAATGTATTACCACGTTATTTAAATCCATATATTTATTTTATTTCACTTACACTATTTCTATATTGGGTTTTATGGTATTGATATAATAAAATACTCATTAATTTAAAAATTTTTAGTTTTCAAGGCGCTTAGCATGAATTTTTTTTCATTCATTCTCTAGGTAGATATTGATTATCCATATAATTTTTATTTCAATGCAGTTTTTTATTAATTAATAATACATGGTGGTTATATATTCGATTTCATATTCATTAATTTATAAGACGAATGCCTTGTATATAATTAGTGATGGGTGGGGATTATAATTATATAGCCCCATGATTATTATGTAGGTCTCATGTGATAATATATCTTGGATATTTGGTGTAAAACACACCTTTTAATATATGGTGTCTTATAATTGGGCCTTGGAGGTTTTTCTATGATGTCCAACTTTATTCATTCCTTCAATATTATATCAGATATTAATTTCCAAGGGATTATTTTGATTTTTAATTTATCCATGGATATATCACATAATCTGGTTATCAGCTATATGAAGAAAACTTATTATTACTATTCTTTCAATAATATTCATGCGTTGTTTTTTCCATGATAACATATATTGTAAGTGACCCCTTACTAAGTGTTTGAGATCAACATTATT
Source organism: Viscum album (assembly GCA_963277665.1). Lineage (NCBI taxonomy): Eukaryota > Viridiplantae > Streptophyta > Magnoliopsida > Santalales > Viscaceae > Viscum > Viscum album. The sequence goes on along the minus strand of OY728156.1, from coordinate 794,670,263 downwards.
ATGTTTTAATTTACCCTGGTTATGGGTAAAGGGATTTCATATAAAATGTAAATATGTGTGTCATTTTTTTAGAATATTATAGGAGATGTGAGATATTTATTGTTTGATTATAAGGCATTAGTTTAGTCATCATAACACACATTTGATGGATAAGATATGGGTTATGTTAGTAGAATGTATTTTTCTAACTCTATAAAATATTAAACCTAAATTTTATTGGGTATGTATGTGACTAAATATCGGTTATAGATATTGGGATTGTGGGTGGTTAAATTTGGTTCTCATTTGTTAGTATTAGACAATTATTTAAATAATATGTTTATAGCATTGGATCATATAGTGTGGGTCTAGGGAATCACATATAGTATCCCCAAGTGATATATATTTAAAGTCAACACTAGTATTCAATATCTATATTATATGGAGTCTCTGTTTATGTATGTAGCAATTCATAAAAGTGATGGTAATGGTGAACCAAACAAAAGATGTTATACTAAAATCTATAGAATTCCTAAAGGTTTTCAAAATTATAGTTGGATAAATGAACCGTGTAAAATATGATGTGAGAATGGAACATAATATAAGATTATCTCATTCTCAAGACACGTGATTATAAAAAAAATTAGGTACAACCGTGAAAGCGACACACACGCAAGGACGAAAATTACATGTAAATCGCAAGCCCGAGTACTTGACCCCACGACATGCCCCTCACCCCCAAGCCCTTATTTATCCTATCTTAGTCTAAGGGTTATTGATTAATCTAGTGACTAGAATGAATATTGTAGTTAAACACTAGTTAGATAATAAATAAGGTTGTGGGAGGTACGTCATAATTAAAAATTGATTATGGGGTATGATATATTATCAAGGAAAAAATTATTAATCTAGAAAAAATACATAATTTTGTTCATAGAATAGATTTATTATTCCATATGAGATTGTGTTGACTACTGCAATTAAGGGTGGTATTTTCCCTTGAATGAATATCATGTTTTATTTTTAGTGACAAGGATTTTTAAATTGGGAATCGATGATTTTAGTTTTTATTTTTACGTTCCAACTATTAGGTTTAAGGTTAATATATATATATATATATATATATTTCAATAGTGGGATTATTTCCAATAGAGGTGTTGGAGTGTAGATATATTTTCTAAAAATAAGTTACTATAATAACCCCTGGGCGAGAGATTGAAATTGCGATAAACATATACCATAGTTTCTCACCTATTTCCTTGAAATATAATATCATGGAAAGTAGACAAAGCATTAAATTATAAATAAATTATTTATAGAAAAAAATAATGATAATAAAAATAATTATCTTATTTGGTAAATATGTAATTTATTTGAAAAATTTGAAGGATCATATTGGTTTCAAAAATTAATTTTCCTTGTTGTTATCATCATATAAGTTTCAAGGATTGGGCTATTTATAAAATAGTTCTTATATATTAATATGAGTTTTTTGAATTCATATTGGTTCTATTCAGTATGGGAAAAATATATTTTTGCGACAGGCTATTTGTGAAGAGATTAATTCCCACCGCAAATAGATCATCCCAAAGATTATTTGCAACGGGGGATTCTGCCCGTCGCAAATAATTGGTTATTTGCGACGGGATTTTGGGTCTCGTCGCTAAACGTTTGACGCGGTTTGCGCGCCAAACCGCGAGAAGGTTATTTGCAACGGGGAGATTCCTCCGTCAGAAATACCCGGTGGCGGTAAATAGGTTTTTGCAACGGGATGCTGTCCCGTCCCAAAAAGTGTTTCGGCATGTACCTTTTGCGATGGGCCCAGTCACAAATACACTTTTAACTGTCAACTATAATTAACGCTGGCGAAGGTTTTTGCGGCAGTTCTCATCGCAACAAATACTATTTGTGATGGGATACCCTTCACAAATAGTCTCATTGCCACTAATCCAAACTATTTATATCCCCATCCATTTTTCAAACCCCCCTCTCAATTCTCTCTCTCTTTCTCTCTCTCTAAACTCTATTTTCTGAGTGAAAATTTTTGTGAGTTAGTTGTTTTCACGAAAAAATTGTGAAGCCATCTAAATCAATAGGAGATCATTTTTAAAGGTATTAATATCTTATTTCATTTAGTATTTATTTCATTTTTTAATGTTAATTTTAATTAGTTTTGATTAGTTGTAATTAAATTAGATTTTAATTGTTTTGCTATTAGTATTTATTTGTAATAATAAATTGAAATTATTAGCACTAATTTTCAATTATTAGTAATAAATAGGATTAATTAGTAATAAATATGAATAATTAGTAATAAACAAAAATAAATAATAATAAATATGAATAATAAGTAATAAATATCAATAATTAGTAATAAATAGGAATAATTAGTAATAAATAGGTATAATTGGAAATAAATAGTAATAAATAGTAATAAATATGAATAATTAGGAATAATTAGTAATAAATAGGAATAATTAGCAATAAATAGTAATAATTTGCAATAAATATGATTAATTAGAAATAAATAAGAATAATTAGGAATAATTAAGAATAAATAGGAATAAATAGGAAGAGTTAGTAATAAGTAGTAATAAATAAGAATATTTAGTAATAAATTGGAATAATTAGTAATAAATATTAATAATTAGTAATAAATAAGAATAATTAGTAATAAATAGAAATAATTTGGAATAATTTAGAATAATTTAGAATAATTAGTAATAATTAGGAATAATTAAGAATAATTAGTAATAATTAGTAATAATTAGAAATAATTAGTAATAAATAGGAATAATTGGTAATAAATAAGAATAATCAGTAATAAATTGTAATAAATAGTAATAATTGGTTATAAATAGTAGTAATTAATAATAATTAGGAGTAAATAGTAATAAATAGGAATAAATAGTAATAAATAAGAATAAATAGTAATAAATGGGAATAAATAGAAATAATTATAAAGAAATAGGAATAAATAAGAATAAATAGGAATAAATACACTTAAATAAGAATAAATCAAAATAAATATAAATAAATAGCAATAATTAGCAATAATTAGTAATAAATAGAAATAAATAGAAATAATTAGCAATAATTAGCAATAATTAGCAACAATTATCAATAATTAGCAATAATTATGAATAAATAGTAATAAATAAGATTAATTAGGAATAATTAGTAATAAATAGGAATAAATAGGAAGAATTAGTAATAAATTGACATAATTAGGAATAATTAGGAAAAAATAGTAATAATTATTAATAATTATTAATAATTAGTAATATATAGTAATATATAGTAATGTTTCGTAATATTTAGTAAAATATAGTAATATTTAGTAATATTTAGTAATAATTTGTAATAATTTTTAACAATTAGTAATAATTAGTAATGATTAGTAATAAAACGTAATAATTAGTAATAATTAGTAATTATTAGTAATCATTAGTAATGAATAGTAATGAATAGTAATGGATAGTAAGGAATATTAATGAATAGTAATAAATAGTAATGAATAGTAGTAAGTAGTAACCAATAGTAATAAATAGGAATAAATAGGAATAAATAGTAATAAATAGAAATAAATAGGAATAAATAGGAATAAGTAGGAATAGTTCGTAATAATTAATAATAATTCGTAATAATTAATAATAATTAGTTATAATTAGTAATAATTAGTAATAATTAGTAATAATTAGTAATAATTAAATATAATTATAAATAATTAGTAAAAATAGTATTAAATAGTATTAAATAGTATTAAATAGTAATAAATTGTGATAAATAGTAATAACTAGTAATAAATAGTAATAATTAGTAATAAATAGTAGTAATTAGTAATAATTATTAATAATCAGGTATAATTAGGGATAATTTGGAATAATTAAAAATAAATAGGAATAAATAGGAATAAATAAGAATAGAAACGAATAAATACAAATAATTAGGAATAATTAGGAATAATTAGGAATAATTACGAATAAATAGGAATAATTAATAATAAAGAGGAATAAATAGGAATAAAGAGGAATAAATATGAATAAATAAGAATAAATAAGAATAATTAGGAATAATTAGGAAAAATTAAGAATAATTGGAATAATTATGAATAGTTATGAATAAATAGGAATAATTAGGAATAATTAAGAAAAATTAGGAATAATTAAGAATAATATCTATTGTAATAAATTCTAATAAATTGGCACAATTTTCAGTGGATTGACGACACTCCTTTTGCTCGATGACTCTTCGTCTTTCAACTTTCACCAACTCAAAACATCATGAACAGAATGATTCTTCATATGCATATCCATTCTCAAATGCATGAATTTGAATTTGCATTTATAGGACCACATTGTTTATAATGTTTTTAGGTGGTGATAGTTTCAAGAAGATGATTAATTGACAAAAAGGGGGATATTTTGTTCGATGGCTCATTTACTTACATCATTCTCACACTTCACAACAAAGAATTTTCTCGGAGGTACGCTTAAACATTCTTGTATGCAAGAGAATGAATATGCGTACCTCCGACCAGATTCTTAATAGTGATTTCAGCATGAGAAGGATGAAAGTAAATGAGCCGTCAGACAAAAGAGTAGCTGTTAGTCCACTAGAAATTTTATCGCCCAAAATTAATGGTAATTATTAAGAAGTAGATTTAATTATTTATCTTCTTTTTTCAGATAGTGTTTTTTATAATTTAAAATTATTCAAAAATAGTGATGCTTCTATATTTTGTAGAAATATATAAAATAAGAAAATCTACATTAGTCATTATTAGATGATGGCGCTTTGATAAATCTATGCAGAAATCCAAACTATTCTGGTTTTAATCCTATATATATTGAGGGTGTTGAAGCTTTCTTATCATTTGCATCATCAAAACTAGAATATGTTTTAGAAGGGAAAATTAAGTTTACTTGTAAAAAATGTGCTCTGAGAACATTTGACACATTTGAAATGGATGAGGGACATCTCTTGCAGTTTGGTTTTCAACCAGATTATGTTTTTTGGTGTCAACACAGTGAACACAATTCTAGAGAAGACACTAATAACTAGATTCTAGATACATTACGATTTCAAAATTTAGTACATGATATTGAAAGTCCATCTGTTCAACAAACTGAAACTCAAGATAATATTGATTTAACTCTTGAGTTGGTACCATCAAAATTTTATGAGTTGTTGAGGTCTGCGGAGGGTACATTATATCCTGGTTGCAAGATAAAAAATTAGAAGCGATTTCAAACTTTATGGATATTAAATCATATAATGCAATGCCAAACAACTATTTTGATCAGATATTTTCTTTAGTTAAAAAACTGTTACCTAATTAAAATTTGTTTCCTGCAAATTACTATGAGGGGAAGAGGTTGGTTTGTAATCTGGAATTTAATTATTGTAAGATTCACGCATGTGAAAATTATTGCATCTTTTATTCTGGTGAACATGAGTCATTGGATAGTTGTCCCACAAGTGGACAATCGAGGTTTAAATAAGCTCAATCAGGGAAGTCTGGATCTATTCTTGTAAAACAGTTGAGATATTTTCCCATTACACCCAGGCTGCAATGTTTATTTATGTCTCAGAACAAAACGTGAATGATGTCATGGCACAAAACAAATATTTCAACTGATAAAAGTGTGAATCATCCATCTGATGGTGATTTATAGAAACATGTTGACTGTATGCATCCGTATTTTTCTTTAGAAGACCAAAACGTGCAACTGGGACTTTCTCCTAACGGTTTCTATCCGTTTGGTTCTTATGGTAGTCAATATTCATGTTGGTATGTCTTTATAACTCCATATAATTTTCCTCCATGGATATTGATAAAGAATCCCGATATCTTTTTGACCTCATTAAACTCAGGGCATACAAAAAAGAATATTGATGTTTATTTGAAACCATTTATTGATAAGTTAAATTCATTATGAAGTAATGGTGTTAGTACAATTGATGTTGCTGCAAAACAAAATTTCATATTAAATGCTACATTGATGCAGACGATTAGTGAATTTACGACATATGGCATGTTATCTGGTAGGAGTACACATGGTCTGAAATCATGTCCTTATTGTATGAAAGACAACAAAGACTTTATGATTTTCTATTGAAAAAACCTTACTATTTTAACTCTCATCGCAGATTTCTTCCAACCGGTCATCCTTTTTGAAGGAACAAATCACATTTCAGAAAAGGTACAATTGAAAGGGATAAACCTCCAAAAATGATCTCAGTTATAGATTTAAAATTAGTTGTATTTTATTATCTCCCATCACATTTGCGCCAATAGTAAACCAACCAAAAATTCATTGCTTTGGGAAAAAACATAACTGGATAAAACAGAGGATTTTTTGGGATATTCCATATTGGTCTGATTTATTGGTCCACCACATATTGGATGTCATGAATATTGAGAAGAACTATTTTGATAATTTATTTCATACAGTTTTGGATACACTAGGTAAGACCACAGATAATGTAAAAGCACGATTAGATCCTGCCCAAATTTGCTGGCGACCAGAACTTGAACTATTTGAAAATGTCAAATCACAGAAGTTAATGAGGCCAAAAGCAGCTTATACACTGTCCAAAGGCAGTTGCTTATTATTTTGTTAGTGGATTGAAAATTTGAGACTTCTAGATGGATATGGATCCAATTTGGGAAGATTTATTAAGAATGGTCATATTATAGGATTAAAAAGTCATGATTGACATTTTATAATGGAAATAATTATGCCAATTGGATTTAGAGGTTTCTTGAATTCTATTATTTGGGATTCGATAACAGACATATAATATTTTTTTGAGACATTTGTGTAGTGACAATAGACTACGATGCGCTATGTATACTGGAAAAAGATTTTGTTGTAATTATATGTAATCTAGAAAAGATAATTTCGTCGGCTTTCATTGACTAAATGGAAAATCTAATATTACATTTCCATATGAAGATAAATGTGGAGGTCTAGTATAGTTTCAATGGATGTACCCATTCGAGAGATGCATGTAGAAATTGAAGAAAAAAGTATATAAGAAAGCATCAATTGAAGGCTCAATTACTGAAGCTTATTTACAAGAGGAAATTGCTTTTTTTTTCTCTCCCTATTTTGAATATGAATATCCCTTAAAACACAACCGCATGGGAAAAAACAAGGGAAATTTTAATGATTAAATGGAAAATCGATTATCAGTTTTTAATCATCCAAATCTTGGCTTTGGTGGAGTTCAAGAATGATGGATTTTAGATGATGAACATCACAGAGCTCATACAAATTTTATGCTCAACTATGAAGAAATGACGTCATTTGTACTATAGGTGCTTTAATAACTTTTTCTATATTTTATGTTACAATATGTAAAATTATTTTATTTTTATTTTTTATGATAATCATATCAAGAAACAAATTCCACAAATTACAGCAGCTGCTCATGAAGAACACAAGAAAAAAAAATTCTCAATGGTTTCAAAAACTGGTCACATAAATTTTTGATTGTTTAATATCAATTCAGTTAACAATTTATTATACTAATAATTATTTTACACATATTCAGTTGCCTCAACATGCTGATAAAATTGATAAGAGACTGTGTATATTGAGTAACCCACCATCCAAAATGGTTAAATCTTATAATGCATATGTGTTGAATGGTATTTGATTTCATACACATGCATACGGGGAATCAAAAAAACAATGAATAATGAAGTTTTTTAAGAGGATAAAATCATATAGAAACTAATGTTGACTTTTATGGATTTCTGGATGAAATTATTGAGTTGTGTTATCTAGGAAAAAATTACATAATGATGTTTAAATGTTGGTGGTTAGATACTGAGAGAGGCTTGCATGTTCATCCAACTCATGGAATTTTTGATATTAAATATAAAAGTCTTCTTGTAGTAATGAAGGTGAATATTGACATAGTTGAATGCTGGTTATAATCACAACTAATATATATCTAAATATAATATTTATTTTCAACTATCTACTAACAACAATCATTTTGTGTTTCAGATGGACCCTGATCTATTTCAAGAGTTATAAGAAGCTGAGCTACCTATGGTTGAGGGGGATTTGGGAGCATCTGACCCTCAGACTACTGGTGGTTCAGGGGGTACGAAGAGGGGGAACTATAAGGCCCCAACCTTAAACCTTACTTAATCTTGAGTTATTACAAGATTACACATTAAGGATCTTTTCAGGTTTAGAGTTTTAGAGAATTAGATCATAAAACTTGAGTTACATTCCACATTTAAACAAAGTGGTTACATAAAAGATAGTATTCATTTTTCCCATAAACGGAAACATATTTAAAATAAAACATGGATTCTTTCTTGACACTTCCTTGAAACTATCATCATATCATGTATCCTTCCCTTGACCTGTAAAAAACATTTCAAAAACTTGGGATGAGCATAAAAAGCTCAGTACAGGATATAAAAATATGGAAACGAAACATGAGTACATGTATACATAATAATGAAATCATACTTTACCCATAAAACATAAGCACTTTAACATACCTCATAAAATCATCAATAAATCATAGAAATCATAAGACATAAAGGTAACTTGAGGCATTCATAACATTCTTACATAGGGAGTAACCCTCTTGGTTACGTTTGGAATACCCATCACAATATATTCCCTAAATCTCTTCGGAGAAACCTTAACATTTAACCCCTTCGCGTTACCCAATGCATTGGAGAGCTATATCGGGCTCACCCGCCCTTAGTTTATCATGAAACCACCCATCTTCATAATAATGCCCAAGAACCACAACATAATCGTATCACATAAAACATGCATAAAAGAAACATAACATTTCCACCTTTCAATCATAAGATATCAATACAACACATTGATAAAAAAATATTATGAAAACCATTTTCAATACCAAAATAAAAGAAAAGTAAAACATGGTATTTATTTTTCTTTTAAAAAGATGGTATGGCTTGTAGAGGAATCCGAAACTCAAAAATGGTCACGACGGTGGAGAAGTCGTTGTCGCCGCATACATATGACAAAAACATTCCCTTTTGTCATTTAGTAAACACTTCGTATAAAAAAGATTCTTTTTGAATAAACGTAAAAGTCAAAGGGGTTTATACACCGTATAAAAGAAAGATTTGTATAAAACAAAATATTCCTCAATTAATGGAGATTGTGACAAATTCCCATACAAATACGGTATCCTTGGATTAAGGATAAATCAATTACATAATTATGTGTAAAAAATGAATACACCAAATATAAGTGGATATTAAGTGTAAAACAATCAGAGGATATTCACACATATTCATAGAATGACATATTCAAGGAGTACAAGTTTATCCCAAAGAATAAAATTTGGGTTAAGAAGTTCCCTTGCAAAAATTAGACAGCCTAACAGCGTCACTTCAAAATTCAGAAAAAGAGTTGATGAGAGATAAAAAGGGTATCTCATCACTTGGACATAAAATTTACATCAATAAGGATATAGAAGAACATATCCCAACATAATAGTATGTGAATTAAAAGACATAAAAAAATAAGTCTTTTAAAAAGAGGAGGGTGAAAGGTTCCCTTACCGACTTGGGTAACTTTCGAAACATACACCCCGTGAAAGAAGGACAATACAACATTGATGTAAATACTCATAAATGAAATTATATTACACAATGAGTAAAATAATAGTCAGTACATACACCACTCAAAGTAAATTGTGTAAAATGTAGCATAAATCTCCCAGGAAGAAAAGTGAGATGAAAAATCCATTACGAAAACTCGGCAGCCTAACGACGCCACTTAAAACTTCCAAAAATGGATTGATGAGATCAAATAGGGTCTCTCATCATATTACAATAAAATAGAAAGATTAATATAAAAGAACATCCCCCATCATAACAAATAGGAGCTTAAAAGAAGTGACATAAAGGAGAGTACTTAAAAGGAAAGAGAGAGGTTAGATCTCTTACGAAAATTCGGCAGCCTAATGGCGCCACTCAAAACTTCCAAAATGGATTGATGAGAGAGAATAGAATCTCTCATCATATGAACATAAAAATTACAGTAAGAGTAATATAAAAGAACATCCCAATCTCAATAAAGATGATCTTAAAAGTAATGACATAAAAGAGTGTACTTAAAAAGAAAGAGAGGAGTAGGATCCCTTACCTCGGGTCCGACTTGACTCGATCGTTATTTAACGTCCTGAATAATAAACTTGAGTTAATTTCTACTTGATTAAGAACCTTTTTCAAGTTCATTATTACTTTTATATCACTTATTTTCATGTTATAAACATTATATAATCATTTATGTTAATAATGTTTGTTTAGTCGATATTTGGTTCTTAAGTCGAAAGTGGACTTCTTACAATTACATGTTGTTCGTGTGGTCAAAGGTTCATTATATCCAGAATGATATTCATGATTTGGATATCATATATATCATATATATCCATAATATAAATTTTTTTATAATATTACATAATCATTTATAGGTAAGTAATGAAATGCACCGTTCGTGGAGACGGTAAGCTGTACGTACGCATGAACACTACTTTCATTTCTAGGTCATATTAATGGAATTAAAACTAAATGAGAGGTATGTATATTTTAATTCCAGATTTATATTCATCATTTATATGTAAAATACATCATATATAATAACTTTAAATACATCATTTATACATCCCACATATGGCATTAACGAATCAAATCACTTTGAGGGGGCGGTAGTCCGCACTTCCTAAAATGAAATTATCGTGTTTACCCACAATGGAAACCATAAAGGTATGCCACAAAAGAAAAATACAGAAGCTTAAGTAAAACATAAAAATATTATATATCATATATAAATATAGTGACATCTTAATGGCCACCTTTTAAGGTGTTATATGAGTGTTGAACAATCATCGTTTCGTGAGGTAGAAATTCACCATCCACAAAAACAATATGTTCTTTAACCATTTGATGTAGGTGTGTGTAAGTGTAGCTCTAATTATTCTTAAAAAAACATCCTAGTATATTTAATATACTGGAGTTATTACAAAAGAAATCAATAAAAAGAGTTTAGGGTGTTGGAGAAGCAAAATAATACAAAAGAACACAAGTGAAGACATTACCTTAAAATCGGGTAACTCTTTTTGATTTGAGCTCAAAGGCTTCCTTGGGAAGACTTCTGCCCAAAGTGATGCTTCTAGGAGTAATATAGGGATATGTAGAGGCAAAATAAGAAGGTGTTGGCCGATCCAAAGGCTTGATAGATGTGGGTAAGGTGGTAGAGGTGGGGGCCTTTTATAAGAGGAGAGGAGGGGCACTCTTGTAAAGTTACAAAATGTTACTTTATTTTCAAATGAGTTTCGGATTTTAAAGGTCCCACATTGATTTATTTCAAGGATAAGGTGGTAAGTGTTCGAAATATACTCATCCAATAGGTTTTTGACAAGTGTAAGTCATATTTTTAACATTATCTTTTCATTTTATTTAAATCATTTATTAATGAGGTAATCGCTGGATCATTATGATGTCATAAATAATGTTATTTATTTAATGTATAAAAATTATAAAAAAACTATCATGATGTAGGAAATATTTTTATCTTTCCAATGACTATTTATAGTCAAAAATCTGACTTAGATAACCCCATGTAAAAATTGTTTTAGTAAAACAACTCATGTTTTTGTCATTTTTACTTTTAAATTAAATAAAAAGTTATTTATGTCATTTCCCAACCAAAGTGGCTCCATAGGGTCCCCAAGTTGACGCATGGATTGTCTTGGTCGGCCATGACACATAAAATAATGTTAGGACATGTGTCAAGCTCATCTCATATTATTAAAACATTATTTTTACCTTAAACTACACTAATTACCTCTAATCGCGATTAAGAACATAAAAGTTACTATTCACCAAAAAATTATTTTAATCCCATTGAACCACATTCTAATTAATAATGACAACCATGTATGTTGGATTTTTGAAATTCAAAATACAGAGGTGGAAAAGTTTCATTTGAATGAAAAATCGTTTTCTTTAACTACCACTTAGTGGTTTCACTATTCATCAAAAATTGAAGTTTTTTCAGAAAAATACCAAAAATTCACCCTAAGCTATATTTGATATTACGAATTCAAAAATGAAGTGTATTTTAAAAAATTCAAAACATATAAGTTGCATTAATTAATTTAATAATTATTTCCCGCTATCAAAACAAATAGCGTGTTTGTAAGAAACAAGAAGTATCAAAAGATTGACTCTAGTTTAAGTCCAATTTCAAGATGAAATTAATTCCAACAACCACTATTGGATTAAATGGTAAAAATATATTCTAATTGAACTTTAAAACCAATTCAAAAGATAATGTAATCATATAAATAAATTAGATTAAAAAGTGGTTTTGAATTAAAATACAACATTTTTCACTATTCATTAAAAAAATGAACATTATTGGAAAAATACCAAAAATTTACACAAAGTAAATTTTGATGTCCCGATTCTAAAGAAGAATTTTATTTTTTCAAATATAACACATAATATTTTCAAAAAGTGGATTTAAAATAGGTTCTCCATCAAAAGGCGGTTAATCGACCTTTTAAAGAATATTATAATGTTTATGCTTAAAAAATTGGATTCATTCGCATTTTTAATCCTCAAACATTTATTGTAAAGAGTAAAAATATTTGACAAACATATATAATCATTTTGTAGTTAGTTCTGTTCATTCCCTCCATTACAACGGCTAGGCGTTAACTACCATTTAAAATAATATTATCTTATTATTAGAGTGCAACGTAAGATTCCCAAGAAACTAGTTGTTGCGTATTGGGTACGCCATCGAGCATAACATCCCCTTTAAAGTAATATTAATATTTTATTCACAAATATGGATAAATATAAAAATGTCATATTATTTATTTACCTGGGGTGTTACATCCTTCCCCCCTTTTGGGAATTGCATCCTCGCAATTTTAAAATTGGGCTCGGAAACATCCTTGAAAGTCCCACATCGGAACAAGAGTCGGTAAAATAATCACTTTACAATAAAGAATGAGAAGTACAGAGGTCACCCAAGTTAACCCATACTAGGATTCCATATAGGAAAACATGGACATGGAGGAGAAAACATAGGGTCATGTTCTGATGGAGACTTATAGAAAACATGTTTAGGAGAAAGTTAACCACAAAAAAATCACACACTTGTGATGGGTTAAACGCTATTCGATTCCCCAGTAGGAAAAGTTAATAGACAACATTTTTGTTTTTTTGAGGAATTTATTCATAAGGAAACATAATTACTTATCATGTTGAGTTTCAAAACTCATATTTTCTCCAAAAGACGAGCATTTAGGAAGACTTGTTCACTATAATCAACTTCTAGATAATCACCTAATCCTCAAAAGAGAACTATATACTTACCATGTCTTTAGACATTAACCAAAACCAAGACCAAAATGGTTAGTACAAGATCAGATAATCCAGAAAAGGATAAACATTTATAAAAAAGAAAATCTATTCTTAATTTCCAAAATTTGTCCAACAAAACCCAAAGTTCAACGAAGACTATTCGATAAACAATTTGTCCATAAAATTATTCAACGTAAACCAAACTAAGATTGAAACCCAAATATTTGAAGGATTTAGTCACATAGTCTTCCACGGTACAAATTAACTTTTATCTCAAAATAACATCAGTTGCTCTTAAATTCTCATATTGAAAAGTAAATAACCTAATCACATATCCTCGATGATAGGTTAATCATTTCCATAGATAACCCAAAATAAACTTACTCTTGATTCCTAAAATCATCTAACTAAAAAGAATTAGTCAAACTAACCAGGGACTTCATGTAGTCCAGTGGTAGGCAATAAATACCAGTCGCACTTTGGTTGTGGGTTCGATTCCCGCAGCTTTGTCCGACGCGACGGGTTGTCACACGGTCTGTGTGTTGTCCTTTTTCCAAAACTATATAATTCTTAAAACATTCCCCAAAATGAGATAAAATCTTCAAAAATGATCATAACATATTTTAACCTCAAGTTTATCTCATGCCTTTCATTTTCCATCATAACATATAATAACCCATAATTAGCTCAAAAGTAAGGATCATATAAACTCTAATGGTTACCTTTAATAATTATTACCTGAACTTCCACATCAATTGGTCATCTCGTACATGATGCATTATAGATCATACCAAGGTTCAAGTGGTTAATCATGACTCCTTGATAGTTGGTTTAGAACAACCACGAGTTTCCTCATTGAATCCCCCATTTTATCCAGTATCTTAATCAGAGAACCCCCACATTTTCCTTCAAACCTGTTGTCTCTTTGGTGCCTGCTAGATCCATCCATTCACTAAAAATAGAAATGTCAGTGTGAGTATATCAACAAAACCATCATGTACTAATGAGGAAGGTAAAAACTAAGATATACTTACTCATTCACTTTATCTAAAACTAGGACTCTTTCTGAAATCCTAACCATTATGGTAATGTCACTTATGATTAAGGAATACCCTAACCTCTAAAGTTATCTAAACCGACCTCTGATACTAACTATAAGACCCCAGCCTTAAACCTTACTTAATCTTGAGTTATTACAAGATTACACATTGAGGATCTTTTCAGGTTTAGAGTTTTAGAGAATTCGATCATAAAACTTTCATTACATTCCACATTTAAACAAAGTGGTTACATAAAATGCAATATTCATTTTTCCCATCAACGGAAACATATTTAAAATAAAACATGGATTCTTTCTTGACACTTCCTTAACACTATCATCATATCATGTACCCTTCCCTTGGCCTTTGAAAAACATTTCAAAAACTTCGAATGAGCATAAAAAGCTCAGTCAGGGATATAAAAATATGGAAAGGAAACATGAGTACATGTATACATAAGAATGAAATCATACTTTACCCAAAAAACATAAGCACTTTAACATACCTCATAAAATCATGAATAAATCATAGAAATTATAAGACATAAAGGTAACTTGAGGCATTAATAACATTCTTATGTAGGGAGTAACCCTCTTGGTTACGTTTGGAATAACCATCACAGTATATTCCCTAAATCTCTTCGGAGAAACCTTAACATTTAACCCCTTCGCATTACCCAATGCATTGGAGAGCTATATCGGGGTCACCCTCCCTTAGATTATCACGGAACCACCTGTCATTATAATAATTTCCAAGAACCACAACATAATCGTATCACATAAAACATGCATAAAAAAAACATAACATTTCCACCTTTCAATCACAAGATATCAATACATCACATTGATATAAAAATATTATGAAAACCATTTCCAATACCAAAATAAAAGAAAAGTAAAACCTGGTATTTATTTTTCTTTTAAAAAGAAGGTATGTCTTGTAGAGGAAGCCGAAACTCAAATAATGGTCATGGCGGCGGAGAATTTGTTGTCGCTGCATATGTATGAAAAAAACATTCCCTTTTTTCGTTTAGTAAACGCTTTGTATAAAAAAGATTACTTTTAAATAAACATAAAATTCAAATGGGTTTATACACCGTATAAAAGAAAGATGTTTATAAAACAAAATATGCCTCAATTAATGGAGATTGAGACGAAGTCCCATACAAATACGATATCCTTGGATTAAGGATAAATCAATTACATAATTATGTGTGACAAATGAATACACCAAATATAAGTGGATATTAAGTGTAAAAAAATCAGAGGACATTCAAACATATTCATAGAACGACATATTCAAGGAGTAGAAGTTTATCCCAAAGAATAAAAATTGGGTTAAGAAGTTCCCTTGCAAAAATTAGACAGCCTAATGGCGTCACTTCAAAATTCAGAAAAAGAGTTGATGAGAGATAAAAAGGGTATCTCATCACTTGGACATAAAATTTACATCAATAATGATATAGAAGAACATATACCAACATAATAGTATTTGAATTAAAAGACATAACAAAAGAAGTCTTTTAAAAAGAGGAGGGTGAAAGGTTCCCTTACCGACTTGGGTAACTTTCGAAACATACACCCCGTGAAAGAAGGACAATACAACATTGATGTAAATTCTCATAAATGAAAGTATATTACACAATGAGTAAAACAATGGGTAGTACATACACCACCCAAATGAAATTGTGGCAAATGTAGCATAAATCTCACGGGAATAAAAGTGAGATGAAAAATCTCTTATGAAAACTCGGCAGCCTAACGACGCCACTTAAAACTTCCAAAAATGGATTGATGAGATCAAATAGGGTCTCTCATCATATTAAAATAAAATATCAAGAGTAATATAAAATAACATCCTCCATCATAACAAAGAGGAGCTTAAAATAAGTGATATAAAGAAGAGTACTTAAAAAGAAAGAGAGAGGTTAGATCTCTTATGAAAATTCGGCAGCCTAACGACGCCACTCAAAACTTCCAAAATGGATTGATGAGAGAGAATAGGGTCTCTCATCATATGAACATAAAAATTACAGTAATATTAATATAAAATAGCATCCCAATCACAAGAAAGATGAGCTTAAAAGGAATGACATAAAGGAGTGTACTTAAAAAGAAAGTGTGGAGTAGGATCCCTTACCTCGGGTCCGACTTGACTCGATCGTTCTTTAACGTCCTGAATAATATACTTGAGTTAATTTATACTTGCTTAAGAATCTTTTTCAAGTTCATTATTCCTTTTATATCACTTATTTCCATGTTATAAGAATTATGTAATAATTTAAGTTAATAATGTTTGTTTTGTTGATATTTGGTTCTTAAGTCGAAAGTGGACTTCTTACAATTACAGGTTGTTCGTGTGGTCAAAGGTTCATTATAAACAGAATGATATTCATGATTTGGATATCATATATATCATATATATCCAGCATATACATGTATTTATAATATTACATAATCATTTAGAGGTAAGAAATGAAATGCACCATTCATGGAGACAGTAAGCCGTACGTACGCATGAACGCTACTTTCATTTCTATGTCATATTAATGGAATTAAAACTAAATGAGAGGTATTTATATTTTAATTACAGAATTATATTCATCATTTATATGTAATATACATCATATATAATAACTTTAAATACATACTTTATACATCCCACATATGTCATTAACGAATCAAATCACTTTGAGGGGGCGGTAGTCCGCACTTCCTAAAATGAAATTATCGTGTTTACCCACAATGGAAACCATAAAGGTATGCCACAAAAGAAAAATACAGAAGAATAAGTAAAACATAAACATATTATATATCATATATAAATATAGTGACATCTTAATGGCCACCTTTTAAGGTGTTATATGAGTGTTGAACAATCATCATTTCGTGAGGCAAAAATTCGCCATCCACAGAAACAGTATGTTCTTTAACCATTTGATGTAGGTGTGTGTAAGTGTAGCATGAATGCTTCTTATAACATCATAATGGTATATTTAAGATACTGTATTTGTTAAAAAAGAAATGAATAAAAAGAGTTTAGGGGGTTGGAGAAGCAAAATAAAACAAAAGAACACAAGTGAAGACATTACCTTAAAATCAGGTAACTCTTTTTGATTTGAGCTCAAAGGCTTCCTTGGGAAGACTTATGCCCAAAGTGAGGCTTCTAGGAGTAATATAGGGATGTGGATAGGAAAAATGATCATAGTTTGGCCGAGCCAAAGGCTTGAGAGGTGTGGGTAAGGTGGTAGAGGTGGGGGCCTTTTATAAGAGGAGAGGAGGGGCACTCTTGTAAAGTTACAAAATGTTACTTTATTTTCAAATGAGTTTCGGATTTTAAAGGTCCCACATTGATGTATTTCTAGTATAAGGTGGTAAGTATTATAAATATACTCATCCAATAGGTTTTTGACAAGTGTAAGTTATAGTTTTAACATTATCTTTTCATTTTTTTTAAATCCTTTATTAATGAGGTAATCACTGCATCATTATGATGTCATAAATAATTTTATATATTTAATGTCTAAAAATTATAAAAAAACTATCATGATGTAGGAAATAATTTTAGCTTCCTAATGAATATTTATAGTAAAAAAACTTACTTGTATAACCCCATGTAAAAATTGTTTTAGTAAAACAACTCATGTTTGTGTCATTTTTACTTTTACATTAAATAAAAAGTTATTTATGTCATTTCCCAACCAAAGTGGCTCCATGGGGTCCCCAAGTTGACCCATGGATTGTCTTGGTCGGAAATGACACATAAAATAAGGTTAGGACATGTTTCAATCTCATATCATATTATTAAAACATTATTTTTACCTTAAACTACACTAATTACCTCTAATCGCGATTAAGAACATAAAAGTTACTATTCATCAAAACATTATTTTAATCCCATTGAACCACATTTTACTTTCTAATGACAACCATGTATGTCGGATTTTTGAAATTCAAAATACGGAGGTGGAAAAGTTTCATTTAAATGAAAAATCAGTTTCTTTAACTACCACTTAGTGGTTTCACTATTCATCAAAAATTGAAGTTTTTCAGAAAAATACCAAAAATTCACCCTAAGCTATATTTGATATTACGAATTCAAAAATGAAGTCTATTTTACAAAATTCGAAACATATAAGTTTCATTAATTAATTTAATAATTAATTCCCGCTGTCAAAACAAATAGCGTGTTTTTAAGAAACAATAAGTATCAAAAGATTGACTCTAGTTTAAGTCCAATTTCAAGATGAAATTAATTCCAATGAGCACTATTGGATTAAATTGTAAAAATATATTCTAATTGAACTTTAAAACCAATTCAAAAGATAATCTAATCATATTAATAAATTATATTAAAGAGTGGTTTTGAATTAAAATACAACATTTTTCACTATTCATTAAAAAATGAACATTATCGGAAAAATACCAAAAATTTACACAAAGTAAATTTTGATGTCCCGATTTTAAAGAATAATTTTATTTTGTCAAATATAACACCTAAAATTGTCAAAAAGTGGATTTAAAAGAGGTTCTCCATCAAAAGGCGGTTAATCGTCCTTTTAAAGAATATTAGAATGTTTGTGCTTAAAAAATTGGATTTATTCGCATTTTTAATCCTCTAAAATTTATTGTAAAGAGTAAAAATATTTGACGAACAGATATAATCATTTTGTAGTTAGTTTTGTTCATTCCCGCCTTTACAACGGCTAGGCGTTAACTACCATTACAAATAATATTATCTCATTATTAGAGTGCAACGTAAGATTCCCAAGAAACTCGTTGTTTCGTATTGGGTACGCCATCGAGCATAGCATCCCCTTTAAAGTAATATTAATATTTTATTCACAAATATGGATAAATATAAAAATGTCATATTCTTTATTTACCTGGGGTGTTACAGGCACGGTCTTGTGCGACTGCTGATTCCTAACCCTATCCTTGAGCGACGTCCAAGTCTGGGCTTCGATCCATGCACAGAGAGGTATGATAACCTATATATTTTTGTTATCTTACATTAATTTATTTTTTTATATTCTAATTGTTTGATTATATATTCTTTTTTTACAGTTTTACGCATGTAGCTGTTGGATAGGGGAGCGCTATCTTACACACTTATTTTTCTCATCCATGGATCACATAAGAATAGATTCACATTGATAAGAAGCTCCCTATGTTCAATCATTAGATGGTACGTAAATAAATAATATTTATTTTGAAATTTCTCTTATTATTAAATTGATATTATAAATTATTTGTTGAGTTTATAATATCTCATTGATAATAGCATGTGTGACTCTATCAATGTGAACATGGCGGTGTTTAAGTGAGGTTGTCTCCGTCAATTTTTGCACAATTTGAGAAGGACGACCATTAAGAAAGCATGAGTGAAAGATTTTTATAATTCGTGTAGAGCCCTTCAACCAAAGTAAATTTCATCTGACATTTGGGATGGATTATGTTTACTCTTTTTGGGTGGTGGAATTCAGGGGAGGTCTTCAGTGGGTTGGCAGAACCAGGGGAGACAGGAGGTGATGCATCGATCCGGTAGCTATACATTCAGTACACATAGAGAGCATCTGGTAAGTATCTTTTTAAAATATTTTATATAACATTAAATATAAACCGTACATTTTATATTTTTATAGGCATTGGAGCATCCATATATTACGGAGTACGATGTTTATCGGAGGATGTACAATGATATAGCCACTAAAGAGATTAGAGGTGATCGCCAGCTTTAGATTCTGGTTAGTATTATTTTTTTTAGTTTGACAATTAATTGCATATAATATTTTCAAAATTTTAATTTAAAATTGAAATTGAAGGATTAATATGAGGCTGCGACCTCTCAGACATAGGTTGTGAGTCAGGATGAGGTGACTGATCAGACCAGTACCCACCATTTCGATGAGGCGACATGGATGAAAGAAACTTAGTATGGATTTGAAAACGGTCGATTAGTTGGTATCGGATCTCATGTGACTCTTGATACTTATTATGGTACTGTTGCGATGTTGACGTCTAGCTCGAGAAGAGCTCGTGGAGAGGCATCATCTTCTACCTCTCAGTATCATGAGTAGTTGCGAACTCGGGCTGAGCTTATAGAGAGACGGAGAAGCAGCATGAAGAGATGTGTCAATAGAAGTAGCAGCAAAATCATCACGATGAGAAGATGCGTTGATGGCAGCAGTAGTAACATGAGCAGATAGAGTACATGCGTCGTCTGACTCGTAGTTTATTGATGGAGTTTCCACCACCATCTCCTGCAGCTCCTTCACCTCCTCTAGAAGGCGACCCCCCAGTTTTTTTATGTTAAAAACATTTGAATTCAAGATTTGTTGTAATATGAACTATTTTCAGTTTCTGTCTTTTATATTGGTGTGAATATTGCATAATTTAACTTTTTTATTTTTAATATTTTATTATTTATTATTAATATTATATTTTTATTTTTTCTTTATTTTACTAATAATAATAATAATAATAATAATTGATGATTTTTTTATATTTTTTTTTGAATATTGAGAATTTTAATATTCTTTTAACTTTAATAATACTAATATTATTTTTTAATTAATCATAATTTTATTAAATATTTTTTTAATATTATATTTTTTATTGATTTTTTATAATACTAATAAAAATAATAATATTTTATGAATATTTTATATTTTTTTGAGAATATTGAGAATTTTAATATTTTTTATTTTTTATTATTTTAATAATATTAATATTATTTTTTCATTAATAATAATTTTTTTAAATATTTTTTTATTTTGGTTATTATTTCCGAAAGGACCTATTGCAAGGGGATCCCGTCGCAAATAGTTTAAATATATATTTTAAATACTATTTGTGACGGGCCCATCGCAAAAGGTTTATTTATATATATTGTATATAATCGGAGACTTATTTGCGATGGGGAACTTCCCCATCGCAAATACAATTTTCAACTGGCCCATTGTAAAAGTTTTATTTATATATAATGTATATAATCAGAGACTTATTTTCGACGAGAAACTTCCCTGTCGTAAAAAACACTTTTTGCGAGGGTGCCATCCCAAAAAAAGGAATTTGTGACACCGTTTTCTATAAGGGCTATTTGCGACAGGACCCCGTTGCTAAATCTTATTTTTGGTGAGATCCCATCGCAAATAGCCCATTGCAAAAAGCACAAAATCCAATAGTGATTTAGGGTTAAAAATTTCTCAACAGTTTTAGTAGTGTTCATGAATTGAGTGTTTCAACCCAATATTTTTTAAATTATTTAGGGTGTTTGGGAACTGAATGATTTTATTTGAACATGGAAGAGGATAATACAAAAAAACTAAATTTAGATTTTCAATTTTGTTGGAAATATCATTTGTGTCGAAAGATTAAATTTTGGACACATGAGGTGTACATATAAGGTTATTTTTCTCAAATAATAGTGTAAATATATATCCAATCAGAATAAAAGTAATAATTTATCATAACAAACTAAACAATGATTATAGGACTTCAATTTTCATAGTATTTTTTAATTTTAAAGAAATTTTATAACTTAATGTTATTATATCATGACTCTTATGTATAACTTGATAAGAATTTAATATATTTTTTTGAATGGAGAAATATCAGTGGATTTTGAATACTTTAATGATAAGTTGATTATTTCTCAAGTTCTTAGATTTATTTAAAAATGTATTCCTTACAAGGTTTACAATCACAGAACACATTAAAGACTATTATATTTTCTTATATTACAAATATTTTTTATTTTATATTGCTTTATAAAGCATTAATATCATTAGTGTAACTATAATAAAGATTATTTATTTATTTTGGTGGTGATTGGTTTTTCCTAGAAATTTGGGATGTTGTTTACTTGGTGAAAATTATTCATTTAACAAAAATGATAATTTTTTTATAACTTATCCCATGTATTTTTCCAAATAATAGAAAATAAATGGATTGAATTTCCTTATGATTATGAATTTGTAAGAAAAAATACATTTAGGAAGGGTATTTCCCTAGATGGGACTTTAGGATGGAAGTCTTGTATTAATGTTTCTCGTAATGTGAGAAAACAATGTATGGGGATGAAGTTATTAAAATATTTTCAACTTGATCGTGAGAATATTTATTAGATGGAATTTATTTTTTTTATTATTGTATTTTTTTATTAATAATATGACTAGTATAATCTTAGCTTCATGATCCTACTTATGAGGTATAGAGAGTTTTCATTTTCCATATAAATATAGTTGGTGGTTAGTATGAAAATGGGTTGTATCAAATAACATACAAGGGATACTTTTTTGTTCTATTGGTTGGGGAAGTTATATTTATGTGAAAATTTCATAGTTTACCTTTTGTGTCAAATATATGAGTTTATAAAATGTATTCTCTTATCCAAATAATGAATTGGAAGCCATGATTGATGAAATTGGTAGGGGATTATATAACTAAATTGCTTACAAATTATCATATAAAGGAGGTGCATCAAATGTATAAAACCCAAATCTAGTAACCCAGATTTATTGGTAATTTATTAAAATCGAAATTTTATTCTTAATATCACAATACATATGATATTAATGTTTAGTATTCTCTAGAATCTATGTACATACATGAACATTATATGTCATTATATATTTAAGGTACATCAATACAATACATTAAAATTTATTATATCATTATGATTATCCATAGATTGAACATAGTATTATATCTTGTTTCTTATGGAAATAAGTAAAATAAAAAGTTTAAGCTCAAACACTCAAAAGGGACAATAATATAATGGAAGATAACCTAGAATAATTATATAATGAATAATGGGGTTAGAATAATAAATTAATGATATCATATGAATGAATATGTAATCATAACATATTCATGGATTACATAAAAATGGAAATAAATAATCGCATAGAAAATAATGATAGATCATATAATGATGGAATATAAAATTGAAGGAATCATAACCATAGAATTGAGGCCTTGGTCCAAGTCATCATAATAAAGGATAATAATACACCAATTTCACTATTAAATTTTATCCAAAAGTCCTACTAATTCATTAAGGAGATATAAAATTTCAAACCCAACTAGGAACATAACAAGTAGGGTTCATTTATTATATAAAATTAATGAAAAGAAAACAAAATAAATAAAATTTCTCTAAGATACATTTTGACATTCCTTGGGAAAGACTACTGTGAAGAAACACCATGGGGGTGAATTATTGCATCCAAAAACATAACTTTTTATTCCATTTTTACAAGAATTAAAATTCCTAATACACTTAAGAATTATAAAAAAAACAAACCATCTATGGTGAGATATAGGTTGTGAGATGACACTCAAATGAGAAATTTTTTTTCATAGTGCTTACAATTTTTTATGTTAAGTGGCTAATACTTGGATACCAATGGTTGTGATCTTACTATCAAAAATCATATTGTGTTATTAGGAATAACAATGATGTAAAATTGGAATATGATCATTAATATATGTAAAATAAATATAAATATAAGAACTAAAAAATTGATCAATCTTTTGATTTCCACATCAGGTTCTTTTGTGTATTGGTTCAACTGTGCAATATTTTTTTTTCTTCTGATTTTCAATCCCTACAAAATTAACTCAGGAGTTAAAATATCTCTAACCTTAATCAGGTATAAATCTAATTAAATATCAACTATGACACTAGTTTTAATCCAGTTATAAATTTATTTATTTTTTTGTTGGGTATCAGCATTTTCTTATTGGTGTTCCGAGAGTTTATCTATTCGAAACCAGAGAAATAATCTGTTTTAAAACTATGATGTTGTTTGAAAACCCATTTGTGATTCCAGTGGAAAATATGATGTGGATGAGACACCCTTAAGTTTTCATGTATAGTTTGTGTATATTTTTTAAAATAGTGATTTCAATTCATGTAAATAATTTTGTAAATCTCAAGTGTGGTCTCACGACAAGCACAATGCTTTTCAATCTACATTGGCTATCATGAAAAGTGTGGCCCCATGATAATGGGAACCATACTGTTTGAGAAATGTTTCAAAAACTGTATGTTTGGAATTAATTTTGTAAAATAATTTTCCAAAATATCTGGTATTCCCAATCATAAAATATAAAAATTTACCATATTTCCCTTAATGATTTTAAAACCCCAAAACCCTCATTTTCTATACTTTGTATAACCAGCATCCCCCTCATTGTCATTTCCTCCTCCTTACCCAAAATATTTTGAGTGGTTATTATTAGATCATTGAAAAAATAGATCATCATTCATTATAAGTGTAAACTATACATATGTATAATAATAATCTTCCACAATTCATTGTTTTATCTCACTATTATATTTTCTTGCACCGGTTATGATATTTACACACTATTTAAAAGTTTTCATCTAATTCATTTATTACTACTATTTAAGAAAAAAATAAATTTATATTACATGATATTTAGTCTTTCCATAGTCTAATTAAGGTGGTCCTTAAGTTATCCCTTAATGGAATTCTCTCTTTCTAATTTTGGGTGATGTGTGGTTGTACCAAATTAATCTATATTGACTAAAAACATTAATAAATGATTTTTAATGGATGTTCCTTGTTAAAAATTCATTAATTATATTTTGATTATCCCATTAATAGATGCAAAGTTAAGCTTTGGTCCAACAACTAAGGAAATCATAATATGGGGAAAAGATGTAAAAAATACAGTGGTGACCCAAGGGGCCCCAAATTAAGTGGGGACTTAGAAAGTGAAAGTTGATTCTCATGATTATTCCAACTAAACTATAGATATACATGACAAGTGTAGTATAATAAATAAACAATGTTGAATGAAATTAATAATTCTATGGTATCATGGGATGTAATGCAATGGAATTTTAATATATGGTATTTTTAGTAGACTTCTTAGGATCCATTGGATATTATCAATGACATATAGTTACTTATGATACTCTCAAGGATTTAGGGATTATCGTTGATGAGATATGGATTCCAATGACACACCTCAATATCTAGTGATTACACCTACTAACATATGGATTCCTAGGATAATCTTCATGATCTGATGAGTACGTCTAATGATATATGGATTCTTATTATAGTTTTTTATATTCAATATATACACATGTGGATATATAGGATTCCTAAGATAATTCGTGTGATTTAGAATTTACCCTTGATAATTAATGAACCTAATAAATGACATTTTTGGTAGCGTAAAAGTTCCTTCAAATGTGCTATTAACATTACATTTTATAGTCAGAGCCATATTACACTAGCTGATGTTGGCATGGTCATTCTCAGGCATCACCATAGAACACGAGGATAAATATTAGTTTATTTACTATGATTTCATTTAATTAATCTTTACATTATCATGTACTTTTACTTAAAATGGAAATATTTAGGGATATTTTTGGTGGTGTACTACTTTATTGTACTCAATGTGTTCATAAAACACTTTTGGTACTAATCAAACTAAATGGTTATCGGTATGGATATAGAATAATACAATATAATTAATGGTAAATTTGGATAACTATGATAGATAATGGTATATGTTATCTAGATTGGATTTGGGATTTGATTTTTAGTTCTTACTAATTATATATATATATATATTTTATTTTTGAAAATGTTTGTGTACGATCTTCTGATAGAGACTTACCCTCCTATCAATGTGAATAATTTGTGGAAATAATAACAATCATGTAAAACCAAATAAATAACAAGACTATACATCATGGTAATTTCTCTTAATAACATAAATATCCAATTATATAAAAAATAATTTTCTATCAGTCATAAATCCTCTGATGTATTAGTGTGTTTACCTATGGCCATGTGACACCCCTTTTTCAGACACTAGGGATGGGTTTCATGGAAGATATGCAACACAAATTGGTATCACTGTATCATTTTTTTTGACACGGGATATAGGAAAGGTAAACTAGAGATAAGTGATTTTTCAATATTGTTTGGAAATTTTTCCTAGAAGTAGATAATACACATGAGGGGGGATATGTTATCAGGTATTTGACTTCTTTTCATTATTTCTTCTTTTAAAATTGAGATACTTCACCAACTGTGACATGTTTTACTTCTTATTATGATTTTGTTACATTATTTATCTCTTAGAAAAATGGGAATTGGTCACTAGATCATGAATTATTACATGCATATTGGATTCACAATTTATTTTCACACTTTCTTCTTATTAGTTACATGGGTAAAATACCTCAGTCAATTATTTAAAGAGTCTTAATTAAAATATATGTAATTTCACTTATAAATTAATGGATTCATTATATCTAGATTATTTTATATTGAATTGTTATGATTCATGGAAATTTAATCACATGTTCATGGATGATATTGATTATATAATTTTCCAAGTGGAACTTATAAACTGATTTCTCATATAACATGTAAATTTTATTACATTTAACTAAGACACTATGTGAAAACCTCAATAAGGTACAAAAAGAGAATAAATGAAATGATAATTATGTAGATACTATATTTATATGATAATGAACCTAAATATGGGTAGATAGATCTAGATGAATTTATTAAGTTATTATATTTTGATGACATGGAATATAAAGAATAATGTTAAGTAATTCATGTTATTTAATTCCAAAAAACTTGATATAAAAAATCATTACAGTGATTTATTATGAATCATGTGTTTGAAATTTTAGAGATATGTATGAATGAAATCCTCTAATTGTAAAGTGTTAGGATTTTGGAAATGGTAAAACCACCCATTGGATATTGGGTCGGAGCCCACTATGACACAAGGGTAGGTAGAAGACTCTTCTCTCTATAAGAGATTGTTATAAGTAGTGATGTTTGTGCAGAGAGAGGATACCTGAGTTTTACTTTTTAAATATTATAAAAATGGAGATCATAAAATTATGTATCCATTAATGTTTATTTGGGAGAACAGTTTCTTGGTATTCATGTTCTGGATAGAATTTAATCAGACAAATTTGACCATCTTGAGACATCCCAGGAGAGGATAGTGATATTAAAAATCTATAAGTTATGAGACTTAATGGAGTGATTGTGTGATATTTTATTTTACTAGGACTACCATGTAGGTTACTATAGAATTTATTTTCAAACTAGATTCAATGATCATATATTCCCAAAGACTCATAGATTAAATAGGTGTACAAGTTTTATGCACATCATATAATGAGGATTGTCAGTGATAGATTGTACTGGTCGCTAAATGAACCTACAACATTTTACATGAAGTTGTATGGGGATGAGGTGAGTAAGGAGAGGTATTTTGAGGATGGGATAAGATATGAGATATGGGTTTAGGTGAACACAATTCACTTTCCAAAATTTTCATATAATGTTAACCAAGCCCATATTATATATAGGAACCTAAGAGATTATAGAATATTAGTGAATATATCTTCTATATGAGGGACCAGTAGTGGGTCTTTAGTAAGCTGGTTGTTTTTTTTTGAAATTTCATTCCTGATCGGTATTTGATAGTTTTCTTAGGGACAAAATTCAAAAATTATCTTTTAGGGAGATAGTTTAGTGTGGTTTAATTAGTGTGATGAGCATAAACACATTCATCCTTAGTAAAACCAATAATAAATCTATTATGAAGAATTTAATAGGATGATAACATATGGTGGATCTATAAGAATTCTAAATGGTTACCCAATGATTGAGGATCTAGATAGGGTTCTGGGGCTGGACTTATACACTAAAACATGTGGGTTGTTGGAGTTCCATTTTCAAATGGGATATGAGTGAAGGGTGTGGTCAATAGGGATAGTGGTAATAGCTCCAGCGTAGTGATTATATATAGAGGATATAAGTAGAGTAGTAGGTATAGGGTGTATAAAAATTGTGTTTTATTTAGCCTACCCCTATTATCTAGGATAATGGACCATCTAATGTTTGAATCATGATTTTAGTGGATTCTACTTTAGAAGCTTCCTTATTTTATATTAGAGAATCTTATTTTTGTATATAGTAAAACCATAATTTTAAGAACTTTTTTTTCAGATAATTTAATTTTACGTAATCTATTTTGTTACAAACTATAATAATAGAAACATTCATTATATGCCACACCATGATAAGCTTTCACTATATGCAACACCAGATTAGTTTTCATTACATGCAACACTGAGTCTCTATGAAACAATATTTTATTATTATAATTATTAAAAAAAATTATAAAATAGTAGTTAAACATATTAATATGAATAGTAATAACTACTTTTTATATATTATTTATAATGGTAAAACACATTGATAATAAAATAAGTTACTTTTGGTAGTCTTTACATGTTCGAAAAATACTATTTTCTCTAATGAACATATTTTTATGTCATGCTGTAAATAATTATATAATTAAATTTATATTTTTTTATAAATTAAATATTATTAAATAAACTTCATTTTTTATTTCGTAATTTAAAAATTAACTTTGGGTGAACATTTGGTAATTTTTTTAAAAACGTCATTTTTGGATGAATAGAGAAAAATACTGAATTTTAATTGAAAACTACTTTTCATCTAAATTATTTATATAGTTAAACAATATTTTCATTTAATTTTAAATTAAAACTACATCAATAATAAATAATATAGTAAAATTCCGGTCATTGGAAGAAATGTATCATTGAAATTGGATATAAGGAATTTTCAAGCCTTTAAAAATTTATGCTTAAATAACATGTTTTCGCGACTTGTCTATGGGTTAATTTTTAATTAATTTCTACCATTATATGATTAGACATTTGAAAATTGGGTTCCAAATTCAGAATAATAATAATTTATAATTTCTAATAATGTGTTCTATTTTTAAAAAAATATATATTAGAGGACGTGATTAAAATTTATGACAGTGATTAAAAGAAAATTAATCATAACAATGTACTAAACATTAATCATAAGCCTAAAAATTTCATAGGAACATGTCCAATGATCATTAGATGTTAATATTTCGACCATATACTCAATTTTATCAGATTTGGTCAATTATTGGAACACCATTACATAGTAAAAACATGGTTTAGTTTCATTTTTTAACAGAAATAAGAATATCACTCCTCCTCTACTGTAAAAAGGCTCTTACCCCTCCCACTTATTCACATCTCTAGAGATCTTTTAATCACCCAAAATCCACTCAAATATTCTACAAACATCACTTTGTCCATTATAGAAGCCTCCATTTTGGAATAAATCCATCAAATAAAATTGTTTGTGTAAAATAAAAGGAGTTACAAATATAAGATGTATCAATGATCGTCAAGCACCTTTGTTATATATTCATTCTCCCCCGGCTCACAAAATGATATTTTTCAATTTTTCATTTCCACCTATGAGGGAGGAAATTATTATGGAAAATATTTTTCTAATATGATATATATAAAATTTATGAGTACTTTATGGCTCTTTAATTATTATAAAAAACATACCTTCATGCTCTCCATTTTTTGTAAATATGACAACTTTGTTTTTTGGAATTGTGGACTACAACCTACTCAAAAAAGTGTGATTTATTCAAAAATTTCATGGAATGTATTGAGGATGAGTTTGGAAAATTTCTATGATATATATGAAATAATAATGATAGTGTAATGATATAATATATTTTTACATGTATTTCATTTAAAATATTTCTTTAAACAATATAATAAAATAGAGATAATGTGCATGTGTATCTATGGCATACCATCTCCATGAATGGGGTATTTCATTTAATATTTTTATCTTTTATAGATTAGTATAAATAATTATATAACAAAGATATTTTATATTTATATCATTGTTTACATTTTGGATATAGTTATATATATATGATGACCAAAAGTATAATAAATAAAAACAAAAGAGAAAAGGAGAGAGATTATTACATGAAACGTAACATTATCATCATGTTATTAGTAAATGGGTAATGTAAATTCATAATAAAATATTATATAGTATTATATATAATAATATGGTTCTTTTTTATATTTACAACTAACATATATTTATTATACGTCGGTTTTAATGAGTATAAAGGGAGTCAATACGTAAGGATAGGGTTTTCACATCTCACCTTTATTTTCTATGAGACACAATCCATGTTCACCACTTATTTATTATACATGTTCTATTCACAACCCATGTATGTATTATATGATTCATATACTTAAATTTAAGTGTGTTTACATGTCATTTTTATGATATTTATTTTTTGGGGTCTATGTTTCAAAAGTTACCAAATCATTAATGTAATTTTGTGTCAATTTTATTTCTTTGAGACACATGCCATTTTACACACCTATATACTTTTATGGTGTGTATATAATTTAATTTCACATGTTATATCAAGAATATTTTTATTTTAATGATATTTTAAGCTTCATGTAATTTTACATTCTTACATGGGTAATATAATTTAATGATACAAAGTGGTAAGAGTTTATTAAATCAATCTCATTATTTATCGACATTCTTTGTGATTATGCTTCCATTGATGAAATATAATGATCCATATATTAAGATAACAAATTAATTTTATTATCCTATTTATATTAATGATTTATTCAGGTATTGGTACCATTTTATAACTATTTTATACTTCATATAATTAATAAAATGTGTTTTACAAAATATGACATCATTTATCTTTTCAGTCAGAAATCTATTTTATTCGAAAAACCATGCATTTATAAATTTTTAAAAAAATCTTTCTAAAAGGATAATTAAAAATAATTTTCAAGGAAAATTAATCTTAAAAAATGTTTTATGCATTAACAATATTTCTTTATATTTTTTTAAATTTATTTTGAATGAAATTTTCTTTGACAAATGTTTTATGGTTTTAATTGTATTTTCAAAGAAGAAATGATATTTTCCTCAAGAAATGTTTTTTAAGGAACAATAAAAATTATTTGACTTATAATATTAAATATATTTTTGTTAATACTATATTTATAGGGAAATTATTTTAAGGTTCCATTCATAATATATCTCTGGATGATTTATTATTTGATGGGATGGTGTTTGTGAAACCCATTTCTCTTTCACTGGTTATATGTTTTTGAAACTTTTTTCACATTCACGGGTTATAAACTTTTGAAACCTGATTTTTTTCATGTGTTTTGATTTTATGAAATGATTATGAAACCTCTCCCTTTTTCCATATTTTATGATATTATTACATTTTTATGATAGAAATTTCATTTCATGGGTTATCATATGACTGTTTTTGATCATGTGGCACAAGTATGTATGATTTAATTTTGAGATTTAGGGAGCCTATATATCCCTCCAATGAATTGGGTAATTATTTATTTATCATGAGATAATAATTATAATCAAGTCTAAAGGATTGATCCACTATGGATTATTAGGAAACCTAATCCACTATGAAAAAATGGGGAAACCCGATTTACTATGGGATACTATGGAAACCTGATCACTTATAATGAGAGGACTATGACTGGGGATGGTTTTGTGTCACTCTTAGTATGTTTGGTCCCCATTAAGTTCCTTGATATTCTTTTTTATTTACCCTAAACTTATAGGGAATTATATTACAAAAATACTTGTTTTCTACAATTTCATGTCATGTTTTTATGTTATTATTTAATGGATTATGTTCTTGAATACCTTATTATTCTTGTCCAGTTAACTATTAATCTTTATGAAATTATTAAAGTTTATGATCTTTCATATGAAGGTTACAATCTTATAATGTTATGGTAACATCCTTATAGCCTCATGATCATGTTTATGCTTACATATTTACCATATTTAACCACACTGAGCATCTATATCACCCCATTTATATTTAGTCTACGCGAGTTATGAAGATATGTACTATGTTTTATGTTTGTGAGATGGATTATATTCATAAATAACCTATTGGGAGATAGTGTGTCTCACTTATGTACTAGTTTTCAAGTTTTCATGTTTCCAAAGGTACTATAATAATACAGTCTTTGGGAATCTATTTGTGAAATGTCTTAGGTAATATGAAAAAAATAATTTAATGTTAATGTATAGAAATTAAGGGTCACTGCATTTAGTTTCATAGAACATTTTTACATAACATTTGGATATTATAATGTGAAATCCTTAGTGATAAACCTAAGTACAATTCTAAGGATAAGTCTAAGGATATGGAAAAGAATATGAAAATGTCCTAAAATTATAGTAAAGGATAGAGAGATTAGTTTCATAGAAATACATAATTTTTTGGATACTAAACGTGGGTGTGGCATTGGACACATGAACATAGGGTTAAATAACTTAAAAAAACCATATTGAACTAAACTCAATCGAGAACTGGTGCACGACAACAGGCCTTCCTGCATTACATGTTTGAAATTCATAGAGGATATGTTATTGAATTCAGAAACACATCATAAACCGTCATAAAGGATTCAAAAATTAGTTGGATGTGAATAACCCAAAATAAACCTAATGAGTTGTATATTAAATTATGTATCATAATTTGGACATCCAATGAGTGGGTTTTAAGATTATGTGGTTACTCCCTATGATAATTGTTTCCTACTCTA
The DNA here is from genome assembly GCA_963277665.1 of Viscum album. Classification (NCBI taxonomy): domain Eukaryota; kingdom Viridiplantae; phylum Streptophyta; class Magnoliopsida; order Santalales; family Viscaceae; genus Viscum; species Viscum album. Next base: position 794,637,284 of record OY728156.1, on the reverse strand, counting down.
TGTTTTTTTTGTTTTATTAAATGGATGTATCTTGAAGGAACTATGTTAATGGTTATTAAAACAGAAAATCTAATGATTTTAATCCTAAGAAAACAAATGATATAGGATCCAAAATGAAAAATATTAATACAATGATATAACATATTTCTCAATATATGAATGATGATGGACTCCCAATTGAGAAAATGAGGTAATTACATTCTTTTGAGTCCGTTATGATGAAACATACACCATATTTCAGTAGGTTATCTAATAAAATTGTGGATGAGTAATGAATCAGTACCACTGAAAATATATTTTCCATCCTCCAATGTTTGGTACATGAAAATTTCATTCTAGTTGTTTATCATTTAGAACATGAATGAGACTAGTGGTGGAATCTAATTAAGAATAGAAGTAATTAAGATGAGTATAAATCCATGGATTGTGATAAAAATAAGAAATTATTCTTCATTAAGTACTTTTCTCATGTTCTTCATATGAAGATAGAAAATGAGTTCCTTGAGATTTAAAAAAATGATAATGAATTTGTTGGTACCTATGAGGATAATATCATAAGAACTGTCATTTACACTTCTACTAATATCATAAAACCCGTGAGCAATGTTGATTGGATTTTCTATAACTTAAATCCATGTATCAAAATGGATTTTTTAATATGAGATATTAATATCTATAAAGAGATAGTGTGTTGCGAAATCATTGTTTAAATGGAGGTTTTAGTTATTTATCAATTTCATAGTGTTACCAAGAAAAAGAAGTAAGAGTTCAATAGAAAATTTGGAAACCATGGAAATAAGAATATGAGCCTTCCATTATGCTCTTATTGTAGAAATAATCATGGATGTAATTATCCTTTAGGTTCCAATAAATATTTTTGTGTGAAAGGGAAGTAAAATAGGAAATTTATTTATGACCTGATGGGAAGAAGATGACCAATGATACAAATAGTGGGAAAGCTGCATAGAGTTCACCTCCTATAATATAGTGCTTCAAGTGTATGTAGCATAGGAATTATCCTGACCAGTTCCAAAACCCGAGGGCAGGTAATGATGATTGAAATCATAAACCTTTTAAATCAGGGGACAAGGGTAAATCTCATTATATCATTGTTTCTGACAGGGGGTGTGATAACAACATGGTTAAAGGTATAATTTTCATACACACTAGAAATATTATTTTCGAATTTGATTCTATATCTACCAAATATTTCATATATAAATAATTTTTGAAGAGTATTAATATCCCACCTAAATTATTAGATGTGTAAGTTTTAATGAAACCCCCTAATTCTATGGTGATTTCATCTCAAGTATATGATTCTTCTATAGTTTAATTTTGTAGAAATTTGATTCATATAAGTCTTTTAATTTTTCCTTTTGTTAGATTTGATATAATTCCAGGAATAGATTGGATTTATCTTTAAAAATACCACATCAATTGTCATTGAAGGAAAGTTATGTTTGATATTTCAAACTAAACTATGATTTCATATCAATGTGATGATAAGTATGAACTTCTATGGAAATTATATCCAATGTATGGGTCTTAATTCATATTCAGAAGGGTTGTTTATCTCAAATGGTTTAGGAGAAAGTCAAAAATGATGATATGCCTTTTGTTCAGGAATTTTTTGATGTATTACCAGAATATTTTCATATCTGTCAACTAAAAAATGGTGTTCTATTCTTGATAGATCTCATATATGGTTCCACACAAATTTCAAATACACTCAATAAAATGGACCCGATTGAGTAGTAGGGATTGAAGAAGAAACTCCAAGAAACATTTGTATGGGATTCATTCATCCTAATGTGTCACCTTGGGGTGAAATTTTTATCTTTCTGAAAAAAGATGGATCGATGCAACTCTGCATTGATTTTCAGGAGTTGAAAAAGATCATAATTATGTACAACTATCATCTTCCCTATATTGATGACTTGATTGGCCAACTATGTAGACATCAATAATTTTCCATGATTTACCTTCATTGTGGATATCATCTACTGAGGGTCAGGATAGACGATATACCCAAGATTGCATTCTATAATAGTATTAATGCTATGAATATATTGTTATTCCTTTTGGTCTTAATAACTCCCTTGTTATCTTCATGTATTGATGAATAAATTCCTTAGATATTACCTCAATCAGTTTTTGGTTTTATTTATAGGTTATATTTATACTTATTAAAATAGAAATGAAGGGTATGAATACCACTTAAGAATTTTACAACTTATATTAAGGAAAATAAAATATTACGAAAAAATTATAAATATAAATTTTTGCTGAAAAAGGATTCATTTTTATGCCATATAATCTTTAGATATGGTATATCAGTGAATCCATCAATGGTTGAGGATATTGAATATTGGCCTAGAAAACCCATGATGAATGTGATCCATATTCTTCTAGGTTTATCATGATATTATCAATTGTTTGTGGATAATTTCTCGTGAATATCAAATCATATGACCACATTAACTCAAAAGGGTGACATGTTCCTCTAGATAAATTAATGTGAAGAAAATTTCAAGAAACTAAATATAAGGTTTTCCATTATAATTTTTATTACATTACCCTATATTGGAGAAGTGTTTATAATCTCATTTTATTTCTAAAAGATGGTATTGGGATCTGTTTTTATTCATAATAACATGGTTATTGCTTATTCCCCATGATAATTGAAGATTTCTGAAGAAAATTCTAGAACTCATAATTTGAAGTAAGATATGGAAATTTTTCCTTGAATATATGGGAGGTTATCTTTATAGAGAAATGTGTGATATATATATATATATTGATCATAAATGTTTGAAAAATATATTCACACATAAGGAGTTCAACATGCACCATAAAAGACAGATATAGCTAATAAAGTATAGTGAATTCTCAATAAATTACCACCATGGGAAAGCGAATAAGGTGGCCAATGCTTTGAGTTGAAAGAATCATGCTAGCCTATAAACTATTAGGATAAAAAAATATCAAATATTATTTGATTTGAAAATAATAGATCTATAAATCATGAAGGAATGGAAGAAATCTTATTTTTTCCAATTTAATGTCAAACACTCTTCATGTAATGATTAATGAGGAGCATAAGGAATATGTAGTGATAAAAAATAAGGACATAAATGTTCTCGTGTTTAAGCTTGCTCATAAAGGAATGCTAATGATTAGAAACCACATATGTGTTCCTCACATACCAGATTAAAAAAAGGAGCTATTATTGGAATCTCATAGTTCTTAAATATCTATTCATCCTGGAAGTATGAATATGAATAGATATTTGGAGGAATACTTTTGGTGGGATTTCATGAATATGGATATCATAGATTTTGTATCTCAGTGCATGGTTTTTCGGAATATTAAGTCCAAAAGACCAAATTATAAGGGGATGTTGCAGCCATTAAACATACCGAAATGGAAATGGAAGAACATCACTATATATTTTTTCATTAGACTCTACAAAACCATTGATGAGTTTAATGATATATGGGTTGTAGGTAATCACCTTTCTATGTTATCACACTTCATTTCTATTATAGAATACTTCTCTTTGGATCATCTTTCAATGTTATACATAAAATAAATAGTAATGTTACACAGAGTTCCACATTTTATTGTATCAGGTCAGGATCTAATGTTTACATCCATGTTCTAGAGATGTATTTAGTAAGAACTTGACAAATAATTGAGTTTTATCACTGCATATCGTCCTCATAAGGATTGTCAGTCTGAAATAACTGTTAAATCTTATTGGATATTTTGAGATATTATTCTCATGATTTTAATGGTGGTTGGGATCAACACTATTCTCTAATTGAATTTTCTTACAAAAATTCCATTCACTCAAGTATTCAAATGGATCTTTATGAAGCCCTTTCTGGGAAGTAATATATATAATCAACATGATGCAATAAATATAGAGAAAGAATGCTTTTGGGACCTGATATAGATAATCACATTCCAAATAAGGTTATAACCATTCAGCTTCATATTAAGGAAGCTCAATGTCAACCAAAAATTTATTTGGATAACTGTCAATGTGATAAACAATTTGATGTTTTTGAGAATGTTTTTCTACAAATATCTCCTTGAATAATGTTTATGATATTCTAGATGAGAGGTAAACTAAACCCTAGGTATATTAGGCTATTTGAAAATTTTAATTGTATTAAGATGGTTTCTTATCTCCTGGAACTACAACTAAATTACTTCCAAGTCCATGATATGTTCAATGTATTTCCACTAAGGATTTACATACTTGACCCTCCACATATACTAAACTTAGAGGTCATACCACCAAAGCATGACCTTTCTTATGTGGAAAACCTGTTGAAATTCTTGATTGTACAGAGAATGTTATATTAAAAAATATTAGTTACCTGATCATTTTTTTGGAGAAACTACCAATAATAGTAATCTACATTGTAACTTCATGATATTATAAGGAATAAGTGTTATCATTTGTTTCTATTAGATTGATGAATTTCAAGAAAGAAATTCATTTTAAGGGGGTATAATGTAACAACCCAAGTTTGTATATAATTTTTCTCAAATAAATAAATTCTATTTGATGACTTTCATTTCAAGATACACTAAGTCAAGCACTCATTAAATTCTACACCAAGATAAGCTGGTTCTATATGCAACACCAAAATGGCTTATATTACAGGAAATAATGTGTCTCTACAAAACATCATTTCGTTGTTATAATTATTTAAACTAGATTGTTATAACATAACCATTAAGCTTAGTAAAATGAATATTAATTACTAATTTTTAAATATTATTTATAGTGTTAAAACATATTGGTAATAAAACATGTAATTTTTGGTAAAGCCTTTATATTTTTGAATATACTATTTTCTCAAATGAACAACTTTTTATGTCCTTCTATAAATAAGAATACAAATAATTTTAGATCATTTTAGAAATTTATTTTAATTAAATAATATTTCGTTTTTAATTTATAATGGAAAATTTATCTTATTTTGATTTTTTGGGATTTTTTCTTGAAACACTTCATTTTTCGATGAATAGTGAAAAATACTGAATTTTATTTTCAAAATTATTTTTGGATAAATTATTTATATATATATATTATATATTAACATATTTTTAATTTATTATTAGTTAAAATATAAATAAATTAATAAAATTTAATTCATTGGAACTAATTTCTCATTATTTTGGATATAGAAACATTTCAAACCTTTAAAAATTTAGGCTTACAAAACCCACTATCATGACACGTTTGTAGGATTAATTTTAAATTAATTCATTCCACATATGAAATTAGAATTTTGATAACTTTATTCCATATTATTAATCAAAATAAATTCTAATTTAAAAAATTTTTACATGGTTTTTTGCAAAAAATATTAGTGAGAGTGATTAAAATTAATTATTGTTATTAAGAGAAAAAATAGCTTAACAAAGGACTAAACATTAATCTTAAGAACCAAAATGAACTTGAAAAATTTCCAAAAACAGTTTAATCTTTATATTTTGATAATATCCCTAATTTTACCAAATTTGGACAATTATTGGATCCAATTGAGATGGTAATAAGGTCAGTGGAATTCCTTTTTTAAAAATTTACAAGATTGTCACTCCTCCACAATAAAAAGGATCCCAAACCCCCCTATTTATTCACACCTATAAACCCGAATGTCTCATAAAGACACTACTCAAAAAAGATATAAACATCCCTCATTCTATCCTCTAAACCTTCCTTTTATAATAAAAAATACAAGGATTTCCTTTAGTTAAAAACAAATGGAGTTACACAAAGAAGAGATATCAACCTTCTTCAAGATCCTTTTTTTATTTACATTCTCCGCCTATACAATTATTCTAATTCCATGATTTTATAATAACCTTAGTATCATAAATATACTGATATTTTTTAATATTTTTTTTGAACTACACTTACACATACTTCCATATAATGGGTAATGAACTTATTGGTCTCGTGTATGGAGAAGTACTACCTCACAAAATGATGTTGTTCCTTTTTTTATTACCTCCTCTCATGGGTGGGAATAATGATGTAAAAATATTTACATTTGAAACTTTTTATTTATTTTTTCCTCTATAATTATTATATAAAATTTACATTTATTCTTTCCATATTGTGTAAATATGATAACTTTGTATGTTGAAATGTGGACCACCACCTCCATAAAACCATGTGATTCATTCACACATTACATGAAATGTAATAAGAATGGGTTTAGTAAATTAATATTATATATATGACATAATAATTACCCTATAATTATAATATATATATATATATACATATATTCCATTTACTTTATTTCTTTCAATATGATAATAAAACAGAAATAGTGTCCATGCATAAGTACATCCAGCAGTCCCCATGAACAGTGTATTTCATTCAACATGTCTATATTTTATATATTACTATAAATAATTAAATAATATATTTATATTATACTTATATTTTTGTTTAAATTATAGAGATCATGATATAATTATGAGGAACAAAAATATAATAAATTAAAATAAAAAATAAAACAAAGCAATTATTACCCAAAACGTAACATTAACATGGAGTTGTTAGTAAATGGGTAATAAAAAATAATAATCAAACAATATATGGAACTTGATATAAGAATTTAATTTGTTGATCTATAAAAAAAATTATTATATAAATGTTTTGAATCAGTATGAAGAGATTCAAGACTTAAGGTATGAGTTTTTTCATCTCACTTTTATTTTCTATGAGACACAAGCCATGATCACAACTTATTTCTTATATGTGGTGAGCTTACTGCACATGGATGTATACTATGATTCATTAAATTTACTTTATGGTCATTTATTTTCCTTTTTGATGATATTTATTCAATGTTTTTTATGTTTCAAATGTTACTAAATGGGTAAAGTTGTTTGGTATCAATTTTCTTTCTTTGAGACACTTATCAAGTTACACACCTATATTCTTTTACGTGGTGTATATACATCCATTTTAAATGTTATATCATGAGCCTAAAAATTTTATTGATATTTTAAGCTTTATGTAATTTAATAAACTTACATAGGGATTATAAATCAATGTTACAAATTTGTAAGAGTTTAATGAAAAAATCTCACCATTTTTCAAGATTGTTTATGATTATGCTCCCAATGATGAAATACTATGATCAAAATATTAACAAAATCCATTAATTTTATTATCCTATATATTTTAATGATATATTAATGTATTAGGAAAATTTTCCCACTCCTTGGAACATAATATAATTATTAAAATGTTTTTAATAAATTATATCCACATTTCTCTTTTCAATCTAAAATCATTTTTATTCACAAAAACATTTTTTTAAAAAATAAAAAAAGATTTTGAAATTATCCTTTAATATCATTTTCAAGGGAAATGACTTTATAAATTATTAAGATTTCCAAATAAATCTTTATATTTTTTCAACTCTATTTTCAAAGAATTATTTTTCAGTAATATATTATGTTTTAAAAATAATTTTTTAAGAAGAAAGTATATTTTCCTAAAAAAGTGTATTTAAAGGATCTTTCAAAATTAGTTTCGCTATAAGATAACATACAAGTGTGTTTCTCAGGAATTTATATAAAAATTATCAAAATGTTCCATTCATATTATTTCTATGAATGGTTTATGTGTTATTGGTGTGATTTTTATGAAACCCATTTCTCTTTCAGTAGTTATATGTTTATGAAACGCTTTCCTCATTCACGAATTGTATTCTTATGAAAACTAATTATTTTCACAGGTAATTATTTATTAAACCATCATATTTTTATATAAATTATGATATTATCACATGATTATGGAACCCATTTCATTTCATGGGTTATGATATGATTATTTATGATCTTGTGGTACATGTATGTATGATTTCATTGTGAGATTAGTGGGACCAACATATCCATCATTTTTATTTTTTAATGATTTATATCTCATGATATAATGATTAAAATCAATTCGATGGGCTTGATACACTATTTATTATGGGGAAACCTGATCTACTATGGAAAGATGTGGATTCTTGGTCCACTATGGGGATATCGATAAAAAAAATCCCTTAAAAGGAAAGGAAATGACTATGGAAGGTTGTGTGTCCCTCCCAATAGGTGTTGTGAACATGAAGAGACCTGAAAAGTTTTGGCAATTATCTGTGAATTATTGGGAATGATATTACATATTTATGTCTCTACCCCAATTCCATTTCATGTTCCTATGTTATGATATCGTGGATTATTTTATTTATTCCCTATATGATATATGTATTATTAACTACCAATATTTATTCCATGATTAATGTTTATGAACATTCATATGTTGGTTGTGATATGTTAATGATATTAATACATTCTCATACCCTTATGCTCAGGTTTATGCTTACATATCTCCCTTATTAATTCTTTATTGAGCATCTGAACTAATCGCTTTTTTTGTTTCCTCACCCTAGGTTATAGAGATATGTAATATGTTTGATATGTATAATAAGATTGATAGTAATGAATAACCTAGTGGGAGATAATTTGTATCAATCATGTATCAGTGTTTAAGTTTCCATGCTTCCAAAGACACTTGTCTAATATAGTCTTTGGGTATCTGTTTGGGTAATGTATTAAGTATTCCGCAAAAAATATATATGTAATTTTACTATATGAAATGAAATGGTAACTATATATACCCTCTAATTTCTTAAATGGTCTAGTATTATTATTTGTGTATTTACACTAAGTGATATCATTTAACATGACACTAATGCTCTCTGAGGGCATTCACCTATGTAATTAATATTCCCTAGTTATTAGTGGATATAGATTACTCTAGGATGTAATTATCCACAAGATAGTGAATTTTTTCATGAATATTGGGATAAATTAATTAATATTATATTGAGTACATATTTCCAAATATCATATGTGTGTGTCATTAATATCTAGGGCTGGTAGTTATGTCTATACTAAAATGTGGGATTTATAGGTGAGTTAAAAAAGATCTAACCATCAACAACTAAGGTATATTTTATCCTAGGTTTATAATATTTTATTAGAGGTAAATTAGGATATATTTTTTATAATTTTTTATTTGTTGTAAGATGTTTTTTCATATGAAATATCTAGGTATCTACGTGTGAGGCAAGATGAATTTGTTATCGATATCATTTTTGGAATAAAGACTATTTATATTCTTTATTTTCAGATGGGTTCCCTTGAAACATAACATCAATATGTTTAGATAGGTCACATAGAGTCCAAGATGTTCATATATTATAGTAAATTCCCTTGGGGTTCCCTATTCTTTTTCACTAAGAAAGAAAAAATAAACTTTGAGATTTTATATGGACTAGTAAGAATTGATTCAAATGACATTAAAAAACTAATATCCACTTATTTTGTCACGAACTAGCCTAGGTCAGCCCTGAACCAGTCTCCTGATATAGCCCTTGGTATGGCCCAAAGGGCATTCTTGATCCGCACATGCTGGAAACTAGTGTCGAGCATCAAAGTAAAACAGCAGGGAAAGATTGGGCCACTTAAAGAAAAATAAATGTACTAAAATAAATAGAAAAAATATATAACACTAATAGTGAAACTATATTAATGTCATGTGGCCAAACATACCTCCATGTGACCTCATGGGTCACCACCTGAAACAAAACCACACTCATTGCAAGAGTGGTCCAACACTAGAGTAACTTGAAACTGAAAACATATAGTAGGTGTGAGAACCTAAATGCTCAGTATGAATGCCAAAAGTAAACAATAGAATCCATGTATTTTCCTTTCCCAAAGAAATCCATTAACACTAGTTTGAAATAAAATTATTAAAATAAGTTTTAAAACCTTAATAAACAACACATGATTTCTTTTAAAACAACCCACGCCACAATTCCATTTTAAAAAGATGAGTTTACCATTTTAAAATCCAAAACCCCAAATAATGAAATATTGTCTATGTACGAAGTAAGTAAATATAGAAATGTAAAAGTAAACTAACATTGTGATAAAAAAACTAAAAATCAGAGAGATACAAACAAGAAAAAAAATAAACCAACCATTAGTGATCCAAAACATCCCTAGAAGACCAATGGATATACTCAATTTAGAACAATCTATAAGCCAATGGTGAAGACCTTATGTCAATAACAAATAGGATTCTCTAAAATACCTCACCAGTGGCATAACTAGCTTGGACTAATAGCTAATCTTAGGGTACCAACCCTTCTAATTGGGGCTGATAAGCAACCGTCACTTGATCCCCTAAAATACTCTTAAGAACCCATGCTAATAATAAACTGTTTAAGTGGAAGTCCCACATACGAGGGTCTCACCTTACCTACCATCACTAAACTTTCCTACCCCAAACATGGATATCACCTATACGATAACCCATAATGGGAAATCCAAGATAGGTGTGACCAATATTAATATATTTATACACATATCACACAATACAAGGTTCCAACCGGGTCATCATATCATATGATCATTCAAACCATACTATAAAACAATTTGAATTTCTAAACAGGTTGTCACTTAATTTAAACACTTAAGTCATTTCTTTTGAAAACACGTTTGTTTCCAAATGAGCCTTTAGTTTTACATTGTAAGATCACTTTATTTAAAACATTTACAACTACTTCCAAGACATCATCAAAATTACCTTTTAAAATTGAAAATCCAAACTGTTCCTTAAGTCCTAAACCCACCCTCGAAGCATTCCACAACCATTCCCAAACTAAACATAAATAATCACTTTTAGAAAAGAAATTCAAAAAAATGAAACATTATTTCAAAAAATCAGATGAATATAAACAACACCTAAAAATTTCAAAATGGATTTTATACCATTTAGAAACCAACCTTTATTTTTAAAGTACAAAAAATCCCTTTATTTTAAAATAACATTAATAACCACTTACTTCCAAATCAAGCCAAAAAAATTAACATAATCACCAAGAATGTAAACAAGAATTTATGACCCATGAGGCCTTTTTCCATAAAAAAGGATAAAATTCATCCAATTCCATATACATGGCTCAAATCACAATTCAATATAGTAATAAAACCATTAAAGGGATAATTCCACCATGATTTTAAAACTCTAATTTAAAAAATAGATTGGAATTTTATCAATCTCTTCTTGTGTACATTAACCCAAATTCTTAATTTGAACTATTTAACCAAAAACTATCAACGGTCTAATTATCACAATGATATTTAATTCTACTTTTAAAGCACAAATTACATTTTTTGAAACACTTTAATGGCATAATCACATCAATGCCAATGAAGGAATGATTTGAAAACCAATTTTTTCAAATTCTACCAGTGAGAAATCATCATAAATAATCAAATATTGGTACCAAATGTGTGTAAAACATGTTTATAAATTTATTAAGTGAACCCAAGTACTAATGTGATGTAGTTGAAAGGAAAAATTATAGAGACACCTACCTCGGTGGGGTGTTGATGCAACGACACTTTAAAGAAAAGAAGAACCAAGCCTCATGGACCTTTCACACACCCTAAAATCCTAAGGAAACACATCACTCCTAAACCCTACCCATAAGGGTTTGGACAAACAATACTCACCTTCTAGAAAAAAGGAAAATTGCTATAGATACTCAATAGGGGGAATTTCGTGCACCAGGGTGGATGGTCATAGGAGGGTCATGCACTGGAGGGGTAGGTCAGAGGTGGATGCTCTTCGGGGAGGTCGGTCGGAGGAGGTCACTCCTGAGTAAAGTGTCCACGCAAGAGGTAGAATGTAGGGGAGTTTTCATTGTTGGAAGAGGGTGCACCTGAAGGGAGGTATGGCTGCAAGAGGTTTCCAGTGATGAGGAAGCGCATGAGAGGGAGGAAGGTATGATCCGTTGGTGGTTGGCGATGTTTACACATGGAGGAAGAAAGAGGGAAGGGGCAACGAGTTAGGGGAAAGAGAAAAAAAGAAAAGAAAACAAATAATACTCTTAATAATAATAATAATAATATTTATATATAATAATAATATTATTATTGATTTAATTTATTTCATTCTAAATAATGATAATATTGATAACAATTTTATAATATTTTTATTAATAAAAAATTAAAATTAAAATTAAAATTAAAATTATTATTATTATTTAAACATGTAACCTATTTTCTTGTCATAAAATTTTATTTATTTTAAATATATAGAAATTGCATGGTCACTTGGGCTGACCGCATGATTACAGAAATCGTGCAATGTCTGTGCACTGGCATGAAACCCACCAAAATTATCAAACTGAAAAAATTTTAAGTGAGCAGTCAACCAGAACCTCGTCGATACTATTAAAAGACAAGACATAATAAAATTAAACAATGGAGTGTGACAATTCTCCCCACCACAATAATTTCTATACCCAGAAAGTCTCCAAGACAAAGGATAACCAAAACTAAAGTCCATACCTGAATACAACAAAATTAATTGAGGAATTATTTTGTGATTGTTTATTCCCCAAGTCACACAAAACCAATTTAGATGAAACAACAACCCAAAAGAAAGGGAGAACATGAAAGCATTCATCCCACCACAAAGACTCAAATAGCATAGAATTTCAAAACCCAACCAATAACACTTGGACTTAAACATGAAATCCACTATAGGAGAAACCTAGAAATCTAAGACCACATGAACTAACGAAACATGTCCACCCAAACTAAAAAAACCGTCATGAAAACCCCCAACATCAGGGGATGCTCATGAGAAGAACTAAAACAAAATAGTGATCCCAAAAACAACTAGAAACATTGATTCTCTCATAGGCACTTACATATCAAAACGAACAAAACTAAGATGAGATCAATCCATAAAAGGTCCAAATCCAATTTAAGAAAAATGAAAGATTCAGACAACCATATTCAGACAAACATAACTGTTTGGATTTTAATAGAACAAGTTCTTCCTAATCTCCCATGGAAAAAACTGACTTACAAAGGCGGAAAAACCCAAAAGAAAAAATAAAGGATGAAAATTATTTAAATTTTCCAATACCAACATGAAACACAACACCCAGACAAGGGATTCACAACCTAGAACAACTCGTGACTGTGTGTGAGCGTCACTTTGAGAACTACGAATAGATCTGTGATTGCTGAAGAATCTTCTTACTCATAGTGTGCAACTGGCATCATCCAGTCACATCTGCTTCTCTAAGAGGCTCTTCATGCAGAACTTATATGGATGACTCAGACAACTAAAATGATGGAATATCTTTAGAGGAATTCAACATGACAGCTTCAAGTGCCCGAACCGGCCACATCAGTGGCACACATAAGGATGATCCGATGAAATAGAAAAACAGAACCATTGAAGGAGAATCCTATAGAATAGTTCACTCTGGTATCTTCTCCATGCCATATGGGGAAACTTCATGAATGATGAGAGGAAATAGATTACTAACCATCTGCGTTTTGGGAACCAACTCATCTTGGAATGCTTCTTCTACCAGATTTTGGAAACAAATAACCTTAGAATAGAGGACTCTCTATTTAATCTCTAAACTAATACCCCCATGTAAAGTTTATGTATTCATTAGATCCTATAATGATACCTATAGAGAAAGGAAACTGAGTTCCTTGAAATGGTAAACATATGCTTCCACTGTCTACTGGACTTGTTGATCGCATATGAGCTCTTCCCTTTTCTTCATCTTCAGTTTTTTAGGTAGGAACCATCAGATGAATGCATAATTGAATAATCCTCATGTCATCCCAACTCACAATGATGTAGGGGATAAAAACACCCATTCACCAAATCTAGACCTTCAAACAATCCCAGGACAGCTCAAACTCTAATATCTTGAGGAGTTCCCAACATTTTAAAAGCATTCTATTCCTCTTCAAGACACATAACTACCTCTAGTGGAACTCAATCACCATGAAGGCCATGCAACATTTTAGAAGAATTTAGAACTGGTCATGAGTCATTAGAATCATTAGGGACCTTTTTTGGTGGAATTTTTTGAACAACATGAGAAACATAAATTAAAATCCAACATCAATTTGAAACATAATCATGAAGAATATCTCAAGCCAAAACAATAGGTTGTTAATCCAAACACATACCAACATAACTAGAGATTACCTTCTTAAAATATCCTATTAATTTTTAAAATTTAAAAATCACCTTCTATCAAGGACACTTTCCAAATACCCAAACTCACTTTTTAAGCCAAATTAAATTTCTAGAGTCATATCTCCTTTCAAAATCACTTTATAAAATTAAGGCCAATTCTTTAATTTCAAATACAAACCAATATAATCCCATGAACTGTTGAACATGTTTTCATCAATTTCCATCCTTGCATTCCAACATGAACATTCCACTCACAAGCCCTCACTTTTGAAAGCATCGATAAAGAGAACAAATGGTCGCACTAAGACATTTACTTACCAATTCCAAACAAGAACCAAATTTTCATGATAAATTGACTTCAATTAAAAATACCACTTTACCAAATTTTATAGCATTTGAATGAAAATATTTATATTTAAAAACAACATTCACTTCCATAAACACATTAACATTCAATAAAACCATGAAAAACACAATTTTCACTAAACCACTAGAATGGGGAACTAGTTTATATGCCTAACCTAGTAACATGGAAGTGATCAACGCCCCAAGTAAGAATAAAAAACTATGAGGAAATTATAATGTGTTTTTGGACTCCACATGGGTCTCTAATCCATGTGAAATCACGACATAACACCATATTGGATCCATTGTTATCCCTCAATCCAAAACAAAAACATAAGACTTAAATCATAGACTACCCCCTAGTAACTTTACAATTAGTGTGAGAAAGAGTTCGCGATGTTCTTCCTGCACCCACCTCCCAAGTCTCAACAATCCTAATCTCCATCTACCAAACACCCCAAATATCAAGGGCCTCCATTTATACTAATTTTTTCTTGAACCAACCTGGGTCTCCCTAGAACGAATCACCCGATCCGGCCGGCGTCATGGGTTGAAGGGCCTTATTGACCCCCTTAAGCTGGAAACTAGTGTTGGGCATCAAAGTAAACTATTTCTGAACAATTTTCCCCTTCAAAGAAAATTAAATAAACAAAAATAAATAAATAACACTAACAGTAAAACTAAAATAATGTCTTGCAGGAAAACATACCTCTATGTTACCTCATGGGTCACCACTTGACATAGAACCATGATCACTGCAATAGAGATCCAACACTAGAAGTACCTTAAACTGAAAAGATATTGTAGGTGTGAGAATTAAAATGCTCAGTAGGAATTCCAAAAGTAAACCATGGAATCCATTTATTTTATATTTCCAAAAAAATCCATTAAAAATAGTTTTAAATATAGTTTTAAAAATATATTTTCTCACTTTATTAATCAACACAACTTTTCTTTTAAAATAACCCACGTCACACTTCAATTTTGAAAATATTATTTCACAAAATTAGAAACAAAAACCCAAAACTAGTAACTACTGGCTAAAAACAGAAACAAGTAAACAATAAAAGAAAAAAATATACTGACAGTTTGATCAGAAAAACCAAAATAAGAGAGATAAAAACAAGGAAAAATAATAATAATGTGACCATGAGTAATCCTAAACATCCCTAGATGGCCCGTGGAAGTACTCAATTAATGAGGCTTCGTATGGTGAATCCCCTAAGTCAATAACCAACTGGATGTTCTGAATAGCCTCACCAATAGAATAACCCACAAGGAATAACAAAATATCTAGGTGTACCAACCCATCTAATTGGTGTTGATAAGAAACCAACACTTGATCCCATAAAAGACACCACAGAACCCATGGTAATAATAAACTGTGTAAGTGGGAGGCCGAAGCTTGCGTGACTCACCATACCAATCAACACTACACTTGCCTAACCCAAACATGGAAAACAACTATATGATAACTCATAAAGCGAAATCCCAGATAGGGGTTCCAACTATAAATATATTCATACACATATCACATCTCACAAGGTGCCAACTGGGCTATCATGTCATATGAGAATTTAAACTATACATTAAAGCACTTTTAATTTCTCACCGGGCTATCACATCATTTAAATACTTAAATAATTTCTTTGAAAACACATAACATTCCAAACGAGCCTTTAGTTTTACATAATAAAATTCTTTTATTAAAAACATTTACAACTACTTCCATAACATCATCATAACTATTTTTAAAAATTGGAAATACAAATAGTTCCTAATGTCCTAAAAACAATTTTGAAACATTCCCCAACCATTCCAAACATAACACAAATAATCACTTATAAATGATACATTCCAAAAATTCCATAATATTTCAAAAACTAAGATGAAAAGACAAAAAACATGAAAATTCCAAGTAGGATTTCATACCATTTAAGAAACAACCTTCCTTTCTAAAGTACCAAACATGCCTTGATTTCATATATAACATTAAGCACCACATGATTACAAATCAATCCCAACAATTTCACATAATCACCAAACATAAAAACTAGAATTAATGAACAATGGGGTCCTTTTTCCCACAAAAACATAAAAGTCTCCCCATTCCACATACATGGCTCGAATCACGATTCAATTAATTAATAAAAAAACTCAAGGTAAAATACAACCCAAATCATAAATCTATACTTTAAAAACTAGTTTGGAATTTTATCAATCAAATCCAGTGCACATTAGACCAAATTCACATGTGGAACAAACTTATGAAAAATTTTCAATGGTACAATTATCACAACAAGGATTAATTTTACTTTTAAAGCACAAATTATATTTTTTGAAACACATTAAAGGCATAATCACATAGGTTCCAAAAAAAGATTTATTTGAAAAATAATTTTATCAAATTCTACCAACGCCAAATTCAACACAGAGAATCAAAGATAGCTTCCAAAAGTGTGTGAAACATGTATATAAATTTATTATGTAAATCCAAGTACTAATGGGATATAGTGAAAAAAAATCATAGAGACACCTACCTCGGTGGGGTTTAGATGCAACGAAACTTCAATAGAAGGAGTAACTGATCCATGGGGACCCTTTAGAAACCCTAAAAATCAAATGAAACGCATCACACCTAAACCCTACCCATTAGGGTTTTTCCAAACCCTATACACCCTAATTAAATAAGGAAAACTGCAATAGAGACTCACCTGGGGGAATTCACACACCAAAGAGGATATCCAGAGGAAGGTCGTGCACCGAAGGGGTTGGCCAGAGGAGGCCACATGTGAGAAAGGTGGAAATGCGAGAGTGAGAGAGTAGGGGGGGTACCTTCGTCAGAAGAGGGTGTGATGGAAGGGAGGTGCAGCCGCTGGAGGTTTTTGGAGAAGAGGAAGCACAGGGGAGGGAGGGGGACATGATGCTTATGTGGAAGGGGAGGTTTGCACAGGGAGGAAGAAGGGGGAAGGGGTGAAAGTGTATGGAAAAAAGAAAAAACCCCACTTAATAAAAAAAATAAAAAAAAATAGTTATAATAATAATAATAATAATTTTTTTCATTTCCTTTTAAATAATAATAACATTGATAACAATTTAAAAATAAAAATAATATAAATAACAAATTAAAAATATTATTATTATTATGTACACAATAACAATATTTTTATTATTATATTTTAAAAATTTACCATATTTTATAATCATAAAATTTTATGTATTTTTAATATTGGGCAACTACACAGTCACCTGGGCTAACTATAAGGTTACTGATAACTGCGTGGTGCATGTGTGTCATCCCAAAACCTACCAAAATTATCATACTTCAAAACCAATAAGTTATCACTCAACATGAACTTCAACAGGACTACTCCAAGACAAGACATAATAAAATAAAATAATTTTAAAGGTTGGGGTATGACATAATTATCCATTTTTCTTTATCAAAATATATAATATATAGTGTTCTCTAATATATAATTTTTATATGGTTATCCCTAATTGAGGGTGAAGCCTTTATACACAACTTTTGTATAATTTAATAGAACGTATAGTTTGTATGAGTACATGGTGATATTATTCAATTTCATGAATTATATTTTGTAATAATGACCATGAAGAATGAGGATATACACCCATATATAGACAATTTTTTGGTTTTTTAAATTGAATATAAACTTCTATACTCCAAGTAAATGGAGGAGCACACACATAATCTTGAGATTGGTTTGAGCACATATAGGGGGAATGAACTATATACCAATCTCTCAAAGTTCTATTTTTTTGTTGAACATATATTATTTTGGATTAATTTCATTTATGATTAAATAGTTTTTTTTAGATCCTATTAAGTTTAGAGTAAGGGTTCTTTGGGATAATACCATGAATTTTTTTAGATCCAATGCTTTTTTCCATAATATGTTTTACAATAGATTTATTCTGGGATTATCATACATTGTAGCATTAATGGGAGTCCTG
Source organism: Viscum album (assembly GCA_963277665.1). Lineage (NCBI taxonomy): Eukaryota > Viridiplantae > Streptophyta > Magnoliopsida > Santalales > Viscaceae > Viscum > Viscum album. The sequence goes on along the minus strand of OY728156.1, from coordinate 794,618,830 downwards.
AAAATAAATGGGGTGAGGTCTATTTATATAGATTCTTTGTAGAACACCTTTTAGGAGTTTAATTGTAGGTCAATTGTATGCTTAACCCTTGATTTACATGAGTTGTGTGGGGAGTATACATTGTATTGTGATCCATGAAGAATCAAGTTGGATGTAGTATGGATGCATGGTGGTTGTTTCATCACTAATTAATCTGGGTAGCTTAGGAAAAAGAGTGTAACTACTCAAAACATGATACATAGGTAAAAACAGTGGTTCAAACCTTGAGATATTGGAATCATTACCAATTCGGTGAGAGTCTATTTTTTTTATACATACTATAAGATCATTAGGTATGTTTCCTTATAGAAAAACATAATCCTTTTTTGGAGAAGTTGGATCATGTTTTTGTGATCCATTAATTATGAGCTAGAATATACCATTGGGAAGGATAATTTAGTTTAAAATTCACTGAGCCAAAAGACATAGACTCAGGTGGTGTCAGATTTTTAGTAGTAAATGATTACCATATTTTATAAGTATCATCAAGAAACTCTAGAGTAGAAAAGTGAAGTTACCCTTATATCATTGTATATAACTTATACATATTTGTAGGGTTTATATGACTTAGATATCAAATTTATAATGTCTATTCATTAGGGAAATTATATATGTGGGAAACCCACCACCAGGATAGTCCCATGATGCTGATGAGATTCTATATATCTGAGGCCATGTACTAATCCAAGTTATTAAATTTGAAGAACTAATTAGGGAATCATACCTATTTATGTGAGTTATAAATCTTAGTTTTACTAAGATGAACTAGGATATATGAAGGTAATATTTCTATCATGGGATAAAGACATGAAATATAGGGTTTATACCATGGTTCTCTTCCTAATAGTTTGGGATAGGTTTTGTAAGAACATCTAGGGAATATGATGATGTGTGTCTTATAGCGAATCAGTTTACCATGGTGTCTCATTTCATAATATTATGGGGGTAATTTATAGTTGATTATATGGTATGATTTATGTTTTTAGAACATTAAAATTACATACGATACCTCATAGGTATCATTTTAGATAATTAATACTACATTAAATAATGAATCTTGGAGGGATTAAAAAATGTTTTTTTGTAGATAGGTGCATCTGAGCACTACCGATTATCCACAAATATATGGTCATACCAATAATTGTATTCTGATATTAGAGGACATGTTGAGATCATAAATCCTAGAAATTGTTAGTTATAGGGAGAACCACTTTTCTTTAAAGGAGATATCCAGTAGAAATATCTCTAATATGTCCATTCGTATAGTTCCCTTTGGGTAATTTTATGGTTGAACATTCAATTCATTGTAATATTTGATAGATGGTGGAGAGTAAGGAATAATTAAGACAATTCTCTGGTATGAGAGGAAGGATCATATCTCGTTGATTGGGAAGAGATATATGACTCTTTAAGGATACATGGGTCGTGTGATGAACAGTGCTATCATCGTCCAAGGCCATCCACCTTGACTGTGACCAAACTCTCGAGCCTTTCCCTAAAATTACCATATACCCTTATGCTTAGACATAGAATTTAAAAAACCTCTTGAGTTGTGTTAACTTACCTATTTTAAAATTAATTGATTAAATGTTATTATATGAATTATATGTGGTGTGGATGTATCACATAACACTTGATCATTATTTAAATAATGCTTGAACCCTTTCCACTCATTGTAAAATGGACCACTTGAGATAAATAACTATTAATAGTAATGTTTACCTTGTACATAATCAAGTTTTTTAAATTATGTTATTTAACCCATAATACTTTTAAGTGAAATGAATTGTTATGTGGGTTTGACATACCCCCATGGTCCTTGGTCTCTTACGTGCTTAACAATTTTAATGGATCGACCCAAGGGAACTTTAAATTGGACTATAGAAAGTTTGATTTTGTGGCCTCCCAAATTATTAGTAATAGATTTAAGAAATATAGTAATTATGATGAATTTTATTTACAAGGAACTATTTAAATCTCATTTCATGTTTTTAACAATTAATGTGACATGTTAATGAAATCCCACTATACCTTGGGGAATGTTTGCTTCCTATTTACGAAATGTGTATGCTACGGGATTAAAGGTAAGTGGGATTAGCTTATTCTATATTATTAAAGTGGGGCATTGTCTAGAGTTGAGGACAAGGAATTTGAAACCCCCTTGGTTGAGGATGTTCGATATAGTTCCTCACATCCCTTAGATTTTTGTACATGACCTTCCATGACCCCTCAACTGGGATATTAGGCATGACCCTTATCTTTGTTACTCATGATACTCTCACATGGTGTCCCTAATTATTTTTCATAATCATGTATAAAATCCATTATTACTCATGATACATGTGCATTGAATCCCATATTACTCTATGGGACTCTTGTGACATTTTTTGGATGCCTGAGTTTCACCTCGAGTCTTGGATGGCACTACATATATATATAAGGCTATATATATTTCTACATATATAGTGAATATGTATACATAAATACCTATATACAACTATCATTACATATATAAATATACTTAAATATAGTTTGGTACTTATTCATGGTCATTTATAGCATAGGATGAAGGAAATATGGTCAGAAAAGTGTCCTTGGGGAACTGGATCATAACAAGAATTCATTTACATTTATATCACTAATTCAGTTCCGATATACTGGTGCATTCCATTATTTTATATTAAAAGACTGTATTTATTTAGAAACTATTTTTAGTGTCCAAATAACTATATCTCAAAACCTATTTTGGCCAACTTTAGGTACCCAAATAGATCTTTTGGTTACTATTTAGGAACTATATTTTTCTTTATGTTGTTTTCACTTAAGGAAAATGAATGAAAATGAGAGTTGGGTGCATCGTTTGAGCATGTACTTGGGATTCCCACCTGAAGTTTTCCTCTTTAATTTGTTTATTTTTATTTTCAATATAGCCATGATTATTGTATTATCTATTGTATGTCTTCAACTTGTACATTATATCATGTTCATGAATGATAACTCATTCATTTATTTTTTATTGATAGTTATTGTTATCTGATTTCACTTTATTATTTATATTTATTCAAATTATTATTTATTCGGATATACCATTCTTCCACTCTGGTAATGAGGTTATATTTTCCTTCTATACCATCATTAGGACCTAAATATTATTTGGAAACCTCTGGAATTCAAGGAGGTGGACTATAAGACCTATGGAAAACTGACCTAGGGAACTATTTTAGTGGATTTCAAGTCAGGAAAATACAAATTCCCTCTGGATTTTGTAAGTATTCCATTTTATGAATATAAATATTTGTATTTTGGGAACCATTTATGTTTATACTAGTCTGGGTAAGAGAGTGGAGAATTAATTTAGTAACCCATGACGATCTCTAAATTAGGTGTTGACCTAATAAATAAATGTAAAAGATTCTGATTCTTATTAGGATCTAATAGTTATACATATCATGTTGTGTAAATAAAATAATAAATTATGATCAAAATTAATAATGAAATAGTTGGATGGGATGCACTACCCTTGAATTTTCATTTATGGCATTCCTATTATACTCCCCAGGATATGGAAATTATACATGATGAAATATGGATTCCTTTGGCCAAAACATTGGGCCTATGGGCCATGTAATGGGTTAAATGTCCACTGGGCCATTGGGCTGTGTAATGGGTCTCCCTCTACCCAGTTAAAAGATGTATTTTCTTTGATTTAATAATAAATGAGTCTTCGACCCCAACCATTTTATTTGGATTCCGATGATAATTTTTATGATTCGGAAACCACATCTAAAGATATATGGGATGCCTATGGTTTTTTTAGGGATATGGGGATTATTCCTAATAATTAATAAACCTAATAAATTTGATATTTCTGTGGGATAAAATTCCCTCAAGGGTTTTATTATATACTAAGAACATATTTTTATTTCCTAGATAATACCCTATCAATGTAGAATAATGGGGAGGCCATAAATGAACTGTAATCACATAATATTTGACCCAAGAAATAATACACATAATGGGTTTTAATCATTTGACTTGATAAAATTGAAACAACCCCTCCCTAGATCCTTTTTCTATGTTTGTGTCTAGCTCACTACATGATTATGTGGTTGAGTTATCCTTATCTCATACAAAACTATAGAGTACCTAAACCTGTCGCATGTTCTCTTTGTACCTCCAATGCACATTGTATGGTTATCTTTGTCTAGGAATGTCACCGCTAAACTCAATAATTCTAAGGATTGTTCGGTATAGTAAAACTTCCATACATTGATGGAATAAAGGCCCAGTGATGGATAGCTGAATAAATTTCCCAGAATCCCAATTTGGTTGAATATTATCATAGATACAGTACCCAAATATAGTACTAGAACCACTGTATTGCTATTTCACCTTTATAAATTATCTGCTATTCAGTTTTGGGCTTGGTTTTCTTATATTATTACGAGGAGTATTTCTATCTTGGGTAATCTCACAACTGCACAGATTGTTTTATTGACATATAATATACTCTTTATAGATATCTATAAATAGCTAAAGTATTTATTGTCGATCCTGAATATCACCTAAGAACTTTAGGATCTAATTTTTTTTCTTATTATTTTTTTTTTCATTTACTATTAACATTATCATACACTTTTAATGAAATTGTATACATTTAGGGATGTCATTAGTGGTGGCCTACTGATATGTACTAACACTTTGGTTTGGTTTCTTTAGTTACTCAGTAGGACTTCATGGTTGTAGGATTGGATAAGGGAAATGTTCATATGATTGATGGTTTGACTAGATATCTAGGATGAGGCATCATAGATGAGATCATGCTATGACATGGGATTGGGTTTTTATTTTTTTCAATGTTTTTTATATTTCAGTTATTTTGGGACAAGATTATGTATGATCCACCCATGGTGGGTATTGATGTTTTCTATATTATTTGTATAACCAATAAATCATTCCTTTTTTTATAATGGAATGTGTAAGTTATTTTTACCACTTTTCATGAGGTTATTTATCGACATTTATCAGGATGTATGTAATTGTTATTAATTCCCCTATTAATGTATATATAATATGAGGGTATCGTATCCCAATGGGAAAACCTTATAACCTCCCTTCAAGGTCATATCTTTTGTAATATGTTGGGATCAAATGAGGTCATGTGACTCCCCCTACATGGACACAAGTGAGCAATCTGGGTCAGTGGGGCATTGAATTATTATCTACGAAAGTTATGGATAACATCATACTTATTTTGTAAAATTTTATACAGTGATACCCACATTCATTAATACCACATATAAGTCATAGAATAATGGATAAATTTGTGATATTATCATTAGTTAATTCATGATTTTAAAACCCTAGACTATATCCTTATATTAAACATTCCATGTCATCATTGATAAACAAACGAAATACCAAACTAAAAAGATTATAGTGTGAGTCTTTATATAAGTGTGAATGGAATTGAAGTTTCAAATCTACTCAAAAATATATTATAAGTCTTCAAGCATGACAATATATATATATATATGGATTGATTATATGGCCTTAAAAAATATACACACACCAAAAAATCAAGGTTAAAAATTTATTGAATAAGTGTTACAATTGAAATGTATCCCACCTTTTTATGGAACAATCAATAAACATCATGATGAATATTTATTCACATAAAAAAATAGTCTCTTTATTTTATAGGGACAATAATAAAGGGAAAACCAAATACTTACATAATAAATACACATAGTGAAAGACATTATAATTGATGATTGAATTTTTATAAAGAGTATAAACACCCTCTACATAAAAAAATTGGTGTATTATTGGTTCATCCACACTGCGGTTTTACATCCTTAATAAATAATCCACTAAATTATTATAATCTCAACTAAAATCATACTATAAAGCATCCATGAGAATTTGGAAAATAAATATAATAAAAAAATATTACCAAGATCTCATTAATAAATTCTCCAAATAAATATTTCATTTCTAGCTTCTAAAAAAGAAGTTATTTAACCACCACATCATAAGATATAATAATGTTATTAGTGTAATCCTACTTTCTGCATAAATATCAACAATAAAATAAAATGTCACAATTGATAATTCAAACCACTCATGCTTTATCAATACACTTCATTATTTTTCTTAAATCTCCACGTGCTCACAAACACCCCATTGTCATATAAAACAACATTAGTTTTTATAGGAAAATTTTGGGAAGAATATAAGCTCTTTATCTACCATGAATTCAACTAAAAATACCTTAATTCTATCTTAGAACAAAAAAAAGTAATTATATTATCCCATTTATTGTTACATGAAAATGATTATATTGTCTACCCCTTTGTAAGAAGTGATATTATTTTATTCTCTTGAGTTATTAACAAATGAAAATAAATTAAAGATGGAAAATATAATAATGAACTTATAGATATTTTGTGAGATAATTCAATCTAAAAATCACAATCATGTGTTGTAAATAATCTTTTAAGAGTATTTTTATCAAGATATCCAAAACATGATTTTTTATAGAAAAACCTTACAATTAAATATACCAACATTAAAAATTATCCCTTATGAATTAGTACATAATGACAATATTATTCAGCCATTAATATTCTATCAGATTCTTGCACAATCTGATTATGCTTTAACTGTTTCACTTAATTTGCATCATGGATGAAAAATGGACCCTTATGTATTCAATTTGTAAATTTATCTTGCATCCTTTGTGTTGTGTCTTGTGATGTTGTAGCATACTAAACCCATTTTTTGTATAAAGTGACTGAATTTTTCTTCATAAAGTACAAAAAAATACACCTCTGTTGATCCCATGTTTTTTGGAACCAATGAGATGGGGTAAAACAATGGTGAATACTTTTTTAGAATTTTAATTTTTAATTCAACCTCTTAGACTTGTCAAAATACCTATCTTTTCAATCTAAGTTACTCAAAATGACCAATTTTGTAAAAAAATAAACAAGGCATAAAAAATAATGATTTTCAAGGTTTATCTATAAAAGACTACTATTTTCCATGATTCTATGGTCCCCCAATCATGGATTCACATACTATATTCTGAATTGTTTAATTAAAATTCCACCCTAGTACAATCAAAAAAGAATCCCACCGTGTTCCTACATTAGATTCCTTCTATATTTCATAGATTTCCACTACACATTACAAGATATGATCCAAAAGTGGTGACAGTTTACATCGGTTCCATGATAACCCTATTCCACTAGGTGATGATATCCCCTTTAAAATAGAGTGGATAAACTGGTCTAACCATGTACAATATCATTAAAATCTATAATATGTATTGAAAATATCATGAATCATTTAAACATAATCTATATGATAAATAATCTTGTTCATCCTTCGTATTTTGAATATTTAGGCATACAACCCTAATTATTCTTCACAAGATCCCTTGGATTTAATATCATTATTCTCTCTTTGATAATTCATCGTATGGTGTTTTTCTAAAAATTAAAATCTCATCTAGTGTTTATGTGAACTCCCATTTTAATTTCACCTTATTTATTCATTTATACATGTATATATTCACAAAATAATATCATGGATATTAGTTTTCTAAAGTGAATTTTAGAAATGATTTGATCATTGATAACATTAATAATCATAACAATAATATCATGGATATTAAATCATATTTGAACTCTATGTCATCATTTTCATTAAATTATCCAAAAAAACATGGAGGTAATTTTCTCATTCAATAATTTACATATCATTGAATATTTTTCTCATTTAAATCCACATCACTCAATTCTTTTCTAATCTCCACCACATGTTAATTACATCAAGAATTCATGATATGGAATAGTGGATTGAGGTATGGAATACTTCTTATCATGAAAGAATATTTGGTCACACTTCACATAAAGGATCATGATATCATAATCCTTTAAGAACATGTCTCAAGCATCATCTGATTTAATATTCTAGAAATATACCATTTCTCATTTTAATATTTCTCATTTTTTTATTATAAGATCCTGGATTGATTTAATATCCTATGAAATGAGTATTGTATGAATCCATGATTTCTTATTGTCCTCATGTATCTTACAATATCAATATTTCTTATGAAATATACTCTCATGTATGGAACCTTATTTAATACATTGTAGAAATAAGATACATGTCTTTCTTCATCAGAGAAATCTCATTGTTTTTTTGTTTATTGGAAAAAATGGCCTATCATATGAAGTTTACATTATTATGAAAAGACCTTACTTCAATGAAATCAGATGTGATCCTAATATTACATCTTCTCCATATCATATAACCTAGAGGTATCTTCTCTGGAATCTTTTATGAAAATTATATATATGACAGATACTGTTTATCATCTACAAACCTACTATATTATAAAAAATTTTAACATATATATACACTATATATTAAGAAAACATATACATCATATAAAATCTTTAAACATTTTAACACATTTTCAAAATAGTCCTACACTACTCTTGCAGCTCGTGTTTTTATTTGAAGAATTTATTAAAACTAAGTCATAGCCTTTTTTAATCCACTCGAGACCTTCTTAGACACATCTAAATCCTTTTGAATATATTATATTTAGATAATTATTATATCATTAGTAATTGTATGGTGTTTCCATTTTCATTAATAGATGCCTTATAAGGCATGAAGTCCAATGCGAATACTCTAGTAGGATGGATACTTATAAGTTCCATAAAATTTTTCACAAAACACTTCAATCAAAATCACTATTATTAATCTTCAATATTATCTCAATAATAATCACCTGTAGGGCTTCTAAATTGATGTTTTCCATCCAATTTCATCAATAACTAGCAATATAACGATATGTTGAGCCCTCTGAAAGATTGTTGAATTCTTCCTATAATTTCTATTTTAATAATCACAAATCATTGTTACTTAATCGGGTTGGATTTCTCATATACATAATCACGATCTTTTAGTGAATCTGATTATATCGGTTGGATCATGTTTTTATCTCTTTGTTATTGATTTTCAAGTATTCTGGAAGAATTTTGGATCAAACAGGCACTTTGTGTTTTGTCAAGACAACGGTCGCACTGGTCCATATCAAAAGACAATGGTCGCACCGATCCATATCAAAAGACAACGGTCTCACCGATGCTGATCAAATGAGTCACCGATAATGACACATCGATGCTGATCATATGAGTCAACGAAGATGTCTCACCGATGCTGATCATCTGAGTCACCGAAGATGTCTCACCGATGCTGATCAAATGAGTCACCGATCATGACACACCGATGCTGATCAAATGAGTCACCGATCAGAACACATCGATGTCTAGCCACCGATGCTGATGCTGATGAGCTACTGATCACTTGACTCACCGATAGTCATAAACATCTATTTGAATTTCTTTATCTTTATTTAATCTAACCAACGGTCATATTAGGAATATTTTAATGCTCTATCATTTATTTAATGAAAGTTGTTGGATGTCAGGGAACCGTACCTCGTACCTGCAAAAAGAAATCATTTCTTTTGCTGGAGCTCGTGCTATAAATACAAGAAGTCCCTGTTGGTGCAAAAGAGACCCATGTGACAACGACGAGACACATATGAGTGAAAAGAGTGGTGGATGAGATAGTTTCAGAAGACAAAGAACCTCATACACACTCAAGATTACTCTAGAAGAGTTCTGTACATTCACGAGGACATTGAAGAACTTCATCGACTACATTTCTCACTATCTTTGAACCTGGATACCAAGCAGACCACACTCTGATTTTCAGACAAAAACCAGAAGAGGACTCAGAATCATTTCTGATCAAACTCAAGGAGTCCAAAGCTTCACTGAAATCACTAGAGCCATTTCTAAACTCTACATCTCTACTCTGTGATTCATTATTTTACATTTCGAGCAGTGTGTGTTATCTGCTGTATTTAACACACACACTGTCTTCTGTACTTTAACTGAAGGATCTGTAAATCCTTATTAAACTCTTTACATCTTTCATTTCCCACAGTAGTAGTGGTAGAGGTCGTGTGTGACCTGGACAGCTGGTTGCTGTTGTTCTGTTTCCCACGAATAACAGTGGTATAGGTCTTGGACCTGGACAGTTTTTAACTGTTGTGAACCACGATCCAGGGTGTGGATCAAATTTATAAAAATTATTGAGAGGAATAAGTATCGGCTAGAGACTGAACCTCTTGGTTATATCTGATATTCTATATCTTTCAAAGTTATTTTTTTATTCCACTGCTAATTACTTTAAAACGATAACTATTTTAAAGTCACTTTGATAATTAAACTCGCAAGTGTTTATATTAGTTGTAAATCAGTAATTTAGTTTCAAAAGTTAATCAACTCTTCGGATTGATTAACTGGGAAATGATCAATCCCTTGAGAACCCAACAGAACCTTTACTTTGATATAAATTCACTACATTTTAATTCAGTATTTTATTTGGGGGCTTTTAAGACAAAGTTTTTTAAAACATAAATTTTAATTGGAACTCAATTCACCCCCCTATTGAGTATCCACTCCGACCAACAATGGGTGTCAGAGGGTATTTAAATATTTTCTAAAGTAATCTGTTTTTCAACTGTGATTTTAGTTGTATTTTAAAGTTCTTAAAATTTCTGTTATTTCTAAATTTTTATCTCTTTAAAATATTTGGTTTAAGTAAGCTATCATGGATAATAGACTTGAAGGTGTTGCTACCAATAGACCACCATTTTTCAATGGCACTAACTATGCTCAGTGGAAAATCAAGATGAAAATTCATTTAGAGAGTATGGGTTTTGATATTTGGACTACTATAGAATCAGAATATAAAATTCCTACTACTGTTAGAACTACTTGGAATAAAGCTACTAAGGCTGCCTATAATAATAATTGCAAATCTATGAATTCCTTGTACTGTGCTTTAGGAGATGAGGAATTTAATAGAATATCTGCATGTAAAACTGCTTATGAAATATGGGATACCTTAGCCGTTTCTCATGAAGGAACAACTAATGTTAAGGAAATGAGATCGAATACTTATACTATTAAGTATGATAATTTTAAGATGAAGCCTGATGAAAGTTTTTCTGGCATGTATCTCAGGTTCAATGAAATTTTCAACACAATGACTTCTTTGGGAAAGGATGTTCCATCAAAGGAAAAAATAATGAGAATTCTGAGATGTCTATCTGAAATATGGAGAGGAACTTCTGTCTCCATTAGAGAATCATGTGATATTGGTGAAATTCCTGTTAAGGAACTAATTGGAAAGTTGATGATGTATGAAGGGGAACTCAAGGTTAATAAACAAGAAGAAGATGAACCATGAAGGAAGTCTGTTGCTTTCAAATATTCAACTTCAAAGAACAAGGATAAGGAGAAAATCCAAGCTATAAATGAAAGTTCAAGCTGTGAAGACAGTGAAAGTGCTTCTGATAGTGATGCTGAGATGAATCACATTTCCAGAAGGTTTAAGAAGTTTTATAGGAAGAAGAAGTTTTTCAGAAAATCAAATTACAAAAGTAAGTATGATAACAAGTTACATTGGAAAAAGAATTGGAAGAAATCTGACAAATCAGATGACGTTATCTTCTAAGAGTGCAAAAGAAAGGGACACATAAAAAGAGACTATCCAAAGTTGAAATTCAAGAAGAGGTATGAATACAAGTACAATAAGTTTAAGAAAGCCATGAAGGCTACTTGGAGTGATTCTGAGGATAGCTCCACTGAATCTGAAGTTTCTGAAACTGAACACAGAAATAAGGTAAACATGTGTTTTATGACAAACACCTCTAAGGCAACATCTAAAACTCCTGATTTAAAGTCATATTATTTTGATGATGATTCTGACTCAAAAAAAATTTCAAAATCTGAACTATTTGAATACTGTGATATGTTAGAGGAAACCTGTAATGTGCTGAAAGACAAATAGAAAGGTTTAAAGAAACAATATGCTTTAATTGTTAAACATAAATCTGATCTTGATATTGAAATGGAAAAGAATGATCAGTTTCTTAAATAAAACACCGAACTAAAATTATCTAATGAGAAACTCAAGAAATACTTAGAGAAATTTACCAATGGTAAAGATACTCTTACTTAGATGCTAGGTAAGCAAATAGCACCTAGATACACTACTGGTATAGGATACCAACATGGACAAAGGAAAAATTACCAAAACTAAATTCATTCCTAAATCTGGACAGAATGTAGCTAGTTCTAAAACATCATATGCTTCAACTAGTTGTATTCATATTTATGGATCTAATAAGATTTATATTTCACAATCTGTTGATTCTAGAAATCTTATGAGACCCATTAGACAAATATGGGTACCTAAATTTTTATTGGCTAACCTGTCTAGACCCAAGAAGATCTGGGTACCAAAATCATTTCCTATCTAAATCTGTTTTGTAGGGAACCTTCTTAAAGAGATCCTGTAGAAAGCCTTGGTATTTGGACAGTGGATGTTCAAGACATATGTCAGGAGAATTCTCATGCTTTAAAAGCTTAGTCAGAATTGATGGAGGGTTTGTCACCTTTGGTGATAACTCAAATGGAAAAATCATCGGCTTAGGCCAGATTGGTAACACTGACTGAGTATTAATTTATAAAGTTTTATTTGTTCATGGACTTAAATATAATTTGTTAAGTATTTATCAGTTATGTAATGATGGTTTTTATGTTAAATTTGAAAATTATTCTTGCAATGTTTTTAATTCTAAAAATGTTTTAGTGTTTTATGCTTTAAGAAATGAAAATGTTAATGCTGTTGATTTAAATTCTTTAGCTAAACAGCATATTACTTGTTTAAATGCTTTTCATAAAGAGTCTTGGATTTGGCACAAAATATTAGGACACTGCAATGTACATTCACTTAGAAAACTTGCTAGGAAGAACTTAGTTAGAGACCTACCCAAACTTGAATTTCCAGCAGACAAAGTTTGTAATCCCTGTCAAAAGGGAAAGCAACATAAAGTTTCTTTCAAATCAAAGAAAGAAGTTTCAACTTCTCAACCTCTCGAGTTGGTTCACATGGATTTATTTGGACCTTCCAGAGTTTCTAGTTTAAATGGGAAGCACTTTTTCTATGTTCTTGTAGATGACTTTTCTAGATACACTTGGGTATATTTTCTAGATCACAAAAGTGAATCTTGTTCTTGGTTGGTAAAATATTCCAAGTCTGTAGAAAACCTTAGTGGAATTAAGATTAAAAACCTAAGAAGTGATCATGGCCGTGAGTTTGAAAATCATGAGTTTGAATCTTACTGCTCACACAGTGGCTATAGTCACAATTTCTCTGCCCCTAGGACACCTCAACAGAATGGTGTAGTAGAAAGAAGGAATAGAACCCTATAAGAAATTTCCAGAACCATGCTAAATGAGTATGACCTACCTGTTTATTTTTGGGCTGAAGCTGTAAATATATAATTTTATGATATTAATAGAGTCTTGATCAGACCTGTTCTTAAGAGGACCCCTTATGAGTTATGGAACCATATGAAACCTAAGGTTAACTACTTCAGAGTTTTTGGTTGAAAAGTCTTTATTTATAATACTAAAGATAATCTTGATAAATTTTCATCCAAGAGTGATGAAGGAATTTTCCTAGGTTACTCTATTTCTAGTAAAGCATATAGAGTTTTCAATAAGAGAACCAAATGTGTGGAAGAATCTGTACCCATAAAATTTGATGAAACTGATCCACATGAACCTAAGAACTCTCTTGAAAATCTTGAAGATGATCTCTCTGTTTTGAACCTTAATGATAAAGACAGTGGACATGTAGTTAAAATATCCAGTTTTTGAAATTTTTCAGAACCTGCTTCTGTTGAACCTCAACCTGTAGATGAACCTGAAATCTTTAGTCCTACCTTTTCTAGACCAACTAGGATTCTAAAGAACCATCCTTTAGATGATATTGTATGAAATCTTGATAGAGGGACACATACTAGAGCTTCTTTAAGAAATCAGGTTGAACATCAAGCTTTTGTTTCACAGTTAGAACCTAAAAATATCAATGATGCTATCAATGATGAATTTTGGGTAATGACTATGCAAGAAGAACTAAATCAATTTGAAAGAAACAAAGTCTGGAAATTAGTAGAAATACCTAAGGACATTATAACCATAGGCACAAAATGGGTGTTTAGAAACAAAGTTGATGAATCTGGAAACATCATTAGAAACAAAGCTAGGCTAGTTGCACAAGGTTACAATCAAGAAGAATGAATTGACTATGAGGAAACCTTTGCACCTGTAGCTAGATTAGAGGCTATTAGGATCTTACTTGCCTATGCATCACACCAGAATATCAAGTTATATCAAATGGGTGTGAAAAGTTCTTTTTTAAATGGTTTTATTGTCGAAGATTTTTTTGTAGAACAACCACCTGGTTTCTCAAATCCTCATTTTCAAAATCATGTTTTTAAACTTTCTAAAGCTTTATATGGTTTAAAACAAGCTCCAAGAGCTTGGTATGAAAGACTTTCAAACATTCTTATTTCAAAAGGATTTAAAAAAGGAATAGATGATCCCACTCTTTTTATAAAAAGGATTTCAAAATATGTGTTAATATTACAAATCTATGTTGATGATATTATTTTTGGATCTTCTAAAAATTCTTTATGTACTGATTTTTCAAAGGTTATGCAAAATGAGTTTGAAATGAGTTTAATGGGAGAGCTTAAGTATTTTCTTGGATTTCAAATCTTTCAAACTAAAGATGGTATTATTCTAAATCAAAGTAAATATACTAAGGATTTATTAAAACATTTTGGTTTGGATAGTATTAAGGAAAGTGATATACCTATGAGTACTACCTGTAAATTGGATGTTGATGAAACTGGGAAACCAGTTGATCAAACCTATTACAGAGGTATGATTGGGATTTAACTTTATCTTACTGCTAGTCGACCGGATATTTTGTTTAGTCTGTGTATGTGTGCTAGATTTCAAGATAATCCTAAATAATCACAATTTCTGGCTGTTAAAAGGATTTTTAAATATCTTAAGTATACTATGAATTTAAGTTTGTTTTATCCAAAAGGACAATCATTTGACCTAACTAGTTATTCAGATGCTGACTTTGCTGGATGTAAGTTAGATAGGAAAAGTACATCTGGAACATGTCATTTACTTGGAAAGTCCATAGTATCATGGTGTAGTAAGAAACAGAACTCAGTTGCCTTGTCTACTATGGAAGCAGAATATATAGCTGCTGGTAGTTGCTGTGCACAGATTCTATGGATGAAAGACACTTTATTAGACTACGAATTTGATTTTAAACATGTTTCAATTAACTGTGACAACACTAGTGCGATCAACATATCTAAGAACCACGTGTCTCACTCTAGGACTAAGCACATTGATGTCAGACATCACTTTATAAGGGATCATTATTAGAAAGGTGATATTTCTCTAGAATTTATTAGTTCTGAACATCAATTAGCTGATATTTTTACAAAGCCTTTATGCTCTGAAAGAATGAATTTTATTAAACAAGAATTGTGTATGATTGATCTGTGAAACTGATCTATGAAACCGATCTGTGAAACTGATCTGTGAAACTGATATGTGAAACCGATCTGTGAAACTGATCTGTGAAACCGATCTGTGAAACCTGATCTGTGAAACTGATCTGTGAAACTGATCTGTGAAATAGATCTGTGAAACTAATCTGTCAAACCGATCTTTCTTTCTATTACTTTTTATTATGTTATAATTAATTGATTACTTTTCTCTTTATTATGGAAACCCTAAATGATGAAATAAATGATACGCGACTATTTATATTCCCCAAACCGTCGACCTTTCATTTCCCGCCAAGCCTTATATCCTCTCTTCTCCTCTACTTCGAACCTTCGAACTCCTGCATTCCCCAGAATATTCAAATGGCTAAGCAAAAGAGACCAAGAAAAGGATCAAGAAAGTCATGTACCTTCAAAGCGTGCTCGAGGCGAGTCGAGTAGTACCACTCAAAGATCAGTAAATCTGAACCTGGAAATTCGGATTGTCACTATAGAAAAGAAATTCAGTTCCGCCTGGCTTTTGTCAAGTAAGTCGCTATTGTTACAAGTTTTAGATTCGCAAGTATGGAAAGCCTGGTTCTCACATAACACTCGTGTATAATACCCAAAGCTAGTGCATGAGTTTTATATAAATCTGCAAGTTACTTTAGACGGTGTAGAGGCTGCCAGAATGTCTTATGTAGTAAAAGGAAAGAAAATATCTTATTCTTCTAAACAATGGGCTGAATGTTTAGATGTACCCCATGGGGGTCGGTATGAGGATTATGCTGGAAACATTCCTCCAACCACTGAATAATTCTTTTATGAGTTATCTTTAGAGCTTTTGACTAGAAATAGAGAGTCACGGAGAATCACAGCTTCAGAGTTGGATGGTGAATGTAGACTTCTCTTTAAGTTTATTCAGCACCAAATTTGCCCTAGGAAAGGAGATTTTGCTGATGTAAGATACCAGGATGTTTTTTTATTGTTTTTTCTAAAGACCCATGAGAAGATCAATTTGTGTAGATATCTAATGGTGCAAATAGCTGGAATGGTGAAACCTTCTAAGAAATCCACTGCTCTGTTCTATTCCAAATTGATCTCTGCTATGTTAAGGAATCTGGAATGTGTTGATGAAGCTGATGAGATAGATGAATCTGATAGTGATTTTTGTGTTAACAAAGAAATTTGAAAAAGGATGAAAATAAATTAGAACCCATGGAAGACGTGATGGGTTGCTGATGAGGACAAGTTGTATGAATCCTACAATCCCTCTGATCATGGAAAGAGGCCGAAGGGTTTGAGAGACCCTAGTTTGAAATCAGATGAGGAGCCAATTTACTATGATGATGAGGAAGAAGTAGATGTTGAAAGGAATAAGGACACTGAAGAGTCTGGTAAACAAGGGATGGAAGAAGCTGAAACAGAAGAAGGATGTATGTCACCTCTTGATGATAGGAGTGATCCTGATACTGTGAGCCATAAGAGAAGAGTGGACTTTGGATCTGCCAGTCCACCTTTACCCTTACCTGAATCAGAACTGGTTCTTGATGATGAAGAAACTAGTGACACTGAAGTATCTGACAGTGAAGTTTCTCTGAAGAATGGAAATGGGAAGGGAGATGATGATGATGATGATGATGATGATGATGATGATAATGATGATAGTGATAACCGACCAGTGGATGGTCTTGTTGTACCTCCAACAGAAACACATCAAACTGTACCAGAAACAAATACCAATGGCAATAGAGATTCTCTAGAAATCAGTGGAAAAACAAGTTATGATAAACCGAAATATTATATGTGTGCTGTTGTCTAGGATGATTATCCTAGTTTTGATGTTTTGGGTTTAGAGTATTCTAAAGAGGAAGAGGAAGAATCATAATCTGCTACGGGTGTGAAGGAAAGCCAACCAGTTGAGGCAAGGTCTGCTCATGTTGTTGATGCTGCAGATGTTCAAATACCTAGTTCTACTGTCTCTCAGTCTGATTTTGATAAGTTTAAAATTGAGTTGCATGCTGCTGTGAGAGATACAGTCAGAGAAGAAATCTCAAATTCAATTAGACCAGACCTGGCCAATACTGGTGAGTTTATTGGCAGGCACATAGCTTCTCTAAATCAGATTCTGAAGGATCTACAATCTGACTTAGTTTCTTTATCAAATGAATTTATATCAACCATCTCTGGTATGATGGAAGTGTTGAGGAATATAATTGAACATCTTAAGAATTCTGAGCTGAGAAAGTTGAAAGCTGAGATAACTCAGATAGTTTCTCAAGCCAGTACATCCAAAGTAACCAAGATCACTACTCGTGAGCTAGAGGCTCTAAGGCAGATTGTGCATGATGAATTGGTTTCCATTAGACAAGTTCTTGATTTGCACTTGTTGAGGAAGATAAAGGAGCATAGTGATCACATTCATAAGATGGTAACATTATATTCAACAGATGCCACTAAAGCTCAGAGAGAGATCAAGGAAAATGTTGATCATTACTTTTCAAAAATATATACCAAGCATGAGATGATCACGAATTTCAAAGTGTTGGCTGATAATCTGAAACTACCTCCTGTCACTCAAGCTTTCAAGACTCAAGTTCGTCAGTTGCAAGATTTTACTCCTACCTTGGAATGGTTCATGGAGAATAAGGATGATTTTGAGAAGGCTATGCAGTATGGTGCAGAAGTTATTCCGAATTTCATAAATATTTTGATGCCTTATCTGAATGCACAAGTCACAGCCATTGTGCTTCCCACTGCTGACCCTCTCAGTGCCTCTGATGTTGCTCCAAATCAGATCTCTGTTGCTCAATATCTATCTCACCTATGACCAGTTCCTCCGAAATCATCTCAACCAGCTCCTACAGCTCCACAACAAATCCTAGTGGCATCCTCTCCTCCACCCTCGAGAGTCATCTTACCACCTTTTCAAATTCTCCCCGTTCAACCTGCCTCCAAGCCTTCCAACGTACCAACCATTGATCCTTATGACAAAGGCAAAGCCCCGTTACATCCTCAGAAATAGTTGTGTCTTGTTGTTGATAGGGTGAACCTTGTTGTGTTTGTACTGTGATATACCTTATAAACTTTATTCTCTTTTCTTTTTATTCTCTCTGCTGTCTTATTTTAATCTCTTCTTTCTCCGTTTTCCCTCCTTTTTGATTATCCCAAAGGGGGAGAAATCTATATATGGGGGAGATTCATCTCTTCAGGTGGAGATTTATATCTCATTGTTATATCTATGGGAGAGGAACATACTATGGCAGGTTGAGAAATGTTTACATAAATATATAAAGGCATAAATTCAGGGGGAGATTTATATCTCATTGTGTTTTTATTCTTATTATGCCTTGTCACTATTATTGATGATATATTATATTTTTATGCCTATGATTTGTGATTATCAAAAAGGGGGAGATTGTTGATCCTTCTAGAAGATTGTTGAATTCTTCCTATGATTGCTGTTTTAATAATCACAAATCATTGTTACTTAATCTGGTTGGATTTCTCATATATATAATCAAGATCTTTTAGTGAATCTGTTTATATCGGTTGGATCATGTTTTTATCTCTTTGTTATTGATTTTCAAGTATTCTATAAGTCTTCTGGATCAAACAGACACTTTGTGTTATGTCAAGACAATGGTTGCACCGATCCATATCAAAAGACAACGGCCGCACCGATCCATATCAAAAGACAACGGTCTCACCAATGCTGATCAAAAGAGTCACCGATCATAACACACCGATGCTGATCATCTGAGTCACCGAAGATGTCTCACCGATGATGATCATCTGAGTCACCGAAGACATCTCACTGATGCTGATCAAATGAGTCACCGATCATGACACACCGATGCTGATCAAATGAGTCACCGATCAGAACACACCGATGTCTAGACACCGATACTGATGCTGATGAGCTACCGATCACTTGACTCACTGATAGTCATAAATAGCTGTTTGAATTTCTTTATCTTAATTTAATCTAACCAACTGTCATATTAGAAATATTTTAATGCTCTGTCATTTATTTAATGAAGGTTGTTGGATGTCAGGGAACCGTACCTCGTACCTGGGAAAAGAAATCATTTCTTTTGCTGGAGCTCGTGCTATAAATACAAGAAGTCCCTGTTGGTGCAAAAGAGACCCATGTGAAAATGATGAGACACATATGAGTGCAAAGAGTGGTGGATGAGATAGTTTCAGAAGACAAAGAACCTCATACACACTCAAGCTTACTCAATAAGAGTTCTGTACATTCACGAGGACATTAAAGAACTTCATCAACTACATTTCTCACTATCTCTGAACCTGGATACCAAGCAGACGACACTCTGTTTTTCAGAAAAAAACCAGAAGAGGACTCAGAATCATTTGTGATCAAACTCAAGGAGTCCAAAGCTTCACTGCAATAACTAGATCCATTTCTAAACTCTACATCTCTGCTCTGTGATTCATTAATTTACATTTCGAGCAGTGTGTGTTATTTGCTATATTTAACACACACACTGTCTCATGTACTTTAACTGTAGGATCTGTAAATCCTCAGTAAACTCTTTACATCTTTCATTTCCCATAGTAGTAGTGGTAGAAGTCGTGTGTGACATGGACAGCTGGTTGCTGTCGTTCTGTTTCCCACAAATAACAGTGGTAGAGGTCTTGGACCTGGACAGTTGTTAACTGTTGTGAACCCCGATCCAGGGTGTGGATAAAATTTATATAAATTGTTGAGAGGACTATGTCTCGTCTTGAGACTGAACCTCTTGGTTATATCTGCTGTGCAATAACTTTCAAATTTATTTTTTTATTCCGCTGCTAATTACTTTAAAACCATAACTGTTTTAAAGTCACTTTGATAATTAAACTCGCAAGTGTTTATATTAGTTTTAAATCAGTAAGTTAGTTTCAAAAGTTAATCAACTCTTCTGATTGATTAACTGGGAAATAATCAATCCCTTGAGAACCCAACAGAACCTTTACTTTGATATAAATTCACTACAGTTTAATTCAGTATTTTATTTGGGGGCTTTTAAGACAAATTTTTTTTAAACAGAAATTTTAATTGGAACTCAATTCACCCCCCTCAAGAGTATCCACTCCGACCAACACGATATTTAAAGAATAATTTGTATTTTAATTTTTATATCCATATTTACAAAAAAATCACTTTATTCATCTTTTTACTTCAATCTCCCATTTTGTATTTTTCATAAAAACCCCATTAATCTTCACTAATGTTTATATAATTCATCACCCCTTGTTGAAAATAAATACAAAGGTAATATAAGTGTCTTCTATAATAATTATCTTTACATTCCTTTTGAACAAATTGTTTTCCCTCAGTTAATTATAATAAAAATTTTATCCTATTTTGAGACAAGTATGGTACTAAATAGTTTTATTACAAAAGATCCAATACATAGTTAACTCTAAGTTGATGAGGGATAAGCCAGTGTAAAATAAGAGTGATTTAACAAAGGTGGTCAATGTTATCTGTAATTTCACATGCATGAGATTAAAATTCAATTCCCATTTTTGTGGAAATAACACCCCAAGTTTTTATGAATATCTTTTCTTTCCAATATATTTTATTTCTTCTATATATTTTTTAATATGAAACACAATGTTTTAATGAAAAACAGCTTTCTATTAAAAATATTGTTATTATATGTGACTATTATATCCTAATTGTTACATTTTATTGTATGAATAAGATATCCTAATTTTAAAAAATTATGTATGGTGGTTTTTTATAAATAAAATTTTTTATAAATAAGTAATTAATTTTATCTAAATTTTTTATATGATTCTAGAACACATTTTCCCCAAAAAATAATTTTAATTTATTATTTTAAAAAATAAAAAAATTACAATTTTTTACTTATATAAAATTTATTAGAAAAAACATAATATTTTAAATAATGATGTCAAAATTATCTTGGATTAAATATTTAATAAATTTTTTAATAGATAAATTTTTTGATGAAAAGTGAAAATTCTTAATTTTTGTAATAACTTCCATTCTTGCAATAAATTTAAAACATCCAATTTCCTTTAATATTATTTTGAAATTAAATTTTGTTAAACTAATTTGTTATTAATCCAATTTAAGTCATCAAAATCAATTTTATGCTCAAATATTATATGAAACCATTTTATACTTTTGAAACCCTTTTCTTTGTAAAACTGTTGTTTATACAATTTTTTGTTTAATTTTAAATTAAATTATTCCACATGTGGGAATTAAATTTAGAAAATCATATTCCATATTATCAATTATCATAATTAATATTATATACTATGGTGAAATTAATATATTTCGTATTGTATCATAAAGATGGTAAAAAATAATTATCATCGTTAAGGTTAATGCAGGTTTACTAGGGTTAAACTAAAAAGATAAGATTTAAAATAACATAAAAATCCATTAATTAAAATTATATAGGCATATTTCAACCATTTATCATGTAATTTTCTATACTTAGATACTTTTTATCATTTTGGTGTGTTTAAAACTTGAGTAAAACTTTTTCTATTAAAAATTTCTATGTGTGTTATCTCGCCCACTTGTAAAAAGAAACCCCCTATCATATACTTTTCACACATAGAAAGCATTTTATAATGAAAGAAACCCACCCAAATATCATTATTTATTCCCTAAAAATGTTATGGAGTTATTATTTTTATTAGGAAACCCCTCTATAATCGATTTTGGCACAAACCTCAGGAGGTTGTTTGGAGTTGAGGTATCATTCTTAACAAAGAGATTTTGTTTTCTTTCTTATCCCACAACATTATACTCTTCTCAAAATATTTTTATATAATAAAATAATTATCCTTTATATATTAATATGTTATTATATTAATGTTAAAACTTATATCTATCTACACCTTTATCAAATTGGAAATGAAATTGTTGATCATGTGTGTGGTAGACTACTACCTTACAAACCAATGTAATTCATTTTCCATCACCACAAAGCACGGATGGAGATAATTTTTTATTTAATATTTATATATTAAATTTATTAAATTTAAAAACTTATTTAATTATAATATCACATATACCTTCTTAAAATAAAATTTTTTGGAAAGCAATAATGCTTATCGTGAATACGTGTGGACTACCGCTTCCATTAATCCTTATGATTATTTTTTCATTTTATCTTTACATGGATAGTATAAATGATATATTTAATTAATTTATGTGATATATATGAAATAATAATGTCTCTAGGAATGTGAAATATTATTTACATTTCTTTTATTCTATTCGTTGAGAAAATTCAAACAACATTCATGTGTACATATGACCTAATATCTCCTGAAACAGTGTAATTAATTTTCTATATCTTATTTTTATGTAAGAAAATATATGATTATATAATGAATATATATGAAATTTATATAATTTTTTTAATTTTGGAGATGATTTGAAAACAATTAAAGTAAAAGGAACAAAATGACTATACTAAAGAACATATGAAAAACAAAGCTGTTATTAAATGAAAAACTTAATTTATAAAAGATTTTTTTATAGATGGGTGATATAAGGTAATAATTAAATCATATATGGAATTATATAAAGGATTATTTTTAAATAATATATTTATAATAAACATATATTTTTTACACATCAGGTTTGAATGTGTATTAATAAAGTTGAGACTTGAGGTAAGGGTTTATCGTCTCAAATTATCTTCCATGGGAAATATGTTATATTATGAAACTGTATTGTTTTTTGATGTGTATTTACTACCAATTTTACATGTTATATCATGATTATCCTTATGTTAATTAAATTTAAATATTCATTTGATTTTATTCGTTCATAGTGTTTATGATTAAAAAGCAGTCCAAAGTAATAATGGATTTCAGTTTCTCATTGATTTCTGTGGGACACATGTCTTATTCACCACTTATTTATTTTAGGTTGTGTATATACTTACCATGAATTTAATTTTAAGATAATTTCATAATATTTATGTTTTATAAATATACATATAATTTACATTATTTCATGGGTCTTATGATTCATAAATTGCTAAATTGGTAATGTTTTTATGTTACAATCTCATTTTTATTTAACTTGTTTTTTATTATGATTCTGATGATGAAATATTATGATACATCTCCCAAGGAATGCACAAATATTATACCCCAATATTTATTTCTAAATAAGAAATTATTATCTTTAATTTTCTTCTATTTAAGTACTCATGATAAAAAAATAATATTATTTTTAATGAAAATTGATTTATTTCTCTCTTCAGTTGATAATTAATTTTCAACCATTTCCTTGTAATCTAAAAATATATTAATCAATGTTTTTATATTATCAAAATATTTTTAAATTCATTTTTATTCATATTTTATTTTTCTTATAAAAATTTTCAAAATTAATCTTCTATAAACATTCTAAAATGTGGTTCTTTGGACTTTTACACAAAAAATATTAAATTAATATTTGACTTAACATATAGGGATTGAACAGTATTTCCCACATTCATTTTTCCAGTGATTTAGATATTCCCTTAAATGTTTCCAATACTATATTCACTGAATTGTTTTATTTAATATATGGGATTATTTTTTTTTTCATTTTTAATAATTGATTTCTAAATGGAAAAGTAATTTATCTCATGAATTTTTTAATGATATTTATATGGAATTTATATTAATCGAAGACCAAAAACATTGGTGATGCTTTTTTATATGATAAATGGTAGTATAATTATTGTTTCTCTATATGTTTTATAATCATGATGGTAATATTTTTATGAAACTAATTCATTTTCTATGTTACATGATTAGATAGATTGTTGAAATGTTTATGAAATTCCATTTCATTTCATAGGTTATGATTTGATGATATGATAAATATTTATTGAGTTTTCATCACATATATGTATGGTATTCATTATGCAATTAGTAGGATGATAATTATATAACCCTCTAATGCATTGGTAAATGTATAATGTTCTATAAGATAATATGATACATTTAATGTCATCACAATTCCAAAATTGGGTACATTAGAGGTTATCTCAAGCCTAAAATAGGGCCCACTAGAGGTTATCCCAGTTAAGAAGTAGGTACAAAGTTAGTTATCCCAATCCTAACATTTATTGAATGTCTTGGTGATTATCATTTACATAATGTTTTTTATGATCATGTGTACGTGAAAAATCTATGTCTTATACCAATGTTATGATTTCATGTCTAGTGTAATTTTATTTGACTATGATTTATGTTTTAATGAAATCCAAGATCTATTCTATGACTCAAGATTATGATCCTTATTATAAAAGGTATGGTTTTACAACATCACTTTCATGTTCTCATAACATTGTACTAATGTTATTCAAATGTGATCATTAATATCTTCCTTGTATAAAATTTATGGGTGAGATCACTCTTTCTTTTATTTCCCTTACTATGGTTAAAAAGGAAGGTTTTATGTATGATAATACTACAAAATATTCCAGTTGTGATGAAATTAGTAAGAGATGATGTAGTTGACTTATATACCAGTTTTTTATAAATCCGAGTTCCCAAAGTCACTATATCTAGTTAATTTTGGCATGGATGGTTATATAATGTGAATAATTCTATTATATTAAGTGATATATTTATTTATGAAATGTTTGGGTTCTTAAAGATGGGGTGAAATAAATTTTCAGTTAACCTTTATAAAAAGTGATGAGAAAAAATTATTTATATCCATAAGGATATTTCTAAGTATAGTAAAATGACTACGAATTTTGGTAATGAAAGAGATAGTGAATTAGAAGAAATTACATCCTTATCTAGGTACTACAAGTGTGTGTGGCCTAGTAAAATTTTGTCCTAGTTGCAATGACCCATAAAATACACATTTGGATTTGAATCGATCAACACCTAAGACACGAAAACGTGCCTTACTAAACACCTAGTTTTACTCTCCTAGAGGATTTGTTTTGGAAATTCACTGACTATTTTTAAACCATCATGAGGGATTGAAATAGATGGTAACCATGAATGACATAGGTTAAACCCGAGGACTCATATATTAAAAACCATTTTTCTTGAGTTTGATATCCTATGAATTAATTTTCATGATTGATCACTCTGGTCAAATATTCATGATGTTCATGGTAAACAATTTCTTAGAATGGGATAGAATAAATAATTACTATGTTGATGAGGTAATATGAAATATAAAATATTTATGTACCATATTTGATCTTAGTTACTTGAATTCTTATATATTAGGAGAATTATCAAGGAATTATTATTCATATACTCATTGATTTGATGTTGAATTAACAATGAAATCACATAATATGAAAATCATCACATATAATGTCTATGGTTTTTTCCGGCTGAATTTTGTGGAAATATGATTCAAACAAGTCTTGTTATTCTACCTTTGGTTGAATTATATGTTATATTAGGAATGTATTGGATTTCTCTATATAATTACAACATCAATTTTTGAACAAGGGAATTGATTTTTCATATTCTGAACCAACCTATGTTTATATGTTGGTCAGATTATAAATGTAAACATCCAAAGGAAATTACATCCATTATATGGATCTTGAATTCAATTCAAATGGTTTTTATATAGTACATGTTTGGAGAGAAATTCAGCATCAAATATGTTCCTATTTTGATGGAGTTAAGTTATATATTTATAGAATTTTTACCCAATATTCTACTCAATCATGAAGTTTAGTTTTCTATAGAACTAATACCTAGTGTTATAACTGTTTAAATGTATCCCAATATAATTAAATATAACCAGTTTCATGAATCGTTGAAAAATTGCAGTGGTATAATGAAAATCGATTTATGCATCCAATTGAGTCACCATGGGGAGAATTTTCCCTTTTTTGTTACGAATAAATATAGATCAATTGAACAATATATTAATTATCATGGATGAAACAATATCACAATAAATAACTAGTATCATATACCCTATATTGATGTATTATTTTACCAAAAACACAGAGCTCAATAATTTTTGAATATTGACCTTTTTTATTTAATAATTTGAGGGTTAATAAGGAGGATATATCCAAGATAACATTTCTTAAAATGTATAGATACTATGAATATATATTAATTCAATTTGGTTTTACTAAATCTCCCTATATTTTATTGATTTAATGAATACAGTATTTAATTATTTATATAATTAGTATTTTGAATTATTTATAGATTATATTATTATTTATTAATATGTTATGGTAGAGCATGATGATCACATGGGAATTGTACTGAACACCCTGAGCATAGAACGGTTTTATGAAAATTTTATAACATGTGTTTTTAGAGAAAAAATGTTTCATTTTTGTAATATAATCTAATGATATGGTATATCAATGGATCCATCAAATATAGGGGCTATTTATAATTTCCACAATAAAATCACTATGATAAAAATCTTATGTTTTCTTGGTTTCACTGAATATTATCGATGATTTTTGGTGGAGTTACCATTACTATCTAATCCAATACTCATGTTAACTCAGAAGGGAGATAAGTTCATTTGAATATATGAATGTGATGAAAATTTTTAAGTAACTAATGATAAGGTTAGACAAAACACTTGTTCTTACATTACTATATAGTGGATAAGTAGTATGAATTTATAGTGATGCATCAATGATTGGTTTGTATATGTTCTCATGTAGAATTAAATGGTTATATAGTTTTCCTTGTGAAAATATAAGGTTCGAGATAAAAATTTCTGAACTAATTATTAGGAGTTAACTAAAAATATTCTTCATTATAGATATAGAATTATTATCTTTATGAATAAACGTGAGATATATATACTGATCATAAAATATTAAATTATATATTCAAATAAATATAGTTATATATTTGTTTGATAATTTTATTTCAACAGATTATAGATAATGACTAATCAATGCATTAACACCATTGGAAAAAGAACAATTTGATTGATGTTTTGATTCAATATGATCATGTTATCTTATCAATGATGAGGATCAGAAAAGATCTAATATTTTTGGATTCATAATGTTTTGATATGAAAATAATGAATAAATAAGGAAACTGTTTTCTTTCTCAAATGAGTGTTCAACCATCTATCCATGTGAATATTAAATAGCTATAGAAATAATATATAGAGGTGAAAAATAAGGTAACAAAAGTTCTGGATTTTAACCGCTATTATGATCTAATTATATGATTCACTAACCATTTATGTGTTCTATCCATAAAAGATTTGAAGAAGTATCTTTTAGACAGATCCCAGAGTGCTTCATTATCGATTCATTCAATGGTGACAAATATGTATAGGAATATGATTGAGTATTTTCGGTGGAATGAAATAAAGATACATATTGAAAAAAATTTATCCCAATGATTGGTAAGTAAATAAGTTAAAGATTATAGGTAAATTTATAAGGGGATGTTAAAACAATTACTTATAATAGAAGATAAATGGTAAAGCATCACTATGGATTTTATAGACCCCCCACAATAGAGAAAGGGAATAATTATTTATGGGATGTAGCATATTTTCATATGAATTCAAGACTCATCATTATTATTTGGGAATAGTTTTATCTAGATAATATTTCTAGGATATACATTAAAAAGTGGTGAGTTTTCATGGAGTAACACAATCTATTTTTCAGAATTGGATATGAGTTTTTTTAATGTTCTAGTAATGTATTCAAAATTTTCTTTATATGGAATTGAGTTTTATGATTGTGCATCGTCATTAGACTTGTGGTCAATCTAAGAGTAAAATTCAAACCCTATATGTTATTTATATATTTTTTATTTTTATAGAAACTTTTTTTGGGATCAACAACCTCTTCTAATCGATTTTTCATGCAACAATACCTTTCATTCAAGCTCTCTAAAGAATCATAATGAATCCTTCTATAGAAATAAGGATAAAACTCCTACATGTTGGGATGATGTTGGGGAAAAATATATAAGTACCCAATATAGTATTGGAAATGGAAGAGAAATTAATATACATTAAACAACACATCATGATATCTCAAAGATGATAGAAAACTTTTACTGGCTATAACCAGTGTGATCTGGAGGTTGAAGATAGTGATAAGGTTTTCCTATGAATTTATCTATGGAAAAATGATGTGAGATTCAGGTTGAGATGAAATTTGATCCCAATATATGTTGATCATTATATGATTCTTGATTATCTAGGGAAAGTTACTTATCACTTGTAACAGCTACTGAACCTCTCTCATGTTCAAGACAGGTTCCATGTATCTCTCCATAAGAAGTACATGACTAGACTTTCACATGTATTGAAATAAAATGTCATACAACTAGAGTAAGATATTTATTATTATAAAAAATATTTCATATCTTAAATAAAAGTGTGAAACCTATATAAAATAATACCACACAAATTATCAATGTTTTTTTGTCAAAACATAAATTTGAAGAAGCTACATTGGATTCTAAGGATATAGTGAAGCAGCGGTATCCTCATTTTTTTATAAGAGTGATGAATTTAGAGAGTGGAACTATTTTATAGAGGGTTAAATGTAACAACCCAATATTTTATAAAATATTACTTTCATTAATTGTTTTTAATATTTTTTTATTTATTTTGTTATATTGAACAGTGAGTCTTGACGAACCGTAAAAAATATTATTATTAAAAAATAACCATTGTAACCTAATAGTTATATTTATCAATATGAATAGGATTTTTTTTTGAATTTTATATTTTTTGATTTAGATAATGAATATATATTATAAAATAAGTAATTCATTTTTGGTGAAGCCTTTTCATTTTTCCAAATTAAAATTTTCTCCAAAAATGATTTTCATTTATTACTATTAAAAACCAATAAAATAAATTTATGTAAATTTTATGAAATTTATTTGAAAATATTGATCATAAATATTGATATAAACATGTGAAATTTATTTTTGAGTATATGTTTTAGATATTTTGTTTTGAGAATATTAATTTTTTATGAAAAGTGAAAACAATTATCTATATTCAAAACTGCCTTTCTATTTAAAGGATTAGTAACAAAACAATTAAGATAGTTTTAAAAGTAAAATTAGTTCAATAATAATATTATTTATCTAAATATTCAATTTGAATCTATTTTACATTCAATTTTGATATAACAACATTTTATACTTTTGAATCACTTTTCTTTGGAAAACCATTTTCTTGTCACATCTGTTGGATTAATTTAAAATATAAATATTAAAATTAAATGAATATAACCTAAAAAATGGAATAAATTTTTGGAATTAGTATTACTAATATTATGTAATGTTTTAAACTTAATTTTTTCATATTCAATTTTTAAAAAATAAAAAATAATTATCCACTTTAAGGTCAAAACGAGTTTACATGGGGTTAAACTCAAAGGGTTGGGGTTAAATAACCAAAATAATTATCAAATTCCTATTTTATACCCATATATATAATATATATATATATAGTTTATAATGATCCATTTTGGATCCTTTTTCATGTTTATAATGTCAGTATAACATTATATTTTCATATACTTCCGGTGTGTCCTCTCCCTCACTTATAAAATGGCACCCACTCCCCTCCCCTCTTCAGAATTACAAACCCATTTTTTCAGACAATACCTACAAAAATCTATTCTTTTAATATCTAACCATGTCCTAGAGTACTTATTTTAATTTTTAAAACCTTATATGATTTTTTTAGTTCAAACCTAATAAGGTTTTCTGAATACGGTGTATCGTTATTAATATCGAATTTTTTGTTTTATTTATTATTCAACGACCTAATAATCATCTTAAAATATGATGATATTATCAAATAATTAACTTAAATATACTGATATTTTATTACGATAATTTTATAATCTATATTTATCTCATACTGTATCAAATGGGAAACGAAAGAGTCGATCGTCTATATGACAAACTACCGCCTCACGAACCGATATAATTCATTTTCCATCACCTCCACTCATGGATGGAGATAATAATGGATTTATTATTTATATATGAAATTTTTGGGGTATTTAAATTTTTTTAATTAATATATTACATCTATCTTGTTACCTTCCAATCCATTTGAAAAAATAGTTTTTCCCGTACGTACATGTCGACAATCGCCTCCATGAAGCGATGTGATTCGTTTTTTATATTTTGTTATCATGGGTGAAAAAATTGACAGATTTAATGAATATAGATATATATATTAAATAAGAAATAAAATATATTTTTTTTAAATTTTACATACTACTTAACATTATTATTTATATTCTTTGAGAAAATGGTAATAACATTCTTGTATACAAACGGTCCACCGTCTCCAGGAATGGTGTATTTCCTTTTATATCACTAATTTTTTAGGAGGACCAAAAATTAATATATATTGATTATATATTATATTTTTATCATTTATATATTTAAATATATTATAGTATCATAATTAATTTACAAGGACCAAAACTTCCGAACCAAAATATACATAAAAATGAAGTACTTATTACCTAAAATAGCAACTTCAATAATGGATTTTTATTAAATTGGTGATAAATGAATAAACATAAATCATATATGGTATAATATACTTATGATTATTTTTATATCATATGTTTATAATAAACCAATATGTATTATATTGTATTTTCAGATGTGTCTTAATAAATTTGAGGCTTGAGGTAAGGGTTTGTTGTCACCAATTGTCTGAATTGGGAAATATGTTATATTATAAACACATCTACATTTATAATGTTTATATTACATAAATTAGGACTTTTTATATCACTAATATCCTTATTTACATGATAATTAATGTTTTACTTCAATTTATTATTTCATTGGTCTTATAATTCAAAATATTACCATAGTGGTAAGGGATTTTTGTCTCGCTTTTATATTCGTCACACACATGCCATATTCAGTAATTATTTCTTATCTAGGATGTATATACTAACAATTAATTTCTTTTATGATTATTATAAGAAAATTATTGGCTATAAATACCCATCTAAGGTTTTTCATTCATGGGTCTTACAAATCAAACATTATTAAAGTGGTGAAGGATTTATGTTGTAATCCCAATGTTTATCAGCATTTATTATGATTATTCTACCAAAGTTAAAATATTATAATATATTTCTAAAGAAAGACATGATTATTATCATACACTAGTTATATATATATATAATTTATACATTCCTTTAATTTTACTCTCTTTAAGTACTCAAGTGACTAATATAATTTATTTTTTATAAAAATCAACTTTATTTCTCTCTCCAATCAAAAGTATTTTTTTCATCCATGTCTATGTCTTCTAAAAATTATTCAAATAATGTTTTTACTATTATGAATAAAATTAAAGTCCTTATTTATATTTTTTTCACATATTGGGATAAAATGATTCTTCTTGATGCTTTCTAAAATGATGTATTTTTGACTTCTTATCAAAAATATGGATGAAATATTTGGTTTAACTTGTATTACAGGAATGGTATTTATCACCATCATGACAAATTAATTACTAATAGATTGTCATATAATTTTCACTTTTTAATTTCAATGAAAATATTTTATGGCATATTTTTTTTCTGTTTTATGTTTTAAAGAATTGGTATCTATATAGAAGGGATATTTTTTGGAATTATTTTTTAATAAACTATCTATGGAATTTCTATACGTCAAATTAAGTAACTTTTGGTGTTTCTTATATTTTATAGCAGATATGAACCAATTATACCATCATTATTCATTATATATATTGTTTATTATTATGACGATGATATGCATTTTAAAATCATTCATTTTTCATGGTTAATTCTATTATAGATTCATGAAATGTTTAAAAAACCCCATTTCATTATACATGTCTTGATTTGATGAAATGATGAATGTTTAATGATTTTTTGGAACACGTATTTATAATATCCATCATGTGAAATGTGGTCCTAGAATTATATATTCCTACAATGAATTTGGTAATGTTTAATGTTTTACAATCTCAAAGGGTTTACATGAGGTTATCCCATGCCCAAAAGTGGGTACGTAGGAGATTATCCCAAACCTGAAGAATGAACATGGGTGGTTACCCAAATCCAAATATTTTATAAATGTTTTGGTGTGTAGCTTTTCCATGAAATTTTTTACAATTATGTGTATGAAATAAATCTATGTTTTATTCCAATGATATGATCTCATTGATTATGTACATCAATTTCATTCTGATTCATCTCTTATGAATAGTCAATATTTATTCCTTGAGTCAATATTATGATAATATATATAAAGGGTATGGCCTTAAAAAATTATTCTCATGGTCTCATACCCATATACACATTTTATGCTTCTATGATCATTGATATCTCCCTTTTTACCCTTACTGATAATTTGATTTCACCCATTCTTTTGTTTCTTTTCCCCACGTTATCAATTAATATTGTATGTATGATAATTCTATTAAGGATACTAGTTATGAATAACTTAGTGGGATATGACTTTGTTCACCTATGAACCATTTTTTTGTATCCATGATTCCAAAGGCACTGGGTCGAGATGAATATAGAATAGAATATTATGTTATATAATGAATATTAATTTATTAAGACATTATATCTATATATGGAATCTCTATATAATTACAAGGGTTGTTTCAAACAGATTTAGTAATATATATTTAATCATGAAAAACATCTAAGAAAATATAGAAAAATTAGTCATGTAAAAGGTATAGAACTACCAATTTTAATCATATTTTAAGGAAATAACACCCCCCTTCATAAATAAGTTTCATATAATAAAAAAGAATGTATTTATTATTTTTTTTTCTAATTAATTAGTTTCAATTTTGTTTAAATTCTAGTGACTTTTGGTTGATAATTTTAGATTTTCATATAATTGTTTCTCCCCGTCAACAGATGCCCATGCTTCTTCTTCTTTTTGAAAATTATAAGTCTTTATAATAAAAACCTTATTTGGTGTAAATTATTTAAAAATATCAAATTTATCATTTATTTATAATACTTCCTTATCAACAAAGACCAGAATTCCTTTCTAATACTTTCATGATATGATATATTTTTGTAAACATTATTGTTTTGATCTGTAAGAAGTCATATTATATAGTTCTTCTAATAAATGTTTTCCATATAAGTAGTAGTTTTATTAATGTTAATCATTATGAAAAAATCTAATTTTTTCCTTGAATCATTAATATTATTCTCATCAATTATTCCTAGGACTATTGTATAGTGATAAAATATTTTATTCTACGTCTAATTTGATTGCATCTATCGTATTGATTTAAAAATAAAATTGAAATCAACATCCTTGAAAAACTGATTAAATGCCTCAATATTCTCAATTGAAATCACTTAGTTCTAATTTTAATTTACCCATATTTATTCAATCTATTTTTTTTTGTATCAATATATAATTATGATATAAATTTTTGTAATTTTTACTTATTGTTATGCTCATAATGTTTTTTTCACATGTTTTCTTGTAAAACCTCAGCATGATATGAATTTCTATCCTTTATCTTCGGAACTTCTTTTCATTTCACAATATAG
This sequence comes from Viscum album, assembly GCA_963277665.1. Taxonomy (NCBI): domain Eukaryota; kingdom Viridiplantae; phylum Streptophyta; class Magnoliopsida; order Santalales; family Viscaceae; genus Viscum; species Viscum album. Next base: position 794,584,696 of record OY728156.1, on the reverse strand, counting down.
GATCTTATTTTATAAGCATATTCATGAAATAAAAACATATTCTCCCTCCTAGAAACATCTGAAACACATCTCTTCTTAACATCGAATTTTTTTTGTAGATAGTTTTTTTACATTAACTCGTAGTTTTCTTGTAGTGAGAATCACTCCTTGTTTTCCCATCATGCAACCCCACAGGTTCATGAATATTCTTTGTATATGACATAATGTTCAAGAATGATGAAATTTTTTTATCATACCTTCCATAACACCAAACAAAAATTCTAAACTATAATCTTCCATATTGGTTGTGAATTTATCTATAATAATCATGTTGTTGTCTTACTACAAATACAACCTCATTTTCCTTGAAATTATTATATTCATCATATATTTCTATCTCAATATTTTGTCAAAAAAATATTCTCATCCATCCTTTTTTTCAAATTGATTATGAATTAATTATGACTATTTAAATATTAGAAATAATATATGTGTGTTGAGAAAAATTAGGTGATGTTTTAACCTATCAATTTCAATCGTTGTTATCACTAACTTAAGAAAACTCTTCTTTAACTTCTACTAACATTTAGAACTATTACCTAATGTCATTCATCACATCTTTATTTCTATAATAAATATATTATTTTTTAGAATACTTTTATTCCTTTTATATTATCTTCTCATCAATATCTCTTACCAAATATATTTCTTGGTGACCTTTAACTTATTCTGCATAATCTTATCAACGTAATCTTCATATTTTACTATCATACTCACTATTATCAATTTCTATATTTGTATTTATGTCACTAATTTTATTTTAACATTCTTAATCTACCTATTTTCAAAATACATTATTATAAATAACATTTCAATATCCCATAAAAATATATCTTTTATTCACAATCATCAAATTTTAGAGTATCAAAACCTCTCTCAATATGAGCAAAAAAAAAGTTTACTTCATCATCTGATTGATATCTTGAGTCATCATGTTCTTTCTACCTCATCAAAAATTGTATCTTATTTTTTCAAAATTTATTCATTCTTTTACCCCATTTCTATTTTTTATTTTTCCCATCATCCTCATCCTTTTTAGATTTTATATCCTTATTCCTTAGAAATGTTTTTTCAAAATGTCTAATACCATTACAATTATAAATATTTAGTTGTTTCATTATAGTTACATTAATTTTTTCTATGATAATCATATTTGATAAAATAACAATTTTTTTTTAAAATATCAATCATATCTCCCATATTAATAATCATTTTATTCTGTTGTTTCATAATCTTTGACTTTTCTATTATTAAGAGACTTAAATTTTATCTTATTATTTATTCGTTTTTAATGTTGTGGAATTCATCCTTTAATAAGAAATTAACCTAATATATAAATCATCTAATGAATGGCCATAAAAATCTACTAAATCTTACCCATTTGAATCAAATATGTTTTTAAACACTCACATAATTTTTTTGAATACTGATAGATTCATCCAATTTCCCACCTGAGCCATGGTGTTTCTTATAATCTCATTAACCCTTATAAAATTTTCAGCAATATTATCTCTATCATATATTTTAATATATTCAAATCTTCTCCTAAAAAACTGTAATTTGGATTCATTAACTCTAAAATCCCTTTCATAGATGCTTCTTATTTTATCACAAATCTCAATTAGAATTATAATATCCATTACTATGGTATATATAATCTCTGATAGATATATCAAATTTTATTTGTGGGCCTTTAAATTCACTTTCAGGTTTTTATTACCATACAAATACATAGTTTATCCATTATTAATGGGTGTAACTCCCATAGATGTTCAATCACTAATTACTAGGAAAAAATAAACATGGTTGTGTAGCATTTTACTCTTAAAACTATGATAATTCCTTCCATCAAATCATAAGACACCCTTTTTGTTCACAAAAATTGTTTTCTCTAAAATTTGAAACTTCTTAGAACACTATATATAACCTAGAATAGATCTAGTACCACTTATAAAGTTCAATCCTAGTCATGTGTCACTGATAAATGAGAGATTCAATAGTTCCCCCTTTCTAGTAATTATGATTTTAAATTCATCCGACTGGATTATTTTAAATCTCATTCATTTAAATCTAAATTATTCACCATAACCTCATATATAACTGAAATATTAAAGGAACACCACATTAGGGTTTATAATTTGTGACCAAAAAATAAAACTCCTTTCATTTATTGTTTAGTCCCCCCAATCACCGAGTCTTCAACTATATTCCTAAGAAATTAAAACAAGTACCTTCATAATAATATCAACACATAGCCCCATTATGTTCCTAAGATAGATTCTGATTAAATTTTAGATATTCCCACCACTGATTGTAAAATACAATCAAATATAGGAGAAAATATACTTCTCATTTTTTATTATCTTACAACACCTGATATAGATATCTTTAAATCCAGTTTAATTGTTCTAACCATGTATAATATCATCACAATCCTAAATTTTTGATGAATTGATATTCTAGTCTCTAATATAAAGGTATATGACTAACATTATAGTTCATTATCAATCTTTTGAGTAATCAAGAATTCAATTACACTCTTTACCTATAAGATCTCTCACCTTTACTTTCCTTTTACTTTGATAATACAATTTATTTGGGTTCCTTTATCACATTGCACCTTGGATCTCTCCATGAAGAGTTGTCGGTCTGGTTTTTGAAATGGAATAAAGTGTACCTACCCATATGCTTGAGAATACTGACTAATTGGGAGTTCATATGGTGTTTTGGAGGGGTATTTATTCATTCATATTGAAGTATGATAAATAGAAAAAAATATTAAACATCACAATAATATTAAACAATCATAGTGCATATGAAATAAACATGAACAAGGCTATCAAAAATTAAATGTAATAAAGGTTTGAAAAACTATGTTAGATATAAAACACTAATTTCACACTAGTACGACCATATATAAACTATATAATGTAAATAAATATAAGGTATTGTCTCATAACTTCAATCCATTTTATATACCTAGTCTCCTTGAGACTAGAGCTATACTAGACAGATCATAAGACAATATGTGATAAGATCCACTTTATCATGTAACCCAAGGCTTCTAATATATCTTCCATTCATTCAATCTCAACCTAAAAGAAAGCATAAGATCCAGATAAACTCTGAGGTTCACATATAGGTGTTGATAAACAAATCTCTATAGGGCCCCTCCAATAGTGAACCTAAAAAATTCAATCAAAATTTCAAGATCATATAATATGTCTACCATAGTTGATACACAACATGAATAAAATAAGAAAAATAAATCCACTTTTGATCCATAAATTTGTGGTCTAGATCTACCATACCTAGTTCAACAAATTACAGAAATATCTATCAATAATCTATACACTAAAGGGGGATACATTTCTTATCCCAAGGATCACTCATACTCGTCTCTAAAAAATATAAATTTTCATTGCACATATTTTCTAGATATCCCATAAATAAGGAATCGATGTCGATCTTCGATGTCCTAGTAATACCACTCAAGACGTGTGTGACCAGTGAAACCTAGAAAATGCCTCAACATTCTAAAATCTAGTCTGATGTTGGCTTCCTAGGTCATAGTCTATAGCAAATCAGGACATCTAAAACAAGATAAAATCCAAATGGAAATTAACCTAACAGAATATGAAAATAATACTATCCTAGATCCAAGATAATAACTTTTCATACTTCAATCATTGGATCAACATCCAATTACCAGATAGTGGTGGGAAATGCAATCATAGTTCTTCCACCAAATCTTGAGTAGTATTGTAACATCCCAGGTAAATAAAGAATAAAGAATTTTCATATTTATTAATATTTACGAATTAAATATTAATTTTAATTAAAAGGGTTTTCTACGTTCGATAGCGTACTCGGTACGCAACGATGAGTTTCTTTGAAAACTTACGTTGCACACAAGTAATAAAATAATATTATTTTAAATCTTAGTTAACGAGTAGCCGTTGTACTGGCGGGAATGGATAGAAATAACTAAAATATGATTATATATGTTTTTAAATGTTTTTACATTTACCCAATAAATGATAAAGGCTTAAAATACGGAAAGAGTTCAATTTTAGGCATTTATACCCTAATTTTCACGAAAGGTCCACTTATCACCTTTTGACGGAGAACCGTCATTAAATATAGTTTTGATCGATCTTATAAATTCTATTGGACCAAATATAACTCTTCTTTAGAATCAGGACATCAAAATTTACTTTGTGCAAATTTTTGGTATCTTTCCGATAAAGTTCATTTTTTAATGAATAGTGTAAAATGTTGTGTTTTAATTCAAAACCTCTTTTTAATCTAATTTATTTATATGATTAGATTATCTTTTGATTTGGTTTTAAAGTGAAATTAGAAAATATTTTTACCATTAAATCCAATAGTGGTCGTTGGAATTAATTTCACTTTGAAATCAGACTTAAACTAGTGTCAATCTTTTGATACTTATTGTTTTATAAAAACACGCTATTTGCTATGACAACGGGAATTAATTATTAAATTAAATAATGTGACTAATATGTTTTGAATTTTGTAAAATAGAATTCATTTTTGAATTCGGAATATCAAATATAGCTTAGGATGAATTTTTGGGATTTTTCTGAAAAACTTCAATTTTTGATGAACAGTGAAACCACTAAGTGGTACTTATAAAAACCGATTTTCCGTTTAAATGAAATTTTGCCATCATTGTGTTTTGATTTTCAAAAATCCGACATACATGGTTGTCATTAAGAAGTAAAATGTGGTTCAATGAGATAAAAAATAATTTTTCGGTGAATAGTAACTTATTAAGTTTTTAATCGCGATTAGAGGTAATTAGTGTAATTTAATGTAAAAATGATATTATAAAAATGTGAAAACACCATGAAACTTGTCCTACACCTATTGGGTGAGTCATGGCCGACCCAGAAAAGCCATGGGCCAACTTGGGGACCCCATGGAGCCACTTTAGTTGGAAAATGACATTAATATATTTTTATTTAATGTTAAAGTGAAAATGACACTAACATAACTTGTTTTACTAAAATACTTTTTGAGTGGGGTTATACAAGTCCAAATTTTGATTATAAATAGTAATTGGAAAGATAAAAAGATTTCCTACATCATAGTATTTTTTTTTATAATTTTTAGACATTAAATAAATTAAATTATTTATGACATAATAATGATGCAGCGATGACATCATTATTTGACGATTTAAATAAAATGGAAAGATAATGAAAAATATAAAACCTACACATGGCTAAAACCAATTGGATGAGTGGATTTCGAAGCCTTATCACCTTATCCACGAATTATATCAATGTGGGTCCTTTTAAAACCGAAACACATTTTCAAATAAAGTAATATTTCTTTACTTTCCAAAAGTGCCCCTCCTCTCCTCTTATAAAAGGCCCCCACCTCTACCTCATTTCACACACTCCTCAAGCCTTTGGCTCGGCCAACCCCTGCCCAATTACTCTCTCCACATCCCTCTCCTCATCTTATAGGATTCCCTTTGGGCAGAATCCTTTTAAAGTAAGCCTTTAGGCTCAAATTAAAAGGAGTTACACTTTTAAAGGTAATTCATTCTCTCTTGTTCATTTGTTTTATTTTACTTCTCCAACCCTCTAAAATCTTTTTATTTACTTCTTTTGTAACAACACCAGTATATTAAATATACTAGGATGTTGTTATAATAGTTATTTGAGCTACACTCTCACACAACTACATCAAATGGTTAAAGAACATACGGTTTCTGTGGATGGCGAAATTCTGCCTCCCGAAACGATGATTGTTCAATACTCATTTAACAACTTCAAGGGTGGCCATTATCATGTCACTATTTTTATATATGATATATAATATGTTTATGTTTTCTTTAAGCTTCTGTATTTTTCATTTTTGTCATACCTTTATGGTTTCCATTATGGGTAAACACGATATCTTCATTTAAGGAAGTGCGGACTACTGCCCCCTCAAAGTGATGTGATTCGTTAATGCCATATGTGGGACGTGTAAAGGATGGATTTAAAGTTATAATATATGATGTTATACTGGAATTATAATATACCTCTATATCATTATTATTTCTTCTATTAAAGTATGAGATAGAAATGAAAGTAGCGTTCATGCGTATGTACGGCTTACCGTCTCCATGAACGGTGCATTTCATTTCTTATCCCCAAATGTAATGTACTATTAAAAGTACATGTATATAATGGATATATATAATTAATGATATATCTAAATGATGAATATAATTATGGAATTAAAATATACATACCTCTCATTTAGTTTTAATTCCATTAATATGACAAAGAAATGAAAGTAGCGTTCATGCGTACGTACGGCTTACCGTCTCCATGAACGGTGCATTTCATTTCTTACCTCTAAATGATTATGTAATATTATAAATACATGTATATTCTGGATATATATGATATATATGATATCCAAATCAGGAATTTCATTCTGGATATAAAGAACTTTTGACCACACGAACAACATGTAATTGTAAGAAGTCAACTTTCGACTTAAGAACCAAATATTGACAAAACAAACATTATTAACTTAAATGGTTACATAATGTTTATAACATGGCAATAAGTGATATAAAAAGAATAATGAACTTTAAAAAGGTTCTTAATCAAGTATAAATTAACTCAAGTTTATTATTCATGACGTTAAAGAACGATCGAGTCAAGTCGGACCCAAGGTAAGGGACTTCGTCTCAATCTCCTTTCATTGAGGCATATTTCGTTTTATACACAACTTTCTTTTATATGGTGTATAAACCCTTTGAATTTTACTTTTATACAAAAGGAATCTTTTTCTATGAAGTGTTTTACTAAACGACAAAAAGGAATGTTTTTTTAACGTATGCGGTGACAACGACTTTTTCCGCCGCCGCAAGTATTATTTGGTCTTTGGCTTCCTCAACAAGCCGTATTGTTTTTAGAATAAACTAAATACCATATACTCTTTTATGTATTTTGGTATTGAAAATGGTTTTGATAAAGGATTCTATTATGTCAATATATTTATGTTATATTATGATTGAAATGTGAAAATGTTATCATTCCTTTATATTGGTTTTATGTTTTATGATTTTATATTGGTACTTGGACATTTTAACGGGTGGTTACGTTATAAACCATATGACGGGTGGTGCCGTGAATACCAGGATGGGTGGTTACGTTATAACCTCCAATGTATTGGGTATGGAAGTCGGCCGTATGGCTATTCCATTAAGTATGTATGGAAATTGGCCGTGTGGCTATTCCATTAAGGGATATGTGTGGAAGTCGACCGTATGGTTATTCCACTTAAGTATGTTTATGTCCCAAGTTACCTTTATATATTCTATGTGTTCTTTATATGGGTTTTATGGTAATCCTTTGGTTACAAAAAGGTAAGTAATGATACTTTATTCAGTGAATATTTTTTTTTACTACTTCATGAAGGTGAAGGTATTAATTTGATATAGTATACATGGTTTACTTGATGTTTGAAAAACTAACAGTTTTCATTATTTTTGTATCCCTTACTGAGCTTTTTATGCTCACCCCAAGTTTTTCGAAATGTTTTTCACAGGACTTAAAGTGGAATAAGGTCAAGGATGGGATCAAGGGAATTTCATGCTATCTAAAACATGGAATCTAGACATCTTTCTTTTTAAGAGTTTTTATTTTATGGAGACATAGTAGAAGTGTCTACATTGTAATCTTTTAAGATGTAATAGTTATGTTCTAATTCTCTAAAACTCTAAACCTGAAAAGATCCTCAATGTGAATTATTCATTTAATTCAATATTAAGTAAGGTTTAAGGCTGGGGCCTTATAGTTGGTATCAGAGGTCGGTTTAGACAACTTTAGGAGTTAGAAAAGTGTTAAATTATAATATGATTGAAATGATATAGCATTTACGGATTACCATGTTGCTTCGCCTAAGATATTTCTGTGTTCAGAATGGTTTTCCGCAGAGGAAACAAAGCAGCTATGTTGGGACGACATCAGGAGGAAGGTAACCTTCCAAATCAGCAACCTGAGATGGTCAGAATCGGAACTGAACAATTTGTTGCAGTGATGGAACAGTTGACTCAGGATATAAATGGTGGTGGTATCCATGCACGAGATCAGCCAGATCAACCGCAGAGTAACATGTCAGTGGTGGAACATTTCATGAGGCAACATCCCCCATAATTCAGAGGATCATCTGACCCTGTGCAAGCTGAAGGGTGGATTAAAGCACTGGAGAAGATTTTTGATGTCATGGGGTGTTCAGAACATCAAAAGGTTAGTCTTGCTGTTTACCGTTTTGAAGGTGAAGCTGCTTAGTGGTGGTCGATGGTGAAAAATATAAGGGATAGTGATGAGATTGAGGATCTTCACTGGGACGAATTCAAAGGTATGTTTCTTGAGAAAATATTTTCCTAAGGTGGTTCGTCTTAGGATGGAAAAAAAGTTCCTATAATTGAGGCAGGAGGATGATTCAGTGGCTGCTTATGAAGAAAAGTTCACTCGATTGGAAAGGTATGCTCCAAACTTCATACGAGATCTTGATAGTAAAATAAATCGTTTTTACTCAGGGTTAAAGCAAAAGTATCGAAGGGAATTAGCTTCTCGTGAATTCAAAAGTTATGAAAAACTTGTTTGATGTGCGGAGAAGGTAGAAATTGAGTTTGCCGATGATCAGGTGTTCTATGACAAACAACAGAATAAGAGGTCCAGTTGGCAGGAAAAGGGGAAGAATTCATCAAAGAAGCAAGGAGGTAAGAAAACCAAATATCCATCCTGTGAGAAGTGTGGTTAAATGCATCCTGGAGAATGTTTATCCAAGTCTGGTAAGTGTTTTCAGTGTGGTAAGTCTGGTCATATTTCTCGTAACTGTAAGGAAGATGATCAAGCAGGAAATGAAAAGCCAACGGTAAGATGTTTTAAGTGTAATGAAATGGGTCATTATGAAAACGAGTGTCCAACGAAGAACTCAACTGGGGGAAAACAGTTAGACTACAAGCAGAAAGGGGTGGTAAAATCCTTTGCAACAACTTCAGCAGATGTTGGGCCATCGAATGAAGTGGTATCAGCTCCAGGGAGCTCAGTATTTTTCGAAGATTAACTCGAGGTCGGGGTACCATCAGTTGAAAGTTAAAGAAGCAGACGTTCTGATGACTGCGTTCCGTACTAGATATGGCCATTATGAATTTGTAGTTATGCCTTTTGGGTTAACCAATGCACCTGCTGTATTCATGGACCTTATGAATAAAATTTGCCATGAGTTCTTGGATAAGTTTGTGTTTGTGTTTTGAGGTTTGTGAAGAGGTTATGTGTGCCTTTTGATTCACAGTTGAAGAATGAGTTGTTATGTGAGGCTCATAGTTCCCTGTTTCCAGTTCATCCTGGCAGTACTAAGATGTACAGAGATCTGCGGAAGTATTACTTATGGGATGGAATGAAAAGAGACATTGCTGATTTTACTGTGAAGTGTTTGACATGTCAACAGGTTAAAGCAGAGAGGCAGGGATGCTTCAGCCTTTACCAGTGCCAGAGTGGAAATGGGAAAACATATCCATGGACTTTGTTGTGGGATTACCGAGGAAATCTTGAGGTAATAATGCAATCTGGGTTATTGTTGATCGCTTGACCAAATCTTCTCATTTCCTTTTTATACGAGATACTTTCTCTCTTGATCAACTTTCCCGTTTGTATCTTAAAGAGATAGTCAGGTTACATGGAGTTCCTCTCTCCATTGTATCTGATCGTGATCCCAGGTTCACATCTATCTTTTGGAAAGGCCTTCAGAAGTCATTGGGTACTGAATTAAATTTTAGTACAGATTTTCATCCTCAATCAGATGGGCAGTCAGAACGAACAATTCAGACATTGGAGGATATGCTACGAGCTTGTTCTATGGATTATCAGGGAAGTTGGGACCAACATCTTTCTTTGGTTGAGTTTTCTTATAATAATAGTTTTAATTCCAGTATACAGATGGCACCGTTTGAGGCATTATATAGGAAGCGGTGTCGAACTACAGCATTTTGGAATGAAGTGGGTGAAAGGAAGTTGATGGGACTAGAATTGGTAGAAGAGATGGCAGAAAAAGTTCAGTTGATTCAGAAGCACATGAGAACAGCTTAGAGCAGGCAGAAGAGTTATGTGGATAACCGGAGGAAGGATCTATCTTTCGAGGTAGGTGATCATGTTTTTCTCAAGGTTTCTCCTTGGAAAAGTGTGATGAGATTTGGTATGAAAGGAAAGTTGAGTCCATGGTTTATTGGACCATATAAAATTCTGGAGAGAGTTGGATTAGTGGCATACCGGGTGGCTTTACCTCCGATTTTATCTCAGGTACACAATGTTTTTCATGTTTCAATGTTGACAAAGTATATGTCTGATCCATCTCATGTTTTGAGTCCAGAGGTAGTTCAGCTGGAAGAGAACCTATCTTATGAGGAACAACCGGTCCAGATTCTTGACCACAGGGAGCAGGTGTTACGGAATAAGGTGATTCATCAGGTAAAGGTTTTTTGGAAAAACCATGTGATTGAAGAGGCAATGTGGGAATCTGAAAATGCTATGAGGGATAAATACCCCCACTTATTTTGATAAGTGAAGAAAATTGCGAGGACGCAATTCCCAAAAGGGGGGAAGGATGTAACATCCCAATTAAATAAAGAATAAAGAATTTTCATATTTATTAATATTTACGAATTAAATATTAATTTTAATTAAAAGGGGTTTCTACGTTTGATAGCGTACTCGGTACGCAACGATGAGTTTCTTTGAAAACTTACGTTGCACACAAGTAATAAAATAATATTATTTTAAATGTTAGTTAACGAGTAGCCGTTGTACTGGCGGGAATGGATAGAAATAACTAAAATATGATTATATATGTTTTTAAATGTTTTTACATTTACCCAATAAATGATAAAGGCTTAAAATACGGAAAGAGTTCAATTTTAGGCATTTATACCCTAATTTTCACGAAAGGTCCACTTATCACCTTTTGACGGAGAACCGTCATTAAATATAGTTTTGATCAATCTTATAAATTCTATTGGACCAAATATAACTCCCCTTTAGAATCAGGACATCAAAATTTACTTTGTGCAAATTTTTGGTATCTTTCCGATAAAGTTCATTTTTTTTAATGAATAGTGTAAAATGTTGTGTTTTAATTCAAAACCTCTTTTTAATCTAATTTATTTATATGATTAGATTATCTTTTTATTTGGTTTTAAAGTGAAATTAGAAAATATTTTTACCATTAAATCCAATAGTGGTCGTTGGAATTAATTTCACTTTGAAATCAGACTTAAACTAGTGTCAATCTTTTGATACTTATTGTTTTATAAAAACACGCTATTTGCTATGACAGCGGGAATTAATTATTAAATTAAATAATGTGACTAATATGTTTTGAATTTTGTAAAACGGACTTCATTTTTGAATTCGGAATATCAAATATAGCTTAGGATGAATTTTTGGGATTTTTCTGAAAAACTTCAATTTTTGATGAATAGTGAAACCACTAAGTGGTACTTATAAAAACTGATTTTCCGTTTAAATGAAATTTTTCCATCATTGTGTTTTGATTTTCAAAAATCCGACATACATGGTTGTCATTAAGAAGTAAAATGTGGTTCAATGAGATAAAAATAATTTTTCGGTGAATAGTAACTTATTAAGTTTTTAATCGCGATTAGAGGTAATTAGTGTAATTTAATGTAAAAATGATATTATAAAAATGTGAAAACACCATGAAACTTGTCCTACACATATTGGGTGAGTCATGGCCGACCAAGACAAGCCATGGGCCAACTTGGGGACCCCATGGAGCCACTTTAGTTGGAAAATGACATTAATATATTTTTATTTAATGTTAAAGTGAAAATGACACTAACATAACTTGTTTTACTAAAATAATTTTTGAGTGGGGTTATACAAGTCCAAATTTTTATTATAAATAGTCAGTGGAAAGCTAAAAAGATTTCCTACATCATAGTAGTTTTTGTATAATTTTTAGACATTAAATAAATTAAATTATTTATGACATAATAATGATGCAGCGATGACATCATTATTTGACGATTAAAATAAAATGGAAAGATAATGAATAATATAAAACCTACATATGGAAAAAAACAATTGGATGAGTGGATTTCGAAGCCTTATCACCTTATCCACGAATTATATCAATGTGGGACCTTTTAAAACCGAAACACATTTTCAAATAAAGTAATATTTCTTTACTTTCCAAAAGTGCCCCTCCTCTCCTCTTATAAAAGGCCCCCACCTCTACCTCATTTCACACACTCCTCAAGCCTTTGGCTCGGCCAAACCCTGCCCAATTACTCTCTCCACATCCCTCTCCTCATCCTAGAGGATTCCCTTTGGGCAGAATTCTTCCAAAGGAAGCCTTTAGGCTCAAATTAAAAAGAGTTACACTTTTAAAGGTAATTCATTCTCTCTTGTTCATTTGTTTTATTTTGCTTCTCCAACCCTCTAAACTCTTTTTATTTACTTCTTTTGTAACAACACCAGTATCTTAAATATACTAGGATGTTGTTATAATATTTATTTGAGCTAAACTCTCACACAACTACATCAAATGGTTAAAGAACATACGGTTTCCGTGGATGGCGAAATTCTGCCTCCCGAAACGATGATTGTTCAATACTCATTTAACACCTTCAAGGGTGGCCATTATGATGTCACCATTTTTATATATGATTTATAATATGTTTATTTTTTCTTTAAGCTTCTGTATTTTTCATTTTTGGCATACCTTTATGGTTTCCATTATGGTTAAACACGATATCTTCATTTAAGGAAGTGCGGACTACCGCCCCCTCAAAGTGATGTGATTCGTTAATGCCATATGTGGGATGTGTAAAGGATGGATTTAAAGTTATTATATATGATGTTATACTGGAATTATAATATACCTCTATATAATTATTATTTCTTCTATTAAAGTATGAGATAGAAATGAAAGTAGCGTTCATGGGTACGTACGGCTTACCGTCTCCATGAACGGTGCATTTCATTTCTTATCCCCAAATGTAATGTACTATTAAAAGTACATGTATATAATGGATATATATAATTAATGATATATCTAAATGATGAATATTATTCTTTAATTAAAATATACATACCTCTCATTTAGTTTTAATTCCATTAATATGACAAAGAAAAGAAAGTAGCGTTCATGCGTACGTACGGCTTACCGTCTCCATGAATGGTGCATTTCATTTCTTACCTCAAAATGATTATGTAATATTATAAATACATGTATATTCTGGATATATATGATATATATGATATCCAAATCATGAATTTCATTCTGGATATAAAGAACTTTTGACCACACGAACAACATGTAATTGTAAGAAGTCAACTTTCGACTTAAGAACCAAATATTGACAAAACAAACATTATTAACTTAAATGGTTACATAATGTTTATAACATGGAAATAAGTGATATAAAAAGAATGATGAACTTTAGAAAGGTTCTTAATCAAGTATAAATTAACTCAAGTTTATTATTCAGGACGTTAAAGAACGATCGAGTCAAGTCGGACCCAAGGTAAGGGACTTCGTCTCAATCTCCTTTCATTGAGGCATATTTCGTTTTATACACAACTTTCTTTTATACGGTGTATAAACCCTTTGACTTTTAATTTTATACAAAAGGAATCTTTTTCTACGAAGCGTTTTACTAAACGACAAAAAGGAATGTTTTTTTAACGTATGCGGTGACAACGACTTTTTCCGCCGCCGCGAGTATTATTTGGTCTTTGGCTTCCTCAACAAGCCCTATTGTTTTTAGAATAAAATAAATACCATATACTCTTTTATGTATTTTGGTATTGAAAATGGTTTTGATAAAGGATTATATTATGTCAATATATTTATGTTATATTATGATTTAAATGTGGAAATGTTATCATTCCGTTATATTGGTTTTATGTTTTATGATTTTATATTGGTACTTGGACATTTTAACGGGTGGTTACGTTATAAACCATATGACGGGTGGTGCCGTGAATACCAGGACGGGTGGTTACGTTATAACCTCCAATTCATTGGGTATGGAAGTCGGCCGTATGGCTATTCCATTAAGTATGTATGGAAATTGGCCGTATGGCTATTCCATTAAGTGATATGTGTGGAAGTCGACCGTATGGTTATTCCACTTAAGTATGTTTATGTCCCAAGTTACCTTTATATATTCTATGTGTTCTTTATATGGGTTTTATGGTAATCCTTTGGTAACAAAAAGGTAAGTAATGATACTTTATTCAGTGAAGATTTTTTTACTACTTCATGAAGGTGAAGGTATTACTTTGATATAGTATACATGGTTTACTTGATGTTTGAAAAACTAACAGTTTTCATTATTTTTGTATCCCTTACTGAGCTTTTTATGCTCACCCCAAGTTTTTCGAAATGTTTTTCATAGGATTTAAAGTGGAATAAGGACAAGGATGGGATCAAGGGAATTTCATGATATCTAAAACATGGAATCTAGACATCTTTCTTTTTAAGAGTTTTTATTTTATGGAGACTTAGTAGAAGTGTCTACTTTGTAATCTTTTAAGATGTAATAGTTATGTTCTAATTCTCTAAGACTCTAAACCTGAAAAGATCCTCAATGTGAATTATTCATTTAATTAAATATTAAGTAAGGTTTAAGGCTGGGGCCTTATAAGTATATTGGGAATTTATTGAGGATATCATCATCTATCCCTTATGATGTCACACAAATCTGCTACATAGAGGATATGCAACCACCCAATGACCCTAGATTCCTTAGATCATAAGAAGCTAGGAATACGGGAAACAAACTATCTAAGAGGGGTTCTATGATTACCTTGACAACCTCCTATGTTACAATGGTATAAGGAGAAACCCTAGAAATAGTAAAAATTATGGTAAACTAGCATTAAATCAAGTAAGGGTTCGAATCTAGATAACAGTAAGTACCTCTAGTCATACCCACGATGCAATCACATCATGTTAGGCCCCGAGACAGATCTCTATGAAGAACAAGTGGTAGTCATAGTTGTATCCATGGAAACTAGGTTAATTCATATAAATTAGAGTGGGGTTGGTCAAATGAAAAAAATCCATGACTACTTCAACAACCCTTAATCTCACATGTTCGATATAGGTTCTATGGTGATACCAACTACCATATATACCCAAATCCATAATGTATAAACAAAGATTTTTTCAACCACCGAGGAACCCACTAGGGTCTCATAGGTTAATAAATTGGAGAAGTGTCACTTTTTATTTCTTTAAGATCAATAAATATGTAGAGGTATCCCTCTTTTTATACTCTATGTAATCATATTAAAAGATTCATCCCTCATGTGATTGTCAAAAATGGTAAAAATGTAGATGCATACCTCTTATTATCCTAGGGGAAAATATATCAGTTGAGGCATCCCGTTTGGGACCCTCATTGAATATTATTCAATAATAGACATACCATATGGGATACTCTAGTTCATATCATAATTTGAGGCATTCTCCCAGGATTCATTGGTCAAAAACTCAGATTTTGAGGCAAGAAAATATGTTAGAGGTAGCATATCCCAAAATCCATTTCTAATATCTCCAGGCCACCATGACTTAATAGAGAATATATCATAAGGGAGATAGACTAAAGACTATACCATTTCTATGTCACTCTAGGGTGTTATGAACATCCAACCTATCTATTTCCCAGAGTCACAAACCAGTCCCTCTTACCATGTATTATCCCAAGATATACTAGTCATGGAATTTTGATATCATATTCAACATCCTCCCAACATCCTAACAACACTAAGATGGGTATCATTCCAAGTCTATCTTTAGAAACCTATGCATCAATTTGATAGTGGAAGAACCTCTCTATAAAATACTAATCTCAAAAAAACCTTTTATGTGTCCTTAAATATTCACAATGGTTCCACCATTATGATTATATTGACCCATGATTAACTTACATGGAAATTACAAAATTTTAGATGAATACATAGTAGATTTAAAAAATACATGCCTAAGGACCGTAATAGTTTCTTATTTTTGGAAACATGGAAACAAAATGTTATATAAAAGTTAATGATCTTCAGCATATCCTACAAAGAAATCCACATTTAGTACATCTACCTAAAACCATTCTTCATACCTAGGAAATGGAAACATAAGAAATGGTTGAGGTCAGATGCTCGGTAAGGGTAAATAAAGGTAATGTGTAAGCATAACATTAAACAAAATGGTATATAACTTGAGCATTATATTTAAGGATCATACCCTACATATTAGAGATCATAATAATGAATGGATGTTCATAATACATAGATCATAAGATTATTAAGAGAATACATCATGAAGGAATAATATAATAATAATAAATAGAATTTATGGCATGAAAATTGGTTTATAATGTTGTGAACATGTATATGTAGAAACAGGTTCACTCATTAAGTGATGGACATGAAATCAGGCCCCCGCATCAACTTATGGACATGCAACGAGGTCTATGCATAATAATATGAACGTGTAATCAGGTTCATGAATAAAATTATGGATAGTAAACCATGTTGATTCATAACATTGTGTACATGTAATGAGGTTCATGAATAACATTTTAAACATGTAATAAAGTTCATGAATAAACTTCTAGACATGAAACTAGTTCCATACATAACATTATGAACATGTAATTGGGTTTACACATAATACTGTGAACATGTAATAAGGTTCATGCATAATATTATAGACATGAAACCATGTCCATGAGTAACATTGTGAGTATGTAATCCATCTGACACATAACATTTATACTCGTGATTCATCTGTCATTGCCCAATGCATTGGAAATCGATATAGGTCCCACCCACATCATAATAAAATCATTCATACGTGCTCCTTAGAGTAATAAAACTTCATCATATCATGAACCATAAAAATAATTGGGTTTTATAAACATAAAATAATAAAAAATGAAATAAATTGGTCATCATTAAAATTTCATCCAATCATAACCTATGGAAAATACATTGGATCAACTTCACCAAAGCATAGCCCATGAAAAGAGACGTTTTTCCAATGAATATAACCCATGGGATATAAATGGTTTTCATAAGAATCATTCCATAAAAACATAACCATTCATGAGAATATATGAATGGAACTTTTGGATAAATACCTATATGGGCATGATTATCATCAATGGATTTCATCTTAGAAGGAAAATAACTTAGAATGATATTTTGAAAACTTTTATTGTGGAAAATATTTTTTCTTCTTTGAAAAACTCTATTTAAAACATAAAACCTTTTGTGAAACATTTATATTCAAAATACATAGAAAACATAGAAATAATTATTGAAAACCATTGGAAAATATTTTTCCTTGAAAACTTATCAAATAAGATTGAAAACATTTTGAAATCCATTTTACATGAAAACTTATAAAATAATGTTGACTTTTTTGAAAACTATTTAACTCAAAACATCTAAAAAGAGCATTAAATCATTTTGAAAACCATTGATTTAAAAATAACATTCAAAAAAATTCTTAAAGATTAAACATTAGAAATGAAAAGAAATATTTAAAGGATTTAAGGTTGAAAAATTTGTACCTGTTGTACAAGGTAAAAATAGCATTCCCTTTTCATGGTAAAAGGTTAAAAAAATGCCTCCATAATAAATATATAAGAATATTCCTTTGAAAAAAATTCAAAAAAAAAATGATAAAAATTTCATTTAATTATCATATTTGATTAGTATAATATTCATGTAAACCATTTTTAGATATCATTTTTTTCAATGAACATATATTTTAGACCAAAGAGAGGGTAATGTTGGGCTTTCATAAATGCACTTTCCTAACTATCTTATATAAAAAAGATTAGAAAAATGATACCATGACATGAATAAATAATTAATAACCTGATCATAAGGAATATTATTGAGATTAGGGTGATAATATTTCATTAAAGTCATCATAAACATAAATAATCATGAAAAAGGATGAGATTGTCTCAATACACTCTTATTGCATGGTTACATGGGATCCTACTCTCCAGGTAAGAATAAGAAACTTAAATGAATCTTGAAATATCATTAATGGAAAACATTCCATGATATGACATATAAAATGGAAGTATGTACACCTCAAAAAAATAATGTAGTTGTATAAAGAAACACGAGTCTCAAAGAAGTTAAATTGAGACACAACTATTTTATCGATTTGGTAACTTTGGAAACATAAACCCCATGAAATAAATATCACAAAATTTATATGTGAATAACAATAAATTTCATACAATAATGGGAAGTACGTACACCACAAAAAAGTAAATAGTGGTGAACATAAAATGTATATCACAGAAATAAAAAGTGAGATTAAATCCATTTACTTTTTGTCTTGACTCACTTCTTAATCATAAAATATTCTGGTATAATAAATATAATTTTATTATAAATCATTTAAAATAAATAATTTATATATATAATTCCATATATGGTATGATTATGTCATTATATTACCTTCTTGTTAATGATCCAATGTTAAGGCATCACTTTGGGTAATATTATCTTTATTCTTCTCATGTGTCTTAATTATTTATATCTTTAGTCCTTATATTATATCAGATATAAATTATTTATAAAATGATATAAATATCAATTATATATATTTTATTTTTATTATAATAATCTACATAATATAAATGTATGAAATCGAATACACCGTGTATGAAGATTGCAGGTCGGACGTATGAATGAACGCTATGGCCGCAAACCATTTTTTCCATTTTCAAAAAGTTGTGTTTAGGAAAGCGGGATACCATAAAATTCAAATGAAATGCTCATTCAAATCAAATTATAACTTTAAAAAACCTAATCACCATCTTGGTTCCCATCAACCTCGATTCGAGCGCCTTCCTTGAGTCACACAATGCCTGCCTCGAGTCACACACCCATCGCCTCGAAAATCCATGCCAATCGCCTCCCCGTAATCAACATACTAGAGAGACCCATCAGAAACCTTATCATCGTCAACGCCATCTTCGCCGTTTTCACCGCCATAATTCACCGCATATCCATCCAATAACCAGAGCACTACCAACTTAATCTCATTCAAAGGGTAATACCCAGAATCACCCAATACCAATAGAAAAATCAACCAATAGAACACGAGCAACATTAAAATGATTCATCAGTCGCCGGAACCTAATCAGGGAGATCCGCAATGAAACCAAAGAAAAGGGATGAAGAATCAAACACTCAGTAAAATCCTGAACCTGGTCACAAAAAAAACCAGACAATGTTGATGAGAACCCATCGAACGTCGCCACCATAGCTCCAAAACACCATATAGATCAAATATCACTTGTTCATCCAAACACCCACGTACAAATGAATGCTATTTATGTTTAATTATTGTGTTAAAAGGAAAACTAAATGAAATATGAATATATATATATATATCCTTATTATAGTATATTTATAATCACATATATATCATATATATTCACTAATCTTATCCTTAATACAATTAATGTGGTATATTAATAAATCATATCTATTTGAGGGGGAGTTAGTCCACACTTCCTCAAATGAAATTATCGTATAAACACAAAATAGAATGTAAAAAAGATATGTGTTGTAAAAAAGTTTAAATAAGACTAAAGGAATAATAAATTCATTATATGAAATATATAAACGTATTTTACATCATAATGGTCACCATGTTCGGGGGTAATGGGAAAATGAACAATCATTGTTTCTTTAGGCAGTACTTTGCCACACACTGAAATAGTATGTTTGTTACCCATTAGATAGAGGTGTGTATAACTGTGGGTTTAACAATTTACCAAAAAAATACTATTATTTTTAGGATACTGGTTTTATAATATAATAATAGAATAAATAGAGTTTTAGGGGGTGGAGAAGGAAAAATAAAATAAAGGAATTTAGAGAAGGTGTTGCCGCTTAATCACGTAACTCCTTTTGGTTTGTGCCAAAAGGCTTCCTTGGATTGATTTATTCCCTAAGTAAGTCTACTATGAGGAATTATGGTATATTGGAAAGTGTATTGGTATGCTATTTTTTAAAACTAAGAGGTTTTAGTTGTGTTAATAAGTGGGAGTGGTGGTAGCCTTTTATAGGAAAGGAAAACGACTCGTGGAATTTTTGAAAATAAGACAGGTGTACACATTTTATTACCTAAAAAACCACAAAAAACCCACATAAATCAATAATGGAAGTTTTATGGCAAAATAATGAAAATAAAATAGGATTTTTACATGTGTATAGGTCATTTCGGACCCTACTATTTTGGTTTAGTCCCTAATTAAGCATAATTTACCTTAATCGTTGTGATTAATTTTAATCACTTTTACTATGATTTTTGAAAAAATTAAGTTGACCTTATTATATTCTAAATATTATACTTATTACAATTGTGTATGTATATTTTTAAGAAAATAAATTCATAGAATTAGAGAAATTAAGATTTACGAAAGTCTTTGAGATGGTATGAAATAACATGTTTTTAAAAGTAGAAAAATTTCCAAAAGCATGTCAGTGTTTTATATAAATTTTAAATTTGAAATTGATTATAATTAAACAAATGGTATTAATAGATTTATTATTGGTGGAATGTGACCCAAAAACTAATTTGAAGTATAATTTGACATTAACAATTATTTAAATGAAAAGGCAGTTATTGACTAAAATGTAGAATTTTTCACTATACATCAAAAATGAAGTTTCTTAGAAAAATACCACAAATTAACCCAATGAAAATTTCAGTCATCTAAATTCAAAATGAAGTTTTTTATCAAATTAAATTTCTTATTGTGTCTAAAATTAATTTAATTATTAATATTGGTTCATTTGATAAAAATGTTATTTTTAAACATAAAAGTGTTTACCAAAAATCATATCTTTCATTATCAATATGATTAATATATATAAATAAATTATAAATTTTATTTGAAAATTAGTTATTAATATTTTTATATCTATGTCTAACATCGTGGTTTTCATTTTCTTATTTAAATAATTATAACAATAAAATGATGTTTTTTACAAACATCAATGTTGCGTGTAACGTAAAAAAATTACATATTGCATGGAGTGCATGCCAATTTGGTATTTTCGGTAGCTCATGACAAATCTGTATTGTGTATATTTCAAGCCAAGGAGGTATTGTGTGTAGTGCAATATGAGTCGGTATTTCATGTGAAATGAATTTTTAGATTAGTTTTTTAATATATATATATATATATAAATAATTATTCATAGTGTTAATTGAAATGAAAAATATCAAAATGAAAAATTAATTTGAAAAAATTAATTCACAAAACCTCGAGGTGTTACATTCTACCCCCATAAAATAAATTCATCCCTCGAAATGTTTCTGTGTTATCAAAGGTTTAATACTTGAAATTTTGATTCATAGAAACACACATTGTAAAAATGAATTCTAATATATCCCTTAAAAGGTAAATATGGAAACAAAATGTTTACCCAAAGTAACATATAACTGGGTTTCCACATTGAAGAACAATGTTTGGAAGTGAAAACATGAACATGGGAGAAAAAACTAACATTCATGTTCTGATGGAGAGTGATAAAGAAAAATATTAGAAGAACAGAAAGCCATAAAAATATGATTAACCAAGGGACCATCTAATTCATTGGAACCAGTAGAACTATGATAAGATTTTTTTGTATCAATATCATTTTTCCTAAAGACAAGGAATTTTCAGAAAAAATATATACTTGCATTATTTTGGGACATCCTCACCCTTTTTTGTTCCTTGATCCACTTCACCACTTTCTCCAAAAAGGAAGGTTAATTTTTTATTCCTGAAGTACTAATAGACCATGTGATATGTGATTAGTTAACCAATAT
Organism: Viscum album; assembly: GCA_963277665.1. Taxonomy (NCBI): domain Eukaryota; kingdom Viridiplantae; phylum Streptophyta; class Magnoliopsida; order Santalales; family Viscaceae; genus Viscum; species Viscum album. Next base: position 794,562,730 of record OY728156.1, on the reverse strand, counting down.
ATGTTTAGTTGCCATCAACACAAATAGTATATCCAATATGTATAAGTCCTCATGTGGTGAGATAATAAATTAATCTCAAAAAATTTATTTAATAAAATGAATAAAACTTTGCATAAATGGCTAGTCTTATAACCCTTAAAAAATATAATTCACCCTTCCTTCATGAAATATGCCCTTATATTATTCCAAAAACTTTTTTATTGAATACTTGGGTTCATCAATGCACCGATTGAACATTAAATGTGAATTTATTATTCTAAAATTTATATAGAGAGATATAATCACTTGAAACATCACAAAAGGATGAACACAAATACTATCATTGGTATTATTCATAAAAAAAGTCAAACATGAGCTTCCCATCTAAGGGGGAGGATAATTTTCCCCCCTAATTTTCATTTTTTGCTTCATCTATTATGATTATATAATATTTCCCTTTATCCCTTTTCATCAGATTTATTGTGCCTTTTTATCCATATTATCTCTTGGATTGCAACATTTATTCACATAATTCTTAATCTCCATGCACTTGAAATACTAATGTGTGGGTAGTTCATTTTTTTTTGATTTTTCTCTCCACTCATTCCATTAAGTTTCCCCTTATCATCACTGCTACATTACTTTTCTTAGTTTTTAGGCTTCCAAAACATGAAACATCATCTTTTTCCTTTCAAGAAATCTCCTATGAGATCTTTCCCACAGTTTGGGAAAGTAGAGGTTTGAAAGTTTTTCTTCTCTTCATGGGTTTTTGAGTCACTTTTTAACTCCATCCTCCTATTCTTGTTAAAATAATGATATTGATATATAAATCCAACCTCTATTTCAAATTTTATTTCACAAAATACAATCTATTCATAGATACTAATGTCTTTTATGGCCAATTCCATTATGAGACTTGGTTTTAATCCATTTAAGAACCTATCAACATTACTTTCAAGTTGAATGATAATACGAGAAGTGTTCCTCACAAGTCATGTAAAATTAGCCTCATAGTTACTGACACATTTCTCATCCTTTTGCTTCAGCTCAAGAAACTCCTTTTACAAATTCGTATGAATAACATGGGTAAAGTACATACTAAATAATAATTTCTTGAAATCATCCCAATCCATGTATTAAATTAAATATTTCTTCTTCGTATTCTTGATTAAATTCTACCACTTGTGTGATTCACATTCAAGCCAAAAAATTGCAAGAATGAATTTATCATGATCTAAACGCATGATAATAGATAATATCTTTTCATTTGTACTGATATAGTGTTTATAAAAAAATGGATCAGATGACCCACTTAAAGAAAGTGGATGATGCCTCATGAAGGTATTGACAGAATGTTGTTCCCTCATTTTCGCATTTGGAAACTCAATATAATACATATATTGAGAAATCTATGATATTATAAGAATGAGGTTTTCTATTCCAACCCCCATGTAATTAGAATCTTTATGATGATATTTATTTCATTTACCATCACAATCACAATTAATTTCATTCCTTCGGGTTCCATCCATTGGATAAAACAAAAAGTATAGGGTAAGAAAAAATTATCATAATGAGGAACCATATAATCATGGAAATTCACATATATGATGTCTAGAGTATGAAAAATTCCTTAATATATGAAATCATAGGCTTATACTAGGATATTCATAGCCACATTGTATTTAAATATTTTATGATGGTTCATGATGAGTTTGTGAATTCCCAAAACATATACCCTTGGATTTTCAAACTAGGTATTCCGTAAGGCCCATTTTCATATACCGAATTACCCTGAGTTAGGCTCGAAACATCTTCTCAGAGTTGTTGCAACTAGGTACATATATGATACATCCACATCCACATGTAGTATCTAGAAAGTGATGTATTTATAGGAAACAACTCACTCTATCCTTTACCATGATTATAGTAAATTTTCCTAAATGTTGAATCATCATTATACTTATCCTTACAAACATTCCTTGACATATCCTCCAAAATATACCTAGTTATATCATAATGTTTTCTCATCCTTATTTACAAAAGGTATTCTAAACATCCCTTAGATACCAACTATAATGACCAAGTCTTAACATATTGGGACATTACATCATTTTAGATGAATACTCAGTTAATAACAAAAATGTATACCCAATGACCATAATAGTTCAGTGTCTTTGTAAACATTGAAATAAAATCTTCTACCATAATTAAATATCATAAAAATATCCCATAAATATCTCGAACATTAGTACTTCTATGTAAAAACATTCCTCATAACCCGGGGAAAGGAAATATAAGTAATAAGGGAGCTCAGATTCCTCAATAAGGGTAAATAAATGAAATTTGTTACCCTAACATGAAACAAAATAGAATGGGACTAGAGTATAACATTTTAAGATCACACCCCGCATATTAGAGATCATAATAAAAATTAGAAGTTCAGAATAAATAGATTATAAGAGGAGTAAGATAATAAAACATGAAATAATAACATATTAATAATACATGGAATTTATGGCATGCACATTGGTTTATAACATTGTCAACATGTATAACTAGAAAAAAATCACTCCTTAAGTTAAGGACATGATTTCAGGCCCCTGGATCAACTTATGAACCTGAAACCAGGTCCATGCATAAAATTTTGAAAGTGTAATTAGGTTCACATATAACTTTTTGGACATGATACTAAGTCTATCCATAACATTGTGAACATGTAATCAGGTTCACACATAATATTGTGAACATGTAATCAGGTTCACACATAAACTTTTGGACATGAAACCATGTCGATCCATAACATTGTGACCATGTAATCATATTCACACATAATATTGTGAACTTATAATTATGTTCACACATAAACTTTTGGACATGAAACTTTGTCCATGAATAATATTTTGAACATGTAATCTAGTTCACGCATAAACTTTTGGACATGAAACCTGATCCATACAGAACATTATGAACATGTAATTAGGTTCAAAAATAACATTGTGGAAATAAAATCATATTCACACATAAACTTATGGAGATGAAACCAAGTGAATGAATAAAATTGTGAACATTTAATCAGGCTCACACATAACATTTATACTCATGAGTCATCCATATTTACCTAATGCATTGGAGGGAGATATGGTTCCCACCCATCACTTCATAAAATCAATCATACATGTTCCATATGGTAATAAAAATTCCTCATAACATGACCAATGAAGAGATATGAGTTTTATAATCATCAAATAATAATAGATTAAATGGATTGGGAATTATATAAATTTTTTCAAATCATAACCTATGTAAAATTGATAGGTTACATTTCATCAAAGAATAAACCATGATAAAAAAATCATGTTTCAAATTGATATAACCCGTGGAAGAGAAATGGGTGTCAGAAGTATCATTCCATAAAAACACAACCAATCAAAAAAGGATATGAATGGGTCCTTTAGATAATCTCCAATATGTTCATGATTAACACCAATTGATGTCATTATAAAAGGAAACTAACATAGAAGGATATTTTGAAAACCTTCATGATGTAAATATCGTTTCTTCATAGAAAAAACTCTCATTAAAATATAAATCATTTTGAAAACCAGTTCCATTCAAAATACTTTGAAAACATAAAAATAAGGCTTTAAAACATTTTAAAACCCTTTCCATTGAAAATATATAATATTATATTGAAAACATTTTTAAGACCAATTCCCTTGAAATCTTATAAAATAATCATGAAAATATTTTTGAAAACTATTTTACTTCAATCTTATAAAAAATATTGAAAACATTTTGAAAACCATTTCATTGAAAATGTATTTTTCTAAAAAAATTATTAAAAATTAACCCTTAAATAGGGATATAAATCTTAAAATTTTTAAAGGTAGATAATTTGTACGTGTCATACGAGGTAAAAAGAACATTCCATTTCCATGGTAAAAAGGTTAGAAAAATGCCACCTTCTGAAAAATATAATAATATTCCTTTGAAAAAATTGGTAAAATGAAAAAATGGTGAACATATATTTTAATGGTCATATTTGGTTAGTATAATATTCTTATAAACCCTTTTAGATAACATGTTTTAAAGGAACACAGATCTTTGACATAAGAGAGGGTAAAGTCACGATTTCTTAAAAACTCGTTCATTAATATCTTATGTACCAAATAGTAGAAAAATCATACCAATAGATTCATAAATAATTAATAACTATAGGATAATTAATTTTATTTAGAGATGGGTCATAATATTTCATCAATGGAAGCATAAACATAAACAATCATGAAACATGATGTGATTATCTCAATACACTCTTATAACATGGTAACTTGGAATCCTACTCTCCATGTAAGAAAATTAAAATTAAATGAAGAATAAAATGTCATTAAATGACTATATTTCATGATAAAACATGTAATATTTAAGTATATACATCATTAAAAATAATTGAGGTTCATAACAAAACACGAGTCTCGAATAAAGAACATTTAGACACAACTATTTTAATGATTTGGTAACATTTGAAACACAAACCCATTGAAGTGAACATCATTAATTTGTTATTTTAAAACCTATAAATTTAGTTATAGGATACATAAAATAAAATTATGTTAAATAATTACACCACACAAATGTAAATTGTGGCGAAAATAGCATGTATCTCATGAAAATAAAAGGTGAGATGAAACCCACTTACCTTGTGTCTTGACTCTCTTCATACTTATACAAGATTCCTAAATAATAAATATAAGTCTATTATAAAACTTTTAAATAATAATATTCTTATACATAATACTATATTAGGTGTAATTATTACCTTATATTACCCTCTTGTTAATGATCATATGATAACACTTCACTTCAGGTAACATTCGATTTATTCTCCGCATGTGTCTTAATTTGTTATATCTTTGGTCATTATAATTATATATTTATTTATAGTATGAGAACTATTATATAAATATAATTTATATACATTATATGTTTATTATAAAAATCTATACAATATATAAGTATTAAATTGAATACATCATTTATTGAGACGGTAGGTCGTACGTACTCGTGAACACTATATCCATTTAATTGTCATGTTGAAAGAAAAAAAGTAAAAGAAATATATATACATATATATATATATATCATTGTTATAGTACCTTTATGGTATCATATATATCATATATATTCAATAAAACCATCCGTTCTACATTCCATGGGTTGTATGAACGAATGTTATCGCTTGGAAGGGGTTGCAGTCCACATTTTCTCAAACAAAATTATCATATTAACACAAAATGGAAAGTAAAAAAGGTATGTGTTTCATTAATGAATAAATAATATTAAATAAATAATAAATTTAATATATCACATATATAAACATATTTTCCATCTTAATGGACACCATGGTAGGTGGTAATGGATAAATTAACAATCATCATTTCGTGAGGTAGTAGTTCACCGTACAGAGAAACAATATGTTAATTAGTCATTAGATAATGGTGTGTGTAAGTATAGGTAAAATAATTTACCAAAAAACAAAATCATATATTTAGGATATTTTTTTTCTAAAAAATAATATAATAAATATAGTTTTATGGGTGTAGAATAAAAATAATAGAAAGGACTTGAGACAAGATGTTACCTCTTAATCGAGTAACTCTTTTTGGTTTGTGCCCAAAGCATTAAATAGATTGAATTATTCCAAAGTGAAGGATTATAAGAGTAATATATTGATTTTGGGAAGTTTATTGGGTAGATATTGGCTAAAGCCAAGTTATTTGAAAGGTCTGAAGAAGTGGGAGAGGCGGTGGCCTTTTATAGGGAGGGAAAGGGTATCACTTTGAATTTTTTGAAATAGGTTAGGTTGACACATGTTTTTACCAAAAAAATTCATACCAAACCAAAATAAATCAATAATGAAATTTTTATTTTATAATATTGGCCATAATATTCGTTTTTGAGAATTAGGCAGAACATATGGGACCCTAAGAGTTTGGTTTAGGCCCAAATTAAGCTTAGTTTGACCTTAATCATTGTGATTAATTTGAATCAGTTTTAGTAATATTTTTGGTAAAAAAATTATGTTGATATTATTAGACTCTAAATATTATATTGATTTAAATGATGTATGTTGGCATTTTGAAACTCAATTCATAGGAGAGGAAAATTTAAAATTATTGTTAATCCCACAGATGGTACGAAATAACGTGGTTTTTTATGTGAAAAAATGATCAAAAGTTTTTTTTTTGTTTTTTTTTCAATTTCAAACTAAAATTATTTATAATTACCTAAATGGTATTAATATATTTATAATTTATATATTAGTGTAGATCCTAGTCCGTATCCAAGTATCACTGAGAGGGTGAGGGGGTGAATCAGTGATATCTATTTTGTTTTTATGTTTCTCTCTTTTTGAAACTACATTCACCTCATGTTAAAGAGTTTCTTCCATATTGAATACACACAACCTCATGAACACAAGATTTACAAAGTTCACAACTCAACAAGAGTAGCTACATCCATGGAATGGAACATAAACAATACACCACCACACTATCCACTAGAATACAATCATTTTACGTGGAATACAATGAGTAGAATATTTACATACACTTGTTTAGCTTTTTAAAAACTATCCTATAGTGAATGTGCTCCCTATTAGAAAAAATATGGTAATGTAATGAATCTTGTGCTTCTTAATGAACTTTCACAAATAAAATATTTCAAAACAATTCTTCAATTTCCTACCTAGAATCTTGAAATAACCTCCTTGTACAGACAGCTTGCGCACCACACCCTGCTTGCGTGCCTCCCTACTTGCGTTCCACCTACTTGCATGCCTCCCTGCTTGCGCGCCACCTACTTCTGCGCTACTCAGCTTGCCCGCCTACCTGCTTGTGTGCCACTAACTACTTGTGCACTACTATTTTGCACAGCTCACAAATTTTGTGCTACCTTTGGCTTATACACAACACACTTCTTGAACACACAACCCTTCTTGTGCACCATTTACAACTTTCACGCCTACCTGCTTGTGCACCACTCGGCTTGCGTGCCATATAAATAACTCCTAAATTGCATGAAAATTCATCTTGCGCACCACATTATATTAGTTTCATTCTCAGAGCTCAAATTTTCTCTTAAGTGTTGAGAATAAAAAAATGAGGAGGGTATCCATCAATTTATAGGCATTTTGGTGGCTTGCACACCACATACACTTGTACACCATTTGTACTTGTGTGTTGCTCCATCACTTGTGCTCTACTCTATCACTTGTGTGCTGCAACATCACTAGCATGCCACATTATTTCCTTTTTCATATTTTTATAAGGTGATGTTGAAATATGACTTGCGCACACAAACACTTGTGTTCCACTTCTACTTGCATGCCACACTTGTGCACTAATCTTTATCTTGCGCACCACTTTCTTTCCTTTGTCAGATTTTGATGTGTTAATCTTGAAATATGACTTATGTGCAACATACACATGCACACCACACTTGCACACCAATCTTTAACTTGGGAACCAATTTATTTCTTTTGTTTAATTTTGATGTGTTGATCTCAAAATATGACTTGCGTACTATATACACTTGCGTGCCACATATACTTGCGTGTCACACTTGCACGCCACTTTTTGACTTGTGCACCTCTTTCTTTCCTTTTCCAAAAAAAATCTTCACTCCCCTTATCCTTCGTAAGGCTGGTATCACATGTTCTCCAAACTTATGATATTTGTGAAATAAAAATCAGCAAAGCAATATCATAGTTTTTAAGGCTTTTACAAAGTGAATTGATTTATACTCTTTTGACAAAAAAAGACAACACTCTTCAAAAAGCATACTCTTAAAACTTCCTTCTCCATTCAACTGGGTCCCAACAATTAGGACCTTAAAAAAATTAATGTATTACTTAACATTAATAATCATTAAAAAATGAAGTTATAAATTAAACACAGTATTTTTCACAATTCATCAAATAATGAATTTTCTTTTAAAAGTCCCAAAAATTTTTCCTAAGAAAATATAAGTGTTTTAAAATAATGAAAGAAGTTTATTTCTTCTAATTCAATTTTTTATTGTGTATAAAATTAATTTTATTATTAAAAGTGGTTCATTCGGGAAAATAGTATTTTAAAACCTAAAGGACTTTACCAAAAATCATATATTTTATTATATATGTGATTTATATATATATTACAATTATAAATAATATTTCAAAACTTGTTATTAGTATTGATATAACAATTTTAACAGCTAGGTAATTATTATCTCATTTAAATAATTATATCAATAAAATATTGTTTCGTAGAAACATCTATGTTTCGTGAAAAGTCTACCAAGTCGGTATTGCATGTTTCACAAGCCAAGTCGGTAATGTGTGTAGCGCATGCCCAGTTGGAATTGCATGTAGCGCAAGCCAAGCTGGAATTCTGTGTAGTACAATTCACATCGGTACTACGTGTGAAAGGAGTCATTGAATTAGTGTTTTAAGATATATATACATATAACTATTTTGAGGATCATTTGAAATGTATAATATCAAAAAGATAAATTAATTCTAACAAATTAACTCATAAAATTACATTCTGTTATAATGATCTACGTGGAAAAATAATCTAAGTGTACTCTAATTTTTCCCAATTCTTACTTTAAAGCATGAAATCATCTAAAAAACTAAAATGTACAATAATGGTGAAATGAATGGAATATACTCTGAGTAAATGGAGTTTCATCCAAAACCTACACCATTTCTATGTACTTGCACATGGCTTGGGTGAACCCAGGGTTTAGCCACATTCTGCTACTCATCCAGGGCATACATAGGGTATGGCCGTGTACTGCTACATGTTTCTGACTTTCTTGGGGTCTGGTCATGTACTATTACATAATAATGTACACCTTACAAGGGGTTTATACCCAAGTACTTGGCCACATGGCCATGTACAACTGTGGAATGTTTACTCTATGTACATAATGTATAGTCCAAAAACTACTTCTGACCAAGTAATTGACTACATGGATAATTACCACTAGATAGACAGAACACCATGAAAAATATGTTTATATTAAAAAAACAATAAACAAACTAGAATTTTATACACACAATATTTGTTTTAAAGAAACCACATGCCATATGATCAATAATTTGAAATGAGAAACTCTACAATCTTCCTAAAACCCTAGTTTTCCCTGATGACGTGATTGACCCTCAAGTTGTTTTCAGAAACCATAAAAGGGATATGAAACATTAGAAAAATATTTTATATAAATATAAATGTTAAAATACAAAATTTGTTTACCTCTTGGTGGATTCCCTTGAAGATTCACTCGTATTTATTCTCTGTGTTGTCATGTCATGATTACAATCCTCCAGAGATATGTGGGAAAACCTCCATCTCTCTATCTCTTTACCAACCTATACATATCTCTATTAATATTACATTAATATTTAATACCCAAGGTATTAAAATGAAACTATAGTGGATAATAGGATAAAAAAGAAAAAAATAAAAAGAATGAGAAAACGAGGCCTAATCCCGGTCTTAGCGCCTAATATGAGTGAAAAACCCCCATTTTGGACTCAACCATGAAGATTTAATCTAAATATGATGATCCATTAAAAATATATCACTAAATTAAGGTACATATATAAATAATTAAATATTCATTACTAATTATTCTATGATATTTCAAATGGATCAAAATTCCATCACACTCTTGTCCGAAGGTAAACATTCTATTATAGGACTAACAAAGTGGTAAAAAAATTATCCTAGTTCATTTGATTGGTAAAAAATAAAGCTTCACACCTTATTAGTATTTTAAAGAAAAAAATTCATATTTATTCTCATTTCATAGTCTTGAAAAACACGGGTCTTTATAACCTCACACTTATAACCCTTCTCATCCCCCAAAAGCCATGGTGCTCAACTAGAATTCATGATCTCATATGAGATTCTATATAAATGGAGGTATAGCTAAATGGGTGAGCTACTAAAATCCATTAGAGGTCCTAAATATGTATGGGAAAACATGGTAATACATTAAAAAAGGGGTGATTTAAATTCCCGATATGTGAATAAACATGATAAGGAATTATAAAATGTAATTCAAAGGTATAACATAACATAAAAAAAGATAAGTAAAAAGAGTAATCACGTAGAATAATTGTAGGATTGAAAAATAATGTAGAGGATCAATATACAAGAGTGGGGTGGGGGTGAATTATATCCTTAAAAAAATTATATCTTTTAAAGTTGAAATAAAATTTTCTATTATTTAACAAAGTCAAAGAAGATTAATTCACAATACCTCCTAGTTTTACAAACATTCTAGATTCCAGAAATATGGTTCTGGAAATGAAACATAAAAAAAGTTTACAAGGACAAAGATTCTACCTTAAATCGTATAGAATCTTACAAATCAGAGTATACTAGTAAAAGAAATTATAAGATAGTTATACTTTATTTATTAATCAAAATGCAGAGGAAAACAAACGTGAAACAATACATGTAAATAGTATGATATCTTTTGACCCAAAGAGTAAGGTATCACAAAACCTTGGATAAAGGTCCCTTGATTTATACTTTCAAGAAAGTCTGTATTACCCGCACTAGGGTAAGCCCTTGATAGGAATATCAGAGTATGTCTTGTTATCCCCGCAATTCGTCGAACTTCAAGGTATTCGGAACTTCTGTATTTCTTATCGAGTAATTACTCAAAGTTTAATGTAGTCAGCACCTATATCTTCCTATCCTAGGAATCCTTCAATATACACAGCCACAATAGGAGTTTCATGAAGCCATCTGAACAATATGTTCAGTATGCACAAATCATGAGAGTCTCTCTCTAGAAATCGCTTCAGCAGCATGTAAACTCTGGAGTTGTAGAATAGTGTCTTGGGCTCATTCAAATTAGAACATATTTATAGGAACATCTCCAACGGTCGCCTCCCTCCTCCAATAGACATATATTTCCTTTAATTTTAGAGGGACCTGTACATGTGTCACTCAAACAATGGTTAGTTAGAAACAAAATTCATGACATCGTTCTATAACTATAACAAGGGTAAGTAAAATATTGTTGCTCTATCAATTCTATTTTTTGGAGTCTAGAAAAAAATAAATTTTAGAGTCTATGGAAAAATACTTGGTGTCTATATTACAGGGATATTCAGATTCTATTTTCCAAGGAATTCGGACTCAAAATTCTGTAGACTTCGGAGTCTGAATTTTGAGGAATTTGGAGTCTGAGTTATAAGGAATACATAGTCTAAATTATAAAGAATTAAGACGCTTGATTATAAGGAATTCAGAGTCTGAATTTCAGAGAATTTGGAACCATAATTTCAAAGAATTTGGATTCATAATTTCAGAGAATTCAGAAGCTGAATTTAAAAGAATTTGGATACTGAATTTCAAAGAAATTGGAACCAGAATTTTAGAGAATTCAGAGTCTGAATTCTAAGGAATTAGGAATCTGAATTTCATAGAATTCAGAGTTTGAATTTCAGAGAATTTGGATTCTGAATTTTGAGGAATACAGAATCTGAATTCAGATCCAGAAAATATAATACACCATATCTATGAATTTAAAAAAAATTGAGGTTTTATATGGGAAAGAGAATTTTTTACTTAGGAATAAAAAGAGTTGGATTTAGAGAAACTAAAATATGAACAATGAAAAACATGTAAGGATAAATTTTCCTTATAGAATAAATCTTTTCCTTATTAAGGGAAGTCTGACTAGGAAAAGAAACTTTCCTTGAGATAGAGTGTTTGTGATTTTCCAAACATAGAGGAATGGAAAAGTCATAAGGAAACCTTATTGACTCAAAAATCTCCCCCTTTTTAGAAAGCACAAACATCCTTACTAAAAATAATATAAGGGCTTAAAAATTTTATGATGTTAAAAAACTTATCTCCCTTTACATATGGATCATAATGAATATGAGAAACTCCCCCTTAGGCTTTGGAATCCCTAAGGATTGTATTCTTGATTTCCTGAAAGTGATTTTACATTTTTTTTCATACAAAAATATTCATGATAAATACCCCCTGGATGAACCCCCCTTACTTAGGGAAATATCTTCTTTACTTAGTATTCATTTTGACATTCCTTTCTCCCCCTTGGTGATTTTCAAAAAGTAATAAAGTGAATGGAAAAAAATATGTTACCTGAAATATTAGTACTAAACAACCAAAAATATGAAGTGAAATAAGAATTTCATTAATAATGAAAGAATTTTCACTATAGGAAAATACACCAAAATATCGGATTGGGAATGAAATTATCCCTCCTTTTCATTCAGCATCATCTTCTTTAAAATAGTCTTAAGCTTCTTGAGTTCCTTGTGATCATCTTCCCTACACTTGAGTAGCCTATCTTGATCTTCAAATTTCTTTTATAAGGCTTTAATTTTTTCATCCTGAGCCATAAGAATATTCGTCTGAGTCTTCTAGGATTCTTCTTGTTTAGCAAGTTTTTCCTTAATCTCTATTCTAAGATCCCATTCCCTCTTACAACTCTGAGAAACTGAATACAATTTCCCATTAAGATCATTCACTTCTTGCTTTCGAGTAGTTTCTTAAAGGGATATATTTTCTTCAAAATACATGGTGAGATCTTTCAACTTAGCATCTTCAGTTTGAAAAGCATCCTTGAAATTATCTTCAAACTCATCAATAATTTTCACACCTTCAAAAGTTTTCTTTGACCAACTAGTCATCTTATTTCAAGATCCTTTATGGGCTTCATAATTAATGAAACACGTTTGGAAATCATCTTCAAGTTTGACATGATTATCCATCACCTTGGATACTGAATCTGTTTCTTAATTTAAGGAATGTTGAAGCATTTGAAATCTTGAATCTATGGTTAGAAATATCGGAATATTACCAACCAGCTTCTTTAAAGACTAAAAAACAATTTTATGTCCAAGATAAAATGATTCGAAATTTGAATGCTTTGATGATGATGATTCCATCTCAAGCACGTCATCTTTCCTCTTTGATGAAGCACCAAAATATTTCTTACTAACAAAAGACTTGGTAAGAGTATCAGCCATCACCTGATTAACCTTATATTTTTTTGAAATAATCTAATCATCTTTTGGTGATTCATGCTTGTTTTCTGATTGCTCAACAATTTTATTTTCATCAAAATTTTCATTCTCAGCTCCTACTTGAGGTTCTTCTTGATGAATAATATCATGATTAATACTTTCTTCCTCGAATTTCTTATTTACTACTTGCTAATCCTTGCCATAATTTCTAGGTGTATCAAGCTTTAAATATTGGGCTTCAGAGGTTTGAATGGAAAACTTCTCAGAAGGACTTTCCTTATCATGATAATCTTCCATTTGTCGTATCATGCCATCAATGTCACCACTTCCTTCTTCTTTTTCTTCGTCCACTTCTTGTTCTACTTCTTCCTCAACTTCATCTTCCACGTCTATTTCTACTTCTTCTTTATATTCATCTTGATGTGGTTCCATAATCACCAACTTATTTTCCAGAGGATCTGGAAGTAATTATTTGAAAAACGATTCTGTTACTGGAATATTCTTGGAGGCTTTTTCAGCAGCCTTAATAAGAGATTGAATGATTTCTGTTTCAGAAAATTTCTTATTCTGTTTCTTCTATTTCTCTTGTTTCTCAAGATCTTATGTAGCTTTCACCTTTAGGGATTTTTCCTAAGTAGGATCCAATCCAAACTTAGGCTCCCATTCTTTTTAGTTTTTCTTGTCTTATTTTCACTTATCCACTACCTCATCAGGATATACTTTTCTCTTCATTGGCATTAGTGGTGCAGACTGAATTTCCATGGAAACAGAACATTTTTCTATCTCGTGAATTTCCTTCAATTTCCTCTTCCTTGCACCTTTCTTGGAGGTTTCAGCTACAATAGATTTATTTGATAAAGCTTCAACTTCTTCATTTGATAAATCATTAAACTCTCCAGATTCACTAGAAAATCCAATTTTCATTATTCTTAGTGTGTCATCGCTTAGAAACACTACCCTGAAATTTCTTGACTTCAATTTGCAGGAAATTTTCATTGATTCTAAATAAGAAATTATGATATTTGATAGGATTTCTAGATACATGATAATCTAGGACTTCATATTCCTATTATTTATATTCTCAATCATAACCAAAATAAACTTAACAAGATTCAGCTTTCGGAGGTTCACTACGAAATCCAAAACATACATATCACTTTTCATCTAAGTATCTTTATCTCCTTTCCTCAGAATGATAAAGCCTTGAACCCAAATTTCTAAAATCTGAAAATTCGTAAAGAGATGAATAATCTTCATAGTCTTAACTCCAACCAAACCAAGGAACTATATGTCCTTTTCCTTATCGAAACTTCTTATATCATCAGGTAACATATGGGAACAAAATTAATCTTCTCATTTTTATGGTATTCCAATCAAACTGGCTGCCATAGAATAAGAAAGAAAACTTGTTTTACCATAACTCTTGCAAGAATTTTTTTCTTTTCCTCCTTGATTTAAAAAAGATTCAGATTCATAAACCTCCCCTAGATACTCTAGAATCACGAGATCCTCTTCTTTGTGTTTTGATACAACTATAATCTCCTATCCATTTAACTTGATGTTTATTTAGATGATTGAATCATAATTTCTAACGAAGTCCTGGTCTACCAACTTTTCACAATAAATCTTCCATTTAGAAATTTATTTAACGGTTGACATTTCACTTTGAGGAGAGGCTTCATTAGACATTCAGAACTAAATAAGACCTGAGAAATTCAGAATGGTCTTAAGTAGGAAGGGAAGATCTTAAAAATGCAAGATTTTTGGGTTTGATGTGGGATGACCATTGGGGGTCCTTTATATAGGCACTTCAAGCGACGGTTTATCTTCCCTAGTTGACCAAATGGTTGAAAACTTCTTGAAAAGATCTGACAGTTGAAATGATATCCGAATAAGGATTTTTATAGATTTTAATCATTGGAGGTTTTTAAGAAAACCATTCAGATTTAATGAAAAGTGAATCCGAAAAATTTAAAACAAAAAGAAAAATACAACAAGTAAAATAAGATTATGAGAATTTAGAAAAGAAAAAATACCTTTCATAATTCTAGGAATATTATTCATAATAAGGAAATTTCTTCTTGAAGAACTTTAGATTTCGAAAAAAAAATTAAATATAAAAATTTTAACTAAAAAAAATTAACTAACAAGCAAATGTACTCCCCCAATGAAAAAGAGTTTTTTATATAAGAAGATAAGTTTCAACAAGAAGTTAATAAAAAAGATTACCTTATAGTTATCTTTCCTAACTTCTGTTTAATGTATTCAAATCTATCATATGGTAAAGAATTTGTGAAAATATCCGCAAGATGATCTTGTATTTTGATAAATTGATGAATTATATCTCCTTTTTGTGTCTGATACCTAAGAAAGTGATGCCTTATATCTATGTTTTTTTCATGAGAGTGATGTGCATGGTTTTTACTTAAGGTAACAGAACTAGTATTGTCTCACAAAATTTTTGTTTTGTAAAAACTCATGCCATTGTCTGTGAGTGTGTATTACATCCACAACACTTGAGCACAAAAACTTCGAGCTGCTAAATATTCATCTTCCATAGTGGAAAGTGCTACTGAGTGTTGGTTTTTTCATGACCAAAAAACTAATGAAGATCCTATGAAATGAAAAGTTCTGAATGTAGTTTTCCTATCCATTTTTCATCCACCAAAGTTAGCATCTGAAAAAAACTTTAAAGAAAAATCATTTCCAAAAGTATAAAAGAGTCCTAGATCCATGGTTCCCTTTAAGAAGAGAAAAATACATTTCATTGCCTCTAAATGAGATTATTTAGTATTATATTGATATCTTGCACATAAGAATATTGAGAACAGTAAGTCTGGACGACTAGATGTCATGTAAAGTTGACTTCTGATCATTCCTCTAAAAGACGTTTGATCTACTGGTTTCCCAGCTTCATCAAGATCAAGTGAATTTTAGGTACTAATGGGAGTACTTATGCTCTTATTTTCTTCATATACAAACATTTTAGGAATACGTTTTATATAATTATCTTGGGATATATATATTCCTTCTGGTTTTTGAGAAATTTGAAAACCGAGTAAAAATGTCAACTCACCCATCATACTCATTTCGAACTCTAATTTCATTAGATACACAAAAGAATAAGTTAATGTTTTCTCGGTTGAACCAAATATAATGTTGTCAACATATATTTGAACAATAAAAACATTTTTCTTATCTTTCTTTATAAAAAATGTTGGATCATCATTTCACATAACATAATTATTTTGAAGAAAAATCATCTATGTCTATCATACCAGGATCTTGGGGATTGTTTAAGACTATATAAAGATTTGGTATGTTTAAAAAACATGTTCATGATGTTTTGTATCTTAAAAACTATGAGGTTGTTCAAAAATAACTTCCTCTTGAACATAACCATTAAGGAAAGTACATTTAACATTCATTTGAAAAAGTTTGAAATTAAAGAATACTATAAAGGCAAGTAAAATACGAATAGATTCAAGTTTGGATACTGGAGCATAGGTTTCTTCATAGTCTATTCCTTCTTGTTGGTTATAGCCTTTAGAAACCAATCTATCTTTATTTATTACTATGATTCCATTTTCATCACACTTATTTCTGGAAACCCATTTTACTCCAATAATAGATGTTTCCTTAGGTCTTTCAACCAAGGTCTAGACTTTATTCCTTTCAAATTCATTTTTCTCATCTTGCATAGCTTTTATCCAATCATCATCACCTAAAGCTTCGTCAATTCTTTTTTGGTTCTAATTGGGAAAATAATTCTAGATGCAATACTACATTTCTTAAGGAACTTCATGTTCTTACAGGTTGATTTACATCACCAATGATACTACCAATGGGATAAATCTTAAGAAACAGCTGATTTGGGATTTGTAAAACCTGTTCATCAACGTATGGTAGGAATTATTCTGGGGTAAATGCTTTAGAAACATTTTCATGAACATTTTATTTTTCAGAATGATCTTCTATCTAGGGTGTATAATCAGTTTTTGAACACACATCTAAAGATGTCAGTTGTTGATGTTTAAAAACAAAAGGATCAGTTTCATCTAATTTAACATGTACTATTTCTTAAATAGTACAAGTGTTCTTATTGAAAACTCAATAGGTCTTAGAGGTTGTGGAGTAGCCTATGAAAATTCCTTCATCAGTTTAGGGTGCAAATTTATGTAAATTAGATTTAGTATTCAATATGAATACTTTGCATCCAAATACTTTGAAGTAGAAAAGTCTAGGATTTCTACCATTCCATATCTTATAAGGGGTTTTGTTAAGAAAAGGTATAGTCAAAACTCGATTTATAGTATACCAATCAGTATATACATCTCAGCCCAAAAATGCTTGGCTATTGAATATTTATTGAACATGGTTCTAGTTATCCCTTTAAGAATTATATTTCCTCTTTCAACAACACCATTTTGTTGAGGTGTTCTTGGTGCTGAGAATTTATGAGTAATGCCTTTTTTTAATACAAAAAGTTTTAAAATCAGAATTTAAAAAATATCCTCCATGATCACTATGGATAGTTTTAAATGGAAGGGTTTTCTCATTTTTAACCTGGGATCTAAAAATTTTAAAATAAGAAAAATCTAAAGATTTATTTGCTAGAAAATAGACCCATGTAAATCTACTGTAATCATCAACTAAAAAAAATAATATTTCCCTCCAATTATTCCATTTTGTGTTGGACCAAAATGATTCATATTCCCCAACTGTAATGCATCAATGGTTGATACATGACCGACTGATTTAAAACTTGATTTATGTTTCTTTTCATATTGACAAGAATCACAAACATTTGAAGAATCAAATCTATGATCTGGTAGATCGTTAACTAATATTTTCTTATAGCGTTTTCATAGATAAAATGTCATAACCTTATATTACATAACCAAATTGATCTTCTATTTCACTGAGACAAGGTAGATCTTTACTCATATGGTCTTCTACGTTTAGTGTGTATGCATTGTCTTGCCTATTGGCCTAAAGAATAAACTCTTCCATGGAATTGTGTACTTAGCACTTGTCATTCCTAAAATTCACCAGGTATCCTTCATCACATTATTGACTTATGCTAATAAGTTTTTGCTTAAGACCCTTAACAAATAAAACATTTGAAATCAATGTTCTTTAAAGAAAAAAATGTTACCTATACCTATAATTTCTCCCAGAGAATTATCTTTGAAAGTTACTTTTCCTCCTTTCGTCTTGATATTCTTTTCAAAGAAGTTTTTGTTACCAATCATGTGTTTGGAACATCTATTATCCTTTTACCATGTATTTATGTTGGTACTATCTTTATTTTCCGAAAAATAAGAGTGTTAGACTTTTAGAACCCATACTTTCTTGGATTTGGAAACTTCTGAAAGAAATTTTTTTGGAATCTACATTTTATTTGAAAAATAAGATTTATGAAAACCTAAAGACTATGTTTTTTAATGATTTTTTTCCCAATGCCCACCACACTGACACTTAGTCTAGAATGGATCACTTTAAGGAATAAAATAATTGTTACTAAAAATCGGTTTTGGATGAGTATAACCAAAACCGGAATTATTCCCTAAAGGTAGAATTTGGGAATACATCTTATCAAAATATTAATTACTTAAGGTAATGTTTGAAAAAAACTTCTTCAAGGAAAATATTTCAAACATAAGTTTAATAACTAAGTTCTTATCCTCAAAAACATTAGTTTTATCACTAGAGTTAGGCTCTAAAACATTTTTCTTAGAAATTTTTTTTCTTGATCCTTAGAAAGTTTATCCTTCTCAGAATTAACTTCCTTATGATCTTTTCAAATACTTTCAAAATCAATAGTTTTCTTATTAAGATCTTTAGAAAGATATGATATTTATTTAGTAAGAATAGTAATTCTATAAATTTCCTTATCATGATTTTTCTTGACTTTAGAATTTTCATTCTCAAGAAGCTTAGCAAACCTAGACACTTCTTCATAAGTAGGTAAAGTATTAACCTCATAAAAATAATAATATTCATCCGAGGATTCATAATATTTACTACCACTATAATTAGAGTTCAATGATACATTGGTTATAGATTCATCATTGTGTACCTTGTCCATTAGACAATGATTTTTAATAGGTAACTTTGCTAATAAACCAAGATTCGTCTATCCAGAAGATCTGTAATCTGAGGATTCCTCAGAAGAGTCACCACCATTGTCACTCTAGGTGTCATTGGACTTCAAAACATTCTTATATTTATCCTTGTAGTACTTCTTTATATTCCTATCATAATTATTTTCCTTTCTATATTTTCTCTTAAGCATAGAACAATCTGGCCATATATGCCCTGCTTCTTTTCATTCAAAGAAATTGACTTCAGAGACTTTCTTGTGCTGTATTTATTTCTTCTTATATCTAGATTGAAAGTTCATTGGTCTAACAATCTTTTTCATACTTTGGGAAAGATTGGATAACTTGCTTTTTGAATATTCACTTCCACTAGATTCAGATTAAATAATAGTCCTCTTAGATTTGGATCTGGTTACTCTCTCAGGAGTCCCGACTTTCATATGATTTGAAGTAGTTATAAAAGAAAAACTTCAATTTCCATTATTATTCTTATTTAGATCAGAATCTCTTTTCATTCTTATCTCATGTTGAATAAGAGTTCCAAAAATCTCATCAAGCGTAATATGTGAGACTTTCTTATTGTCATCAATAGCTGTTCTATTTGATTCCAACTCATTAGGCATGATATCTATAACTTTTTCTACATGAGCTTTATCATATAATCCTTTCTCACCCATAGATTGTAAACTATTAACAATATTAATAAACCTCTGTTTTTCCTTGCACACTGATTCTCCATAAGTAAATATAAATCCATGATATTCAGCTCTAAGCATAGCTCTTCTAGTTTCTATAACTTTTGAAGTTCCAAAATGAGTAACCTCCAATTTCTTCCAAATACAATTTGAAGCTTCAGAAGAAGAAATAGGGATATATATATTCCTGGTCATGGAAAACAAAAAAGTATTATGTACCTTATAGTTATGTTGATATACTTACTTTTCTTGATTAGTAAAAGTTCTGACTTCTTTATCAAGAATCTTGTTGTCTCAAGTAAGAATTACAAAGTTGTACACTCCAGTGTTAACCACAAAAGTCTTCATACAACCTCTCCAATATTCATAATCATTCCCCTCAAATATATGTGGTCAAGTAGGATTATGATTTTCGATAAAACCGACATTCATTCCTTCCATCTAAAAGAAAATATCCTTCCCCAGAATCTTGTTAGTAATAAATGTTTGTAAACAATGATAAAAATCCTAAGAAAGGAAAATATTATGGACAATGGAAACTGGGAAAGAAAACTTATATATGAATATAAGTATTTTAGATACCTTCTCTAATACCAATTGTAGGATCTAAAAATTATGTAGATGCCAAATATATAAGAGGGGGTTAATTGAATCATTTAAAAATTCCTTTGGAAATTTTAATGTTGAAATAAAACTTTCTATAGTTTAACAAAGTTAAACAAGATAAATTCCCATGCCCTCTAAGTTCAACAAACTTGCTGGATTCCAGAAATATGGTTCCGTAAATGAAACTTATGAAAAATATACAAGGGAAAGGATTCTACCTTAAAGATTATAGAATCATACTAATCAGAGTATACAACTACAAGAAAGTATAATATAGTTATACTTTCATTATTAATCAAAATGCAGCGAAAACAAACTTGGAACAATACAAGTAACATGTATGAAATCTTTTAACCCAAAGAGTAAGGTATCCAACAACCTAGGATAAAGGACCCTTGATTTATACTTTCAAGAATTTCTATATTACACACCCTAGGGTAAGCCCTTGATAGTTTTATCAGAGTCTGTCTTGTTATCCCCACAAGCCCTTGAACATCAAAGTAGTCAGCACCTCTATCTTTTTTATCAAATAAGTCCTCAAACTTTAGGGTAGTCGGCACCTCTGTCTTCCTATCCTCAAAATCCATTGATTGTACACAACAATGATTAGAGTTGAATGAATAAATCTAAATAAGATGTTTAGTACGCACAAAGCATGAGAGTCTCTCTCTCTAGAAATTAGTTCAGCATCATGTAAACTCTAGAGTTGTAGAACAGTATCTTGGCCTCGTTCAAATGAGCTCCTATTTATAGGAACATATCCAATGGTCGGATCCCACCTCCAATGGTCAAATTTTTTCATGAAATTAGGAGGGACTTGTACAAGTGTCACTCAAACAACGGTTAGTTAGAAATAGAATGCATGACATCATTTTATAACTATAACAAGGGTAAGTAAAGTATAGTTTCTCTATCAATTCAATTTTTCAAAGTCTAAAAAAATTAATGTTCGGAGTCTAAGGAAAAATATTCGGAGTCTATATTACATTGATATTTGGATTTTGTTTTCCAAGGGATTTAGAATTAGAATTCTGTAGACTTCAGAGTCTGAATTTTGAGGAATTCAGAGTCAAAATTCTAAGGAATTCGAAGTCATAATTTGAGATAATTTGGAACCTAAATTTTAGAGAATTCAGATTCTAAATTTTAGAGAATTCAGAACCCAAATTTCATAGAATTTTGATTTTGATTTTTAGAGAATTATGAACCTGAATTTCAGTGAATTTAGAGTCTAAATTATAAGGGATTCATAATCTAATTTTCACAGAATTCAGAGTCTAATTTTCAGAGAATTCGGAACCTGAATTCTGAGGAATTTGGAATCTCAATTCGGATCTTGAAAATAGAATACACTATATCTAAGAATTTATAAAATTTCAAGGTTTTATATGCGAACCCAATTTTTTTTAATTAGGAATAAAAATAGTTATATTTATGGAAACTAAAATATGAACAATGAAAAATAGGTAAGGATAAATTTTCCTTAGAGAACGAAACTTTTCTTTATTATGGAAAATCTGAGTGGAAAAGAAATTTAACTTGAGATAGAGTTTTTGTGATTTTCAAAACATAGAGGAATGAGAAAGTAATAAAGAAACCCTTTTTACTCAACAATAATAACATAGATAACTTGTTTTCATAAGATCATGTAATAATAATAAATGTGGAAAAAACATAAAACCTTACATAAGAATAACACAGTGTCAAGATCCATGAAAACATCACTTGGTAGATAGAGTCCCATAATGGATTTATTTTACTCTCTAATCTCATACATGACGTCTCATGAGACTGAAACATTACCCATTGCATTAATGGAAAAAAATAATTCTAGAAACTCCTTCCAGATTAATTTCATATCCATACATATGAATTGAAAAAACGAAATAAATCATATGGAATAAATAATATAATTACCTATGGAAAAAATAGGTTTCATAATCTAGTCCATTAACATAATCAAATGATATTTTGTAAATAATGAATTTGATAGGTGATCATAAGGATTGTATTACCCTATCAAATAAAGGGAGAATAAGGTAGTTATATATGTACGAAACATATATATAAAATTTAAAATAATTCCTTAAGATAAAGGTTGTTTTGTTGATAAATAAAAATTCATTCAAAAATATTAAAAACATTATTGAAATGGATAGAATTTACATTTCAAAAATTACTTTTAAATTAAAAAAAACCCAAAAAAACGTGACAATCATTTTCCTTGAAAATTTCCTTGGAAAATTATAAATTAATATTCAATTAAAATAATGGGTATGACATCATAACATATCGTTCAGACCATGCATGTAAAAAATATTACTTTCACATGTTTGATAAAAGATAAAAAGTACCTAATTTAGAAAAATACATGAATAATACTTTTAAAAAATTTATACAAATATAATTATGATTAAAAATTATGTTAAACAATCATAATAAAAATTTTCAAAAACAATTTTAGAGAACATGGATGTTGAAGAAAATTATTTTCAAATGTTGAGGGATATAATGTGGATTTTATTAAAAATCATTTTTTAAATCATATTAAGTAGAAAATATAGGGAAATGGTATAACTAATTTAAAAGTTCATTAATAACCATAGGTGAATAAAATTTAAGGGTTTTATTATATAATGATAAAATAATTTCTAGTAATGTAAATTCATGTATAAACAATCATGATTAGACTGAGATTAAAATATAAAACCACGTCGCTTTGGTAACATTTGAAGCGTAACATACCATGAATTAAGTAGGCCAATTATAACATAAAATAACATTATGTTAGATTTTTCATTGATATATTATGTAGAGGGAAAGTATATACACAATTAAAATGATATTAGGTTCGTAGAAGAACATGTGTCTCAAAGAATGAAGTTTCCAGACGAAGCCTTTAGAAGGATCATATAATTGAAGTGATAGTTAATAAATGAAGTTATTATGTGTAAAAATTGTAAATCCAAACAAATAAAAGTTAAAATAATATCCCAAAGTAATCACGAGTCATTTTAGTCATAATCACAACATAATATAATCAATGAAGTTGACATATAACCCAATGAATAGAAATTGAGTTATGAAACCAATTATCTCACGCTTAACTTTAGTAAATAACAATTTAACATCATGTATTAATATTTTAAAAATGTAATTAAATTTTAAATTAATATTATTATTATTTTTAATATCATATGGGATACATTTTATAGAATTGTATCACCCATTTATTAACAATATTCCATTATCACTATTGTTTCGGGTGTTGATTTTTCTATTTTCTCATGCATGTTTTACCCTGAAAGTTATAGATATCGAATATAAGATATCGTTCCATAATATAAAAATTTAAATTAATGTTATCATTATCATTTTTAATTAGATACAATGTTACAGTCATTATTCGATTCTAAACATGGAGAATGAATCACATCACTTCGTGGAGTGGGTAGGTTGTATGATCCAAGTTATTATTTATATAAAAGCTGAAAGAGTAAGGAAATAGATTGTATATTAATTTAAAAAGTAAAAACTATTTCATATATACCAAATATATATATTCATTAAATGTAACACTTATTACCTTCCATGTAAACTGTTAGTGAAAAATTTATCACATCACATCCTGAGTGTGTTGTTATCCACACACATGAATAATGTTATCATTTATTTGAAGGATGGTAAGGTTAGAAATTATAAGATATATTTATTTACATGGATGATTTATATTTAACAAATATCATATACCAATATCAAATAAATTTTTCTTACCTTCAATGTAAATTGTAACTGAAAAACAAGTCTCATCGCTTCTTGAGGAGATAATCTTCTATACACACTAGCGATGTTATCATATTCATCAAAGAAAATAAATTTGGAAGTTATATGTGATATTATAATTATATAAGTATAATTTTTTTGTTTAATACAGTATAAAAACACTATATACATCATTATATCCATCTGTGAATAGTGGTTATAGAAAACGAATTACATCAGTTCGCGAGGCGGTAGTGTATAATATAGACGATCAACTATTTCTTTTCCCATTTGAGGAAGGAGGATATGGTTTTAGGTGATTAACAAAAAAAAATATATTAATATGTAAGATATTGAAAAAACCATATCACCATTTTAAAAATATATTAATTATTTGAAGGAAGAAATAAAGTAAAACACTCAGTTAAGGATATTACCTCTTCTTTGAACAACTTATATTTTTTTCTCCAAAATCCCACCTATGTTAAGTTTATGAAAAAAATGATTATACGATGAGTGTGATGACTTGAGGAAGTTATTTTTCCATTTATCTATTGAACTAATGGGTTTTCAACATTTTTAATGAAGAGGATAGAGGGAGGCCTTTTATAAGTGGGGAGGGGATCGACATGGAATTTTTCTAAAGAATGGATTCCAACCACATTTTTATCAGAAAATGATGCTATAAAATGGACCATTTTAGAGGCTCAGAAGATATATGGTAGTAAAATGACCATAAAATGTCACTTATAGAAGTTTTTGGGAATTTTTAACCCTTATCATTTTTGTTTAATCCTCAGAAAAAATGTTTTAACCTTAACCGAAGAAAAATAAATTTTTCTTTTTAAATTTTAATTATAGTCAATAATTATGTTAAAATTACTAGATAATATTACTTGTTATTATTATTAAAAATATTTAATCCATTTTTCCAAATTCAACTCACTTATGTGGAAGAATTTATTTTAAAATTAAACCAGTCAATGTGTCGAAAAAACAGTCTTTCAAGGAATGCATTTTTTAAGGAAAAGATGCTCCCATATTAACAATATGAAAATTAATCATAATTACATGGATATAAATTCATATTTATAGATATATAATCTATATATATCATTAAAATAAATCATATTTTTGTTTTATTTAATTGTTTTTAAATTTACCAACATTATAATCATTAAAAACAATGTTTAAAAAATGGTGTTTTAAAGAATAAAAATTAACTTATACTGAAAAGTTCTAAAAATATTGGTTAAATTTAATTAATTGGATTTCATATAGAAAAAGTAATTATGTTTATTTTTAATAAATTAATATTATAAATGAACTTAATTTATTAAAAACAAATGAAAGTATTATAATAACAGGTATTTTTTACTATTCACTAGATAATTAATATTTTTTTGAAAAATACCAAAATTTCATCACATATTAATATAAATATTTTGATTTAAGTTTTTTTTTGTTAATTTTAAAAAATAAATTATATAAAGTATGAAAAAATTAATTTTAAATTATACATGAAAGGGGTGACTAAACAACCTTATAAAAATAGAGCTTTCTGTAAAACATTTCATTTTCTTACAAATCATTCTTAATTTTTTTATAATGACTAGATAATAATTGGAGTAATTTTATTCAAGCGTAAACCATATATTTTTCATATTATATTTACTCCTATTTATACCCAACTAATTAATTTCTTTGTTATAATAGTATGTTATATTACAGTTCATTTGGACTCAGGGTAGTATGTTCCCTATGCTATCAAATAGATTGAATTTATTTAAAAAAAGGTATATAATATATTCTTAGGTGTGAAATTCCCTTATAATATTAAAATTGTGTGTCATATATGTTATACAAAATTATTTTACTCTTTTAAAATATGTTATGTTACATTCAAAGCCCCTTAAAAATTGTGTACTCGTAATTTTATCTTGATCTCAAGAGTCGTTGGTTTTATATTTGAACATTTCATTGTGGAAAAGGCAAGATCATTAAAAGTATTAATAAAAAATTCTCTTAAAAATTGGGAAATTTAAATTATACAGTCATCACATAACTTGGTTTCCACATAAGAGACTATTGGTGGTAAATGATGATATAGACAAGGAAGAAAATAATTAATAATTATAGAGATAGGTAGATATCATTGATTACAAGAAAATTATCAATATAGGGAATGTTAAGGAAATAAAAAACATTATATCTATGATGATATAAAATATTTTTGATTCAAAGAACATGAATGTAATAGGATAAATATTTTTATTCAAGTTTTTTTTCTTAGAGTTGAGTGATTATTTTTCAATACAGTCTAAGAATTTAAGAAATGTAATCACATTATTAGTAGAATATATTCATTTAAAAAATTTCAACCAAAATGTAATATTTTCTTTAAAATTATATGTTTTCGCGAATAATTATTCATGACTGGTGTAAAAAAATGAATGTCTAATGGATCATATATTCCACAGTGAGAAAACAATATATTCCATCAATCATTAATATAACCAAGTTGGTTAGCAGTATTTTTTACATAAATTAATCTCAAGTTTTTCAATATTAACAACCAATGTTAAACATAATCCATTCCATAAGTATATATCCTTAAAATACATCATCTTATATCTCCAAAAATGTAATATTTTTCATCCCAGATAATCCATTACAATAAAACAAAATGATATATATACATCAACATAATAAAACATCTTCTAAAATATTATTAGTCTCATTGGGATCTATTTACATAAAACCTAAAAATGGGTGTCTAAGACTTTGACCTTATTATCATCCTTAAATTTATAAACACATTATGGTAACCACAACTAATTTGTTAGTCTAACATTATGACATATATGCTTAAAAAATTAACACAATCGTTAGATGCTTCATGATTCCTATATCCAAAATACCATTGGTAAAATACTTCTACATCATAATTCATGAATACTAATACATAATTTCTTCATCCCTTTTACTTGAAATGTTTGATAGAATATATGTCCTTCCCTAGTCTTAGAGAAAACCATTAGTTTAGGTCATTGACTCAGATAATTCTATTGTGACACACATATAAGAAATCAAATTCCATGGAAATGTTTTCCTCAATGACCTCAATTTATAAATAGAAAACATCATCTCAACCATTTGATATATCTTATAGGTTCTTATTTCCACTATCTTGTCATATAGGAAGTTTAATCATCTTTCGTCTATGTTCATTACCACATGAATGTCATAAATTTCAATCCTCTTATTTTTCTTATTTTGAGTCTCACCAAATCTCACATAATTAATCATATATCATGATATCTATTAGGAATAATCACTATATCTTATTATCTAATCATAATCACATTTGGATTCTCATAATCATTGATGTGTTCATCAAATTTATTATTGACATGATTCCTCTTGGTTAAATCCATTGTATAAAAACAAAAATAATAGTATGAGTAATAATAATCCTATTGGGAAGCCACATAATCAGAAAAAATAATTTTTAAGATGTCTAAATCATGAAAAATTATTTTTATTATTGACATGTTTATTTTATCCTAGTTTATTCATGCTCGTCATCTATTCAAATCAATTATGATGTATCACAAAGAGTTTTTGAATTTATGATGAAAATTCATTAGGAGTGTCCAACAATGTACACAGTAACGCGTATTGTGGTGTATCGGGTCATGCTCGAGTTAAGACTGACACACCGTTTTTGGAGTTACTAACCCTAGGTACATCTATACTAGAACTATGTCCACTTGTAGTATTTATACAGGGATTAAATTTCTCATAAATCACTCCCTCTATTTTAAAAGGAGATTTAAGGGTGTTTTATTTTACTTTGGTTTATCCTTAGAAATAGACTTAGACTTATCCCTAGACATACCCCTAGGGTTCTACCTATGGTTCTCTCAAACTAGATTGAAATGTTTAACTAATACTTTTATAAAATACTAACTATGATAACCCAGTCCTTTTTTAGATATTATTTCATGATTCTTAAACATAAATATCCCATAATTACATCAGAAATATCCTAAAGACCTAGTTTCTTTGGAAGAATAACTTCTTAAAACATAAAACATGATACCCTTGTTTTATTTTCCATAATGAACTCTTAAATTTTATTTTATCTCTTAACCCTACAAGGTATATCCTAGCTAATACATAAAAAAAGGGGTGAGATAAAAATCCTAGTAAGGGAATAAACCTGATGTGGAGGAAAAATATTTGGGTAAAAGGTATAACATGATATCATGGAAAAGAAGTAACATGAGTAATCACATAGAAACATAATTTATAGATAATGGTTTCATAAAATCATGGAATCATAGAAAATGTGGAAAAAACATAAAACATGACATACTTATAAGTCAAGGATAACTTCTAAGAAAACATCACATGGTGGAATATGTCACATAATGGATTTGGTTCAGTCCTTAATTGTATACATGGAATCTTGTGAGACTAAAAAATTATCCTATTAATTGGATGGATATATAATTATAGGCCCACCAATAAAATTCATTTCATGTTCATGCATATGTATTCTATATAATAGAATCAATCATAATTCATAAACATAATAATTACTTATAAAAATTAATGTGTTTCCAAATCTTGTATCATAACATAATCAAAATAGATTCATTAAAGATGGAATTTATGATATATTCATAAGTTATGTATTATCCCACAAAAGAAAGGGTGAATAAAGTATATATATATGTGAAATAAATGAATATATATAATTTAAAATCAATACATAACATTAAATGATTTTGTCATTAATTAATAGAAATATCTATAAAAATATAAACAACATTCTTGAGAAAATAAACTTTCTACTTACAAAATCACTATTGAAATTCTAAAATTTCCAAAATAATGTGAAAATAATTTTATTTTAAAATATCCTTGGAAACATATAAATTTATATCCAAGAAAAATAATGGTAAGGAAAATGGAAAATTCTATTAATGTCATACACCTTAAAATAATTATTCCTTTCACATTTTCTATAAATGTTAAAATTGATTTTTTTTGTAAAATAATAGGAATAGTTCTATTAATTTTTCCAAAAAAAATCAATTATGGGAAAAAATGATGTAAAGTAATCGTATTAAATAATTATTGAAAATATTTTAAGAAAATATTTATTTAAAAGAAAATGAATTATCTACATAAGAGATAAATGAAGTCAAATTTATTAAAATAATTTTATAAATCTATTAAAATTCAAAAGAGTGGGAAATGGCACTGCAAAATGAAAATTTAATGAAGAAGAAAAGGAGAATAAAATGGAATTTTTTATTTTGAAATGATCAAAAAATTTATAGTAATATAAATTCAAACATAAAAAAATAACTATTTAAATGATATTGAAACACAAACCATTACTACATCAATAACTTTTGAATCATAATGTCCCATTAATGAAGTAGATCAATTGTAACATAAAATATTATTAAATTTGAAGGATTCATAACATTGTGTATAAAGGTGAAATATATACACCATTGAAAATATATTAGGTGCATAAAAGAATATGTGTCTCAAAGAAGGATATTTTGAGACCAGACCATTACAGTTTCTATATCGTTTAAGTGATAGTTAATCAATGAATTTGTTATGTCTAAAAAATGTAAATCCACAAAAATACAATTTTAAATAAAATGATAACAAAATAAAATGTCATTTTAGTTGAGAGAAGAGTCCCCTTACCTCATGATTACCTTAAGTAGAGTACTACTTAACCTAATGTATAGTGGTTTTAAACATATTATAAACATATAAAATAACATATTAATATTTATAATATAATTTTTTATCTCTTTTATGACATATTATCACTTATTCATTGACAAAATTTCATTATCAAGACTGTTTTGGGTGCGAATTTACTTGTTTTCTCATCTATGATTTATCATAAAAGTTTAAGATGTCGACAATAGTAAATCATTCCATCATCTCTAGTATTATATTAAATTTATAAATATAGTTTTTATCTTTTGACACATATTTATAATAATTATTTATTTTTGAACATGTAGAATGAATCACATCGTTTCTTGGACACAATATGTTGTTAGAGTGACATTATAATTTCTTTAATTGGTGAAAGGGTAAATAAGTGGATTACATATTAATTTTTTAGAACAAATATCACTTTTGATATATCATATTTATTCATTAAATTTTTTTTCTATTAACTTTCATGTAAAGTGATAGAAAAAAAAAACGATTCACATCACTACACAAGTCAGTAGTCCTCCATACACATGAATGATGTTATCATTTATTCAATAGATGGCATGGTAAGAAATTATATGATAAACTTATTTTATATAACACATAATTTCATAATTTAAAATCATTTTAAACCTTATTAACTTCCACATAAATATTAATTTATAAACAATTAACATTGCTTCGTGAGGTAGTAGTCAACCATATACACAAGTAATGTTATTGTATTTTATATAGAATTTTAAGTAAGAAGGTATATATAAAATTATAATTACATAATTATAAATTTATAATAAATATAATATGTATATATAATCATTATGTAAATAATTATATCCATCCCCGATAAGAGGGGATGGAAATGAAAAACACCAGTTCACAAGGCGATACTTCGTCATACAAACGATCAAATGTTTCGTTTTCCCATTTGAGGAAGTTGGATATGGTTGTAGTTAATAATGTAACAAAAAAAACTATATAAATGGAATCTATTTTAATTTTTATATGATCATGATTGAATAATATTTTAAAGAGTTCTTGTAAAAAATGAAATAAAACACTCGGTTAAGGACATTACCTTTTCTATAGACAACTTCTTTTCTTTTGCGCCAGAATCCTTCCAAGGATGTATTTAGTTCAATAAGAGGATTATAAGATGATGGGATAGAATTAAGAAAGTTATATGGATATTTCATGGCCAATATATGGGTTTTTTGATGTATGTAATGGATAGGGGAGGTGATTGCCTAAAAATAAGTGGGGGAGTGGATGCATTTGGAATTTTTTTAAAATGAAAAATTCCACCCACAACTTTATCACTCAAAATGTATAAAAAATAGACCATTTTATTACATTATACTATTTAAGGTAGAAATATGACCATAAAATATGAATAATTCATGTTTGGGTCATTTTTAACCCTTAACTTTTTATTTTAACCCCTACTTAACTTATTTCTACCTTAACCATAATAAATATCATTTACTATTTCCACTATTCATTATGGAAAAAAATTAAGTTAAACATATTAGATAATCTAAATTCTGATTATAGAAAATATGTAATAGATTTTTCTAAATTCAACTAAAAAAATTGGTATAATTTAATTTAATATTTAACCTATAGACATGTCTAAAAAACAGTTTTTCCAAAAATGTGTTTTTAAAGAAAAATATGATCCCATTTTAGCTATATGAAAATTATTCATAATTATATGAATTCATATTAATATTACATATAAAATATATAAATTTAATTTAAATAAATCTTATTTATTTTTTGTTTTATTTATTTAAAATTGATAATTATTATACACATTCAAACAGTTTTTCAAAATAATGAGTTGAAAGCCTAAAATAAATCATACAGTAAAATATAATTTAAAGCATATTTAAATGAAATTAACAAGAGTTTTTATATATAAATAAGAACTATGTTAATTTCCAATGAAATTAATATTATAATTTCACTTAATTTATTAAATATTAATGATAATTTTATAAAAAACGATATTTTTTACTATATATTGAATAATTTTTTTTCTTGAAAAACAAACATTTCACCATGAGATAATATTAATATGATGATTAAAATAATGATTAAATTTTTAGAAAATTATGTGTATAAATATTTTGAAAAATTATTTAAAATTATACGTGAAATGCTTAAAAACCAACCTTCTGGAAATGTATATTTTTTCAAGTGGTTCTTATTTTATTTATAATTAATAAATAACTATTTAATTCAATTTATAAATTTGTAAACCATAGAATTTTGATAATTTAGTTATTATTATTATTAACTTTAAATTTTATTTCTAGGATGTAATGTTGTAATTACAATTCATATATATTCAAGGTTTTATGTTCTGCAAGCTATTGAAGTGATTGAATTAATTTAAAAAAGAAATATATCATAATCATTAGGG
Source organism: Viscum album (assembly GCA_963277665.1). Lineage (NCBI taxonomy): Eukaryota > Viridiplantae > Streptophyta > Magnoliopsida > Santalales > Viscaceae > Viscum > Viscum album. Next base: position 794,530,324 of record OY728156.1, on the reverse strand, counting down.
TGTTAAATTCTCTTCTAAGAATTGAGTTGATTGTTATATACTCTATCCAACATTATGTTCCTTCTTTATAAAAGTTAAGTAATACACCACTATAGGAGTATCTATATCATTACCTCATAACTGATCACCAAATCCATGACTCATTCTCCATCCATCATCGAACTCGATGACTACTATGGAAAAAACAAATCATTCCAAAGTACCAAACAACATCTTCACCCATTCCCACTTCTTGGGAACTTATACCATGTAAATTTTTAAATTTCAATTCATAACAACTATCCACACCCTTAAACATATAATTATTCACTCCCTACCATATGCCTTTCAATATACCACTCCTTGAGTGCAACCTCATCAGGTTATGCCATTGTCCACATGTCACTATACATGATCCATGATCACTATACTATCAATACCTTACTATGATTATGTCATATCGTTAGTTCCATCACAATTAATCTTGTCATGATGTATCCTCTACCAAAGAGACACATTTCTCATTTCATACCAACTCTGAGGAATCAATTCATGTAACAATTATTTGTGTCAGGACCCGACCCAACGGGGCTCGAGCCGTGACTCCCCATGCCCGTCTCCAATAGGCCAGGGGTTGGAGACTAGAACCGAGTAGGCTATCACACACAAGGGAGGAATTAGCCTAAGGTACCTTTACACATGCACCCACATACGCCTCCGCGAAATAGTGCAGAGATATATAAAAATGAAAAGGAAATGAATGCATGCATCTATCCCAAACCATAGTGAAATAGCAGTACAAAAAGGGTAAAACATGGCCCACTAAAAGAAAACTAAAAAGGCATCCAACCTGCTCAGAAGAAGGTGTAAGCTTCCAAAAGAACCACTGAAATTCTCCTCAGCACAGCTCCGGTAAGACTCCACGGTCAGACCCGCTCACTCAACACCGCCTGCTCCGGGTCCTCCTGGGACTCTGTTGAAAGGCATGTGGTATGCAAAAGACACAAACAAGTGCGGGCAAAGCCCGTGAAGGGGTGAGTTTAAAAATACTAAGTAGGTACCCAAAAAACCCCAAAATAATAAGGGAGAAACTAAAAGGAAACAGTCATCTCAACTCATGTGTATGCCCATACATACACCAAGAACAATCCAAATATACTCAGCTCACCCACCAAGCCACATGAGGTACCGATATCATCACCAGCAACGGTTCACAACAAGGAGAACACACTCCACAATCACTACCATCCCATATGACACCCGTCTGAGAGATACACTCTATCGGGTCCCACACAAATATCTCAGACGCTCACCCGAGAGATCACGCTCATCGGATACTGTCACTGAGGAAACCTCGCTAAAACAACATAAAAACCAAACTCCTTGGATAAGAGATCACTCTTAGGGACCGCTAAGGGAAACCGGAACCCACACCAGTAAATGAAGATCTCATAGATAGGGGATCACTCCCAGGGTCTTCTGGGGGATACCACAACCCGATCTGGCATTCATAGATCTCAGAGATAGGGGATCACTCCCAGGATCCGCTAGGGGATACCACAACCCAATCTGGCGCTCGACAGAAACACGTCACTCATGTAGAGGATCGTCACCTGTGTCATGATGGTCACGATGATACCGAAAACCCTATCTGGTACATCTCGTGATGTAGAGGATCGAACTAACGATGTCGTAACCCCAAAGAAACCACGCGCTGAGTAGGGGATCGTATAACCAATGATACTGCAACCCTACTATAATCCTCACGTTGGGTAGGGGATCATATACCCGACGATGCCACAACCCTACTAAGCATGGCCCGCCGCATAGAGGATCATATTATTGATGATTCCACAAACCCTATGGGATTAACATTCTAAACAGGGGATTGCCGCCTGTGGATAAGCGGTCACAGCGATACCAAGAACCCGATCTACGGAAACGATGCTAGAGGATCATACTCCGGGCCCACCGAAGGGATTCCAGAACTATAATAGATTAAACACACCATCGAGAGGATCAAAAACCTATAATAAATTTGTGATGTCACGTGAACCCTCGTAGGAATGAACTAAGGGAGTACCATTAACCACTGCTGGTCCAAACGTCGCTAACCCGAGCGACCCACCACAACCCCACACCGCGCACCTCCAAGGCTGATACCGAGGCCACCATCATGATCCACATGGAAAAACACACAGGATATGATGTTTACTCGCCCAAAACGAACAACAAGTGAAAAAGGAACTATTCACCATAGCTAGACCGTGTGGGGCCCACACTACGATCCTGAAACGCATCCAGCGGATCATACCACCACGATCCCCACAGAAAAACACGTGGGATTGACTACTCGATCGTCCCAAACAGACACCCGGTGAAAAAAGGTACTATTCATTGAAGCCAACCCGGGTGGGGACCACACCATGATCCCAAAACTCTACATGTGGATCACACCATTGTGATATCCTCGGAAAGACCCATGGGATCGACTTCTCATTCTTCTAAAACAGACACCCGATGGAAAAGTAAAGTTTCTACGTAAACACCGGTACACAGTCTCATGGGGCCGACACCCTATTCTCAGTTAGAATATCCACAAACCACCAAGAATAGTCCTCCACAGCATCAGGGTCTCAATGCCACTGGCGACACATTAATCAGACTCTTCGGGTATAAGATACAACGTCCTGAAGTCGAATAAAAATAAAATATCAATATTTTATTCAACGTTTCAAGCTCTCGGGCCACGATCCCAAAACTGTAAACACCCAAACCCACCTCAAAGGGTTATCCTTATCTCCAGGGTCATGTCGTCGTAGATTTCATGCAATTTGGATCTCCAAGGAGCAAGATACGGGGGTTTTAAAACCCTCGTGTACAAAGAGAGTGTCAGACCGACCTGAACCGGCCGGTCCGGCCGGCCTGGCCCGGACCGCGCCAGCGGACATTTCGAGGTCGGTCGGGGTGCCTCGGGGGTCCAAACACACATCTGAAGGCATCTGCGTGCCCCCTGGGACCGGATCTACAAATTCGTAGGATCAAAATAGAGAAAAACCAAAAAAATTGGGATTCAAGATTTTAAAACTCAAACCGCCTACCTGTTGGCGGATCGTCGAAGCTTCGGGTGCATAACGATGCCCGTGACGCCCTGAAGCTCGATATGCCGATTATTTTCACTGAAAATGGATGTTTGTGACTTGACTCGGCCAAGAACGGTGGGAGAGGGGGAGTAGTTTCTTCGTTTCATTCTGGCGTGCGAGGGGAGGGAGGTGAGGGGTGGAGTTTGTGTTTTTTTAATTTAAATTACTTCATTTAAATTAACACCCCCAACCAGACCTCCCTGCGCGGAGGAAATTAGGTTGCCCCTATGGTAAATGAGCCTTTCTGAACACAATAGCAATCTCGGATTTTCGATCTGATACTCTGTTCATACGTTATTCGAGCCGACATTCATAAATATACTTTTCCATTCATTTACAAAAACGCCCCTGGTGGCTTTTCTCACAGTAGGCCCACACCCACAAAGATTATAACCCTCCTATGGTAAACAGCACCCTACGGATGCAACCGTACCCTCAAATTCCTGTTTCGAGCTACCGTTTAGGAAATAACACACCCCTCCACATGCATAGTATAAAAATACTTAATATTTTTATAAAATTAATTCCACACACATCGGGCCTCGGAATCGCACATCGTCTTCACTCATAGCTCTGGAATTATTCGTAGGAATATTCCAAAGTCTGATAGGGCCAAAACCTGAGTCGTTACATCCTCCACACCTTAGAACTTTTCATCCTCAAAATCCCTAAGCACTAGGGAAGCAACTGAACTCTCAACTGGGTCTCCCATGCCAGTGAGTTCTCCAACAACCACCCATGCCTGAACACATATGTTAGAGTGACTCATCCACCACACCTCAACACTATCCATTTTGGGCAGCACTGACTCGCCCACATTATTTTGATCTCCTCACATAAATGTTTCTCAGTGGGGGAAGGCTCCCTCTTCCTCACGCATTCGAAGCACGCCAAACAACACCCACACAGGGTCTTACCAACACCCTGAACAAAATTCGAGCAAGGAACATAATGGGAAGAGTACTGATAAACATTTTCTATCAAACTACTACAGAACATAGAAATGTCATAAGGCATACCTCTATCCATCTGTGGAGCCTCTAGGTCAACAGCCTCTAGGGCATGCAGCTGTCCTCGCCCTCATCCCCCAGCTCCCTGGGCTTGTCGTGAACCACCCGAGGGAGGGGGTGGTGGAAAATGATACTGCTTATCACCTCTAGTGGCTACACCAGCTCCATCGCTATGTTCTCCACCCTAAGGACCTCCTTGCTCGAGACACTGCCTCTGCCAAGGTGGTATGTCGACCGACTCCCTATCAGCAGCACGATGGGTCAAACAGTCTCTAACAAGATGTCCCCGACCGTCGCAAGCGTAACACCACCTCTCCTGCAGCTGACCAATACTGTCATGCGATCCTTGTATGCCCTAAGCCTCAAATCCACCCTCCTGGGGTAGCCTCCTGAAACGTCATCCACGTCCATCCCCTTGTGTCTATCGCCAGCTACCATTTGCCGTCATCTCAGCTGCCATGCACCCAACACTAATGGGATTAATCTGCTCATCCAGAAAGCTCTCCACCACCAAGGATCACTCCAGCACTCTAGCATAGTTGGGCAGAAACAAGGAAACCACACATTCCTTGATGTCTCTATGTAGTCCCTTCTCGAAGGTCCGAGCCCTAAAGAATAGGTCTTGAACCATATCTAGGGAGTAGCATGACAGGTCGGTAAACCTCGCTGAGTACTCCGACACAATCATTCCCTCCTGCCGAAGCTACCGAGGCTCTTGAATCCTCACTGACCTTAGCGTCACCGGATAGAACTCTTCCCTGAAAAGCCGCTCAAACTCTTCCCACGTTGCCGTCTCCTCATCATGGTACTGCGTCACCAAACTCCAGCATCACTCAGTCGAACCATGCAGAAGGCTCGCAACTAGTACCCCCATCTGATCTGGAGGTGTCCTCACTAGGCGGAAAACTCAGGTGACTACTTCGAGCTTTTCATCATTTACTAGAGAGTCTGGATCACCCCGGAACCCTAGAGGTCGCTGCCTATGGAACTCATACAGCGTACTTAGCTTGCGTGCAACTACATCCTGCACTACCGGCACAACCAGCTGCTCAACAGGTGGTGGATTAACTGGCGGACCACCTGGAGGACTAGCCTCAAAACTTGTGCCCTAGTCCACAGCCTCTACACAGAGTGGATCATCACCACAGTCCTGCTGCGGAAACCTCACTGGTTTTTGTCATGGATGCATCCTAAAATACAATCAAGATGCACCATGGAAGGAGTATATCTGGGGAGCTAACTCAAGAAGAACAAAGAAAACCCAAAAACCAAGTCCTATATGATGCATGTACCGTTATGTCCCTGCGACTACTATCCAAACATCCCAAGTTGAAAGGAAGGTTATCAGAGTCATAGTTAATGGATACGTCAGACGTTGCACCAACACTGGGGTCCCTGGCTTGAAAGATGAACTTGAACCATCATGACACTGCCGCTATGCAACCCAAACCAAACTCACATCTAGACCATCTACACTCCTAGATCCCAAAGGTGGAACCTCCTCTGATACCACTCTATCACAACCTCACCAAACGGGGCTCGATCCGTGACTCCCCATGACTTCCTCCAATAGGCCAAGGGTTGGCGACTAGTGCCGAGTAGGATATCACACACAAGGGAGATATTATCCTAAGGTACCTGTACACACGCACCCACATACACCTCCATGAAACGATTCAGAGATATATAAAACTAAAAAGAAAATTCATGCATACATCTATCCCAAACAAGAGTGCAATAGCAGTACAAAAAGGAAAAAATAGAGCTCACCAAAAGAAAACTACAAGGGCGTTCAAGCTGCTCAGAAGAAGGGGTATGCTACCAAAATCACAAACGGATATCTCCTCAGCACAACTCCAGTAAGACTCCACGGTCAAACCCACTCACTCAGCACCGCCTGATGTAGGTCCTCCTGGGACTCCGTCGAAAGGCATGTGGTCTGCACAAGACACAAAAAAGTGTGGGCAAATCCCAAGCAGGGGTGAGTATAAAAATACTCTGTAGGCACCCCAAAAACCCCAAAATGAAAATGGGGAAACTAAAAGGAAATAGTCAGCACAACTCATGTGTATGCCCATACATACACCATGAACAATCCAGATATACTCAGCTCACGCACCAAGCCACATGAGGTACCGACCTCATCACTAGCAATGGTTCACAACCTGGAGAACACACTTCATGACCACTATCATCCAAATGACACCGGTCCGAGAGATACACTCCATAAGGTCCCACATAAACATCTCAGATGCTCACCTGACAAATCATGCTCGTTGGACACCGTCACTGAGGAAAACTCACTAAAACAACAAAAGCACCAAACTCCTCGGATAGGGGATCTCTCCTATGGTCTTCTTGGGGATACCAGAACCCACACCAGTATACAAAGATCTCATAGATAGGGGATCACTCCCAGGGTCTGCTGGGGGATACCACAACTCGATCTGGCATTCGTAGTTCTCACAGATAGAGGATCACTCACAGGATACGCTGGGGGATACCACAACCCGATCAGGCGCTCGATAGAAACATGTCACTCAGATAGAGGATCGACACCCATGTCATGACAGTCACGCCGATACCGAAAACCCTATCTAGTACATCTTGCGATGTAGGGGATCAAACTGACGATGCTGTAACCCTACAGAAACCACGCACTGAGTTGAGGATTGTATAACCAACGATATAACAACCCTACTATAATCCTCATGCTGAGTAGAGGATAATATACCTGACAATGCCACAACCTTACTGAGCACGTACCGCTGCGTAGGGGATCATATTATCAATGATTCCACAAACCCTACGGTGTTAGCCTACTAGATAGGGGATCGCTGCCCATGGACAAGCAGTCACATCGATACCAAGAACCCGATCTTGGGAAACGATGCTAGAGGATCCCTCTCTGGGACCACTGGAGGGATGCCACAACTCTAACCGATTAAACATCCCATCGATAGGATCACAAACCTATACTAAGGTTGTGATGTCATGCAAACCCTCATAGGAATGAACCAAGGAAGTACACTCAACCACTGCTGGTCCAAACATCGCTAACCCGAGCAACCCACCACAACACCACACCTCGCACCACCAAGGCCGATACTGAGGCCATCATCACGATCCATGCAGAAAAACATGCTGGATAGGATATTGACTCGCCCGAAAAGGAAAACTGGTCGAAAAGTCACTATTCGTGGTAGCTAGATCATGTGGGGCCCATACAACAATCCCAAAACTCATCAAGTGGATCATACCACAACAATCCCCTCTGAAAAACATGCGGGATCGACTACTTGATCCTCCCAAACGGACACCCGGTGAAAAAGGTACTATTCACCGAAGCCATCCCCTTGAGGGGCCCACACCACGATCACAAAACATGACAGGCAGATCAAACCATTGCAATCCCATCAGAAAAAACACACGGGATCGACTACTCATTCGTCTAAAACAGACACCCGGCGGAAAAGTCACGTTTATCCGTAAACGCCGGAACACGGCCTCATGGGGCCCACACCCTGTTCCCAGTCAGAACACCTGGAAACCATCAAGAAAAGTCTGTCATACCATAATGGTCTCAACTCCACTGATGGAACATCAATCGGACGTTTCAGGTAGAAGATACAATGTCCCGAAGTCGAATAAAAATAAAATATCAATATTTTATTCGACGTTCCAACCTCTTGGGCCACAATCCCGAACCATTGAACTCCCAAACCCACCTCAAGGGGTTAAACTTATCGCCAGGATTGTGTTTCCATAGACTATACGTAATTAAAATCTCCAGGGAGAAATATACAGGCGTTTTAAAACCCCCGTGTACCGAGAGAAGGACGGGCCGACCCACGCTGGCTGACCCGGCCGCCACCGCCGCCGCCCCTTCCTTCCGGCGGACCTCGCTGCCATGGTGTGGCGCAGCATGCACGCGGGGATGGTTGAACCCCACCGCGTGGTTCACCGGTTATTGACACCAGACCTCCGTGGTGCGGTGGTCCTGGTTGTTTCCCGCGGCCAGCCACCGCCGCCCGCCGCCGTCGGACCTTCCGAGGGCCGCCGGGGGCACCCCGGTGGTCTAAACCCACATCTGATGGAATCTTCACGCCCCTGGGACCGGATCTACGCATATTTAGGCTCAAAAGAGAGAAAAACCAACCAAATTGGGATTTGGGATTTTAAAACTCAAACCGCCTACCTGTTGGCGGATCACCGAAGCTTCGTGTGCAGAACGACGCCCTGAAACTCGATCAGCTGACGATCAGTGCTAAAAATGGATGTTTTCGGATTGATTTGGTGAATAATGGTGGGATAGGGGGAGGTGTTTAGTCGTTCCATTCTGGCGTGCGAGAGGAGGGAGATGAGGGGTGGGGTTTGTGTTTTTTTTTTAATTTAAATTACTTCATTTAAATTAACACCCCCAACCAGACCTCTCGGTGCGAAGGAAATTAGGTTTCCCTTAGGATAAACGTGCCATTATGAATGCAATGGTGGACTCAGATTTTCAATCCAAGACTCCCTTCATATGTTATTCGTGCCGACATTCATAAATAAACTTTTCCATTTATTTATGAAAACGCCCCTGGTGGATTTTCTCACAAGAGGCTCACACTCGCAAAGTTTATAACCCACCTAGGATAAATGGTAAGCTTCAGACGCAACCGTGCCCTCAAATTCTCGTTCCAAGATACCATTTAGGAGATAAAACACCCCCTACATGTGCATAGTATAAAAATACTTAATATTTTTATAAAATTAATTACGGGCACACTGGGACTCAGAATCGCACACCGTCTTTGCGCCTAGCTCTGGAATTATTTGTATGAATATTCCAAAGTCTGACAGGGCCAAAACCCAAGTCGCTACAATTTTAAACCATTGTTCCTTGGATCACACGTAATTGCTAACCGATTAATGATTTAAATAGATTATATACATAATTGAAATGTAATATTCATATCTCTTCTATAAAAATGAGATTAAAATCCCTTATAAATGATATTCTACCTGAATCAGGCTCTGATGAGTTTCTAATTACATGTTTTAATCTGACTGAGAACCATGGAATGTCAGTCTCGACATTCCAAGAGCTCTATTCGAACTACTGTTAAACATTTGGCACCTTACATATTTTATGACCCATTAATGACTACTAACCTCATTAATCAATAAGTCATGGAACCCAAATAGCCATACCCTTTGGATAAAGGCTTATTACCCAAGAACCCTATGTAATTTATTTGAAACCAAAGGCGTCATAATGATGGTATCTCAAAACTCAAGATCATTCCATTCATAGGTTTTTACACAAGAATACAACCAATATTACTTCCTCAAAAAGAAATATATAAACTGTAACCCCTATTATAGGTTTCCCTAAACAAACCAAATGCTAACTCACTATGGTATGATTCATAAAAACAGCCTCTAGGTGTTCCACCTATCCCTATAGGTCAATTCTTAATATGGGTCACTGTAGTTGACCACGTATCCCATATATATTTCACACATCATGGTCGTAACTATTCTAATAGGAAAAAAAATGTTTCTTACTTGATCTCAACTAATATATTTTATGAAATTTAATAATCCTTTCAATCCCCTCTAATGGATGTGGAGATATCATCAACCTATAAGGGTCAAAATCTATCAACTTGGGTTCAATGATTAATATTTTCAATTTCATTTTATTGATGAAGACATCATATAAGTTATCATTGGAATACCATTTACGTTAATCCTATTGGTAACTATTAACATAAGAGAGGATTCAAATTTCCTGACCATTTAAGGAATAAAATGCCATGAAATAGCATATTAGGCTCTGATCCCCTCTGAACATCCTCATCTGGGAGAGATACCCAGAAATTCATGATTTTGTTATAAAATGATAATTAACATTCCCTCATTGGGTACCCTACAAGTTAATACCACCACAAGGTTCCATCTCAAAAAAATAATTTCTTTAAACTGATTGAATTTTACTCAATTATCTTACTAGATAACAATAAATGGAGGTTAGTTAAATTTAATATGGAATAAATTCATATGGGAGAACTTTATTTGGGTCACTTCAAATATTTATTTAAATATACATGAAATGATACACATGTATTGGGACTACATAAAGGGTATTAGATTCCCAGGAAAACAAGGTTCCCCTAAAAATACCTCTTTAAGGAATCGCAGGCCATGATGGACTTATTGGATGTTCAAATGAGATGTTAAGTACCCATTATTCCATACTAAGAGCATTATCCCTTATTATGTTTTTTATTGTATCAACATAAACTTCATTGAGTTGTATCATAACATAGTTTATATATATTGTTATAAAATAATAAAGAAAATCCCAACTAAGCAGAATTCCAAAATGAATATATATGGGAAAACACTATTTTATGTTGTTGTAGACATTTTAAAGAGTTGGAATTAGTCCTCTATAATACAAATCACACACTAAAAATCCTATTAAATGTATACACTATGAGTCTTATATGATTCATGATGGAAGCATCTTACCCCTTCTAGAAAAGTGTCAAAATCAATCAATGTCCTCCTACCAATGTAATGAGAGATAAAAATCCCTAATAAATCACAAAAATACACATTAAATGAGCATCAGTCAATGAAAAGATTATAAATAACTATATCATCTCAAATAAATAATAGAAATTATATGTCCATTGAAACATGGACATCTAATCAGAAAAAGTGTTCTTGACGTACTAGCCGAATATCCATCATAGGTCTCATAACATTTTAATATATCTTTCTACAATGTCCTAAATAGTAAAATAGGAATGGAACTGCTCAGATATGACTTTTTTACATCCTGTCCTGACTCACTCCATGAACAATAGTTAGACTAGTTCACTAAATGGCCTCAAGCATGATTTCCCACAAGCCAGTAGGTGTGCACTAGTAGTGATGGCCTATGGGGTGTCTTAGGGGAGACAGTTCCCTAATATTAATGTTATAGAAACAATGGAAATGACTAAACATCATTATATAATTAAATAATTGATGTGTATAAGAAATAAATACAAACAAGGTCATAATAAATTAAATAATGTAAAGTCACAAACATCCATATCATACATAATACAATGATCTACCACTTGGTTGATCACAGATAAAATAGAATAAAGGGAATAAATACAAAAGTCTCCTCTACTAACCCTGAGCTGGGTCACATAACTAGTATCCCTAACTCTTGAGCTAGACCATCCCAGACATAAGACTTCATCTGAGAATCTCAACATGACCATGAAACCATGGTCCTCCACCACATCCTTTTGACATCTATGCTTCAACTAAAATTAGACATAAGGTATAGATGCACTCAAAAGTTCATGTATAGGTGGTGATAAATAAATATTAGTAGACCACCCCCAACAGTGAACCTATAAACTGAAATCATAAGTGCATGCTCATGAAATATACCCAGCTTATTCAAGAATCAACTCGAATAAAATAAATCTATTGTTAATCCTTGCATTGGAGATACAAATTGATCATACTTTTTAACTAGTACTGTAAATGTCTCTAATTAATTCATGTCACTATTGGGGAATATATTTCCTAGACCTAAGATCAACCTGAATTACCTCCAATAAATAAAAAGTAGGATTCTAGGTATCCTCTTGAGAACCACTAAAAATGAATTGAATTAGATACTAGGTTCCAAATGTATACCACTCAATCCATATCTAACTTGGGAAACTGAGTAAAAATATTGGCATTCCATAATCCATTCGAATGTCATATTCCTAAATCTTGGTCTGTGGGTTATCAAGGAATTAGAAATAAGATTAATTCTTATGTGGGATAACCCTTAATAAATATGTATGGAATAATCTCTTATATTTAATATAAAAACATGGAATCCTTCAATAACATTCTCAGAATCACATTCATATATGTACCTAATAAATACAAGCAAGGTGTTTTTATCCAATCTTGAGGTGTCTCCTAGGAATATATCGAGGAGATCATCATCAATCCTATGGGATCTCAAGAATTTATAATACTCTAGGTAAACATATCCACCTAGTAACCTATGGTATCACCTGAATACTTACATGTAAGGCATCCTAGGTGACACAATAAATAAGAGGGGTTTCTAGATTCCATTAGAAACCTCCTCTATTACCTTATAACTAGTATGAATACTAGAAACATTAGTAATTTTGGTATGGTGTAATACAATCTTATAAGGATTTAATCTGATATCCCAAGAAGTACATATGGGATTGCCCAAAATATCATCGCATCATGTTATGCCCACTGGATGGGCTCAAAAAATATTGTTTGGTAATAATAGTTGCACCAATAGTGACTAGGTTGAAGCATAAATAAAAGTGTGGTGATGGTTGAATGGCTAAACCCATCACTACTAATGTATTCCCTTAGTATCAAATGTTATGTTTGGGTTATAAAGTGACACCCACTACCATATCTATCCAAACCCAAATTGCACTAGCCCAGGGTCCATTAACCACCAGGTAACCCAATAGGGTCCCCTATTTCAATAATTGGAAGAGAACTCCTTTATGGGATACTAATGGTCCACACATAAGAAGAGGTATCCCACTTGGGGACATCTATGTATCTAAGCATATATAATGACATGGACATTTACAAATAAAACTCTCTTTTTGAATGAATAAATGCCTTATTAATAAATGTAGTTATAGAAACAAATGTACTACTTTGGTAATTTTAGACCAATTAAAAAATATAGACTTTCGAATTTAAAAGACCATTTATAATCTATACCATTTATAATTTTGTTGTTTTAAATTGATCGTTGTGATTATTATATATTAGGGGTAATGATAAATTCTAATTTTCATAGAATTGAGGATTAATGGCCCCAGCCCATAGGATCTTATCTTGTGAATATAATTCATTAGATCTTTTAATGGAGACAACAATTCAAGGATCTTATCTTGACCTATATCAAGCTAAAATTCAATGAAAAAAATTTATGAGACCATTTTACATGATTATTTCAAGATTATGAATATCATGAATCAAACCATATATATTGAAACACACAAATAAGGCCCTATTATCACACAACATACCATTATGTTTCACACTAGTATAAAAGAGGTTATGTATTTATAACCTAAAAGTATGTTTTTTATATTTTTTTAATGAAATAGTGATTATATTTATCCATTTTCATTATTACAATTTAATATGAGTTTATGAAATGTTGATTTTGATATGAAGAAACCAAAATTGTATTTTTCAAAAATATATGTTATTAATTAAAACACACATTTTGTAAAATTCCAAAATATTTAAAAAAAATTATATTTTGATATAATATTTTTATTAAACAATATTAATATATAAATTATAATATAATTTATTATTGCCTAAATGTAATCTTTATAAGGGTTTGAAAACTTTTGTGATTGTAAAAAATATTATTTTTTCAATATATGATTATTTTGATTTAAAAGTGCAAATAATCATATATAGGTAATTATTTAATTAAAATATATATATTTTTGAAATTATCTTGTCAAAATTACATAATGGTGAGTTTTTCATTATTTTCGTAGATAGAAAACTGTTTTTGTAAAAATTAAAATTGTTATAACTATATATTGTGTATTATGACATCATAATGGCATAAAAATTATTTAATAAATTGTATAAAAGACATCCATGACCAAAATTCTATTTCCCATTTAAACTATTTTCTTAAATGTAATTTATTAATTTTATAAACCCTTGATGAATCCTCAAAAACCAATATTTTTTTTAGCATTTCAAAATCAATTCTTTATAAACAATAATCCCTTCTAAATCCCAAACATTATTTATATAAGGATTTTGGTTCCCGGAATTATAAAATATTAAAAACCACTTCTATTTCCAAGAAACCATGGGAAAAATACATTGGTGAGTTTGTTATTTTTATTATTTTATCATATATGGTCCAAAACCTATATTGAGAATTTAATAATGAATTACACCATCTTTTCTCTAAATACTCAAAAACATCCCACTATACTACAATGAAAAAACTTTGATCATGAATTCTATCTCTCTATCTATATGTAAATCCCTCCAATTATTTTTCCAAGATCTTAAGAATCTTCTTCAAATGTTTTAGAGTCACCCACTCATGGTAAGGGATCTACTCCTCTTATTTATTCAAGAACATTATTTGTATTATGCCTTTTGATTTCCAATTTTTCATGATTGAATGTACTTTTACACATTAATAATATTTTCCTTCCGATTTTCAAGTTATGAGATATCATCTTTCACTCCCATTAAAACCTTTTATGATTTTTTCTATACAACTATTCTACAAAAGAAATTGTCCTACATTTTCTATGCCAAACATTTGTGTGCTAAAAACCAGCCCCTATTTAAAGTCAAAGGTATTCTCCTAGATATTCAAATTTTTCATTGATTATGAATGTTTGTATATGTAATCTATACTTCATAGTCATGAGGGTAAAAGTTACAAAAAATTTTATAATGTCGTATAACCTATGTGGATCACAATTGCTTGTATACGATACGTCCAAGATAGTTGGGACCTGAATCATATATGCATCTAATGAATTGGTTAATATTTTTATCACTTGAGATTCCATATATTGTCACGACACGTCCACGGGCCCTTGTCGTGACAACCCCAAGCCCACCTTCCTTAGGCCAGGGGATGGCGACTAGCACCAAAAAAAGGCATATCCCAAAGAATAGGGAAGGCATTTCTTTTAAACCTGCAACTCACACAGACTGTACAAAACCAGATATAACCAAAAAATACTAATAATGTAAAGAGTGATGAAATTAAACGGGCCTGTATACAAACTCAACTGAAGTATAAGTACAAAAAAAGGGAAAATAGCTCCTGGATCATCCGCCGAGAAATCCTACCCGAAGGGTAGGTACAGATCTCGATCAAGACATCCCTGAGGTATGTCCCGTCTAATTCCAGCTCCGAGCAGCCTCTCGTCCACCTTTCTCAACCCCGATCACTACTGTTCTTCGTCTCCACAGGACACAAAAAGGTACGGGTGAAGCCTGTGCAGGGGTGAGTATAATGATACTTAGTAGGGACCCTGAGACCCCCGATGGTCTCCCAGAATCCAATAAGGATAAACCACAGTAGAAATAATACAAAAAAAAGTATTATCCAACCCTACTTAGGTATATTCCCATACATATACCTAAGTAATCAAATAAAAACCGACTCCAACTCTTGATCCCAAGCATAATCACTTCCATGGAGGAAGAAAGATAACTCATTGATAACAACACAGAGTCAAGGCTCACCTCAAATAGGTATACATGTGACACCCCAAGCTTCTACGGTACGCTTCTCTTTGAATAATGTGATAGCGTGTGTTGTACGCAACACCGAGTTCTAACACACCATAACTAATCAAACTAGCCGTTATGAATAGTAACACCTACTTTTTGAAATTATATATATTTTATATTTGAAAATGGACTTCATTTTTGGATTCGAAATATCGAATTTAGCCTAAGGTAAAATTTTGGTACATTTCGGATAACTTTCATATTTTGATGAATAGTGAAAATTACTAAATTTTAATTAAAAACAACTTTTTTTAATCAAAATAATTAATAGTGATAAATTATGAATTTGAGTGGTTTCAAAGTATATTTAGAATATATTTTTACCATTTAATATAATGTTGGTCATTGGACATAATTTTACAATTAAACCGAACATAAACAAGTGTCAATCTTTGGATAGTTATTATCTCTTAAAAACACGCTTTTTGTCTTGACAGCGGGAATTAATTTTAAATTAATTTCTTCCACTTCTGTGTTTTGAATTTAGGAAAATGGATTCCATATTTGGAATCAGGATTTTCAAATTGTGTAAATAGGTAACTTTTATTTTTAGACATCTTGAATAATTACTGCGGTAAATATTTTATTTACCATGGTTAAGGGTAAATCCGGTAAATAAGGGTTAAAAAAATAATATTATAATAATACTAAATTACCCTAAAACGTGTCTTATCCCTATTGGTTGATACATGGTCGACCATGGGAATCTTTGGGTCTATTTTGGGACCCCATGGATCCACTTGTAAGTGATAATGACACTTTATTTTAATTTAGTTAAAATGAATACAAAAATGACACAAGCATATATCTTTTAGAACAACAATTGTTACATAGCGTTATATATGTTGAATTTTAGATTATAAATATTAATTAGAGAGATAAAACGATTTCCTACATAATGATATTTTATTTATAATTTTTAGACATTAAATAATTTATTTTATTTATGACACAATGATGATGCAGTAATTACTATAATAGTGAAACATTAAAATAATTGATATTATAAATACCAAAATAAATATAATATGAAACTTTTAATGAATTAAACTAATTTTCTAGGATAATATGATATATTAGTATTGATTTAATTGACTTCTTTCGAAGTAATCAATCTGTTATGAGTTTCACAAAAATCAACTATTGAATAGTGTCAAAATTGACATAAAAGAGTTCTTAAAACAAATATTATATTATTAATTGATATTAAATTCCTAAAAATCTAAGGTTCGGCCAAGAGACTTATATAATGATAGTTTCATCATTAATGGACCACTTTGGGGTCTCTTGGATGTATTTAGTAAGTTTATTAACCATATTATATAAAAATACAAAGAGACATTGTAAAAGTGAAACTAATTAACTTAAAGTTAATACTTAAAGATAAGGTTAATATAAGTACCCAAACCTGTCTAAATTCTATTGGTTGAGTTGTTTTCGACCCATCCCCACCTTAACCTTTGAATAGTCAACTTTGGAGCCATTAGAAACCGAATATGAATTTATTATAAATTAATATTTCTAGCTTTTCCAAAGGTGCCCCTCACCCCTCTTATAAAAGGGCACTCCTCCTTCTCATTTCTTCACACCTTAAAAGCCTTTTGGTTCGGCCAAACTCTGCCCAAATACTCTCCCAACATCCCTCAATACAACTTAGAGGCCTTAGTTTGATCAGAAAGCCAACCTAAGGAGCCCTTTTGATCAAATCAAAAGGAAGAACTCGAAGAAGAGGTAATGATTTCACCACCCTTTTCTAAGTTCCTTTCTTCTTCCACTTCCTCTTTCTTTGTTCTTACCATTCTAAAATAATAACTCCAGTATCTTACATATACTGTGATGTTATTATAAATATGGTACAACCATATTCAGTATTCTATCCACCCTTTGAATAACATGTCACCATACGTGCGTACGTACGGCTTACCGTCTCCACGTCGTGGTGTAATTGTTATTCAATATATTATTATTTGGATGGGTATAATAATGATGTGTAACTCATGTAAATAATAAATATAACATGTTAATGATTCTGTATATATGATATACCATCCATTTATATATTATTTTAATATCAAAAGAATGATATTGTCGCTCGTGCGTACGTACGGACAACCGTCTCCACGAACGCGATGAGATTCATTCTCCATCGTATCCATTCAAGTATAATTATCATTTGATGATTTAAAAATGATGATTAAGGACTTGATATCATTCTGGATATGAATAATATACAACCTATCCCTTACAAACATGTCTTACGTAACAAAACATATCAAAGAAAACAAGTAAGTTAACACCCGATATAATGATAATACTAAGATATTATTATCAAATCAATATTAAAAGATCATATATGATATCATATTAATGTATATGATTCTTGTATAATTTAATAACAATTATTTCACCATTATACAGGAGGTTAACCTACCCCAACCAAGGAAAAGTACAAGGTAAGGGTTATTTCACAATCTCTTCATTATCCGAGGTTGTTTATATGTAATAATCTACTGGGATCTCTTTATCATCCACATCCATGTTTCTTAAAAATGTATTTCAAAACATTTTTACTATTATTTAAAGTCATTTATACCCTTTTTGACTTTTATAAGTGGTTTATGATGGAATCTTTCGGTCGTTTTCAAAACAAGGTCCTTTTTAACCTTTTCGACAGAATTAAGGTAAGAATGTTTTTTTTAACTTATACGGCGGGTGCGGCTATTTTCCGCCGTTATAAAATCTTCAAAGCTTCCCTTAAAAGCTTATAAGAATATTTTCAAATAAAATGTTTTATTTTATATGGATCTTAAATGATTTCAAAATAAAAGGAGATATTTCTTTAAAAAGAATTTTGATTTCATCTATGTCAACATCCTTTGATGGATTTTAAGATTATTTGAAGTTGATTTATTATGATACAAAACTTCTATATTGTATTGAAGGTTTTGTGATATGTTTGACTGTGTATGTGCTATTTTTATACCATTCATAGTTTATGGTGAAATTATTGACATTTCATATGCTAGTTTTAATACGAATGTTTATGTTATGTTTAAACCTTTTCATATGGGAATGCATTGGACTTAATAAGTGACGGGTGGAGCCCGCTATAGCTCCTCGATGCATCGGTAGGTCTCATGAGACAAACTAGTGTCTTGGCACAAGGCCTTGGCAAAATCTTATTTGTAGTCTTGGCACGAGGCCTTGGCTATGTGGTTATGATAGTCTGGCATTATGCATTCCAACATTATGAAAGTGGTTATTGATTTTTGCATGTGATTATTCGATTAGTAGAATATCCATGTGAATAAGTAAATGGAATTATTTCATTTTACATTTGCCATACTATGTTGAAGTTCATGTTTAAAAGGCTTTTGTTTTAGTAATTCATTGCCTTAAATGTTTATGCTTATTTTTGAATGTTCCGCTATATTGTTATCCTTACTAGGCATTTGAGCTCACCCCTTTTCTATGTTTTATTTTTCCCAGGATGTGAAGATGTAAGTTATGAATGACCTGCAGGGATATTATGAGGGGATTATAGTGTGGACTGTGGAAACATTATGTTGTTGTAGTAGTTTTTCATTTTATGATGTAATGTAAAACTTATGAATATATCTAGTGTTTGCAAGGCTACTAAACCAATCGGTCTTTCGAGATTTGATCTTTCTTGTGATCATGCCAATGTTTTGTAATTAATGCACCGACTCTGGGCAACTGGGGTCGGGGCGTTACAGTTGGTATCAGAGGAAGTTTAGTACAAACCTTGGAAGCTAGATTTAGATAAATTCTGATTAGATCACGTAGACCTAAGATGAACTTTGAGGGTTAGTATAGAAGAACTTCCTAGAATTTTGGTATTGTAGAGATTTTGTGAATTTTCCGAGCAATACATCTCTGTCTGGATACGAGCAGGTAGAGGCGGCTCTGGCACAGATGTACCTAGGGGTAAAACCCGAAAACACCGCTTTGAGCTAGACTCGAACGAGAACTGGTGCACGACAACGGGACTTGCTGCACTCTTGGTTACGACACTCCCGGGGGATATTCTTAGGATAACTCTCATTTTCTTTACAAATCATTATGAAGGGCTTATGAGTATATACTTCCTCAAAGAAAACATTTTTATGATTATGGATTATATCCATAAATAGTTCAATTTATGTTTAGTGTTTTATAAGTATGGGATTATGTATTTTGATTCATAAACTGATCTAGTTTATGCCATTGTTTAGAAATGGAGCCTAGTGGAAGAAATGGAAACCGTATCAATGCACGCACTCCATGTAGGGATTGCCCTCCTGCTCAAGATAATTATAGTGGGGCTGGTGATGCAACTGGTGCCGATCAGCTAATCACCATACTGGGACAACTTACTCAGGTTATGAATAATAACCTTACCCGTATGGAGCACCCTGATCCGCAGCGTGGAGGATCAATGTTAGATCGATTCATGAGGCAACAACCACCAATGTTCAATGGGAGTACAAATCCCTTAGTAGCTGAGCAATGGATAAATTCCCTAGAGAAAATATTTCAGGCTTTGGGAAGCAGTGAAAGGGAAAAAGTTATCATGGCAGTTTACCGCCTCACTGGAGATGCTGATCAATGGTGGTCATTGATTCAAAACATGAAGGAAGATGATGATGTATCAAATATGGAATGGAGGGAATTCAAAGATCTGTTTTTAGAAAAATACTTTCCTCGCGACCATCGAGCAGATATGGAAAGACAATTTCTGAGTCTGAGACAAAAGGAGGATGAGAATGTCACAAAGTATGAGGCTAACTTTACAAGGTTAGCGAGGTATGCTGGAGATTATATTCGCAACCCAAGAAGTAAGATTGATCGTTTCTTTGATGGTTTAAAACCATTTCTCCGTCGAGCATTAGTCTCACAATCCTTTTAATCGTACGAAGACATTGTCTCATGTGCTATCAAGACCGAAAAGGAATTCTCTAAGTCTTATGACTTTAAAGCAAAGCAAGAGAATAAGAGACCTGCTGATCAATCTGGGAATGGAAATAAGGGGAAGAAGGGAAAGGTTGAATATCCATCTTGTGGTAAATGCGGGAAGAAACATCCTGGTACTTGCTTGAAGGGAATGTGAGTCTGTTACAAGTGTGGTGAAAAGGGCCACCAAGCTCATGATTGCAAGGGGAAGAAGGAAGCTACCAACGTTCAGTGCTATAATTGCAGGGAGATGGGGCATTATGAAAATTCATGTCCTAAGCGTCAGGAGAACTTACCTCAGAAAAGGCCAAGGGATCAAGGCCAGGCTTATGCTATCACTACTGCTGAGGTAGAAGCTCCGAAAGACGTGGTGGCAGGTAATTTAATGGTTTCCTCAAGTTTAGCAAATGCATTATTTGATTCTGGATCATCGCATTGTTTCATATCTTCCCAGTTTGCTAAGAAAATTAGATATTTCCAATTTGATTTAATAAGGGAGTTGTCAGTTAAAACTCCTAAGGGAAGTATCGTTGCAACAAAGTTTTGTGAATCAGTCCCCATTAGAGCACATAAATTTTCTTTATCTGCTAATCTCATCGTCATACCTATGATTGAATTTGATATAATCCTCGGTATGGACTGGCTTTCGGACTATGATGCGAAGATTTATTGTAAGAATAAAGAGGTTACGATTCTTGATGATAATGATAAGGAACACCTTATTTTTAGAGCAGAATCGTCACCACCTAATTCTTATTTAGATCCACCCTCAATAGCTCAACTAAATTCAATTATTGGGGAGGAAGAGAATGAAATAACTGCGGGTGAGGAAACGAATGTTCAAATAGAGGATGTACCTGTTGTGAAAGAATTTGTAGATGTATTTCCAGAATATTTACCTGGACATCCTCCAGAACGAGAAGTTGAGTTTTCTATTGATTTGATTCCTGGATCAAGGCCTATATCGAAGACCCCTTATAGAATGGCCACTGTAGAGTTAGTCGAACTAAAGAAACAACTAGAGGAATTGAGTAATAAGGGATTTATTTGCCCTAGTGTTTCTCCATGGGGAGCCCCTGTTCTTTTTGTTAAAAAGAAAGATGGATCTATGAGGTTATGTATCGACTACAGGGAGATCAATGCTATAACGATAAAGAACAAGTATCCCCTACCTCGTATTGATGATTTATTTGACCAACTGCATGGAGCTCAATAATTTTCAAAGATTGACCTTCGATCTGGATACCATCAGTTGTGTGTGAAGAAGGAAGACATTCCGAAGACAGCATTTCGAACCAGGTACGGGCATTACGAGTTTACTGTAATACCGTTTGGATTGACTAATGCACCCTTTGTATTCATGGATCTGATGAATAGAGTTTTCAAGGAGTATCTCGATGAATTTGTGGTGGTATTTATTGATGATATCTTGGTATACTCCAAAACCTACGAAGATCATGAAAATCACTTGCACATTATCTTGAAGACTCTGAGGAGGCATGAATTATATGGGAAGTTTAGCAAGTGTGAATTCTGGCTTCAGGAGATTTCTTTTCTTGGCCATATTGTCTCTAAAGATGGAATCTCTGTTGATCCTTCTAAGACCAAGGCAATCCAAGAATGGCCAGCACCTACGAGTATAACTGAGGTACGTAGTTTTATTGGTTTGGCAGGTTATTATCGACGTTTCGTCCAGAATTTTGCCCGATTGGATAACCCATTAACGAAGCTCACACGTAAAGGGGTTAAATTTGTTTGGACAAAAGAGTGTGAAGAATGTTTTGAAGAACTGAAGAAAAGATTAGTCAATGCTCCAATATTGACTCTACCATCGGGGAATGATGGGTTCGTTATTTATAGTGATGCATCGAAGAAAGGACTTGGCTGTGTCCTTATGCAGAATGATAGAGTTATTGCCTATGCATCACGACAGTTGAAAATTCATGAACAAAACTATCCTACTCATGATCTTGAGTTAGCAGCTGTGATCTTTGCTTTGAAGATATGGAGGCACTACCTCTATGGTGAAAAATGTGAGATTTATACTGATCATAAGAGTTTGAAGTATATTTTCTCACAAAAAGAACTCAACATGAGGCAAAGGAGATGGCTTGAATTACTCAAGGATTATGATTGCATGATACACTACCACCCGGGGAAGGCAAACAAGGTGGCAGATGCTTTGAGTAGAAAAGACCATGGAGTTTTGAACAATATGAGAATTGAAAGGGATCCAATTTTCATGGATCTAGTGAAGATGGACATGGGAATAACCAGGGAAGGTGAAACATCAATGCTTTTTCAAATGGTTGCCAAACCATCTTTACTAGAAAGGATTAAGAGTTCTCAGACCGATGATGAAGAATTCCAAAAGAAGATTAAAGCTGTGAATGATGGGAGATTGAGAGACTTTGTGTATGAAGATGGAATTTTGAAATTCGGGAAGAGACTTTGTTTTCCCAATTTACCTGATCTAAAAAGGGAATTGCTGGATGATGCTCATAGTTCCAATTTCTCTATACACCCTGGGAGCACCAAAATGTATAGAGATTTGAAAGAACATTTTTGGTGGGACAACATGAAGAGGGAGATTGCTGATTTTGTGTCAAGATGTATGGTTTGTCAACAAGTGAAAGCTGGAAGGCAACGGCCTGGAGGAGTCATGCAAGCTCTTCCCATAACGGAGTGGAAATGGGACAATATTACGATGGACTTTGTCATGGGGCTACCAAATACTCCTAGAAGGAATGACGCAATATGGGTTATTGTTGATCGTCTTACCAAGTAAGCACATTTTCTTGCTATAAGAGAAGATCTACCCTGGAACGTCTAGCAAGACTATATATTAATGAAGTTGTGAGACTTCATGGAGTACCCTTATCAATTGTTTCTGATCGTGATCCCCGTTTTACTTCAAGATTCTGGAAAAGTCTTCAGAAATCCCTGGATACTGAACTTCATTTGAGCACTGCTTACCACCCTCAGACAGACGGACAATCAGAACGGACTATTCAAACCTTAGAAGACATGTTGAGATCTTGCTCACTTGACTTTCAGGGTATGTGGGATCAATATTTACCTCTGGTAGAATTTTCTTATAACAATAGCTTCCATTCAAGTATTCAGATGGCACCATATGAAGCGTTATACGGAAAGAGATGTCGTACACCAACCTGTTGGGATGACGTCGGTGAAAAAAACTTGTAGGTCCAGAACTGGTGGAGGAAACGATGGAAAAGGTGAAGGTAATCCAAAATCACATCAGAGCAGCTCAAAATAGGCAGAAGAGCTATGCCGATAATCGAAGGAAGGATTTGGAATTTCAAGTTGGTGATCATGTTTTCCTGAAGGTATCTCCATGGAAGGGAGTCATACGTTTTGGTAAGAAAGGTAAATTGAGTCCCAGGTACATCGGACCTTTCGAAATTCTAGAACGAATTGGGGTTGTAGCTTACCGATTGGCAATACCGCCAAGTCTCTCCAAAGTTCACGATGTGTTCCACGTATCTCTATTGAGGAAATACATGCCTGATCCAACGCATGTACTCACCTATGAGGAATTAGAACTGGAACCCGATCTTTCCTATTGTGAAGAGCCTGTCAGGATTCTTGATACGAGAGAACAAGTACTGAGAAACCGGACGACGCGTCTGGTAAAAGTTTTGTGGAGAAACCATAAGATGGAAGAGGCAACGTGGGAACCCGAGGAACTTATGATGAAGAACCACCCGAGTATTTTTATGCAGTAATACCCTAGAAATTGCGAGGACGCAATTATTTGAAGGAGGGGAGAATGTAACACCCCAAGCTTCTACGGTACGCTTCTCTTTGAATAATGTGATAGCGTGTGTTGTACGCAACACCAAGTTCTAACACACCATAACTAATCAAACTAGCCGTTATGAATAGTAACACCTACTTTTTGAAATTATATATATTTTATATTTGAAAATGGACTTCATTTTTGGATTTGGAATATCGAATTTAGCCTAAGGTAAAATTTTGGTACATTTCGGATAACTTTCATATTTTGATGAATAGTGAAAATTACTAAATTTTAATTAAAAACAACTTTTTTAATCAAAAAAATTTATAGTAATAAATTATGAATTTGAGTGGTTTTAAAGTATATTTAGAATATATTTTTACCATTTAATATAATGTTGGTCATTGGACATAATTTTACAATTAAACCGAACATAAACAAGTGTCAATCTTTTGATAGTTATTATCTCTTAAAAACACGCTTTTTGTTTTGACAGCGGGAATTAATTTTAAATTAATTTCTGCCACTTCTGTGTTTTGAATTTAGGAAAATGGATTCCATATTTGGAATCAGGATTTTCAAATTGTGTAAATAGGTAACTTTTATTTTTAGACATTTTGAATAATTACTGCGGTAAATATTTTATTTACCATGGTTAAGGGTAAATCCGATAAATAAAGGTTAAACAAAATAATATTATAATAATACTAAATTACCCTAAAACGTGTCTTTACCCTATTGGTTGATACATGGTCGACCATGGGAATCTTCGGGTCTATTTTGGGACCCCATGGATCCACTTGTAAGTGATAATGACACTTTATTTTAATTTAGTTAAAATGAATACAAAAATGACACAAGCATATATCTTTTAGAACAACAACTGTTACATAGGGTTATATATGTTGGATTTTAGATTATAAATATTCATTAGAAAGATAAAACGATTTCCTACATAATGATATTTTATTTATAATTTTTAGACATTAAATAATTTATTTTATTTATGACACAATGATGATGCAGTAATTACTATAATAGTGAAAAATTAAAATAATTGATATTATAAATACCAAAATAAATATAATATGAAACTTTTAATGAATTAAACTAATTTTCTAGGATAATATGATATATTAGGATTGATTTAATTGACTTTCGTTGAAGTAATCAATCTGTTATGAGTTTCACAAAAATCAACTATTGAATAGTGTCAAAATTGACATAAAAGAGTTCTTAAAACAAATATTATATTATTAATTGATATTAAATTCCTAAAAATCTAAGGGTCGGCCAAGAGACTTATATCATGATAGTTTCATCATTAATGGACCACTTTGGGGTCGCTTGGATGTATTTAGTATGTTTATTAACCATATTATATAAAAATACAAAGAGACATTGTAAAAGTGAAACTAATTAACTTAAAGTTAATACTTAAAGATAAGGTTAATATAAGTACCCAAACCTGTCTAAATTCTATTGGTTGAGTTGTTTTAGACCCATCCCCACCTTAACCTTTGAATAGTCAACTTTGGAGCCATTAGAAACCGAATATGAATTTATTATAAATTAATATTTCTAGCTTTTCCAAAGGTGCCCCTCACCCCTCTTATAAAAGGGCACTCCTCCTTCTCATTTCTTCACACCATAAAAGCCTTTTGGTTCGGCCAAACTCTGCCCAAATACTCTCCCAAAATCCCTCAATACAACCTAGAGGCCTTAGTTTGATCAGAAAGCCAACCTAAGGAGCCCTTTTGATCAAATCAAAAGGAAGAACCCGAAGAAGAGGTAATGATTTCACCACCCTTTTCTAAGTTCCTTTCTTCTTCCACTTCCTCTTTCTTTGTTCTTACCATTATAAAATAATAACTCCAGTATCTTACATATACTGTGATGTTATTATAAATATGGTACAACCATATTCAGTATTCTATCCACCCTTTGAATAACATGTCACCATACGTGCGTACGTACGGCTTACCGTCTCCACGTCGTGGTGTAATTGTTATTCAATATATTATTATTTGGATGGGTATAATAATGATGTGTAACTCATGTAAATAATAAATATAACATGTTAATTATTCTGTATATATGATATAACATCCATTTATATATTATTTTAATATCAAAAGAATGATATTGTCGCTCGTGCGTACGTACGGACTACCGTCTCCACGAACGCGATGAGATTCATTCTCCATCGTATCCATTCAAGTATAATTATCATTTGATGATTTAAAAATGATGTTTAAGGACTTGATATCATTCTGGATATGAATAATATACAACCTATCCTTTACAAACATGTCTTACGTAACAAAACATATCAAAGAAAACAAGTAAGTTAACACCCGATATAATGATAATACTAAGATATTATTATCAAATCAATATTAAAAGATCATATATGATATCATATTAATGTATATGATTCTTGTATAATTTAATAACAATTATTTCACCATTATACAGGAGGTTAACCTACCCCAACCAAGGAAAAGTACAAGGTAAGGGTTATTTCACAATCTCTTCATTATCCGAGGTTGTTTATATGTAATAATCTACTGGGATCTCTTTATCATCCACATCCATGTTTCTTAAAAATGTATTTCAAAACATTTTTACTATGAGTTAAAGTCATTTATACCCTTTTTGACTTTTATAAGTGGTTTATGAAGGAATCTTTCGGTCGTTTTCAAAACAAGGTTCTTTTTAACCATTTCGACAGAATTAAGGTAAGAATGTTTTTTTTAACTTATACGGCGGGTGCGGCTATTTTCCGCCGTTATAAAATCTTCAAAGCTTCCCTTACAAGCTTATAAGAATATTTTCAAAGAAAATATTTTATTTTATATGGATCTTAAATGATTTCAAAATAAAAGGAGATATTTCTTTAAAAAGAATTTTGATTTCATCTATGTCAACATCCTTTGATGGATTTTAAGATTATTTGAAGTTGATTTATTATGATACAAAACTTCTATATTGTATTGAAGGTTTTGTGATATGTTTGACTGTGGATGTGCTATTTTTATACCATTCATAGTTTATGGTGAAATTATTGACATTTCGTATGCTAGTTTTAATACGAATGTTTATGTTATGTTTAAACCTTTTCATATGGGAATGCATTGGACTTAATAAGTGACGGGTGGAGCCCGCTATAGCTCCTCGATGCATCGGTAGGTCTCATGAGACAAACTAGTGTCCTGGAACAAGGCCTTGGAAAAATCTTATTTGTAGTCTTGGCACGAGGCCTTGGCTATGTGGTTATGATAGTCTGGCATTATGCATTCCAACATTATGAAAGTGGTTATTGATTTTTGCATGTGATTATTCGATTAGTAGAATATCCATGTGAATAAGTAAATGGCATTATTTCATTTTACATTTGCCATACTATGTTGAAGTTCATGTTTAAAAGGCTTTTGTTTTAGTAATTCATTGCCTTAAATGTTTATGCTTATTTTTGAATGTTCCGCTATATTGTTATCCTTACTGGGCATTTGAGCTCACCCCTTTTCTATGTTTTATTTTTCCAAGGATGTGAAGATGTAAGTTATGAATGACCTGCAGGGATATTATGAGGGGATTATAGTGTGGACTGTGGAAACATTATGTTGTTGTAGTAGTTTTTCATTTTATGATGTAATGTAAAACTTATGAATATATCTAGTGTTTCCAAGGCTACTAAACAAATCGGTCTTTCGAGATTTGATCTTTCTTGTGATCATGCCAATGTTATGTAATTAATGCACCGACTCTGGGCAACTGGGGTCGGGGCGTTACAATGAAAATATTTTAGAGAGAGAGAGATGATTAGATGTAGCCACTGAATCATCTACTCTATCGAACCCACGTATGATCCTGGTACAGATATGGAAGCTGTCAAACCCACGTAGGATCCTAGAATATTAATCAGAGCTGTCAAACCCACATAGGATCCTGGAACAGTAGTTGGAGCTGTCGAACCCACGTAGGATCCTAGAATAGAATTCAGTCCTATCCAACCCAAGTAGGATCCCTTTATCACAATGCAGCCAGCCACAGGGTTCCCGCACAAAGGACGCTTGATTCTGGCAGGGTCCACTCCTCAAGCCAGGTGTCTATAAAACAACTACCACGAAGTCCCAAGTATATGTATTTAGAAGATCCGTCTTGCCATAAGAAACCCAACGTGATAGACGGCACGTGAATCGGATGCCCGGTATGAGAGTTATTGGCATTTCTGTTCCGAGGGCCTGGTTCGATTTACGTTCAATCCAACCCGGCCATACCCCAACTGCGTCCAAACCTCAAGTAGGGTATACAAAAAAAATGTCTCCCTGCAAGGTTTCTGTTGTTGTAGACGGTTTTTCAATCGGACACCCATAGCTCAAGTTACAAGAAAAATAGTGGAAATAGGTCAAAGCGGGTCCCGGTCCAGTCCGGCCCAGTCGGTCTGACCCGGACCGACCCGGCCTGACCTGGGTCCGGAATGGGGTCTGACTCGGTCTTTGGGTCTGACCCACCTTCGAGGGTGGCCTGGCCCGCGTTGGGTCTGACCCGTGCGAGACCCACGACAGGCAGTCCCTATGGGGTCCGCCATAACTATGTCTAGGGGTGAGGCAGCATCCCCTGGAGTCCCGAACGTCTTATCCATTCAGGCGGTTTAGATCCGGAGCCATGTGGCACTGTTCTATGTCACGCGGGACCCCCGTGATGGGTCCCACTGTTCCCGGCTGGTCGATCGGCCAGCAGCCTCTCGTGCGGTACGGTTGCACCGTGCCTCCTCCGGCGGAGGACTCTACCGGCTGCCCGTCCTCCGTCGCCACGACCCCTCCCTCCACCGCATGGCAGGCGCTGCGCCGCCCCTTCCCCAACAACCCGGCGACCCGAGCCGCCAGTTCTTCTCACGACTGGCCATGCGCCTGCCTCCGATGCACCTCCATGACCCGTAGGCCGTGGCCCGCTCCTCCGGGGGCACAGTTGTGCCGCCGACGTCTACACGGACGGCCGGAGTGCCGACCTCCATTCCCTTCATTCTACCGGTGACGTTTGTCGATTCTGACCGTAGGCGAACCTTTCGCTGGTCACTGGAGTAGTTCTGGTGGCCCGATTCTCATTCCGGATGTAGCCACACTCTCTTCAGGACGTCGCCTTCGATCCAGAACCATTATTGATGAAAATCACTCAACCCGGATTCATTCTGCAATTAGCTTCATAATCCACAAAGTAAGGCGAAGGGGTCAGACGGTGTTCGTTCGGACCTCACCCTCCGCGTTAGAGTGATAGAATGTTGCTTATAATCTTAATCCACAAAGGAAAATGAAGAATGAGAAACAAATAACAAATCTCGAACCCCTACCTCGGATTCGTTGAAGTCGGGAAAGAAGATGAAGAAGTATAGGATGGCTTCGTCAGTGTTCTTCAAGGATGGTGCTTCCTCCCTTGTTAAGGTAGGAGATCAAAGAAGAAGAAGATGTTCGCCATTGG
Source organism: Viscum album (assembly GCA_963277665.1). Classification (NCBI taxonomy): domain Eukaryota; kingdom Viridiplantae; phylum Streptophyta; class Magnoliopsida; order Santalales; family Viscaceae; genus Viscum; species Viscum album. The sequence goes on along the minus strand of OY728156.1, from coordinate 794,500,628 downwards.
CGGAAGAAGGGTTCTTCCTCTAAGGTTTCCTCCAACATCCAAAACATTAATTCCCACAACTCCCAAAGGAGGGGGAAACACATCAATTTGAGGAGTCTCCCCCTAATTACTTCATTTAATGAAGGTGGGGGGTTTGGAAAGAATTAAAGTGGGGGTTTAGTTAGAGTAGACCACAATATAATTCAAAAAGATTTGAATAAAATATAATTTAAGTTTTAACAATTTTATTTTATTTCACCTTTTTTTATCCTCCACGAAAGGCTGGAATACAAACTTTTGTTCACGACCAAATGCAGCTGAGGTGAAGGTCCCCTTAAGAAATCACTTGTGCTGCAAGTTCAATGATGCCCTCGGATTTCAATTCCACGATTCTAAAGTTACCAAAACCCACTCTTAAGTTCACTAAACGTACTACAAAACTTCATAAAAAAATTTTGGGCACTCCGGGCCTCAGAATTACGTTTCGTCATAAATCGAAGAGTCGGAATAATTCCATATAATTTTAAAAAATAAATTACATGGATTTCCGGGTCTTTACATTCTCCCCACCTCAGAGAATTGCATCCCCGAATGCCAAAACTCAAATAATAGGAAAACAAATGGGGGAACTGAGCATGAATCAGAGACTCCCGCTCTCATGTTCTCTCCTGGAAGTCCTCTTGCTTCCATTGCACACACACTAGTGGTATCAATCACCCACTACAGACTCTCTCTTGTCGATCCTTGATCTCCACTGAAACCTCTGAAAAAGTCACCCCATCGTTGATGTCAGTTTCACGACCCGCCTTCACCAAAAGGAGGGAAGGATCAGCAGATTTTCAAGCCCTTATTTAAGTTTAAGGAGAGATAATGACCCCTGAAACCTGCCTTCAATAGGTCCCAGAGTGGCGACCAGCGCCAAGGGTATATATTCTCACACAAAATGGGAGGCATTACCCTTTTTATTTTTATAGGAACGAGAGATAAGATTGAAACCCCAACAATACCGAAGTTGAAAGTAAAGTTAAGGCCAAAAGGAAACCATTACCATATGAATGTTCAAAAGTAAAAGATACAAGACACAAAACTCCAAAGGTAAAGTACCAAGAAAAAGGAAGACAAAAACAGCAATTTCCCCAAGGTTCGATCTAGTACGGTCCCGCACGATCCCTAAAGTCCTCCTAGAAACCTAAAAACTGTTTTATATACGTATGGTGAGCATAAAAGTACACTCAGTAGGGAAAACCAAAGACTCTCGTGCACAAGTGGAGAGGCATTCTAATGCCTTGTGAGAAATGAAAAACCAATTCACCTAGTAAGGAAAAACTATCCACCCAAGTCTCACCAAGGCACACAACCCAAATAACGAAAGGCAAGTAAATTATAGTAATAGCACATCGATGTTTGGGTACCCCGCGCTACATTGCCACTGGTTATTGAAGACACCCTATGCATCGAACCAATCTCGCCATTCTCATCGCAGTCCCACTGCCAAACCCCATCCGTAGACACCTGGGCCACAACCACCATGTGTAACCACACCCGCAAACACCTGGGTCAGAACAACTACTGTTATGCCCGAAGACCACTGGGTCTCATCCCGAAGACACTTGGGAAACAACCTGCCCGCAAACACCTAGGTCAACCACCACAACCACCCTACCTGAATATTATTGGGCTAATAATGGACTTCAGGCCATCACAACCTACCTGAAGAGTCTTGGGATATTCGGGAAAGGGAGGAGAAAGGAGCTAATAACCAGCCACTCATAAGAGTGTTGGAAAAAACACCCTCCCCATAAAATGGGGTGTTTGGAACTAAGTGGTCAACTTGGGTGGGGCGCGAATAAGAAAAACAAGATCTATAATTATATATATATAGGTTACAAGCACTCAACCCAACCCAGGGTTCCACACCTAACCCAAGCATAAATAGCCTAGTCACTACTCATAGAAAGCATACTACTCACAACCGAGTCACAACTCATTCCCAGAATCAATTTCCCAATTAATCCATTCTTGTTTCCATGTTCAAGTGATCCTGTTTAAGTAAATTCTGTAGTACGGGGCAACTAACAGGCACAAGCACAAGCCTAAGGGGAAAAAGTTACATCCAACAGAAATTTAAACATTCGCACCCAAATCTCTTGTAAATTCACATAAAAGTGAGATCCCTACTAGTATTGGAACCAAAGAAGGCTTTAGGATACAACCCCCACATTCCCCGAACTATGGATAAAAAATTTTCACAACAGAAGAGGATTCTGCTCCAATTCGTGATATAAGCAGAGCAACGATAACCCCAGATTCGCAACCATCAACCGTGCCACATCAGAGGATCCCATCCTCACCCACATCACCCCTAGAAATATAATCCCATGAATGAAAACAACCAAACCACTACCACCAACACAAAGAAGGCCCTTGCATGTATTTTCAGATTTAAAAGATTTAACACACTCCATGGTTTCAATTCCACTGGGCTTTAACCAGAGTTATCACAGAAAAGGGTTGATCTTGGTGCTTTAAATTTATTTAACCGAGTATACATAATTAAAAAATTCCATGTTACGTTTATTTAAACATCCAGGATCACCTAGGTTGATTAGTTCACATAGAAATACCACTAACCACCATGTTTTTTAGTTTTCATAGGCTTGTATAATTAACAACACAAACCAATATAAAAGTGTATAGCAGAACATCGATCACACCCCATTCATTATTTAAAAGGTCTTTTCATTATCTTCATTTAGTTTGGTTTCATCAATACCCACAGAAAAAAAGAGTACCCACCCTCTATGATACACAGAAATGAGAGGCGAAGGAAAACCCTACCTGATTGATCAAGGATCGACGTTAAGTGCTCGCATGGAAACTGGAAATCAGAAGTAGCAGGAGCTCCATAGAACGTGATCAAGGAAAAATTCGCAACAGGGGTACAACTCGTCGGGAGGAAGGGAACTTGGAGCACAGGGTGATAGAAAACAAGAAAATCAGGGAGAGGATAATCCTTTAGGTTATAATGACTAAGATACAGCATTCCCAGGACGGTTAAGATACATAGCGAAAAACTCGAAACCACGGAAGAAGCGAGATCATGGGTTCACCACATGGCTGGGCCACACCACACGTGCAACCAAAAAGGTCTTCATCCTTTGGGGTGGTTAAAAATGACGCACACCACATTATAACCTATAGGAGTTTCTGAAAACGCGGTTAAAGCATGGCCAAAACACAAGATTTTTCATTTAAGAAGGGTACCTCACCAAATTATTTAATTAAAAGACATTAATGGGTTTTAAAACAGGTTTAATGGGGTCAGAACAAGGTTTAAAACCCAATTCACGCAAATGGAGGCGCTACAGGAAAACCTGTTGAGCTACCGGCACCCCAAGGTCAGAGGTAGGCGAGGCCACCATTAGGCGAAGTCTACCAGTAGACCAAGCTACTGTTAGTTCGAGGCCACCGGTAGGCCGAGCTACCGGTAGGCCGAGCCACCGGTAGGCCGAGGCCACCTGTAGGCTGAGCAACTGGTAGGCCGAGCCACCGGTAGGCCGAGCCACCGGTGGGTCGCGCTACCTGTAGGCCAAGCTACCGGTAGGCCGAGGCCACCTATAGGCCGAGCTACCGGTAGGCCGATCCACTGGTAGGCCGTGCTACCAGTAGGCCGATGTACCGGTAGGCTGAATCCACTGGTTGGCCGATCCACTGGTAGGTCGCGCTACCGGTAGGCTGAGCTACCGGTAGGCTGAGTCCACTGGTAGGTTGAGCGACCGGTAGGCCGAGCCGCCGGTAGGCAGCGCTACCGGTAGGCTGAGCTACCGGTTGGCCGAGGTCACTGGTAGGCGGAGGCCACCGGTAGGCCGAGCTACAGGTATGCCGAGGCCACCGGTAGGATTAGCTACCGGTAGGCCAAGGCCACCGTTAGGAGTCCTAAGCTTCACTGAGAAGCTGGGATGGCCTTCTAAACCATCCCAAACATCAGATTTTTCACCAAGTAATGGACCCCAAAACCCTGGCCCATTACAGTTAAGCTCACCCCAGTCTATGATGTGAGTAGGATCGTGCACATATCTCCTCAAATGAAATACGTGAAAAATTTTGTGCACCTGTTGCAACTGAGAGGGAAGTGCCTGGCGGTAAGCCACCTCGCCTACTCTACTAAGGACCTAGAAAGGTCTGATGAATCTCAGAGATAACTTGCCGCCTCAGCCAAATCTCCACAAACCTCTTCGAGGTGAGACCAGTAGAAAGATGTGGTTTCCATCATCATACTCTAGATGTATCCACCTCCTGTCAGCATACGACTTCTTCCCACTCTGTGCAATCTTCATCTCCTCCTGGATGATCTGCACCTTCTCCATGGTAGCCCATACAATCTCTGGTCCCACTAGTGATGACTCCCCGTGGGCTGTCTAGCATAATGGTGATATCCAAAGTCGACCATACAAGACCTCAAAAGGTGTCATCCCGATGGTGGAGTGATAGCTGTTATTGTATGAAAACTCCAAAAAAGGCAAGTACTCCTCCCAGCTGCAACTGAAGTTGAGGATGCATGTACAGAGCATGTTTTTGAGATTCTAAATGGTCCTATCAGTCTAGAAATCCATCTGAGTATGGAAGGCGGTGCTCAAACGAAGCTGCACCCCGAAAGCCTCCTGCAACCCTTACCATAGCCAGGAAGTGAAACGTGCTTCACGATCAGAGACAATCATCAAAGGTACCACATGTAGTCACACAATCTCCTTCACATCGAGGCGTCCCAATATCTCTACTGAACACTACTCTCTGATAGATAAGAAGTGGGACGACTTGGTGAGTCATTTAATGATCAACCAAATCGAGTCATGTCCCCTGGATGTACGTGGAAGTAATATCATTAATTCCAGGGATATCCCATCCCACTTCCACTCTGGGACCTCTAAAGGCTGAACCAAGACTGCAGGTACCTGGTGCTCTGCCTTTACTTGCTGAAAAGTGAGGCATCAAGAGACAAACTCCTCTACTTCCTTCTTCATACATGGCCACCAGTGCTGTCGTCGAAGGTCTTGGTACATCTTCTCCATGACTGTATGTACCTCTAGAGGTGATGTGTGAAACTCCCTCAACAGTACCTCCCGAAGTGACTCTAAAACCATGGAACATCCTCTGAAGAGGATGACTTTCTCCCCACCTACAGAAAATCCATCAGGTGCCTGCCTTGTGGATATATGTGCACATCGACCCTCGCAGTCAACATCCCCATGTTGTGTCTCCCTTACTCTCTAAAGGAGTGGGGGTGTGACTGTAAGAGATTGCAGGAAAGCCACTCCATCTCGGTCCACATAAGAAATCTGCAAAGCGGCACCAGCTCAGTCGCATCTCCTTGCAGCTGAATACCTGATCTCTTGCTGAGAGAATCTGCTACAACATTCCCCTTCCCAAGAGTGTAGAATATCTCAAAATCATAGTCCAAGAAGAACTCAAGCCAATGCAGCTGTCTTAGGTTTAGGTCCTTCTGCAAAAAGATATACCTGAGACTCTGGTGTCAGAGAAGACTGTGAAATGCTCTCCCATCAGATAGTGTCACCACATCTTCAACGCAAATACCACTACTGCTAACTTCAGTTCATGGGTAGCGTAGTTATTCTCATACTATCTTAGCTAATGAGAACCATAATCTATCACTGATCTCTCTTGCATCAGGACGCATCCGAGCCCGGTCCCTAATGCATCGTAGTAGACCATGTACCCAATGCTCTCCTCCGATAGACTCAAGATGGACACACTAGTCAGCCTCTGCCTCAGCTTCTGAAAACTCCATTGGAACCTATCTGACCAAATGAAGGGTTTCCCCTTCTTTTTCAATGCTGATAAGGGTGCGATAGCTTTGTAGAATTCTGGCACAAATCTTCGATAATAACTGGCCATACCCAAGAAAACTATGTACCTCCGTTACACACTTGGGTGGATCCCAACCTAGCACAGCCTCAATCTTCACAGGATCCATAGCAACTACTACCACTGAGATGACGTGTCCCAGAAAGTGAACCTCTCGGATCCAGAATCGGCACATAGAGAGCTTACCATAAAGATGGTGCTCTCGGAGTGTGTCTAGTACTATCCTCAAATGATAGGCATGATCCTCCTCGACAGTTGAGTAGATCAGAATGTCATCGATGAAGATTACCACAAAGCAATCAAGGTATGGATGGAAGATCCTATTCAGGATCCCCATGAACACAGTTGGTGTGTTGGTTATGCCGAATGGCATAACCAGGAACTCATAGTGGCCATAACGACATCTAAAATCCGTCTTCTACACATCCTCGTCCCGTACTCTGAGTTAGTGGTAGCCCGATCAGAGGTCTATCTTTGAGAACCAACATGCTCTATTCAGCTGATTGAAGAGGTCATCAATCCTCGGAAGTGGATACTTTTTCTTCATGGTCACCTAGCCAATCATCCACACAGAGCCTCAAACACCTATCTGACTTTTTAACGAACAAAATAGTGGCTGCCGATGGTGAATCGATGGGTCTGACGAACCCCTTTCTCTACAAGTCCCCCAGCTGTACTCGCAGCTCACGAAGCTCCGCGGGAGCCATCCGATACGTCGACGTAGATATCAGTGTCATCTCGGGATAAAAGTCGATGTAAATGTATAACTCTCTGTGAGGAGGCAATCCTGGTACCTCATCAGGAAAAACACCCATGTACTGATCCACCACAATAGGATAGCTCAGACTCTAAACATCAACCACTCCGAGGATATGACTAGCTAACTGATGAGTAATAGGCTACCCCCTCCTCTGGGTAAGTCCATCATGCGCTACAAAGTCTCCCTTCTCACCGATGAAGGTAAAACTAGTCCCATCCTTGCGGAAACACCACACTTTCCACCTAATACAGTCAATATGAGAATGGATTGTAGATAACCAGCCCATACCCAAGATGACGTCATAAGGCCTTGATGTCGCTGCTAGGTGATCCCATTCGAATCTATCACCTCCAAGAGTAATCTCACACTACCAAAACTATTGCGTAATCATCGAATCTACTCCTTTAGGAGTCTGTAGCTATAAGGATCGAGCCAACGGCTCCATCAGAATATCTGAGATCTAAACGAGGGAAATGGAAAGAAAAGAGTTACTAGCACCTATGTATATAAGTACTACAACTATGTTGGATTATACACATACTGTACCTCAAATCATCTCTGGAGCACTATGATCATAAGACGCAGCTACCTGGAGCTGAGGTCTCCCATGTCCACCTGCTCCCAATGGTCAGTGTGGACCTTCTGGTGGTGGTGGCAGTAACACCTTGTAATGTCGTCGACTACCAGCTACTCGACCAGCTCCTCTGCCATGTCTTCCTACGCCCTACGGACTGACATGATCAAATCTTTATCTCTTCCTAGGTGGTCCTTCAACCGTTTTTTGGTCTTCTGCATGGTGGGTCAGACAGTCACAAGCCATGTGACCCTACCCGTCACATGCGTAGAACTACCTACTCCTTGTACGACTGGCTCTGTCTCGTGTTCCCTGCACAACAGAACATGTATCATGAGTTTATCCGCAAATGGCATGTTCTTCTTGGATCTATGTGACATCTATCTGCTTCCAGCTACAGAAGACTCCACTACGTGACGCCAGGTGGTGGGTCTCGCTACTGGTGATTGCTCAGAAAGGAAACTCTACACTAAGAGGTCTCTCTCCAACACCTCTTCCTGTGTTGGGATGCTGAGGGAGATCATTGAAGCCCTGATATCTCACCTGAGCCCCTGCTTGAAGGTCTGGGCCCTGAAGAATGGGTCCCACAACATATTTGTGGAGTAGTGCGAGAGGTCAGTGAACCTTTCTGAGTACTGTTCCACCATCATACTACCCTGCTTTTGATGAAGTAGATCCTATATCTTCACTACACATAGGGTGGATGGGAAAAACTCCGCCCGAAACAGGATCTCAAAGTCTACCTAGGGAAGTGTCGCATCATCATGCACCTTGAGAATCAGGCTCCTCCATCTTCCTACAACTTCTTGAAGGAGGATTGAGGCAAAGATAAACATATGGTCAAATGGTGTCCCTACCAGTCTGAAGACTCTCACTGTAGCCTCCAGCCAATCCTCAGCTTCCTACGGGTCCATCTCACCCCTAAACCTAGGTGGCCTCTAGTGCTGGAACTCATGAAATGCGCTCAGGTGGCATGCACACTCTACTGCTGGGGCTGGTGGAATGAGTGTCCCAATAGGTAGTGGTACTGCTGGTGCCTCTGCTGTGATAGGGCCATGCACCGAGGCCTCGCCGCTTGGTGGGCTGTCATCTCGTTCAAAACCTGGAACCCTGGCTCACTCTTAGTGTGGGGCCATCCTGAAAAGAAATAGGTGTGACACGGTCAATAAGATATACCCGGTGAGATGACTTAATGATATCAAAAAGGGAACTTTTCAAATGAAACACACACGCAATTGATGTTTTCGTGCACTGAGTCGAAAATCATAAGTCAGAGTCCTAGTGTATTGATATGTCGGCTGCCACACCAACACCAATTTCCCTAAACTGATAGCCACACCCAAAAAACGTAACACTTTTATCATTAAAAGATCAGAGTCCAATGTTCTATGGTAGAACCGACTCCTTTGATACCAATTTTTCACGACCTGTCCACAGGCCCGTGCCACGACTACCCCAAGCCCACCTTCCTTTGGCCAGGGGCAGACGACTAGTAGCAAAAAAGGAATATCCTAGAGAATAGGGAAGGAATTTCCTTTAAACCTGAAACTCACATAGACTGTACACAACCAGAGATAACACAAAAATACTAATAAAGTAAAGAGTGCAGAAAGTAAATGGGCCAGAATAAAAAACCCAACTAAAGTACAAGTACTGGAAAAAGGGAAAACAACTCCTAGATCATCCACTAGGAAATCCTACCTGAAGGGTAGGTACAGATCTCAATCAAGTCGACCCTGAGGTATGTCCCGTCTAAGTCCAGCTCCGAGCAGCCTCCCATTTGTCTCTCTCAGCCTCGATCACTTTTTTCCGTCGTCTGCACAAGACACAAAAAGGTGTGGGCGAAGCCCGTGTAGAGGTGAGTATAACGATACTCAGTAGGGACTACGAGACCCCCGAAGGTCTCCAAGAATCCACTAAGGATAAACTATAGTAGTATGAATACAATCAAAAATTATCATCCAACCCTACTTAGGTATATGCCCATACATATACCTAAGTAATCAAATACAAACCAGCTCCAACTCTTGAGCCCAAGCATAAATCGTTCCATAAAGGAAGAAAGATAACTTGTTGATAAGAACACAGATTCAAGGCTTATCTCACATAGGTATACAACTTATGAAGAGAGATAGAGATTATTAGATGTAGCTGCTGAATCATCTACTCTGTCGAACCAACATAGGATCCCGGTAGAGTAATCATAGCTGTCAAACCCACGTAGGATCCTGGAATAGTAATCAGAGCTATCGAACCCACATAAGATCCTGTAATAGTTGTGGGAGATATCAAACCCACATAGGATCTTAGAATAATATTCAATCTTGTCTAACCCATATGGGATCCCCTTATCACAATGCAGCCAGCCACAGGGTTCCCGCACAAAGCACACTTGATTTCGGGAGGGTCCACTCTTGAAGCCAAGTTTCCATACATCAACTAACATGAAGTCCCATGTTGATGTATCCAGAAGATCCTTCTTTCCATAAGAAACCCAATGCAACCGATGATGTGTCAATCGAACACCCAGTATCAGAGTTATTTGCATTTCTGTTCCGAGGGCCCTGTTGGATTTACATTCGATCCAACCTCGCCATACCCTAACTATGTCTAAACCCCAAGTGGGGTATACCAAAAGAATGGTATCCCTCCAAGGTTTCTGTCACTGCATATGGTTCATCAATTGGACACTCGTAGCCCAAGTTATAGTCAAATGAGTGGAAATAGGTCAAAGCAGGTCCGGGTCCGGTCCGGCCCGCGCAGGGTCTGGCCGGTGCTAGGTCCGGCCTACAGCTGGTGGTCCCCTTGAGGTTCGCCCTAGCCATGTCCAGGGGGAGGCCACACCCCTGGAGCCCCGAACATCATAGCCATTTGGGTAGTTCAGATTCGGTGCCACGTGGCGCCGGTCCGTGTCACACATGTCCCACGCAGTGGGTCCCGCTTTTCCTAGCTGGCCGAGCGGCCATCCGCCTCCAGCACGTCCAGCCGTCTCTTGCGTCTCATGGTTGTGCTGCGCCTCATCCGGAAGCCAGCTCTTCCAGCCACCCATCCTCCATCGCTTCGGCCAACGTCGAGCCCCTCGCTCCACCACACGGCGCGCGATGCATTGCGCCTTCCCCGGAAACTCGGCGGCCTGAGCTGCCTGTTCTTCTCACGGCCAGCCGCGTGTTGGTTGTCGCTGCACTGCTGCGGCCCGACGTCCATAGACCGCTCCTCCAATGGTTTTGTTGTTCCACCGCCATCCACACGGCCAGCTGGAGTGTTGAACACCCTTCCCTTCATTCTATCGGTCACGTTCGTCGGTTCTGACCACCGGTGAACCTTCCACAGGTCACCGGACGAGTTCCGATGGACTGATTCTCATTCCGGAAGTAGCCGCGCACTCCTCAGGATGTTTCATTTGATCTGCGACCTTCGTTGATGAAAATCCCTCAACCTAGACTCTTTCCGCAATTATCATCATAATCCAAAAAGTAAGGTGGAGGGGTCGGGCCGTGTTCGTTCAGCCCGCACCCTCCACGTTAGAGTGATTTCATGTGGCTTTGAATCTTAATCCATGAAGGAAAACATAGAATGAGAAAAAAATAACAAAGCTCGAATCCCTACCTTAGATTCGTTGATGTCGAGAAAGAAGATAAAGAAGTCGAGGATGACGTCGTCATCATTCTTCAGGGATGCCGCTTCCTCCCTTGTTTCGGTTGGAGATCAAATAAGAAGAAGATGTTCGTCATTGGTGGAAGAAGAGTTCTTCTCCATGGTTTCCACCAATATCCAATACACTAATTCTCGAAACTCCCAGAGGAGGGAAAAAACACATAAATTCGAAGAGTCTCTCCCTAATCACTTCATTTAATGAAGGAGGGGGGGGAGGGGGTTGGAAAGAATTAATGTGGGGTTTAGTTAGGGTGGACCCTACTTTAATTCAAAAATATTTGAATAAGATAAAATTTAATTTCTAACAATTTTATTTTATTCCACCTTTTTTTATCCTCCATGAAAGGTTGGAAAACCAAATTCCATTCACGACTAAACGTAGCTGAGGTAAAGGTCCCATTAAGCAATCACTGGCGCTGCAATTTCAATGGTTCCATCAGATTTTAATTCCATGTACCGGTTCTAAAGTTACCAAAACCTACTCTTAAGTTCCCTGAGCATACTCAAAAACATCAGAAAAACATTCTGGGCACTCCAGGCCTCGAAATTATGTGCCGTCAGAAACTGCAGACTTGAAATAATTCCATATTATTTTTATAAAAATTACATGGATATTCGGTTCTTTAAATATATGGTTCATGGTAGGTTATCCTAAGAACATTATGTTATTATTTATTGGTATTTATCCTTGATTTATGTTTATGATTTCATGTTTTATACAATTTTGACATTCCTATGTTTCATTGGTGTTATCATCTTATACCATACTTCATTGTTCATGTTTACGATTCTCAACCCATTTATGACACATTGATATACATATTTAATAATATATATTACATCCATGATTTTATGTTTTAATTATTCCCTTACTGGAATTTAATGCTCACCTATTTCGTATCTACATCCCCAAGATATCCATTGCAGTATAATAATATCAATTGAATATAGGGGTCTCTTTTGAGTTTTTGGATAATATTATTATACTAATGTTTCAAAGTAATGTTCTATATACCAAATTTCAAAAAGACACTAGGCCTCATGGATCTCTAGGATTTCATAAATTGTGTATATATATAATAAATCATGAATTATGTTAAAATACAGATTTGGGTTGTCATAGTTTGTATCATAAGAAAGCCTGCTTATTTTTGGGAGTTATGATTTTAACACATTTTTGAGAGAATTAAGGAAAATACTAAACATAGAAACACATATATAAATTATAGTTGAGTACAGAGTAAGTAGTTTCTACGGAATAAAATCCTTTCCTAGAAGCAACAGCTGGATATAGCTTTAGAAAAATGTACCCATGGGTAATAACCCCAAAAATGGTGCCTTGGGAATTCACATGATCATGGTGCACGAAAAAAAGTAATTGTTACACACCTTTTTTGAAATACCTATGTGATAATATTTGGTAATTACCAAATTTATTTATAGACACTTACAAAGGGAATAAAAATTCAATTTTTTTTATTTTTGGAATAGGACATCGATAACTTAGATTAAATCCAAAAAATTCATAGGTTAATTATTGTATGTGATTTATGACTTATCCACTTATGTTCATAAGATAAACTTTTTATATTTTCTGTAGAGCATGGTGCTACATTTTTTGTCAATAAAGAGTCAAGTGTCAATAATTTTTCAATGTGTATGGAAATTTGATGGTGGAAGTTGTGATAATGATTGAAGTGGTGTTGCTTAATGTGATGTTAGTAATTAAGTGAAGATCCCACTTTGATTAGGGAAGAATATTGTGAATAAATTCAGAATATTGATGAACTGGTCCTAACTTCCAAGACTTTTATCAATGTGATACATTATTACAACACATGAAGAAGTCCCCAAAATATTCAATTACCTATGGAAAAAATTGAAGATCGATCCAATGAATTATTATTGGATGAATGTTGTGAATCAAATCAAACGATTGTTTGTACAGATCATCAAAGAAGAATACATGTGTTTAAAAGATAATACATCACTCACAACAATGATTCCATGCATTATTATTTAATGCATGAGGAATTATGAAATGATCCATACATCATCCATGGTTGGATTAAAGGATTTTATTGAGGTTATTAGGGATTTATGATCTAAAAATAAAGGAATGGATGATTTTTAAAGATGGAGAAGGAGAAAGGAATCATGCATGGGCTTTTAATGAAGAATGGTGGTTTGGAATATTAAGGATGAATTCATACTTAGTATATCCCTTTACCAACAAAGAGGGCCAACCATGCAAGGCAGCAAAATCCCACACCCAAGGCATATATGGGACCTGATGGTCTACCGCGCCCAAGAAGAAGGCCTCGAATCCTTCCCTCTAGATGCACAAGTGCGCATGGTGTTTATAATCCCATAGGAGCATGCACGGTGATCAACCAGTGCAGTCGGGTGGGCATAGTGGGCACCAAGAGTATGTCAAAGGAGGCAAGAGTGGGAGAAGAAGCATGCCCATAGGGTGAACATGGTACTGGGTGGTACCGTGGAGGGAAGAAGAGAAATCTGAGCATTGTCTACCAGAGGTTGATATTTAAACCACATGAAATCCGCATCACGTTTCATTGTGGGCCATGTTTTTAAAAACATGGATGCAGTATCTACCATCTGATCTGGTTGTGATATGATATCATCCATTGGTCCCTCAGGGACACGCAATCCACCATCCAATAAGCTCGTTCTCTATCTAGCACATCACAGCTGTCCGACCTCCTCCATCGAGTTTCTCTTCAACCTCCAAAGCACCTGCGCCACCCCTGAACAAGAAGTTGTAGTTGAATGATGATATCACCACTTCAGCCACCATTTGATCTCTAGTCAATCTTGTCTGATTGTTTGAGAGTCATGATAACATGCATGCATTAAAAGTTTCATGCATGTAAAAAATGAATGAAATTGATTAAGGATGAAGGAAATGAAGTTTTGAGGCCACGTCTTTCATGGATAATGCTTGAGTTGGATGGTTTACATGTGTTAGAAAACACATGCTTGTGATTTCCTCCCTATAAAGAAGGAGTCCAAGGTTGAAAGGGAAACAACTAGGATTTCATATCATAATCCATGTTTGAAAATATTCCAAATCCAAATATATAAAGAATTATTATAGCATTATTGAAGAGGTTGTGTGCACCATATCCACACACATATGTGAGGTCAAATATTCATCAGAAGAAGAATGAATTTCTTGGGCATTTTTAAACTAAAGAAAGATCATCCAAAGTTATCAGAGTTATTGATCAAGGAAAACAGACCATACCAAAGTATGTTAAAGATTAATGAGGAGATTCAGGAGAAGGGTTAATTTATCAAGCTTATGACTGAAGATCAAAAGATCCATTCACAATGTATTGAGAAGCATATCTTGTGAAAGCCAGGTGGAATAAGTCTTCAGTGGGACTCTGAAGTAGGTTAGTGGGACTCTTGTAACATTGTGGGAAACAATATAAAGAACCTCATGTGGGACTCAGGAGATATAAATTGCGACTATGTATCGACCATTGTAATTACTCATCTGATTATAGTGGAGAATGTGTGTTGGGGAAAATAACCAATATATAAAGGAGTAGGTCTTTGAACAGAACTTGGTAAATCCTTGTGTTCAGTGCCTTCACCTTTACAGCATCATTCGAGGTATGGATAAGAGACAAAATACAAGTGGAACAAGGATTTGATCAGCCATATAGGTTTAATTGAAAAAAATCAATTAGTAAAAATATTTAAAGGGATCACTGATTCACCCCCTCCTCATCTCAATGATTCACATTGATCCGAGCACTTCAATTGGTATCAGAGAGAACGTCACCTCTAAAAGATCCAAGGGAGTCTTTATGAAGTGAAAATTTGAGGATGTGAGTGAACAACCTCAAATGGATATATCTTATAAGACTCAAAAGAACAAAAAGAATAAATAATCAAGAAAGATGAAGAAGAATCTTACCATTAATGGGAAGACACCTTTTACTAAAGGTGATCTGAAAGGTATAATCTGTGATAATTCCTTTTATTGTTATGAATCTTCTAATAAAGCCTATTCAAGATGTGATTATGATAGATCAGTTAGTGATATTTTGAATACACTCAAATATCATCTAAATAAAGTCCCTAGAGAAGTGGAAGACACATTGTTACAAGAATTAGTACACTTCAAGATGAAAAATTACGGTTGGAAGAAGAAGTTGATGCCATGGAGGAGGCATTGGCTAAAAAGGTTAGTCTATCCAACACTCTTAAAAAAATTGGGAAGGAAAATGAAGAAACAATTTCTCTTTTCAATGACAGTTATGATGATGTAACTAAAAAATTGTATGGAATTATTTGTGGAAAATAATTCTTTGAAATGTTATTTGTAGAATCTTTTCATGCATTTGAAATGTTTCCTGAAGTCTTTATGGTTTTCAAAGCTAGTCAACTAGAAGATAGAGCTCGCATGGAAGTGGAGCTTGGAATCTCTTTGTAACAATTAAAAATTATTCATAAATAAAAAGTGATAATTCTGGATGATAATTGGTAAAGAAATATGAGATCAGTTGAGGATAATTAGAACTCCCTCAATATGATGTTTTTAGAGTTGGAGGTAAAATAGAAGAATCAACAATCACTCAAAGATGTAACTTCCCAAACAGCTGAATGAATAAATCATTACACTCAAGATTTCATTGATGAATAGGATTCCAAAAGAAACATTATATCATCCTCTAATTCAATGGAAACATCCCCCAAGAAGATGGTATCCCATAACCCAATTATCTATGTTTCTACTAATGCTGCTGCATCTGAAAGTACAGGTTCAAAGCTAAAATATGGGAAGCATTGCATTGATAAATTTTTTAATAAATTCATCAAAATTTCTAGGATGAATACAAGGATTAATAGTCATAAAAACTCCCAAATGGATTCTCCAAAGAAGAAATATATTTCCAGAAACAACAAAGTACTGAATCTAGTCAGACAAATACTACAAGAAAAAGAAGGAGATTTGATTTCTACTGTTGGTGTTGCTCGAAGTTTGGGAATCAGGGAAATGATTTTTGGAATAATATTTCAACATATGAAAATTATGGATGACCTATATTCAGGTAAAGTAGATGTAAAGAAATGAATTATCCTACAAATAAAAGGTAGAAAACACAGACGAAGAAGGAAATATCTATCCCGAAAAGATTTGATTATCTTGAAAACTTTTACGATAATTTCAACAGAAGTGGAAACATTCATGATGGGTGTAGGTTTAGTCCTACCATGCCTCAGGAATATTTTTATAAGAATCAGATACCACAACAAAGGTAGTAAAAACAAAAGGAGTTGAAAAATCTTCCAATGGAAATATGAAAAACAATGAATTCAATAAAACAGTAAAAGAACTTATTATGAAGAAGTAGTTCAAGACGAATTCCAAGATTTTCATCTAAACAAAGAAAATATGCTTCTATTGTGGAAAGAAATGACAAACCATGGATTAGTACAAAAAATACATGGAAATGAGTGGAAGAAATATTAAACTAAAATCAGAATCAATCAAGAATAAGATGTGATTGACTGAAGACATTACTAAAGATTATATTAATAAGTTTCCTAATAATCGTAACTTGATAAAAATGAAGAAGCCAAGTGGAATCTCCAGATAATAAAATGTCAAGAAGGACTTTTTAGTTATCTGGCCTAATCAATTGAAATATGTTAGAGAATTTTATAGAGTAGAAGATGAAGTACTAGCTAAAGAAAATGAAAAAGGTAAACATTTCATTACACATGAATGAAAATTATAATTTCATGAGAGGTTTTCATCACATGATAACCCAGGTGTCTCAAAACTACTTTTTAGAAGGTTCAAGAAAGTTTCACATCCTGAAAAAAAGTGTATAACTATTTTACCAGGACAAATGGAGATGCAGAAAATTGAAGAACATGGACCAGTGGAAACTACTTCATTACTGGTATAAGTAAAGAAAAATAATCCACACAAGTTCTATGTAAATGGAAGTAATGGTTCCATGCTGAAAAAGAAAGATTAAAATGTCAAATGGAGAGGAAACAACAGAATGAACAGTATAAGACATGTTTGAGCTGCAAGGAAAGGAGTTCTTGGGTTGAGAGAAAATTCACAGCCACAGATATTCTATTTAGAAGCTAACAAGTGTTCCATCTTATTCCATTATATTTTTTTTGAATATTTGTTCTTAAATTGTAGCAAATTGATGATAAAGTTCATTCCTCAAGATGAAATTTGAGTGATCAAAGTGGATAACTAAAAGTTGGAATAATTATTCATGATTTGATAATTACTTGAAGTGATCCACATTAGAAGATTATAAACATGATTATATTCAATATTATATTATGATATTATCCACCATTGTAAATAAAATGGATTTCACCCCTTGAGGGGGAGAAAATATGATGAAGATTATATCCATGATTATGTCATGACAAATCTTGAAATTCATATCCTCTCAAGAAGCAGAAACTATGTTATTCCAATCACACTTTCATCCTTTTTTCTTAATTGTATTAATCATGTCAATTAAGTGGGGTTTCTTGATTGATTACAAGATAGCATGAAAGGGGTAGATTTATATTTTCACTTGAACTTTTTATATGTTTGGTGAATAATGTGCAGGATTTAGCATTTCATTGATAAATCTGAATATTTCTAACTACTAGAATAAATTTGATACATTCTAAGAATGATTTCACGTGTATTTTGGTTTATGGACATCATTGAAAACCTTGGTCATATTTCTCTTGATTTATACACCGAGTTATCCCAAATTAGGCTCAGAGTTGATTTAATAAAGTCTCTTTTCTAATTAAGCCATGTAACATCATCCCTCTCTCAGAAATACTGAAGAATATATTATTCAAAGGGAGTATAACATGTTTTGAACATACCCTACTACACATTTTCATTTGGTTTACAATGAGGGGGATAAAATATTGTCACACATATTAACCCATTCAAAGTGTGATTAAGTAATATTGAAAACAACAGACAAAGGGGGATATTGTAGAGAATGTTGTTTCATTTCTTGTCAATAAGGATTCAAGTTTCACTAAGTTGTTAATATGTTTATGGAAAGGTGATGATGTAAGTTGGTCCAATGATTTGTGTGCTGATGCTTTATGTGATGTTAGTAATTCAGTGAATATTCCACTTTTATTATGGAAGATGATTATGAATAAATTCAGACTATTTTTGAACTGGTCTTAAGTTACAAGACTTTTATCAAGGTGATATATTATTAAAACACTTGATGAAGTCCATGAAATAATCAATTTCATGATTAAATATGCGAATATCCATCCAATGAATTATAATTGGATGAATTTTGTGAATAAAATCAAATGATTTATTGTGTTTATCCTCAACGAAGAAGACATGTGTTTAACAGAGAACACATCACTGACAAAAATGATTCCATGAATTATGCTATAATGCATGAGGAATGAACAAATGATCCATGTATCATCCATGATTGGATTAAGGAATTTATTGAATATATTTGGGATTTATGATATAAAAATAAAGGAATGGATGATGTTTAAAGATGAATAAAGAGAAAGGAAGCATGAATGGGATTTGAATGAATAAGGGTGGTATGGCAGATTAAGGATGAATTCATACTTTTTATATCCCTTTACCAAAAAATTGGGCCAACAATGCAAGCTGTATGAGGCCCTCACCAAAGACATATGCAGAACACGAGGGTCTACCACACCTAAGATGAAGGCCTCAAAGCCTGCTTAAAAGAAGAACAGAATTGTGGTCTATGTATAAGCCCATAAGAGCATGCACGGTGATCATCCCATGTGGGAAGGTGTGTATAGTGGGTTCCAGAAGAACACCTGAGAAGGAAAGAGTGGGCGTAGAAGTGCACTCACAGGGTGAACATGGTACGAGGCGATATCATGGATGGAGGAGGAGAATTCTGATCTTTGACTTCCACAGATAGATATTTAAACAGCCTGGAATCCACACCGAGTTTCTATGTGAGACATGTTTTTAAATACATTGATACAATCTCTACCGTCTGATCTGGTCACGGTATGATACCATCCATTGATCCCTCAGTGACACACATTCTACCATCTGACCAGCGCGCTCTCGATCCAGCACATCGTGGCTATCTGATCTCTTCCATCAAGGTTGTCTTCATCCTCCGAAGCACCTATGCCACTCGTGAACCCGAAGCTCTAGTAGAATGCTGATCTCACCACTTCGGTCACCATTTGGGATCCAATCAATACCATTCTAATCATCTAAGAATCATGATAGCATGTAAGCATTAAAAGTTACGTGAATGAATTGAATGAAAAAAATTGACCCAGGCCAAAGAAAATGAATTTGTGAGGCCTCATCTAGCATGGATGAAGATCGAGCAGGATGACTCACATTCATTAGAAAACACATGCATGTGATTTACTCCCTATAATTAAGGATCCAAAGGATACAATTGAGATTTGTGAATGTCATAATCCACATTTAAAAATATTCAAAGACAGATATCTCGGGAATTCAAAGATTTAAACCCCACGGTTTTGAATGTGATACTTACCTATAAAATGAGGAGCCCAAGTTGTGAAGAGGCTACTGACATTCTTGAAGAAATGAGGTTATGTTTATCTGAAGAAACTGAGAAAAAGTGAATCTCTCTTTTTTTCTAACGGAAGAGTTTCACATAGTCTAGCTACGCAAAGAAGAGTTGTTGCACATCTCTTTCAAAAAGGAGTCCCCTACATCCCTTGCATGAAGGTTAAGTGTGAACCACCTTGGTTCCCGAAAGATTCTAAACATGTGACTAGTTCCATTGAGCCCTCTTCATTATTTGTGAATTACGAAGCTCCTGCAAGCACACAACTAGTGCTATGCATCCTTGTGATTCTTTGAGAAGGTACATGATCCATGCACCTCCATTGTTTCAAGAGAAGAAGAGATGTTCTTAAGAGTAATGTGTACATATATATTGACCTTGGAGAAGAAGAAAGGACCTGAGGCACTTTGTGATCACATGAGGAAGAAGTAATGTCCATACATGATGTACATGCTTGAATATGTATTGTTTGAGATACCCGAACAAGCCAAAGGGTGAATCAAACCCATTCGGGTTTGAACAAGACATAATCATTAACACACACATCGCATATAAAATGGAATGAAATAAATAAGATATTGTGTGTGTTTTTGTGAAGAATAATGAAGGAATCAGGAAGAAAGAGAAGGATAAAATGGGGGAAGATTCAATGCATTCATGAAAACCCATGCAAAAATAATGATGCTTAAAGTAAGAATTTGTGTGTGTTAATATTGAGTAAAGAAAAACAGAGAGACAGTGCGTGGGAATTATACATAATCATTGAATCTAAAGTAATAAGGTTATTGTGTGTCTGAGTTTATAAGAAAGATAATATTCACGCATCAAATCATGAATAATCACATGCACGTGTGTCAGTTCAGATGATTCTAAGTGAGCTGATAATTTGTGTTCGAATAATCACATAAATTCATGTGATTCTTACCGAGAAAACAAAAGGATATTTTAGTGCATTCAGTTATTTCACTATTGAAGAAGAAATTGAGATATCCAAATACAAGAGGTATTGGATCCCATGCAATTCATGCATGAAGTAGGTGAGTACTAAGACTGAATCCATACATAATTAAAATAAGATCTTATATCTGTGTGAATAGTAATTGTGAATCCAAGAATGAAGAAAGATATGATATTGTTCAGAATTATTATAGAATTATTAAAGAGGTTGTCTGCAGCATCTGCACACACATTAGTGAAGCCATGTCTTCATCAGAAGATAAAAGGGTTGCCTGAACACTGTGGAACTGAGGACTGATCACTAAAAGTGATCAGAGTTGTTGAGCATGGCCAATAGAACTTTGCAATGGTTGTTGATGATTAATGAATAGATTTTAAATCAAGTGTGAGTTATCAAGATCATGAGGGAAGATTAGAAGATTGACCCACAATGAATCAAGAAGCATCTCTTGTGAAAGCCAGGGGAATAAGTCTTCAGTGGGACTCTAAAGCAGGCCAGTGGGACAATGAAGTAGGCTATTGGGACTTTGGTAACACTGTGGGAAGTATTATGAATAACCGCTTGTGGGACTAAGGATAGATACAATGTGACTCTGTATGGACCATTGTAATTACTCATCTGATTATAGTGGAGAATATATATTGGAGATAATAACAAACAAATCAAGGAGTAGGTCTTTGAATCGAACCTTGTAGATCATTTTGTCCAGTGCCTTTACATTTACTGCGTCATATGAGTTAAGAATGAGAGACACAATAAGAGTGGTTTGAGGATTTAACCATCTATATAGGTTTAATTAGAAAAAATCTATCAGAAAAATTATTTAACGGGATCACTGATTCACCCCATCCACCTCTCTATGATTCACACTAATCAGGGTACTTCATTATTATTAATTTGAATTTTCACATCAAAGATTCTATCTTTGATAAGGTAAATGGTTTTAAATAGATTCAAATAGGGGAAGGTAGGATTGTCATATATTCATGAACATTAAATGTACTATGTGACTTTGGTTCTAGGAATTATTTCATATCATTCTTATTTAGTATAATTATTCAAACACCCCCCTCAAAATATAGATATTGAGATATCAGTGAGAATAGATATTTGTTAAATTTTTACGTCCAAAGTATATAATTTATCCCTTTGTATATTTGTGGGATAAGATTCCCAGTGAACCTTTTGAAACTCCCTTTAGTATAATTTAATGAAATTATGGGTATGAATTGAAATTCCTCATATATAGCCAACATAAAAATTCTAGAAATGGAATTCACCCATAGTATCATGATACTCCCTCTAATTATATATAAGTGAAAGGAGGAGGATGAGTCTTCTTTATAATTTCCATCTCAATAATGTATATTATTTCCCAATGAGTAAGAATATCTTTCTCAAATTATTGAGGCTATGGAAAAGATCATCCTTGTTGACATTCCAGTGGTAATGGAATATGATGATATATTTCCCAAATAATTTTCTAGTCTTTTTCAAGCTGTTAGGTTGAGTTATCAATCAATATTAAACACAAATCATTGCCAATATCCAAGACTCAGTATAAAATAGATACTATTGAACTTAACAAACTAAATAATCAATGTAGGAGAATTTGGATATAGGGTATATAAACCCAAGTACTTCACTATAAGGTGAATTTGTCGTCTTCATCAATAAGAATGATTGGGTAATGAACCTATGCATTGATTATCATGAGATCAACAGGATCATTACACATTAAATGTATCATATTCCATGGATTAATGGATTTTTAGATTAGATAAGTGGATCATGGAACTTATCTAAAGTATACCATCAGTTAGGATATTATTATGTAAATGTGATGAAGGAGGATATCCCTAACACAACTTTTTAAATGTGGTACTGACACTATGAGTTCATAGTCATTCCATTTGGACTCACTAATTCTCTTGCTATTTTCTTGTACACAATAAATATATTATATAGGGATTATATTGATAAATTTTTGGTAGTATATATAGATGATATCCTTTTCAAATCTAACATAAATTATGATCATTTTAATGGTGTATCTAAGATCTTGTGATAAGAAAAAATACATGAGAATTTTAAAAAATAAGATTTTTGGATGGAGGAAGTAACATTTCAAGCTGATGTTATCTCCCAATAAGGGATGTCTATGGATCCTTCAAAAATAAAGGGAATTAAAGGATATCATATACCAAATTCCATGATGGTGATCCAATGATTCGATGGATTATCTAGGTTATACCATATATTTTTAAGAAACATCTCATAATTTTCAATCACAATAACAAGGATAAATCATAAGGGGAATAATTTTTTATAGAATGATTAATTTGAGAAATGCATTAAATAGTTAAACAATAGGATAATCACTATGCCTCTGCTGAAATTACCCTCCAGTGGGGAATGATTTTTGATCTACAATGATGCATACAAAAATGGATTTGTTTTGGTAATCATGTAAGGAGAAAATTTGATATCCAGTGTATCCTTCTAATTAAAAATCCGTGGGAAGAATTACCCAATGGATGATCCATGGTTGAATATAATGATATCCATGTTAATTATTTTCTTACATTATCACTATGGGGAGAAGTGTGACATATATAAATATCATAAAATACTAAAAAATAAATTTTTTCTCAAAAGAAACTCAATATGTTTAAAATAAATCGGATAGATCTGATAATGTATTATGATTTTTTTGATCCATTACAATCTTGGGAAGGTGAAAAAAATCTCAGATTCTATAAGTAGAAAGGATCCTAAAACCCTATCCATGATAATGATTGGAAGGGGACTAATCATTATGGACCTGAAAATATGAACCTAGGAATAATAAAAGGATATTTATTATACAGTTTTTAACTCAATACTCGTAGTTCCATTATTTTGAGGATCATGGAGGCCAAAAAAGATGATGAGGTTATAAAAGAAATAGGGAATATTTCAAAGTCTAAATTTTCAAATGATGTTGTTATAAGGTTTAAAACCTGGATATGTTTCCCATAAAAACTGTAAATGAAAATAGAAACTTTTTGATGATGTTAATAACTAATACTTCTATATTCATCTTGGAATCTCTAAGATGTATTGATACCTGAAGAAAATATTTTAGTGGGATGACATGAAAAGGTAGATTTTATAATTTGTATGATGATGCTTATAGTGATAACAATTTAAGACAAAATTATTTAATTCTAAGGGTATGATGAAACAATGTTACATACTAGTAACAATACTAGGGGATTCATCATATGACTCTCCATGATATCTAAAGGAAATAACCCAATCTGGGTTATATCGATCACATTACAATTTAAAAACATTTTCTTGCTATCAAGGGTGATTTCTATCTTGAATACCCACTAATATATACATAAATAAATTTTTAAGACTACATGGAGTTCCACTCTCAATAATATATGATCGGGATCCAAGGATTACAACTTGGTTTTCGTAAATACTTCTACAAGTATCGGTTACAAATATATGTTTTAGTACTACTCATCACCCATAGATGGATATTCAGTAACAAAGAACCATTCAAATAGTAGAATATATTTTAAGACCATGTCCAATGTATTTCTAATGATTATTGGATTAGAACCTTTCCCAAGTGGAGTTATCATATAACAACAGTTTCCATTCATGAATTCAAATGGAACCTTATGAGGATATGTATGGGAAGATTTTCTGAACTCCAACATGATGTGATAGATTTAAGGAGTGGAATATTATGGTACAAGATCATATCTTTGAAATTAAAGAATTGTTTCAACCCATTTAGCATCATATGAAATCCACACAATGTTGAAAGAAAAATTATTCAGATAATAATCAATGAAACCTAGAGTTTGAGGTCATAGATAATGTTTTCCTACATATATCATCGTAGATTAAGTTCACAAAGTTTGGAAAGAATGAAATTATTCTTCCTAGATACATCATCTGCTTTAAGATCCTTATCCACATTGGAGTTGTGGCTTATCAACTAGAACTCCCACCTAACCTATATTAAGATCATGATTTATTACACATATGACTATTGAGTATGTACATTCAAGAACCCCCACATTTTCTAAATCTTTAAGTGGTAAAGTTGGATAATATTCATTCATTAGATTAGTATCCAATAAAAATATTAGATAATAGTGACAATTTTCAATAAAAAAATACAACTCACCTAGTTAATTTATTATGGAAAAACCACATGTTTGAAGAGGAAACATTGGAAATAAATGTGGATAGAAACAAAATTACCATCATCTATTTTAATATATGAAATAATATTTTCTGGGTGAAATTTCTAATGGGGAAAGAATTTTATGACATTAAATTTTATAAACAAAACACAATTTTTGAATGAATAAATGTGTTTTTAAAAAGTGTAGTTATATAAAACACATGAAATACATTGGTTATTTTGACCAATTATAAAATATATCTTATCATATTTAAAATACCATTCACAATCTAAACCATTCATAATATATCCATTATATATTGACTGATAATATTAGTATATATTGAGGGTTATTATAAAGTCTAATTTACACAAACGGAAGGAGCAATGGCCTTGAATTGTAGGATCATACCATGTAAAGACCATTTATCAAGGATTTAGAGGGATATGACATCAATAGGCTTTTACTTGGAAAAATAAAAAATTTAATTCAATAACTAAATCCCAAACAAAACTATTTATAGGAGATGTTCAAGATTATCGAGATCACATCCCAAACCATGTTCACCGATCTTCCCTGAGACAAATCCACTATCCAACACCATACCCTTAAGGGGTAAACTGGTGGAATAAAGAGATATATATCTTGACCCTAGAAGTATCTAATTTTATACATTATTTTTAATAAAATAATTATTTTAATTATCCCATTTCATTTTTAAAATTTTATATGACCTAAGGAAAATAAAATTTTGATTTGAAGAAACTAAAATTTTAGTTTAGAAAATATAAAGAATGAATTAATACAATATTTTTTTAAAATTCAATAACTATGAAATAGATTTTATTTTCTTATATTATTATTATTGAATAATATTTATATACAAATGATAATATAATTTAATGCATTTCAAATAAAATCATTATAAATTTCAGAAAACTGGTTTGTTTTTAGAAACCATTATTTTTCAATAAATATGCACTTTTATTTAAAAGAAAAATTCTCATATTTATAGAATTTATATGGTAAAATATATATTACTTTTATAATTCTCACATTCAAATCATCTAATGGTGAATTTTTCAAAAAAAATTGAGACAATTGATTTTTTTGATAAAAATTAAATACATTATAAATACATAACATTTTTTATGACACTATAATAGCCTTAGAGTTTTTTGATAACTACTATAAAGATCATACATGATAGAAAATATGTTTCCCCTGTAAAATGATTTTTTTTGTTATTTTCTTAATGTTATATACCCCTTAATGAATATTTAAAAACCTATTTTATATTTTAATATTTTAAAAGTAATTCCATTTAAACATGAATTCCTTCTACAACACTAAGGGTTTTATTTGAAGGATTTAGACTCTGGGATTTATTAAATATTTTAAATCACCACTATTTGGTATAAACCATGGTCAAATAATATGAATGTTTTTTTTATTAATTTATTAAATTGAGTATAAAAACAATGTTTAGAAATTAATAAAGAAAACCCCCATCTTTTATTGTAAATACCCACCCAACCTCCCACTCTTATTTAATAAAAAACCTATTTATAACAAATTTTATGATTCTCTCCCTTGATAAATACAATCCAAGATACTCCCATGCTCTTAAAATCTTTTTACAAGATTTTATAGGTGACCTCTCAAGATATGGGATCCGATCCTCCTCTTTATTCAAGAACATTCTTTTAAATATTAATTCTGATTTCCAATCATTCATATTGGAATATTTTTTACACATAAATATTAAATTACTTTTTATTTAAAATTAATAAGTGACCCCCTTTCATTATCATTAAATCCATCCCTGAATCCTTATGTACAACGATTATTCTGTAGAAAATATCTATTGATTTTCCAAGAAAAACATTTTTGTAGTGAAAAATTATCCCCATTTCCACTAAATTTTATTAACCTATATATACTTATCCTTAATTTAATGGGGACATCCATTTATTTAACAAAAAAATTTATTCTTGGGGATAAATTAATTAAATATTTTATTGTGTTTTATGATCTATGTGGTGCATAAAAGCATGTTCATGATATGAAAGTGACTGGTGAGCCCAAAATTATATATCCTTCCAATTCATTGAGAAATGTTTTCATCTCGTGATATTCCATTTATCATTCATGATATATTTTCATAATAACTCTAAATTATGATTTTTTAGGTTGTCCATGACCAATGCTTAGGATGTCATGTTTTAGGTAGTTTCCACATTCTTATGTTCCCTTGTTGTCATTATCTTATATCATGAATCAATGTTCAGGTAAATGAATATCACATCATTATGTAAAATTGAAATACCCCTTGACTAACATGTATTACATTAATCATGTAGTGTTTTAATTATTCTCTTACTGGGCTCTATAGACCTTCCTTTTCTTATGTACTTCCACATGGGTATCACGTATAGTATTAAAATATCGATGGAATATATGGGCATGTTTTTTAGTTTTTAAATTACGTTCCTATAACCATGTTTGATTGTAATCATCCATGAACCTCATTACACAAATAAATGAATCCTCATGATATTATGGGATTTTATTATTTGTATATTTATATAATTATTAATAAATTTAGTTGTACTGTAGTTTTGGGTTTTCATAGTAGATAAATCCCTATTTAAGTAATAAAAAATGGTACAAATGAAGAGGGGTCCATCTTGGGGTCATATAGGTAAATATGTAAGATGAGGCCTCCCTCTTGGGACACTCAGAAGACATTATTCATGCATCGACAATTTTTATGGGATCCCCTTGGTCAGATCATAAGTGGAAACTCCTTATTGGGTTCTTCAGTCACAAACTATGCTCTTAGGCCACGCCTATGTCATAGGGGTAACACATCCCACAACTTAGTCCTAACATCTCACAGCCACCCTAGAAAAAATGGAACACCAGATATGGGAGACAATATCAATCACACCACTTTTCCAAGTCACGCTAGGGTGGACCAAACTACTAACCTATTAGTATCCTCGATTCCATACTTTTCCACACTATCTATGGAGTATCCTAATATACACTTGTCGAGGACCCTAGGAATCTAGTTTCATAACCTCCAAAAATCATCAAAACCATCAATAGGGTCTCATTCCACATCTCTCTTTATAGACCTATGAATACTCTGACTAGAGGAATAACCTCTCCATCGTATCTCTCTCCCAAAAAAATTTAGTAATCCTAAAATCAAATCAAGGGTTCAAAAATTACAATCTATGTTGAATAAATAGTCAAAATGGACTCCTCTTATGTCCAATTCTGACATCAAAGTGTAAGATGACCCCATAAAATAAAATGGGAACCAAGGTTTCTATACACGACATGCAATATGAGTGCATGGAGTGTGATCTATGTACATATCATGTACTCCAAAACCTCTACCATTTCTATAAGGCACCGGCCTTAAACCTTACTTAACATTGAATTAAATGAATAATTCACATTGAGGATATTTTCAGGTTTAGAGTTTTAGAGAATTAGGACATAACTATTACATCTCAAAATATTACAAAGTATAAATGTCTACTAAGTTTCCATAAAATAAAAACTCTTAAAAAGAAACATGTCTAGTTCCATGTTTTTAGGTATCATGACTTTCCCTTGATCCCATCCTTGACCCTATTCCACGTTAAGTCCTGTGAAAAACATTTCAAAAAATTGGGATGAGTATAAAAATCTCAGTAAGGGATACACAAAGAATGAAAACTGTAAGTTTTTCAAAACAACAAGTAAACCATGTATAATTTAACAAAGTAATACTTTTCACCTTTTCGAATTAGTAAAAACTCTTCACTGAATAAAAGTCCATTACTTACCCTTATGTAACCAAAATATTACCATAAAACCCATATAAAGATCACATAATATATAAAGGTAACTTGGGACATAAACATACTTAAGTGGAATAACCATAAGGTCGACTTCCACACATATCACTTAATGGAATAGCCATTCGGCCAACTTCCATACATACTTAATGGAATAGCCATACGGCCGACTTCCATACCCAATGCATTGGAGGTTATAATGTTACCACCTTCCCTGGTATTCACGGCACCACCCGTCATATGGTTTATCACGTAACCACCCGTCAAATGTCCAAGTACCATTATAAAATCATAAAACATAAAACAAACATAATGGAAAGAAAACATTTCCACACATTGATCAAAATATATCACTCAAATATATTTACATAACAAATCCATTATAAAAACCATTTTCAATACCAAAATACATAAAAGAGTATATGGTATTTATTTCATTTTAAAAACATTACGGCTTGTTGAGGAAGCCAAAGACCAAATAATACTTGCGGCGGCGGAAAAAGTTGTTGTCACCGCATATGTTAAAAGAAACATTCCTTTTTGTCGTTTTGTAAAACGCTTCGTAGAAAAATATTCCTTTTGTATAAAAGTAAAAGTCAAAGGGGTTTATACACCGTATAAAATAAAGTTGTGTATAAAATGAAATATGCCTCAATGAAAGGAGATTGAGACGAAGTCCCTTACCTCGGGTCCGACTTGACTCGATCGTTATTTAACATCCTGAATAATAAACTTGAGTTAATTTCTACTTGATTAAGAACCTTTTTAAAGTTCATTATTTCTTTTATATCACTTATTTTCCATGTTATAAACATTATGTAACCATTTAAGTTAATAATGTTTGTTTTGTCGATATTTGGTTCTTAAGTCGAAAGTGGACTTCTTACAATTATATGTTGTTCGTGTGGTCAAAGTTTCTTTATATCCAGAATGAAATTCCTGATTTGGATAGCATATATATCATATATATCCATCATATACATGTATTTATAATATTACATAATCATTTATAGGTAATAAATGAAATGCACCGTTCATGGAGATGGTAAGCCGTACGTACACATGAACGCTACGTTCATTTCTTTGTCATGTTAATGGAATTAAAACTAAATGATAGGTATGTATATTTTAATTCCAGAATTATATTAATCATTTAGATGTATCATTAATTATATATATCCATTATATACATGTACTTTTAATAGTACATTAAATTTGGGGATAAGAAATGAAATGCACCGTTCATGGAGAGGGTAAGCCGTACGTACGCATGAATGTTACTTTCATTTCTATATCATACTTTAATGGAATTAAATAATAATGATATAGAGGTATATTATAATTCCAGTATAAAATCATATATAATAACTTTAAATCCATCCTTTATACATCCCACATATGGCATTAACGAATCACATCACTTTGAGGGGGCGGTAGTCCGCACTTCCTTAAATGAAGATATCGCATTTACCAATAATGGAAACCATAAAGGTATGACCAAAATGAAAAATACAGAAGCTTAAGGAAAACATAAACATATTATATATCATATATAAATATATTGTCATCTTAATGTCCACCATTGAAGGTGTTAAAAGAATGTTGAACAATCATCGTTTCGGGAGGCAGAAATTCGCCATCCACGGAAACAGTATATTATTTAACCATTAGATGTAGGTGTATGTAAGTGTTGCTCGAATACTTCTTATAACAACATCCTTTTATATTAAGGATACTGTAGTTGTTACAAAAGAAAATAATAAAAAGAGTTTAGGGGGTTGGTGAAGCAAAATAAAACAAAAGGACTCAAAAGAAGACATTAACTTAAAATCGGGTAACTCTCTTAGATTTGAGCTCAAAGGATTCCTTGGGAAGACTTCTGCCCAAAGTGAGGATTCAAGGAGTAAGAGGGGGATGTGGAGAGCCAAAATGGGTAGGGGTCAGCCGAGCCAAAGGCTTTGGGAGTGTGGGTAAGGAGGTAGAGGTGGGGGCCTTTTATAAGAGGAGAGGAGGGGCACTCTTTGAAGGTAAAGAAAAGTCACTTTATTTAAAAATGTTATTCGGATTTAAGAGGTCCCACATTGATGTGTTTTGAGGATAAGGTGATAAGGGTTCTAAATCCACCAATACAATAGGTTTTGGCCATGTGTAGGTCTTAGATTTTACATTATCTTTCCATTTTATTTAAATTATTAAATAATGAGGTCATCGTTGCATCATCATGATGTCATAAATAATTTAATTTATTTAATGTCTAAAATTTATAAAACAAATAATATGATGTAGGAAATCTTTTTATATTTATAATGAATATTTATAGTCAAAAATCTGACTTGTATAACCCCATGTAAAAATTGTTTTAGTAAAACATCTCATGTGTGTGTCATTTTTACTTTAACATTAAATAAAAAGTTATTTATGTCATTTCCCAACCAAAGTGGCTCCATGGGGTCCCCAAGTTGACCCATGGCTTGTCTTGGTCGGCAATGACACATCCAATAAGGGAAGGACATGTGTCAAGCTCATCTCATATTATTAAAACATTATTTTTACCTTAAACTATACTAATTACCTCTAATCGCGATTAAGAACTTAAAAGTTACTATTCACCAAAAAAATATTTTAATCTCATTGAACCACATTTTATTTCTTAATGACAACCATGTATGTCGGATTTTTGAAATTCAAAACACAGAAGTGGTAAAATTTCATTTAAACGAAAAATCAGTTTTTATAAGTACCACTTAGTGGTTTCACTATTCATCAAAAATTGATGTTTTTCAGAAAAATACCCAAACTTCACCCTAAGCTATATTTGATATTCTGAATTCAAAAATGAAGTCCATTTTACAAAATTCACAACATATAAGTTTCATTGATTAATTTAATAATTAATTCCGGCTGTCAGAGCAAATAATGTGTTTTTTATGAAACAATAAGTATCAAAAGATTGACACAAGTTTAAGTCCGATTTCAAAGTGAAATTAATTCCAACGACCACTATTGGATTTAATGGTAAAAATATATTCAAATTTAACTTTAAAACCAATTCAAAATATAATCTAATTATATAAATAAATTTGATTAAAAAGAGTTTTTGAATTAAAATACAACATTTTACACTATTCATTAAAAAATGAACTTTATCAGAAAAATACCAAAAATTTAAAAAAATTAAAATTTGATGTCCCGATTCTAAATAAGAGCTATATTTAGTCCAATAGAATGTATAAGAGTGACCAAAACTATATTTAATGATTGTTTGCCAGCAAATGTTGATAAGTGGACCTTTCGTGAAAATTAGAGTATATAAGCCTAAAATTGAATTCTTTTCGTATTTTAAGCCTTTATCCTTTATTAGATAAATGAAAAAACATTTAACAAACATATATAATCATATTTTAGTTATTTCTATCAATTCTCTCCAGTACAACGACTACATGTTAACTAACATTTAAAATAATATTATTATATTACTAGTGTGCAACGTAAGTTTTCAAAGAAACTCATCATTGCGTATCGAGTACGCTATCGAACGTAGAAACCCCTTTTAATTAAAATTAATATTTAATTCGTAAATATTAATAAATATGAAAATGTTTTATTCATTATTTACCTGGGATGTTACATCCTTCCCCCCTTTTGGGAATTGCGTCCTCGCAATTTTATTCACTTATCAAAATAACTGGGGGTATTTATCCCTCATAGCATTTTTAGATTCCCACGTTGCCTTGTCAACCATATGGTTTTTCCACAAACCCTTTACCTGGTGGATTACCTTCTTTCGCAACACTTGATCTCTTCGATCAAGAATATGGACTGGTTGTTCTTCATAAGATATGTTCTCCTCCAACTGAACTACCTCTGGACTCAAAACATGAGATGAATCTAGCATATACTTCCTCGACATCGAAACATGAAAAACATTGTGTACCTGAGATAAACTCGGAGGTAAACCCACTCTGTATGCAACTGATCCAACTCTCTCCAGAATTTCATATGGTCCAATGAACCTTGGACTTAGCTTTCCTTTCTTACCAAATCACATCACACTTTTCCATGGAGAAAACTTGAGAAAAACATGATCACCTACCTCAAAAGATAGATCCTTCCTCCGGTTATCCGCATAACTCTTCTGCCTGCTCTAAGCTGTTCTCATGTGTTTCTGAATCAACTGAACTTTTTCTGCCATCTCTTCTACCAATTCTGGTCCCATCAGCTTCCTTTCAACCACTTCATCCCAAAATGCTAGAGTTCGACACCGCTTCCCATATAATGCCTCAAATGGTGCCATCAGTATACTGGAATAAAAACTGTTATTATAAGAAAACTCAACCAAAGAAAGATGTTGGTCCCAACTTCCCTGATAATCCATCGAACAAGCTCGTAGCATATCCTCCAAGGTCTGAATTGTTCATTCTGACTGCCCATCGGAATGCGGATGAAACAATATACTAAATTTTAATTCAGTACCCAACGAATTCTGATGGCCTTTCCAAAAGTTAGAAGTAAACCTTGTATCACGATCAGACACAATGGAGAGAGGAACTCCATGTAACCTTACTATCTCTTTAAGATACAAACGGGAAAGTTGATCTAGGGAAAAAGTATCCCGTATAGCAAGGAAATGAGTATATTTAGTCAAGCGATCAACAATAACCCAGATTGCATTATTACCTCTAGATGTCTTTGGTAATCCCATGACAAAATCCATGGATATATTTTCCCATTTCCACTCTGGCACTGGTAAAGGCTGAAGCATCACTTTCGGTAACTGCCGCTCTACTTTAACCTGTTGACATGTCAAACACTTCACAGTAAAATCAGCAATATCTCTTTTCATTCCATCCCACCAGCAATACTCTCGTAGGTCTTTGTACATCTTAGTACTTCCAGGATGAACTGAAAACGGGGAACTATGAGCCTCACATAACAACTCATTCTTCAACTATGAATCACAAGGCACACATAATCTCTTCCCAAACCTCAAAACACAATCATTATCAATGTTGAATTCATGCAACTTACCTTTCTGAACCAGCTCTACCTTTTTCTGCAACTCACTGTCCTGCTTCTGTGCTTGCTTGATTCTGTCTGATAGAGAAGATCTCACTGATACCTAAAACAAAACAAAAGAACTTCCTGCACCAACAACTTCTATGCCAAAGTTCATCAAATCAAAAACCAAAGGATCTCGTTCCAAACGTAGCATGGATATAAAGCATTACTTTTTCGACTCAAAGCATCAGACACTTTATTTTCCTTTTCCCGGATGGTAGTGAATTGTACAATCATAACCCTTGATTAATTCCAGCCATCTCATCTGTCTCATGTTCAATTATTTCTGAGTGAATATATACTTTAAAATTTTGTGATCAGTATATATTTCACACTTTACTCCTTACATATGATGCCTCCATATTTTTAAAGCAAAAACAACAGTAGCTAATTCCAAATCATGTGTAGGGTAATTTACCTCATGAGTTTTCAACTGACGTGATGCATAAGCAATTACCTGATCATTCTGCATAAGGACACAACCAAGTCCCTTTAACGAAGCATCACTATATATAACAAACTTACCATTCCTGGAAGGAAGTGCCAAAACTGGAGCATTCACCAATCTTCTTTTCAACTCCTGAAAACAATCATCACATTCTTTTGTCCAGATGAACTTAACTCCCTTACGAGTTATCTTAGTCATTGGACTAGATAACCGTGAAAAATTTTCAACAAACCTTCGGTAGTAACCTGCCAAACCAAGAAAACTACGGATCTTGGTTACATTTGTGGGTCTTGGCCATTCTTCAACAACTTTTGTTTTAGCAGGATCAACAGTTATGCCATCTTTTGAAACAATGTGACCCAGGAAAAAAAAAATTTGTAACCAAAACTCACACTTTATAAATTTTCCATATAGTTTATTTTCTTTAAAGGTTTGCAAGATAACCCTTAAATGACTTTCATGCTCCTCTTTACTTTTAGAAAACACCAAAATACCATCAATAAAAACAACCAACATTTTTCACCTGAGTCAACTGAGCCATCACTGGAAAAAGAACTATTTAGTTCTGATTCTGACCATCTCGTGATACTGATTTGAAAGGTCATTTCCCTCTGTATGCCTTCCCAGAAAATATGATCTGTTTCCTCTAAGAAA
Source organism: Viscum album (assembly GCA_963277665.1). NCBI lineage: Eukaryota > Viridiplantae > Streptophyta > Magnoliopsida > Santalales > Viscaceae > Viscum > Viscum album. Next base: position 794,466,007 of record OY728156.1, on the reverse strand, counting down.
AACCATTCTTAACACAAAAATATCTTAGCAGAAGCAACATGGTAATCATTAAATGCTATATCATTTCAATCATACCATAAATTAACTTATAATTTTACACTTTTCTAACTCCAAAAGTTGTCTAAACCGACCTCTGATACCAACTATAAGGCCTCGGGCTTAAACCTTATTAATATTGAATTAAATGAATAATTCACATTGAGGATATTTTCAGGTTTAGAGTTTTATAGAATTAGGACATAACTATTACATCTCAAAATATTACAAAGTAGAAACGTCTACTAAGTTTCCATAAAATAAAAACTCTTAAAAAGAAACATGTCTAGTTCCATGTTTTTTAGGTAGCATGACTTTACCTTGATCCCATCCTTGACCCTATTCCACGTTACGTCCTGTGAAAAACATTTCAAAAACTTGGGATGAGCATAAAAATCTCAGTAAGGGATACAAAAAGAATGAAAACTGTTAGTTTTTCAAAACAATAAGTAAACCATGTATACTTTAACAATGTAATACTTTTCACCTTTTCGAAGTAGTAAAAACTCTTCACTGAATAAAAGTTCATTACTTACCCTTATGTAAACAAAAGATTACCATAAAACCCATATAAAGATCACATAACATATAAAGGTAACTTGGGACATAAACATACTTAAGTGGAATAACCATAAGGTCGACTTCCACACATATCACTTAATAGAATAGCCATTCGGCCAACTTACATACATACTTAATAGAATAGTCATACGGCCGACTTCCATACCCAATGCATTGGAGGTTATAAAGTAACCACCCGTCCTGGTATTCACGGCACCACCCGTCATATGGTTTATCACGTAACCACCCGTCAAATGTCCAAGTACCATTATAAAATCATAAGACATAAAACAAACATAATGGAAAGAAAACATTTCCAGACTTTGATCACAATATATCACTCAAATATATTGACATAAAAAATCTATTATAAAAACCATTTTCAATACCAAAATACATAAAAGAGTATATGGTATTTATTTCATTTTAAAAACTTTACGGCTTGTTGAGGAAGCCAAAGACCAAATAATACTGGCGGCGCCGGAAAAAGTCGTTGTCACCGCGTATGTTAAAAGAAACATTACTTTTTGTCATTTTGTAAAATGCTTCATAGAAAAATATTCCTTTTGTATAAAAGTAAAAGTCAAAGGGGTTTATACACCGTATAAAATAAAGTTGTGTATAAAACGAAATATGCCTCAATGAAAGGAGATTGAGACGAAGTCCCTTACCTCGGGTCCGACTTGACTCAATCGTTCTTTAACGTCCTGAATAATACACTTGAGTTAATTTCTACTTGATTAAGAACCTTTTTTAAGTTCATTATTCCTTTTATATCACTTATTTTCCATGTTATAAACATTATGTAGCCATTTAAGTTAATAATGTTTGTTTTGTCGATATTTGGTTCTTAAGTCGAAAGTGGACTTCTTACAATTATATGTTGTTCGTGTGGTCAAATGTTCTTTATATCCAGAATGAAATTCCTGATTTGGATAGAATATATATCAAATATATCCAGCATATACATGTATTTATAATATTACATAATCATTTAGAGGTAATAAATGAAATGCACCGTTCCTGGAGATGGTAAGCCGTACGTACGCATGAACGCTACTTTCATTTCTTTGTCATGTTAATGGAATTAAAACTAAAGGAGAGGTATGTGTATTTTAATTCCAGAATTATATTCATAATTTAGATGTATCATTAATTATATATATCCATTATATACATGTACTTTTAATAGTACATTACATTTAGGGATATGAAATGAAATGCACCGTTCATGGAGACGGTAAGCCGTACGTACGAATGAACACTACTTTCATTTCTATCTAATACTTTAATGGAAAGAAATAATAATGATATAGAGGTATATTATAATTCCAGTATAAAATAATATATAATAACTTTAAATCCATCCTTTATACGTCCCACATATGGCATTAACGAATCACATCACTTTGAGGGGGCGGTAGTCCGCACTTCCTTAAATGAAGATATCACGTTTACCCATAATGGAAACCATAAAGGTATGCCCAAAATGAAAAATAAAGAAGATTAAGGAAAACATAAAAATATTATATATCATATATAAATATAGTGTCATCTTAATGTCCACCTTTTAAGGTGTTAAATGAATGTTGAACAATCATCGTTTCGGGAGGCAGAAATTCGCCATCCACGGAAACAGTATGTTCTTTAAACATTAGATGTAGGTGTGTGTAAGTGTATCTCTAATCCTTCTTATAAAAAAAATCCTAGTATATTGAGAATACTGTATTTTTTACAAAAGAAAATAATAAGAAGAGTTTAGGGGGTTGGAGAAGCCAAATAAAACAAAAGGACTCAAAAGAAGACATTACCTTAAAATCGGGTAACTCTATTAGATTTGAGCTCAAAGGCTTCCTTGGGAAGACTTCTGACCAAAGTTAGGCTTCAAGTAGTAATAGAGGTATGTGGAGAGCCAAAATGGGCAGGGGTTGGCCGAGCCAAAGGCTTTGGGAGTGTGGGTAAGGAGGTAGAGTTGGGGGCCTTTTATAAGAGGAGAGGAGGGGCACTTTTGGAAGGTAAAGAAAAGTCACTTTATTTCAAAATAGTATTCGGATTTAAGAAGTCACACATTGATGTGTTTCGAGGATAAGGTGACGAGGGTTCGAAATCCACCCATCCAATAGGTTTTGTCCATGTGTAGGTCTTAGATTTTACATTATCTTTCCATTTTATTTAAATCGTTAAATAATGAGGTCATCGCTGCATCATGATGATGTCATAAATAATTTAATTCATTTAGGGTCTAAAAATTATAAAAAAAATACTATGATGTAGAAAATATTTTTATATTTCTAATGAATATCTATAGTCAAAAATATGACTTGTATAACCCCATGTAAAAATTGTTTTAGTAGAACATCTCATGTGTGTGTCATTTTTACTTTAACATTAAATAAAAAGTTATTTATGTCATTTCCCAACCAAAGTGGCTCCATGGGGTCCCCAAGTTGACCCATGGCTTTTCGTGGTCGGCCATGACACATCCAATAATGGTAGGACATGTGTCAAGCTCATCTCATATTATTAAAACATTATTTTTACCTTAAACTACACTAATTACCTCTAATCGTGATTAAGAACTTAAAAATTACTATTCACCAAAAAAATATTTTAATCTCATTGAACCAAATTTTACTTTTAATGACCACCATGTATGTCGGATTTTTGAAATTCAAAACACAAAAGTGGTAAATTTTCATTTAAACGAAAAATCAGTTTTTATAAGTACCACTTAGTGGTTTCACTATTCATCAAAAATTGAAGTTTTTCAGAAAAATACGAAAACTTCACCCTAAGCTATATTTGAAATTCCGAATTCAAAAATGAAGTCCATTTTAAAAAATTCCCAACATATAAGTTTCATTAATTAATTTAATAATTAATTCCCACTGTCAGAGCAAATAGCATGTTTTTTATGAAACAATAAGTATCAAAAGATTGACACTAGTTTAAGTCCGATTTCAATGTGAAATTAATTCCAAAGACCACTATTGGATTTAATGGTAAAAATATATTCAAATTTCACTTTGAAACCAATTCAAAATATAATCTAATCATATAAACAAATTATATAAAAAAGAGGTTTTGAATTAAAATACAACATTTTACACTATTCATTAAAAAATGAACTTTATCGGAAAAATACCAAAAATTTACACAAAGTAAAATTTGATTTCCCGATTCTAAAGAAGAGTTATATTTAGTCCAATAGAATGTATAAGAGTGACCAAAACTATATTTAATGATGGTTCGCCATCAAATGTTGATAAGTGGACCTTTCGTGAAAATTAGAGTATATAAGCCTAAAATTGAATTCTTTTCGTATTTTAAGCCTTTATCATTTATTAGATAAATGTAAAAACATTTCACAAACATATATAATCATATTTTAGTTATTTATATCCATTCCCTCCTGTACAACGGCTACGTGTTAACTAACATTTAAAATAATATTATTACATTACTAGTGTGCAACGTAAGTTTTCAAAGAAACTCATCGTTGCGTATCGAGTACGCTATCGAACGTAGCAACCCCTTTTAATTAAAATTAATATTTAATTAATAAATATTAATAAATATGAAAATGTTTTATTCATTATTTACCTAGGATGTTACAATTTCCATGTCACTTCAACTTGTAATTGTTATACTTAGTGTATGGTTGTGTACTTATACTCATCTAGGGAATGTATTGGGTCACATTGTGTTCTACTAAATAGATATAACACACATGAGTTCTATAGATGTTCTAAAACACGTCCATGTCCCACTAACATGGGGTGTTTTTAAAACCCTAAAATTTTGAAAATTAATTTTTTCGACTTAATTTATTCTTTTGATATTTTCCATTTCACGCAACACTGTAAATAGTTATTTTATATCTATTACATAACTAATTTTTTCTTGCATTGCACGCAATTCCAAGTTAATCATACACTAAAAACAACATAAATTTTGTCTTTCTATTTAAATAACACCAAGTATATCTTACGTTATAAACATAAATAACTTTCCTCGATGGCATGTGTGATACACAAGACCGAGTGTTTCCAAACAATAATATATTATTAAATATATATATATATATATAATATAACATAGCCCTTAAATTATATTTTATAAATATTATTAACTAATTTATTTAAATATATGGTTTTCACAAAAATATAAAATTAATTAATTTGTTACAAATTATTTAGAAATTTATATCATAACCAAATTGAATATAAAGGGATTATTTTTATAGAAGATAATTATTATGATTAAAATGTTTTTTTATTAATAATAAATTAAATTAAATTAAATTATTTAGTAATTTTAATGTAATATATATTTTATATAACCTGTTAAATATTTTTTATATTCATCTAATATATTTTAAAAGCGTAAGATAATAATAATAACAAATTTACAAATAAAACCCAATATTTTTATTATGGTAGATTTTCCACAATTAATTAGAGAATCCATTTTAAAACAAATTTTTGGAACTATCATAAATTTTATATTTCAAAATATACTTCATATTTGGAATAAAAACAAAAAAATTAGGATAGGATAAAACTTTTTTACTTTTCTATAAGGTTTCATTTTTAATGAATAGTTAAAAATACTAGATTTTTATTCAAAACTTATTTTTTATCTAAATTATATATAAATTTAAATTGTATTTTTAACTTTTTAAAAGATAATTAGATTATATTTTTTTAAATAAATCTAATTTTGTTCATTATAATCAATTACACGTTGAAATTGAATATAAAAACATATTAAACTTTTGAATTTTTTTTTGATTAAAAACACGCAGTGTCAACTACACTCTGCGATTAAATTTAAATTAAGTTATTCCAATTATGTATTTAGTATTTGTAAAAATGGATTCCATATTTTTAATAATCATAATTTATAATTTCTAATAAGGTAAACATTGTTTTTGACTAAAAATATTAGTGAAATTAATTAAAATTAATTAAAACGATTAAAGTTAAATTATGATTAAAAAGGGACTAAACCAAAACATTAAAGCCCAAAATGACATATAACTTCTGAAAAATACATTTATGTCCATATTTAGACAATATACTCCATTTTATCATCTTCGGACTGTTATTTATCTTTTTACAATAAAAAACATGGGTGGGGTTCCATTCTTTTAAAATATTAGATGAGTACCACTTCTCCTCCGTTATAAAAGGCCTCTTATCCTCCCACTTCATCACACCTATCAAGAGAAGTTAGATCAACAAATCGATTTCAAAATATCTCCCTAACATCCCTCAATTCTTCTATGAAACCTCCCTCTGGAGAAAATCTTTCCAAGGAAGCCCTTCGGTGAAAACCGAAAGAAGTTACTCAATTAAGAGGTTACACCCTACCTCAAACTCTATTTTATTTTCCTTCTCAAATCCCTCAAATATGCTTATTATATTTTTTATAAAAACAATAATATCCTCCATATAATATAATATTGTTATTCAAATGGTTTTACGTACACATACACACACTTTCATCATTTTTGTTAATGTACATAATATTTACGTGTATCGCATACTACAGCCTCACTAAAAGATGATTATTCATTTTTCCTTTACCACCTATCATGGTAGAAATTATAATGGAAACTATAATTATAATATTTATATATTATATTTATTATGTATTTAATCTTATTTAATTATTTTACAACACATATATTTATACATTTTATTTTTTGTTAATCCGATAATTTTGTTTGAGGAAATGCGGACTATCACCCCATCAAAGCGATGTGATTCAGTCATACATCACATGGAATGTATTAAGTATGAATTAAGTTAATAAATAATATATATATGACATAATAAATCTACTTTAATAACTATATAAATCTATATATGTCTTTTAATTTCTTTCTTTCAACACAACAATTATACAGAAATATTATTCATGTGTACATATGGATTACCTCCGACATTAACGTTTTATTATATTTCATACTTATATATTATATGGTTTATTATAATAACAATATATCAAATGGAAATTATTTTTAAATATTTGTTGAATTTTTTTAAATAAATATATAAATATAGGGAGTAGAGATATAATAAATTAATACACATATGAAAAGCAAAGCATATATTACCAGAAGTGAATCCCTGACATATAATTATTAATAAGCAGGACATATAAATCTATAAAAAACCAAATATAGTATTAGAAGTAATAATATGGTAATACAATATATTTATAATAAATTTAGACTTCATATTCATGATTTTTGAATGAGTATGAAAAAATTCAAGGCATATGGTAAGGGAATTTCATCTCACTCTTTATTTCCATGATACACAAGAATTATTCACCAGAGACTTATTTCATGTGGTGTATATACTACCCAATAATTTATAATAAGCCTATTATACAAAAATATATGTGTATTTTCATAAAAAATTTATTATCTTTATTACATGGGTTTTATGTTTCAAAAGTAGCCAAAATCAGTAAATTCATTTTGTCTCAATTTTCCTTCATTGAGACAGATGCCCCATTATGCACCAATATCTTCATATGAGGTTTATAAAATTCCTTTGACATTATATAACATGAATCAATTTATTTTCATGATATTTAAAATCTCTATGTAATTTCATTTTCCAACAAGGGAGTATGATTCATTTTTACCATGTTGTTAGAGTTTATTGAAACAATCTCATCGTTTATCAAGATTGTTTATGATTATGTTTTCATTAATGAAATCTTATGATAAATATTTCCAGAATATTAATTAATTCTATTCTCATCTAGTTAGTATTTATTTATTCATGTATTAGTACCATTTTCCACACTTTTTTTACTTAAGATAATTAGTAAAATGTTTTTAAGAAAATATGACCTTACCTCTCTCTACAGTCGAAAAACTATGTTCCTTCAAAACCATGATTTTTAAAATGGATTCAATACTATTATAATAATCTCCTATGATCATTAAAAACATTTTTTCTTTTTTTTATTTTACAAATTTTTTAAATTAAATATTCGTATCTTTCTTCAAACATTTCATTTTTCTAACCATTTTACCGTGCAGAAGAAATGTTCTATTTAGATCATACGACATGTTTGGGATTACCCGCCATCATTTTTTTGAAGGTAACTTAGAATTTTTAAATGGTTAATTTTTTAGAAATTTTAATATATATATATATATATTTAATAAATGATTTTCAAACGATTTTCATGCATTATTTATATTATTTCAATGTATTTTCATAGAATTTTTCTTAAAAATTTTTCAAGATTTTTTATATATTTTGAACGAAAAATGGAATTCAAAATGATTTAAACTTTTTATATAATTTTTAAATGGAAAATTTCTTTTGAAATATTTTATATTCTTCCTTTAAAAGTTTTCTAGTATATTTTCATGGAAATGGTTTTCAAAAGGATTTACATTTCAAGAAGAATTTTCAAAGGAGAAAGGATAATTTATTTATTAAGTGTTTTTAAAATATATTTCAAAGTTATTTCTCATATAATATAATAGTCATTGATGTTACTCTTGAATTTCTAATGAAATGATTCAATGTTCTCATTCATATTGTTTCTCTGAATAATTTATGTTTTTTGGATTGATGTTTACATATTCAATTTCTATTTCATGGGATATATGTCAATAAAACCTGATGGTTTCATGGGTTATGTTTTTTATGAAATGATTGTGAAACTTGTGTTTTTCTCTATAGGATATGATTTGATTATGTGTTTATGATACCAATTTCATTTCATGGGTTGGGATATGATTGTTTATGAATTTGGGGAAAATGTATGTATGATTTAATTATGAGAAGGGTGGGACCTCTATCTCTATAAAATGAATTGGTTATAGATAAATGTTTTATTATATCAAAGGGTATACGATAGGGTATACCAAGCTGCAAATAATAGGGTAAATGGGGGGACATCCCAATCACAAAATAAGAAGTTACACATGAGGACATCGTAATCACGAAACAAGAGGGTATGTGGGAGGGAATCCCAAGCCTTAAGTAGGTACATGGTTGATTATCCCAATCCTAATATGTTACAAAGGTCATAGTAGGCAGCCTTGTCATGGGGTTTTTATATGCATATGTGCCTTCAACAATTCCAAGTCTTATTATTATATTATTCTATCATTCTAATGTTCTACAGTTCCTTATGATTCATGTCTTATGAGATAGATATAATTATTCCATGATTCATGGTTATGATTTTTTGATAAGTAGGGTATGATCTTCTATTGATAATGATATTGTTTTCATTCCCCTATGTTCTTGATATGCATACACATTTACTTTATTTCTTCTTATTAATAATTTTATCTCACCCCTTTCTTATGCTTCCCTTACCTAGGTTATGAAGAATATTTTTTACGTATAAATACTATAGTGTAGATATTTGTGGAAAAAATTGAATATATTTCACTGAGTTACAATATTTCTTATACAAGTTTCCAAAGTCAATAAACTAATACGGTCTTTGAGAGTATGTTTGTTTAACATCTTCAACATTCTGCAAAAGTGATGTAACGTTATTGTTTGTAAATATTGGGTCATTATAGTTGGTATTAGAGGGATTTTTTAGTTAACCTTTGGGAACTAGGATGAGACACATTTAGTGATATCCTTATGAATATTTCTAATGAAACTTATAGGTATATCTCTAATGATAGTTACAAGGATGAATTACCAATTAGTAAATTTACCTAGAATTTTGGAAAAGGATATAGTAATTGGTTCCTTCACAATAGATCCATTTTTGGATGCTATAAGTTGATGTGGCTCTAGAATAGATGTGCGTAAGAGTAATAACTCTGAAATGATATTTCAAGTCTCACTCAAGGTAATCTATTACAGGTCAACGAGCCTTATTGCACACCTAGATTAACAGTCCCAAGAGATATTCTTTGGAAATTCCCAAACTCATCATTAACCATTATGAATGATTTCATAAAATGATGAATATTAATAACCTATGATAAAACTAAGGTGCCCTAGATTAAATAAGGGTTCATATGTTAGACATCTTATAAGTCACTTTTTAGGATTATGCAATTACTTACTATAATAATCATTTCTTACTTAATTATTTTTGGTTTTAGTCAATGGAGGGAACCAGAATATACTTGATTAATTATGAATGTCATGGAAAATAGTTTGAAGAGAAGTAAAATGGGATGACCATAGGATTGAGGGATATTGTGATCATGAATAATCAGTATTCAAGTAACATGATCAATAATGTGCACCTTAATAAACTCTCAAACTCACCAAGGAAGAGACAAAATAATTTCTCTAGGAGTTATGGTAATAGATACCATGGAAGAATGAAGATCCAATTTCATATGTGGAAAGAATGTGGAAAGAATAACTAATTTTAATTCCTCAGAGGTACAAAAAGGTGTTTTGACTATGTAAATGAAGGAAACAAATCAAGTAACTACAATGGAAAATTGAAGGGTTCATCTAATGAGATCTATGGGAATATTTTCATCCCGATGACATTGTAAAAAAGTAAAATTCTTTTTTGTGAGGAATGAATGGTCATTATAAAAATCAATGTCCTAAGGGGAATACTCCTAAAGTGAATATGTAATGTGCTATGAGTAATGTTTATATTGATGATAATGATGAGAATACAGAAGATATGTGAAGGGAATGAGGTATTATGTATTGAGATGAGGTATCCTTCTTATGAATTATTGATAAACTGGAACCATCAATGTTTCGTTTTATTTGAATTAAAGATTTACGTATTATGAAAGGTGAAATGTTCAAGGATTTTCCTGTTTATGTTTCTCTCTATGGATTTTCAAGAATATTTAGAATAATTACAATGAACATGAAAAGTGATTTAATGACAAAGTGATATTAAAGGGTAATATAAGAATACTGGAAATATAGCCCTTAATGTGTTACTAATGTTATGATAATATCATTTGTACAAGAGACATGTTAGAATAATATGTGAATTGGGTGGTACTGATTACCCTGGATCTAATTATTGTTTGGTGGAGAAGGTTGTCTATGTCATCAAGGATGATGTTTAAAAATTCTTGAATTTAAGTAAAAAATACAATAACCTTTGTAATAATTAATCATTCATGTTTCCCTGATGTATTTATAGTAATCTACGTTATTACCACATTTCAAGAGGATATATGATAAGAGTATTCATATGTTTGAAATTAGACAAACAAGAGATACTTTTTCATTAATGGGGGTTTAATGTTAAGCTAATTTTGTGATTTTCATTATAATTTATGAGATTTTTATCATTTAGGAGGGTTATAATATTTACCATGCAAGAAATTTTTTAGTTAAACATTATATAAACTATTTTTGTAATAAGGTTGTATTGATAACCCTAGTTAAAAGGCTATTGAGGGATCAACCTTATTTCAAGGATTCCCTTGTTATTTATTTTTGAAATTACATTACTATGGTTTTAGAAAAATTAAATCACATATTATGTGTGACAACCAATCATATATATCAAGGCCGAAGTTCCTGAACCAATGACCGAAGGATGATAAGGGTTTTATGCCTACCAGTCTCCTACGTGATGTCCTGGTTAATGTATAATTATTTTATATCAATAAATATTAATGATGAATTTGTAGTGGTAGTTTTTTTGTATATATATTAAATAATGATGATATTGAAGAGAAAAATAGTTATACTTTTAATTATTTTATGGGCCTTAAGATCTGTTAAAAGTGTATTTTCGTGTATCATGCATCAATGTTTAATTTTGGTCACTCATTTTTTGAGGTAATGTTTTTATTCATAATTGATCAAAGAACAAAAAAAGTATGAATTTTTTTTGTATATAAATATATAAATATTATTTCTTTACCATTAAAAAAGTTAAAAAAAAAGAATTTTTTCCTAATATCTTAAATTTTGTTGAATCGGTGGATTTTCAAATAATTGATGATTTATGACTTTGAAGCCATAAAATATTTTTATCATTCAATTGTTTTTTATTGATTACCACAATCCCTCCTTATAAGTATTTTTTCTTTTTCTTGATGTCCAATATTCACTCATGATCTATGTTCTTCAATCTGGAAACATAGTTATATTTTACTTTGGGCAACTATTATGGATCCAACTTATCCTTTTAAAAGAATTTTTTGTATTAATTTTTATGATGTGGTGCCCATGAATTAAACATTCAGTTATTAAACATATGATAACACAAAATAATTTCAAGGGTGAAACTAATTTTATAGGTGGTAGAATTTAATACCCTAATGTTTTTGAAATTATTTTTTTCAAATTAATTTGTTATTTTTAATATTTTTTATTTCACGCAACACTAAAATAAGTTATTTTATATATATTAATGTGATAAGTTTGGTATGTCTTATATGTAGTGCCAAGTTAATCATGCACTACACGCAATAAAAATTTTATCATTTTATAAACATAACAATGAGGATAGAATGTGTTACACGGAACAATGACCTTCCTCGATGGTTTCTGTAACACTCAAGATCGAGTGCTATTGAACAACAATATATTATTAAATATATATATATATATATATATGTATATAATATAACCTAGTTTTTAAATTATATTTTATGAATATTACTATCTAACATATGTATATATATTATTTTCAATAAATATAAATGAATTAATTAGTAACAAATTATTTCGAAATGAATATTAGAATTTAATTGAATATAAAGTGACTATTTTTATATAAAACTATTATTATTCCTATAATGTTGTTTAATCCTAATAAAATAAATTATTAAAATTATTAAGTAATTTTACAATAATATATGTGATATATATACAACTAAATATTTTTGATATTCATCCAATAGATTTTATAAGAATGAGATATGAATAAAACCAATTTAACACATAAAACCCTCTATTTATTTTAAGGTAGTTTACAACATTTAAATGGGGAACCCATTTTAAATCAAATTTTTGGAAATTTATAATTTCAATATGTAAAAATAAAAATCATATATTGATGAAAAACATAAAAATTAGTTTATCATAAAATTTTGCTTCTTTTCTACGAGGTTTCATTTTTTTAATAAATAGTCAAAAATACAGGATTTTAATTCCAAACTGCTTTTTCATCTAATTTATTTACAAGGTTAAACAATATATTAAATTGAATTAAAAGTTTTATTAGATATTTTTTTTATCTACCGATCCAATTTATATAATAATAAACATTTACACATTGAAATTGAATATAAAAAAATATCAATCTTTTGATGGTTTTTACTTTAAAGACCTGCATTGTCCATGTGACTGCAGAATTAAATTTAAATTAATTTCTTCCACTTATGTGTTAGAGATTTTGAAAAATGGATTCCATATTTTGAATCAGAATAATTTATAATTTCTTATAAGTTCAAAATAGTTTTTTACCAAAAAATATTAGTGAAAGTGATTAAAATAAATTATAACAATTAAGGTTAGATTATGCTTAATAGTGGACTAAACCATAATCTTATGGCCCCAAACGACCTATAAACTTGAAAAAAAACAATTTTATAGAAATATTCAGACCCTTTTATACCTTTTTTAAATATTTTACCATTATTAATCCACCTCAAGTAAAAAATGTGGGTTTTGAATCATTCTTTTAAAATATTACGTGAGTGATACTCCTCCACCCTTATAAAAAGCCTCCCCTCCTTGTAATTCCTCACACCTATAAAGCCAAATAGGCTTTAAAAACTCCTAAAAAATTTCTCCCAAACATACCTAAATTCATCTTATAATTCTAACTTGGGTATAAATATTTTCAAGGGACTCCTTTAGTGTAAACTAAAAGGAGTTACATGTTTAAGAGGTAACACCCTACCTCAAACTTCTTACTTTTATTTCTTTCTCCACTGCTTCAAATATTCTTATTCCATGATTTTATAAAAATACCAGTATTATCTATATACAATTATTTTTTAGGCTAAGGTTTTTAACTACACATACACACAATTCTATCTAATGGGTAACAAACCTATTGTTTATGTGTATGGCGGACTACCACCACACTAGATGATGCTTGTTCATTTTTTCCTTTACCACCTATCATAGAGGAAATAATGATTGAAAATATATTTATGTATCTTATATTTTATATTTATTTTGTATTTAATCTTCTTTAATTCTTTTACAACACAAATATGTATACTTTCCATTTTGTGATAATACGATAATATCATTTGAGGAAGTTCAGACTACCGCCCCCTCAAAGCGATATTATTCGTTCATACACTACATGGAATGTATTAAGGATGGATTTAGTAAATACATATGATATATATTATATAATAAATATAATATGATAATTATATATATATATATATATATATATTAATTTCTTTCTTTCAATGTGACAATTAAATGGTAATAGAATTCATGTGTATGTACGTCTTACCAACTCCATGAACTGTGTATTATGTTTCATACTTATATATTATATCAATTATTACAATACATATATAATAAATATAAATTGTATTTAAATAATTGTTTATATTCTGAAAATCATGATATAAATATGAGGAACAAAGATATAACAAATTGAGACACGTGCGAAAAACAAAGAGGATATTACCCGAAGTGAAATCTTAACATAAAATTATCACCAAGAGGATAATATGGATCCATAATCAAACCATATATAGTATTCAAAGTAATAAAATTATTATATTATTGCTATAAAATAAATTTAAATTTATTATATATCAGTTTTTAATGAGTATGATAAAATTCAAGACATAATGTAATGGATTTTCTTCTCACTCTTTATTTCTATGAGATACACACCTTATTCACTACTCACTCTCCATGAATGTATATACATTACATGAATGTATTATATAACTCTTATAATTAAATATATGGTTATTTCCATAACTATTTTATTATATTTATGTCATAGGGTTTATGTTTTAAAAGTTACCAAATCGATAAAGTAATTTTGTCTCAATTTTTCTTTGTTTATACACATGCCATGTTTTGCACCTATATTTATATATGAGGTGTATATATTTCCTTTTTCATGATATAAAATTAATCTCTTTATTTTCATGATATTTTAAAGCATCATGTAATTTCATTTTCCTACATGGGAGTATGATTCAATGTTATAATGTGGTAAGAGTTTATTGAAACAATCTCACCATTTATCGAGATTGTTTTTGATTAAGTTTTCATTAATGAAATATTATGATACATATTTCTAGAACACAAATTAATTTTATTATCCTCCATTTAGTCTTTATGTATTCATGTATTAGTACCATTTTTTCCACTCCTTTTTACTTAAGAAAAGTTTGAAAAAAAATCACGGAAATATGACCTTACATCTCTCTCTACCGTCAAAAATATTTGATCCTTCAAAACTATGTTCTCTAAAAAGGTAATCCATAAATATTCTAATAAGACACTATCATCATAAAAAAATTACCATTTTTTATTTTACTAAGGTTTTTAAGGAAATATTTTTTTTCTCTTTCTTAACAATTCATTTTTTAAATCTTTTTTACCATAAAAAAGGAATGTTCTTTTTACCTCGTACGACATGTATGGAATTAAATGCAATCATTTATTTGAATCATCCGTTGAATTTTTACAAGGATAATTTTAAGAAAATGTTATTAAAACAGATTTTAAAATAAATTATTTTCAAATAATTTTCAAGATTTCATTATAATCATTAAGATAATATTTCATGGAAATTTCTTTTCCAAATATTTTCAAGTTTATTTTATATGTTCTCATGGAAAAATAGTTTTTAATATTTTTTTAAGATTCTATGAAAGTTTTATAATAAAAAATGTATCTTTAAGTGTTTTCAATACATTATTTATAATTTTCAACGTCTATTTTCATGAAATTAATTTTCGAAAGTTTTTATTTTTTAAGAAGAATTTTCAAATAAGGAAGGATAATTTCATCATGAAGTGTTTTTAAAATATTTTTAAAAATATTCCCATCTATGATAACATTTTTTGGGGTTATTGATGCCTTTCATGGGAAATAATTCAATATTCTCATTCATATTATTTTTCCAAATGTTTTATGTTTTGTGTCTTTATGTTTATGTTATTTGGGTCACTTTAATGGGTTATAAGTCTATAAAACCCAATTATTTCATGTCTTATGTTTTTTATGAAATGATTATGAAACCTGTATATTTTCCACATGATATGATGTGATTACTTGTTTATGATACACATTTCATTATATGGGTTATGATATTATTTTTATGACTTTTTGGAACATGTGTGTATGATATCATAATGAGAACGGAGGTACCTATATCTCTCTTCAATGCATTGGGTTATGAAAAATTATTTATATGCTCAAAGTGTACATGGGAGGGAATCCTGAGACTGAAATAAGAGGGTACATGAGAGGACTTCCCAAGCCCAAAAAAGTGGGTACATGGGACGAAATCCCAAGAATGAAATGAGAGGGTATATAGGTGGGTATCTCAAACTCGAATATGGTACACAACTGATTATCCATAGCCCAACATGTTACAATGTTAATGGTAGAAAGCCTTATCATATGGTTTTTATATGCATATTTTCCTAAAATAATTCCATGTATTATTGTTATAGTATTCTATAATTTCTCATATTCTTTACTTTCTTATGATTAATGTCTTATGAAAGGGAAATAATTTTTCCATGATTCATGTTGATGATTTTTGATATGCAGGGTATGAACCTATAATGATCAGTATCATATTTTCATACCATTATGTTCTTGATATGCTTATGAATTTCCTTTATTAAAGCTTATAGAGAATTTGATCTCACCTATTATGTATGATTCCATTCCCTATGTTATGAATAATGGTACTTAAGTAGAAATACAAAGGGGAGGTTATTTTTGGGAAACATGGAATATTTTTTACTTATTTATAATATTTTTGTTCCAGGTTCCCAAAGGCATTAAACTAATACTGTTATTGAGTGTCTATTTGTTTAATGTCTTAAGTATTCCAGAAAAGTGATTTAATGTTAATTTATGTCACGAATGGTCAAAAATAGTGTCTTCCTAAGTACTTGACCACATGGCCATTTAAAACTACAAGGTGTGTACTCCGACTACACTACATATAATCCCAAAAAACCTTCTACCAAATTACTTACTGACATAAAAATTACTACTACATGAAATGTACATGAAGTACATTATGTGTACATTCAAACACATAAAATTCCTCCAACATGAATAAAAAATTGAACATGTTAATGGAACAAAATTCCATTTGACCAGGATTTCATAACGGTAAACCCATATAATGATCCAAAACCACATATTTTTCTATAATTAAGAATAGGTCAACCCTAGTGAGGTCCACTATAAATATAAAAGGGATTTATAATTTTTTTTAAATAATTAAAATAATATATATCTTAAAATATAAAACTAGGCCTTCTTACAGGTGGTATCCATCAAGGATTCACCCATATCCATGCTTCGTAGCAGTCGTGTGAAAATCTGTCTCCTCCCAACTTTTAAAATGAAACATCCACTATATCTCTCTCTCCCACCTCTTTTATATCTCAACCACAAATAAAGAATACCCAAGGGGTGTATATGAGAACTCAGGTGAGAATAGGATAGAATAAATTGAAAATCAAAAATGAATTGAAGTAAATAGAAAATAAAATGAATACCCGCCTCGATCCCGATCCTGTCCTCGATGTGATTTTATGCTCAACTATGAAAAACAACCCCATATAAACTCATCCATAAATAAATAATCTCAATCCAAAACTCAATTCAAAAAATATCACCAAATAAGCTGATGTGTCTAAATCAATATGCAATTATCTAAATATCAAATACTAATAATTTGGAAATAGTCAAATACATTATAATTTTAAAAAACTCACTTCCAATTGTAAAAACACAAATATAGTTCAAGTAGAGTTGTCTAAAAAAATATATAAGAAAATTTACTACTGAAAAATAAAATTTTAACACTCATGATAATCCAAAAAAAATAAAATTTCATCTTATTTCACAGCATAAAAAATATGGGTTTTCGCATTTCTCAACAACAGAACTCTTTCATAGTGTTCATGACATATCCCTTTTTAATTCCAACTCCCTTATTACTTTCATAAAATATATATTAATAAATAATATTGTTAATATTAGTTTCAAAAAATTTAAATTTTGGAAACTCATGGATCATGGGTAGAATTAATACTTCTTGGAAAAAAATCTATCAACGTTTTCTTTTAGTGTATTTGGGTTTCTTTTTTTGTTTAAAAAGAGTGTAAACATCATTTAATCAAGGTTTTTACTAAATGGGTTTTGAAGGTTTCATATCTTACAATTTTTTTTTGTATTTTTGGTTAGGAAAATCAGGATTATGTTTATAGGAATAGAAGGATTCTTGAAATAAAATTTGGTGGACCGAATATCCTCGGACGTATATCATAGTTTATTTTTGATGAAATAATCTTGACTAAAAAAGAAATTTTACCAATAAACCACATATATCTTATTAGAAAAAGAAAAGAGAAATCATCCCAGACAATTTAACTATAGACAAAAAATGTAATGAAAACTAAAAAGGGTTCTCAACGTTTGAAGATGAAGGTGGTGAGTTTTGTCCCACCATAATCAGTGTTTATATTTTTTTGAGAGATGGTGTTATGGAGGTTTATAAATGGGGAGTTGTGAAATATGTGAACTGTAAATTGATTCCAGTAAACGGTAAATGAGAATTCATAAAGGGGTTATTTATAATTTTAATTGGAGTGTTTTTATAGTTTCTTTGCCTTTATAAATTACCTTTAATTATTTCACTAAAATGATATAACTTTATTTGAAAGAAACTTCACTAGAAGAATTCATCTATTGAAAAAAGTGGATTGTAAAGGAGGTGGTTCATGAGGGAGCACAGTTCAAGAATGAAGTTCAGTTCTTGGAGGAGTTTATTTTGAGGTGAGTTATATATCACAAAGGATTGTTGGTTTGTGTGGAGTCATATGACTTCAATGTAGTCATCTCATGGTGTACCTATTCTATATGGTTTAATGAATTTAATGAAAGCTTTAAATTAATTCTATAAGGATGGAATACAGTTATCAAAATGACTCTTTAAAAATTAATTTATATGAGGTGAAGTGGATTTCATTTATTGGGTGAATAATGAGCTTCAAAGCATAGCCACGTATTTTTTAATCAATTTTTAGTGATTTATACCAGTTAAAGAATATTTTCAATGAGAAATACACACACACTAGCTAAGAGAAAAGTGAAGATTCTATTTTTTATTATTGTTAAACTAGAATGGATAGTGAGAAAACTTCATATATTATTATCCCAATGTGATATATTAGATATAGTACATCTTTATAATCTATTTTTATGCTCTTTGGACATAGTCCAGTAAGGTTGGGCAAAGGAAACCTGTTGTTTCATATTCATGTATCACATTTCACTTATTCTATTCTATGGGGAGGAGAGAGAATATAGTTTTTTTACAATGAATCATAACCACAAGGGGAAAATTTTCTAATATTAACCTTCACTACATAACTACCCCACATTATATCTTACCAATTTTGGATATTAATACATATCTTTTAAATCAATCAATGGGTTCTTGATTTATCGCCTCAATTAAAATTATTGGAATTCTTCATCATTAAAATCATTTAAATCACCCAAAAGAATCAGGGTAATTTTCTTATATTATATTTGAAATATAAATATACCTTTTATTCTATAAAATATTTTTAACTTAATTATTTATAAATATCCTCCACAAATTTATGACTTCATGTAGTTGTGATGTGGAATTGTGGCTTGCAGTGTGAAACATTCATCAACCTGACATGATATTGGATTTTGATTGTCTTGAGGGATAATTATATATTAATCCTTGAAGAAATGGTCTCGATTATGATATGATTTATTCTATACCAAATTTCTAATTTTTTATTATAATATTACTCATTTTATTCTTATGAAATTATTTCTTGATTTCAGGTCTTATGATGTGTATTTCATAAAAATCCATACATTCTTGTATGGAACATGTATCTTATGAGATCATCCTTTCTTATTAAACAACCTCTGACATATTTTACCCTTTTTATTATATGGTAGAGATATCTTACACGTTTTTATCTTATTATAAAGATCTTATTATGATCTTTTATCACGAGAAATGGACTATCATAAAAAGTCATGTATCTTATGAGAATCACTTCTTTTATGGATATCATACTCAATACTCCTACAAATTTCTTATATATTATGAGCTAGATGAGTTTTAAAAGGAACCTTTCTTAAAAGTTTTATGTTTTACTTGTGATGGAAATCATCAAAAATCCACTTATATTGTGAAATTTGGTATAAAATAAAAATAAGGCCTCATAAAAATACTATTACATCATACAAAAACACAAAGAATGACATCCAATTCCATCTTTTCCACTATATGTAAAATTCCAAATTTCATAAAATTTTTGAATAAAACACTCTTATCATTAAAACTTGTATTTTACATGAAGATAATATCAAAAATCATCACATGTTGGTATTCTACATCAAATATTTCAAGAAAAATTATTTAAAAAGAAGAAACAAATACATATTTATTGTATACTTTACTTTTACATATCATATACCTATTACTAAAAAACAAAACATTATTCATTTGGTTACATTTAACTCTAATAAAGAACACACCACTAGAAGGTGGAATTCTATTACCAGTGTCTCTAGATTTATTTACCTTAGAATAGCCATGAATCATTAATGATAAATTTATATCATACCGTATACTGAAACCATATTTAATATTGACATAGAAAATAGAAATTATGTTTACAAAATATGTGAACCATATGAATTATTTGTAATCATGTATAAATATTAATTAGAAACCTGATATCAGTTATATACATTTACAAGTAATGTATGATTTCATTTACCCTTGGAAAGTCCTTCTGATCAAAATAATCAATTCAACATCAAAAGAAAACATAATAAAAATTCCTATAAAAGTGGATACCTCTGTTGAATCTTCTATTATAAACATATTTAATAATGTATCATCATACATCACTTAAGAGAGAAACATTCAACCTCCTTTTTTATTAATTAAAAGAATAAAAAAATTGTATCACCCATCATTTAGATATCAATGTGTTTACTAATTTTGGTTGTTATGCCCTCATTATTTTATACCTTGTTTCTTGAAAAAATATTATCAACCAACATAATAAAAATGATTATGTTTGTGAAATCTCCCTAAACATAGATATTTTGATCCACCTTTCCTTTCCTAAAAATTATTCTCTATAACCTAGTTTTCTTCGAGTGATTTATAAAGACCATATAATCCTTCTTAGATTAATTCTCCGAAACTATCACCATTAAGGATAAAACCTTACAGTTTTAAAAAAATAAACCACTTCATCATATTCATCATTCATTAATTCTAACTTCAATTCCATTTAAATAAGTTTTAATTTCATTTGAAATATATAAAAAAATTGTATTGTATAAATCCTTGAAACTAGAGTGAAAGAAACATAAAATTATATAGTGTTAATTTGAAATTATCCCATTCTCACATGATAGGATTTGATCAATTCCACTTATACCTCTATTTGAGTTTGTTTTTGAAAATCCTACTTCATCTTAACAATTTTTTTCTATGGGTTGTGACACAAGATTTTAGCTGTCAATCTATTTAATCTATTTTAGTACTTCATCTATCACTACTATAAAATACTAATATTTCAATACTTCATAAAAAATAATTTGATAAACTTTCAAAATAACAACATTATGATCGCAATTTACCAAAAGGTTTTTGATATTAAGACCCATTCTACCATATCTAAGTATTATTTTAGGCTCTATATGTTTTATAAGTCATATAAACTTAGTTCCTCCATTATATGGTCAATATTTATCTTTGAAAATTTGTGAATATATATTTTAACAGCCCATATCATTATAGGTAGGTCAAAATAAGTGTGAAGTAGAACATTTTTCCCTAGTACAAGTGAAATTTTGAGAAATGGGAATCATATCCAGATTTTTTGATTTGTAATTTCTTAAGGATATTTTTTGGATTTGTTTGAAGGCCTTAGAGATGTCTCTAGTGATCGATTGAGAGTTCGAGTAAGGTTGTGGTGACCTTATTTTATATTTCTATTAGAGGTGGCCCTTCATTACATGATAGGTGAGGGACACTCTATAATAAGGGATGAGAGGGTGGAGATCACATCGAAACATTGAAAGATGCATAGTGATTGGTGGAAACGTGAGAATAATCCTCACTGTCATCTAGAAAGGTTACATCATGGAATGGGGTATTATATCATGGTATGGTTTTTATGTTATTAAGATCTTATGTATATTCTAGGACCATTCCATAAACAAAGGATTTATAGTGTATTATATTTTTTATAAGACATAACTACCCTGAAGTAATGGATTTTTGATAAGTTGTTATGGAGAAGGATGGGATAATTTTTATAAATGTTCTAAAATTTAGTTATGTCCTCATGTGAAAGTGTCTTTATATGTAAGGGTACAAATATATAAGGGTTTACAAATAATTCATTGTGGTCACCTTCTGATACATAAGGGTAATATAATATATTAGGGATATTATATGTAGATTGGATTAGAAAATGGAAATGTATGGGATGCATAATGGTTTTGATGAAAAAGGGTTATGTTGTGTAAATTATATTATTTATACGTTAGGAATGTTAAAAATTCAATACATAGGGGTTACCTATACCATGATGATTCTGAATTTTAATGTCTATTGAAGTTGAATTGTGATATATATGGGTCACCCTCGGATATAAGAGTGTTACACTATGATGCATAAGATTGAAAAAAATTAATTTTTTCAATACGTAAGTTGTAATTTATATTGAAAGACTGTAAAATTATTTGATGTGTAAGGGTTATTAGATTTTTCCCTATGTTATGTAAGGGTAGCCAAAATTTCACATTATGATGAATAAGGGATACTCTATGATTCAAAAGGGTTAAAATTAAATATATAATTGTTATTATGGAATATAAGTGAAATATTTATGGGTTACTAAAAAAATATGGGTAATAAGATTTATAAAAAAAATAGTGTGATTGATTGGATATTACAATAGTGGAGGGACACAATGTGGAGAACATGATGAAGCTAATATTTTCATGAATTTTATTCCATAAATATATAGTTTTTCATCATAATAATATCATATATTTAGGTAAATTTTCATAATTTTAGTTTTTAGTATCAATATTTTCTCAAAAGTAGAAATGGGTTAATTATATAATTTTATGTATTTTTATATCTTCTTGATATTTTCAACATAACATTTTATAAACTGAACTAATAAAAAATTGTTTTTTAATTGGATTCCATGTTATCTTGGATAAATTTATTTCAAACAAGAATTATAGTTTTAATAGTTTAAGGGCCAAATAAATTTCACTATGATGATTTAAGGAATCTATAACCAATTTTTATGAGTTTTTAAGATGGGACAATATCTCAGAAATGTAGCACAAAATGAGATGAAATTTTTGTGTGTGGCCAAATAGATTCCCAAAAATATTCTTTTTAAGTATGTATACTCAATATTATTAAAATTTCAGGACTATAATTGAATTTTAAACCAAATTGTTGGAATTGGAATATTCTCTAGGAAAGAAAACATTTATCAAGTAATATTTTCATAACTTCCTCTATACATAGACAATGAATCTCACATATTTTAGGTCGATATAACTAGAATATTTAAAAAAATTAAGATGAACTTGTTCCAAATTTATCCATTTAATAGTAAAACCATGTATTAAATTTAGATGGATATAAATGAAGTGAAAATTGTTCACCCCTCTTGCCTTTAAATATCTTTTCCCATTTTATTTCAAATGTGTAAGTCATTTTTGGGATAAAAGGAGGGGATTTAATCTTTTAATAGTTTATTATATGTAAAATATATATTATTTTCTCATTATATTTAATTTAACTTTATTTATCTTTTTTTAATCCCTCCACAAATCCCATCTCCATGAAAAATGGAGAACTATCTTTAACTATTATTCAGAGGGAGGTATTTGTGTTATGATTTGAATTCATTGTGAATCAATTAATAAATATATTTATTTTCAACGTTTTTTATGTTTTTAATGTAAATAGTGTATTTGGACACTCCCATTTCTCTAATACCATCTTCTTCTTCCCATTCATCAATATTCTACTCTTTTATTATAATAAATTAGCATACATTGGATTAGCATTGTGGTGATGATGTGAGGGATATTATCCTGCACGTAAAAGGTTGGTATAGGATAATTAAATTTCAAATTTGAGGTCATTGAGAAATAGGTTTGATCACAACACTGGATAGAATATTGAGAAATAATGTTTATTTAAATAATTGTTATTATTTCACTATGAAGTCTTAATAATAAAATCTTTTTTATTATTCACTTAATTATTTGTTTTGTGCATTCTTTGTGTTTTGGATTTATTTAAATTTATAGAAAACATATTTTAAAACCCAACCTCTCCCATCACTACCACTCTATTAGTATATCACTTAGTTAAATATTTTATTTAAATACAAATAGCTAAAATAAAATAACAATGTTGTTTGAGTGGAATCCTTGAGATATTTATCTTGAGTGTAAACCATAGGGATTAAAAAAATTATTATAAATTAGAAACTAATTTGGTCTAGGCCAAAAGATTTCAAACTATTTTTGTCAAAAAATATGGAAAATAATAAATTATAATAAGTAAAAATATAACTTCAGCATGAAGATAATTAACTGGAGATTGAGAAAACACAACCTAAAGATAAATAATATTTAAAGGAGGATAAAAAATATATTCATTCCTCCCTATAGGGTAATATTTATGGGAAAATGTCTTCAACAATAAAAAAGTAATTATGTCATAGAAAATATTACTCCTCTTTACATATAATAGTGGTGACCTGTTCCTCATATAGAATGAAGAATGTAGAAAATAATTAAGGTAAAGATATTAGGGATGTGGGTGAATATTCAGACTTTAATGAATAAAATCAATATAATTAGGTTATATATTCCTCTAATTATTAATGTTTTTATTATATTAAAATTATCTTCTTCCCCTTAAATCCTTTAAGAATTCCAGTAGAAATGAAAGTGATGTATAATTTCAGTATTAGGATTGAAAATATTATTATATTAGATAATGATGTCCCAAATAGTATTTTGGATTCTATAAATAATTTTTTTCAAAATAAAAGGAAGGAATACAATTCAAGTAAATCTTTGTATAAGAAGTATCTTAGGAAATATAATATTGTGGTTTCATTAGTGAACGACAATTTCCCTCCATGAATGGACTCCTCTAAAGAAACAATGTGTAAATAAGTGACTATTATCTACCATATTTCCTTGTTTTATCAATTTTTTTCTTTTACATTGTATTTTCATGCATTTCTCCCCTCTCTTTAGTTTTTTTTCGAATAACTGTTTACTGTCGATGATTTTACATTGATAATACTCATTGTTTGAGAGGTCCCCCTTTGTTGGTCATTTTAGTGAAAAATGGGTGCTATAGGTTATTGGTGGATTTTTTTATCAATTTTAATTTTGAGTTTTGACAGTATTTTTTAAACCGCTTTTCATTTTTGTAGGTCGTTTTACTTTTATCATCCATATATGGAATGAATTCAATTTTTTCCAATGAAAATAAAATTTAATTTCACATCTTTTTTTTGGCCAAGAATTATTTACAAAGTGAATATCCTTAAACTTTTCTATTTAAAAGAAATATATCACTTTCAGGGAAGAATAGTAGAGTAATAAATTAAAAAAAATAAAAAAATGATTAAACAATTGAGGAATCAAATTGAAATTATTTTATCATCCATTGAGAAACCAGATGGTCATATGGAGGCTCAATAAAAGGAAGAACAAAGCTTATTACTCTAAAAATTAAATTAAAAATCCTTATAATAAATATATTATTAAGGGTATAGCCTCAAAAATTTACATAATATTTTCAAAGATGTTTAAAGAAGAATAATTTACTACTTATTTTTTTGATAGATCAATGTGATTTGGACGAATATTGGCTAATTTTTTATTTACTGAAATTCCATATAATTCTGTCATGTTTGTAAATAAAAAATTATCACCTCTCTAACTCTCAATTTATTTTCAGGAATACACCACAAATTTGGTGTAAATTTAAGATAATATGGAGAAAATTGACTAACTTCCTCTATCCATGTAACCCAACTATAAATGGAACCATTAAAAGAATGAGAATTATGATATGGTCAAATTAAAGGTGAAAATCATTTATTAAACTGGTTAATATCTTAATTTATTTATAATTAATGTAGAGTTACACCCAACTACTTACAATTTTTAGATTCCTAATACAGGTGGATTGACATGGATGATTATAATCAATATAATTTTACCCCATCTAAGACTAGGTTTTGTTAGTCCTTACTAGTAGAAATCATGTTCCAAGGTACAAAAAATGAAGTGGGATATTTTTACATTGGCACGTAATTATTTAATAATTATAAATTATTGAGTTTCAATGAGTTATATTTTATTAAAATATAAAATAAAACTTTATACGAGCAAGACCTTGGTGTTTAAGATAAAGAGTATTTCAAACCAGTGGTGGCTACAAGATAAGGAGACCAATTATTTTTCATTTCCACTACATTAAAGATAATGTAAATTTCTAATTTTTAATATCTAATAAAAATTGTACATAGTCTCTTATATAGGTAATTCGTGTTATAGGGAACTATAGATAATGATATTTAGTGATTTGAGAGTAAGGAAACGCACCCATATTCAGATTGGGAATAACCCCCTAGAACTCTTTAAAGAGGGGAAGCAAATATTTAGTACCCACTTGGTGGTTCAATCTGAGATCTATCAATTTTCTCATTCCATTTTCCTTTATTTTATATTTTTATAAAAATTTATTATGTTTTTCTTTTAGTTTTAATTTTGAAGAAACTAAGATCACAACTAAGGGATCCACTACCAAAATAAATATAGGTTGTGTCCATCCTAATCAAATTTCTCTTATTTCCATTTTCAATTAATTTTGGTTGAGGGAAAAGAAAGGGTAATAAATTAATATGTATGGGGAATCTCTATATAATTTGACAGAATATTTAGTGTTTTTTAAATTTTTAAATTTTTGAGTTCTTTTAGGATTATTTGTAAGATACCATACTTTTTTGGAGTCATCTCTTGCATGTTTTCCAGTTATTTTGAGGTTTTTAAGTACCTTTGTTTTGGAGTAGTGTCTTGGGGAGAGTTTAAGTGAAATTTTGAGAAAAACTAATAGATAGTTGGGTGCACATAGTTTATGCAACATTTGACAAACCCATGTGGCTAAATCGTGGAAACAGAGAGGTCCACAAGGTTTACGCACTGTTTGAAAATCCCTACGACCAAACCATTCCAACCATGAAAACCTTAATTGAGGGGTCCACACAAATGGTTTACGGTTTTCCCTAACCATGTGACTCCTCCTAATAAATTGTCCATCTGAAATTTAATATCCAAAAATTTATTTTTAAAATTGTA
This sequence comes from Viscum album, assembly GCA_963277665.1. Lineage (NCBI taxonomy): Eukaryota > Viridiplantae > Streptophyta > Magnoliopsida > Santalales > Viscaceae > Viscum > Viscum album. Next base: position 794,438,762 of record OY728156.1, on the reverse strand, counting down.
ACGACCCAAACTTTTTACTAATATTTATTTCCTAAATTTATGTGTTATTTTATTTTATACTCAACAAAACTATATCCTTTAATTAATTAAGTGATTATAATTAAATGAGACTTTTGGGTTTTGACAGTTATATGGCCACTGGTCAATATGACCGTGGGAAACTAAATTCTTAACATTACAATTATTGTTTATAAATTCAAATGATCTTGGATAATTAATACAGAAAGAAGATTTGATGGCATCATCTAGTAGACTCAAGCCATATTAAGCCCATCAGTCGAAGCTTGGGAAGGAGGTAACATCACTGGGCTTTGCTCTGGACCAAGCCCATGCCTAACTTCAACAAGTGAAGCTTGAGCAGAAAATCCTAAGGGGGAAGTTCATACTGATAGAAATCACAACTCGGGCAATGTCGTCTGAGCCGCCCCAATATTCTATCACCATAGAACAACTTACACTTAATTCCTAAGCAGGTTTTATAAGGGGCTATCTAACATGACCTTATCTACTCTCTGTAATCCTTCTATATAAATAAAATTGTTATTTATTATTATGATAAAGTCTGTGAATTTCCAATTTATATATAAATGTATGATGAATTTATAGTTCCATATTACTAATTAATTTTGGAAGAAAATCGTATTTTAAAATATTCATCAAAATATTAGATAATTAATAATGTGAAATGATTTTTTAAAAATGGTGTTCTACTGTTGTGATCAGTGAGAAATTTAAAGTCCAATAAGACAAACATTATTTTAAGTGAATAGTAAAGTATAAATTATAACCTACCCATATGAATAGTAATGAATAAAAATGAATAGAAAATTGGCCAAAAAATTAAAACTTCACCCATTAATGTATAAATACAATTTAAACATCTTAAAAGTGAAAAAATGATCATAGTATTAGTTTTGGCATTTTTGTATGTCAAAAGAATTTTATTTACAATTTTATAATTAATGTAATAATTTAAAATGTAAATATATTTTCATAAAATATAATCATAAATTGTTACATTATTTTATTATGGTTATAAGATAATTTTATGGGGCCTTGATTACTTTCTTAAGGAGTTACAAAATGAGTTATAGTTTTAGAGTTGTTTTTTAATAAATAATTATTTTATTTGAAAATTTAATTAAAATTAGTTATAAAATTATTTTCTTAAAATGGAGTTAATTTTTGAATTTAGAGCATCGATATTATGTTATGGTGAAATTTTGGGATTTTTCTAAAACAGTTGAATTTTTTATGAATAGTAAAAAAACAGTTTTGAGTTTTTGTTCTTTAATGAAATCATTAATGATGTAATAATGATGTAAGATTTATGGTAGACTTATGAATTTTGATATATTCTATGAGTTGTCCCAAGTGGCCAATACCATGGGAAAGCCCATGGTTTTTCAAATACCACCGATGAGTTGTCCCTTGGAAATTAATAATTTATTCACTCACATTTCCTACAAATACCAAGACATTTATTCATTAATTTCCTTCCAAAATCTTCCTCAACGAAGTTATAGTCTCCTTATCTCCCAAATAGTCCTCCCAAAGTTCCCTCAAGCCTCCCTAGGTCCCGACCTTCATGATTTTGAAGTTACTCTTCAAGATAAGGGAATCTTTCACCCTCATCTTTTAGGTCATGACTTCTTTGATGTTGTGTCTTCTAGTTTCCATCATATTATTTTGGGGTATGTTCTTGAATATCCTTATTATTGTCCAATTCATTTCCAAATGATTATATACCCTTTCCAATCACATCAATTAATTTCCTAAATTTTTATGTAACGCTGTTAGGCTGCTGAATTTTTCGTCAAGGAAATAACATTTTCTATTTTATTTTAAGTTTCCTTTCCATGTGGTATTTCATTCAAATATCCAAACCACGATCTTATTTCAATTTTTTTTGTACCTCATCTGAAAATTATTCATTTATTGATGGGATAACCTTGTCCCCTCTCTTTTTATTATTTTCTAAAAACCATGTTATATCGCCGTTATGCTGTAGAAATTGCGTCTCAAAATTTCTCTCTCTTTCTCTCATGAAATTCACTTGTTTTATTTATGTGAATACGTAGACCTATTTCGTTTGTATGGGTGTTCATAAATACAAAAAATGATATATTTGATTCTGTAATTGACATACATATAATCCTCACTCCCTTTTCATGGGTTATAATTGACATAATGATCTTGTTTTTAATAACTTTTAAAACGTCACGATTTTGAAATGAAACCCATTTATTTTATTCTCTGTGGGTTATTTATGAAATGTTTGATTATGATCTATGTGGATCACATGAAAAAATGAAATATTAAGGGTGTGCATTTATAGTGCTCCAATTCGTTGTGTAAATAATTAATCTCTAGAGATGACATGTTTCACGATAACTTGGTGAATAACCTTGGTAATTTATATGACACCTTGGGGATAAACCTTAGTGATATGTTCATGAATGTCTAAATGAAATGTTGTAGCCACATAATCAAGTTATGATTCAAGTTATTTTTATTATGATATTCCTATTCTTACATTGATCATTACTTTATGATTTATATCATGTTCTTATTAATATTGCTCAAGATAACATGTCAATTGTTTCACTTGTTTTCCTTACTGAAACTTCTGCTCACCCTTTGCTTTGATGTATGTCTCTAGGTTATGATATGCAGTAATTGTACATAAGATGAACCTTTTATGAAGCCTTAAAAGGTTATTATAAGTATGTTTGATGCTTTTTTAATATATTTTGTTCCTTATTTCCAAGATACAAGACTTTAAAGATCCTCTGTAGGTAAAATGTAATGAAAAGTTATAAAATAAAAAAGGCAGGATGCTATAGTTGGTATCAACATATAGTTTAGTTATTTATGGAAATTAGGCCATGAAAACATTAGGAATAACCCTATAGAAAAGTTTAAATATAGGAAAACTTCCTGGAATTTTTATGAGTATTCAGTAAGTGGTTTATCAAGAAAATACATCCTTGTCCGGATAAGAGTTGGCAGAGGTGGCTCTGGAATAGATGTACATAGGGTTAAAACCTAAAAACACCTCTTTGAGATAGAATCTAAATGGAACTGGTACACAACAAAGGGCATTTTTGCACTCTTGGTTACGAAACTCCCATGGGATATGTTTGGTTAATCAAAAGCTTTTTATGAATCATTATGAAGGAATTATAGAGAAATGTGATCATTTAATAATGAAGTTTTAAGACATAAAATCCTTTATAGTTAAAAGATTAATAAATTAAATAAGATTCTCACTAAGGTTTTATTCTTTTAAAAATGGCAGGAAATAGGAGGAAGCATGCAAATTGTGAACGCAGTGGACCATGCACTGATGACCCCCTGATGGAAGCCAGGATAGAAAATTTCATGCGAAGGATGAACAAACTTACTCAAGTTATGGGAAATAACTTAAATCAAGATGAGAGACTGATATTACCGCGAAAGGAACTACATTCTATTGAGTCCTTTATGAATTAATGACCACCAACCTTTAGTAGATCCATCGACCTATTGATTGCTGAATAGTGGATGAGCTCTATATAGAAGATCTTTTTTGTGCTCCACTGTTCAGAGTAAGCGAAGGTCACTCTAGTTGTCTATCGTTTAGAGGGAGAATCCGATCAGTGGTGGGAACTGATTAAAAACATGAGGCTAAGAGTGGAGGTTTAAGCTATGGAGTGGGAAGAGTTCAAAGGTATTTTCTTCAGTAAGTATTTCCATCGTTCCATGAGAACAAGAATGGAGAAGGAGTTTCTCAAGTTGATGCAAAAGGAGAATGAATCTCCGGGAAGCTATGAGATGAATTTCACAAGGCTTTCATTTTATATCTCTAGCTTTGTCATGGATACATGTGGTAAGTTTGATATATTCATCAGTAGACTGAGACCTCATTTGTGAAATAATATATCCAACCAAGACTATGATAGCTATAATGAGATCATGTGAAGTGTGATGAAAGTAGAGATGGAGTTTGTTGAGGCGCAGTGGTCTCATGAATCCAACGACAATAAGAGATCGATGGAGTCCATATTAGGGAGGACTTATGATCAGGGAAGAGGAGTCAAGAAAGTGCAACATCCCATGTGTAATTAATGTTGGAAGAAGCATTCAGGGAACTGCCTTCTTGGGAGCGGTAAATGTTACATGTGTGGAAGAGATTGATATATTGCAAGAAATTTTCATAGTGAGTTAAAAACTCAACATCCAAAAACTAAAGACAAGGGGATGATGGAGCAGGGCCTACCTGATGTCCAGTTCTTTAAGTGTGTACAACTTGGGCACTTCTCCAATCATTGTCCAAATCTGAGGGCAGTGGAGAGGAACCACCATTAGCCTCAACAAAGGCCAAGGAAGCAAGGTCATGATTTTTCTATCATGACAGCTAAGGTTGATGCTCTGAATGATGTGGTAGTGGGTACCCTTATTGTTCTCTCAAAGCTATCAAGTACTTTGTTTGATTGTTGTTATATGCATTCCTTTATTTCCTCCAAGTTTTCAAAGAATTTAGAATCAAATCCCAATTTTCTAAAAGTAGATTTATTAGTCAAGACTCCTGGTGGGATTATCCAAGCATCGTCAGTGTTTCAAAACTCTAGTATTTACTTTATTAAGTACAATCTTATCGTAAATCTAGTAGTCATTCCCATGCTGGAATTTTTCATTATACAAGGGATGGACTGGATCTCAAAGTATAATGCTAAGATCAAATTCCAGAGTAAGGAAATCACAATAGTCTTGAATGGAGAACCTACAGGTATCTTCCAAGGAGAGATATCTCAAACAGGTCTTTGTCTAGAAGAACCTCTGATATCCCTCTTTATAGAGTTGATCGGTGAATAAGAAGAAGTAAATGAAAGTTTGAGTATAGAAAATGTCCCCATCATCTAGGAATACGTTGACGTATTTCTTTATAAGTTTCCTAGACCTCCCCCAAAAATATAGGAAGAGTTCCCTATTGAACTCGTACCTAGATCTCATCCAATATAAAGACCCCAAATAGGATGGAAAATTTAGAACTAGAGAAATTAAAGAAACAATTCCAAGATATTTTGGATAAGGGGTTTTTCTGATCGAGTGTGTCTCCTTGGGGAGCACCTGTTCTATTTGTGAAGAAGAAGGATGGATTGATGCAGCTATGAATTGATTATATAGAATGGAATGGGGTCACAGTAAAGAAAAAATACCATCTTCTAATAATTGATGACTTATTTGACCAACATCATGGGGCTCAATTATTTTCTAAAATTGATCTTCAATCTGGTTATTATCAATTGTGGGTGAAGAAAGAATATATTCCACAAACTTACTTTTGAACTAGATATGGGTATTATGAGTTTGTTGTTATGCCTTTTGGACTGACTAATGCACCAACTATTTTTATGGATCTGATGAATAAAGACTTTAAGGACTACCTTGATAACATTGTGGTAGTTTTTATTTATGATATTCTAATATATTATAAAAGTCATTAGGAGCATGAAGATCATCTAAGGGTTATTTTACAAACTCTATGGAAGGAGAGGATTTTTGGTAAGTTCGGTAAATGTGAATTTTGGTTGCAAAAAGTTGCTTTCATGGGGCACATTGTAACTAACGAAGGAATCCCAGTTGACCCTAAAAAGAGAAAATTTGTAGAGGAGTGGCCTCAGCCTATAACAATAACTAAGATTCGTAGTTTCCTTGGTTTAGCGGGATATTATAGGAGTTTTGTGCTTTTCATGACATTCTAAAACATTAACCAAGTTAACTCGAAAAGGGGCCGTGTTTATCTGGAAAAAGGTGTGTGAGGAAAGTTTCCAAGAGATGAAGAATAGATTGGTTACTGTACCCATGTTAACTCTACCCTTAAGTAGAGAAGGATTAGTTATTTTTAGTGATGAATCTCTAAAAGGGCTTGGGTGAATCCTCATGAAAAATCACAAATTCAATGCTTAGGCATCTCTACATTTGAAGACTCATGAGCAGAACTATCCTACGCATGATCTGGAGATAGCTGAAGTCGTTTTTGCTCTGAAGATATAGAGGCACTATCTTTATGGGGGAGAAATGTGATATATACATAGACCATCAAAGTTTGAAGTATATTTTAGCACAAAAGGAATTGAACATGAGATAGAGGAGATGGTTGGAACTTCTTAAAGTCTATGATTGTTCAATTCATTATCATCCTAGAAGAGAAAACAAAGTCACTGATGCATTAAGCAGGAAAGACCCAGTTGTTATTTCCATGATGAGGATTCAAAGGGATCCTTTGATCAATGACCTAGTGAAGATGGACATGGGAATTATAAGGGAACATATATCATCAACCCTATCCCAAATGATTTCTCAAATGTCATTACTAGAGAAGATCAAGATACCTCAAAAAGAAGATCCTTTATTACAGAAGAAGTTTGAGGCTATGAAGGATGAGAAGTTTTCTAATTTCAATACAGATCAAGAAGGTGTACTGAAATTTTGTACAATACTATGTGTTCCATATATTTCGGAAACAAATAAGGAGCTGATGGATGAAGCTCAAAGCTCTACTTTCTCTATATATATTGGTAGCACAAAAATGTATTGGGACCTTCATGATCATTATTGGTGGGATAATATTAAATGGGAGATTTCAAACTACTCATCAAGGTTCGTTGTATGTCAGAAAGTGAGGGAAAAGTGACAAATTCCTAAATGCGTATTGAAAGCACTACCCATACCAGCATAAAGAGAGGGACAATATCACTATGGACTTCATCACTGGTCTCCCGGGAACTTCCAAAGGAAACAATTGATATGGGTTATTGTGGACCATCTCACCAAGACTTCCCATTTTATCTCCATTCGAGAGTATTTCTCTCTTGATATATTTTGCAGGAATTACATGAAGGAAGTGGTAAGGCTATATGGAGTTCCACTTTCTATCATATCTGATCATGACCCAAGGATCACATCAAAATTCTAGAGAATTCTTTAACATGCTCTGAGCACATAATTTAATTTTAGTACGGCCAATCACCCCCAAACTAATGGAAAATTTGCAATGACTATTCACATACTCGAGGACATGCTGAGAACATGATAAATGGAATTTAAAGGTGGATGGGATCATCATATCCCTTTAGTTGAGTTCTCGTACAATAGCTGCTTCCACTCGAGCTTTCAAATGGAACCTTATGAAGATCTATAAGGGAAGTGATGTATAACTCTTACTTTTTGGGATAAAGCTGGTGAGAGAATGCTTCTTGGGCCTGATCTTGTGCATGAGATGATAGAAAAAGTCTATTCCATCCAGCAACACATTGAGGCTGCTCAATGTCAGCCAAAGAGCTATGCCGACAACCATCGAAGGGACTAGGAGTTTGATGTTGGGGACAAATTATTTCTTTGAATTTCACCTTGGAAGAGAGTCATGAGGTTTGGTAAGAAAGGGAAGCTAAGACCTAAGAACATTGGCCCCTATGAAATCCTTGATCACGTGGGAACAGTGGCCTATTGGCTTGCACTTTCTCCAAATCTATCACAACTTCATGATGTCTTCCGCGTATCCCTCTTAAGGAAGTACATACCTGACCCTTCACATGTACTAAAACCAGAGGTGGTACAACTAGAACATGACCTCTCTTATGAGGAGCAGCCAGTGGGGATCTTGGTTTGTAGGTACAAGGTTCTATGAAACAAGACTACTCACCTTTTTAAGGTGTGGCGGAGGAATCACAAATGTGAGGAAGCCACGTGGGAACTAGAGAAGTCTATGAGGAAGAAGTACCCACACATTTTCTCTTCTTAGGGTACAAGTTAAAATTTCTGGAATGAAATTTCTTAATGGGGAAGAATGTAATGACTTTGACTTTTTAATAATATTTATTTCCAAAATTTGTGTGTCATTTTATTTTATACTGAACAAAACTATATCCTTTAATCAATAATATGAGTATAATTAAATGTGATTGTTGGGTTTTGACTGTTATATGGTCATTGGTCAATATGACCATTGAAAAATAAATTCTTAATGTTACAATTATTGTTTATAAATTCAAATGATCTTTCTTAATTAATATAGAAAGAAGAGTCGATGGCATTATCTAGTAGACTCGGGTCGTATGAAGCCCATCTGTCAGAGCTTGGGAAGGAGGTAGCATCACTTGGCTTTTCTCTGGACCAAGCCAAAGATGAACTTCAACTTTTGAATCTTGAATGGAATCGCCTAAGGGAGAAGTTCAATCTGATAGAAATCACCACTCAGGCAATGTTGTCAGAGCCGCCCCAAGATTCTATCACCATAGCACACCTCACACTTAGTTCCTACGCAGGTGTTATAAGGGGCTATGTAACGTGACTTTAGAAACTTTGTGTAATCCTTTTTATATAAATAAAATTTTTATTTATTCTTATGATAAAGTTAGTGAATATCAAATATCTGGATAAATGTAGGATGAATTTATAGTACCATATTACTAATTAATTTTGGGAAAAAAGTAGTATTTTAAAATATTTATGTAAACATTAAATAATTAATAATGTTAAATGATTTCTAAAAAATAGTCTTCTATAGTTGTGATCCGAGAGATATTTAGAGTCTAATAAGATCAACTTGATTTTTAGAGACATGTAATGTATGAATAGTAACATTCCTGTATGAATAGTAATGAATAGTAAATTTTCCATAAAAATAGAAACTTCACACATGAATATATCAATACAATTTAAACATCTTAAAAGTGAAAAACAATCATAGTATAAGTTTTTGTATTTTTTTTAAGTCATAAATATTTTATTTACAATTTTATAATTAATTTAAAAATTTAAAATCGAAATATATTTTCATAAAATGTAATCATAAATTTTTACTTTATTGTATTATTGTTATACGATAATTTTATGGGACCTTGATTACATTCTTAAGGATTTACAAAACAAGTTATAGGTTTAGAGTTTTTTGGAATAAATTATGATTTTATTTGAAAATTAAATTAAAATTATTGATAAAATTATTTTCATAAAATGGATTCCATTTTTGAATTTAGAGCATCGATATTAGGTTAGGCTGAATTTTTTGGATTTTTTCAGAAATAGTTGAATTTTCTGTGAATAGTAAAAATACAGTTTTGAGTTTCAGGTGTTTAATGACATCATTAATGATGTAATAATGATATAAGATTTTTTAATGGCCCGGACCTCTCCGGCCCATTCTTTTGTCAAAAAGAAGGTCAAGAAGTGTTTTGGAGGGTAAAATGGACTTTTCCCATGCTTTCCAGAATTTTGAAACTGCACGCCGTGTAGTTTGAGTACACGCCATGTACCCCCTTTCCGGGTATACCCCGTGTCGTAGGTCATGTCCTCACCATGTGAAGTAAATGAGTACATGCCGTGTAGTGCAACTACACGCCGTGTACCACCTTGTCAGGTATACCCCGTGTTGAAGGTCGTGTCCTTGCTGTGTGAAATAATGGGTGCACGCCGTGTGTCCAATACTACACGCCGTGTAGTCCTTACCCACGTACGCGTTACCAATCAACGGCTGTGTGCCATGTTGGAGCTGTGTCCTTTCCGTGTGCAATAAAAGGGTACACGCCGTGTAGTCCCTCCCCGCGTATGCATTACCCTCAAACCGTGTGTTGACCAGTCAACGGCCGCGGAGCCGTGTTGGAAGTCGCGTGGAGACCGTGTGAAATAACCGAGTACACGTCGTGTACCATAACGTAAACATCGTGTAATTTTTATTTTCTCATCTATAAAAGGATGGGTCCCCTCCTTCTTTTCAACTCACTCCTCTCCTCCCCATTCCTCTGAGCAGAGTTCTACCAAGAGACTCGAAGGCTCTTTCTTCCATAACTTCTTCGTCCGAGCTCCTATTTACGATCTGTCAGCGGCAACAGGATCGTAACGACGAGGCAAAACTTTTGAGCTAGGATCCGTTGTCTTTACTTCAGCCTTTCCTTTCCTACTTCCACCCGAGGAGGGTTTCCAGGACCCGACAGATGTGACGGATGCCGACGGACGTCTTCTAAGGTTGATCTGGGGGAGCGTTGTGATCAGAACTGGTTGAGGTAGGGATCTTACCTTAGTCTCTCTAATTTTTTCATCATGCGGGGTGGGTATCCTCTTGTTTTCAAGAGAAACAGTTGAACCATTAAATAAAAATAATAACTGGTTAAAGAACATGGATAGGAGAGTTGTTATGTTTATCCTTGTTTATCCTATTGATATGTTGTGAATTGAATAGGCTTATACCTACTAAAAATCACGGTCTTTGGGGGCCTTTTATTGCGCAATTAAATGTTGCACTATCTTTCTAGACCGTTTTTGTGGATATAATCTATGTGGAATGTGGAAATTGTTTAATCACATAAAGTTGGCTGTTTAAAATCTCAAACCCTTGTGTGATCACCCTGGTTGAAAAAAATAGAACAATGAACATGTGGGTGTTGTCTTGGTTACGTGGCATGTGATGGGGATGTTTTTTGGGTTGTTGTGGATACAGTGAGCAGCGGGGCTGCGGTTGACTTGGTTTTGGGTTGGTGTAAATGTTATGTTGGTAACGGGTAGAAGGGCTGCAATAAATGGTATTAAAGGGATAATAATGTATGGTGTGGTTGTGGTTATGGTGGTCAGCAGTGGGGCTCTAGGGATGGGCTGGAATATGAACGGACTTTGGGTTGTGAATAATAAATAAAAAAATTTATAAGAGTTAATGAATGGTGGGTCATGGTAATGGAACGGGATTAATAATCAATGGGTTGGATGGTTGATAAGAAGGACTTAGTTGTGTTTCTTGTGTTTTCCTAACTTGATTTGTGGATGGCAGGAATATGTTTTACGAATGATCGATGTGGTTGGTTGTGGATAGTTTCCCATTAGTTAAGGAACTAAATAAACTAATTCTGCTGAAACATGAAAACCAAAATGGGGCTGGGGTTGTTTGTTGTATGCATGCTTCGTAGTAGCAGTGCCGAGGCACGTGCTCAGTTTCTCTGTTTAGAAGCCATAGGTTGGGTTGTGTGTTTGGTATACATATATATATCTGTATTTTTTGTGTTTTATCGCACCCCACCCATGTTGATCACTTAGTGTCGAACACTCCCATTTCATGGGAGAGGGTGTTTTCCCTTAGTTACTATCTCCTTCATGCTCCTTCTCCCCTAGGTTGTGATGGCTTGAGGAGACCTTACACCTAAGACTCTTCGGGTAGGTTTCAATTGGGGTGGTTTTAGCCCAACACTCTTTAGGAATGTTCTACTTTTTCCCAAGAATCATCGGGATGAGGCCTAGGTGTGTGTGGGAGGGATACGTGGTTGTAAGGCCCAGGTGTGTGCTGGCGGTGTAAGTGGTTGTGAGGCCCAGGTGTGTGCGGGCGGGATACGTGGTTGTGAGGCCCAGGTGTGTGCGGGTGGGATACATGGTTGTGGGGCCCAGGTGTGTGCGGGCGGGGAGAGTGTGGTAGCGTCAGGACGCTTGCCGTTAGGAAGAGCAGCTAATTAAAGAGAAATGGTGCGGGCTACCCAATAATCTTGTTCTTATATACTACTACATATTGTGATTTTGTTTTTGGTGAGTGTGGCTGGTGAGGTTGGGTGGATATAATTCCTTGCTAGGTTTCTTCTGTTATTCTACAGGACATTAGGATGTCTCCCCACTTGTGCATGAGAGCTTTAGGTTTCCCTACTGAGTATACTTGTATTCTCACCCTACATTTACTTTCAGGTTTCCCAGAGGACTACCAGGGCCGTGCAGGACCCTACTAGTTGGACAGTTAGAGTTTTTGTTGTTGTTGTACTTTTGTTTTCTTCTGGTATTGTACTTTGAGCTTTCTTGTACTTGTACCTTGTTATAAAATTGTTTAAACATGCATGTGGGCTTGGTTTGGGTTTATTTCTATACACTTGTTCTTTTCCTTTTTGGTGGTTGACTTGTCCTATTTCCTGATACTAAATAAATAAAAAGGGTAATGCCTCCCATATTTGTGAAAACTCATATCCTTGGTGCTATTCGCCACCCCAGGTCCTACTGGAGGTGGGACTCGGGGGTCATTATCTCCCTTTCACCATTTCCAACTCAGGAGGGGCATCTTTGGTGGGAGGGGGTCATGAAAGAATGGTATCAGAGCTGATGGTTGAGAGATAGGATGGAGTCTAGAGTTAGGCATAGTGAGGATTGTAAGGGATTGTAGGGAAACAGTGTTAGTTAATCTTGGTGCGTGACATAGGCCAGGGAAGACCGACTAGGACATGGGATTTTAGGTCCCCCTATGATCCGATGCAAGGACTCTGAGCCTACCAAATGACCAAGTGAGACTACATTGATTGCAGGGTAGAGACCCTAGGGAAGGTACATGCATCATCATGATTGTGTTTTTACATGATTTGGGTGTTATGGGAAAGAAATTGGAATAAAATGATAAAAATAAAACCTTGAGTTTTTCCTTACTACTTGGGCTTAGGCGATCGTTGTTTATTGTACAGCTATGGCACCTAGACGTCGTCCCCGAGTGGCTCAGACGGCCGAGGCCCAGCAGATCCAGGCGGTCGATTAGTTGAGGATTGACCGAGAGGAGGAAGATAGCCAGTGGTAGAAGACTCTCCATTCTTTCCAACGGTAGACCCTCAAGAAGTAAAAGGGTATTACTTCAGATACGGAGATGGAGGGGTGACCTGAAGAGCTAGGGATCACTTTTACCTTGATTCGTGCTCTGAGGGAGTACTGGGTTCCCCTAGCAGGCAGTCAGCTGAGAGGTGCGACGCGACAATGGTGGACGCTCTACCTCGGAGAGAGGATAGAGGCAGAGGTTCCATGTGATGACTTTGAGAAGGAATTCTGAGAGGAATTCCTTTCGTCCATGATCAATGCGGAGAAGTGGCATGAGTTACTCTCCCTTCAGCAAGGGATTATGTCAGTACGAGAGTTGGGGATCATGTTCAAGGATCTCCTGCGCTTTGCTCCGGATCTATTTTTGGATGAGGAGTCTCGGGCAAGACGTTTGGAGGAGGCGCTTCGTCCTTCGCTCCAGTATAGTGTCACCCCCTTCACCCTTCCGACGTACTTGGTGGTACAGAAGAAGGCATAGGTTGTAGAGAGGATGCACTTGCTGGGAGGTGCAACCTAAGAGGGGATCTAGCTGGGCTTGTCAAAGGGGAAGGTAGTTAGCAACAGGTCTCCTACGACGGGACCTTCCAGGTTCAGGCCAGTGGGGAGCAGGCCCCAGCAGTTCCAGTTTAGATCTTCGGGTCCTCGTCCCTTTTTCACGAGCCTGGGACCGAAGTGTTGCTCTTGTGGATATTTCAGGCACGTTCAGAGTCGATGCCCGACCTGAGCTCAGTATGGTGGAGGTGGGCAGGTTCAGCACCCACCTCAGAAGCACTAGTTGCCAGTGAGGCCCTTCCAGCAGCAGTAGGACCATGCTCCTCCGAGGGCAGACTTTGCGGGAGGAAACCGACCTCAGGGTGCTCCTTAAGGACCTCAACCAGGGCATGGTCGGGGAGGTGGACGACATCAGAGAGCCAGAGGAGCTTGGCATGGACAGTTTCACGTAGTAGAGTTGGCAGCTCCGGCAGGACTAGAGGTGGTGTGAGGTACGATTTGTTTGTTCAACACTCTTGTTTCTGCTTTGTTCAATTCGGGAGCTTCGAACTCCTTTGTTGAACCCGGTATATCCCATGATTTCGGACTATATGTAGAGAGACTTTCCGTACCACTGGTACTGAGTACACCAGTTGGAGGCCAGACCAGCATATCTTGTGTTTGTCGGGGATGTGGGCTGACGTTGAGACCACATCGATCTAGTGGGGACCTTCTTCTGTTATAGATGCAGCCATACGATGTCATATTAGGCATCGACTGGTTGTTTTCTGTTAGTGCCGTTATCGACTGCTTCCGGAGAAGATTCATGTTCTCCGACGTGGATGGGCAGCGCATATCTTTTGTTGGTGAGAGGAGCTATCAGGTAGGAAGCCGGTGTGTGGAGCCTCTCCTTTCCTTGTTAGGCGGGTTATCAGTGGTTCCAACTGATACAGAGATGATGGATACCCAGGAGGTTGTTGGTGAGTTCCTCGATGTTTTTCCTGAGGAGGTTGTGACTCTACCCCCCCCCCCCCCGACGTGACGTTGAGTTCAGGATAGACTTACAGCCTGGTGCCTGTCCGATTTCGATGGCCCCTTATCGGATGTCACCTTCGGAGTTGTGGGAGTTGCGGATTCAGATTGATGATCTGATAGAGAAGGGTTTTGTTCGACCCAACATATCGCCATGGGGTGATCAAGTTTTGTTTGTGAAAAAGGAAGATGGTGGTCTCAGGCTATGCATAGACTACCGAAGGTTGAACCAGGTAACGGTCAAGAACCATTACCCCCTTCCAAGGATAGACGATCTTTTCGACCAACTATGGGGAGCAGGTTAGTTTTCCATGATTGATCTACGATCTGGATATCATCAAATATTGGTAAAGGACAGTGAAATCTCAAAGACAAATTTTAGGTGCAGGTATGGGCACTTCGAGTTTGTAGTGATGCCGTTTGGAGTTACGAATGCACTGGCTATGTTCATGGGACTTATGAACTTTGTATTCTGAGAGTTTCTAGACCGTTTCATCGTTGTGTTTATCGATGAAATCCTAATCTACTCAAGATCAAAGGAGGAGCGCGTTGTGCATCTCAAGGTAGTCTTGGAAGTCCTTCGACACCACCAACTTTACGGGAAATTGTTGAAGTGTATGTTCTTGATGCAAGAAGTACACTTCCTTGGGCACGTGGTGTCTCAGCATGGAGTGTCAGTGGACCCGTCAAAGGTTGAGGCAGTTGTTTCTTGGGTAGAACCCAAGAGCATGGTAGAAGTCTGTAGTTTCCTAGGGTTAGGACGTTACTATCGGAGGTTCGTTTCAGACTTCTCTCGGGTTGCTGCTCCATTGACAGCTTTGACAAGGAAGAACCATGTCTTCCTATAGAGCGAGAAGTTCCAGAAAGCCTTCGACTACATGAAGGAGAAGTTGGTCAGTGCTCCCGTACTCAGGTTTCCAGAGGAAGGGTTGTTGTATGAGGTGTTTTTTGATGCTTCTGGCCTTGGTCTGGGGTGTGTACTGATGCATAATAAGGGAGTGATCTGTTATGGGTCTAGGAAGTTATGCCCTCATGAGTTTAAATATGCCACCCATGACCTAGAGCTTACAACAGTAGTGTTCGCACTGAAGTTGTGATGACATTACCTCTTTGGGGAGCGATTTGTGGTCTTCTCAGATCACAAGAGCCTGCGTTATATCTTCTCACAGCGTGACCTGAACTTACTGCAGCGGAGATGGGTCGAGTTTCTACAAGACTATGACTTTGAGATCTCTTACACTGAAGGTAAGGGCAACATTGTGGCTGATGCCCTGAGCAGGAAGTCGCATCAGGAAGTAGTTTGGGAATCCACTTATGCTTGGAAGGCGATGGGAGAGTTGGATTCCTTGCACTTGGATGCTAGGGTAGAAGCTGTTAGAGGCTGTTTGTTTCAGATGATGGTGCATTCCTCCTTGTTGCAGCAGGTGGAAGAGTCTCAGTGGGGGGACTCTGAGGCAGAAGTGATGTGGGATTGTGTCGATCAGGGGAATGCTCTAGAAGGATGGTCAAAGGATAGCCGACATCGGATGCTTCTCCATGGAAGGTTGTTTGTCCCGAACACAATGCATGAGGGAGTTATCCGTGAGTTCCATAGCTCAGCCTTGGCAGTACATCCAGAAGTTTTGAAAATGTACCGAGGCCTGAGGGAACTGTTTTGGTGGCCCGGGGTGAAACAGGCAGTGGCGGAGTTTGTGGCTAAATGCCTAGTGTGTCCGCAAGTGAAGGCTGAACACCATGTTCCCAGTGGTTTGTTGCATCCTTTAGATGTCCCCGAGTGGAAGTGGGATGACATCTCAAAGGACTTCGTCACATTACTACCTAGAGCTCAGGGTGGTTATGATGCTATCTGGGTAGTGGTGGATCGACTGACGAAATCAACTCACTTCTTAGCAATTAAGGAGTCAGGCCCAGTGAGTACCTTAGCACAGAGGTACGTAGATGAGGTTGTGAGGTTGCATGGAGTTACAAAGACTATCGTCTCAGATCGGGATACTCGGTTTACCTCACGAGTCTAAAGGGGGTTACAACATGATTTTGGCACCCAGCTACACCTTAGGACTACTTTCCACCCCCAGACCGATGGGCAGATGGAGCGGACTATCCAGATGTTGGAGGACATGCTGCGAGCATGCATTCTGGATTTTGAAGGATCATGGGTATGACACTTGCCTTTAGTAGAGTTCGCCTACAACAATAGCTTCCACTCTACTATTGGAATGGCACCGTTTGAGGCTTTGTATGGAAGGCCATGTCGTTCAACCATTTGCTGGGCAGAGGTTGGTGAGATAGGTGCTTTTGGGCCAGAGGTAGTGTAGAGCACCACAGAGAAAGTCCAGATTGTACGTGAGAGGATGAAAGCAGCTCGGGACTGACAGAAGTTGTATGCTGATCATCGGAGAAGGCCCTTGGAGTTCGAGGTGGGAGATCATGTGTTCTTGAAGGTTTCCCCATGACGGGGGCAGCTGAGGTTTGGGAATGGGAGAAAGCTCTCACCTAGGTTTATCAGACCTTTTGAGGTGCAGAGGCGAGTCGGCGAGGTGGCATATTATCTGGCCCTGCCACCTCAGTTGGAGAAGGTTCATGATGTCTTCCACGTCTCCCATATTTGTTGGTACTTGCACTACGACTCTCATGTTATCCACTGGGGAGAGTTAGACATGGGAGACGACACGACCTTCGAGGAACGACTAGTCAGAATCGAGGATTGTAAAGAGAAGGTGCTCCGTGGACGAACCATTCCATTAGTTCGTGTGTTGTGGAGGCATGGAGGCCTTGAGGAGAGAACTTGGGAGTGGGTGACCCAGATGCATGCTCAGTACCTGGAGTTTTTTTGACTTATGTTTTCCCTTGTTCTTCTGAGCTTTGTGTTGATGTTGTACTCTGTACCTTTGATATATGGAAAGCTTGTCTTGTGGGTTGTGAGACCTTTTTGTTTCCTTGTTCCCTGGTAATGTGTGACATGTCCGGATGTGTGGGGAAAGGGAAAAACCTGACCCTTAATCGAGACGCATTAATGCAGATGCGATTGAACCCGCGCGGGAGAGTCAGTGCCGCCTAAAGCAGATAATATCTCAACAGAGGAGAAGGAATTTCCCAAAACCACGTGTTCGGGCAGTGTGTTGGTTGTGCGGTGTTAGGGCAGTGTAAGTTGGAAAATCCTAATGTATGAAAGTGGGAAGACCCAATTCTTAATCGAGATTCATTAATAAGGATGCGATTAAACCCATGAAGGTGAGTCATTGCCTCCTAAAGCGGATAATATCTCGATATAGGAGAAGGAATTCCTAACACTTATGATTAGGGTTGTTGGTTGTGTTCCTGTTATAACGAGAACCATAAGATGTATCTTGTTGGGTTTCCTTTGGGTTGGTTTTTGAATTCTCGGGGACGAGAATGTTTTAAGAGGTATCTGATGTAATGTCATGGACCTCTCCGGCCCATTCCTTTGTCAAAAATAAGGTCAAGAAGTGTTCTGGAGGGTAAAATGGACTTTTCCCATGCTTTTCAGAATTTTGAAACTACACGCCGTGTAGTTTGAGTACACGCCGTGTACCCCCTTTCCGGGTAAACCCCGTGTCGCAGGCCGTGTCCTCGCCGTGTGAAGTAAATGAGTACACGCCGTGTAGTGTAACTACACACCGTGTACCACATTTCCGGGTATACCCCGTGTTGAAGGTCGTGTCCTTGCTGTGTGGAATAATGGGTGCACGCCGTGTGTCCAATACTACACGTCGTGTAGTCCTTCCCCATGTATGCGTTACTGTCAACGACCGTGTTCCATGTTGGAGCCGTGTCCTTGCCGTGTGCAATAAATGGGTACACGCCGTGTGTCCAAACTACATGCTGTGTAGTACCTCCCCACATATGTGTTACCCTCATACCATGTGTTGACCATTCAACGGTCGCGGAGCCGTGTTGGAAGCCCCGTGGAGACCGTGTGAAATAACCAAGTACACGCCGTGTACCATAAAGTACACGCCTTGTAATTTTGCTTTTATTTCCTATAAAAGGAGGGGTCCCCTCCTCTTTTTCAACTCACTCCTCTCCTCCCCATTCCTCTGAGCAGAGTTCTCCCAAGAGACTCGAAGGCTCTTTCTTGCATAACTTCTTCGTCCGAGCTCTGATTTACGATCCGTCAGCGGCCACGAGATCGTAACGAAATGGCGGAAATTCCGAGCTTGGATATGTTGTCTTTACTTCGGACTTTCCTTTCCTAATTCCACCCAAGGAGGTTTTTCTGGGACCCGACAGAAGTGAAGGACGCTGACAGATGTCTTCTAAGGTTGATCCGGGGGAGCATTGCGATCAGAACCTATTGAGGTAGGGATATTAACTTTGTCTCTCTAATTTGTGCATCATGTGGGGTGGGAATCCTATTTTTTTCATGAGAAACAGTTGACCCATTAAATAAAGATAATGACTCGTTAAAGAATGGGGATAGGAGATTTGTTATGTTTATCCTTGTTTATCCTATTGATATGTTGTGAATTGAATAGGCTTATGCCTACTGAAAATGACGATCGTTGGGGGACTTTTCTTGCGCAATTAAATGTTTACCTATCTTTCAAGACCATTTTTGTGGATGGAAACTTTGTTGAATGTGGAAATTGGTTAATCGCGTAAAGTTGGCTATTTAAAATCCGGAACCCTTGTGTGATCACCCTGGTTGAACAAAATGGAATAATGAACATGTGGGTGTTGTCTTGGTTACGTGGCATGTGATGGTTAGGTTTTGTGGGTTGTCGTGGATAGGGTGAGTAGCATGGCTGCAGTTGGCTTGGTTGTGGGTTGGTGTAAATGTTATGTTGGTAATGGGTAGCGGGGCTGCGATAAATGGTATTAAAGGGATAATAATGTATGGTGCAGTTGTGGTTATGGTGGTCGGCAGTGGGGCTGCAGGGATAGGTTGGAATATGAACGGACTTTGGGTTGTGAATAGTAAATAAAAAAGTGGAAGAGTTAATGAATGGCAGGTCATGGTAATGGAACATGATTAGTAATCAATGGGTTGGATGGTTGATAAGAAGGACTTGGTTGTGTTGCTTGTGTTTTCCTAACTTGATTTGTGGATGGCAGGAATATGTTTTACGAATGATCGATGTGGTTGGTTGTGGATAGTTGCCCAGTATTTAAGGAATTAAATAAATGAATTCTACTAAAACGTGAAAACCTAAATGGGGTTGGGGTTGTTTGTTGTATGCATGCTTCATAGTAGTAGTGCCGAGGCACATGCTCAGTTTCTCTGTTTAGAAGCCATAGGTTGGGCTATGTGTTTGGTATACATATATATATCTCTATCTTTTGTGTTTTATCGCACCCCACCCATGTTGATCACTTAGTACCGAACACTCCCATTTCATGGGAGACAGTGTTTTTCCCTTAGTTACTAGCTCCTTCCTGCTCCTTCTCCCCTAGGATGTGATGGATTAAGGTGACCTTACACCTAAGACTCTTCGGGTAGGTTTCGATTGGGGTGGTTTTAGCCAAAGACTCTTCAGGCATGTTCTAATTTTTCCCAAGAATATTCGGGATGAGGCCCAGGTGTGTGCGGGTGGGATACATGGTTGTGAGACCCACGTGTGTGTGGGCAGGATAGGTGGTTGTGAGGCCCTGGTGTGTGTGGGCGGGATACGTGGTTGTGGGGCCCAGGTGTGTGTTGGCGGGGAGAGTGTGGCAGTGTCAGGACATTCACCATTAGGAAGAGAAACTAATTAAAGGGAAATGGTGCGAGGTACCCAATACTCTTGTTCTTATATACTACTACCTATTGTGATTGTGTTTTTGGTGAGTGTGGCTGGTGAGGTTGGGTGGATAGAATTCCTTGCTAGGTTCCTTCTTTTATTCTCACGGGACATTAGGATGTCTCCCCACTTGTGCACGAGAGATTTAGGTTTCCCTACTGAGTATACTTGTATGCTCACCCTACGTTTACTTTCAGGTTTCCAGGAGGACTACCAGGGCCGTACGGGACCCTACTAGTCGGACAGTTGGAGTTGTTTCTATTGCTGTACTTTTTTTTCTTTTGGTATTATACTTTGAGCTTTCTTGTACTTGTACCTTGTTATAAAATTGTTTAAACATGCATGTGGGCTTGGTTTGGGTTTATTTCTATACACTTGTTCTTTTCCTTTTTGGTAGTTGACTTGTCCTATTTCCTGATCCTAAATAAATAAAAAGGGTAATGCCTCCCATATTTGTGAAAACTCATACCCTTGGTGCTAGTCGCCACCCCAAGGCCTACTGGAGGCGGGACTCGGGGGGTCATTATCTCCCTTTCACCATTGCCAGCTCAGGAGGGGCATCTTTGGTGGGAGGGGTTCGTGACTGATTTCTGGTAGACATATGAATAGTGATATATGCTATGAGGTGTCCCATGTGGCCAATACAATGGGAAAATACCATGTTCAAGCTCATGGTTTTCAAATACCACCGATGAGGTGACCCTTGGAAATTAATAATTTATTCCCTCAATTTTCCTATAAATACCAAGCCATTTCCACATTCATTTAATTCCAAAATCCTCCTCAACGAATTTATGGTATCTTTACCATCCAAAGAGTCCTCCCAAGGTTCCCTCAAGCCTCCCAAGGTCCCGACTGTAACACCCCAAGGTTTTGAAAATAAATATAGAATGCAATTTTATAATCTATCCTCTTCTATGTTTTGAATTTCAAGAAATGGTCATATAGAGTTGTGTTCAGGAAGTCGTTTGGAGTCTGATAGAAAAAAATTGATTTTTTTGGGAATAGTAACAGACCCTTATGAATAGTAATATGAATAGTAATATGACCTCATGAATAGTAAATAATAATATTATTTTATTTTCTTAGGCAATAGGATAATGGGATCTTAATTAATTTTCCAATGTCACATAAAACTAATTACACTTCAAGATTGTTATTTTTCGAATTAACTGGGACCTTATTTAAAAATTAAATTAATAATATTTAAAAAATTATTTTTGAAAAATGGATTTCACTTTTGAATTCTACACGTCGAGAAATAGTAGGGGTTAATTTTTTGGATTTTTCTAAAATAATTGAATTTTTGGTGAATAGTGAAAAATACAGCTTTGAGTATTCAGTAGTTTAATGATATCATAATGACAAAATAATTAAAATAAAAGGCTGGTCGACTTTTGTATAGTAACTTATGACATGAGGTGTCCCAAGTGGCTTAAACCATGGGAAAATACCATGGGAAAGCCCATGGTTTGGCAAAAACCACTAATGAGGTGTCCCTTTGAAATTATTAAAACAATCACCTCTCTTTTTCTATAAATATACACTCATCCATTCGTTTTATTTCATTACAAATCCCTCATACTCGAAGCTCTAGTGGTTCTACCTCTCTAAGAGTCCTCCCAAGGTGTCCTTAATCCCCCAGGGTTCCAACCTTCAAGATCTAGGAGTTATTCTACAAGGTAAGGGAATCCTTCGTTCTCTTCTTTAAGTCCATACTTATTTTATGATATCTCTTTGAATTTCCATTCTAACATGTTGGGGTTTGATTTTATGTATTCTTCTTACTGTTATTTTGATTTCAATATGATGAGGTACCCTTTTGATCTCATCATTTCATTTTATGAAATATTAATAGTAGCTATTAGGCTGTCGAATTTTCATAAGGGGTCTCTCACCTTTTCTCTTATTTTCAAGATCATCTCTATTCTTTTTCTCTCCTTGCCTCCTCTATCCAAATGACCATGATAACTCTAGTAACATCTATATAATGGAATTATATCATGTTAATGTAAGAACCATCAAAAATATTTTTACTCTGTCACGACCCGTCCTCGGGGCCCGTGCCGTGACTACCCTAAGCCCATCTCCCATAGGCCAGGGGCTGGCGACTAGAACCAAAGGCGTAAATCCCGATAAAATGGGAAGGCATTGCCTTTATAAAGTAAACTAACACCAGAGTAAGCAAGATGAAGTAAAAACTAAGTAAACTGGGTACAACTGTAAGTGATGGAAAGTAAATGGGCCAGAATACAAACCCAACTGAAGTAAAGTACAACTGAAAGAAAGTACAGCAACTGAAAAGTAAAGCATCAATGCCGAGCCATCCACTGGAAGCCCCACCTGAAGGGTGGGTATAGATATCCTCCTCATCTCCTCGGGTCCAGCCATCCGCTCTGTGTACATCCCGCCCAGTGGTCCACCTTCAGGTACCGACTTGCTCCACAAGCCTTAACCGCGATCAGCGTTGTCCGTCGTCTGCATCCAACACAATGTAGTTATGGCATAGCCCGTGTAGGGGTGAGTATACGCTACTCAGTAGGGACCCCGAGACCCCCGAAGGCCTCCCGGAATCCACAAAGGATAATCCACAAAGGAAAGATACAACCACGAACTAACATCCAACACTACTTAGGTATATGCCCATACATATACGTAAGTCATCAATTCCAGTTTGGCTCTAACATCCGAGCCCAAGTTTGACCACGTCCACAAAGGATAGTACAACACAATCCACACAGGAAAGCACAACCCAATCCACATAAGAAAACAAGTCAATCATATCGAAGATAATGATTGAAAGTCAAGACTAATCTCACACAGGTATACATCATTTGTAAAGAAAAAGGAGATAATCAGATGTAGTTATTGATTCATCTAGCTGGGACCCACGTAGGATACAAGTACTATAGTCGTCACCGCCTAACCCACAGAAGATTCCAGTACGGTCGTCGTCGTCGTCGAACCCACAAAGGATTCCAGTATGATAGTACCCACTGTCGAACCCATGGCGGATTCTAGTACGTTTTTCATCACCGTCGAACCCATAGCTGCTGGGGAAATCCTCCTCTATCGAGTACAGTGGGCCTGCCGCTACAACCAAGTGCTTCCCACTAACCTTGGACTGCTGTAGTACTCCACCTGTCGAGTACTGTGGGCCTGCTGCTACAACCAAGAGCTTCCCACCATGGGTCTGCCGCTACAACCAAGCGCTCCCCCTCATAGTCTACAGTGGTACTCCTTCTATTGAGTACCGCGGGTCTGCCACTACAACCAAGCGCTCCTCCGCTGTGGGTCTACCACTACAACCAAGCGCTCCCCATTGGGCAATCGAAACACTCTGAGTCGATCGATCAGCAGTCGTCAAGTGTCAGCCAGCTCTAGTGTTTCCGCACACAGAACGCTCGTTCCAGGAGGGTCCTCTCCACGAGCCAAGAGGTCGATACACCAACTGTCACCTAGACTAGAGTTGATGTATCGGAAAGTTCTGTCACGTCAAAAGGAACACAACGCGACAGATGGCGCGTCAATCGGACGCCCGGTCTGAGAGTTATTGGCTTTTTCGTCCTAGGGGCCCGGTTGGTTTTTAAGCTAAAACCAACTCAACCATACTCGAGCTGTGTCCAAACCTCGATCTGAGTAATGCAAAATAACCTTCTCACTAAGAGGAATCCAATAAAGTCAGTGGCATGTCAATCGGACGTCCGGAGCTCAAGTTATAAGTGTTTCCGCTCCGATGGCCCGGTTGGTTTCATGTTCGAACCAACCTGGCTATACCCAAATTTCTCCAAAACCTTGAGTGTAATATACTAAAACGACCATCTCGATCCAAGGACTGCATCGCAACTGACGGTGAATCGATCGGTGGTCTGTAGCCCAAGTTACGATCATTTAAACGAACCTATCTGGTTTTAGGGGGTTTTGGTTCCGGACCGACCCGGCCCAAGACCCCTTGGGTCGGCCCGAACCGGGTTGACCCGACCCAGGTCTGGGTCCAGCCCCTTAGGACGCGTCCCGACCCGGTGGGTGCGGCCCGGCCCAGCCGGCGCGGCCCGGCCAGGCCTGGGCGGCCGGTTGGCTTGGCGCGGGCGCGACCCGCATGGCCAGACAGCTCGGCGCTGGCCGAGCTATCGCGGAAAAGGGGGGTGTACTGCCCCCTTGTCTTGAAAGGGAAGCCCCCACGTGGGGACCGCTCCTTTTCCAGCCGGTGGTTATGACCCCTGGCTCCTCTAAACGGCCGGCATGGCTGGCCGGCCGGTGCCGCCGCCACGGGACCCCGCTGTCCCGCTCCTCCGAGGTGCGGGCGGCCGGTGGTTCCGGCCACCGCTCCCTGCTCCCCTGCGGCCAAAGGGCGCGACCTTGATCTGACCGGCATGGCGTGATGGTGCCGCGCCCCTCCACCGCGGCCCCGCTCCAGTCACAGACTCTTCGTGGTTCTCCGTCGCGGTGCGACGGCGCCGCACCCCTTCACCGTGGCCTGACACCGGTCGTGGCTTCTTTCAGCCTCAACGGCGCGGCGCGGCGATGCTGCGTTTCTTCTCCGCATTTCTCCTTGTTTCCATGTGGTGCCGTTGCACCGCGCCGCCTTCTTTCGAGTTGTAACGAACACAACAAAAAAACGGGGATAAGGGTCGGCCGTGTTTGTGCGGTTGGACCTCCCCCCGTTAAATTGATAACAAGCGGCCCAAAGAAATTGACGATGAACAGAAAAAATAATTCACAAACAAAATCAGACCCCTACTTCAAAGAAGTCGTCGAACGAGGATCTTCATGGGTAAAGGACATCGTGGAAGACGACGTCGTGGAAGACGGCACCATATACGTCGTCGGTGTTCGCCCGAAGAGGGATGCAGAACGTCGTCGTTCTCCGAAGAAGGAACCTCTCACTAGCTACGTAGAAAAGAGGAGACGGCATAGCGATTCCCTTGCGGTGATAGAGTTCTTCGTCGTAGAATCGGCGTTCATCGCGTTCTTCGACGAGGAAGGAGATGTTCTTCAGAGCGCAAGAGTCCTCTCCTTCTTTCTGCACAACGAATCAACCCCCCAATAAAATAAGTCATTGTCTTATTATATAAACACTCACGCAAGCCATTAATTTGAAATTAAAAAAGATCTTATTCAATTAATTAAATTAATTGAAGAGCATTTAATATTCAAATTAATCTTTGAGGGTTGACTTGCCATTAAATTTCGGGGTGGATGAGTTACAAAATTAAGTTCTCGTGGGAGGTTTAAGGGATTTGAAGGGGTGGGGATCGTGTCGGCCCCACTTCACTAATATCCTACCTAGGGGAGTTAGGATGTAGTGGGTCCCACTCCAACCAACATGCATAGGTTTAAACTACTTAGAATAGAAAATAAAAATTGTTCCACAAATTTTTATTTCTTTCCTTGGTTAACCCATTTTTTTAATAACCTCACCTGAGAAAATGCAACTCTAGAAAAGGTGTTCCTAAGCAATTACCGATGCTGAATTTCCATCGGTGCCCTCGGATTTCGATTCCGAGCACCGGTTCAAAAGTTAGAAAAACCCAATCGTTCGTTCACTGAACGTACCCGAGCTAAACTTCAGAAATTGATTCCGGGCACACCGGGCCTCAGAATTAGGTACTGTCAGAAACTGCGTACTCGTAAAATCCTAAAAAAAATTAGGAAAAAATTTCCCTTGAAATTTACGGGTCTTTACATTACTCCCACCTCAGGTATTTATGCCCCCGTAAAGATACATCACAAACTAGGGAAATAAATGAGGGTACTGAGCACGCATCTAAGCCTCCTGTTCCCAAGTGTTCTCCTGGAGGTTACTGTGCTTCCATCTGAAGCGCACTAGAGGAATCGACCACCCACGTAGGACCCGCTCCTATCGATCCTCGATCTCCATCGGGACCTCCGCAAAAGTCTCCCCATCGTTAATGTCCAACTCCCCATGGTCGATGATATGCGTTGGGTCGTGCGCGTATCTATTTAGCTGAGATATGTGGAAGAATTTATGCACTCGGTGAAACTGAGGTGGTAGAGCCAGGCAATAATACACCTCGTCTATCCTGCTGAGAACCGGGAAGGGTCCGATGAAACACGAAGATAACGTTCCTCCATGGCTAAAACTCCGTAATCCATGTCGAGGTGAGACCCATAGGAAAATGTGGTCACCATCCTCGAACTCCAGTGGTATCCGCCTCCTGTCAACACAAGACTTTGGTCAGCTCTGAGCTGTCCTCATCTTCTCTTGGATGACCTGGAACTTCTCTGGCCCTACAAGAGCTGCTAAGATTTCATCTTTTTTGATAAGAGAAATCCGGTCTCATCCCCAGGATGAACCACGTTCTTCACCGAATACAGTCAATCCCGTCATGGATGATACTAATCCACACCAAGGATGAAGTCATAAGCCCTCGACGCTACTACCAAGAGATCCAACCGTTACTCTCGCCTCCAAGGGTTGAGTCACAGTGTCGGCATCAGTGTGTGGTCATTGGGTTTCCTCCAGTAGGAATCTCAAAAGTGAGGGTCAATTCAATAGTTTAAACTGGAACCTCTTAGTAACAACATAAAGAGAAGGCAAGAAAGTAAATGACACAAAGATGGTGTCTTTTATTACTGTAGCTCAAAGTACAAAGACACAAATCGTCCACAAACTAACATCAAACAAGCTAGAAGCAACATGAACAAAAGTCTCCATTTTAGAGCTAGTCCCGCTCTTGTCCATCTGCTCTCAGAGATCCATGATCATAGGCCTTAGCTCCCTAAAGCTAAGCTCTCCCCTGTCCACCCATTCCCTACGGTCGGGGGTGGTCTTCCTGGTGGTGGTGGTGGTAGGGCCTCAAAGCATCTCCCAACACCCGTTGCACGACCAACTCCCCTACCTCGGTCTCCTGCTCCTTGAGATATGCCCCGATCGAAACTCTGTCTCTACCTGGGAGGTCCTTCGTTTATCAGCTGGTCATCAATATGGCGGTTCGGACAGTCATGTGCCATGTGACCAACCCTGCCACATGAGTAACATTGTCCGCTCCTGGCAAGTCATTCTCCACCCCGGGTGCCTCGCACACACGATCATGTGTCATGCGGTCGATCACCTGTAGGTATGGTCCTCTTGGACCTCTACGTCTTCTGTCTACTGCCCGCTACAGAAGACTCTGCCACATGCCGGCGATTTGTGGGTCCTGCTACTGGAGACTGCTCAGCAAGGAAACTCTCTATTAAGAGAGTTCGCTCCAACACCCCTGTCTGCGTCAGGATGCTGTGAGAAACAACTGAAGCTCTAATCTCTCGCCTGAGCCCTTGCTCGAAGGTTCGGGCCCTGAAGAACGGATCACGTACCATATATGTAGAGTAACGCGAGAGATCGGTGAACCTTGCTGAATACTGTGCCACTGTCATGCTACCCTGCTGAAGATGAAGTAACTTCTGTATTCACACCGCTCGAAGGGTGGCTGGTACAAACTCTGCCCGGAACAGGCTCTCGAAGTTTTCCCACATAAGGGATGCTTCGTCGTGCACCTGGAGAATCAAGCTCCACCATCTGCCCGCTTCCATGTGCAGGAGGCTCACTGCAAGGATCACCCTTAGGTCAGCTGGTGTCCCCACTAACCTGAAAACTCGAACTACAGCCTCTATCCAATCCTCGGCTGCCTGAGGGTCCGTCTCCCCACAAAACCTGGGCGGTCTCTGATGCTGAAACTCGTTCAGTGCACTAAGGCGACGTGCACTCTCAGCGGCTGGGGATGGTGGCATCGGTGGCTCGGCGGGTAGAGGTACTGCCGGTGCCTCCGCTGTAATGGGTCCCTACACCGAGGCCTCATCGCTCGGTGGGATTTCGTCTCACACAAAGCTCCGAACCGTATATGGCTGCCGTCTTGGAGCCATCCTGGAAAGAGAGAGGTGTTCCACGGTCAAAACAGTATACCTGGTGAGCTGGCACAATGTAATCACAAATAAAACATTTGAAACACACATGCAATCAGGGTCTTCGTGCATTGCTTTGGAAATCAGAAGTCAAGGTCCTGGTGTATGGATACGTCGGCCGCCACACCAACACTGGACTCCCTGGACTAATAACCACACTCAATACCATTAACACTATTGATTCACATAGAAGAAAGATCAGAGTCCTGAGTTCTGTGGAAGAACCGAACTCCTTTGATACCAATTTGTCATGACCCATCCTCGGGGCACGTGCCATGACTACCCCAAACCCGCCTCCCATAGGCAAGGGGCTGGCGACTAGAACCAAAGGCGTAAATCCCGATAAAAATGGAAGTCATTGCCTTTATAAAGTAAACAAAAACCAGAATAAGAAAGATGAAGTAAACACTAAGTAAACTGGGTACAACTGTAAGTGCTGGAAAGTAAATGTGCCAGAATACAAACCCAACTGAAGTAAAGTACAACTGAAAGAAAGTACAGCAACTGAAAAGTAAAGAAGCAATGTCGAGCCGTCCACTGGAAGTCCCACCTGAAGGGTGGGTACATATAGCCTCCTCATCTCCTCGGGTCTAGCCATCTGCTCCGTGTACGTCCCGCCCAGTGGTCCACCTCCAGGCACTGACTTGCTCAACAAGCCTCAACCGCGATCAGCACTGTCTGTCGTCTGCTTCCAACACAATATAGTGCGGGCATAGCCCATGTAGGGGTGATTATACAATACTCAGTAGGGACCTCGAGACCCCCGAAGGTCTCCCAGAATCCACAAAATATAATCCACAAAGAAAAGATACAGTCACAAAGTAACATCCAACACTACTTAGGTATATGCCCATACATATACCTAAGTCATCAATTCCAGTTTGTCTCCAACATCTGAGCCCAAGTTCGACCACGTCCACAAAGGATAGTACAACACAATCCACACAGGAAAGCACAACCCAATCCACATAGGAAAACAAGTCAATCATATCGAAGATAATGATTGAAAGTCAAGACTTAGCTCACACAGGTATAAATCATTTGTAAAGAAAAAGGATATGATCAGATGTAGTTACTGATTCATCTAGCTGGGACCCACGTAAGATACAAGTACTGTAGTCGTCACCGTCGAACCCATGGAGGATTCCAGTATGGTTGTTTTCATCATCGAACCCACGGAGGATTCGAGTACGATAGTTCACCCCGTCGAACCCATGGAGGATTATAGTACGTTTTCCATCACTGTCGAACCCATAGCTGCTGGGGAACTCCTCCTCTATCGAGTACAGTGGGCCTTCCGCTACAACCAAGCACTTCCCACTAACATTGGACTACTGTAGTACTCCACCTGTCGAGTACTGTGGGCATGGTGCTACAACCAAGCGCTTCCCACCATGGGTCTGTCGCTACAACCAAGCGCTCCCCCTCATAGCCTACAGAGGTACTCCTTCTATTGAGTACCGTGGGTCTGTCACTACAACCAAGAGCTCCTCCGCTGTGGGTCTGCCGGTACAACCAAGCGCTCCCCACTAGGCTATCGAAACACTCCGAGTCGATCAATCAGTAGTCGTCAAGTCTCAGCCAGCTCTAGGGTTTCCGCACAAAACACGCTCGTTCCGGGAGGGTCTGCTCCACGAGCCAAGAGGTCGATACACCAACTGTCACGTAAACTAGAGTTGGTGTATTGGAAAGTTCCGTCACATCAAAAGAAACATAACGCGACAGACGGCGTGTCAATCGGACGCTCGGTCTGAGAGTTATTGGCTTTTTCGTCCCAGGGGCCCGGTTAGTTTTTAAACTAAAACCAACTCGACCATACTCCAGCTGCATCCAAACCTCAAGCGGAGTAATCCAAAAAAACTATCTCACTAAGAGGAATCCAACAAAGTCGACGACATGTCAATCGGACGTCCGGAGCTCAAGTTATAAGTGTTTCTGCTCAGAGGGCCCAGTTGGATTCGTGTTCGAACTAACCCGGCCATACCCAAAGTTCTCCGAAACCTTGAGTGTAATATACCAAAAAAAACAGCTCAATCCAAGGATCTCATCAAAACTTACTGTGCGTCGATCAGAGGTTTTTATCCCATGTTACCGTCATTTAAACGAACCTATCCGGTTTTAGGGGGGTTTGGGCCCAGACCGACCCGGCCCAAGACCCCCTGGGTCGGCCCGAACCGGGCGACCCGAACCTGGTCCAGGTCCGGACCATTAGGGTGGGGACCGAACCGGTGGGCGCGGCCCGGCCTCGACGGCGCGACCGGTTGGCTTGGTGCGGGCGCGGCCCGTGTGGCCAGACAGCTCGGCGCTGGCTGAGCTCTCGTGGAAAAGGGGGGGCGCGCTGCCCCCTTGTTTTGAAATGGCGGACCCCACATGGGGGCCGCTCCTTTGCCAGCCGGGGGTTATGATCCCCGGCTCCTCCGAACGGCAGGCCCAGCTGGCCGGCCGGTGCCACCGTTGCAGGACCCCGCAGTCCTGCTCCTCCGAGGCGCCGACGGCCGGCGGTTTCAGCCGCTGCTCCCTGCTCTGCCGCGGCCAAAGGTCGGGGCCTTGATCCGACTAGCGCGGCGCGACGGCGTCGCGCACCTCTGCCGCAGACCCGCTCTGGTCACGGCCTCTTTGTGGTTCTCTGGCGTGGCGCGATGCCACCGCGCCCCTTCACCGTGGCCCGACACCAGCCGCGGCTTCTTTCGGCCTCAACGGCACGACGCGATGGTGTCGCGCTTCTTCGCCGCATTTCTCCTTGTTTTCGTGCGGTGTCATTGCACCGCGCCACCTTCGTTCGAGCTGTAACGAAGACAACAACAAAATGGAGAGGAGGGTCGACCGTGTTCGTGCGGTCCGACCTCCTCCCGTTAAATTGATAACAAGTAGCCCAAAGAAATTGACGATGAATGAAAAAGAATAATTCACGAACAAAATCATACCCCTACTTCAAAGAAGTCACTGAATGAGGATTGTCGTGGGTAAAGGACTTCGCAGAAGACGACGTCGCGGAAGACGGTGCCGTATACGTCGTCAGTGTTCGCCCGAAGAAGGATACGGCGCATTGTTGTTTTCCGAAGAAGGCACCTTTCACCAGCTGCAGAGAGGAGAGGAGACGACACAGTGATTCCCTTGCGGTGATAGAGTTCTTTGTCATAGACTCGGCATTTTTCGCGTTCTTTGACGAGGAAGGAGATGTTCTTCAGAGCACAAGAGTCCTCTCCTTCTTTCCGCACAACGAATCAACCCCCAATAAAATAATTCATTGTCTTATTTTATTAACACTCACGCAAACCATTAATTTGAAATTCAAAAGGATCTCATTCAATTAATTAAATTAATTGAAGAGCGTTTAATATTCAAATTAATCTTTGAGGGTTGACTTGCCATTAAATTGGGGGGTGGTTGAGTTACACAATTAAGTGCTCGTGGTAGGTATAAGGGATTTGAAGGGTTGGGGCTTGTGTGGGCCCCACTTCACTAATATCCCACCTAGGGGAGTTAGGATGAAGTGGGTCCCACTCCAACCACCATGCATATGTTCAAACTACTTAGAATAGAAAATAAAAATTGTTGCACAAATTTTTATTTCTTTCCTTAGTTAACCCATTTTTTTAATTACCTCACCTAAGAAAACACAACTCTGGAAAAGGTGTTCCTAAGCAATTATCGGCGCTGCGATTCCATCAGTGCCCTCAGATTTCAATTCCGAGTACCAGTTCAAAAGTTAGAAAAACCTGCTCATTCGTTCACTGAACGTACCCAAGCTAAACTTCGGAAATTGATTCCGGGCACACCGGGCCTTGCAATCAGGTTCTGTCAGAAACAACGTACTCGTAAAATCCCAAAAAAAATTAAGATAAAATTTCCTTGGAAATTTACAGGTCTTTACATACTCCCTCCCATTTATTTTTATAAATGAAATCAATGTCCATGAGGTTCCAATTTATAGCCTTCGTGGACGACGAAGTTTCATTCTTCAATTTATTCTTCATTACTGGTCATGAAACAACAGTTATGGTTGAAATAGACTATAAAATATGTATTGTAACATAATTAATATTTATGAACCTGAATATTTACATATAATTAAGTTATATGACAAAACTAGTTCATAATAATCCAAATACCACCGAATAATTGAAGCGGTTGTCATCTAAGGATTCTTCTTCATTCCCTGTAACCAGATGATATAAATGACCATTACCAATTCTTTATGTTTATAAATAATATATAATTCCAATCCTAGAGATTTATAACCTTTACACATGAACTTCATTACTTATAAACAAGTGACCTGAATATTAAAATAAAGGAAACGAACACTCCAGAACGACGAAATTCAATACAATAACTTGTCGATAAAGACATAAATGAACTACCCATAATTACGGTAAACTAAATACATGTCTAATAGGTTATAAAATAATTTATTAAAAAGTATAATTTTATATTCTAGGATCTCAAGTACAGGATCGAAACACGTTTGGAGTTAAGGTAAGGGTTTTTCACCCGAAATTCCATTTTTAATTCGGGTTACTTTCATTGTCCAATTACCTCAATGAAATTCTTATGTATTGTTTTTTTATCATCATATATTCTGTGTGAGTATCATGTATATGTTTAAATACCATAACCCTTACTAATTTTATGGATAGTTTCACGTTTTAAAAGGAACTTTCAAAATTGTTTCCAAAATAAATGCCTGATTCAAGGGAATTTCTCCAATTCATATCTATTTACAAGGGCACTCTATAATCTGTTTTTGGAAACCATTATATTTATAAAAAAACTCATGTTATTATGAAAATACTATGTTACTTCACTTCTGGTTTTATACAAAGATTTTCAAAAAGAACTCTTCTTTTCAAAATAAAAGAGTATTTATCTCAAAATTACTTAATGATTTTATAAGAGTATTTTCATTCAATGCTCTTATTGATTCCATGGTATTATTGGGTTTAATATTTTATGAAGTCATATACCATATTTTATTTAATGTTTTATGACTATATTTATTGTGGATGATCTATCCTAAAACGAATCATCATATTATTCTGAATGGTTAGTGTTTATATTCAATAATTGGTGACAGTTAGTTACATTTCATATGATAGTTTCAATATTAATGTATTTTTTGTTTATGTTGATCCCCTCTCATATGATCAATGCATTGGACTTATTATGTGACGGGTGGGTCCCGCTATATCCCCTCAATGCATCGATGGGTCTCATGAGACAAACTATGGTCTTGGCACGAGGCCTTGACAAAATGATTACTTTATAGTCCTAGCACGAGGCTTGGATGGTATGGTTATGATGTCCGACATATGGACTTCCCTCATTATGATTCTAGTTTTTTAAGTTCATGTGGTTATTTGACTAGTAGAATACCCATGATTATGTTTAATTATGTCATTATTTATTTAGCTCATATTCCTACCATAATATGTTTCAAGTTTATTATTAAAGGCATGTGTTTTCAATTATTCACCATGTCTAATGTTTATATTATCTTGTGCTATATTGCTTACTCTTACTGATCTTTTGAGATCACCCCTTT
This sequence comes from Viscum album, assembly GCA_963277665.1. Lineage (NCBI taxonomy): Eukaryota > Viridiplantae > Streptophyta > Magnoliopsida > Santalales > Viscaceae > Viscum > Viscum album. The sequence goes on along the minus strand of OY728156.1, from coordinate 794,405,486 downwards.
CTTATGTTTCGTTTTCTCAGGACATGAAGAAGTAATTTATGAATGACTTGCAAGCATAATCTCGGAGACATGATGTTTCTAGGGGATTAAAATAGTGTTTTGTTTCCCATCATGTTGTAATGTTAAACTTATGTATGTAACTTGTTTCCAATAATACTAATCTACTTGGTCTTTCGAGATTCATATTCCATATATGTATTCCAAAAAAATCAAATAAGGCACCGACTTCGGAAAACTAGGGTCGGGTCCTTACAGTTGGTATAAGAGGAAGTTTGGTAGAATACTTGGAAACTAGAAAACATAGAATTAGGGAACAGTCCCTAAGTTGGTCTTTGAGGATATACATACAATAACATCCTGGTATTTTGGTAAGGAATAGATTATGTGTATCTTTCATGTAATACATCCCTGTATGGATACGAGCAGGTAGAGACGGCTCTGGCACTGATGTATCTAGGGGTAAAACCCGAAAACACCGCTTTGAGCTAGACTCGAATGGGAACTGGTACACGACAACGACCCTTGTTTCACTCTTGGTTACGAAACTCCCGGGGGGATATGCTTAGGATAATTCAAATTTTCATTAAAAGCCACTATGAAGGATTGAAATGTAAAATATTCCTCAAAGAAACCATATTTATTAATATGCAATTCGCCATTCGTAGGATCTCAAATTTTTCTAATAATTTTTTTAAGTTATGATTATACATTATGATTCATAACCCAATCTAGTGTATTCCATTATCTAGATTTGGAGCCTAATGGAAGGAATGGAAATCTCTCGAATGCACATGTCCCATGTAAGGATTTTCCTCTGACACAAGATAATGATGTTTGCTCTGGTTCTGTGATTGGTGCTGAGCAACTCATAACTATACTGTGACAAATTACTTAGGTTATGAATAATAACCTTACTCGTATGGAGCATCCGGATCCACGACATTGAGGATCCATGATTGATCACTTTATGCGACAACAACCTCCATCATTCAACAGGACTACAAACCCATTTGTAGTAGAGCAGTGGTTATGTTCCCTTGAGAAGATATTCCTCTCTTTGGGATGTACTGAAAGAGAGAAGTTTGTCATGGTAGTATATCGTCCATCAGGAGATGAGGATCAGTGGCGGTCTTTAATCCAAAACACAAAGGAGGAGGAAGAGATAGAAGAGATGGAATGGAGGGATTTTAAAGAAATCTTCTTAGAAAAATATTTCCCCCATGAGCAGCGAGTAGATATGGAGAGACAATTAATGAATCTAGGGAAGAAGGAGGATGAAAATCTTGCCAAGTATGAAGCCAACATCACAAGTCTAGAAAGACCTATTGTTGAATATATATGAAATCCAAGGAGCAAAATTGATCAATTCTTTGATGGCCTAAAACCATTCCTCCGGCGGGCACTGGTCTCCCAAATCTTGTCATCATATAAGGATATAGTTTTATGTGCAATCAAGACAGAAAAAGAATTCTCTAAGTATTATGACTTTAATGGAAAGCAAGAAAATAAGAGGGATGCTGAAAACCCTGGGAAAGGAAATAAGGAAACAGGGAAGAAGGGAAGAGTTGAATTTCCACCATGTGACAATTGTGGAAAGAAACACCCTGGTGCATGATTAAAAGGAAATAGAGTATGCTAAAAATGTGTTCGGAAAGACCATCTTGTTGGTGATTACAAAGGGAAGAAGGAAGCCAATGATGTTCAATGCTATATTTTTCAGGATATGGGACATTATGCTAATGATTGTCCAAAACTTCAAAAAAAAATGCAACAGAGAAGGCCAAGGGATCAGGGACAAGCTTATGCAATCAAAACTGAAGAGGTTGAAGTTCCTAATGATGTGGTGGCAGGTACTTTAATTATTTCCTCAAGTTTAGCCAATGCTTTTTTTGATTCTGGATCATCTCATTGTTTCATATCTTCCCAGTTTACTATGAAAATTAGATATTTCCAATTTTATTTAACAATAGATTTGTCAGTAAAAACTCCTAAGAGAAGTATCATTGCTACAATGTTCTGTGAATCAGTTCCCATTATGGCAGATAAATGTTCTTTATCTGCTGGTCTCATCTTCATACCCATGATTGAATTTGATATAATCCTCGGTATGGATTGGATTTCGTACTACGATGCAAAAATTTATTATAAGAAGAAGGGGGTTAAATTTTTTGATGATGATGATAAAGAACACCTTATCTTTAGAGCAGAATCGTCATCACCTGATTCTTATCTAGATCCACCCCCAGTAGCTAAACTAAATTCAATTATTGGGGAGGAAGAGAATGAAATAAGTTTGTTTGAGGGAAGGAATTTTAAAATATAGGATGTACCTATTGTGAGATAATATGTTGATGTGTTTCCAGAAGATTTACCCGAACATCCTCCAGAACGGGAAATTGAGTTTTCCATTGATTTGAGTCCTAGTTCAAGACCCATATAGAAGACCCCTTATATAATGGCCACTGTGGAATTAGTGGAGCAAAAGAAACAACTAAAATAAATGGGTAATAAGGGATTTATTCGCCCCAGTGTTTCTCCAAGGGGAGCCCCTATCCTTTTTGTTAAGAAGAAAGATAGATCTATGAGTTTATGTATCGACTACATGGAGATCAATGTTATAACATTAATGAAAAAGTATCCCCTACCTCGCATTGATGAGTTATTTGACCAACTGCATGGAGCTAAATACTTTTCAAAGATTGACCTTCGATCTGGATATCATCAGTTGAGTGTGAAGAAGGAAGACATTCCGAAAACAGCATTTCGAACCAGGTACGGTCATTACAAGTTTATAGTAATGCCTTTTGGATTGACTAATGAACCATCTGCCTTCATGGATCTAAAAAACATAGTTTTGAAGGAATATCTCGATGATTTTTTAGTGGTATTTATTGATGATATCTTGGTATACTCCAAAAGATACAAAGATTATGATAATCACTTGCGCATTATCTTGAAGACTCTTAGAAGACATGAATTATATGGGAAGTTTAGCAAGTGTGAATTCTGGCTTCAAGAGATTTATTTTCATGGCTATATTATCTCTAAGGATGGAATCTTAGTTGATCCTACAAAGACAAAGTCAATCCAAGATTGTCCCATGCCAACAAAAATAACTGAGGTATGCAGTTTTATTGGCTTAGTAGGTTATTACCGGCGTTTCGTTCAGAATTTTTCCCGACTGGCTAACCCGCCAACGAAGCTCACATATAAAGGGGTTAAATTTTTTTGGACAAAAAAAATTTTAAGAATTTTTTGAAGAACTAAAGAGAAGATTAGTAAATGATCCTATATTGAATCTACCATCGGGAAATGACAGGTTTGTTATTTATAGTGATGCTTCAAAAAATGTACTCGGTTGTGTCCTTATGCAAAATGATAGGGTATTTTCTTATGCATCAGGACAGCTAAAAATTCATGTGAAAAACTATCCTTCTCATGATATTGAGTTAGCTATAATAATCTTTTCTTTGAATATATGGAGACATTATCTCTATGGTGAAAAATGTGAGATTTATACTGATCACAAGATTTTGAAGTATATTTTCTCATAGAAAGAACTCAACAAGAGGAAAAAGAGATGGTGTGAACTACTCAAGTATTATGATTGCATGATACAATACCACCCGGGGAAGGGAAATAAGGTGGCTGATGCTTTGATCAGAAAGGATCAGGGAGTTTTGAACAAGATGTGGGTTGCAAGGGATCCTATTTTCATGGATCTCGTAAAGATAGATATGGGAATAACCATGGAAGGTGAAACATCACTGATTTTTTCAAATGGTTTCCAAACCATCTTTACTAAAAAGGATAAAAAGTTCTCAGGATCATGATGAGGAGTTTTATAAAAATATTAAAGCTGTGAATGATGGTAGATTTAATGACTTGGTATATGAAAATGGAATTCTGAAGTTTGGGAAGATTCTGTGTGTTCCCGATATAACTGGTCTAAAAAGGGAATTATTGGATGATGCTCATAGTTACAATTTCTCTATACACCCTGGTAGCACTAGGATGTATAGATATTTGAAGGAACATTTTTTGTGGGACAACATGAAGAGGGAGATTGCTGATTTTGTGTACAGATGAATGATGTGTCAACAAGTGAAAGCTGCAAGGCAACAACCTAGAGGAGTATTGCAACCTCTTCCCATACCTGAGTGGAAATGGGATAATATCACGATAGACTTTTTCATGGGACTACCAAAGACTCCTAAAAGGAATGATGAAATATGGGTCATTGTTGATCATCTTACCAAGTGAACACATTTTCTTTCTATAAGAGAAGATCTACCATGTGAATGTCTAGAAAGACTATATATTAATGAATTTGTGAGACTTCATGGATTACCCCTATCGATTGTTTCTGATCGTGATCCACGTTTTACATCAAGATTCTAGAAAGTTTTCAGAAGTCCCTAGATACTGATCTTCGTTTGAGCACTGCCTTCCACCCACAAACTGATGGACAACCATAACGGACTATTAAAACATTGGAAGACATATTGAGGACTTGTTCACTTGATTTTCAAGGCATGTGGGATCAGTTTTTATCTCTCATAGAATTTTCCTACAACAATAGCTTCCATTCAAGTATTCAGATGGCTCCCTATGAAGCATTATATGGGAGGAGATTTCATACACCAACTTTCTGGGATGATTTTGGTGAAAGAAAGCTCGTGGGACCAGAACTTGTTGAAGAAACAATGGAGAAGGTGAGGATTATCAAGAACCATATCAAAATAGCTCAACATAGGCAAAAGAGCTATGCTGATAACCGAAGGAAGGATTTGGAACTTTAAGAAGGTTATCACATTTTCTTAAAGGTATCTCCATGGAAGGATATTATAAGATTTGGTAAGAAGGGAAAATTAAGTCTCAGTTACATCGGACCTTTTGAAATTCTTGATCAAATTGGAGCCATAGATTACCGTTTGGAAATGCCGTCAAGTCTCTCTAAGGTTCACAATGTGTTCCACGTGTCAATGTTAAGAATGTACATACCAGACCCAACACATGTACTCACTTATGAAGAAGTGGAACTTGAGCCCGATCTATCTTATTGTGAAGATCCTATCAAGATTTTTGAGACTAGAGAACAAGTATTGAGAAATCGGACGACTCGACCGATAAAGGTTCCATGAAGGAACCATAAGATGGAGGAAGCAAAATGGGAGCCTAAGGAGCTTATTTTACAGACATACCCGAATATTTTTAGGTAATATTATGTGAATTTCGAGGACGAAATTTTTGTGATGGGAGAATGTAACACCCCAAGGTTTTTAAAATAAATATAGAATGCAATTTTATAATCTATCCTCTTTTATGTTTTGAATTTCAAGAAAAGGTCATCTAGAGTTGTGTTTAGTAAGTCATTTGGAGACTGATAGAACAAACTTGATTTTTGGTGAATAGTAATATACCCTTATGAATTGTAATATGAATAGTAATATAAACTCATGAATAGTAAATAATATTATTATTTTATTTTCCTAAGGAAATAGGATAATGGGATCTTAATTAATTTTCCAATGTCACATAAAACTAATTGCACATCAAGATTGTTATTTTTCGAATTAACTGTGACATTATTTAAAAATTAAATTTATAATATTTAGAAAATTATTTTTGAAAAACGGATTTCACTTTTGAATTCTACATGTCGAGAAATGGTAGGGGTGAATTTTTTAGATTTTTCTAAAATACTTGAATATTTTGTGAATAGTGAAAATACAGTTTTGAGTATTCAGTAGTTTAATGACATCATAATAACATAATAATTTAAATAAAAGGATGGTAGACTTGTGTATAGAAACTTATGACATGTGTTTTTCCAAGTGGCTTAAACCATGGGCAAATACCATGGGCAAGCCCATGGTTTGGTAAAAACCACTGATGAGGTGTTCCTTTGAAATTATTAAAAAAATTACCTCTCTTTTACTATAAATATCCGCTCATCCATTCATTTTATTTCATTCCAAATCCATCATCCTCAAATACCTTGTGGTTTAACCTATCTAAAAGTCCTCCCAATATGTCCTTAAGCCTCCAAGGTTCTATCCTTCATGATCTAGGAGTTATTCTACAAGGTAAGGGAATCTTTAATTCTTTTCTTTAAGTCGACACTTCTTTTATGTTATCTCTTTGAATTTCCATTATAATATGTTGGGGTTTGATTTTATTTATTATTATTACTGTACTTTTTATTTCAATATGATGAGGTACACTTTTGATCTCATCATTTCATTTTATGAAATATTAAGCGATGTCGTTATGCTGCCGAATTTTCATAAGGGATCTCTCACCTTTTCTCTCATTTTCAAGATCATCCCTATTCTTTTTCTCTCCTCACCTCATCTATAAAAATTAACATTATAACTCCATTAAAATATATATAATGTAATTATATCATGTGAATGGAAGAACCATCATAAATATTTTTACTCCATCCCTTTTATTTTTATAAACGAAATCAACGTCTATCAGGTTCCAATTTATAGCCTTCGTGGATGACGAAGTTTCCTTCTTCAATTTCTTCTTCATTACTAGTCATGGAACCATATTTATGGTTGAAACAGACTATGAAATATGTATTATAAAATAATTAATATTCAAGAACCAGAATATGTACATATAATTAAGTTATATGACAAAACTAGTTCATAATAATCCAAATACCACCGAATAATCGAAGTGGTTGTCATCTAATGATTCTTCTTCATTCCATATGACCAGATGATATAGATGACCATTACCATTTTTTTATGTTCATAAATAATATATAATCCCAATACCGGAGATTTATACCCTTTCCACGTGAACTTTATTACTTAAAAACAAGTGAACCGAATATGAAAATAAAGGAAACGAACACTCCAGAATGACGAAATTCAATACAATAACTTGTCGATAAAGACATAAATGAACTAACCAGAATTATGGTAATCTAAATACATGTATAATAGGTTCTGAAATAAGTTATTAACTAGTATAATTTCATATTCTATGATCTTAAGTACAAGAGCGGAGCACGTTTTCAGTTAAGGTAAGATTTGTTCAACCGAACTTGGATTTTCATTCTGGTAACTTTCATTGTCTAATTACCTCAACGAAATTCTTATGTATTATTTTGTACTCATCGTATATTCTGTTTGAGTATCATATATATGTTTAGAAACCATAACCCTTCCTTATTTTATTGATATTTACACATTTTAAAAGGAACTTTCAAAATTGTTTCCAAAATAGAAGCTCGATTCAAGGGAATGTCTCCAATTCATATCTATTTACAAGGGCACTCTATAATCTGTTTTTGGAAACCATTATATTTCTAAAAATAAAATTTTTTTATGAAAATACTATATTACTTCACTTCTGGTTTTATAAATATATTTTCCAAAACAACTGTTCTTTTGAAAATAAAACAGTATTTATCACAAAATTGCTTAATGATTTTATAAGAGTATTTTCGTTCAATGATCTTATTGATTCCATGGTATTATTGGGATTAATCTTTTATTAAGTCATATACCATATTTTATTTAATGGTTTATGAGTAACTTTATTTTGGATGATCTATCCTAAAACCATTCATCATATTATTCCGAATGGTTAGTATTTATGTTAAATAATTGGTGAAAGTTAGCTACATTTCATATGATAGTTTCAATATGAATGTATATGTTGTTTATGTTGATCCCCGCTCAAATGAGGAATTCATTGGACTTATTATGTGACATGTGGGCCCCGCTATATCCCCTTGATGCATCAGTAGGTCTCATGAGACAAAATATGGTCTTGGCACGAGGCCTTGACAAAATGATTATTTTATGGTCCTAGCATGAGGCTTGGACGGTATGGTTATGGTGTCTCGCATATGAAATTCCCACATTATGATGATAGTATTTGAAGTTCATGTGGTTTTTAGACTATTAGAATACCCATGATTATGTTTAATTATGTCATTATTTATTTAGCTCATATTCCTTCCATAATATTTTTCAAGTTTATTATTAAAGGACTGTGTTTTCAATTATTCACCATGTATAATGTTTATATTATCTTCCACTGTATTTCTTACTCTTACTAAGCATTTGACATCACCCCTTTATTATGTTTCACTTTATCAGGATATGAAAAAGTAATTTATGAATGAATTTCAAGCATAATCTAAGAGACGTGATGTTTCTAGTGGATTAAAATAGTGTTTTGTTTCCCTTCATGGTGTAATGTTAAACTTATGTATGTAACTTGTTTCCAATAATACTAAACTACTCAGTCTTTCAGGATTAATATTCCTTGTATGTATTCTAATGAAATCAAGTAAGGCACCGACTCCGGGAAACTGGGGTCGAGTCCTTACACCGACCTTCAATCTCTTGAAGTTACTCTTCAAGGTAAGGGAATCTTGCACCCTCCTCTTTTAAGTCATGACTTCCTTTATATTATGTATTCTAGTTTCTATCTTATTATTTTGGAATATGTTCTTGAATATTTTTATTACTTTATAATGCATGTCCATATGATGATACAATCTTTCCACTTTCATCAATTAATTTTATTATTTTTTAATTGATGTCGTTAGGCTACCGAATTTTTCATCAAATAAATCACATTTTTATTTTCTTTCAAGTTCACTTTTTCTGTGGTATTTCATTCAAAAATCCACTCCATGATCTTATTTATTTTTATTCTATTTCTATTTTTGAAATTAATTATTTATTTATGAGATTCCCTTATCCCCTCTCTTTTTATTATTTTCTAAAAACCATTTTTTATAGCTGTTATGCTGCAGAAGTTTCGTCTCAAAATTTAACTCTCTTTCTCACATGAAATTCTCTTGTTTTATTTATATGAATATAGAGACCTATTTCATTTATATGGTTGTTCATAAATACACAAAAATGATATATTTTATTCTGTAATTGACATACATATAACCCTCACTCCCTTTCCATGGGTTATAATTGACATAATGATCTTGTTTTTAAGAACTTTTAAAACGTCACGACTTGAAATAAAACCCATTTATTTTATTCTCTATGGGTTATTTATAAAATGTTTGATTATGATCTATGTGCCTGACATGAAAAAAATGACATATTAAGTTTGCACCCTAATAGAACTCCAATGCATTGGGTAAAGAATTAATCTCTAGAGATGACAAGTTTCACAATACATTGGTGAATAACCTTGGTAATTTTTATGACACCTCGAGGATAAAACTTGGTGATATGTTCATGAATGTATAAATCAAATGTTATAGCCACATATTCAAGTTATGATTCATGTTATTTTTATTATGATATTCCTATTCTTCCATTTCTCATGCCTTTATGAGTTATATCATGTTCTTATTAATATTGATCAAGATCACATGTCAACTGTTTCAATTGTTTTCCTTACTGAGCCTTCTGCTCAACCTTTCCTTTGATGTATGTCTCCATGTTATGATATGTAGTAATTGTACTAAGGATGAACCTATTATGAAGCCATAGAAGTGTATTATAAGGATGTTTTATGTTCTTTTCATGTATTATGTTCCTGATTTCCAAGACACTAGACTATAAAGATCTTCTTTATGTAAAATGTAATTAAAAGTTTTGTAATAAAATGAGGGATGCTATAAAACCCACCCAAACCCCTGAGACTCCAATATTTCGACCTTGTATTGGGATCGACAAATTCTAGGTGTTCTCATTTCCTTTTGGAGGGATTCTAAGGTGATCCGAACACCTTTCTTTGAGATCTAAATCATAGATTGAATATCCTCTCTCTTCCCAGTAAGTGGATTTCATCTCGTTACCTCTCTCTTTCTTTCTTCTATCATTCATGGATCTTTTTATGGAATATCTTCACTCTATCTATGGATATAAACATGTAATCTGATATATATATCTGTTATTGTAAATATAGATCTATATTTTCAGGATCTTGATGCCTTTGATATTAATTTTGGTTTAGGATTTATATTTGAAGCTTGATCGATGAAATTTTGCTGCTCAGATTTTGGGGATTTCCATTGGGATAACTTCCATAAATAAACTGAGGTATGTGGTTTAAATAGGACTCCCATAGTCAGGAATTGATATGTGAATGTGATTATATGAATTTTTATCTTTGATAATTTAATTCCTAAATGGGAATAATTATGAATGTGGAATTGACTTGTGCTTGCCTTGGGGATTAATTTATAATTGAATCACAAAACAAATGAAGGTTGGTTTCCCAAATAGATATTTTGGATATTTGTTATGGGTGTAGATATTGTAGTTGAGATATTTAGTTGATTTTTTTGAGATAATTAATTAGGGGAACTAATTATAAAATGATTTTTGTCTATGTAAGAAAATTAATTTTGAGAATTAATTTTGTGCAATGATGTTGACCAATAATAATCAATTCTGTGAATTAATTATGTACCATGATGTTGATCAAAGATAATTAATTATGAGAATTAATTATGACAAGATGAGATTTTGATATGGATAATTAACTGTGAAGAATTAATTATGGAATGATAATTGTGTTGGTTGATTAATTAATTGATGAATTAATTAATTATTTATGTGCATAGTTTATTTGTCAGTTAACTAATGTCCTTTGAAATGTTTATCTATACATTTTATTAGTAATTGATGAATTTAGAAAATTCTTGTGAATTAATGAATGGTCAACTGGTCGATATTTTTTTGGTGTTAGAAATAGCGTTCTAGACCGATTTGAAGCTGGGAATTATACATTGAATTCCTCCCCAATTGTTATCCATGCTTGAGATTATGGGGTTCTAGGAATGATAACTTACATCGAATGAGATTATGGGTTTCCAGGCATGAAAACCTATAGAGAATGAGATATATAGTTATAGGAATGGTGACCTATACTTAATGAGATTTGGCGTGCTAGGAATGAGGACCTACGGCACATGATTAATAATAATGAATGATGATTCAAATGGGAAACATGAATTGAAACTGAGACTAATGTGATGATGAAATATTAAATGGAAATGTGACAACTGTTAATATTATGCATTGTGTTTATTTCTTCATAAAACTAAATGAACTATCTTTTGACTAGACTCGTTTTAGACACTATTGGTGGTGGCCTATTGAGTTATACTCACACACTATTCAGGCTGCCTAATTGGCACATGAGTAGACTTTTTTATTGCCGGACACGACAAGGTCAAGGCCCTGGGTTAGGTTGCTGTTTTGGATTGGAACATGGATGAGGGAACCGAACATGGTTTGGGACATACTTGTAGTTTTTGTATCTTTATTGTGAGTTTCATTTTAGACAATTGAAACTTGAATTATCATAAAATTATTTACCTTTCATTTGAGTATTTTATTTTATTTCGTTTTGACTATCATATGCAATGGTATTTTTTCGGTTATTTATATGCTTCCATGCATGGTTATTGTTGTTTTATTCTGTTGGTGTTTTATTCTATTAAAATAGGGTATAGTCTCCCCAAGAATAACTTATGAGTCCCTCACTGCTAGTCGGCACCCTATGGAATATGGGGAGGTGCACTTGAGGTCATGTGGCCAATTGGCTCGAGGCACTGTTTAGTGGTAACTGGGTCAGGACATCACAAAGTGGTATCAAATGAGTTTTATTTTCATTCTTCTTATTTTTTACTACTATTTTGGGAAAGGTATACAAGATACTAGGAAGATTCAAGGCTCTGTAATGAGCTCGCGCATGCGAGTTGTAAACCCATGTATGGGGGAAAATACGAGTACTATGGGTGGGATTGTTTTGATTGTTGTTTGTTGTTACAGTTGGATAATATTTCACCTTGGGTGAAAAACATGTGCTCTAATGTGATATTTTTTCTAATAATTGTTAAATTTTGATTCACAGCCTAAACAGGAATGATACTTGAGTCTACATGCATCGTTCTAGGCACCCTGGGTTTTTGTGACACATATCACTATAGGAACTAACGAGAAAATAGGTTGTGGGTAAGTTGTTTAACTTGAAATTTTTTTCCTTATTGTGAGAATGAAATAATGATGAAAAATTAGAATAAATGGTTGTCTAATGATAACCATAATTGATGAAATGAGTGTGATAATTAACTAATTGTTGAATTAATTAATTTGAGATAAAAAGATCAATTAATGGTTTTATTAATTGTTGAGAATGTATGTACCCTTGTTAACCAATACCTAGGAGTAGGATGGTTATGGGTAGTGATAAGGCCTCATTGTTGACCATGTGGTGGGAAAATGGGGGAAATGACATGTTGAAATTTGTTGTGTTAGTTTCTCCTCTTAGGTAAATATTATATGGTTGTGTTACGATACCTAAGACATGTGTTTGGATTTGATGATATATGCCTCCATGATGTCTTTTGATGGAGATACCAAGGGGTAGGCCCCAGAATGAACTTCCAAACATGTAACATGAGGCAGCACTGGTGAAATATGAGGAGGTAGGGGAGAAATTCTACATGAATGTTTCTCATTTCATGTAATGCTTGGAAAGAGGCCCATGAGAGGTTCATAAAATCATGTCTGAGTTGAAAAGGGAGTTTTAGCTTCCGAACCCTCCACCTTTTATAAGAGAGGGTGGTCCTGAGGGAGCTAAATTCTGGATTGAATCCATAGAGATGATACCTGTCCATTTGGAGACTTTGGATAGGAGATGGGTCATGTTGGTTGCTTATATGCTACAGGGGTCAGTGAAGCGCTGGTGGGACATTCAAGTACAATATGGACATACTGATGATATGTTATGGAAGGTAATTCTAGAGAAGTTCTTGGAAAACTTCTATCCAGAGATTCTGATACAAGATTGGGCTTCATAGTTTATGTATCTAACCCACAGAAGCATGTTTATAATGGAGTACGCAGAATGTTTCACAAATTTATAGCATTTTGCTCCAACTTTGGTGGTATATGAGAATTCTTCAGCAAAATTATTTTAGTATGGAATTGGGTGTGAAATTTAGTCCCAGTTGAATATATTTAGGCTGAATAAATTCTCAAAAGTGGTTAATCAGGCTCCCATTTTAGAGGGGAACCTAAAAAAGGATTCTAGTAATGCATTGGTAGTTGTCACTGGATGATCAGGGAGGGTGCCTTCTGAGAGAAGGAAGCACCATTATGAGAATCTTAGTCAGGACGATGGAAGGCAAGGTGGACCATTAGTAGGAATAGTTTCACCATATCTTACTCAAGTGCTTTTCCACTAGTACAGTAGGTAGGGAAGGACAGTATCGTACAGATTTTCCTCGACCACCAGTGGAGTGTCGGTTTTGTGGAAGGATGGGGAACCTACACAAGTTCTGTAGAAATTAGTGACAAGCTTGTGATAAGGGAGAAACTTCTCAGAGTTAGAGTTTGGGAAGGTGGTCTTCTACAACATATAGGTCTGGCAGTTATAGTTATACTGGAAGAGTCGATAGAGGCAGTGGACATGGTGCTTCTAGGTATGATCACACATATCAGCAAAGTGGTGCTACTCAGGGGAGTCGGACAACACCATAGGGAATAGGGTTAGGATAGTTACATGCATTGCAGCTTGCACTTGGGGAGAGCGAGGCTGGTCCATCGATAGTGAGAGGTATTCTTCTAGTTTCTTCTACTTTTTCTAGTTCCATGTTTGATACGCATGCCTCTCATTCATTTGAATCTAAAAATCATGTTAATGACTTGATCCTAGAGGTGGAGTCCATCTGTGGGGTGATGAATATCGATTCACAATTGGGAATATTGTATATGGGTATCTTTTTATGCAAGGATTTTTTTCTAGTGATTGGAGAGTATCGTTTTCTTTGGGATATCAATGTCCTTGATATAACAGGCTTCAACCTGATTATGGGTATGGATTGGTTAGTCACATACTGATCCCACATAGATTGTTATCACATGAGAGTGACCTTTGTATCTCATAAGGATGACCAATATTTCCATCATGTAGAATGGGATATCCATGCAGGATGAGCTGGGGTAATTACTCAGCAATTGGGATAGATCACAACCCAAGTTGCTAGTCCTTGGCTGGATGATGGGAGTGGTGGGAAAGACACCCTTTCACAAGTAGTTGAACTATTTCAGGATGTATTTCTAGAAGACTTCTCAGTGTTTCCACATGGAATATATGTCGAATTAACTATTGATCTCATTCTATGTAATGAGCTAGTATCTATTCCAGCTTATAGAATGGCATAGAATGAGATTCAAGAGCCCAAGATATAGTTGGAGGAGTTGGTGGATAATGGGTTTATCCTTCCCAGTACGTCTCCGTGGGGATCACCTATTTTTTTTTGAAAAAAAAGGCTGATGGGAGTGTAGGCTTGTGTTTCGATTACTAGAAGTTGAATAAAATGACAGTGAGGAACTGAAATCCTTCTTCCCACATCGATGATCTCTTCGACCAGCTGAAGGGGGATTGTGTGTTCTCAAATATCAATTTGAGATCAGGGTATCATCAGGTGAGAGTTCTAAAATCTGATTTATCAAGAACTTTTTTTAGAAGAAGGTATGGCCTTTATGAGTTTTTGGTAATACCATTTAGATTAACAAATGCTCCAGCAGTATTTATGGCCTTGATGAACATGATCTTTCATCCGTACATAAATCAGTTTTTGGTGGTATTTGTGGATGACATCTTGGGGTACTCTAAGACTCATGATGATCATTCCCAGCATCTTAAAATCATCATCGGTACACTAAGAGAGCATTGTCTATATGCGAATATATCTAAAAGTGTGTTTTGGATTGATTAGGTGAATTTCATGAGGCACATCATCTCTAAAGAAGGTGTGGTAGTGGACCCATAAAAAGGGAAAGTATTTGTTTCTTGTGAGACTTCCAATGATTTTTTTGATAGTCGAGGATTTTTGGGATTTGTTGGTTATTAAGGGGTTTTATCCATGACATTTCCTGGTTGGCAGTACCGATTTCAGTTTTGACAAAGAAAGGGATAAAGATTGATTAGAAGGAAAAATGAAACAATGCTTTCCAGAATTTGAACAAGGTCTTGACATCGACGCCAATTTTTATCTCAACTGATTTGTGTGAGGAGCACACGGTGTATTATGGTGCTTCTGGGATCAGACTCAGAGTTGTGTTGATGGAAGGGGATCGAGTCATTTCTTATGAGTCTCAGCAGTTGAGGCCACATGAATGAAATTACCCAACACATGAACTAGAGTAGGAAGTAGTGGTTTATGCTCTTATGCTTTGGTGACACTATCTTTTGGTTGAAATTTTTATTGTTTTTACAGATCAAAAAAGCTTGAAGTTTATCTTCTCACAGTGTGACTTGAAACATCATCAGAAAATATGGGTAGAATATATGTAGTCCTTTGATTTTGAAATTGCATAAATACTCTGAAAGGGGAATAGTATGGCTGATCCCTTGTGTAGAGACTCGGTTTTTGGCCTTATCAAATAGTGGAATATTTATAATAAAAATTACAGTGCTGGGTGCGAAGACGGCGTGTGATTCTGAGGCCCAGTGTGCCCGGAATTAATTTTAAAAAAATTTGAAGTATTTTTATACTATGCACGTGGAAGGGGTGTGTTATCTCTTAAATGGGAGCTCATAATGGGAATCTGAGGGCACGATTGCATCTGAAGCATTTCGTTTACCCTAGACGGGGAGTAAACTTTGAGAGCGCGGGCCTGCTGTGAGAATAGCCACCAGGGGCGTTTACGTCAATAAATGGAAAAGTATATTTATGAGCGTCGGCTCGAATAACTTATACACGAAGTCTGAGATCGACAATATGAGTCCCCCGTTGCATTTAGAACATCTTTTTTACCCTAAGGGCGACCTTACCTTTGTCTGCATCGGGCGTCAGGTGGAGGCGAGTCAGGAGCTAGAGATGGGAGAGTTTTTAAAAAAATATATATATATCTTTTCTCCCCCCCCTTTGATGTGCGGTGCGTAGAGAAGGGATTCCTCCCCCTTCCTCCTCCTCCTCCTACCCTTTCAATGAAAAATCAGCAAATTGAATCGCGCGATCAAGGTGCTGTCGAGCTCAGATTTCGATGGCGGACGCTCAAGGATCGTGCAGCGGAAGTTTTGGAGTGCGGATCGAAGTCAGAACGTCAGCGTTTCACCCATGAGGTAGGCAGTTTGAGTTTTCATTCCCCTGTCCTGTTTTTTATTTGAACTGCTTCATCTTGTTGTCATAGCAGGAAAGATCGGGTCCCGAGGGTCGTGCAGGAGGTTATTGATCGCCAAACGGACCACCGGGGTGCCCCCGGCGGTCTGTAGACGTTCTGTCGGACCGGCTCCGGTGCGGCGCTGGCAGACCCGTGACGTTCCGCAGCGAAGTGTGGTGGCACAGAGCGCCGCCTGATGGAGGGCCGCCTGTCAGGGCGGGCGAACAGCGGCGGGTCAGCCGGAGCTGGCCGGTTCAGGCCGATCTGGCCTTCTTTTGTTCACAATGGTTTTGGAACCCCCGTTTCATGCAATCCAGAGGTCAGATTTGTGTGCCGTCAGTGGAGACGCGACCTTGGCGACGAGGTGAACCCTTTGGTTTGGGTTTGGGAGTTTTATGTTTCAGGATCATGGCCTGAAATCTTGAAACGTCGAATAATATAATAATATTTTATTATTCTTCAACTTTGGGCGGTTGTATCTTCTACCCAGAGCGTCCAATTGATGTGACGTCTGTGGCGTTGATACCCTGATGATACGAATTAATTTTCTTGATGGTTTCCGGGTATTAGGACCGAGTTTGGGGTGCGGGCCCCACGAGGCCAGGTTTTAGCGTTTGCGGAGAAATGCAACTTTCTCACCGGGAGTCCGATTTTGGCGAATGAATAGTTGATCCTATTTTTTTTTTCAAGAGGATCGCAATGGTGTGATCCATTCGATGAGTTTCGGGATCGTTGTGTGGGCCCTGTCTGAGCTGGCTTCGTTGAATAGTAACTTTTTCACCAGGTGTCCATTTTGGATGAACGAGTAGTCGATCCCATGTTTTTTTCCAAGGGGATTGCAGTGGTATGATCGGCTTGATGAGTTTCGGGATCGTTTTGTGGGCCCCACATGGGCTAGCAACGTTGAATAGTGCCTTTTTTTCACCGGTTGTCCGTTTCGGTTGAGTAAGCAGCCTATCCTGCATGTTTTTCCGTGTGGATCGCGATGGTGGCCTCGGTATCGGCCATGGAGGTGACTGGTGTGGCGTTGTGGTGTGTCGCACGAGTTAGCGATGTTTGGACCAGCAGTGGTTGAGGGTACGACCTTGGTTCATTCCTACTAGGGTTTGAGCGGCATCACAAACTTCTTATAGGTTTTTGATCCTCTCGAAGGGATGTTTTAGTCTGTTAGAGTTATGACATCCCTCCGGCGGGCCTGTAGCGGGATCCTCTAGCATCGTTTCCCTAGATCGGGTTCTTGGTATCGCTGTAACCGTTTATCCTCAGGCGTTGATCCCCTATCTAGCTGTTTAACCCCGTAGGGTTTGTGTCATCTTCGAGATTATGATCACCTACGTAGTGGGCCGTGATTAGTAGGTTTGTGGCATCATCAGGAATACGATCCCCAACTCAGCATGAAAATTTTAGTATGGTTGCGGTATCGTTGGTTATACGATCCCCTACTTAGTGTGTGGTTTCTTTACGGTTGGTGCATCATCAGTTCAATCCCCTAAATCGCAAGTTGTACAGGATAGGGGTTCGTTATCGTCGTGAACACCTTTACGCAGGCGAAGATCCTCTATCTGGGTGGTGTGTTTCCGTCGAGCACCAGATCAGGTTGTGGTATCCCCCAGTGGATCCTGGGAGTGATCCCCTATCTGTGAGATCTTCGTATACCAGTGTGGGTTATGGTATCCCCTAGAAGACCCTAGGAGAGATCCCCTATCTGAGGAGTTTGGTGTTTATGTTGTTTCAGCGAGGTTTCCTCAGTGAAAATATCTAAGGAACATGATCTCTCGGGTGAGCGTTTGAGATGTTTGTGTGGGATCCGATGGAGTGTATCTCTTAGAAGAGTGTCATCTTGGATGACAGTGATCATGGAGTGTGTTCTTCTTATTGTGGAAAGTTGATGGTGATGAGTACGGTACCTCATGTAGCTTGGTACATGAGCTGAGTATATCAGGATTGTTCAAGGTGCATGTATGGGCATACTTTTGTATTGAGCTGACTAGTTGTGTTTAGCCGAGGATGGTCATGGGATTGAGTTTCTCTCTCTTCTGGGTTCCCTCTGGCAGGGATGAGAGGACAATTGCCTTTCAGTTTCTCTCTTTTGTTTTGGGGTTTTGGGGTGCCTAATGAGTATTGTTATACTCACCCCTGTACGGGATTTACCCGCATATGTTTATGTCTTGTGCAGACCACATGCCTTTCGATGGAGTCCAAGGAGAACCCAGAGAAGGCGGAGCTTAGTTACTGGGTTTGACAGGGGTGTTTACCGAAGCTGTGCTGAGGAGATTACCAGAAAGTGTTTTTGTAGTGTTTTCCTTGCTTCTGAGCAGGTTGGACACTTTTCATTTTTCTTTTGGTGGGCCTTGTTTTTCCCTTTTGTACTTTTGTTGTACTCTAGTTTGGGGTAAATGTATGCATTCATTTTATTTTCATTTTTATATATCTATGCATTGTTTCATGTAGGTGTATGTGGGTGCGTGTGTATAGGTTCCTTAGGCTAATGCCTCCCTTGTGTGTGATAGCCTACTCTGCACTAGACGCCAGCCGCTATCCTATTGGAGGCATGCATGGGGAGTCATGGATTGAGCCCCTTTGGGTCGGGTCATGATAGAGTGGTATCAGAGGAGGTTCCACCTTTGGGATCTTAGAGCATAGCTGGTCTAGCTATGAGTTTGGGTTGGGTTGCATAACGGCAGTGTTATGATTTTTCGAGCTCGACTTTCAGGCCAGAGACTCCAGTGTTGGTGTGGCGGCTGACACATCCATACACCAGGACTCTAATAACCTGTCTTTTGACTCGGGACGTTTGGACACTAGTCGTAGGGACATAATGGGACATGCATCATTTTGGACTGGGTTTTTGGGTTTCCCTTGTTCTTCTTGAGTCAGCTCTCCAGATATACTCTTTGACTATGGAGCGTTTTAATTGTATTTCAGGATGCCTCCACGACGACTTCCAACAGGGGTTCCGCATCGTGGTTTTGGTGATGATCCGCCCCATGTAGAGGCTGTGGACAAGGGTATAGGCTCTGAGGCTACACCTCCAGGTGGTCTGACAGTTGATCCACCACCTTTCGAGCAGCTGGTTGTGCCGAGAGTGCAGGATGAGGTTGCACGTAGGCTGAATGCACTGCACAAGTTCCAGAGGCAGTGAACTCTGAGGTTTCAGGGTGATCCATACCCTCTGGCAGCTGATGACTCGCTCGAATCAGTCACTCAAGTTTTCCGCCTAGTGAGGACAGCTCCAGATCAGATGGTGGTCGTATCAGTGAGCCTTCTACATGGTTCGGCCGGGCGATGGTGGAGTTTGGTGACACAGTCCCATGACGAGGAGACACTCATGTGGGAAGAGTTTTAGTGGATCTTCAGAGAAGAGATCTATCCGGTGAAGCTGAGGTCAGTATGAATTCAAGAGCTTCTGCAGCCTCAACAGGAGGGCATGAATGTGTCGGAGTACTCAGCGAGGTTTACAGACCTATCGCGCTACTCCTTGGATAGGGTATGTGACCCGTTCTTTAGGGATCGGACCTTCGGGCAGGGTCTACATAGAGACATCCAGGTTTGTGTGGTTTCTTTGAGTCTGCCCACCTATGCTGGAGTTCTGGAGTGAGTCTTGGTGGTGGAGAGATTTCTGGCCGAGAAGATCCCGCCTGTTAGTGCTGGGCACACGGGAGAGGAGACTTCATTGAACAAATCGGCATCTGGTAGCCGACAACAGAATTAGGGGCACGGACGTGGGCGACGGTTCAAGAGGTAACCCTAGGATGGAGGATCTGAGGCTCGGGGCACAGAGGGCTCACAGGCCAATTTGGTTCAGCCACATGAGAGGCGGTGTTATGATTGCGATGGTCGGGGACATCTTGATAAAGATTGTCCGACCCATCATGCGTCTGAGAGGGAGTCGTTCGATGGACCGCCTTGGAAGAGGCAACATCTTGAGCAAGGAGGTGTGCAGGGTGGCGGACATGGCGATTGAGCTGGTGCAGCAGTAGGAGGTGGTAGGCGGTATCAGTTTCCACCGCCCCCACCCCCAGGTGGTCCACGCCAAGCTCAGGGAGATAGTGGCCAAGGGTGCAGACAGCTGCATGCCCTAGAGGATATTGACCTAGAGGCTATGCGGATGGATAGAGGTACACCTTGTTTCCTTTCTACTTTCTGCAGTAGTTTCATAGAGACTATTTAGCTATACTCTTTCCTTTCCATTGATTCCTCGAGTTTTTGGTTCAGGGCGTTTGTAAGAGCCTCTGTGGGTGTTGTTCGATGTACTTCGAATGCGTGAGGAAGAGGGATCTTCCCCCACTGAGATGCATTTTTGTGATGCGATCAAAACCGTGTGGGCGAGTAAGTGCCACCCAAATCGGATAGTCTTGAGGTGTGGTGGATGATTCCATATGACTTATGTGTTCTGGCATGGGTGTTTGTTGGCGAAACTCGCTGGCATAAGAGACCTAGTTGAGAGTCCAGTCGCTTTCCTTGTGCTTATGGATTTTCGGAGACAAAAAATTCTAAGGTGGGGAGGATGTAGCGACTCAGGTTTTGGCTGTGTCAGATTTTGTAATATTTCTACGAACAATACGATATCTAGGCGCGGAGACGGTGTGCGATTCTGAGGCCCGGTGTGCCCGGAATTAATTTTATAAAAATATTAAGTATTTTTATACAATGCACGTGGCAGGGGTGTGTTATCTCCTAAAATATCGCTCAGAACGGGAATCCGAGGTCATTGTTGCTTCGGAAGCGTGTTTTTTACCATAGGCAGGGTGTAAACTTTACGGGCGTGGGCCTGCTGTGAGAAAAGCCACCAGGGGTGTTTTTGTAAATAAATGGAAAATTTTATTTATGAGCGTTGGCTCAAATAACATCTGAACGGAGTCTTGGATTGACAATATGAGTCTTCCATTCCCTTCAGAACGTTGTGTTTTCTTTAAGGGTGACCTTACCTTTTTCTGCATCGGGCGTCGGGCAGAGGCAGGTCGGGAGACGGAGATGGGAGAGTTTTTTTTAAATATATATCTTTTCTTTCTCCCCCCCCCTCTTTTGACGTGCGGTGCGCAGAGGAGGGCTTCCTCCTCCTCCTCCCCTTCCGGCGACGAATCACCGAACCAAATCGCATGATCAAGGTGCTATTGATCTCGTATTTAGATGGCAGATGCTCCAGGATCATGTGGCGGAAGCTTTGGAGCGCAGATCTAACTCAGAACATTGGTGTTTCCCCTTCATGGAAGGCAGTTTTAGTTTTAATTCCCTGATCATGTTTTTTCTTTGAATTGCATCATTTTGTTATCGTAGTAGGGATGATCGGGTCCTGAGGGTCGCACAAGAGGTTTCGGATTGCAAAACGGACCACCAGGGTGCCCCTGGAGGTCCGCGGAAGTTCCACTGGTGTGGCGGCGCCGACGTCGGCGGACCCGCAGCGGAGCATCTTGGTCTGACCTTCTTTTGTACACAGGGGGTTTTAAAACCCCCATTTCTTGCAATCCAAAGGTTGGATTCGCATGCCGTCTGCGGCGACGCGACCCTGGCGACGAGGTGAACCCTTCGGTGTGAGTTCAGGAGTTTTATGTTTCGGGATCATGGCCCGGGAGTTTGAAACATCAATTAAAATAATAATATTTATTATTATTCAACTTTGGGTCGTTGTATCTTCTACCCGGAGCGTCCAATTGATGTTCTATTAGCGGCGTTGAGACCCTGATGATACGCCGAGCTTTTCTTGATGGTTTCTGGGTGTTGGGACCAAGTTTGGGGTGCGGTCCCCACGAGGCCGAGTTTTGGCGTTTGCGGAGGAATGCAACTTTCTCACCAGGAGTCCAATTTTGGATGATGAATAGTCGATCCTATGTGCTTTTCTGAGTGGATCGTAATGATGTGATCCGTTCGATGAGTTTCAGGATCGTTGTGTGGGCTACGCCTGAGTTGGCTTCGATGAATAGTACCTTTTTCACTAGGTGTCCATTTAGAATGAACAAGTAGTCGAGCCTGTGTGTTTTTCTAAGGGGATCACGGTGTTATGATCTGCTTGATGTGTTTTGGGATCGTTGTGTGGGCCCCACATGGGCTAGTTGTGGTGAATAATGCATTTTTTCACCAGTTTTCCATTTCGGGCGCATAAGCAGCCTATCCTGCGTGTTTTTCCATGTGGATCACGATGGTGGCCTCAGTATCGGCCTTAGAGGTGCGCGATGTGGCATTGTGGTGGGTCGCACAGGTTAGAGATGTTTTGACGAACATTGGTTGAGTGTACTCCCTTTGTTTGTTCCTACGAGGGTTCGCGTGGCATCACAACCTTCATATAGTTTTTTTATCCTTTCTATGGGATGTTTTAATCTATTAGAGTTGTGAAATATCTCTGGTGGGCCCGAAGTAGGATCCTCTAGCATCATTTCCCTAGATCATGTTCTTGGTATCGTTGTGACCGCTTATCCTCGGGTGATGATCCCCTATCTAGCTGGTTAACCCCGTATGGTTTGTAGCATCATCAGGATTATGATCCCCTACGCAGCAGGCCATGCTCATTAGGGTTGTGGAATCATCAGGAATACGATCCTATACTCAGCATGAAGATTATAGTAGGGTTTCAGTATCATTGGTTATACGATCCTCTACTCAGCCTTTGGTTTCGGTAGGGTTGGTGATTTATCGATTCGATCCCATACATTGCGAGTTGTACCAGATAGAGTTCTAGTATCGTCGTGACCACCTTTACATAGGTGACGATCCTATATCTGAGTGGCGTTTTTCTGTCGAGTACTAGATCTGGTTGTGGTATCCCCCAGTGGATCCTAGGAGTGATCCCCTATCTATGAGATCTACGAATGCCAGACTGGGTTGTGGTATGCCCCAGTGGACCCTGGGAGTGATCCCCTATCTATGAGATCTTAGTATACTAGTGTGGGTTCTAGTATCCCTTAGAGGACCCTAGGAGAGATCCCCTATCTGAGGAGTTTTGTGTTTATGTTGTTTCAACGAGGTTTCCTCAGTGATGATATCCGAGGAGAGTGATCTTTCGGGTGAGTGTCTGAGATATTTGTGTGGGATCCGATGGAGTGTATCTCTTGGACGTGTGTTATATGGGATGATAGTGATCATGGAGTGTGTTCTACTATTTGGGGATAGTTTCTGGTGATGAGGTTGATACCTTTTGAGGCTTGGTGCATGAGCTGAGTATATCTAGATTGATCCAGGTGAATGTACGGGAATACACCAGGATTGGGCTGACTAGTTGTGTTTAGACAAGGATGGTCATGAGATGGAGTTTCTCTCTCATCTGGGTTCCCTCTGGCTAGGATGAGAGGATTTTTTCCTGTCAGTTTCCCTCTTTTGTTTTGGGTTTTTGGGGTGACTACTGAGTATTGTTATACTCACCCATGTACGGGCTTTGGCCAAACATGTTTGTGTCTTGTGCGGACCACATGCCTCTCGATGGAGTCCTAGGAGGACCTAGAGATGATGGAGTTTAGTGACTAGGTTGGACTGGGGTGTTTACCAGAGTTGTACTGAGGAGCTTACCGACATGTTTTTTTGGCAGTGTTTTCCCTCCTTCTGAGCAGGTTGAACACTTTGCAGTTTTCTTTTGGTGGGCCCTATTTCTTCCTCTTGTACTTTTCTTGTACTCTAGTTTGGGATATATGTATGCATGCATTTTTTTTCAATTTTATATATCTCTACACTGTTTCATGGAGGTGTATGCGTGTGCGTGTGTACATGTTCCTTAGGCTAATGCCTCCCTTGTGTGTGATATCTTACTCGGCGCTAGACGCCATCCCCTAGCCTATTAGAGGCGGGCTTGGGGAGTCATGGCTTAAGCCCCATTGGGTCGGGTCATGAAACCCTGAGCATGAAAACTCAGACTCATTTGGAACATGATTCAAGTAAAGAGTGGAATATGTTTACTTTTCTAGAAGAAATGCACATGGTAGTTCATGAAAGTCCATAAAGGATGACTTTGATTTTTGTAGGAGTAGAGTATACAATCTTGAGATGGATTCGGGATCGGCAGTATGAGGATATGAAGTTTTTAGCCTTAATGGAATGTCTGGAAGGTAGGGAGACACCTTCATAATAGATAATAGATTAGGATGAGATCATCTATGTGAAAAAATATGTTGTTGTGCCTACATGTTTGTGAGAGGAACTCATACGATAATTTCATGCCTTAATGTGTGTGGTACATCCTTGGGTGAAAAAAATTTACCGTGACCTACAAAAATAGTTTTTGTGGACAGAAATAAAAAATAATATAGTAGGGTTCGTAACAAGATGTTTCAATTGACAGCATGTGAAGGAAGATCATCAACAACCAGGAGGACAATTGCAGTCGTTGGCTATTTCGTAGTGGAAGAGGGATGACGAGACTATGGATTTAGTGGTAAGAAATCCAAAGAATCATAGGAAGAATGGTGCTATTAGGTTAGGATTGGATCGACTAATGATGGAAGCACATTTCTTTCTAATCAGGGAAACCTTTATAGTAGAACAGTTGGGAGAACTGTATGTCTGTGAGATTGTTCTTTTTCATGGGGTGCCACAAACTAGAGTTTCAAATCTCAATTTTCTCTTTAATTAATTCTTCTATAAAGGTTTACATAAGAATATTAGAACACATATTCTATTATGTATGGGCTTAAATGAAAAGATATATATGTATTCGGAGCATATCATTCAGGTGTTTGAGGATATGCTATGAGAATGTGTGCTATAAATTGGTTGTTCTTGGGAGAAGCACTTGGATTTAGTGGAGTTCACCTATAAAAATAGTTATAAGGAAACTATACAGATGGATTCATATGAGGACCTTTATGGTAGAACTTGTAGATCACATATATGTTTGTTAGAGGTGGTTGGGTTAGAGCTATTGGGATCGAACCTCGTTCAGGAGACATCAGAGAAGGTATAGTTGATTTGGAAATGTTTGGATATGGGTCAGAATAGGCAGAAGTCGTATGCTGATAAATGGAGACAGCCCCTAGAGTTTACATGGGGTGATCATGCATTTATTAGGGTGTCTCCTGGATTGGGTCACCATAGGAAACAATGGTAGGAAAATTTGGTGCCCAGGTTTATAGGACTGTTTGAATTGCTGGAGAGAATCGGGCTGGTGGCATACCAATTATCCCTTCCACATAAATTCATCACTATGCATGATGTTTAAATGTATCTCAACTATTACTGTATCACCACAACACTTATCATGTGATTTATGTGGAATATTTTGACCTTGAGATAGATGCGTCCTTTCAAAACCATCTGATATGTGTTATGGGTCGCATTTAGAAAGTGTTGCGTCAAAAGACTATGCTGTTAGTTCATGTGTTATGGAAACATAGAATTATTCAAGAGGAAAAATGGTGATGGAAAGTATACATGAGGTCTCAAAGCCCCAAATTTTTTGGCTTAGAATGTTAGATAAGTTTGGGAGTGCAACTCAAGGATGAGTTGTTATAATGTGGGGAGATTTTAAGATCCCAGCCTTTTTGGAGTCATCTCAGTCAATTTTTCATGTACGTTTTTAGGATTTTAAGTACCTTTTTGGAGAAGTATCTTGGGGTGATTTTGGGTAAAATTTTGAGCAAAACTAATGGATAATTGGGTGAGCATTGTTTTTGCATGGTTTGAAAAAACTGTGAGGATAAACCATGCCAACAGAGAGGTATTCACGGTTTTTTCATGGTTTGAAAATCTGTGTGACCTGACAGTGCCAACCGTGCAAACCTAGACAAAGGGTTCTGCATGGTTGGCACATGGAATTCCCTAACTATTTATCTCTGCCAAGAAACCATTCATGTGGAATTTAATCTCTGAAAATTCATTTTTAAACCCACCAGATCCCCCGAGACTCCAAGATTTTGATCTTGCCTCAGGCATGAGAAATTCTAGGTGTTCCTAGAGCCTTCTCAATGGATTCCGAGGTGATCCAAACACCATTCTTCGAGATCAAAATCCGGGATTGAAGATCTACTCTCTTCCCAGTAAGTGGATTTCATTTTTTTTTCTCATCTCGTACTTTCCTCTATCTTTCCATGATATTTTCATGTAATATATTCACTATTTCTATCGATCTAAACCTATGAGTTGAGATCTAGATCTAGGATTATGGATCTAGAACTATATTTGAATGATCTTGATATCTTCGATCATAATTTTTGTTTAGGGATTGAGATATGAAGCTTGATCAATAACTTTTTACAGATCGGATTTTGGGGATTTCTTTTGGGATAACATCCATCAATAAACTGTGGTATGTGGTCTAAATAAAACTCGTATAGTCATGAATTGATATGTGAATGTGAGTTTATGAATTTTTAGCTTCTTTGATAAATGAATTCTTAAATTAGAGTAATTAAGAATGAATAATGGACATGTGTTTTCCTTGGTGATTAATTGATAATAAAATCACAGAACAAACAAAGGGGGGTTTCCCATAAAGATATTTTAAAGATTTGTTATGGGTTGAGATATTGTAGTTGAGATATTAAATTGATTCTATTAAGATAATTAATTGGGGGGAATTAATTTTGAATTGATGTTTGGCTATGTCAGATAATCAATTGTGAGAATTAATTATTTTCCATGATGTTTACCGAATATAATTTATTGTGAGAATTAATTATGTGCCATGATGTTGATTAATTATAATTAATTACAAGATTTATTTATGACAAGTTGAGATTTTGATATGTATAATTAATTTTTAATAATTAATTATGGAATGAAAATTTTGTTGGTTGATTAATTAATTGATGAATTGATTAATGGGTTAGGATCTTAGTTAATTTTAGGGTTAACTAATGGCCTTTGAAATTTTTAACTAAACATTGGATTAGTAATGAAATGATGTGGAAAATTCTTTTGAATAAACAAATGATTAAATGGATGAGATTTTTGTGGTGGTAGACATGGAGTTCTAGACTGCTTATGAAGTTGAGACTTGGACATGTTGTTCCTCCCAAATAGCTATCCAAGTTTGATATTATGGCATTCTAGGCATGATTACCTACACAAAATGAGATTATGGGGTTCTAGGCATGAAAACGTACACTGAAAGAGATTTATAGTGATAGGAATGGCAACCTACAATTAGTGAGATGTGGGGTGCTAGGCCTGAAGACCTACACCAAATGATTAATAATAGTGATTGATGATTCAAATGGGAAACATGAATTGAAACTGTGCCTAATGTGATGATTAATGATTAAATGACAATTTGATAAATATTTAAATTATTAATTTTATTTATTGCTTCATTAAATTGCATGCACTGTCTTTTGACTGGACTCATTTTATACGTCGTTGGTTGTGGCCTACTGAGTTGTACTAACACCCTATTTGGGCCACCTGATCATCACCCAAGTATACTATGTTGTTTCAGAACATGACATGGTCAAGGCCCTGGGTTAGGTTGTTGTTTGGGATTATATCATGGGTGAGGGTACTGAACATGGTTTGGGACTCATGGTTTAAGATACCATGCTATTTTATGACATATGAATCTCTTTAATTTTTATTTAAATTCTCAGTTTTGGCCTATTTTGAACTCCTAGTGAGATAATTGGGGGTTTTGGGGATTTTAGGGATTTTTCAGAGCCTAGAGACCATGTTTTAGAAAAGGAATATGGGTTGAATGGTTAGTAAAAACCTTGTCACCCAGGATGAATGGTTTGAGTAAACCATGTGGTTCTTTTCAGAGGCTAGGGGTAGGGCCACACTGATTGAGTAGACCTTCCATCTAGTGGTTCACACCCATACAAGCCACTTGTAGTTTTTAGTAGAGGCTTGCCGCATGTCGTTTTAATGGTTTGTATAACCATTCTCTATGACCATGAAAATGTGGTTCTTGGGTATTGATAGCTGCATGGTTGGTGAATGGTTTGGCCAACCATGCATCGAAACCATATGACCAAGTATATTTCATTAAAATGACCAAATTTCCATTAAAATATCTTATAACCTAAATCTTTATTCCCATCAATCCAATGAATATACTCCTTGGAATTTAAAGAGATTATTGATCCTTTTTCCAATAATTTGTTTCTAATTCTCCATCAAAATTAAGAATCAAATAATGTTCATCTCATTAGACCCACACTAGTATGGTCTATATTCCTATTTATACATTATTATTTTTCTTTTCAATCAAAGGAGTTTTTTCGGTGCATGTTGATATACCCTATTTTTATAGAAATCATACATTCTTCTAATTCATTCCATTCTAGACCAGGCTAGGAGTTGATACTAGATAATTGTTCTACCAAATGTATATGGTAGGTGGTTCATACCTTTCCCATAAAGTTAGTTGTTTTATATAACTTTTTTCACTGTTTAGAATTCTGGATCTTTAGGGTTTCCCCTCATATTAATAGAACTACCTGAATAAATATTATGGGACCTATTTGTTATTCTCATTAGTACCATTATACAATTGGAGGTCATTCACCCCAACATGTGCATCCTTTGATTTTTATTTTTGTATTTTTCTCATTTTTGTATGCCCTTGTTGGGTGTGTGTTAGCTGACCAATTTTAATAGTATCATTAATGATAATTTAATATGTTATTAAATTTTGTGATCACCTTGTTTTACTTGTTCATTTTTATATGATTTTAATAAATTGAATTGAATTCATTGGCGAAGTTTTTTTCATCATTATCATTTTATTGAATTTGATTAAAATGGAGAAATGTTATATATATAAAATGTTGAATGGTTTTGATGAAATAATTAGTTGTGGATGATAATGATTAATGGAACATGATTATGGTAGTGTATGCTAGTGAAATTTATACTCTTTGGATACTAATTCTCTAGGATTCCTTATAAATTTATACTCCATGGATCTTGATAATGGTAGTGGATTGACACCCCATCGGGAATCATTAATTCCTAAAGGGAAACAAAAATTTAGTAATTTATTAATCCTCTGAAAAACTAACTAAATATTTAGTATATGGAATGTTTGAGTGTCAAATCCAGAAGGATGATCCTTATGATATAAATTAATTATCAAATTTAAAATTGAGACTATTTTATTTCTTTAAAGAATTGAAACAAATATAAATATTGATTGGTGTTTGATTCCAAGATAAATACAAGAAATGTTTAGTGAGTTTCATGTTCGTGTACTAGAAATTTAATTGATGATTGATTTAATTACTTTTGGTATTGGAATTGGGTCAACAGGTATCCTTGGTCTTGTTATCCCACCTTAATCCTATGACTGTACTTTTGGAATGGTCATCTACTTAGTTCATTATAAGAAATAGGAAAACCAAAATCATATATAAACGTAACTAACCTAAGTTTTATAATGGTCATATGAAAAATATATTAATCAATTCATGCAATAAAAATAAAAAACCTCATTACCCAGTAATGGTCATGAAATAAAAAAAACAGAGAGATTTGGAATTTAATAAACATTTTGCAACAATCCAAAACATGAAAAATAAATAAAATCCCTAGTATCACATCCCCCTAAAATCACATCACCATACAAAAAGAAAACTACTTTCTCATGCTATGCATAATGATAACGAGAAGTATGGTTACCCATAGAAGAAATGTGGGGAAGAATGGTGGAAATGTGGGACCCTTGGACCGTCAGTCCTTGCTCTGCAACCTCTGCCGGTGTCGCACTTTCTCTAGCTAGACCCAGAGTAATTTGGACGGGTGGATGAGGCTAGTATTTATAGGATTTTCTAATAACTTACCTCACAACATTGAATTTATTTTTCAACATGTCTCCATCTTCATGATATGTAATGGGATTTCACATCATGTAATACAGATATAAATTTTACTTCACATCTGCATGAATCTCACATGAAATCTACTCCTAAATATATCTTGAAAAAATGTCACATAATGTAATAAGGTTACATGATGTGTAATTTTATTTCATGGATTTTAATCAACTCATGACTTTTTCTCCATGGAAAAACTCTTTTAAAAATTCCATGATGTCTAATGACAATACATGACGTGTGATCAGCATGTTCTAGTTTTCTATATCTATATCATCTTTAAAAATCTCATGTCGCACTGTGAGTGAATAAAGTAGATAGAAGGGTCATTTATCTCATAAATTCACCCATTTTTCATTTATTTTTCATAAATCTTTTGTTCATAGCATAAACATAAAATAAGACAAATTGTTCCCAACATGGTAAGATTCATTAATTAAATACGCAAATAAATGCATTAAAACACTCTAAAATATCATCATGAAATACACTTATCATGGATTATAATGAAATTTCTACTCCATGGATCATTATTTCATAAGATTATTTGTGAATTTTTACCCTTTTGATATGGATTTCTTGGTCTTCCTTTGGACATGCTTTGTGGAAATGCTCATTGCACTCAGCCCAAGTCATTACGATGTCTCCATTTGTATTCCTTATTTACTCAATAAGGATGAACGAGTCTTTTATACCTTTGATATAGCCATTTTATTCCTAAAGCATGATTACATAGCCTGGCCATTTTTTATATTTTTTAAGTTTTATTATTATCCTATGTTTATGGGTTCTTGAAAATTGTTTATATAGAACCATGTTTTGATGGATAGGATCACATCTACATTAACAATTTACCTCTTGTTACTATTATTCCTATGATATACTGAACACTACTACTATTTGTTTTATATAAACTTGAAATGTTATATACACTATTTGTGGTGGCCTACTATGTGTTATCTCACACCCTATTCAGCCTAGTGTTGGGTACCCAGACATAATTCATAGATATAGGTTGGGACTAGGGAAAGTGACCACTGTACAATGGTTGAATTGATCATTAATTAAGAGTATGGGAGAACGGGACTAAGCAATGCTCATAATTCTAGGCGAAGATATGTCCTTTTTAAATTTTTGTATTTAGATACATGTATTTTACTGGTATGATTTATTCAATATATTTCTATCAATTTTCAATAAAAACATTACATGATCATCATATAGTACATGATAGTAATTTTGGTCTTATTTATTGGTACAGTATCCTGGATGTTATTATATTTATTCATTTATATTATTCTTATACATATTTATTCATCTTCTATGCCACCGAATTAATCTAAAGTTAATTTATTTTAGCACCACTGTATCACTATATACCTTATTTGATAGTTGTAAGCCTTTAGCATATGGGGAGATTCTCTAGAGGCCATGTGATACATCGGATTTGGGCATCGTTTAGGGGTTCTTGGGTCAAGATGTTACCAAGTGGCATCATAGAATTTTCTTTTCAAGATTTACTATTTTAATGAAATATACTACATATTAATGTTGTAATGTAACTTTTTAATTATCTATACCTAGGAGTATTTAACCCATGTATATGAAAAAGAAAATTTTCTTGGAATATAATTTTTTTTGTTTTCCCTATTATAGTTGATTTGATTCCACCATTGGTTGATGCACTTGATGTTTTATGTTCCTTATGATTGTGTATTTTACTATTGCATGATGATATATGGGTATTCTATCTCATTCATTATTTCAGAACCACATGAGACACACATTCCATGAATTATTCCATTATATATAGGTTAAATTTGCTTGACTGTATGTCATTTACTATGTCTATATTGAGTAATAAACTTTTTGTTGGATAAATGATAAATGAAGGGAATTGAGAAACATGATTCATACATAGATTTCATTCCATAACATAAATAGTGTTTTCCTACTAAGGATAAGGGAACCAACTTAAGCAATCAATTATGAAACACTGAGTCATGAACCATTGGTCGTATGGAATAACACGTGTTATGGTTTGGATTAAATGGGCACAACACTTTGATTTATAATGTGTAAGAGCCCTAATGAATCGTAATTGTGGAACATTTTTTTCAACCATTTAAATTGAATTATAATATAAATATTATTTTAAATGAAATTGAAATTGTTAAATAGATAACATGACCTTGACTCGGCTTTAGAGTGGGAATTTGGAAGTTTATCTGGTATTCGTTAGTATCATTTTTATTTCCCAGTCAAATATTTAAGAGCATGAAGAGGGGTAAAAAGATTTTATTTTAAGGATTAGATCAATACTATTATATTATATTTGTGATATTGTCGCTACTTGAATATTTTCTGAGGCATCTATTTGGCATTATAGAGGCATTCCACCACTGTGGAATCCAGTTGTGTGCCAGGAGGGTGGAGAAGACCATGTGTTGGATGTGGAGGGCCACAAGCTTCCAGTAGAAACCCCAATATTATGTCTTTTTGACCTAATAGTATTTTTGGATATCTGTATTGACACCCAATTCCAATAGAGTCTCATTCCCTTCATAGAGACCATTCAGGGATCCCCACAGCCTGCCTAGTCTATGGAAGACCTAACCCATGTGTTCTAGCAGAAGAATCCCCCCATGTTTTCGAGAGATGGTGGTCCAAAGGCTGTGAATATATTTCATGAGACTATAATTTATATCTTTTACCATATAGATACACCTTCGTGGGGGATATTGAACCTTATGACATGTATTCATCAAGGAGAATATAATCACTAGTGGGAGGTTTTGAGCCAGGATGATGTTCTTTGAGATACAATTTGGAGGATATCTAAACATGGTTTTATGATTACTTCTTTCATGATACCATAGGAGATAAAAGTATAGTGATTTTATTCATCTAGAGTAGGGAGATATGATTGTTCTATAATGTTTGGAATGATTTACAGAGCTATATTATTTTATGACAACTTATCTTGTTGATGAGCCATCGAGGGAAAGATACTTCATGGAAGGTCTTTGTCACACTATTTGATCATAGTTCAAAATGTTTTAGTTGACTAATATTATAGAGATAATTAACCAGAAACATATTACTAAAAATAACCCAATGGAATCTTGGGGTGTAGAGAAGGGTTGTTCAACCTCTTGACATAGTGGTTCGATGTATGGTGGAATAAATCAACATTTTGAGGTTTTTCATGAGGGTAATAGTATCTAGAGTGTGAGTTATATTAATTATGTCTTCTATAATTAGTGTGGGATATAGGGAAATATGAGGATTCAATGTAACAAAGATTCAGTTTAGTTCTAAGTATACAGAAGGATGGTCCTTGTACAACAATTTTGAAGGGCCTTCCCCTCAGAGGTCGGTTGAAGTGGATCAACTTTGACTCTATGTTCAGAAGTGGGATTCATAAAATTGTGTTAGGATGGGATTAAGAGTAGTATCTGTGATTTTGGATGACATGGTGGTCATGTATGACATATCCATACACTATTTGTTCTCTAATAGTAGAGTGGGCATGCTCCGAGTAGTGAGGTTGTTTCATATGTCCATGATTCAAGCCGGATATATTATATACAGCCAACACATGTGGAGAATAGTTTCTAGATATCTACAATTATTGGTAAAATATTAGTAGTCTCTACTCTAGTATCTGGTCTGTTTGACACTATTACACCTCATTCTGTCATATCTTTACCTATTGTGCTGAGACTTAGTTTCATTGTTTTGTTTTAAAATGGTGTTATGTTGCTTTCCACTTTATTGTGAATCATATTGGAGGATGTAAGATAGTAAATGGAGTTCCCCCTTGAGGTATTTGGGTTTCACTTCATGTGTTATATTTTTTACCTCTATATGATAGGGTTTTATGTCATACTGAGGATGTACTAGAAACTTTATTATTACTCCTATGTCAATAGTTATCACTGAAGGGTGACCATCACATCAACATTGGGTGGTGTTTTTATTAACATTGGAGAATGGGATGTCCTATATTGTTGTTCTAAACCAAATAATTGTGGGATATGTGGGATGATATCCTAGAATTTAGTTTATATCTGGATGATCTAGAAATAGATCATGCAGATTTCTCTCCAGCTGTTGATCATTTCCGGGATATCTCCCCTGAAAAATTTTCTAGTTTACCTCCTAAGAGATTTGTGGATATGTATATTGATATAGTTTATGAGTTTCATCGATATCCATTCTTACTTATATAATTTTTATGATACTGTTGCAGGGGTTCAGACGGTAGTTAAAGGACTTGGTAGAAAATGGGTTTTTCTTAAACAATACTTCTTCACGTGTTTCACCAATTTTTCTTAAGGAATATGGAACTATTTGGATATATGTGCATTACATAAAATTGAAAAATTTTATATTTATGAAATTTTATCCATTTACATAGATATATTACCTATTCAAGAAGATATTAGGAGCTCATGTTTTCCCAAACATTGATATGAGTTTGGTTTTTCACCAGGTACGTGTTCAACCGGCAGACATACATCATACAACATTTCATAGCTGGTATGCTTTATATTAGTATCTAGTTATGTAATTTGGTATAAAAAATACCTGAGTAGTATTCATGCAACTAATTAACAATTTTTTCATCCTTATATAGATTTTTTTGTGGTCGTATTCATGGATGATATCTAGGTGTATTCTCACAATCAACACAACCATGCTAAAAATATTGAGATCATTTTGGATATAATGCGAGAGTATAAGTTATATGATAACATAACTCAGAGAACTTTTGGAAGGATAATATTAAATTCATGTGTTATATTATCTCAGATATAGTAGTATAAGTTGACCCATAGACGGTTAGATATATAGCTTCCTAGGAGCATCCCAATAACATCTCTGTCATAAAGAGTTTCATGGGGAAAGCGTGATATTATAGGAATTTCATACATGAAATATAATGGTTAGAAGAACCACATAAAATATTAAATATGAAGGGAATTTTTATTTTATTGTAAGATACAATTGATACAACCTTTTAGAAGCTAAAAGGGAGACTAACTTCAGTACCGATTCTGGCCCTTCCATATTTCGGAAGCGGTTACACTTTGTGTTGTGATGCATTAGGTATCCGGATAAGAGTAGTTATAATGCTATAGGAATGATTCATGGTGTATGGGTATATTAATTTCATTCTATGTGAGAGGTATTTTTTAATTAACAATATTGAGTTAGCATCTATTGTTCATGCCTTTTGTTTTTTGGGGCATTATTTATTGGGAGATAATTCTTTGGTTTACACAGACCCCAAAATCCTCTAGAATATATTTACATTGTGTGACATGAACCTTAGGAAATAAATATGAGTGAAAAACTATAGTATTTCGATTTTGATCTTATCTACATTCCAATAATGGGGAATACAGTTTTCGATGCCCTAAGCAGAAGGACTCTGATACAGGTTGTTCCAGAGCCCCGTAGTGATTAGCGACATATGGACTTATTTTCAAAGATTCACATGGACGCGCGGGATAGTCTAGGCCATACATTACTCTTATCCAACATAGTGAAATAATAAATTCTAGATAGAGTTAGGATTATATATTTAAATAATGATTAGGTCCTAGTACAATGGAAGAGTGTGGTAGGTGAGATCTGTTATGAATCATGAGGTTGCTAGTTTTATCACAATGCCTTGCACCTATGAGCAGGTGTAGTTAGAACACCAAAAACCAGATTTTATTTTATGAAATTTACCAATTCTGAAGAGGGAATGAGAAGATATTGTGATGGATTCATGAATAGATTACCAAGTTCACCTAGAAGTATTGATGCAGTGATGTTTATTGTGGCCAGGCTCACAAAGGTGTCTCTATTCATACCGATTTGGGAGACCTTTCCAGATGATGACATTAGAGACTATATATATGTGATATTGTGTTCCTTTTTGAGGTTTATCATAATGTGGTATGGTATATGGATACTCATTTTACACCTTGACCCTGGTAGGGGTTTCAG
The DNA here is from genome assembly GCA_963277665.1 of Viscum album. Taxonomy (NCBI): domain Eukaryota; kingdom Viridiplantae; phylum Streptophyta; class Magnoliopsida; order Santalales; family Viscaceae; genus Viscum; species Viscum album. The sequence continues at coordinate 794,369,623 of OY728156.1, read as the reverse complement.
ATGTCATTGGGTACACAGGTTCTTCTGAGAATGAAAAACCACTATCGAACTGATTTTTAGTCAATGAACACTAAATAAGCTCAATAAGACATTCTTGGATCACGTTTCCTTGATTTCGATGGATCTTGGGAGGGTCATATACCTCTGGTTGAATTTTTTTACAATAATATATATTAGGAAACATTATATATGACACTTTATAAGGCTTTGTAAAGTAGGGAATGATGATCACCTTTGTTCTAGTTAAAGGCATGAGAGGTAGTTCTTTTCAAAAATCATATTTGGTAGGAGACTTCATGGTAGGTCTATTAGATTATAAATTGGATGAAAATTGTATATTCTAGATATAAATATTACAATGATTTCCATCAACGACCTCTAGAGTTTTATATTAGGTATCATCTAATTTTCCATATCTCATCAAGGCAAGGACATATATAGATTAGTAGATATGAAAATCTTTCACCATGATATGTTAGGACTTCTGAAATTCTAGAGAGAGTCGGGATGGTATCCTATAGGATTCAGTTTCCTTAGAGGTGCTTATCCTTGCACAACATCTTCCATGTATCTCATCTACACTGTTATCACTCAAACCCATCACATACTCTTTAGAAAGATAATGTTGAGATCTAGGTAGATGAACCCTTCAAGTTTCTTCTTATACATATTTTTTACAGGGTCATGAAGGCTATCAATGAAAGGTTTGTTACTATAGTATGGTTGCAATGGTATAATGGTCATGAATATGATGATACTTGGGAGTAGAAGGCCAATGTACATTCTTAGTGGATAATGTTATTGTTAGGTGATTCTTGAACACCCTTAGAAGGGAAATTCGGGCATGAATTTCCTTAAGTGGGAAGATTTTAAGTTCCTATAATTTTCAATTAACTATGAATCTCTTTAATTTTAGTTTAAATGATTTTTTTGAACTAGTATCAATTAATAATGAGATCATGGGGGTTTTGTGGTTCTTCAGGGCCTATTTGTTGCTTGGAAGTATGGTTTTTGAAAAATACAACTGGGTAGTAAGGTTAGTAGATACTGTGTGACTCAAGATGCATGGTTTGAGTAAACATTGTGGGGGTGTTTCAATGTCCACATTAGGGCCACATGGTTTGAGGAATTTCTACATCCAGGGGCGCAAACCTGTTCAAGCCACCTGTAATTTTTAACAGAGCCCGATAACATGTTTGGTACACGGTTTATCTATCTTTTCCCCATGACATTGAGATGGTGGCTATTGGATAGTTATGGGCACATGATTGGTGTACGGTTTGTCCAACTGTGTGTAAAAACCATTAAACCCATTATTTATGGGTAAAATTTACAAATTTCACTTAAAATATGTTATAAATTAAATCCAGTTTCCATTCCTTTTAGTAGAGATCCTCCTTGTCATTTGGAGAGCTTCTTGAGAATTTCTCTTTAGACTTGATCCTGATTTTCCATAATAACTCAAACTTGAACATCATTAAACTCATTGGATGTATGGTGGTATGTTATATGTTCCCCTTATGTCATTCATAGTTATCAATTATATCGATTGAGTTATTTTGGTCTAAGTAAATATGCCCTATTTCATGGTTAATCAGTTATTCTTCTGATTTCTTCCAGTTCGGATTGTGTTAGTAGTCGATACTAACATGTGTTCTACCATAGGTTTATGATAGGTGTTATATATATTTATATGATAATTTTTTATTTATATATCTTTTTTTCATTTTTCCGCAAGTTGTACCTTCCTATGTTTCCCTAAAATTAATAGTACACCTTGAATAGCCTATTTGGGACCTGTTTAGGATGACCACAAGTACCATTATATGGTACGATGTCATTATCCTCAATCTATTCAACCTTTGAGGTGTATTTATTTATTTTTCACTTGTTTTACTACCCCATTGGCTGTGTTTGACCTCTCCAATTATAGTTGGAGTCTTAATGATAATTTAAGGAGTTTTTTAAGGTTGTGAGAACATTGTTTTACCTATTAATTTTTTTATTACATGAATGAATTGAATTGAATTGATAGGAGAATTTTGTCTACTTCTTATTCATGTCATGGTGATGTAATTAATATTTTCAGAACTTATTATATACTCCCTTTACTGATTTTATATGAAATGTGAATAATTTTTCGAAAATATTAATGTTTAAATATTGAATATAATTTTAGTTCACTATTTTAATTCATCCAGATTCAAGTCTGTTTAATGTTTTAATAATAACTATGACCCTACTAATAAAAATTTCATGATTCTTGTTTTGTTGGGATACATACTAAAATTCCAACATTTCATTATATGGAACTATTGTCCAAATCATCCATTTGGAGTGTCAAATGGTCCACACAAGAAGACCCAAATAAACTGTGAAAAAACTCGACCAGCCATGATGATTGAGTTACTAGTCTAAATACCGATGCCCAAATTTTCTGACACTCCTTCATATGTTCTTGATTATCCAAAATAATCAAGGATAAAAATTTGAATTTCTAAATACACGAACAAACGTCCCAACTAATGCTTTAAAGTCCATCCCACCATTTTGGAAGGAAATTAAACTAATGACATTATTCTTGACATAGCTCATGATATAATCATAAAACAAGATGAGATTTTGTAGTGTCAAATAGAAGATATAGTTTTATGACTTGGTGAATAAAGTTTTCCGATTTGAAATCATCTTCTTATTGATAAACCCATTCACATTTCGTCCATCTAAAAAGTATAGATTGAAATGGGGAAATTAACAAAGTTTAAGAAAATAGTCATAACATTGGATCCATAAGTCTAAATGCCTCCATATTTTATTATTAGTCAGAAAACAGTATTACCTACAACTTTTTATAAGGGGATATTTCGAAATTAATTTGTCTTGATGTCCAAATGGTCGATCCAAGTGGAGGAATAGTTTTGGAATGCAAACAGTCCTCCACCATGGGCTATAAATACATTCCCTCCTCTCCTTTCAAAGGGGTTGGAATTTAAGAAGATAGGATCATACATTGGAACGACCAAATCCTTGAAAAAGTCTTGGGAGGACCTTCCATACTCATGTTTTCACTTGATATACCTTTCTTCCTCTCTTTGATTTCATTAAATTTTGTGCTTTTCATCATTAGTAATCTTGTATGTTTTTGTTTTGTAATTATATTTTAATGCCAGTTTCTTATTCATATTATGTTTTAATCATACAACCTATGTTCTTAAAAATTATTTATCTTAAAATATTCTAAATCAAGATGAAAACCCTTCCCTTATTTTTCTTCCTCAATCAATCGAAATTCTATTTTTAATTCTCATCTCCGTTGGTATATTTGTGTTCAGCGCCCAATGTTGTTCTTATCCCATTATTTTTCTTCTCTTATTAACTCATCATCATACACATAATAAAACAAATTTCTAATCATCTTAATGGATGATTAAATCTATCATTGGGGTGAGTCAAAATTTAGGGATGTTAAGTGATTGTGAGTATTTTCTCGATGTGTAATATTTAATTTAACATTGTGTATTTTGGACTTAACATGTCATGTATTAATGAAATATTTTGTTTAATGTATGGATTCATTGGATTATTGGAACCAGAAGTTCACTACCACAGTCAAGTACTGATTGAGATTATAATCGTAGTTAAGTTAAGACTTGGATTAAAACCTTACCACTTCGGAATTCCAATCAACTTCAACTTATGACATAAGTGTTAATTTAATGCAATATAAAACAGGGATCAAGTATATCACAAGCTTAACTACCTAATTATGAACTCACTCCAATATTTATCAATTTTTTAAATAAAACTTAATAAAGAAATAATTTCATAAGCTCTACAAACAAAACCCCCAATAAGAATACAATCAACTAAAAACAGTTGACTATTAAAAGTATCATCGCCAAGGATTTGACCCGAGTGAAGCTATGCACATTAGCAGAGAACCAGAACCTTGAATGGTTGATAGGAGACAATCAAACGTGCTTTCATATGGAATCTTTTTTGGATATGGTTCTTTAATTAGTTATTAGATTCGGGTTATTGTAAAAAAAGAAAAAATTAGAAAAAAATTAAAAAAAAACCCAAAGAAAAACCCATCTTCCACTTTCTTCCAAAATCTCTCTGAATGCCCCGTAGCCTCCTAAAAAATCTCTTAGATTTGTTTGACCCTGAAATTGATCAAAAACTTCACCAACATAAGAGGAACATTAGTGATAATAAAATAATTCGAGATCCATTCCATGTTCAACCTGTTGAATTAGAAATGGCCGATCCTATGGAAAAACACTAAAAGAACTTGCTACCCCTTATATGAATTACCAACCTCTTGGTATTCAATATCCAAACATAGAGGCTGACTTCAAACTCTAATTTGGTTTGATTCATATTTTTCCTTATTTCCATGGGCTAGTAGGTGAGGATCCACATCTCCTCCTTAAAGAGTTCTAAGTGGTGTGCTCTACCATGAATCCTCAAGGGGTTTCTGAGGAACAGATCAAACTCCAAGAATTACATTTCTACCTAGATAACACTGCTAAGTCATGGATATAACACCTTCCTCCTAGTTCCATAACCACATTGAATGACATGAAGAGAATCTTCTTAGATAAATTATTTCCTTTTTCTCGTACTACTTCTATCCAAAAGGAAATAAGTGGTATTCATTAATTCCCAAATGAATCACTCCATGAATACTGGGAGAGGTTTGAAAAGCTTATAGAAACCTTCCCACATCACCAAATCCCTGATCAAATCTTGAACCAATACTTATATGAGGGGTTATTGTAAATGGAGAGAACTGTCATTGATTCTGTAAGTGGCAGTGCTCTTGTTGATAAAACTCATGTAGCTAAAAGAGAGATATCATAAGTAACATGGCCGGAAACACACAAAAATTACATATTCAAGCACATTATCATTTCAAAAAATCCCAAGAGAATCAATTTATAGAGCCCTATAAGATTACCAAGTGGATGAGTGCACTTACTGGTCTTGTGAGACAACTCATTATGGCTGCCAAAGCCCCAACCTAATCTTCCCCTTAATCTCTATTCCCTGGACCTATCAAGAACTATGGAATCTGCATCTCCCCATCTCATTTAACAGACACCTATCCACAAATTAAAGATGAACCATCTGATTCATCTGGACCAATGGAGCTCAATGGAGAATATGCTCAGCGGAAACCCAACACCCAACAATTTGGTCATTTTGTTAGAAACTTTAACCAACCCCACTCTGAGCCCTTCTCTTCTACCTATAACCCTAACTTGAGATATGGGAATCCCATTTACCATCCCCCTAAATACCCTCATCAAACCCCAAACAAACTCCAATATGGTCAAGGGGGTGGTAACTTCCATCAACCTTATCCTTTTGTTCCTCAACCTCAAAGAAATAATCCTCCACCTGGATTCCACTATCCTAGTGAGCCTTCCCAATTACCAGACCAATACAATCGCATTCCAAAGAACCAAAATCAAGGTAATCTCAATCTAGGACAAGCCTCTTCTTCCATTAAACCATGGGAAAGTGTAGTAGAAGATCTATCCTCTTTCACCTGTTCAATCCTAAAAAATATTGAAACCCAAATTGGTCACCTTGCATCCCACTTGAGATAGAAACAATAATCAAATTCTTCCCAACTATCAGCTCAACCATTACCCAACGCCAAGGGTAATGTAATTGAAATTTCACTTAGGTCAGGGAAGAAAATTTCTATGCCTCAAGATAAATTCTCTAACCCATCATTGAATGTTGGCCTAGAAAATGAAAACAGAAAAAAAACATAAAAAAGAATCTAAATCCATTCCCTTACCTCCTTCCATTCCAATAAGGAACCCATTTCCTTTTCCCCAAGGCATTTAGAAGTAAGAGAATTCCATTGAACCTAATCCTGAAATGCTCGACTTGTTTAGATGTGTTGAAGTCAACATTCCCCTCTTAGATTCCAAAAAACAAATCCCTAAGTATGCCATGTTTCTCAGGGAGTTGAATACCTCTAAGAGGAAACGTAGGACCTTAAAAAATGTTTCCACCTAACAGTCTATTCCCATAAAATGAAAAGATCTAGGCACCATTACAGTTCCATGCCAAATTGGAAGATCCATCTTTGATGACGCACGCATAGACTAAGGAGACTCAATTAATGTCATTCCCAAATTCATCTTCTCCAACCGTGGTCTAGGTCCCTTACATCAAACTGGTGTTTTCATTCAATTGGACAACTGAATCACTGCTAGTTCTGAGGGTATAATTGAGGATGTCCTTGTTCATGTCAATGATTTTATCTTCCCTGCTGATTTCTTTGTCCTTCACATGGAAGGTGAGACGAACTCTTCTTGATATCCCTTAATTCTAGGAAAACAATTTCTAATGACAGCAAGAACCAAGATTGATGTCCATTCAGGAATCCTATCCATGGAATTTGGTGACCAACTGGTCATGTTCAACATTTTCTAAGCTATGAGATACCCATATGAGGATCACTCTGTATTCTCAATCCATGCTTCTAAGGTCACTTCTAAGAGTCAATTGAACACCAATCCATCATGTTCTTCATGTTCTAATGACAAAGGATCTTGTGAAATCTGCATAATGATTAACCAATTTATAAATTTGGATGTTGATGTTGACCTCTCATACATAGACCCCATCAATCTAGAGGAACTTGTAAACTCTCTTGAATACCACATCAACTCTGATATCTACTGCTCTACCTTAGACAATATTAAGGAAAATGAATCTGAAGCAACAGAAATTCCTTCCTCCATTCCTAAGTTGTCTAACCCACAAATAACATATGATACTGATCTAAAACCTATTTCTGAACACCTAAAATATACATTCCTTTTCCATGATCACTTTTATCATTTCATTTTTTTGATTCACTTACTGAAATTAAGGATTCCAAACTTGTTCATGTGTTAGGGGAAAACAAAAAGGCCTTAGGTTGGACCCTATATGACATACCATAAATCAACCTTCCTCTTTTCATGCATCACATCCATCATAATGAATCATCTGAACCAATTAGACAACCAAAAAGAAGACTCAATCCACTCATACTTGAGGTAGTTAGGGAAGAGATCACCACACTTTTTTAAGCTGGAATTATCTACCCAATTTATGAAAGTGAATGGGTTAGTCTTATTCAAGTTGTACCTAAGAAAGGTAGAATAACTGTTTTCACAAAAGAACATGGTGAGGTGGCCACAACTCAAGTGAAAAAGAAATGGCGTGTGTGCATTGATTAACAAAAATTGAATGTTGAAACACAAAAATATCACTACCCTCTTCTATTCCTTGATCAAATGATAGAACGATTAGTTGAAAAGTTACACTATTGCTTTCTGGATGGATACAATGGCTACTTCCAAATCTCAATCGCACCTCAGGACCAAGAAAAGACTACTTTCACATTCCCCTTTGGAACATATGCATATAGGAGAATGCCATTTGGCATTTGCAATGACCCTATAACATTACAAAGATGTATGATGAGTATCTTTTCTGAATTGATTGAACACTGCATAGAGGTATTAATGGATGACTTTACCATTTATGATGTTTCATTTGAATCTTTCTTGAATTCACTCTCTCTAGTCCTTCAAAAGTGTGTCAAGTGTAACCTTATGTTAAATTTTGAAAAATGTCACTTCATGGATGAAAATGGGATTGTTCTAGGGAAAATAGTTTCAAAATATGGTATTGAAGTCGATCCTACCAAAATTGAAGTGATCCAATCACTTCCATATCTCTCATCTATTCGAGATATTCATTCCATCCTCGGTCATGCTGGTTTCTATCGGTGATTCATCTATAACTTCAGTCGTATTTACCTCACACTCACTCGGTTTCTGCAAAATTAAGTCACTTTCCATTTTGACAAGGTTTACAAGATATCATTCATTGAACTCAAAATTTCTCTTACATCTTCCCCAATAATCCAACCCCCATATTGGTGATTACCCTTTGAGTTGATGGGTGATGCTTCTGATAGGGCCATTGGGGCCATTCTTGGCCAAATAAGAGAATAAATTCTTTATGTCATCTATTATGCCTCAAAAACATTAGATGAAACTCAATCTCACTACACTATCACTGAAAATGAAATTTTAGCAGTGGTTTTGGCCTTAGATAAATTTTGGCCCTATCTCTTAGGTTCCAAAATCATCGTCTTTATAGACTATTCTGCTATAAAATTCTTACTTAAGAAAAGTGATGCCAAACCAAGGCTAATAATATGGATATTAATGATCCAAGAGTTTGACCTTGAAATCAAAGATATAACATGAAAAGAAAACCATGTTTCTGATCACTTGAGTATAATTTGTAACTCTTCTCATTCTAAAATAATTGATCCAAAATTTCCAACTGAGCACCTTTCATCACTCACACCAAAAATACCATGGTTTTCCCCAATTGTAAATTACTTGGTTTCTGGTGTTTGTCCTGAATTTTTTTTAAAAGAACAAAAAATGAATTTGAAAAGTTATTCAAAATACTATTTTTGGGAAGAAAATAAAATTTGGTAGACTGGGGTGTACATGGTGATTATGAGATTTGTTGATGAAAATGAACATTCTTTCATCTAAGAATCTTGTCACTCAATGCCTGGTGGTGGCCATTTTGGACCACAAAATAACTCATGAAAGGTCCTACAGTCTATATTCTTCTTGACTTCACTCTTCAAGGACTCACATGATCTTTTTCAATCATGTCCCACTTGCCAAAGGTTTGGAAAAACTTCAAAGAGAAATTAAATTCCCCAAAAGCCTTTAATTTTCTATGAGATATTTAGTATTTAGATAATATATTTCATGGGACCATTCCCCCTTCCAATGGATTCTCATACATTCTTCTTGTGGTTGATTATGTTTCAAGGTGGGTCGAGGCCAAACCCACTAGAAAGGATGATTCAAATACTGTTAGTGAGTTCCTAAAGACATACATATTCCACTGATTTGGCACACCACGTGCCTTGATAAGTGAATTATGAAACCCATTTTTGTAAAAGAACAATAGAATCTCTTTTGAAAAATAATGGTGTTGTACCTGAAACTACAACTACATATCCCTCATAGAAAAATGGAATTGCTGAACTTTCTAATAGAGAAGTGAAAAGAGTGCTTGAGAGAATTATAAAACCCACCAGAAACGACTGGACAAAAAGACTTGGTGATGGAATTTGGCATTATCAAAATGCTTATAATACATCCCTTGGAATGTATTCTTTTAGGATAGTTTTTGGTAAAGCATGTCATTTTCCAATGGAAATCCAACATTAGTAATTTTGGGCTGTTAAAACCTATAATTTTGATTGTGAAAAATCAGGTGAAGAAATATTGTTTCAATTGGATGAACTGGAGGAGCTTTAACTTGAATCCTAAGAGAATTCCAATCTGTATAAAGAAAAGGCTAAGGTACTCCATGAAAAACACATCCAAAGAAAGTTATTCCATGAAGGTGAAAAGGTATTGCATTTCATCTCTTGATTATGGCTTCACCCATGTAAACCTAATTCTCGTTGGGAAGGTCCTATTTTTTGTTTCACATGTTACCCATTTGGTGCAGTGCATGTACAAGCACCATCTTCCAAAATTAAATTCACGGTTAATGGAAATCAGTTAAATAATTTCTATGAGAGGATGCACAATCCTGGAACAACATCAACTTCCACTGGATCCCTAAATTCTACAGTGGACCTAGCACTGGATAGAGATAAAAACCCACATAATCCAAATCAAGGTGAACCTCTTTACCTTTAACTCCTTTTCTCTATCTCTCTCCATTTATTTATCATCCTCTCCCATTATCATTTTGTTCTTTTCCACTTTCCTCATCACTTTTTTTTTATTTTTTATATACTCTTTCTCTTTTCTATGGGTGTGTAATTTAAAAACACTAAAAAAACATTTAAAAAACCAAATGAGTCGTACTTACTAACCATCAAGTTTTGATATTTTGTCCAACCATTTTGGGGAGTCAAAATACATGGTTTCATCTAAAAAATCTTGTCTTTTCATCATATATTTGGATAATGAATATTGTGTCAAACCCTACAAATTTTGAATGCTCAATTTCTAATTTGGAAAATGATTTTCCCCAACCATGAGGAAAAAAATTAGCTTTCATGCTAAGGCCACCTATAGTAATATTTTCAAAATGTGTGTTTTTCACCCCCATTTGTGAGTATTGAGTTTGTGGACATTCTAGATGAATTTCCTACGTTGGTGTGCATTAAAATGATAGATCCATTTTCTGAACCACATGGGAACCAAAATATCCAAATAGCCTCCCATTTCACTTACATTAATCCTTCTTTTGAAATCCCCTTAGAACCTATGAAATCCTTTTCTTTGATAGCCACATTAAAATACCAATACCTTTTCCCACCCAATATCAACATGGTTTTTTATTGCATAATTTTTTTAAATTTAAGTGTGGGGGGAATGAATTTCATTTTGGGTACCCTTTGTTGATTTCACCATGTTATCATATGATTGAGGGAAAGAATAAATTTTAGTGTGGGGGTGAGGTTGTCATTCGGTGTGTTTTTGGGAATGTAATTTACTTTCGTTTATGTAATTTTGTAAATGTTATTGACAAATGTTCAAAGAAATAAATAAAATCCAAAAAAATCCAAAAAAACAAAAAAAAGGGGGTTATGTCTTGGGTAGGTCAAAATCAATCTTCCTAAACCTTTGATCTTGTTATAACTATTAAAATTAGTATCGTGAGAAGATAAATCATGGGATTGGATATGAGTGTGAGATCTTTTTCAAGTTCAACATTTGAAAAAAAAATAACAAAAGAAAATAAAAACAAGAACACTTGTGTCATTTGGAGATGTTTTTTGTTTTTTAAATATTTCATCTTCTCATCCCCTTCAAATTTTGTTCGTATAATATGTATTTCTTCACACAATAATTCCCTTATAAATAGGTTTTTTCATTTCTTTCCATGTTTCATTTAAAAAAAATTGTGCATTGTTTTACCCATGTTGGTGTTTTACCCCTCTTCTTCTCTCTCATGGACATTAGATTCCAACCGTACCATAGCCACAAAAAAACACCTTAAAATACCACTTTATTATTGTTCATTTTAAGATAGGTATTGGTAGATGAGATATCTTACAAACTCTGATATTTTCACTTTTGGTTAGTGAATGAGTGAAGCTCCATAAATTAATTTTATCATCTTTAGAGGAGTAAGTATTGTGTGCCACTATTTTACATTTCTAAATTTGATCATGAAAAACTGAATTATTTTCGAAACATTTTTTATGTAGAAAATTGTGGTGTAATTAGATATGGATTAGTGAAATTTTCTAAACCTCTTTTGAGTGGGGAAAAAATTAATATTTCATGGTGAGAGAAAATGATTTTTTTCATGGTTTTATATTTTTTGTACATGAGGACATTCACAAGATTAAGTGTGGAGGAGTTGATGTTATTAATATTTTAATAACATATTATATACTCCATTTACTGATTTTATATTAAATGTGCCTAATTTTTGTGAAATATTAATATTTAAATAATAAATATAATTTTAGATCACTATTTGAATTCGTCCAGATTCATTTCTGTTTGATGTTTTACTAATAACTCTCACAATACTTATCCAAATTTCATGATTGTTATTTTTTAGGGTTCCTTAAGAAAATTAAAACATTTAATTAGGAATAACCATTAGCCAAACCATCCATTTGGAGGGTAATATGGTCCACACAAGAAAACCCAAAGAAACTGTGAAGAAACTGAACCAGCCATGATGATTGAGTTACTGGTCTAAATCCTGAATCCAAAATTTAATGAAACACCACCATAGGTTTTTGATTAGACAAAAATATGATTGATAAACTTTTAGGGACCAAATAGACGATCTAGGGGCCCAACTGATGCTTTGAAGTCCAACCTACCATTCTGGACGGAAATTAAAATTTGGACACTAATCATGACATAGCTCGGGCTGTATTCATCAAATCAAGCATATATATTTCAACATGAAATAGGAGATATATATGGACGACTTTTTATAAGAATGTGTTCATATTTGAATTCATATTCATATTGATAAACTCATTCACATTTATGCCTTCTAAAAAGAATTGATTGTAATGGACAGATTAACATTGTTTAATCAAAGATCCATAACTTTGGTTCCATAAGTCCAAATTCCTCAAAATAATGGGATTAGTAGGATAAAATTATTATATACAACTTTATATAAATAAATATACCGATATTCAGCTCTATGGATGTCAAAAAAGTCGATCCAATTGGAGAGGTAGTTTTGGAATACAAATAGTCCACCACCTTAGGCTATAAATAAATCCCATCCTCTCCTTTCGAAGGGGTTGGAATTTCAGAAGAGAAGAGAATACATTGGCACTACCAAAGCCTTTACAGAGGCTTAGTGGGACCTTCCATTCTCATGTTTTCACTTGAGATACCTTTCCTCCTCTCTTTGATTTCATTTACTTTTGTGCTTTTCTTCATTTTTAATCTTGTAAGTTTTTGTTTTGTAATTATATTTTAATGCATGTTTTTTCACATATTATGTTTTAATAATCCAGACTATATTCTTAAATATTAATTCTCTTAATTTTTTTTAAATCTAGATGAGAAATATTCCCTTATTTTTCTTCCACATTCAATCGAAATTATAGTTTTAATCCTCATCACCCTTTTTGTGTTTGTGTTCGGCGCATAACTATTTTCTTGTCCCATTATTTTTATTCTCTTATTAACTATTTATCATAAACATAATAAACCAAATTTATAATCATATTAATGGATGAGTAAATATACCATTTGGGTGCGTCAAAATTTAGGTATGTTAAGTGATTGAGAGAATTTTCTCGATGAGTACTCTTTAATATGACATTGTGTATGTTGAACGTAATATGTCAGGGATTAATGACATATTTCGTTTAACATAAGGATTAAATGGATTATTGGAACCATAAGTGAACTACCACAATTAAGTACTGATTGACATTATAATCCTAGTTATGTTATGGCTTAGATTAAAGCCTTACCACATAGGAATTCCAATCAATGTCAACTTGTGACATGGGTGTTAATTTAATGCAATACAAAGAAAGGCTCAAGGATATCAAAAGATTAAATACCTAATGATGAACTCACCCCAATCTATATAAATTTGTTAAATAAATATTAATAAATCAATCATTTCATAATCTCTACAAAAAAACCTACCCAATCAGAATACAATCAACTAAAAACAACTGACTGTTAAAAAGTATCATCGTCGAGGATTCAACCCGAGTGCTACTATACATGTTAGAATAGAACCAGAAAAATGAATGGTTGATAGGAAACAATCATCCATGCTTTCATATGAAATATGAGTAAAATGGAGAAATGTTTTATATGGAAAATGCTGATTGGGTTAGAAAAACACATTAGTTGAATGTAATATGATTGATGGATATTGATTATGGTAGTGGATTCCTAGGATGTTTATACTCCTTGGATACTTATTCAATAGGATTACAATGGATTTTCTATCCCTTGGATCTATCTTTCTTGAACATGATTTGTACATGCTGTGTTAAAATTCTCTTTGGACTCCCCCAAATTTTTTACCGAGTTTCCATCAAGGTGCTCTATATACTCGATGAGGATTGATTATTGTTTTATAAATTAGATCCAGAAATCTTAGTCCTAAGACATGATTACATGATATGTCCATTGTGTATATTTTTTATCCTTTACTATTATCCCTTGTTTATGGGTTCTTAACTACTGTTCATAGGGATCAATGTTTGGATAAACTAGATCACATCTATATTGACACATTACCTCTTGTTACTATTATACCTAATTTATACGACACACTTATTATGTTTCTATTACACTGACTAGACATGTTATAGACAACATTGTTGGTGGCCAAATGATTATTATAGAACACCCAATTCATGCATTCATTGGGTACCTAGATAGACTTCATGGATGCAGGTAGGGATTGGGGAAAACACCCACTATATGAAACTTAATTTTTTTCATTATATAGGACTAGGGAAGCACTTGACCAAGATATGCATGCTATTATTTTGGATATAGATCCTTTTTTCTATTTTAATACATGTATTTTTCTGGTTTTCTTGTTTCCATGTATTGCTTTCAATTTTTTATAGAAACATGAAATGGTCATCATATTGTATACTACACTACATTTGGGATTATCTATTATTACATTATTCTTGTGTTGTCTTCTTTTATGATTTATATTATGTTGCATCTTATTTATTGATCTATTGTACTAATTTCTTACACTAACATGAGGGTATAGTCTCCCTACTATATCACATTAATCCCTCACTACTAGTCAGCAGCCTCTGGAATACGGGGAGGTGCACATGAGGCCATGTGACCCGTTGGCTCAAAGACCCATTTAGGGGAACCCCAGTCATGATGTTACACATCGACCATATAATTCAAAATGGGGTTGTAAAATCTTGACCCTAACCACTGTCTTGAAATTATTTGAGGTGACACTAACTATAGGTTGTTCTTCCAAGAAACCAAAGGCTATAGGTAATTTCCATGGGATTTTTAAAATTTTGAGGAAATATTTTCCATTTAAATAAAACCAAATGACAATAAAAAAATAAATACAACCAAATAAAATTTATAAGTTACATGAAGTGTAAAATTAATAGCTCAAAAAATAGAACTAATGACCAATAACAACAGATTAGAAACCAAAATGTTGAACAAAAAATAAAACTAAAACTAAAAGACATCCTAATCCATCAATACTGATGTGTTATAACTTCTGAAAATACACAAAAAAATTCCAAACTATAACAAAAATCTTGAAAATTTAGCTTCCTAATTATCCATTATAGAATAAGAGACATTTTATTTACATTTTTCATGATGAAACAAATTCTCTATATGAACCAATGTGAAAATAAAGGGGGTAAGTAATCATTCCAAGTATTCAATTACCAAGATACTTCATAACACATACCATTAGAAAAAGAACATGTTATCTCATTATTTAAAACATAAATAATATAAAAGAAAATATCATTAAAATTAGGTCAAAAAAATAAATGATATAACTTAAATTAGAAATACTTATTCCATTTATTCCACTTGTAATATACTATCCTTGATTCGCACACACACACCCATACATTCTAGGGAAGCCCCAATAATTATTATTTTTAGCTCATTCATCCACCAAACTATTCATTGGGGATAATCCTCTTTATGCCTCTAGTCTAACACCATGTAACAATAAATGGAAATGTATAATAAAAATGAATATGAACCATTCCATATATGACTAGTTCACACACCCATTTATTTATTTAAATAAATTAATCTCTTAAAACATATAAACAATAATTTTATATGAGTCAAAATGAAACCACTATTTTAAACCATGTGAAAAAGGTATTTATTTTAAAAACTATTCAAAATACAGAATTAATAATTTATAAACTGAAGGGGGATTTCAAAATAATTCAACTAAAAATTATTTTCCAATAAAAATAAATCATTACTAAGTAATTATTCCTTCAAGTTGTAAAAGAAATTGGTTAATATATAGAGGCTACCTGCTAAGAAAATCTCTACTAACATGATGAAGCAAGATGTGATTTCATAGATCTAGCCCTTATTCACCATTACCTTCAATAAATTCCAATGAAGAATTATCAAATCAATACTAATACAATTGATCCTAGAATAGAAACCCAAATATAAGTATTTTTTATTTGTGAAGTAAGAAACCATAAAAAAGGAATAAGAAACATGCACTCACTATTTATTTTCTAGGTCTAATTCTTGAAAAATCATTAAAAATTTTCATCATAGGACAAGGATTTAAAAATAACATATAAGAACCCAAGAAATTGAAATCCAGGTTTATAAGGGAATGATTGATAATTTTCATGAGATAATTAGAATAAAAATATAATTTTTGGATTTCATTAATGTTGTATTAGGGTTTTTATATATGGTTAAAATACATAAGCACCAACTGAGTATGTGCAACTAGATAAGACCTTGGTCTGCATAGTTCTTTCAGGCTATTTGGAAAACCATTTTCCAAACATAGAAATGTACTCTATCCAACAAATTACTACATTGAATGGTTTTTTACATGGTTGGGAAAATCATGATCCAATCATGAACCCACCTAGAAATATCAAATTTCTTCTACAAATTTTCCTGGAAAAGCTTCACAGTTTCCCTTATCCACAGTCAATCTGTTCACCCCAAACATTATTCTAAAACAAAAATAACACGAAGAAGATCCTATAACTAGATCAAAACATTATATAAATTTAAAATAAAAAATATAAGGGGGATGTACTTAAAAATAGGTGTGTTTCTTTCTCCCCACCATTTTTATTTCCATCAAAAAAATATTGAGATTATTTGTTCTTTGGAAATGTTTGGGAAATTATTCCAATGTCACTTTTCCCATTCCTAATTTTCCTCTTGAATTTCACCATTTTTTTTATAATGACTGAACCAATGGAATAATTTTTCCCTAGAGAGTGTTATTTTATATATCTATCATTTTAATAAATACAAGAATAGATGTTGTATATGGTTATAGATAAAAATGTTCCCATCAACTCACATGGATATGATTATGCTGTAAATTATTTAGTTTAGATACATTAAAGGAATTATAAACCTAAGAGAACATTGGGGTTAAATCTAGCTGAAAATAATGATCACTAATACATTCAATTATCTCAAAAGGTCTAACATATCGAGGAGGCATAATTCCCAGGTAACCCAATTGATGATTCCCCAACAATAGATAGACTTTCAAGAATACGTCATCCTTTCATTAAAGGTTAAATGTAGATAATGATGATCCAAAAAATATTACTTTTTTATTAGTCTTGAATCCATACTTTTCATGATCATTTGTGTATTATCAATCATTTTTTAAATAAGCCTCTTCATCAATAGTGGTTTTCTCTAGTATCTACCAAAAAATGTAGACACCAACATGGATGACCATATAATACTTTGTATGGGTCCATTTGTATCATGTCATGATAACTATTTTCAAATGAAAACTCTACTAATGAAAAATGATCCTCCCATGGGCTTCCAAAATCTAAAACATAATCTTGGAGTATGTATTCTAGATTCTGAATCATTCATTCTAATTTCCCATTCATTTACTAAGGATACAATTCTCTCATCGTGAATTTGGTACCCATATATTTTAGAAATAATCACTAAAACTGATAGGTAAAACTATACTATCAGTTAGATACAATAAAAATTGGTATTTCATTAAATTTTAGAACTTCATGAATGTAGATATTTTCCATGCCATCTTCCATATAGAATCCATAGATCCGAATTAAGTGGGAGGTATTTGTGAGTTATATTAAAATCACCCATATTGAATCACTCTTTAGAATAGATAGAGGTAAACATTTGATAAAGTCTATTAATATCTAACCCAATTTCTATAAGGGTATATATATGATTGTAAAATTTAAATTATTCATTGATTGTCATCCTTGATGTGCTAATCGGTTATACAATTTGTAATGTAGTAATTTTTTTTTATTTTTACGCCAATTAACAAAAATTGGGTCCTTAGATCCTTAAAGAGAATTTCGATTCCTGGATGAATAGACCACATATAATGGTGAAAAATACAATGAAGTTGTTCTTGAAAAGAAGTAAGAAGGACAATCCAGTTATAGAAATACAACACCACGTCTACATCCTATTTCCATCAATCAATAGCACCCCCACCACTATGTTTTGACATAATGGTAAAGGAATCAAGATCTAATCATTTATTATCCTAAACAAGATTAAAAATATCATATATGAATTTTTCTAAAAATAATACTATTAATTCATTCAACTCAGTAAAATTGAAATTAATATCCACTATAATACCTATAAATTACCATAGATCATGAGAATATCTGGCTAGTTGATTATATGGAATTCAACAAAAATGATTATCCATATAATTTCTATTGTTGGATATATAAATCAATTCATTATCGAACATCTAGAGATATTCCAAAAAATAACTTTATCTCAGGTTCACATCCCTTTGTGGGAATAATTGTTTCAATATTTTGTGGTATATAAACAAAATGATCTTCTCTCTAAAGAGGCAATGATTCCATGTTTCAAATACATGAACCTCCAAATCCAATTCCAAGTCATGGTTAAGATAATTATGTTCATGAATTTATAAATTTCATGATCAATAATCTTTGACATGATCACATTTCATAATAACATTTCAATTTCTTCATATAGATACATCACAAAATGCCACATAATAATTGTCAAGTTCTTGAAAGAAAAGAATGGGTCCGAAACTAAACATGGTATTATGCTCTAAAAAGGATTGCTGACAATCAAAACTCAAGTAGAGTGGAGTTCTCCGTCTTATTTGTATTGTTTTAGGAGAGGAGATATGTGAGAAGTACTAAACTAATCTATGATAGTTACCATCGAAGAATATATAGTTGTGAGTATCAATGTTATTTTTTGGTGTTTTCCAAGACACAATGGTTGGTACATTTCTAGGGTCTATATAAATAACTTTTTTCGAAATTACATGGCCAAGGAAGAAAAATTATTATATAAAGAAATAAATTTTCGTTAATTTTTAATATAATCAATTCTATCACAACATGATCAACATAATATCTAAAATTTTTCCATGGTCCTTTTGAGTTTGAGAATGCAAAAGAATTTCTTCTGAAAATACCACAATGAATGAGTTTATGTACTTATGAATGACATTGTTAATCAATTCCATGAATACTACTGGTTCATTTTCAATACCAAATTTCATGATAATAAATTTATAATAATGGTAGTGACTCCTGAAATAAATTTTTATAATATCCACTTTTCTAACCCGAAGTTTTTTATACCCATAATTATGTTCTGTTTTACAATATGATTAGGATACTTTTAATTGATTATAAATATCATAAATTCACTGAAGATGATATCTATTTGTTATAATAACCTATTTCATTCTTTATTATCAACACTATTTTATAGAAAACCACATGAATTATCTATGAAATGAACAAGTGTATCTCAAGGAGACAAGCTTAGACTTATAAACCCTTTAATTTCCTTTTCATCTAATATGACTATAAATTATATGAATTAAATTGGTCTCATTATATATATTTTTTATGTAAACTATGATTTTCCCTGAATAAGATCGACTGAATATTCCATTTTGTTTTCAGGTGGAAACATGTAAACTTTTCTAGAAATACTTCAACCTATTGATAAACATTGCTAGAAAAGTTTCTAGTTTAAATTATATCATTAGATTAAAATTTGACATCTTTTAATTGATAAGAAATCGTTTCAAACATTGGTTTTAAAGGTACATCTTTTACAACATTAACTTTTGAGTCACCATTAAAGAGATGCACTCTCTCATCCGGATATGTAAACTTTCATCATTATATATAACAATTGACATGAGCCTTGAATGAAATTAACTGGTCTATTTGAGGGATTAAGTTAAGGATATCAATGTCTAAAATATAAAATTCCCAATTATTGTAAACTTTATGTACTATTATAGAACAAGCTGTACAAATAAATATTTTGTACTCAAACTACCAAAGAGATTTCTAGGTTCCCATCATATGTGGCTAGATCTCAAAATTTGACACCATTTGATTAATGAAACATGAAACAATATATCATTGGGATGCACATGTATCAATAATAATGTGTATAAGTGTTGAGTTAAGAAGAACAATAACTCATACTATTAAATGACATGATTGATCCTCTAAGAACATTTTCATAGAACCATATAACTTCTTTCTCATTTATAAATATTCCATACTTACTTACTATGGTTTCATAATCTCAAGAGTCTAGGTGTTCTTGGAATCATCCAATATTTCTTGAATCTGATGATGATAACTATTCTAATGTGATCTTCTAGTAAGAGCATAAGGTTTTCAAGGCGCATGATTCTTATTTCCAGAAAAAACCTTTTTATATCATTATACTTCCTTCATTACTATTGCTAATAATATCATTTTCCACCACTTTCACACTTTTAGCCATGTATGTATAATTATTAATATAGAGTAAAAATATCTTATAAAAAATTTCTTTTCATATTCTATACTTGATTATGTGTCATTTCTAGGATATGATGGCATCCACTTTTGGAGAAAAACAGACCATCAACATAATCAAATATCCAAATTCCATCAATGGTATATTTTATTTCATAATAACGAATAAATCATTCATTATATTTATCTCAATGGTTTTTGGTTTGAAGATTTTGTTAAAAAATTCTTTAAATTCTCCCACCCCCATGTAAGGAATTTGAGGAATTAAGCTTGGATGTATAAATCCCACAATTTTCATGAAGGAACGCCCAATATTTTTACTACTAGATTACACTTTATATTTTTTTGTTTCCCAAGGAAATAAAAGATCTAATTCATTCATATAATCTGTTATTATTAAATTATAGGTTCTAAATCCCCTAATATATTGAAGAATTTTATTTAAAAAACTACCCAAAATGATCTTTATGTAATGTTACTCATTTCGATTTCCTCTATCTGCATCGTGAATGTCATGACCCGACCCTACCCGGGCTCAAGCCGCAACTACCCCTAGCCCGGCTCCACAGGCCAGGGGATGGAAACCAGTGCCGAGGGCACAACAACTCGGGGAGGGCTTTTCCTAAGTACCTGTACACACACACACATCACACTCAATGAAATAGTGTAGAGTAAAAGAAAAGACGAGTAAAGAAAAGGGAAACTGCTATAAATAAACCACAATGTGCATCGACCTCTAATAGTACAAATCAAGCACAGAAAGTAAACTGAAAAGAAAAAGGGAAAACACATGCCCAACCAGAAAAGTGCCACAACCTGGCAATAGGTGAACAAAAGTAAACAACTGGAAGGGTTCCCCGCCTAGTACCCGACTCTGACCAGCGCACACAGTCCAAGATCCCAAGATCCTAAGCTCCTCTGACGTCACGACCAACCTGTCTGTCGTTTGCAAGGGCACACCAAGTGTGGGAAAAGCCCAAGCAGGGGTGAGTATAAAAATACTCAATAGGATACCCCGAAGGCTCGAGGGAGCAACAAAGGAGGTACCAATGGGTGAGCAGTAGAGAGAACGGGGAATAGTAGAGGAGTACAACTGAAAGTGCAGTAAAGAGAACATTGGAGAGTCTAGCTCAACCCAACAAGAGGAAAGAAGGTAGACTCGTCCAGTCACAAGGAGCTGGAAACGGTGAGAAGATGAACTTCCCGTCGAGTCTTCGCTACCTATAGCAAGAGAGTAGACTCATCCAACCACGAGAATCTAGACACAGAAAGCAGGTGGCATACCCCGCGCGTCTTCGCCTATCTTGGAAGGAGAGTAACCAAAAAAAAGAAGTGGGTACTGGAACAAGGTATATACATATCTTTATACTCAGTAAGAAGCCCGAACAACATCGTAAGGGGATCTACTCCCCGTAGCTCAGCCCAAGAAAAGTGAGTAGCCAACAGTCCCAGAAGTAAACACCATCATCCATGCCCAACATCCCGCACATCTGCCCCGAACTATAGGTTAAGGGGCTCAAACCACTGCACCACGACACAGTCCGATTTGGGTGGCATTAAATCTCCCGCATGGTTTTAGGTCGCATCACAAGGACGCGTCTCAGTGGGGGAATGCACCCCTTGTACTTGAGAGTTCTAGGGAAAGTCAAACCACACCTTGTCACTGCCCTACAATCAAGAGGTCTTCTCAAAGTCAAAGTTGTCACAACACTGACCCGTATAACCAAGGGTCTCGCTCCAGTAATCACGGAGGAAAGCCACAGACTAGCCTAGTGGAAAGGACTGAGCCTGGAATGCCAACAGGTGTCCCACGGCCCAGCCCTGCTGGAGGGTAATTCATAACCAGATATCGGGTGACCCACTGCCCAGTTCTGTTGGAGGGTAAACCCTAATACATCATCCGGCGACCCACTTCCCAGCCCCGCTGGAGGGTAGACATTAATACATCATCAGGCAACCCACTGCCCAGCCCCGCTGGAGGGTAGACCTGGAATAAGTCGACAGGCGACCCACTGTCCAGCCCTGCTAGAGGGTAGACCTAGAACTAGACGACGGGCGACCCACTACCCAGCCCTGCTGGAGGGTAGACCATAAGAGGTCGTCGGGTGACCCACTGCCCAGTCTCTGGTTGAGGGTAGACCCTAATTGTGTCGGGTGACACACTGCCCAGCCTCTGCTGGAGGGTAAACCCTAGAAGTCAGTGAGCAACCCACTGATCAACCCTGCTTGAGGGTAAACCCGAAAGAGTCGATGAGTAACCCACTGCCCAGCCCCGTTGGAGGGTAAAACTCAGAACTGCTCTGGCCATCTCTACTGGAGGGTACACCACTGGCCAACCGAACACGTAGTGGGTATCGCACAACCACCCAACTCTAGCACAACTCACCCAAAGGGGTTCAGCACTGGTTTCATCACTAGGTGTCACTGGCACCGCTACCAGTCGATCCATCGAGAACGAAACCAGGGGGAGACCACTCAACCCTACTGGTCAAACAAACGAGCGTAGAGGGACCCTCTATGTCGCGAGAGGTCAAAGTACGCAAAGCAGAATACGGCATGCACCTGGGGCCCACACGACGTGTGGCCCTATGTTAACCCCAACCAAGCGCACAAACGTCTCAGGTACAAACCACATGTACCTCCAAGCACTCCCGTATACTCCCAGAGTATACCTCACTTTCAGCCCAAGGGCTATCGTGCACACGACACCCAACGTCAACGCGAAGGCATGACGTAACATCTCCAACTTTCCACCTCAACGACTGGGGCACGAACAACCACATCTATTAAAGCATTAATTCACTCACACAGGAGTGCATGCGATCACACGCCAAGGGTCAGCTACGAACACAGTAGAAGAACCGCCCCCGGGGCACCTTCACATTTCCACATTTAATAAGATCATGTATTAGGCTCCACTCGCCTGAACAGATTACACCATTGTAATCCTCGCGGAAAAACATGTGAGGTCGACTACTCGCACGCCTCTAATGGATATCCGACGAAAAAGTCGTCCCACACCGCTTTACGCCCGAACGGCGTCCCGTGATCCCGAGCCTTGGCCCCGAAAATAGTTGGGCGCATTGCACTAATGCGATCCCCTCGGGAAAACACGTAAAAGCACTACTCACATGAGTACAACGGGTATCCAGGGAAAAAAGGTACATCCCGACGCACCGCACACGAGCGGTACTTCGTGGGACCCACAACCCGGTCCCGAAACACAACAAACGGATCACACCGTTGAGATCCTCTCGAAAAATCACAAAAGATGGACTATCAATTGTCCAAAATGGTCACCCGGTGATAGAGATGGAAAATCATCGTCGATGCCCAAACGATCCTCGTGGGTCCCGCACCATCATCCCGAATTAGAGCGGGCGGATTGCACCATTGCAATACCCTCGAAAAAACATCCATAAACAGGTACTCAAACACCCCAAACCGATGTCGTGTGAAAAAACAGTATTTCACCATAATACGTGCGTACTAGGCCTCATGGGGCCCACACCTCGTCTCTAACCCGAATGCTTTTGAAAGATCCTCAAAAAGTCCACATGAGGACTGGGATCGTGCTTCCGCTAACGGCGCGTCAATCAGACATCCGAAGAGGGAGTTAGGTCCGACGCAAGAATAATTAATTAATTCATTCATTCATTAGTTATCCACATTAAACGTTTCATGCCCCTGAGCAACGAAACCTCACAGCAAAGGTTCCGAACCAACTTTGGAAGGTCCGTCTCAACTCCAGGGCCATAGGGCCTCTGACGGAACGTCAAACGGACGCCGGCTCAAGAGCCACGTCAGTCGCAACCTAAATAATAATTTATTATTATTAATTTAAAGCTCCTCGGGTCGCCCGTCTTCAGGAACGAAATCCAAAATTCACAAAACTCACCTTAAAAAGAGCGCCTCATTGATACGAACTCATCATCACAGATGACGCGTCAAACGAACACACCGTTTGAAAGATATGCCCCCCTTCGAATACAAGGAGGCCTAACCGGGCCGCTGGCCCGCGGCCCATCCGCGGGTCCGGCCCAGTCCGCCGCGGCCCGCTGGCCGCGGCCTACCTCAAACCGCTGGACCTGAGCGAGTCCGGCCCTCCTCAACCGACCGACCAAATGGCCGGTCTCCGTCACAACGCAGGACCCGCATGAGGCGGGTCCTTGCCTCCTCTGAAATAGACCGGCCGAAACCGGTCTTCGTTGACCCCAAGAAGACCCGCGCGACGCAAGTCCTTCCTCCTCTGCCGAACGCGACCGGTGCCCTCAGCCGGACTCCTCGACGACCGCTTCGCCTCAACGCCAGCCGCCGACCGCCAGTGCTGCCCCGCTGCCGAGACGCCGCCTCAGCTTGGAGCTCTCCGCCACCGTCCGGCTCACCGCGCCACCGCCTGGTATGGCCGGCCGCCATGGCTACCCACCAGAAACACCCAGAAACTCTTGAATTTACCGCAACCTTCACCGGACCGCTGCGGGCAGGTCAGAGCTCGGAATTCAAATCCGAAGGATGCGTCGGAAAGAGCATAAAAACTAATACATGCTCATGGGATTTGATTCGATGGTCAAACAACAATCGATGCATATAATTGAGGTTGAAATAAGGCTCAGAAATTCAAATGCAACCAAAACCTCCTACCTCTTGGGCGTTGCCCGGAGCTTCATAGAAGATCCGTCGCCGCGTCGTCGCCTTGCCGGAGCTACCTCACCGGAGTGGAGGAGGAGAGGGAGCTTGAGGGTTTTTCCAGGGGGTTCAATGGGGAGGAGGGGGAGAAGGGGGGGGGGAGAGTTTAAATAAATAAACTCTTTAATTAAAAGTCTCGAACCCCAAAACACCTTCATCCAAAACCTCCGGCGCGGTCAAGATTAAGATCCCCCTAGGGTAAACACCACCTCCTGAGCACAACAGTGGTATCAGAATTTGACTCTAAGCTTCCGTTTGAAAGTTATTAAACTCAACGCTCGAGGGTGCCAAATTAAGAAAATGAACCTAGGGCCATTTTTTTCACTGACGGCCCGCGCCCGCAGAACTTATACCCCTCTTGGGGTAAACGGCACGCTCCGAACTCAACGGTGCCCTCTGTTTTCTAATCCAAGCCACCGTTTAAGAGATACTTGAGTTTAACCATTAAAGAAATAAATTAATTAATTAATTTATCCGTTTAACGTTCCGAAAGAGAGTGTGGGGTCCAAACATCCTGCACCGACAAGTTTTATGTCGTTTCTAGGGTAAAAAATCCCATTCCGGACCCATCCATACACTCAGATCCCTGATACGGATCACCTTTTAGGTGTTATCTCATTTATTTGGCAGGCCCAGTGTGAACGCACTGATAATTTAATTCCGGCCACTCCGGGGCTCGGAATCGCACGCCGTCCTAAGGCGCTACTATGTATTAACATCAAAAATATTCCAAAGTCTTTCGCAGAAAAAACGGGGTTCTTACAGTGAAAATACCAAACAATGCTTTGAACAATATATTGGTTCACCTATGGTTTAGGTGATATTATATTCTATGTGGCCAATTTTTTTTAGGTTTCATAGTCATGTAACTAGTTCCATTTCTCCATAGTCATAACAAAACACCATTTATTCATCACTTATTAGTAAGCTGATGGATTAGAATATTCCAAATCATTAAAAAAATAATTATAACCAATTTCTGTGATTCATAAAATATAATATGAGGAAATAAATCCTTATGGGACAACTCATTAATTATGTGTGATATACTACACTCATCAGCTAAAATAATGATGATGAAATGAAAACACTTCTATTAATGTCTACAAAAACATTTTTACCCAGACCACCTAAGAAAAATTATGATCAGCTTTTATAGGTATGTTAAATCATTTAATGATATAAATTTCAAGTTATTATATTTTCTATCTCCTTATTATCATCTCAATATGAAGGACCGATCGAAAATGATACTATTTGTAAAATCCTAACACTAACCTTTAGCTTTGAAAGACATAATGCCTCAATAAACATAGGTGACTTCCCCAGGACACCAAAGGCTAGAAATAAATTCCTAGGGCTTAATAAAAAATAAGGGATGATTTTACCTTTAAATAAAACCACCTCATAAGAAAATACTACATACAAAAAACCAAATTTGTATGATGTGTGAAGGATAAATAGGACGAACCAAAAACAACACTAATAACCAACATAATTAGAGTAGTAAAATATGAATGTATAATAAAGAAAACCAAGAAAATTAAAATCCATTCCCACATATAAATGCCAATATCGAATAAATATAAACACTACCCCATAAAACTCTAAACTCCTACCACCATCCATTGAATTTAGCATCATGATACTTCATAAGATAAATATAAGACCATTCCTTTACCTATGTCATGAAGAACAACATTTTCACACACACCAAATTACTTATGCATGGGTGAGTAATCATACAAAAAAAACCCCCAACATACTTATAAACTCATAAAACTATCATAATAACACATTATCTCATGGTTTAAAATATAATTAAAACAAAATATATGATCATAAAAAGCATTATAAAAAATTTATATGATTTAACTTAAAGAAATAAAAATTTTCAATTTATTCTATTTAATATAACTGTCTCATATTTTAAACACACATGTATATGATTTCCATGATAGTCCCAATACTCATGAGAGGTATCACATACATCCAACCAACAAGTCATTAGTGATAACTCTCCATGTTCCACTAGTATGGAACCACACACCAATTAATGGCCACCTCAAATGAAAATGAACACATGCCATTCTGTATATTCCAATGTACAACACCCATACATTTAATAAAATAAATTAATTTTTAAAACATTAAAACAAACATGTTGGGTATGATACACCAAATCATAAATTTAAAACCACATAACAATAGGGTATTTTCCATGATCCTTTAAAAATCTATCATTTTAAATTTATAAACTGAAAGATTTTTCTTAATAAAATCATCTGATGTTTCTTCAAAAATACATATAAATTGTTAAAGATAAACTAATCCTTCAGGTACAAAAATAAGTAGAGAAAAGTGAGAATCCACCTACAACAAAATGAATCTCAGTGGGTATAAAAAATACAAGATGTGATTTCAAAGATATAAGTACTATTCAACCTTTCTTCAATTAATCCCAAAGATAGTTTATATGAACATGAATGATCAAATTAATATATTAATGAGTAATAAAATCTAAAGATCCATTATAAAAAAATTAATATATAAATAAAATTAAAGGGAAGGGACTGTCACCTTCCATTTCTCAGGTCTGATGCATGAAAAATCATTGAGATTGATCTTGAGAGGACATGGATCTCCAAAATCACCTAGAAGAACCCTAGAAATCGACAACATTGGTTAGAGGATAAAAAATGAGACTTTTATGTAATAATTGGAATAATTTTTTTGGATATCATTAATGTTATTTCCCAGATAGGCTATATGTTTTGATAAAGTATGTGGTAACTATGAGAGTGATACTGGACAAAAGATAGGGTCGAATAGTTTCGTTCCATGGTCAGATAACATCGTTTCTCACATGGTTTCAAAAAACCATTTGAAAAACATTAACCTACCCATAACTCCAATATTATATTTCACAGTTTCATTGAGAATATTCATGATTTACTCTGACCTTTCTTAAACCATACACCCAAAAAACACTTCCAAATGACACCAAAACCATCTAGAGGCACATGGAGCTCAAAAAACATTATATAACTGAAAAATTCATAATAAAAGGTTGTAGAACCACAAACCATGGCTGACAAATGGGTTTTGGTGTTAAAGATATGTAAGTGTAATTTAGTTAGGAATGTATTATGTTTTAACTTAAACATCCATGCCATTGTACTTAATAGTTTACCCTTCTCTTTTTTAGCGTTTAAATTTTGAAAGGATTTAATCCACCATCTACGACCACCAAATAACCTTAAAAAGTATTCCTGATTGAAAACAAAAGTATGGAGAAACTCCATATAAGAAATCCTTATGCGAGGGTTAAATTAATTTATAAGTATATAATTATAAAATTCATAAGATTATTAATAAGATATTGAATGAAATTTTATGATTCAAGTGGATTTGGGGAATTTTTATTTACAAATGATGCATAATACATATTTTTTGTGTGATAATTGTGTGGTGTTAATAATTATATTTTGTGATGTTTTCTTTGACCTTTGTATAAATTTTTTTCAAAGTGTGAAATGGTTAAGAGTGGGGGATTTATGAATTTAATATTTTTAAATTATTTTCATCAATTAGACGTATGTAGTCCAAAAAATATTTTAAGGGTAATTGTAATGCCATTGATTTTTATACTAAAAATTCTTCCCATATTCCAGTTTATTACTATGTGTTCAAGGAATTAAAATAGATTTTAAAACAAGTAATACAAGATAGTAGTTAAACAAAAAATATTTTCTTTATTGAAAATACGAAATTACAACAAAAGAACATGAAACTAAGTATTACACAACATATATTATAAATCAATATAGACAAGCCCATCCACTAAAAGTGCATAAATTAAAATTATACAATAACTAGAAAAAATAAATTCCACAACACTAAGAGATATATTGGATAATCATAAACTTTGAGGACCAACTATAGCCAAAGAAAACCTATAATGAGGAAGAACATCATAAATAGAGAAATCAAATTTTCAAATCAAAAATGAAAAATATTGAAATTAGAATTTTGAATGGAATAATTGTAGTAAGATAGTACATATTAATGAAATAAGATTGATGCCAGTATGGTTGTCTTGAATATGGTCATTAAAATATGATCATTACCGGAGAGGTCATTGGATATTTTTCAAAGAGGATTACTAAATTCAGGTATCATCAAAATGAAATTAATATATGATATTAAATATATATATATATATATAATTCAAATAAATATTTCAACATTTATTGAATTGTAAAACCAAATTTTAGAACTTAAATAATTAATTAATGGTATTAGTTATGGAATATTTAGAATATAAGTAATATTTATTTTAAATTTACTGTTTTAGTATGTATTTTATATTTTGTCCTAATAACTTAAATTTAAAATTTTAAAATATTTTTATACGAGAACTAATATATTCCTATCACATATATTTTAAATCAATATGAAAATAATATTAACATTACATGACGTTTAAAGCCATCATTTATTAATAAAATAGATTCCATTTATAATATTATTTTTTTCTATTAAATGATAAATATATGAACTTTAAAATTTTAATTTTTTAAATAAAATTTATTTTTTATTTCCTTATATTAAGATTATATTACTAGGAATTTTGGATATTTTTCTGAAATAATCGATTTTTTGGTAAATTGTATAAACATATTTTTTGAAACAACCACTTTTATAATAAAATATTAATTGAAAGATTAAAAACCATTTTAATATAAAAAATATATATTTAATAAGTAATTTAAATTATTTAAAAATACTATGATGAATTTATAAAATAAATTCTAATTTTTTTAAACTAAACTATTTTTTAATATAAATTATTTTATATGCTTATATTTATTAAAAAACATCATTAATTTTTTTAAAACTATGTATTTACGTTTTGAGGTGTACATTTAAATATTAAATTTCATTTAAAATTTCATATTTAAAAATATGTATAACATTCGTACTACTAATATTAATTAACATGATAATATTGAATTATTTTTCTAAATAAATTCTTTATTTAATATTGTATAAATTTTATCTAATCAGTTATATTGATAAACATTTTGTTATAAAAATAATATGATGTTTAGAACATTATATAACTATATCAACACTTTTTCAATTGGTAATCAATCCAAAATAATATTAAGAAAACATACGGGTTAAAAATCATTTTCTCTAAAAAACTATTATATATATATATTATTTTTATTTAAAATTAAATTTTATCATATTTATAATGTCACTTAGAATAAATAGTGATTAAATTTATATTAAAAAAAATAAAAATTTGGTAATATGATACACCTTATATTTTTAAATAAAATATAAATTACTTAATTTTAATGAAGTCCCCATTGTAAAAATCAAAATGATAAAATGTAAAAACCTAGGGTAAAAGGATTTAAACACATGTGGAATGTTGTGGTTTTGGAATTAATTACCCAATATCACCCTACACTATATTTTTATAAACTTTTGGATTCATTTACCTTGTAATAGTATAATGATATCATGGAATGGTAACCAATATTCCCAAAACTACCCTATTCTTCACTTGTAAATGGATGATCACTTCCACCCCTCCATGGTTGACCTTTCCATTCAAATTTCAATTAAAACACTAGAAAATGTGCCACTCGTATATTTTTTTTCACTAACAATCATATGGTTTCTTAAATTTATCTTCATTACTAACTTCATTAAATATCTATAAGAAATGGTCAAGTCTCTATTGAAGTTAAACCCAAGTGCAGAGAAAATTCAAACATGATTTAAGGGATCTTTTGAGGTGCACCTTTTTTGTTTTTTGTTAATAATTTTATTTATTTTATCTCTTTTATAAAACCTTATTCTTGAGGACTATTCCAATTTTTTTATATATTTACCTTTTAGTAATACATAGTGATACTAGGATTACACACATTTTTTGTACCATTTGAAATTTCAATTTTTATATAATCTCAATTTAGGGGAAACATACTATTTCTTATATCATGAAAGAAATAACACCCATAAAATGATGTCAAACCATTATAAACATTTAAAACAATCATTATTTTATGTATAACCCTCTTTGTATAATTCTGGTTTTCTGAAAAATAATATGTTCTTTCCTTCTCTAAAAATAACTTTTACTTATTTCATAAAGTATCACCCAAATAGTTAATTTATTTATTCCTACATAGATCCTTCACATGTATTTTCTACACTTGAATTACATGTTAAATACCAATTTTCTAATTTAAAAACATAAATTAAAAAATAATTAGTTCCTTCTCCTCTTGGGAATCCTTATTATTTATCCTTCAATTACACCTTGAATCATAATTATAAAACCCACTTTATTCTCATTGGTTTGATCATGCATATGGTTTTAGTGTAGTTTATTTTCCACATGTTGAATGAATAAGTATGATTATAATTTATTCAAGTGTGGGTGTGAAATTATATATCCCTTTAAAGTGTTAGTTAAATATTTATATCTCATGAGATTATATGAATGGGGTTATAGAGTAAACCTAATCCACTATGGTAATTTTTCAAAAATGCGTGATGCATTGGATTTTAGCCTAAGCATACTATTTTTTGTGATACGTGGTCCAATAATTATATATTATTACAATTCATTGGGTATAAATTTACATCTCATTATATTCTAAGTTTGGTATTAGGAATTGAACCTAATCCAACATAGAATGTTATCCACAATGAATATGGGAATATGGAGTGGAACCAAACCACCATTGGATTTTGTAAACATTATGATTATGGTCTTTGGAGTGACCCTTTATTGATTTTTATGATTTCATGTATTATATTATCACCACTTATATATATATATATATATATGTTTCCATGATTTTATTATTTAACTCCCACATATCATTTTTTCATGATTATAATAATCTTTTGTGTCCTGGTATATGATTTTTATTTTGGGAATACAAATACTTACTTCATGATTTATGGAAAACTCTTACTTTTCCATTTTCATTTAATAATAAATCTCTCCATTCCATTTTTTTCTCAAATTATTATGATCTAGTACTTGATGAAATATTGATAAGTTTTTCCTTAATAATCCTTTCATCTCACCCTTTTCTTATGTTTCACTTCCCAAGGTAATGAAGATAAGTATAATTTATTCAAGTTCAACAAGTTTAGCACCCCTAATTTCAAATAGATAAACCTTTATTCCTTTTTTCGAGTCTTTTTAATGTTCTAATTATGTTTTGGGATGACTCTAATGGGCTTTTATTTTTTGGGAGGAATTTATAAAGATTCATGGTCAGTAGAAACTATGAACCGTCACTAAAAAAATTGTTCAAGGGAGGATAGTGGTCACTAGGAAGGTGCACAATTGGAACATGGTTTGGCCAAACTATGTGACTGGTCGTGGGAAACTTAAAAAATGAAACATATGGAAAATCATTCTTATATAATGGTATTTATAACTTTGAAATCCAACCATGTGATAGGTTGGCTTGAAATACTAGTACTACACAATTTGCAATACTGTGCGGTCTCATGGTGTGTTGTATAGTTGATACCCCAAAGCTTTTGGATCTATTTTGAATTAAATTCATGATGCCCTGTATGTCCCATATTCTTTAAATATATTTAATTAATTTTTCCCATTAATATTTTGAGTCAATCCTAATTGACTACAAATATATTCTTATGATAATGAAAGGGTGATTGAGGTCTGGATTCTTTGGTAAGTCATTATTCTTCATTGTTCTTCTTAGATCTAGGATTCTACTCCCTCCCAGAGGTATATTACCAGTCTATTATGAATTTATATATGTATTATGAATGGAATCACTATGTGATATGATTAAATATATT
Source organism: Viscum album (assembly GCA_963277665.1). NCBI lineage: Eukaryota > Viridiplantae > Streptophyta > Magnoliopsida > Santalales > Viscaceae > Viscum > Viscum album. The sequence goes on along the minus strand of OY728156.1, from coordinate 794,336,937 downwards.
GAATTATAAGAGATCTAATCCTATATCTATGGAATGGTACGAACATTATCTATTTTCAAAAATCATTGAGAAGCAGGTATATTTTCTCTCTTCTTCACATAAAATTGAATATTAAATATTAGTTTTAAATAATGGCACTTATGTAAGTTGTTTTAAATTAGTTTGGGACTCTTATTGGAAACCTCTTTTGGGTAATGGGTTCAATTTGTGTAAATTAAATTATTTCTCGTAAAATTATCAATAGTTATATTTATAAAATGATTATTTTAAATTGTGGTTATATTTTAAATCAAGGAAATTGTTTTTTATAATTATTTAAATAATGAAATGATTTAGGTGGAATGGTTTTCATGTGATTTTTCATACATTTTTTGTGTGATTTCATTCATAAATTTTACCCTATGGAAGGGTAGTGTGTTATTTGGGAACCCGGTATTGTACTTCTTGTGGGGGATTGATGTATCAAAGAGAGACAACCCATTTTTATTGAACTATCACCAAGGAATTCATGGGTGTGTCTGTGGATACGTGTTTATGGGTACAAGAAATATAAGATGAAGGTTTTATTATTTATATAGTCATATCCTTGGAAGATGTTTACTATTTTGATATAAATGGTTTGACCTCATTTAAATACAATTTTATATAAATTGTGATAAATTTTTTATCCTAGTGGCATGAGTTGGGAAGTCTTTCGGGAAATCCAATTAATTTTAGACTCACCCATTTCTTGGAAACTATTGTGAATTTATATATTTCATTTATCGATACATTGGTAATGGCATGGTATCTCAATTATTTAGTGATTCTTCTTGATATTGAGGACATATAATGTGGAGTTTGAACATAGAGTTGGTTCAGTGTTTCTTGCACGGATTTTATTTTCATGTCTTTGTGTTTTGTGGTATTTTGATTCTTTTTTATTATTTATTTCCATTTCCTCTTGTAATCTGATAATGTTTAATTTTTTATAAATGCTTTAAGATTTACATTGTACACATGCATCATATAAAAAATTGGATAATTATTTTTATGGTCATATTATTATTTTATCTTTAGAAATGGAAACTCATATTCTATGTCTTATTGAGGATATTTGAATTTATTTCAAGAATTTTCTATCTTGTGTATGTCACATAAGGATAATATTACTCTCTACTTTTGAATCCAATGAGGAGGGTTAACATGTGGCAAATGGTATCAATCTTGGTTAGTCTGACTCTCTTTTTGGGAAAAATTGTATCAACTAATTTGGTCTTCAATTAGAAGTATTGTCATCCTTTCTTTGGAATAATAAAACGGGGATATGATCATTGCGACTTTATATTTATTGCATAATAATATGTAGAAAACCTTTTTATTTTTAACTTCATGTTACTAGGGTGTCTGGGTATATAACTATTTTAAGAAACTTTTAGGTGAGTGTTCATCTCATCATAGTGGTTTCAGCTAATTTGAATTCTGTGACATGCACTGATTGAAAGACTTCCCAATAAGGTTGAATTATTAAATATGAAATTATGAGTTTACAAATTAGAGGAAAATAGTTGATTTTTTAAAGAGTAAAATTATTTGATTTTGAAAATAATGGTTCTAGTATTTTCAAAAATGATTAAAATTCTTTTAGTGATTGGATTTTGTAAATTAATGATTGTGCCATTTAATGATGTGTTATGTTAGAATTTTCCGGCCTACAGTTCCTAATGTAGTTTGACCAAATGGACTTTGGCCTTGTCATAGAAAATGGCCCTGGTAATATGTCATAGTAATCAACTGGAATACACTATTGGAACTGGGGTGTCCATAGATCAATAGTTGAACCGAAAACTAGTCCAAATCATTTTCCAAACATTTTAGGCCATGCATAGGGGTTATCAGAATGTTGATCCTTAGTAGTTGGACCATTTAGTTTAGATCCCAAATCTAAATATACCAACATTTTATGCGGATTCTGAATAATAAAATTAGATATTTTATTGACTATGAGAAATCTAATATTTGATTTCCTTGGGACACTAGTAGAGTTAAATGTAAATTTTTTTAATGTATATATTGGATGATCTAGAATTAAAATATTAGGATTTATCATTTTATAATAATGTTGCAAAAATCATTACATGGGGGTATTTTCATTAGTTTTTTGATGAAAAATTTTATTCTCACATGTAAAAAATTCAAGAAAAATTTACTTCATTAGTTTTTAGAAAAATAATCTATCTGCAATAGAAGAAGTGGATAAATTTATGAATTTTGTCTTCTTTTCCCTGAATATTCCAACAAGTTTTTCCCTGATGGAAGACATTTTGAATTAGGTTTATAACTGGATATACACCCAAATAGTTTTTATCTTTATATAATGGACTATAACAAAATTGTTAATAGAGAAACAGTGGAAGAAAGTGATATATAAGGAAATATGTTAGGTTGAAGGATGTTTATTCCTATTGGAATAAGTCTACACTATAATACTGGAAAAAATGGAAGAGGGAAACGCACTTACAAAGTTGTGGGACACTTAAAATTTTGAACATTGAATCATTAAACATTCCACCTAGATTAAAAATTATTTTAGGATGTTTTCATTGTGGTTCTTTCTGGCATATGAAGTCAGACTGTATAAAAAACCTATATAAATTCACAATTGTAATTACATGGGACATATTCATCATTATTTTAACACTTCTCTTGGTTCTAGAGAAATAGATGCGTAACATGTTTCCAAAGAACATATTTTTCAATGTGATGAGTCTATTAGAACAATTTTTGTCATTAGATTCAATCAAGTTAAGGTGATTTGTAGAATACCCTGACTCCTGAAACTATATTGTTTCATCCTATTGCCTTTCTATTAAGTATATTTTTACTATTGTTTTAGATTTCATTTTTTGATGGTTGGTTAAGGCTGAGATGGAATTTGGAGGATTCCTATAATTGTTAATTCATGGATTTTTTTTGATTTTTATTATAAAACCAATAGTTTCTGATGTCTTCTTGGGATTTAAACATTGTGTAACAAGAATAAATGATGTTTAATAATTATATAGAATATGTTATGAATAGGAAACGCATCATGCAAGTTAACATTCAAGGTAGATCTTACACACTGTGTAAAAATTTAAAATAGGGTTTTTAATAAAATTTGATGGTTTTTTCGGCATATATCAGACTTAAAAATTACACAACGTGTAATTTGGATGATCCTAGTGTAAAATCCCTTGGGATTATTTTAATACATATGTTCATATAGAATCATTATTTATTTCCTCTAGGATTCTTTTATCATGACGTAGAGATTTCTAGTATGATATTTTGAAAATTTGCAATCCCTTCGGATCATCTATTATGTGATCAATCATCATGTTTGTTGCAGGTCATATCTATTGGTAAGTATTCTCCATACCTCTTCCATGCCCTCTCTTTTTTCCATGTGCATTGATAGATCATCTTGGGATAGGTGGATATAAAATTTGTGTTATTGAATCTTGTTTCTATGTTGAGTTCCTAGATATTTTTTGCCTCCATTATTCATTTGAATGTCCTGTTGTGTGTGTTTCATTCCATGAAAATGGTAGGTGGTTGTATTTAAGCATGTCCAATTGATTAAAACATGAATTTTATGTTTTTTAAAATTTATTTTAATTTATTTCTAAAACCCCAATTTAGTGTAAATGGGGATGGAAATTATTTTTCATGTAATTTTAGGAAAAATCACTAAATCAAATTTAATTCTAATTTTGGACTTAATTTGAATTTTTTGTAAATTTTTTTAACAATTTGTGATTTTATTTTTGAGAAAATTAGATTATATTTAAATGATAAAAAACTTTGATTGGTTTTGGTTTTAAAATTAATGAATTTATAAAAAACCTGTGAGTTGGTTTTTTAAATGAAATTGTTATATAGAAATAGGAAGTGTGGAAAATGTAATTTTAACTCATATGAAATGATTTAACTAATATTAATTGATTTATTGAGCACATGTGAGCCTGGGAAGTTAGGGGGTAATTTGGGACAATCACGCTGGGATGGTAATTCCCTTGAAATGGATTGATGATGAAAACTCTAAAAATATCCAAATTCAACAAATGATATCCCAAATGGGATGTTGAAAAGTCATATTCGGTGTGATCAAGAGGGTTGTGTGCACATATATTAGCCATTATCACTGAAATGAGATGTGTGAAGATTTTATAAATTGAAACAATTGTACTATAGGGTAGTTTCCCATATTTCTTATTGTGACTATTTTCATATATATTCCCTCAATATAGAACTATTTTACTCATTCCTATTGATTTATATAAATTATTTTATAAAACAATTATTTAAGTCAGGTTTAAATTTTTTTCCATCAATATAAAATGAAAAGAATATTTTGTTTCAAATATTTTATTATACCTCCAAACAAATTTTTAATAAAATTAAAAGTAATATTTGGTTTATTTTTATATAATCATATTATAAAACACTTGGTGTGACCCTACTAAGATTTTTATCTCACACCCTACCATTTCCTTTGGGAATTTCTAGATTTTCTTCTACTATCTCCAAGTAAAGGTAAAGATCATATTGGATGAGATGGTTGATATTGATCCTTTGGGGCATGTATTGACGTAACCTTTGGGTTTTCTGTGTTATATTTGCAGAATTTGAGTACATTGATGATGTAATATTTTTATTCTTTTTAACTAATTTTTTTTATTACTTCAATTGTGATTAATTTTTTAGGATTTTATAGGATATTATTTCTAAGACTATTGTCTTCATATTCTCATTTTCTAAAAATGATATCATATATAATTCCCATATCAAATAGTATAGTTTTGATATTTCATGGAATGGGAATATGAAGACTATATTATTATATATGGGACTTCAATATTATATTAATTCTAAGGTATTCTTTCTCAATATTTGTTATTATGCTGATGTGTTGAATAGAGTTTTGATGGTTGAACTTGATCTGGCTGGTTAGTCAGGGTTGATGGGAGTTCCTTTTTCTCTCAATGGAATTTCTATGGGTTCCCATAAAGGGAATAGAAAGTTTGATGAGACTCAAGGTGGATTTAGATAGTATAGTTCTTATAGAACTTTTTTAGCACCTGTAAGATTCTCTATTATGTTATTTTGATGTGGAAATCCTAGGAATTGAAAATGTGTTTTCACTGAGGAACCCAATATATGTGGTTTATGTAGTTATTTAGGACACTTTCACAATTTATACTATATATATTTGACTCCAGGTGGTGGAACATGATCATCAGCACCAAAATTTACTATGGTGCAATGAGATGAATCAAGATCTAGGTGGTTCTTTCCATATGCACATGGATTGTGGCTTCTTCATGTAGTGGTTGAGTCTCCAAAGGAAGAAGATATTTGTCTAGAAACTATGGGAGGTTCCATCACAATATCTTTATCTTTAATGACTTCTTTATTTTATACCGGTTCATTTAATTCATTTATGTCAACCTATACTATGAACTTGCTATATCTTATTATGGATCTTTTTTCTTATGTGATGGATATTACTACACCCCTCAGAACGAATAGAGTGTAGGTTCTTCATTTTCCTCCTTGTGTTCTCTCATTATCTAAAATTGAGCATACTTGGGATTTTCCAGTTCTTGACATGAAACCTATTAATTTCATTTTCGGTATGCATTGTCTTACTTCTAATAAATACTGAATTGATTGTTATTGTTGATGGGTCTCTATTATGGAACCTGATGGGGTGTTCTATATCTTTTATATAGAGTGGGACCTAAGGATGAGTTGATCGAGGCCTTATTATCTATAGATGGTGAATGTAATATATGTTTTTTATTTTGATCTAGAGAGGTAATAATTGACCGGTGATCCCCCTCCATTGAACATCAAGTTTTCTGACGTGTTTTCTTCACACTTCTCTAGTTATCCATCAGTAAGAAAGGTATAGTTTTCAATTTATTTACTACCTGGTTCCGAAATGGTATCTATTCCTTCTTAATACATGGAACATACTAAAATAGAATATTTGAAGACTTCATTGGATGATATTTTAGAGAAAGGATTTCTATTCTCGAGTGTTTCACCTTGGGCAGTGCCAATTCAATTTGCTAAGAAAGATGAAAGAACACCATTCCTATGGGTTTATTACACAAAACACAAATTATTAATGGTATAGTAAATGTACATGTTACAGTGGATTTATTATTTTTTTAAAAATTTAAGGGGTTAATGCTTTTTCTTGAATAATGATCTTCAATTTGGTTATCTCCATTTAAGATTAAAATAATCCTACATTCATCAAACCTCTTTCAAAAGTAGGAAAGGCCATTATGAGTACGCGGTAATGCCATTTGGTCTAACCGATGATCATATGGTCTTTTTTTATTTGATGAGTAGTATCTTCTATGAGTATCCTGATATTCTCATGGCAGTCTTTGTTAATGACATAATGGTTTAACCAATGTCTAAGGAGGACCTTGTACATCATTTGAGTGTAGTTATAAAATTCTTTATAAATCCAAGGCCTAATGACAATTTATAAAAATATTATTTATGGACTTGAGAGGTGAATTTAACGAGACATGTGCTTTTGGAACATGGTATTTCAGTTGATCATGAGACGGTGGAAATTTTTATGACATGGGAGAAACCATGTAATGTTTTTGAGATTCATAGCTTCTTAAGTTTTTTAGAATATTATTTCTAGTTTATAAAGTTCTTATTGATGTTGGATTCTCTGATGAACACTCTAAATCAGAAGGGAGTATAGTTTTCTTGGGATGAGAAATGTTGGATTTATTTTATTGAGCTGAAACATCTTTTAACTTCTACGTCAGTGTTGACTCTTCCAATGTCTAATTATGTCTTTGTGGTATTTTGTAAAGAATCAGGTTCAAGTTTTTTCTATGTACTTATGCAGGGTGATTATGTTTTTGTTTATGGTTCTTGATAGTCTAATACATATGGGAATAATTTTCCAACCCATAAACATGAACTTTCCACTGTGTTAATTACACTTAAGAGTTAGTGGAATTACATTTTCGAAGCAATTTTTACCATTTATTCCAACCACAATATCTGGAGTTATATCTTATCTAAAGAATATTTGAATCTTTTCTTGATGTATTAGGTAGAGTAGCTATAATTATTTAAATTCTAAATCACCTAAACCATAAGAAAATGTAATGTCAATGATAATTATTTAATTATGAAATTTCTGAACCAGGAAGTGATTGAATCCTAAGAGTAGTGGATCTTGATGTCTTATTTTTCATTGTTTCCTATTGAAATTTTTTACATAGTGGTGGAGTTTTTCTTGTAAAATTATATTTTTACATCCTCTCATCTTAAGATGATTCTTTTGGAGGATCATATTGATGATGAATATTATAACATTAGATACACTCTTTATGGTGGGGAAACCATTATTAATTGGTCATTCTCAATGGAGGGTAGGATATTATTCTAAAAATGGTTCATTGTACAATTACCTATGAGAAAATATGGGACGGGTGATTTCCAAAATTATAAATGGGATAAGAACCCTATAACCAAAAGGATGTTTTATGATATATGACGATGATTCCGGTAGCTGGGTATGAGATAATACAATGCAGATTTTGTTTCTCTTTGTGATAATATCCAATGAGTTGGGTCTAAGCATCAAGGAACATTGAATTTTCTTTGGACACTTCTAGTACTGACTTATAAGTGGGATGATATTTCAATATAATTTTTATTTGGGTTTCCACATGCCTAGATAATGAAGTATGTGATATTTGTTGTGATCGATAGGCTGACCAAATTAGATCACTTTATACCAATTAATGATACTCCAATGTTATGGAGGTGGGAAATATCTATGTGAGAAATATTTTTCATTTTCATGAAGTTTCCTCTACTTTAGTCTTAGATAGATATCCAAATTTTACTTCTCTCTTTTGGAGAGGCCTTAGGGAGGCATTGGGATCTTAGGATCGCTTGAGTATGACATATCATTCGTAAACAGATGGCCAGTCAGAGAGAGATATACAGATTCTTGAGGATATTATTCAGGCTTATTTCCACGATTTAGTTAGATATTTAGATGACTATTTGGGTTTGGATGATCTTGTTTATAAAAATACTTAAAATCCACAATAATAATGGATCCTTTTAGGGCCTTGTATGGAAGGTTGTGTACATCTATGTTGTGGTCGTTGGAGGTTGGTGAAAGTACCTTTATAGGACCAATCTTATTTTAGGAGTCAACAAAAAAGATTCAATTGATTTTTCATGTTATTTTGAAAGAATATATCCACTGTAAATAATATATTGATAATTATCATAGACCATTGGAATTTTCTGTTGGTGACCATGTGTTCTTAACAGTTTCACCCTATTTGGGCCATTGACGACTTGGGATACGAGGGAATCTTTCACCTCATTTTGTGGGATCCTCTCAGGTTGTTGATAAGGTGGGGAAAATGGATTATTGTTTAGTACTTCATCCATTTTTATATCAATACATAGCTTTTTACATGTATCTCAACTATGAATATATATTTTGGATCATTCTCATTTTTTGAGCTGGAGTTATATTGATGATGAGCCAGATTTAGACTTGACTGAGCATCCGGTTAGGTTAGTTAACTCTGAGACCATGGTTCTTAATTGGACGATTATACCTTTGGTCTTTTTTTTCTATTTCGGCATGGTTTTTATTCACTTGATATATGGGAGCATGGGGTTTTGATTACAGTGTAGCGGCCTTAACTTTTTTGATATTGAAGCTTCTTAACTATGTTTTTGGGGATAGAAAGTTCTTATGTTTGGGAGTTTATAACATCTCATTACCAACCGATCAAGAATTTTTTAACCTTTGCATTAGTTTCCATTTTTAATTGGTTAATTATAGGAATGAATTATTGAGAGGATACCTATTACAGTGAATTCAATGACTTTTTGGAATTTTCATCAAAAAAAATGTAGCTTCAACAGCCTTTTGGGTATTTACATTTAATTTAATTTTAATACATGATATGTAATCATCTCTTGGTAGAATCCATGATTTTTTACACAACGTGAAAGTTTAAACATCGTTCACAGATTACATTTTTTGTAAATATAAAAAATATTATCTTTAATAAAATTTGGTGGGTTTTTTGATGTACATAAGACTTATAAATTACATGATGTTTAATTAGGTTTTATTTAATGTAAAATTCCAAGTATCATTTTTGAACCGGTAGTTCGTCTGAATTCCTCATTTCCTTCCTATAGGTATCCTTCCTCTTGATAAGAAGTTTCTCCTATGTGATCTTGGTGATCACAAATTCATACTGGTCATCCTTTGTGTGATCTATTTTCTTGTAGGTTGTGGATAATCTCTCTAGTTAAGCGGTCTCACTCCGTCTTCTATCTCCCTCCCTTTCCTCCTTGGGGTTGCATAGATCACATTTGGATTGATTTTTCTAAACTATGTGTTGTTGAATACGGATTATAGGATGAGTTAGTAGATCTTATTATTCTTTGTTTTTTATTGGTGTGTCTTGTTTTTTTGCTTCCTTCCATGAAAAAGGTTGGCGGTTCCATTTAATCTTGTTAAATTTATTAAACCTTGAATTTATTATAGATTAAAATGTCATTCAATTGATTTGTGAATCCAAAATTGATATAAATGGGGATTGAAATTGTTTAGCTTATAATTTTGTGAATCCCACCACCCAATTCTAATGGAATTGAAATTTTTGGTGTAATTTGAAATTGATGGAAATTGTTAAAGGATTTGTGAATTTATTTTTGAGAATAATTTCTTAAACCCAAATGATAAAAAATTATGATTGTTTTTTGTATTAAAAAACATGAACTGATAAAAAACACGAGTTTTTTTTAATGAAATTGGAATATTGAAACTAGATATAGGGTGATTTAATTTTAAACTTATTTGAAATGATTTTCCACTTTGGATTGATTGATTGAACACATGTGAGCCTGGGAAGTTAGTGGGTTATTTAGTAAAATCACACTAGGATGGAAATTCCCTAGAAATGGATTGACAATGAAAACTATAGGAAAAATATTTTTCATAAGATATTATCCACAATGTGATGTTGATGAGTCATATTAGGTCTGAGGATGAGGGACGTGTGTACACATATTATTTGTGATCAAAGATATGAGATGCGTGAGGATTCCATTACTAGAAACAATCATACCATAGGGAAGATGACCATGTCTGTTGTTGTGATTGTTTTGATATATATTCCATTAATATAGAATAGGTTTAATGATTCCTAATGATTTATATATAATGTTTTAAATAAAAATTTTAATACATGTTCTAAATGTTTTCCATCAATATAAAATGAAAATAATGTTTTGTTTTAAATATTCAATTGTACCACCATGCCTATTTTCATTAAAATTGAAAGAACTATTTGAGTTATTTATATTAAATATGGATATAGAACATTTGTTGAGACCCTACTTGTAACACCCCAGGTAAATAAGGAATATGACCTTTTCATATTTATCCATATTTGTGAATAAAATATTAATATGACTTTAAAGGGGACGCTATGCTCGATGGCGTACCCAACACGCAACAATGAGTTTCTTGGGAATCTTACGTTACACTCTAATAATAAAATAATATTATTTTAAATGGTAGTTAAAATGTAGCCGTTGTAATGGCGAGAATGGATAGAAACAACTAAAATATGATTACATATGTTCTTAAATATTTTTACATTTATACAATAAAAGATAAAGGCTTAAAATACGGAAAGAATTCAATTTTAGGCGTATATGCCCTAGTTTTCACTAAAGGTTCACTTATCACCTTTTGATGGAGAACCGTCATTAAATATAGTTTTGTTCACTCTTAAACATTCTTTTGGAACAAATAAAACTCTTAGTAAGAATCGGGACATCAAAATTTACTTTGTGTAAATTGTTGGTATCTTTCCGATAAAGTTCATTTTTTAATGAATAGTGTAAAATGTTGTATTTTAATTCAAAACCACTTTTTAATCTAATTTATTTATATGACTAGATTATATTTTGAATTGGTTTTAAAGTGAAATTAGAAAATATTTTTACCATTAAATCCAATAGTGGGCGTCAGAATCAATTTCACTTTGAAATCAGACTTAAACTAGTGTCAATCTTTTGATACTTATTATTTCATAAAACACGCTATTTGTCATGACAGCGGAAATTAATTATTAAATTAATTAATGTGACTTATATGTTTTGAATTTTTTAAAACAGACTTCATTTTTGAATTCAGAATATCAAATATAGCTTAGGGTGAATTTTTGGGATTTTTCTGAAAAACTTCAATTTTTGATGAATAGTGAAACCACTAAGTGGTACTTATAAAAACTGATTTTCCGTTTAAATGAAATTTTGCCATCAATGTGTTTTGATTTTAAAAAATTTGACATACATGTTTGTCATTAAGAAGTAAAATGTGGTTCAATGAGATTAAAATAATTTTTTTTTGAATAGTAACTTATTAAGTTTTTAATCGCGATTAGAGGTAATTAGTGTAGTTTATGGTAAAAATGATATTATAAGAATGTGAAAACACCATGAAACTTGTCCTAAACCTATTGGTTGTATCATGGCCGACCAAGAAAAGCCATGTGTCAACTTGGGGACCCCATGGATCTACTTTGGTTGGGAAATGACATAAATAACATTTTATTTAATGTAAAAGTAAAATTGACACAAACATGATATGTTTTACTAAAACAATTTTTAAGTGGGGTTATACAAGTCATATTTTTGATTATAAATATTCATTGGAAAGATAAAAATCTTTAATATATCATAGTATTTTTTTTATAATTTTTAGACATTAAATAAATTAAATTATTTATGACATAATAATGATGCAGCGATGACATCATTATTTGACGATTTAAATAAAATGGAAAGATAATGTAAAATATATGAACTACACATGTCCAAAACTTATTTGATGAGTGGATTTCGAAGCCTTATCACCTTATCCACGAATTATATCAATGTGGGACCTTTTGAAACCGAAACACATTTTCAAATAAAGTAATATTTCTTTACTTTCCAAAAGTACCCCTCCTCTCCTCTTATAAAAGGCCCCCACCTCTACCTCATTTAACACACTCCTCAAGCCTTTGGCTCGGCCAACCCCTGCCCATTTACTCTCTCCACATCCCTCTCCTCATCCTAGAGGATTACCTTTGGGAGGAATCCTTTAAAAGGAAGCCTTTAGTCTCAAATCAAAAGGAGTTACACTTTTAAAGGTAATGCATTCTCTCATGTTCATTTGTTTTATCTTGCTTCTCCAACCCCCTAAACTCTTTTTATTTACTTCTTTTGTAACAATACCAGTATCTTCAATATACTAGGATGTTGTTATAAGATTTATTCGAGCTACACTCTCACACAACTACATCAAATGGTTAAAGAACATACGGTTTCTGTGGATGGTGAAATTCTGCCTCCCGAAACGATGATTGTTCAATACTCATTTAACACCTTCAAAGGTGGCCATTATGAAGTCACTATTTTTATATATGATATATAATATGTTTATGTTTTATTTATGCTTCTGTATTTTTAATTTTTGTCTTACCTTTACGGCTTCCATTATGGGTATACGCGATATCTTCATTTAAGGAAGTGCGGACTACCGCCCCCTCAAAGTGATTTGATTCGTTAAATACCATATGTGGGATGTATAAAGGATGGAAATATGATATTATATATGATATTATACTGGAATTATAATATACCTTTATATAATTATTATTCCATTCTATAAAATACGAAATAGAAATGAAAGTAGCGTTCATGCGTACGTACGGCTTACCGTCTCCATGAACGGTGCATTTCATTTCTTACCTCTAAATGATTATGTAATGTTATAAGTGCATGAATGTACTGGATATATATGAAATATATGATATCTACATAATGAATACAATTCTGGATATAATAAACATTTGGCCACACGAACAATATGTAATTATAAGAAGTCCACTTTCGACTTAAGAACCAAATATCGGAAAAACAAATATTATTAACTTAAATGATTACATAATGTTTATGACATGGTAATAAGTGGTATAAAAGTAACAATGAACTTGAAAAAGGATCTTAAGGAATTAGAAATTAACTCAAGATTATTATTCAGGAGATTAAAGAACGATCGAGTCAAGTCGGACCCGAGGTAAGGGATCCTACTCCTCTCTTTCTTTTTAAGTATACACTTTTATGTAATTCCTTTTAAAGCTCATATTTCTTGTTATTGGGATGATCTTTTATATTACACATACTGTAATTTTTATGTTCATGTGATGAGAGACCCTATTCTCTCTCATCAATCCATTTTGGAAGTTTTATGTGGCGTCGTTAGGCTGCTGAGTTTTCGTAAGGGATTTTTCATCTCACTTTTATTCCCGTGAGATTTATGCTACATTCGCCACAAATTCCATTGAGTGGTGTAAGTACTGCCCATTATTCTACTCTTTGTGTAATATACTTTTGTTTATGAGTATTTACATCAATGACCTATTGTCTTTCTTCCATGGGGTGTATGTTTTGAAAGATACCCAAGTCGGTAAGGGAACCTTTCACCCTCCTCTTTTTTAAAAGACTTCTTTTATTGGGTCTTTTAATTTACATATTTTTATGTTGGGATATGTTCTCATACATCCTTATTGATGTAAATTTTATGTCCAAGTGATGAGATACACTTTTTATCTCTCATCAACTCATTTTGATGTGATGCCGTTAGGCTGTCAAGGGAACTTTTTAACCCAATTTCGATTTCATTGGGTTCAACTTGTAGTCATTGAATATGTCATCCATTGAATATGTGTGATTGAAATTTTATTGTTTTACACTTAATATCCACTTATATTGGGTGTATATATATTTCACACATATTTTTGAGATCTATTTGTCCTTAATTTAAGGATACCTTCTTTATAAGGGATTTCATCACATTTGACATTTCTATTGGGGGTTCATTGTTGTTATGCACCAATTCACTCTTATATGGTGTATATGATGTAATTTGGAGTATTATATCATGAATCATTTTATTCTCATGATATTATAAAGTTCTGACTAAATGTTATTCCTCGATTATTGTATTCAAGTATCTCTAATTTTGGTAAAACCCCTTTAACCAAAATATCGTTTTAAATGTTTTAATTATTTGTTCTTATTAATATCCATGTTTTCCAAATGGTTTTAAGGATTTATTTATATGGATATTAATGGTTTAAAATGTTAAAAGCTTCAAGGTGGTATGGGACACTTTGATTCAAAAATCTCTTTATTAAATGTTTTAAATGGTTTTGGAAATGGTTTCTTTTTGAATGGATTCATTATTTCAATATCCTAAAATGTTATATTGTGATTGAAATGTGGAAATGTTATGTTTCCTTTATTCATGTTTATGTGATACGATTATGTTATGGTTCTTGGGCATTGTTATGAAGAACGGGTGGTTCTGTGATAAACTAAGGGCGGGTGAGCCCGATATAGCTCTCCAATGCATTGGGTAACGCGAAGGAGTGAAACGTTAAGGTTTCTCTGAAGAGATTTAGGGAATATTCTGTGATGGGTATTCCAAACGTAACCAAGAGGGTTACTCCCTACGTAAGAATGTTATGAATGCCTCAAGTTACCTTTATGTCTTATGTTTTCTATGATTTATTCATGGTTTGATGAGGTATGTTAAAGTGCCTATGTTTTATGGGTAAAGTATGATTTCATTCTCATGTATATATGAACTCATGCTTCCTTTCCATATTTTTTTGTAACCCTTACTGAGCATTTTATGCTCATCCCATGTTTTTGAAATATTTTTCACAGGTCAAGGGAAAGGTACATGATGTGATGATAGTGTCAAGGATGTGTCAAAAAAGAATCCGTGTTATATTTTAAATATGTTTCCGTGATGGGAAGAATGAATACTGTCTTTTATGTAACCACTTTGTTTAAATGTCGAATGTAATGCAAGTTTCATGATCCAATTCTCTAAAACTCTAAACCTGGAAAGATCCTCAATGTGTAATCTTGTAATAACTCAAGATTAAGTAAGGTTTAAGGCTGGGGCCTTATAGTTGGTATCAGAGGTCGGTTTAGATAACTTTAGAGGTTAGGGTATTCTTTAAGCATAAGTGGCATTACCATAATGGTTAGGATTTCAGAAAGATTCCTAGTTTTAGATAAAGTGAATGAGTAAGTATATCATAGTGTTTATCTTACTCATTAGTACATGATGGTTTTTTTGATATACTCACACTGAACTTTTTGGTTTTAGTAAATGGCTGGATCTAGCAGGCACCAAAGTAACAGTGGATGTGAAGGAAACTGTGACAGTTTTTTGAGCAAGCAACTGAATGATATGGGAGCTGCAATGAGAAATCTTGTGATTATCCTCAACCAACTATCTGGAGTCATGATTGACCACCTAAACCTTGGAGATTTCTCTAAGACGTCATATATGCAAGAAACAAATCCCTACAGAAGTACAGGTAATAATCATAAAGGTAAGTGTGTTCAAAAACCTATGTGTCAAAGATGTGGAAAGAAACACCTAGGAAAATGTTTCAAAGGGACAGAAATATGCTATAGATGTGGAAATGAAGTTCATAAAGCATGAACCTGCCATGGAAAAAGGAAGCATCCAGTTGACTCGAGGAAAGGGAAAGAAGTTCTTTCTGAGGGATCAATTGAGTGTTTTAAATGTGGTGTGCATGGTCATTATGCAAACACATGTCCTATGAAGAAGTTTCGTGAATGGGGTCACCAAGAGCGTACCAATATTCGTTTACCAATACCTAATGCCATTCCGATTGAGGGTGAAAAAACTGACAATGACCAATCAAAGGTATGTTCTATTTCATGACTATTATTTTCTTATTTTGGAATCTTAGGATATGATTCATGATTTTGTTTGTAGGAAAGAGGTATTTCAGAATAAGTTGGAAAGGAATGGATAATGGATCATGAAGAATGTTGAATGAGTAAGATGTCAACATATAAGGGCTTCAAGAGTTAGGGTGAAATTCTTAAGAGTATTAAGTCTCTTTTGATGATGGGGTTACATTAGAAGACTTTTTATATTATGTGTAACCCTGATGTTTAATATAGGCAAATTTTATTCAAGTAATAGTTATCTTTTCTTTTGTGGACATAGTTATAAAGAACCATTTGGGTTTATATGATCCTTACTTTTGAGGTAATTATGGGTTACCACATGTTATGATTGAAGTGAAAGGCATTAGATAAAATTGAGGTTAAATTATGTTATGGTGATTTTTGATGATTTTATCCCTTTTTGGGTAATGATTTGAGAATTATATAGTTTTGGAAAAAGGACAACACGCAGACCGTGTGACAACCCGTCGCGTCGGACAATGCTGCGGGAATCGAACTCACAACCAAAGTGCGACTGGTATTTATCGCCTACCACTGGACTACGTGAAGTCCCTGGTTAGTTTGACTGATTATTTTTAGTTATATGATTTTATGAATTAAGAGTAAGTTTATTTTGGAGGATATGTGATTAGGATAATTACTTTTCAATGTGAGACTTTAGGACCAACTGATGTTGTTTGGAGATAAATGTTATGATTTAACTTGGAAGACTATGTGACTAAACCCTTCAAATATTTTGGTTTCAATATTATATTGGTTTACTTTGAAGAATTTTATGGACAAATTTTTTATCGGATGGTCCTCGTTGAACTTTGGGTTTTGTTGGACAAATTTTGGAGATTAAGAATAGATTTTCTTTTTATAAGGGGTTATCCTTTTCTGGATTATCTGATCTTGTACTAACCTTTTTGGTTTTGGTTTTGGTTAAAGCCTAAATACATGGGATGTATATAGTTTTCTTTTGGGGATTATGTGATTCTATAGAAGTTGATTATAGTACTCTTAATGCGAAAAGGTCTCCCTAAATACTCGTCTTTTGGAAAAAATATGAGTTTGACTAAGGAATCTAGTAAAAGTTGAAAGTCAACATGATAAGTGATTATGATTCCTTATGAATAAATTCCTCAATAAAAAGTAACTTAATACAAAAATGTTGTCTATTAACTTTTCCTACTGGGGAACCCAACACCGTTTAACCCATCACAAGTTTGTGATTTTCTTATTGTTAACTTTCTCCTAAACATGTTTTCTATCACTCTCCATCAGAACATGACCCTATGTTTTCTCCTCCATGTCCATATTTTCATACTTGGAATCCTAGTATGGGATAACTCGGGTGACCTCTGTGCTTATCTTTCTTTATTTTAAAGAGATTGTTTTACCGACTCTTGTTCCGATGTGGGACGTTCAAGGATGTTTCCAAGCGCAATTTTAAAATTGCGAGGACGCAATTCCCAAAAGGGGGGAAGGATGTAACACCCCAGGTAAATAAGGAATATGACATTTTCATATTTATCCATATTTGTGAATAAAATATTAATATGAATTTAAAGGGGACGCTATGCTCGATGGCGTACCCAACACGCAACAATGAGTTTCTTGGAAATATTACGTTGCACTCTAATAATAAAATAATATTATTTTAAATGGTAGTTAACATGTAGCCGTTGTAATGGCGAGAATGGATAGAAATAACTAAAATATGATTATATATGTTCTTAAATATTTTTACATTTATACAATAAAAGATAAAGGCTTAAAATACGGAAAGAATTCAATTTTAGTCGTATATGCCCTAGTTTTCACTAAAGGTTCACTTATCACCTTTTGATGGAGAAACGTCATTAAATATAGTTTTGTTCACTCTTAAACATTCTTTTGGACCAAATAAAACTCTTATTAAGAATCGGGACATCAAAATTTACTTTGTGTAAATTTTTGGTATCTTTCCGATAAAGTTCATTTTTTTTAATGAATAGTGTAAAATGTTGTATTTTAATTCAAAACCACTTTTTAATCTAATTTATTTATATGATTAGATTATATTTTGAATTGGTTTTAAAGTGAAATTAGAAAATATTTTTACCATTAAATCCAATAGTGGGCGTTGGAATCAATTTCACTTTGAAATCAGACTTAAACTAGTTTCAATCTTTTGATACTTATTATTTCATAAAACACGCTATTTGTCATGACAGCGGGAATTAATTATTAAATTAATTAATGTGACTTATATTTTTTGAATTTTGTAAAACGGACTTCATTTTTGAATTCAGAATATCAAATATAGCTTAGGGTGAATTTTTGGGATTTTTCTGAAAAACTTCAATTTTTGATGAATAGTGAAACCACAAAGTGGTACTTATAAAAACTGATTTTCCGTTTAAATGAAATTTTGCCATAACTGTGTTTTGATTATCAAAAATCTGACATACATGGTTGTCATTAAGAAGTAAAATGTGGTTCAATGAGATTAAAATAATTTTTTGGTAAATAGTAACTTATTAAGTTTTTAATCGCGATTAGAGGTAATTAGTGTAGTTTAAGGTAAAAATGATATTATAAGAATGTGAAAACACCATGACACTTGTCCTACACCTATTGGTTGTATCATGGCAGAACAAGACAAGCCATGGGTCAACTTGGTGACCCCATGGATCTACTTTGGTTGGGAAATGACATAAATAACATTTTATTTAATGTAAAAGTAAAATTGACACAAACATGATATGTTTTACTAAAACAATTTTTAAGTGGGGTTATACAAGTCATATTTTTTATTATAAATATTCATTGGAAAGCTAAAATTATTTCCTACATCATAGTATTTTATTTATAATTTTTAGACATTAAATAAATTAAATTATTTATGACATAATAATGATGCAGCGATGACATCATTATTTGACGATTTAAATAAAATGGAAAGATAATGTAAAATCTATGAACTACACATGTCCAAAACTTATTGGATGAGTGGATTTCGAATACTTATCACCTTATCCACGAATTATATCAATGTGGGACATTTTGAAACCGAAACACATTTTCAAATAAAGTAATATTTCTTTACTTTCCAAAAGTACCCCTCCTCTCCTCTTATAAAAGGCCCCCACCTCTACCTCATTTAACACACTCCTCAAGCCTTTGGCTCGGCCAACCCCTGCCCATTTACTCTCTCCACATACCTCTCCTAATCCTAGAGGATTACATTTGGGCAGAATCCTTTCAAAGGAAGCCTTTAGTCTCAAATCAAAAGGAGTTACACTTTTAAAGGTAATGCATTCTCTCATGTTCATTTGTTTTATCTTGCTTCTCCAACCCCCTAAACTCTTTTTATTTACTTCTTTTGTAACAAAAACAGTATATTAAATATACTAGGATGTTGTTATAAGATTTATTCGAGCTAAACTCTCACACAACTACATCAAATGGTTAAAGAACATACGGTTTCCGTGGATGGTGAAATTCTGCCTCCCGAAACGATGATTGTTCAATACTCATTTAACACCTTCAAAGGTGACCATTATGATGTCACTATTTTTATATATGATATATAATATGTTTATGTTTTATTTATGCTTCTGTATTTTTAATTTTTGTCTTACCTTTATGGCTTCCATTATGGGTATACGCGATATCTTCATTTAAGGAAGTGCGGACTACCGCCCCCTCAAAGTGATTTGATTCGTTAAATACCATATGTGGGATGTATAAAGGATGGAAATATGATATTATATATGATATTATACTGGAATTATAATATACCTTTATATCATTATTATTCCTTTCTATAACATACGAAATAGAAATGAAAGTAGCGTTCATGCGTACGTACGGCTTACCGTATCCATGAACGGTGCATTTCATTTCTTACCTCTAAATGATTATGTAATGTTATAAGGGCATGAATGTACTGGATATATATGACATATATGATATCTACATAATGAATACAATTCTGGATATAATAAACATTTGGCCACACAAACAACATGTAATTATAAGAAGTCCACTTTCGACGTAAGAACCAAATATCGGCAAAACAAATATTATTAACTTAAATGATTACATAATGTTTATGACATGGTAATAAGTGGTATAAAAGTAATAATGAACTTGAAAAATTATCTTAAGGAATTAGAAATTAACTCAAGTTTATTATTCAGGAGATTAAAGAATGATCGAGTCAAGTCGGACCCGAGGTAAGGGATCCCACTCCTCTCTTTCTTTTTAAGTATACACTTTTATGTAATTCCTTTTAAAGCTCATATTTCTTGTTATTGGGATGATATTTTATATTACACATACTGTAATTTTTATGTTCATGTGATGAGAGACCCTATTCTCTCTCATCAATCCATTTTCGATGTTTTATGTGGCGTCGTTAGGCTTCCGAGTTTTCATAAGGGATTTTTCATCTCACTTTTATTCCCGTGAGATTTATGCTACATTCGCCACAAATTCCATTGAGTGGTGTAAGTAATGCCCATTATTCTACTCTTTGTGTAATATAATTTTGTTTATGAGAATTTACATCAATGACCTATTGTATTTCTTTCATGGGGTGTATGTTTTGAAAGATACCCAAGTCGGTAAGGTAACCTTTCACCCTCCTCTTTTTTAAAAGACTTCTTTTATTAGGTCTTTTAATTTACATATTTTTATGTTGGGATATGTTCTCATACATCCTTATTGATGTAAATCTTATGTCCAAGTGATGAGATACACTTTATATCTCTCATCAACTCATTTTGATGTGATGCCGTTAGGCTGTCAAGGGAACTTTTTTACCCAATTTCGATTTCATTGGGTTCAACTTGTAGTCATTGAATATGTCATCCATTGAATATGTGTGATTGACCATTTATTGTTTTACACTTAATATCCACTTATATTGGGTGTATATATATTTGTCACACATATTTTTGAGATTTATTTGTCCTTAATTTAAGGATACCTTCTTTATAAGGGATTTCATCACATTTGACATTTCTATTGGGGGTTCATTTTTGTTATGCACCAATTCACTCTTATATGGTGTATATACTGTCCTTTGGAGTATTATATCATGAATCCTTTTATTCTCATGATATTATAAAGTTCTGACTAAATTTTATTCCTCGATTATTGTATTCAAGTATCTCTAATTTTGGTAAAACCCCTTTAACCAAAATATCGTTTTAAATGTTTTAATTATTTGTTCTTATTAATATCCATGTTTTCAAAATGGTTTTAAGGATTTATTTATATGGATATTAATGGTTTAAAATGTTAAAAGCTTCAAGGTGGTATGGGACACTTTGATTCAAAAATCTCTTTATTAAATGTTCTAAATGGTTTTGGAAATGGTTTCTTTTTGAATGGATTCATTATTTCAATATCCTAAAATGTTATATTGTGATTGAAATGTGGAAATGTTATGTTTCCTTTATTCATGTTTATGTGATACAATTATGTTATGGTTCTTGGGCATTGTTATGAAGAACGGGTGGTTCCGTGATAAACTAAGGGCGGGTGAGCCCGATATAGCTCTCCAATGCATTGGGTAACGCGAAGGAGTGAAACGTTAAGGTTTCTCCGAAGAGATTTAGGGAATATACTGTGATGGGTATTCCAAACGTAACCAAGAGGGTTTCTCCCTATGTAAGAATGTTATGAATGCCTCAAGTTACCTTTATGTATTATGTTTTATATGATTTATTCATAGTTTGATGAGGTATGTTAAAGTGCCTATGTTTTATGGGTAAAGTATGATTTCATTCTCATGTATATATGAACTCATGTTTCCTTTCCATATTTTTTTGTAACCCTTACTGATATTTTTATGCTCATCCCAAGTTTTTGAAATGTTTTTCACGGGTCAACGGAAAGGTACATGATGTGATAATAGTGTCAAGGATGTGTCAAGAAAGAATCCATGTTATATTTTAAATATGTTTTCGTGATGGGAAGAATGAATACTGTCTTTTATGTAACCACTTTGTTTAAATGTGGAATGTAATGCAAGTTTCATGATCCAATTCTCTAAAACTCTAAACCTGGAAAGATCCTCAATGTGTAATCTTGTAATAACTCAAGATTAAGTAAGGTTTAAGGCTGGGGCCTTATACTCCTAGTATTTTTATATCACACCCTACCTTTTCCATTTGTCATTAGTATATTTTTTCCTATAGGATCTGAGTAAAGGGAAAGTCCCTCTTAGAGGAGGTGTTTGTTCTTTATCCTTTGGGGCTTCAACTAACACGACCTTTTGGAAATCTGAGTTATCTTGTCAGGAATTTAGTAATTTTATGATGTAATTTTTGGGATTTTATATACCTTTTTGGGTTTTGATACATTCTTCATGAAGAGTTTTTAGTATACTGATATGTATCTATATCTTCTATTATTATTTTTTGGAAAAATCATTCTTAGTTTTGTATTGTATGATGCAAGGTGCTAGTCGCCGACCCAATGTATGAAACATCATGTTTTTGTAATATATTTTTTTAATAAATTAATTTTCATTGAGGTATTTTATTACACTAATTCAAACATTACTTTCAAATGACACCAACTTGGCATGCGCAACAAGACAAAAACATGTATTGCTTTACACGAAACACCGACTTGGCGACCGTTACATGCAACACCAAGTGTAAAAGGTAATATAATAACTTGATAATTTAAAATATATTTTCTATTTTAAATAAATATTATATATTATAAGTCTTGTAATGAAAATAACACCTATTTATCTTCTGTTACACACAAGATAGACTTTCTTCGACGGATTACACAACATGAAAGACCAAATACTACAAGATAATGACATATCATTAAAACATTATTATTTAATATAATATGAAATAAACAAGACATTAAGACAATAGTTATGAATAGTATTAAATATGTTATGAAAATTTATCTTTTACAAAAATATAAAATTAATTCATTGGTTATCAATTAATTATAAATGAAATTAAGAACCAAATGAATATAAAAATAAATATTATTATTATTTTCATGCTTCCAAAAGAGTTTTGACCTCAGAAAATAAATGGATCAAAATTAGTGCGTGATTATAATAAAATATATAAGTTAAATATTCAATAAAATAATTTTTATATTCATCCATTATGTTTGATAGGCATAAGATATGAACAATCCCAGTTTCACACATAAAAAAATATTTTTATAAAGGAAAATTTACCACCTTTTATTAGTGAACTCATTTTAAATACAAATTTTTATCCTTTTAAAAATTTAACATGTAAAAATAAACTTCATATTTTGAATCTATATATTAAAAATATCTTATGGTGAATTTTTGTAATTTTTCTGTAAAGAATCGTTTTTTAATGAACAGTGAAATATACTGAATTTTAGTTCAAAACTACTTTTTAATATCATTTATTTATAATGTTAAATTTTGTTTTAGATTGTTTTTACATTTTAATTAGATAATATTTTAATAAATTTATTCAATTTAGTTCAATGGAATCAATTTCAATCTTAAATTAATAAGAATATAGAAAACTTTTGAATGTTTTTACTTAAAAACCCTAGATTGTCATCCCTCTTAGAGGATGAATTTTAAATTAATTTATTCCACCAAATTTATTAGAATTTGGAATAATTGATTCTATATTTTTCATCATCATAATTTAATATTTTTAATAAAAAAAATTATTTTCACCAATAAGAATATTTAAAGTGATTGAATGTAATTACGAAGATTAAGGTTAAATTATGCATAATAAAAGACTAAACATTAACCCTAATGCCCAAAACAACCAATACACTTGTACTGAGCTATTTTTATTATATTTCAACCCAATTTTACATTATATATAATTGGGACCATTATTGTAGACACTTTTAATGTGAGAAACATGTATGTAATTTCTTTTTCAAAATATTACAAGAGTGCCACTCATCCTCCACTATAAAAGGCCACCACTTCTCCCACTTCCTCGCACCTATCAAACAAGTTAGGTTCATAAAATATCCAACCAAATAGATTTCCAAAATCCATATCCTATAACATGAATAAACCATTTATGAATAAATCCTTCCAAAGAATCCCTTTAGTATAAATCATAAGGAGTCACATGATTTTAAGGAATCTTTTTCCAATGATCTCTTTTATTTCATTCTATTCTCCACTTCGTATAATTTTATTATTCTACAATTACATAAAAACCAGTATAATAAATATAATAGTATTTTTTACGTTATTATTCCTACTTAAAATTACACACACCTCTATCTTGTGGGTAATGAAAATATTTTTCCATTGTAAGGTGAACTACTACCTCATGCAATTATGATTGTTTACATTTCCATTACCACCTCTCATGGGGTACATTATGATTTAAAATATGTTTATATATGATATTTATAATGCCTTTATAATTATTTATGTTTTATTTAGAATATACCTTTATTCTTGCGTAAATACGATAGTTTAGTTTGAGAAATCCTAGACTACCGCCCCCTCAAAGTGATGTGACTCATTTATGCCATAGATGGAATATAAAAAATCCTGGAATTAATAAAACTATGTAACATATATATCATATATATGATTATGGAATTATAATATAAATATATCATTTACTTTTAATTCATCTAATACAACAATTAAATGAAAGTAGTGTTCAGGCGTACGTACGACCGACCGTCTCCCAGAACGGTGCATTTCATTTCTTATCTCAAAATTTTTTAGATTATTATAAAAACATATGTACTGAATATATAAGATAATTAGGTCATGGTTTAAATTGTTTATATTATTAAATCATGATCTTTTTAATAGGATAAAAAAATAACATGTCAGAACCAACTTGAGAAAACTAGGAAATTAACACCCGAAATAGTGAAAATAATGAAGGATTATTAACAAATGGGTGATAAGACATTATAATAAGATGATATATAATAATATAAACATGTTTATGATTTTGGTATAATTTATTAAAATATTTTATACCACTTTACCAGAGCATAATGACCACACACAAAAATTAAGCTTAAGGTAATGGAATTTCATCTCATCTTTTATTATGGTGAGATACATGCCTTATTAACCACTCTATTTTATTATGTGGTATATACACCGCCCTTTGAAATTTTATATCATGAATCTTTTTTTAATAATATAATAATATTAATTATGTTTCATTTTTCATTTTCTCACATGGTGATTATGATTCGAAGTTACAAAGTGGTAAGAGTCAATTGAAACAATTCCATTATTTATCGAGATTGATTATAATTATGTTTCAATTGTGGACATACAATTATATATATCTCAATAAAACACATGAATTATCTTATAATAAGGTTTTACATTGTATATTAATTTACTAGTAACATTTTTACTCTCTTTGGAATATAATATAACTAAGATAATGTTTTAATGAAAATCTCACTTTATTTCTCCTTTCAGTCAAAAATCTGTGTTCTTTCAAAACCTTGATTTCTAAAAATGATTTCAAAATTATTTTAATTTTATCATATTATGTTAATAAAAAAATTCCATGTTTTACCTTCTACTATCCTAGAAGTAATATTTGAGTTTATTTCCTATCAAGGCACTTTCTAAAACATTTAATGTAAAAAAAAGGAATATCCAGCATGTAAGAACATTAAACCATTGTGACCGTCATTTCCTTGAAGATTCCATTTTATGTTTAAAATATTAAAATAAAGGAAACATGTTTTCTTACTATTTTAGAAATTTATTTTTTTTTAATTTTTTTTTCAAATAAATTGTTTTTCAAAAAAATATATTGATTTTTTTCAAAGATTATTTTAAAATATTTAAAACCTATTTTCAAAGAAAATATTTTTCTAGTATTTTTTAAGTTTAAATGAAATTTTAAACATTTTTAATCATTGTTTATATGCCTTAAAAGAAAAAGGCCTGCCAAATCATTTCATATTTTCCTTATTATTTTTCAGGTTTGTTTTCAAGGAAATGGTTTTCAAAATGTTCTCTGTTTAAAAAATTAATTTTTCAAAAAAGATAAGAAATTTTCATCAAATGTTCTTTAAAAATATCTTTCAAAATTATTTCTCATATAATATGGCATCTTTTGTTGTTAATCATTCTTTTCTCATGAAATTATTCAATAATTCCATTCATATTCTTTCTATGAATGTTTAATTTTTATGAAACCGGTTTCTCTTTCATGAGTTCTATACTTATAAAACCACTTATTTATATGGTTGGTGATTATGAGACCTACAAATTTTCCAAAGGTAATTATATGATTTAATTTTTGTGATTTCTATATAATTTCGTGGGTTATAATTTGATTATTTTTTATAATTTTGTTCCACTCATATGTATGATTTTTTATGTCATGGGTTGGATCAATATCTCCTTCTAATGCACTATGTAATGATGGATGACACAAGAGTATATTTCTTATGCGTGAACCTGATTACATGTTCATAGTGGTATGCATAGACCTGGTTGTATGTCCATAAGTATGTGCCTAAATCTGATTACATTATCATAATGTTTTGAGTGAACATAATTAAGCATGGAACTTGTTGAATGTCCATAATTTTATGTGTGAACCCGATTACATCTTCACAATGATATGCATGAGCCTGATTATATAATCACAATGTTATGTGTGGAAGTAGTTTCATGTCCAAAAGGTTATACATGAACCTAATTACATGTTCACATTGTTATGGAAGGATATGATTTCATGTCTGAAAGGTTATGCATGAAACATATTACACATTCATAATTTTATGCACGGACCTAGTTGTATATCTATAAGTTGTTGCAAGGACTGGATTTTATGCCCTTAACATAACGAGTGAACCTTTTTCTACTTGTACATGTTCACAATGTTATAAACTAATGTCCATGCTTCAAATTACATCTATTATTCCTATTTTATGATTTCATGACCTATGGTCTTAATTATATAATAATCCATGACTTATAAACATCCAATATTTATTGTGATCTATAATATATAGGTTGTGATCTTCAAATGCTATTCCCTTGTTTTATACCCTTTTCTATGTTAGGCTTACACATTTCCATTATTTATCCATAATAAGAATCTAAGCTCACACCTTTCTTATTTTTTCTTTTCCCTGGGTTATGAAGAAATATTTTAAGTATAAGTGATAAATTTGGAGTTATTTAAGGAATATTTTTAAGATATCTCACCAGGATAGAATATTTGTTTTCCATGTTTACAAAGACACTAAACTATTATGGTCATTAAGCATGTATTTTGGTATTGTAATGAATGTTTATCTAAGATGATGTAATATCCATGTATGTTAAGCCTCTATCTCTAAAGATGGTATCAAAGTAAAGTTTTAGTCAACCATTCGAAACTAGGATTGTAAAACCACAACGATATCCCTATGGTTATTTCTAATAATATGTCTAGGGATGCCTCTAATGATATGTCTAAAGATCAAGAAAGCTATACGAAAAGGTAATGGAATTTTGGTAAAGGATATAGCAACTGGTTTTCCAAAAATACATCATTGTCTGTATTGTACAAGTGGATGTTGATCTGGAATAGATGTACATTGTGTAACAACTCCCACAAGATATTTTGAGCCTAAATTGTGGTAATCTAGTACATAAAAATAGACCTTGTCTTATACCTGGTATGACACTCTTAAGGAATATTCTTTGGAAATTTACAAAATATTTACGACCCATTATAAAGGATTTGAATAATATATAACTAAAAATAACCTAAGATAAACCTAAGATTCCATATATTAAGGAATGAGTCATGATTTAGTCATCCTATAAATATTTTTTGATGATTATATAGTTTTCTTCTATGATATGTGTTTTTAACCACATGATTTTTGGTTTTTGTCAATGGAGATAACATGAAGAAAAATTGTTAAAATTGAATATTTTAGATGTGTAAAGTATAGAAATTATGAAAATTTATTTTTGATGTGGAAATTTCATAAAGAGAATAAGTATGGTGGTAGGAGTATTGGTTATACTTTTTAATATAAAGATATCTCAAATGGAATTTGAAAGGTATGTCATGTTTTTTCAGTATGTTTTAAATTAATCATAAAAATAATGATTAGATTGTGGTTAAGGAAACTTAAATCATGATTCATATATTCTATAAAAGAGGTATTAATGAGTAAGTTGATTAATCATGAGTAATGGTTTAATAATGATGTTAGATGAATGATGTACTTATGTTTCTGAAATAAAATATTATGTTATATGAATCATGAATTATATATCTATTGTTAGTAAAAGTTTTCATTAAGGATTAAAAATGATATTTTTAATAGGTTTGAAGACTTTGAAATGTGATATTTTTATTGAGGAAAGGTAATCCTTAACGTGATCAAGATTTTTAAAAAATTGTGTTTCACTCGGATAAAGAGGTGGTTAATTTAGATAATAAAAATTGGATGGCACTAATTACCTCAAATCTAATAAAGGATCTATTGAAAAATTAGTCTATAATATCATGGATGTAGTTTACAACTTCATGGATTTAAATAATATATACATTAAAATTGGGAATAAGGAATCATCCATGTTTTAATAAGGATTTATGGTAATTATGGTCATTTCCATGTTTCAAGAGAATATATAATGATGATATCCACATATTATGGATGTGACCACCAAGATATACTTTTTTATATATGGGGATAAATGTTAAAATAATTCAGTTTCATTCATTATAATGTTTTGTATTTTCACTATTTATAAGGGTTATAAGGTTTACCATTTATGGGACATTTAAGTTATACATTAGAGGAATTTTGTGATATTAAAGTTTTATCTCACTACTTGGGGATATATACCTATTGGAAAACATTCTCTAACAATTTTGTGTTGATGGTAATTGAAAAGAGATGGGATGAATTATCATGTATCTCAACATATGTTACTTCTTCTGTAATGAAAAAATCACCTTTGTTTTTGGAGAAAGAGGTATAGTGGTAATTGGTCAAGACATGACCATAGGGTGAGATTTTACTTTTGCAGGGGACTGAAATCAATTATGTATAACTTCTCACAAAAATTATTCAACCTTAGGTAAATATTTTGAAACTAAAAAGGTTATCTTAGTACCTTATTTTCCAATGATACAAATAACCTCCTAGATAATTTCATCTTTATGGCCATCTGTTTGTTAACTTTCTCCTGGACAAGTTCCTTATCACTCTCTATTAGAACAAGATAGATATATATATCTTCCATATCTGTGTTTTCACTTCCCACATATGTTAACCTATGTCAAAACAAGTTTATATTTTACTTTGGGTAACTTTTATTATTCCATGTTTTCTTTTCAAATTTATGTTTTTGTATTTGTTTTTATGATGTGGGATTCTATGAAAGGAACCTACAAATATAAAACCTTTTATAGCCCGCATGATTTTCTAGGGAGAAATACACTTTAAGGGGGGAGAATGTAACACCATAAGTTTTGAGGCCTAATTTTTTTAATAAATTAATTTCCAATTAAGGTATTTTATTGAAATAAGTTAAAAATTCCTTTCACATGATACCAACTTGTCATGCACTACACGATGCCAACTTGGCTTTCTTTACAAGCAACACTGACTAGGCATCTGTTACACGGAATGCCAAGTGTAAAATGGAATATAATAACCGGATACTTTACAATATATTTACTATATTAAATAAAAATAATATATTGTATGTATTTTAATTCAAACCAAACCTATTTATCTTTTGTTAAACTTCAGATGAACTTTCTATTATTTCTTACACTACATGCAAGACTAAATATCCAAGACAAGGATATATTATTTAAACACTACAATTTAATATAATAATATATAACCAAGGAATTAAATAAGTATTACTGAATAATATTATCTAACTTGTAAAAAGTTATGGTTTATATAAATATAAAATTAATTAATTGGATACCAATTACTTGTAAATGAAACTAAGAACCAAATGTATATAATACTATATATTATTATTTTCATGAATCTAAAGGATTTTTGTCTAGATAAAATAAATTAATCACAATTAGTGAGTGATTTAAATGATAAATATTGGTCAAAAATTTAATAAAATATTTTTTATATTCTTCCATTAGGTTTGTTAGGCATAATATAAAAACAAACCCAATTAAAAAAAATAAAAACCAATATTTTAATAAAGGAAAATTTACTGCATTTAAATGGAGAATCAATTTTAAATCCAAATTTTGACCATTTTATAAATTTTATATGTCAAAATAATCTTCATGTTTTTAATATAAAAATAAAAGTTATCTTAGAATTTTTTTTGTATATTTTTATCATGATTCATTTTTTAATGAATATTGAAAAATAGTGAATTTTAGTGCAAAATTATTTTTTATATAATTTATTTAAAAAGATAAATTATGTTTTATATTTGTTTTTAAATTTAAATATATAATTTTTTTATCCATTAATTCAATTTAGGTCATGGGAATCAATTTAAATTTAAAATTTACTTTAAAAACATAGAAAACTTTCAAACATTTTTACTTTAAAAACACACATTGCCATCCTACCAGCAGGGTAAATTTAAAATTAATTTCTGAAAATTATGTGATTTTAATTTGAAAAAATTTATTCCATATTTGGAAAAATTATAATTTATAATTTATAATAGTATGGAATTTTGTTTTCAAAAAAATTTAGTGAAAGTGATTTAAATTAATTAGAGTGATTAATGTTAAATTATGCGTAACAAGGGACTAAACATTAACCATATGGCCCACAAAGTCCTATAAACATTTCCAAGATCCATTGGATGTCCATATATAAAAAAATCCTAAATTTTATATAATATTTTCCTTTTTCGGAGGCAATTTGAATATGAAAAACGTGAAGGGAATTCTTTTGTCAAAATAATACAAGGGTGCCACTCGTCCTCCACTATAAATGGCTTCCAATTCTCCCACTTCCTCACACCTCTAAAAAAACTTACTTTTAGACACTATATACATGAATATATTACCAAAAAACCACCCCTATACATTGAATAATACATTTGTAAATGAGTCATTCCAAGTAATAAGTTTGGTATAAACCGAAAGGAGTTACCCGATTTTAATGAAATGCTTTCAACGATCTCTTTTTTCATTTGCTTCTCTACTCCCTATAATATTATAATTCAATTAAAACAAAATAAAACCCATATAATAAATATAATATGATGTCTTATGTTATTATTTATATGTACACATACACACACCTCCATCTAATTGGTAACAAACATATTGTTTATGTTTACGGTGAACTACTGCCTCCAGAAATATAGAGTTCAGTTTTCTTTTACCACCTCTCAAGGGGGAAATTATGATTTAAAATTAGTTTATATATGATATATATGATATTTATAATGTATTTATGATTATTTAATTTTAATTTCAAATCTATCATTCTTCATTCCATCTTGTGTCAATATGATAATTTTGTTTGAGTAAGTGTGGACTACTGCCCCTTAAAGAGATGTGACTCATTCATACCATAAATTGAATGTAAAAAAGGATGGTATTAATAAAACTATGTAACATATATTACATATATATGATATAGGTATTATAATATACATATATAATGTTATTTTAATTCTTATAATGAAACTAATAAATGAAATTATAGATCAGGCGTATGTACGGTCTACCGTCTCCATGAACGATGCATTTCATTTCATATCTCCAAACATTATATATAATTCTAAATAAATATGTAATACATATATAATATTATTAATTAATTTTATACATAATATATATTATTAAATCTTGGTCTATGTAATATTATAATAAAATAAAAAGTCAAAACATAAATGAGGAAACTATGCAATTATCACTAAAATTAGTGAATATAATGAAAGTGTGATAATAAACGGGTAATAAGACGTTATAATAAGATGTTATATTACATTATTAACATGTTTATGGTTCCGTAATAAGTTAACAACATATTTTAAACCACTATACAGGAGGATAAAAACCACACAATAAAATTATGTTTAACGTAAGGGAATTTCATATCACCTTCTATTACCTTGAGATACATGCCTTATTCAGAGCTCACTTTTGTCGTGTGGTATATACACTACCATTTTAAATTTTATATAATTATTCTTATTATTTTAATGATATTATAAGCTTCATTAAATTTCTCTTTCTATCATGGGGAGTATTCTTCTAAGTTACTAAGTGGTAAGAGTGTATTGAATCAATCTAATCGTTTATTGGGATTGTTTATTATTATGCTTCAATTTATGACATATCATTATCCATATCTCAAGAACACACGTCAATTATATTATCATATGGATTACCATGATTTATTAATTTATTATTACTATTTATACACTCTTTGGTACTTAGGATAACTAAGAAATGTTTTTAATTAAAATATGACTTTATTTCTCCTTTTGGTCAAAAATTTGTGTTCTTTTAAAACCATTACTTCTAAAAATAATTTCAAAAATATTTTACGTTTATCATATGATGTTAAAAGAAATTTATATCCGTGTTTTACCTTATACGGTACTAAATTAATCTTCTTGTCATTTTCCTATCAAGGAACTTTTAAGAACTTTTAAGGTAAAAGAAGGAATGTTCGCCACGTACGGACTTACCACTGTTGTGATCGTCATTTCCTGAAAGCTTCAATTGTACATTTAATAGTTAAATATAAAAGAAAAAAATTCTTCAAATTTTAATAATTAATTATTTCTAAAGTGTTACTAAATTAAAAATGTTTTCTTAATTTTTTTATGTTTTTTTGAAAGTTTCCTTTACAATATTTTTAACCTATATCAATGAAAATGAGTATCAAGAATGTTTTAGGTTTAATAAATGTTTTAAATTTTTTCAAGAATGTTCTTTGGGTTTTCAAAGAAATTGGTTTCCAAAATTATTTCCATGATTTTTTCATAAGTTTTCATATGTTTTTTTTCAAGGAATTGGTTTTCAAAATATTTTATGTTTTAAAAAAACATTTTTCAAATAAGAAATGATATTTTCTTTAAGAAGTTTTTCTAAAAGATATTTCCAAATTATTTCTCATATAATATGAAATATTTTGTTGTTACTCAATCCTTTTTTGGGAAATGATTCAATTTATTCATTCATATTCTTTCTATGAATGGTTAATTTTTAGGAAACTAATTTCCCTTTCAGGGGTTATATTCTTCTGAAACCATATTCTTTACATGGGTGGGGATTATGAGACCTACATATTTTCTATAGTAATGATATGATTAAATGTTCATGATGCTTATATAATTTCATGATTATCATATGATTATTGTATACAATATTATTTTACTCATTTGTATGGTTTTTTATGACTTGGTTTGGATCCATACCTACCTTCAATGAATTTGGTAATGATCGATGACTCATGAGTATATAAGTTATGTGTGAACCTAATTTCATGTTGACAATGTTATGCGTGAACCTAATTACATTTTCGAAATGTTATGAATGGACCTAGTTTTTTTTTCATAATTGTAGGAATGAACCTAATTACATGTTCACAATTTTATGATTGAACCATATTATCTGTTCACAATGTTAACCATGGACCTATTTTCATGCCCATAAGTTTATGTGTGAACATGATTGCATGTTCAGAATGTTATGTGTGAACCTGATTACATTTTGACAATGTTTTTCATGAACCTAATTTCATGTCCATAAGGTTATACATAAACACGATTACACATTCAAAATGTTATTAATGGACTTACTTTCATTTCCATAAGTTCATACAGAGGCTAATTTCATGTCTTTAATGTGACGAGTGAACATATTTCTACTTATACATGTTCAAAATGTTATAAACTAATGTCCATGCCACAAATTCAATTTCAAAATTCATATTTCATTCTTTCAAACCTTATACTCTTAATTATATTTTGATCCTTGTATTATTAGTTACCAATATTTATTATGATCTCTAAAATGAATGTTTTGATCATCAAATGTAATTATCAAGTTCCATACCCTTCGTTCATGTTATGCTTATGCATTTCCTTTATTTACCCTTAGTGAGCACCTCATCTCAACCATTTCTTATGATTCTCTTCCCCAGGTGATCAAGAAAGGTTTTAGGTAGAAGTACTAAATGTGTAGATAATTGTGGAAGATGTTGAAGATCATTCACCTAGACATGAGATTTTGATTCCATGTCTTCAAAGACACTAAACTGTTATGATATTTATGTATGAATTTTAAAAATTTACTGAATATTCATCTAAGATTATATAATATACCTACATATTAAGCCTAGGAACTATACATTGTGGATCAAAAACACCTTTTGAACTATTTCATCCAAATTGGGTTTCAGGGTACCATGGGATCTCTGCAGGTTCATGGAATATAAAATCTCAATAGGGTAATAAAGAGAAAATCATATTGTGTTGTAAATTTTATGGAGCTGATAAACTCATCATGGATGATAAATCAGGTCCTTCCATGATGAATCGTTTTTTTTATTTTGAATTCTACTCTAATTAAATATTTTTTTGACACTATCATGTCCCACACATTTTTTTCCATGTTGTTGAACAGATGGCTATTCATGTTGATATGATAACTTAATTTTTGAAATATCAAACTCTTATTGACCAGATAGTGTGTTGATATATTGTTTGTAAGGATTTTTCTATAAATACTGATGGGGATTTATTTATTTTGGATTAATACATTCCTTATATAGATGAATATGACATGAATTTGGGTATGGATTAGAAGACATCATTTAACAACCTCATAAATTGTTAATCCTGTAAGGTTTTTTTCACATCTCTTGATGGAATAAAGAATAAATTTATAAAAAAATTGGATGTAAAGGATTGAAATGAATGAAATTTTCAACTATGTTTTTAACTATATCTTATTATTTGTAATCATGGAATTTAGAATTTATAAATAATATCACAAACAGGTATTCTTCAATCATCAATGAAATATTTCATTATTTTTTTTCTTGAAAATTTCTTTGGGTTTCCACCCAAAAGAGAAGTTGAGTTTACAATTCATCTTCTTCTAGAAAAAAATGTGATTTAACTTATGTCTTATAGTATGTAACCAAAATATATTATGGAATTGAAATTTCATTTGTAAGGGTTTTAAATTTAAGGGTGCAATATATCAAGTACACATCAATGGGAGGAACCGTTTATTTTATAAAAGGAAGAGGGAACTCTTAAAATTTCCATAAACTATTATATGATTAAACATGTAAAAATAATGAATCAGTATCTAATTTATATTATTGGTGATCTATTTTTTCAATTTTGGGGAGCATTTTCATTATTAACATTGGATTACAATCAAAATATCACCAATTTTGATTTCAGAAAGAGGATATTCTGAAGAAATAATTTATAAGAATATAAATCCATTATGAATATGTTATTATGATTTCGGATTTATGAATGCACAATCTTTCATTATGAAATTAATGAATAATATTTCAAAGAAATCAATATGCCTTTGGTGTGGTGTTTTTATGATATTCTAGTGTATTATAGAACAAAATAATATAATGAGAAACACCTGGCTACAGTGTTGGTAATATTTAGGGGGAATCACCTTTATGATATGTTTCAAAGTGTGATTTATTGATACAATATATTTGTTTCCTTGGCCATTTCATTTCAAAAAAAGATATTCTCAGTATCCTAAAAATATAGAAGCCAAGATCCCTTAAAAACACCAAAAAATGTCATTGTGAAACACATTTTTATTGGATTAGTAGGAAAACATTTTTATTGTATATATTATTTTTTACATTTGGTCTCACTAATGATATCCTTGATGAGGAAAGGAATTCCATTCAAATGGAAATATAGACACGAGAAATCCTTTCAAGAACATGAGGTTAGAAATAAATTAGAACTTATCCTAATGTTTATAGAATATTAAAAGGGATATGTAGTTTATTTTGATGCATCAAAATATATATTGGGATGTCTTCCCATGTTGGGAGATCAAGTTGTTTTGTATTATTCATGGTAGTTATGGATGGATGATAATAACTACCCAATACATCATTTAGAGTTGGATGATGTAGTATATTCTTTAAATAAGTGGCATGAAAAGAAAAATTGTGTGAAATTTATAGTGTATACAAAATATAAAATCTTAAATAACATTTTCTAAAAACTATATTTGAAAATGAGTCAATATAGATGGATAGAATATCATTAAATGTTTTACTTTGACTTATTTTATACACAGGGGAAAGGAAATTTTTTAGTAGATTCCTCTAGTAGGATTTCATATACTCATTTTGGCTTGATATGATTAAAATTAGTGGAATATTATGTTATAAATAGATTATATTGACATGGATTGTGTAGAAAAGAGGTATTGATATATTTTCCTTCTTGATTATTTTATTCATGGTTTTTTGGGTAGGTTAGAAATGCTCAAGAATCTGATCTATAATGTGTTAAAAAGATTTAAAAACATAACAGTGGGGAAACCATTAAAGGATGGAAGATTTATGGGAGTTCATTATTATAGTTTTGGGATTAGATGGTTACACCTTGGTCTTATCAACAGAAAAACATAGTTTCTACCACCATTTGATATGAAAAGTTCATCTTAGATTAAAAAGATATATAAATCATTGAAAACATAGTTTTAGTGGGTTGGAAGGAAAATAGTTGTAGTATAGTATGTCTTGAAATGCCTATCCTATCTGTAGGTCATGGAATAACATCAATGGCCAAATGGTATGTTTTCATCTTTATCAATTATCTTGTTGAAATGGTAGAAAATAACCATGGATTTTGTAACCAGTCTACAATGAATGGTTAGGAAACATGATTCCATATGGGTTATTTTGGATAAACTAACAAAGTTGGCACACTTCATTCTTATTTATGAAACCAATATGGTAGAAGAATTCTCAAAAATCTACCGTTAGTAAATTGTACAAATACAGCGTGTTCCACTCTCAATTTTATCTAATTGATATAATAGGTTTACATCAAATTTTTAGATTTCCATACAGTAACACCATTAAACCCTCTTGCCTATAATGATGTTTTATTATCCTTAAACAAATGGATAATCTGAAAAGATGACACAAACATTTGAGAAAAATATTGGGGATTATTTGATGGATTCTGATGGATCATGAGAGGATAATATATCGTTAGTGTATTTCTCATATATTAATAGTTATCGGGGCTAGATACATATGGATCCTTTTAAATAATTTAATGGCCTTCATTTTCATTCTCCACTTCATTGGGGTGGGGCATGTGAAACTTCACATACCAAACATGGGATTGTTCATGAGAAAATAGAGAATATTTAGTGGATTAGAAAAGGATAAAGGTTACAAGGAGTCATAAAAATATATATTCATATCATCGTCAATGACCATTATCATTTGTGGTAACTGACCATTTTTTCTTATGAATCATTCTAAGGTTTGGGCATCACCATTTTTGTATGCCATACAAGTTTTATCCTAAGTACATTATCCCTTTCAAGATTCATGAACAAATTGGTGAGGTTGAATATTGGTTGGATTTTATACCAAGACTCAGTTTAATTCACAATGTATTTTATATATCTTAGTTAATGAAGAGCCTACTGATACATAACATGTGATTCTATGGGATCACATTTACCTAGATCGTGAAGTACAAAATTTTCATCAGAAAGATAATCTCATGAATGGGAAAAGAATTGTAATATTGTGGGTTTTTTGAAATAATGGTCATATGAATTAATAAATAATGGATCATGAAAGGATAATGTAAGAGTGGTGGCCAAAAAATTTTAAATATAGATTTTTTTTTCAACATTTCTGGTATATAAGGACTAATAGTGATGAGAATTTGGAACCCCAAGTATCAAGTAAATCCCCATTTATTCTTGTATTATAAGTATTTTAAATAATGGATAAATTGGCGGGGGGTTATTAGAGGTTTTATATTGTTTTGGTGGAACTTATAGTGGTTCTTAGTTTGTCCATGGATAGTAGAAACTGTGAAACATCTCCAGAAAACCGTGCATGGGGAGAATATGGTCATTGGGTAGGTGTAGGGTCGGCACGTAGTTTTTCCAAACTGTGAAAGTTCCTATGGAAAAATATTAATCATGAAATAGTGGTAAAATCATGGTTTGTAAAAAAAAATTAATAACCATTTGATCAAAACATGTGAGGTACTGGATTAAGATAGTACCATCACACAATTAGCGCATCGTTTTCCAAACCATACCACCTAACTATACCATGTGTAGCTAGCACCCCAAAATTTGTGGATCTAATATTAATTGAAAACCTTACCCATCATTAATACACTCTTGATATATTTAATTTATTTATCTCCTTCATATTTGGATATAACCCTATTTGATATAAAATTGATTCTTAGGAAAATCAAACCATGTTAAATGTTTATATTCTTCAATAATACATCGTTATTCATTATTAATCTTATTTCTTATATTCCTCTATCTCCCAAAAAAATTTACCTAGTCTATTATGGATAGATATATGTTATTTTATGGGAATATTGAGGATATATTCTTGAATCTATTGTAAGGAGATGCAATCAAAAATAAAAAAATATGTCATTTTTATCTGATTTCCACAACTATTGAGAGGTAGGTGGATTCTCTATTATCGACCCTTGATATAGAACATTCAGAATAAGTTTTAATTAAAAAATTTCCCTAATTATATTTGGAAATAAATGTTTGTCTCTTGATATAAACTAAATTTGGCTAATTTATTGAAATTCTAGAAAATGAATAGTTTTAAGGAAATTCTCTTTGGCTATAATTTTAAAATGATGATTTTGATATTTTGGTTCTATTTAGATGCATGGAAAGTGTTTTTCAAAATGGTTTAAAGAATAAAAAATAATATATGGACAGGTTTTTCATGAAATTTGGAAAATATGGCTGGAATTAGTGAATTCAAATACATGGACCTATGTAAGAGGTTTGTTTCATTGGGGCCCCACATATGGGTCACCTTGTAACGACTTGGTGGACCGATGAGAGACTGCTCATGAGTCTAGAACTATTACATGGGAATGCATGGGTGTGTGTTTGTAACGCCCTATAGATTTAAAAATAAATTTAATATAGAATGCATAAAACACTGAGTCTCTATGAAACAAAATTTTGATATAAGAGATAGTAATTACCCAGCCAATTAACATAATTTTTCCACTTTAACGATTTGAATTTTGAAAAACTAACATACAAGGTTGTGATATTTAATCTATTTAGAAACTAATCAGATAAAATTATGTTTTTGTGGAATAATAACGTGGCCCTTATAAATAGTGATGTATCGTTTTTAATAGTAACCTCACCCATTATAGTATAAAAAAATTGGTCACCATATAAATAAATTTTTGATACAATGGTATAAGTAAGTGAATATTTTAAAAAAAATTAAGTGTTGGTATTTTTCTGAGTAATAAAAAATTTAATTACAAATTAATAACTGATAAATTAAGAAAAAATAAAATAAATTTTCATATAATTAATTCAAAAATCAATATTTTTTTCCTAGGATTTGAGGATAACTTAATAAGATTATACTTAATTTTTCAAGATGTTATAAAATGAGTGTTAGTTTTAAAAATAGTATTTTTCAAGTAAATGACCATTTTATTTAAAAATTAAAAATTATATAATTAGAAAATTATTTGGATAAAATTTAGATCATTTTTTTATTACAGTCCTCAAAAAATTGTTGGGGTGAATTTTTTCTATTTTTCTGAAATAGATGACTTTTTGTTGAATAGTAAAATACTGTAATTTACAGTATAAATACATTATAAGATAAATACACTATTCCTTACATAATGGGTGATTTAATAAACCAATGGTTCTATCTAACATGAAATTATTACTATTTTTGTCACAAGAATCAAACACTATTTCTTGTCTTGAGAAAAATACTAAAATAATGAATAAGATATTCAAAAATCATTTTTCTCCTCCATTATAAAAACCACCCCTCACCCCCTTATTGTCTTCGCTCTTACAATCCTTGAATATTCTCAATGTTCTTCCCAAATAATCTTACCTAGTCTCTCCGTACATCCATGATCTATTTTTCTTTCCAAAATATCAAAACCCCTTCCCTTGAGGTGGTTCTCAAGGAGGAGTACTCAAGAGGTAAAATCCTCTTCCTTTTTCATTTTAATTTTTTTAAGTTCATTATTTTATTATTATCTCTTCAAAGACATGGTTAAAATTTTCAAGGTAACTCTATTATCCTATATATAATGAAATTATATAATGTTAACTAACTATACATCATCAATATCCTTTGTCTCTCTCTCTTTTATTTTAAAAACAAAATCATCGTCTGGGAGGTGCCGATTTACAACCTTCATTAATGTTGATGTTTTGTTCTTAAAATTATTCTTCAACTCTAGTCATAAAACCATTTTTATGGATGATCCGGATTATAAAATATTTATTATATCTTATTTAATTATTTTTGAACCATCATTTATACATGATATTAAATAATATAAAAAAACTAGTTCATTGTGATTGAAGAACCTCCCTGAAAATCTAAATGATTATCACTCAATGTTTTATCTAATGATTCATACTCATACTATCTAACCAAATGATATGTATAACCATTTACACTGCTTTATATTCATAAATATAATAAAAATTAATTTCTTTAGAATTATACCCATTCCACATGAACTTCCATTATCATGTACAATTTTACCGATCAGAAAAACCAAGGAAACGAACACACCCGAGTGATAAATTTGTCTATTATTCCATTAATTACATTATAAAACTATGAATAGTAAAAAAATGTAAATAATGTTCTTAATAAAATAATTAATTGATTTAATTTTATTATTAATGACGTTAACATCAAGTGCAGAACACATTTAGACACAAGGTATGTGTTTTCTACCCGAACCACCATTTTGATTTGGGTTACTCATTGTCTCATTTAATCTCTATTTAATTATTAATTATTCTTATGTAATTCTCATAAATTATGTTTTAATTTTCTATATATGTATACTAATCATAACACATCATTATTTTATGGGGAGTTAATTTTTTGATAAAGAACATTCTCAGTTATTCCTGATAAACAAGCCCGATTAAAGGGAACTTCTCAAATTATAACCTTTATTAAAGTGCACTTTATATTATTTTTAAGCCAAAATTATTTTACTAAAACCATTAATTTTATCATGGAAGAATAGAATTTGTTCATTTTTTTATGAAATGATTTTTTAAAAGAACACTTCTTTTCAAAGTAAAAGTTTAATTCTCTCAAAAATTGCTTGATAATTTTATTAGACTATTTTTGTCTATTTCAACACCACTGTTGAATTTTATGTCTCGTTTTCATTAATATGTTGTTTTTATAATCTAAAATATTTTATTAAATGGTTTCTGATCTATTTTACTTGGGATGTATTATCTTGATACCATTAACCATACTACTCAGAATTGTTAGAGTATATGTTTAAAGATTAGGGAAAGTTATTTCTTATGTTCAAGTTATTTATGCTTAGACCCAATCATATGAGTAATTAATTAAACTTACCCAGGGACATTTGGGGCCTGATATAGCCCCTTGATTCATCGGTAGGTATCATGAGACAAAACATAATTGGGTTTTGGCCAAGGCCTTACCTTAGTATTCTCAGACGTAGTGGTTAAGGCCTTTACAATATGTTTCAGATGTTCGAAATTATGAATTACCTCATTATGGTATTAGTAATTGATAAACAATGTGATCATTCGGATAAAATTATATCATTGGTTATGTCTCATTCTGTTATAATCATTTATATGGTCATATTTAATCAGATTTCATTCCTTCTATATTATTCTCAAGTATACTTTTAAAGGAATGTGTCTTTAGTTATGCACCATGCCTATTGTTTATTTTTATTGTAATATAATATGTATTACTTACCCTTATTGAGAATCTGATATTTCACCTTTCATATGTTTTATTTTCTTTAGGTTTTGATGATGAATATTATGAATGATTTTCAGGGATATTCTAGGAGTCATATGGAATTTCTATTACGTATTTCATTTCTATTTGTATCATTGAAATTATGTTTGTATGAGGTTTTCCAAAACTACTAAACTATTCATTACATTGGGATATATCTTTCTTATAATCATGAATATGTAATAAAATAAGGCATCGGATCTAGGCTACTGGGGTTCGTTCCACACAATTAGTATCAATGGATGTTTAGTATAAAACATGTAAACTACAATTAAAAAACATAGATTATGGAAGAAAACCCTATGGTAGACATTGAGGATAAACATACAAGAACAACCTATAATTTTTATAAGTTATTTATTATGTTAATATTTTTAGATAATACATATTTTTCTAGATACTAAACATGGACGTGGTTCTAGACCTAGGAGTAACAACTCCGACAAGGTGTTCTAGGCTTGACTCGAGGTGACATGGTACATCACAACGGGCCTTACTGTGCACCAACATTGAAACTCCTGGGGGATATTCTTAGGATAATCCAAAAAAAAATTGTAAACCATTATTAAGGATTCAAATGTAAATATGTTCCTAAAGTAACCATAATATTGATTATGAGATTACACATGCAAAAAATTTTAGTTTATGATTAAGAGTTTTGATAGTTTGAAATTATACAATGTGATTTGTAACCTAAATTTGTGTATTATAATATTTATAAATGGAACCTAGTGAAATAAAATGAAATCACATGAATTATCACATCCCATTTAGGGGTTTTCCTCCTATGAAAGATATTAATTCTGGTACTGGAGTTGAGACCGGTGGTGAGTAGCTTATAACTATTCAAGGAGAGTTGACTCTTGTTAAGAACAATAACCTTGCCCGAATAGAGAATATTGATCCACAACATGGAGGATCAATGTTATTCTAATTTATGTGACAACATCCTACATTATTCAATGGTACTACAAACCCATTCATATTAGAGTAGTGGATAAGTTCTTTATAGAATATATTTCTCGCTTTGGGAAACAATAAATGGGATATGATTATCATGGAATTTTATCATCTATTAGGAGATGTGGATTAGTGGTGGTTATTAATTAAAAACATAGAGGATGAGGAGGAAGAAATAGAATAAATTTAATAGAGGTACTTTAAATAAATATTCAAAGAAAAATATTTTCCTCGAGTACAACAAGCATATATGGAGAGGTAATTATTGAGTTTGAAACAAAAAGAGGATGAAAACCTTGCATGTATAAAGCCAATTTTACATGTCTATAAAGGTATTTTGTAGACTATATATTTAATCCTGGGATAAATATTGATTTATTGTTTTGTGGTTTAAAACCATTCGTTCAAAGGTAATTGGATTTCCAAACATCCTCATCACACGAATATATAGTCTCATGTGACATCAAGAAAGAGAAAGAGTTATCAATGGATTATAACTTAAAGGAAAGTAAAATAAATAAGAGTGTGTGAAAGGAAAGAATAGATAAAGGGAAGAATAAGAAGGGGAGTTTTCTATTATTTGATACTTGTGGAAAGAAACACCCTGGATCTTAATTAAAAGGATAAGGGTCTATTACAAATGTGGAGAAAGTGGCCACCAATCCTGAGATTACAAGGGAATGAAAGAATCTACCAATTTTCAATAATAAAATTTTAAATATATTAGACACTATTTGAATGATTTTCCAAATATTTAAGGAAAAATTCCCTAGAGAAGTCCATGGGATAAAGGCCAAGATTATACGATCACAACTACTGAAGTTGAAGTTTCTAATGATGTGGTTGAAGGTACTATAATTATTTCCTCAAACATGGCCAATACTTTATTTGATTCTAGATCATCGTATTCTTTTATATCTTCCTTCTTTTATTT
Organism: Viscum album; assembly: GCA_963277665.1. Taxonomy (NCBI): domain Eukaryota; kingdom Viridiplantae; phylum Streptophyta; class Magnoliopsida; order Santalales; family Viscaceae; genus Viscum; species Viscum album. Next base: position 794,293,109 of record OY728156.1, on the reverse strand, counting down.
AAAATTTTGATATTTCCATTTCACCTTAACAAAGGAGTTTTCAATCAAAACCTCTATGGGAAGTCTCATTACAATAAAGATGTGTCAGGAAGTCCCAATTATGAAATATAAATGTTCTTTATCTTATAATTTTATTGTCATACCTATCATCAACTTTGACATAATCATTGGAATGGATTGGATTTCAAAATATGATGAGAAAATCTATTGCAAGAAGAAGAAAATTACAATTTATGATGAAGGAGTAGAATCCATTATCTTTATAGCCAAAACATCCCCGTCTGATTCTTTTCTAGATCCACCCCAAGTAGATCTACTAAATTCAATTCTTGTGGAGGAATGGAACATGATATCTATTGTTGAGGGAATAAATCATCAAATTGATGATGTACTTGTTGTGAAAGAATACATTTATGAATTTATAATGGATTTACCAGGACATCCTCTAGAGCAAGAAGTTGAGTTCTCTATTGATTTAATCCCTAGTGAAAGGCCTATTTCAAAGACCCCTTATAGAATAGCCACAGTTGGACTTGTATAGTTGAATAAATAACTAGATTTATTGAGTGATAAAGGATTTATTTACCTTAGTCTTCGTCTATGTGGAGCCCCTATTATCTTAGTCAATAAGAAAGATGGATCCACGAGGCTATGCATTGAATATAGAGAAATCAATGCTATAACAATAAAGAAAAAGTATCCCCTGCCTCAGATTGATGAATTATTTTATCAACTTCATAGAGCCCAATATTTTTTAAAGATTGATCTTCAATATGGATATCATCAGTTGTGTGTGAGTAAGGAAGATATTCTAAAGATAACTTTTCAAACCAGTTATGGGCATTAAGATTTTATAGTATTTCCCTTTGGACTGACTAATGTACCCTCTATTTTAAAGGATCTAACAAATAGAGTTTTCAAGGAATATCATGATGTCTTTTTTGTGGTATTTATTGATCATATCCTAGTATACTCCAAAAACCTACAAAGACCATGACAATCACTTGAGCATTATTTTGAAAACACTTAGAAGAAATTAATTATATGGTAAATTTAGAAAATATGAATTTTGTCTTCAATCAGTATCTTTTCATGGCTATATTGTATCTATGGATTGAATCTTCTTTGATCCTAAAAATATAATGGTGGTTCAAGAATGACCATATCCAATTAATATAAATGAGGTACAAAGTTTTATTGGTTTAGCAGATTATTATTGGTGTTCCATTCAGAACTCTTCCTGATTAGCTAACCCATTAAACACGCTTACTCGTAAAGGGGTTAATATCTTATGGACAAAATAATGTTAATAATGTTTTAAAGAATTCAATAAGTGGTTAGTGAATGAAATAATATCGACACTACCATTGTTAAATGGCATATTTGTTATTTATTATTATGAATTAATTAAAGGACATAGTTGTTTCATTTTGTAGATTGATAGATTTATTTCCAATGCATTAAGGCAGTTAAAAACTCATGAACATAATTATCCATAACATGATCTTGAGTTAGCATCTATAATATTTTATTTAAAGATATATAGACACTATCTCTATGGAGAAATGTGTGAGATATATAAGGATCATAGGAGTTTAAAATATATCTTCACATAGAAAGAACTCAACATTAGTCTAATGTAATGTCTTAAGCTACTCAAGGATTACGATTGTTCTATAGACCATCACCCAGAAAAATAATATAGGGTAATTGATTCATTGATCAGGATGAATTGTGTAGTTTTACACAAAATGATTATTGAAAGGGATCATGTACTCATGGATCTCATAAATATGGATTTGAGAAGTACTAATTAAGTGGAAACATAATTAACTTTTCAATTGGTTGCCTAGCCATATCTATTGGAAGGAATTAAAACATCTTAGTCTGATGATGAGAATATTTTAAATAAAATGAATGTTGTGAATGATGGGAAGTCGGAAGACATCATGTTTGAGGATGGAATTATGAATTTTTCCTGAAGGCTATGTGTACCCTCTATCCTAGAGCTGAAATTGGAGAAATTGGATGATTTTGATAGCTCAAATTTCTCTATACATACAAGTAGATCTAAAATGTATAGAGATTTCAGGGAACATTTCTGTTAGGAAAACAAGAAGTGGGAAATTTCTGATTATTTATCAAAATGTTTAGTCTGTTAATAATTGAAGGCCGAAAGATAAAATCCTACAATATATATACAACCTCTACCAATTACTACATGGAAATTGGACGACATCTCCATGTATTTTTATCACTGGATTACCTAAAACTCTAATAAATAATGTTGCAATGGGGGTAATTGTGGATCGACTTATAAAATCTGCTCATTTAATAGATATAATGAAGGATTTTCCATTACAGTACCTCACATGAATCTAAATCAATGATTTTGATAGAATTCATGGATCAACTCTCTCAATTGTGTCTGACCATGATCAATGATTCCTATCAAAATTATATAAAAGTATTCAAAAAACTTTGGATACCAATATTCGATTGAATACTGCTTATCACCCTCAAATAGAAGGTGAATCAGAAAGAATGATAAAAACATTAGAAGACATGTTGAGATCATGATCAAATAATTTTCAAGGTATGTGGGATGAATATTTACCTTTGGTGGAGTTTTCTTACAATAATAGTATTTATTCTATCCTTTAAATGGAACCATATGAATCATTTTATAGAAAGATATCTCATACACCAACATGTTGGGATGAAGTTGGTGAAATGAAGCTAGTGGGTCTAGTGCTTATAGAGGAAACAACTGTGAAGTTAAAGAATATACAAATCCATATCAAAGAAGTTCAAAGAAGGAAAAATAACTATGCTGATAATATAGATATTCTTTTGGAATTTCAAGTGGGTGATCATGTTTTCTTGAAAGTATCTGCATGGAAGTGTGTTATAGGATTTAGGATGAAATGGAAATCGTGCCCCTAGTACATTTTCGAATATAAAATTCTAGAGAGAATCAGAGGTGTGAATTATCATTTGGAAATGTCACATAGCCTTTCTATGGTATACAATGTTTTCCATGTCTCATTATTGAGAAAGTACATGCCAGACCCAACTTGTATCCTCACTTATGAAGGTGTATAATTGAAACCTGAATTGTCTTACAGTGAAGAGCTTGTTCGAATTACAGACACTAAAGAACAAGTGTTGAGGAATTAAACAAATTGACTGGTAAAGATACTTTGGAAAAATCATAATATTGAATAGGCAGCATGTGATCCTAAGGAGCTTTTGATGAAGAAATACCCAAATATTTTTATGATGTAACATTTTTGTAAATTTCGATGATGTAATTTTTCTAAGGGGGGAAGAATGTAACACCCCAAGGATTTACAAATAAATTTAATATAGAATTAATGAAACATTGGGCCTCTGTGAAACAAAAAGAGTATTATAGGAGACAATTATAACCTCGCCAATGGACAAAATTTTTCCGATTATGTGATTTGAATTTCGAAAATCTGACATACATAGTTGCAATAAGTAAGATATTTAGAGACAGATATGATCAACTTATATTTTTTGTGACTAGTAACATGACCCTTATGAATAGTAATATACCCTTATGAATTGTAATTTCACCCATTATAGTATAAAATAAAAGTATTACACCTTATAAATGAATGTATGATATAATGGTATAAGTAAGTGAATATTTTAAAAATAATTATTTTTTGGTATTTTCGTGAGTAATAAATATTTAATTAAAAAATATTAATTAATAAATTAATTTAAGTAAAAAGAATTTTCAAATAAAATATTAATAAATAAATTTTTTTGCTCCTGTGATCTTAAGATAATCTAATAATATTTTACTTAATTTTTCACAGTGTCATAAAGTTAGTGTTAGTTTTGAAAATGGTATTTTTCAATTAAATGATTATTTTATTTAAAAATTAAATTTCAAACATTTAGAAAACTATTTTGATGAAATGGATTCCATTTTTAAATTATACACATAATGGTAGGGATGAATTTTTGGTATTTTTCTGAAATACTTGAATTTTTGGCAAATAGAAAAGTACGGTAATTTATAGTATAAATACATTATAAGACAAATACACTATTAGTTGTATAATAAATGATTTAATAAACCATTGGTTCAAACTCACATGAACTTATTATGTTTCTTTGTTAAAATAAATTAAACACTATTGCTTTTATTTAACAAAATACTAAAAACATGAATAAGATATTCAAGAATCACTCCTCTACTACACTATAAAAAAACACCTCACATCGCTATTCTCTCCAATCCTATATGAATTGGAGATTATCAATGTTTTGACCAAATATTATTTCCTAAATTCTCCCTATGTCTAGGATCTCCTTTTCATTCTAAATTTCAAAAACCCCTTCCCTTTAATAAATTCTCAAGGATGAGTACTTAAGAGGTAAAATCCTCATCCATTTTCAATTTAATTTATTTTATGTTCCTTATTTAATTATTATCTACTTGCATACTATATATAAATGATCTTGGCAACTCCAGTATAATCTATATATTAGAATTATATTAAATTAATGAGAGATCCATCATCAATATCCTTACTCTCTCTCTCTTTTATTTTAAAAACGAAATCATCATCCGGGAGGTGCCAATTTACAACCTTCATGGAAGATGAAGTTTAGTTATTCAATTTATTATTCAATGGTAGTCATGAAACCATTTTTATGGTTGTAAAATATTAAAAAATATTTATTATATCTTATATAATGATTCTGTATCCATCATTTATACATGATATAAAATAATAGAACAAAACTATTTCATTTTGATCGAAAAACCATCGTAAAAATGTAAAAAATTATCAATAAATGTTTTAAAAAATAATTCATACTAAAAATATATAACCAAATGATATGTATAAATATTTACACTACTATTTTTTTGGCTAAATGATGGTCGCACGGGAGGCACAGATTTTGTCCAAACTACACGGAATTCCTACAAGAAATGGTGTGTAATGTTCTTCATGAGGTTGTAGCTTCAGCGTAGTTGGAACATGGCTTGTAGAGACTGTTCAAGTTTATTCTATGAGAGAAGTATCTATCACATGGTTAGCACATGGTTTGTCTAACCGTGTGGCCAAACTGTGCACAGAGGAAAATCTAGATCCTTAAAAATTCAATCTCACTAGTTTTTTCCATAACTCACTAATTTTTTATTCTCAACGACCATAAATCAGGATTTCTCTTCCTTGAAGGCAGAAGAACCTCTACCAAGAGATTTGAGTTCAATTATAAGTCTTTCCTTGGAGTTTGGAACATATATTCTTGTGGTATGTAATCATTCTTAATCATTCTTGATTGGTTTCTTAGATCTACATAGATCTACATATCCTCTCTTCTTGGTTTCTCAGATATACACTCATTATGAGTAGATATATTAGTTTGAAGTACAAATAAGTTTAGATTTATTCTTTATATTTCTAGGATAAGATATCTATAGAGGATTCATGAAGAATCAACCATGTTTTCTAAAGCGTTCATCGTCTATTGTCAAGTTTTTTCTAAACCATTGAGGTAGGAGGCTTGTCTATTGACATCACTAAGCAGAACTGATATGAATTATTTCAAATTGAATATATTGTGTTTAACTGGTTGTGATTAGTCTATTAAAAAATAATTAGAAATGATTCTTTGAGATGGTTAAGCTATTTGGGGAAATCAAAAAAATTGGTATTTGAATAAAGTGATCGTGTTCCTAATTTTAAAATGGAGATTTTAAAATGGGGATTTCCTGGAATTGTGGACCATGGTTTGGATTAGATGTTTTTAATAAAAGAGAATGTCTTATGGAAATGAAATTGCGGCATTGAAATTGGGTTGTTCTATTGATTTCAATTAAAATACAGTTTTATTCAAATGGTTTGTTTTGGTTATATTAAATGGTTTGGCATACATGGGGTTGTGTGAGTTCATTCTCAACATTCCACTAAATAAGGGATGTGTTCCATTGGGGTAAAAGGTGTGTGACCCTGGATCTGAGTCTTATGTCATTAGGACACAAGGTAATTGGACAAGAGTCCTCTCATGAGTATGGAACTATCGGATGAGGCATGCATGTTTTGTTGTGTTTTGAACTATGAAATGGGTATGCGAAAATGATAATATGATATGGAATTAAAGATTTGATAAGTTATTTTCTGGAAAATAACTTACTTGAAATTGGTTTTATTTACTTTTTTTCACTAGGTTATGATTGGTTTTTGAACTTTTTTATATTTGGTTACAAACTGCTTTGGTAAATTGTTTATATAAACTATTTTATATAGTGTGCTAACTATTATATCCTAGTGGCATGAGTAGGGAAGTCATTGGGGAGACATACTATGTTTTATACTCACTATTTCTTTGGAACTTTTGTGTTATTACAGATTCTACCTTTCAGGATAGGGTAAAGGTAATGTTTCACATGTTTTTAGCACTAACTCGTGATACATGGGATATTTAGTTACTATGGATCTTGAAGCTAGTAGATATTAGAGTCCTGAGGTCTCTAGAGAGTCTTTATTTTTTTATCTTCTGTTTACTTTGATACTTTTTTGTTCTTCCTCTTTTTTACACTTTTATGTGGTTTTGAGATACATAAAGTTGTTTAGTGGTTTTTCTTTAGCTTATGCATCAGTAAGTGAATGGTTGGGTTATGGTTTTTTGGTTTATTGGTTTATTATTAATGGTTAAATCATCCCCCCTGTATTTGAAACTCTTTAGCATTTATTTCTAGCCTTTGGTTCCTTGGGTATGTCTCTTAAGTCCATGTAATGAATCGGTGTACTCTCAAGACGATGAGAATTTTCAGGTCATTACAAATGGTATCAGCATGATCAGTCCTTGCCTAACATGTTTTCATTAGTGTTCTTAGTCTTGGAGTTGAAATTCTTTATTTTCTATTCCTTGGGATGGAATCCCGGAACAGAGTAATATTTTCAAAACTTAAAATGTATATAATTAAAGGACGTAGATAACTCTTTTATATTGAATATCAAATTACCAGGGTGTTGGGTAAATAAGTGTTTTGGAGACACTTCTAGAATGTTGGAAATCTCATTTTCATGGGTTTAGATAATGAGACGAGCATGAAATGAATTATAGATGAAAAACTCCCCATTAATATTACATACATCATTTCGAGTAATGATTCATGTTGTGTATAAAGTGTTTATTTTTGAACAATTATGAAACTATTTGAAAATTAAAGACTTTGAAAATCCATGGTTGATATATTTTTTTAATTGTTTTATTTTCAAAAACATTAATTAGATTGTTCAAAAATTTTATAAAAATAAAAATATTTTTTTGAAAAAAATGTTGTGATACTTTATGTGATAGAATTTAAAATTATAAGATATAAGTTTCAAGAGGGTGAGATTAACGGAGTTTGTTGTTGGTTTAGAAAATGGCCCAGAGTTGGTGTTTATTGAACCAACAGGAGGAATCCATATAGAATGTGGTTGCACATAAACCATGGGTGAACCAAGATCTAGTTCACAGTATTGTCCATTCTTTTCAAGATATGGATATGGGGCACTAGAGGAATGATCCATAGAATGTGGATCATACCATCCAGTTCATGAAGTATAATCCGCCCATCTTTATGGGTGATTCTGAATGTGAAAAGGAAGAGGTGTTGTTATGTAGGATGAATCGTATCATCGATGTCATCGAAACACCATCCGAGCTAATAATCAAGATGGAAACTTATTGGCTTCAGGATCTTGCATGCCAGGGGTGGAATTTATTGATGCAGACTAAATTGGATGAAGTCCTCTCATGGGAGGATTTTGAAGAATTGTTCAACAAACAATTCTATACTTATTCATTCAGATTTTAAAAAATGTTGTAATTCTTCATACATAAAAAAGTGAATCTATCTATCATGTAATATGCAGATAAATTCATGAATTTATTGATTTTTTCACTAAAATTCATAGGAAATTTCGTCCTTGAAGGAATGCATCTTCAAATTGGAATGAGGCAGGATATTAGATCAAAGATTGTGGTGCTCTGTATTACTGATTATACAAATAATGTGAATAAAGCCACGATTTCTGAACATTATATCTAGGGATCTATGGGAGGAGGTTTGATGATTCCTATAGGGAATGGTGGGAACTCTAATGCTGGGATAAAGTGGAAAACGGACACCTATTTCCGAGGTGGAAGTGGAAGGAAGAATCAGACAACTCGATCAGTGAACCTTCCTCCATTACCAGTGAGCAAAGTAGGTTTTTTCAATGTGGTTTTCTTGACCACATAATGTGAGAGTGTACAGAACAAACTAGATAATGTCTTACCTATAAACTGATGGGTAATATTCAACTTGATTGGTGCAGTTCCCCATGGTTAGGTGCTCGAGACACTTCATAGGTGTCTCAAGCATCGTATTCTTCAATAGGGCGAGCACAACATAATTAGTCCCGTTAATAGAATAGAGCTATCTATGGTGAATCTATAAATACCGTAACTCCTAATCTAGATCAATCTTATCAAGGAAAAAAAGATAATTTTTCAATGACAAAGAAATTGTTTGAAGCTGAGAAGATGATTGTTGATGATTGGGTTGGACTATCTACAGTGAGTGGTATAATTCTTTTAAATTCTGCCCTTTTTCAAGTTCTCTTCAATACAAGTGCATCACATTCTTTCATTTCTTATTTTAATGTTGATTTTCTATGTTTAAATTTGTAAATTATTCCTTCTATTTGAAAACTCCAAACTCCTCTTTGGGAAGATGAATGTCAAGACTTTATGTGTAGAGCATGTGCTATATCTATTAATGAAGGTCAGCTGAAATAGGACTTCTCAGTGTTGGACATGAATGTTTTTGACTTAATCCTAGGTATGGATTGGTTGAAAATGTTTAAGGATCACATCAACTCTTATAAGAGAATAGTTAGTTTCATGACTGAGGACGACATCAAGCATCTCTTCAGATGAGAGAGGATGGTAAAGAAAGGTAAAAAGATATTGTTGGAATCAACAGTGAGAAAAATCTCTTATTAGTAGGTGGTGTTGACATTGTAATCAATGGAAGATATTGAGGAAAATAGTTTTCTTTCAGTTGTGGATCAATTTTTTTTTGTTTTTACGAAGAATTACTTAGGGTTACCACTTATAAGGGAAGTGGAGTTTACAATTTATATCCCTCTGGGGAAAAGTATTATTTCCCTTCCATTTTATAGGATGGAACCAAAAGAGTTTAGGGAATTGAAAGTGTAGTTGTAGGAGCTTGAAATAAAGGGTTTCATTCGTCCAAGTATGTCTCCATGAGAAGTACTGGTTTTTTTTCAAGAAGAAAACAAATATAAATATTCGGCTATGTGTTGATTATCATAAGCTTAACCAAATTACTAAAAAGAATAGGTATCCACTTCTAGGAATTCATGATCCATTCAATCAATTAATGGGAGCTCAATAGTTCTCTAAAATTGACTTGTGATCAAGATATCACTAATTGTGAGTTCGGAAGGAATATATTTCAAAGACAGGTTCCTTAAGTAGAAAAGGACATTATGAATAAGTAGTCATACATTTTGGTCTAATTAATGCACCAGTGGTCATCATGTCTTTGATGAACTGGATATTTCAAAAACATATCTGGACTCTTTTGTTGTGGTGTTTGTAGATTACATCTTGTTGTATTCAATGACAAGGGATGACCATAAGGAAAACCAAGAAATAGTGTTACCAATATTGAGAGACCACCATTTGTATGCCAAATTATCAAAGTGTAATTTTTGGATATAGGAAGTACATTTTTTGGCCATCTCATTTATGAGAGAGGCGTTTCTGAGTATCCTAAAAAGATAGAAGTTGTTATCTCATTGAAGCCACTAAATAATGCCTTCAAGACATGATTTTTTCTTGGTCACGATGGCTACTATTGATGATTTCTGTTTGATTTCTCATGACTAGCTTCTCCAATGAAAGCTCTGACTAAGAAGAATTCTCCATTAAAATAGACAGAGGAATTCCAAAACTCTTTCCAGGAAGTAAAATTTCATCTCACATTGATACCCAACTTGATTTTTCCAGAATTATTACAAGTTTATGCAGTGTACTGTGATGCATCAGGATCAGGGTTGTGTTGTGATCTCATACAAGGAGACCATGTGGTTGCTTATGTTTCAATGCAGTTGAGGGTGCATGAGAAGAATTACCCAACACACAATTTGGAGTCAGTTGCTATCCTCCATGATTTGAAAATATAGAGACACTATCTCTTTGGTGAAAAAATCATTGTATTTATTAATAATAAAATATTGAAGCATATTTTCTCATAGATGTATTTAAATCTGTGAAAAATGATATGGTTGGAGTATCTACAGGTGTTTGACTTTGACATGATTTATACACTAGGAAAAGGTAATTTGGTGGCATATACATTGAGTAGAAATTCATATGCTTAGTTAGAAAAAGAATATTCACAGTAATGGAAGTTGATGTTGGTCCTAGGAAACATAAATTTGGAATGTGAAGATTGAGGTGATGTTGTAGTTTTATTTTCAGTTATTATGGTCCATAATTTGGTAAATTTGGTCAAATAGGTGCAAAAAACTGATGAAGAATGTCTGATTATGAGTTCAAAACTCAATGGTGGGGAGGTCATTAAGGGTTGGAAACATTATGGGAGTTCAGTTTTGTGTTTTATAGATAAGATGGTTGTAACTTTGTATTTTTAGGAACAAATCCTTCATGCTTACAGCCATTCGAGATCAGATATACATCCTAGAACATAGAAGTTGTATAAGTCGTTAAAGGCATAACTTTGGTGGAGATTCATGAAAAGGAATGTGGTTGAGTTCGTTTCTACGTTCTTAACTTCTCTTCAAGTTAAGGTAGAGAATTAGAGACTACTGGTAATGTTGGTGTCTCTACCCATCCTAGTGTGGAAATGGGAGTAGATAGCAATGTATTTTGTTATAGGTCTCCCATGAATGGTTCAGAAACATGATCTCATATGTGTGATAATGGATCAGCTTACCAAGTTTTCCCATTTCATTCCAATTCATGAAACTTTGATGGTGGAGCATATATACAAAATCTAAATCCAATAAGTGGTAAAGATAAATGGCATACCATTTTCAATCATCTCAGACAGAGATTCAAGGTTCATGTCTCGTTTTTTTAAATCCTTACAAAAATACCTTGGGACTCAGCAAACTATGAGCATAACATATCATCCTTAGACAGATGACCAATTCTTATGGAAGATAAAGTTTTTAGAAGATATGTTGTGGGCTTGTGTATTTAATTTGGGTGTCTAATGGGAATAGAATATACCATTGGTGGAGTTCTCATACAATAAAATCTACCAGGCCTTGATATATATGGCTCTATTTGAAGTAATGTATGGGTATCCTTCTTGTTCTCCACTTTGTTGGGATGAAATGGGTGAGACTTCCCTAATAAGGCCAAGCCTCGTCCAAGAAAGAACGGAGTAGATACAGTTGATTACCGAGGCTGGATATGGCTCATAGTATTCATAAATTATATGCAGATCATCGTGGAAGATCAATGTAATTTATTGTGGGTGATCATGTGTTCTTCAGAATATCACCAAGGCTTGGACATCGTCGTTTGGGGAATTAGGGAACGTAATATCCTAGATAAATTGGCCCATTCAAGATAATGGAATAGGTTGTATAGGTGGAATATCTATTGTAATTACCACCATTGTTTAGTTTGGTGCATAATGTGTTCCATGTATCTTAGTTGAAAAAGTATAAGTCTGATCCTGACTATGTGATCAGATGGGATCATGTTGACCTAGATCCAAATGCATCATTGATACATATCCTGGAACATAATGTTGATATGAGAGACAAAGTCTTGCATTGAAAAAGAATCAGTCTGGTGTGGGTTTTATAGAATCATGGTCATATTTAGGAAGAGACTGGGAATCATGAGAAAGAAGTGAAAGAGAAATGGCCATAACTCTTTCATAGCAGCATTAGTTTTCTGCATTCTGAGGATGGAAAGACCAATATTGGGGATAATGTAGTCCCCCCGGTTGGTTGTATGTATCCCTTACATGATACTTTTCAGGTTATAAAGTTTAAGGGTGGAGGTTATGAGAGTTCAGAAAAATTTGGAAGTGTTTTGGGGATAAATGAAGGTTGCACAGGTGGCACACAGTTTGTCTAAACCGTGCGAAATTCCTAGGAGGAACTGTGCTCAGTTTTCTTCATGAGGTAGTAGCTCCAACACAGTTGGAACACAGTTTGGGAAGACTGTGCAATGGGAGGTCGGGTGTGAAGTGCCTACCACACAGTTAGCTCATGGTTTTCCTAACCACGCATAGAGTCAAATCTAGATCTTTGATAAAAGGATCTCACTCATTTGTACCATAACTCACTCGTTTTTTCTTCTTAGAGGCCATAACATATGATTTCTCTTCCTTGATGAAATAATAACCTCTCCCAATTGATTTTGGTTCAATGTGAATGCTTCCCTTGGTGTTTCAATCTTGGATTCTTGAGGTATATAATCATTCTTCATCATTCATGATCAATTTCTTAGATCTACATACATCTACTTCTCCTCTCTTCTTGTTTTCTCATATCTACACTTGTTATGGGTAGATATATGAGTTTTGAGTCCAAATAAGTTGTGATTTGGTTTTGATATTTCTAGGAGATGAGATCTAAGGAGGTTTCATGAAGAAGCAACTTGGTTTTCTAAAGCGTTCTTCGATGTTGTCAGGTTTTGTCAAACCCTTTGAAGTAGGAGGCCTCTTTTTCAACTACACTTAGTATAAATGATGGGAATTCTTTAAAATTGAATATCTTGTGTTGAATTGGTAATTATTTGGAAATTTAGAAGTCATTGGAAACCCTTCTTTGTAATGGTTTGGCTATTTGGGGAAATCTAGATAATTGGGTATTTGAATAATGTGTTCATGTTCTTAATTTAAAAATGGATATTTTGAAAAGGGGATTTTCTAAAATTTTCGTATATGGTTTGGATTTGTTGTTTTCAATAAAAGGTAATGTTTTATTGAAATGAAATGGTGGATTTGAAATTGTGTTGTTCTTTGGTTTTCAATAAAAATGCAGTTTTATTACAAAGGTTTGTTTTGGTGATTTTAAATGATTTGGAAAACATGGAGTTGTGAGTTAATTTTTGAAGTACCCTTGAATAAAGGAAATTTAACATTAGGGTAAAAGGTATTTCATCCTAGATCGAGGGAGTTTAACATTGGGAATCAAGGTAATTGGAAAAGAGACCACTCATCATTATGGAAATGTCGGATGAAGCATTCATGTGTGGGTGTGTTGTCAACTATGGAATTGGTATGCCAAAATGAAAATAAGATATGGTTTTTAACATTTGATTAATTATTTTCTAGAAAATAAATTCATGGAAATTGGTTTTATTTTACTTTTTCTACTTTATTATGATTTCTTTTTGAACTTGTTTATATTGGGTTATAAACTTTTTTTCTAAATTGTTTATATAAACAATTTTATATAATGTGATAACTATTCTATCCTAGTGGCATGAGTATAAAAGTCATTGGTGAAAACCTACCGAGTTTTATAGTCACCCCTGCTTTGTCACTTTGGGGATTTTGTCGATTCTATCTTCTAGGTTAAGGGAAAAGGTAACGTTTCACCCTTTTTTAGTACTACCTTGCGATACTTGGGTTGTTCGGTGATTGTGGAGCTTGGATATTTTGTAGCATGGAGTCTTGTAGTCTCTGGAGAGTCTGTAGTTATTCATATATGGTTTACTTTAATACTTTTATGGTCTTCCACTGTTTCACACATTTATGTGGATTTGATATACATGAATTTGTTTAGTTGTCTTTCTTTTGTTCTTGCATCATTTAGTGAACAATAGGGTTTTGGTTTTTTGGATTTTTTGGTTTATTTATTAAAGGTTAAATCATTCCCCACTTGTATTTTAAACCCTTCGGCATTTATTTCTAGCCTTTAGTGCCTTTGTGATGTCCCTCAATGAAAAGTAATGAATCGTTGTACTCTCAAGCCAATGAGAATTTGAAGGTCATTACAATTGAATTACAACCATTCCACATGAACATTCATTATCATATACAATTATCTCGATCATGAAAACCAAGGAAACGAATGATCTTGAGTGATAAATTTGTATCTTATAACTCATAAAAATTCCATAAATAAATATAATACAATAATAATGAATCCAAAACATGTAAGTAATGTTATGAATTAAATAATTAATGGATTTAATTTAATTATCCTGGATGTTAAGATCATGTGCAGAACACATTTAGATAAAAGGTAATAGTTTTCTACCAAAACCTCCATTTTATTTTGAGTTACTGTCTGTCTCAATTAATCCAAGTTTAATTATTAATTATTCTTATGTTATCTTTATAAATTTTGTGTGAATTTTCTAAATAAACGTATCAATTTTAATCCATACTTATTTTATGGGGAGTTAAATTTTTATGAAGATTATTCTCAATTCTACCTGATAAACATGCCCGATTCAAGGGAGCATCTGAAATTCTTACCTTTTTTCAAGTTCACTCTAGAATCTATTTTAAGCCACACTTATTTTTCTAAAACTACTAATTTCATCATGGAAATACTAAATTAGTCCAGTACTAGTTTTATGGATTTTTTTTTCAAAATAACTATTCTTTTCAAAGTAAAAGTTTATTTATCTCAAAAATTCCTCAATGATTTTATTAGATAATTTTTTCTATTTGAACACCTATAATGAATTTTATATATTATTGATGTTAATATATTATGTTTATCATCTACCATATTGTATTAAATGGTTTATGATCAGTTTGACAATGAATGTGAAATCCTAATACCATTCACTATATGAGGAATGAATTGGACTTATCAAGTGACTGGTGGGGACCACTATATCCCCTCGATGTATCAGTATGTATCATGAGACAAAATAGAATTGGGTTTTTGCTGAGGCCATAAACTAGTATTTTTATACTTCTTGGATGAGGCCTTGACAATATGTTTCAGATATCTAGCATTTTTCATTCCCTCATTATGGTATTAAAAATTCATAAACCGTATGATCATTCGGCTAGTAGAATATCAATGGTTATGTTTTATTCTCTTATGATCAATTATATGTCTATATTTAATTAGCTTTCATTCCTTCTATATTATTCTCAATTATATTTCTAAATTCATGTGTTTTTAGTTGTCACCATGCCTAGTATTTATTTTTATGATCACTTTGGTTGTATTACATACCATAGTTGAGCATCCGAGCTCACCCACATTTTATTTTTATTTTCCCCCAGTTAGGAATATGAATATTATGAATAACGATAATCTTGGATTCATATGGATTTAATCTTATGTATTTAATTTAACGTTTTAATGATGAACTTATGTTTGTATCTTGTTTTCCAAAATTACTAAACTATTAATTCCTCCAAGATACGACTTTCTTATAATGATTCAAATTTAATAAAATAAGACACCGAATTTGGGCTACTAGGTTTGGGTACTTATAGTATCTTTGTGTGGATACATTGTTATGAGTTTTCCAAATAAATGGGAATGTTTTTACCATTTTTATAATATTTTCCTTTGATATTGTTTAATTTTTTGATATAACCTATTTCATCTAATTTCAAAAATGATTAATTTAAATTGTGTTACTTATTATTTTCCTAGTGGCATGAGTTGGGAAGTATTAGGAGAAATCCTACTAAGTTTAAAATCACCCATGTTTGGCAATATTGTGTGTTTATAGATGTCATGTATTATGATACAGGTAAAGGTAAGGTAACTCTATTAGTAATAATTATTCTTGATAACATTGAAATTTCATGAGGTGTTGGAGTTAGAGTTTCATGGTTGTTTCTTATATTGATCCCACTTGTGAGTATTTTAGTTTTGTGGTATTTTCTTTCTTTTTGATTATATATTTTGGTTTCGGCAAGTACCCTAATAATGTTTAATAGTTTACCAATGTTTTGTGTTTTATTTTGTATATATGGTTCATATAGGAGATTTTATGTTTATTGTCAGTTTTTTCTTGGTGTTTTATCTTTTTTTAAATGGAAAATAATCGCCTAAGTATCCCTCAGGACCTTGGATTGTTTTCCAATATTTTTGTGTATTTGGAATGTCACCTAAGACTAGTAACACCAATCACTTATGAAGCCAATGAGGAGGGGTTTAATGTTACAACAATTTATTCTTGAAGAGCTTTATTATGGATAAATATTCATATGTTTTGTAAAATAAGTTTCTTATAGAACTATTCCTCATAAACCCAAAAGAAAAAGTTTCTCTGAGCTCTATGATATTACAATGAGATATATTGTTTAAATTATAAAAATTATGAAAAATAAAGATATATTTATCTTGATTCATCATATTTGGAATTAGAGGAGTATTTTATCATTTTTAGGACTACATCATGTGTTTTTTGGGATTGGGCTTAAATAACTTTTGTAAAAGTCCTAGGATAATACTAAGGAGAGAATAACATTCTAATTTTTTTTTAAATTTCTGATTTTTTAGTATTTCTAGAAATTAAATACATGTATAGATCCTATAAAGTATATGTAGATGTGGAAAATATTCCCCTAGGCTAATCACACAAAAAACTGTTGGTTGAGCATTGACTTAATCATTACTCTAATGCATGATGATTGGTCCTAATAGTTCACACTTGGTTTAACACTCCTAAGGAATATTATTTGGAAGATCATATAACATTATGAAATTTTATGAATGATTTATTTTCTAGTTACCTTGATGGAATAGGTTATGAATTATAAGATAACCTGACTTCAAGTAACCAAGGTAAAACTAAGATTGATATTGGTTGAACTAAATGAATTATGAGGAAATGTGGTGATGTAAAATTATAAAATGTTTTATGGTTGAATACTTTTAAATTTATTGATTATTAGAATACGGATTTATTATTAAATTTTCATCACTAATGTGGAAAAATTTGGTTTTAGAGAAGGCTGAACATATAAAAAAATAAGATAACCCTGGTGCAAGGTAGAATGTGATGATTGTATGACAACCTTGCTTTTTATTACAACTTAAGCATGCTTTATTAGATAAAACATCACTTGATACAACAAAGAAGATCGAGAAGTTTAGTGTATTTGGGGCTTAGGGTCATTACATAAAAACTTTAAACATGAAATACAACATCTTTATTGAAAACTTCCTTTACATGACCACTACATTCCTTCGTACTTAGCATTGCATGGGATAACCTGAGGACATGCATAAGAAAAGGGTGAGCTATAAAACCCAGTAAGGGAGTACACAATGAATAAAATGAGGAGTACAATACATGTCAGTAAATAGGAACATCAATAGAGCATTAGAGTAACATGAACATAAAGGCATGATAAACCATGATAACCATAACATGGAAATGTGGCAACAACACTTAACATTGAATTAGCATGAGCCAAGGCTCATTGCACACGGAGCATGAGTAAACCCTCATTGCACTTGAAGCACGAGTAAACCCTCGTTTCACTTGAATTAGCACGAGTCAACACTCATTGCACATGACGTATCATGATACTATACTTTACCCAATGCATTGGAGTGCTATAAAGGGTGCACCCTTCTTAAACATTTCATTTCATGCATAAGTGTGCCACATGGATCATAAAACATGGATTCATAAAACATAATCATTTATTCCAACATAAAGGAATGTGGAATTCATACATGAAACATTATAATAAATAAGTAAATGTGCATAAAGGTGAATACCCTTGATGGATAAATGAGCATGGTATTCACTACACAATGATATTGGCTTAGAAAATCGGTGTGATTTTGGCAGCGTAACGGCGTGACATAAGAATTCATAAAAAAGGTTGATGAGAGATAAAGGGGTTCCTCATCATTTTTACATGTAATTGACAGTAATGAGGTCATATAGATACATGTCCCAACAATTGAAAAGGAATTTAGACTCATGATACAAAAGTATTGCTTGAATATAAAAGAGGAGAAAAGGTTTCTTTAGGAATTTCGGCATAGTAACGGGTGTACATGGGAGGCTTTTAATGAGAGATAAAGGGGTCTCCCATCATTTAAACAATAATAGGGAAGTATGGGAGAGGTTCGAAACCATACCCCAACATTCATAATTGAAATTAAAAGGGCAATACAACTTAAATAAAATTGACAAAAATGAGAAAGGAAGAAAAAAACCCTTACTTGGAAGTGTGCTTCCAAATGCTAGAGAGAGGCTTGTGAGAGGCTTCTTAGGAGCTTGGGGCACCTTGGGAGGATTCTAGAGAGAGTAGGTCAGAGGTTGGACTAACTCCAAGGGATTTTAGTGAGGAGTAAGTGGTAGCTTGGGTGGGTTTATATAGGAAAGGTGAGAGAATTTTTTATTATTTAGGTTTGGGACCCCTTATATTAAAATAATCCAAACCACAAACCATACCGTGGTATTTGACCATGGTTTCTAGAAAAGGAAAGAGGAAAACAATATTTTACAAGTCCAAGGTCCGAACTTATTAAAAAATTAGGGTTGCTTATGTGGAGGTGAGTCACACTCCCATGGAAATTAATTTAAAAAGACAAAGTGTTGAATAAGTCTTGAGGGATCCATTAATGCTTTGAAAAGTAAGTCAAACAAACCCAAAAACTCATTATTTTAATGATAAAACACATATTGGCAGAACATAAGGATTATGTTATTTTATTACATCACCATTGGGTCATTATGATGTCATAAAACACATTATATATTTAAATGGTATTTAATTTTTACCCAAAACTTTGACTGTCTCAGAAAATTATTTAAAATTCACCGTTGGATAATTTCGACGTCCTGATTCCAAAAATAATATTTATTTTATCTAAATAATTTTCTAAATATGTGAATTTTCACTTTTAAAATAAAAACCGACATTTATAAAAAAAATCACGGGTTTTGACAGAAATGGCTTTCAAACCTTAATAAAAATTTTAATTGCATTCATAAAATTATAAGATCATTTATACTTAATAAAAAATTAATTTAATATTAATAATAATATTTTATTAAAATATTATTTAATTCAAAAATCCTTTAATTTAATAAAATATATTTCTTAATTAAATAATAACTAAAAACACCATTTGTACTTTAAAAACTAATTACAATGTATCAAAACTGACTAGAAATTATATTCATTATTATATACAAAAATAATGTACATGAACATGGTGCTACTTATTTGTTACATAACCCTCAAAATATCCGCATAAGACCTAAGGGTAAGGTGTGCGATGGTGACAGACTCTTGGGGCGGCTCAGATAACATCGCTCGAGTGGTAATTTCAATCAACTTCCACTTTTCCCGTAGACGATCACGTTCGAGCTTGACTTGATGAAGCTCAGCTTGGGCTTGGTCAAGGGAAAAGCCCAAAGACGCCACCTCTTCTCCGAGCTCTGACAAAAGGGCTTCGTAACGGGCAATTCTACTGGATGAGGCCATCGCTTCCTTTGTCTGAGTATAAATGGGTTCGTTAAAGCCTTATATTTATACTACTCAGATGATCACTGTTCAATGGCTATAAAAGTAACGGTCACAAATCTTAACGTAAAACTAAAGAAGTTGACATCTTATAAAAACATTTTTCATAAAGAAACATTTAACTGGATCAAGAGGGATTTTCTATTAATGAAACTTTGGGTCGTTACAATATTCCCCCTTAAGAAATTTCTCCCTCGAAACTTTCCTTTTCCCACACTAAAACAAATGTGGGTAACTTAGCTTCATCATATCCTCCGACTCCCAAGTTGCTTCTTAAAACTTGTGGTTTCTCCACAACACCTTGACGAGGGGAATTGTCTTATTTCGTAGAACTTTTTCTCTACGATCTAAGATCTTCACTGGTTGCTTCTCATAAGAAAGATCATCTTCTAATTGTACCACCTCAGAAGAGAGTACATGTGAAGGGTCTGGTATGTACTTTCTTAAGAGGTATACATGGAAGACATCATGCACCTTGGCCATAGTAGGTGGAAGTGCTAGTCAATAGGCCACAGGCCCAACACGATCATGAATCTAGAAGGGGCCGATGTACCTTGGACTTAACTTCCCTTTCTTTCCAAACCTCATGACCTTCTTCAACAGAGATATGCGTAAAAACACCATGTCTCTGACTTTAAACTCAAGGTCTCGTCGACGATTATCTGCATAACTCTTCTGTCGACTTTGGGATGACTTGATATGCTGCTGAATGGTTTTCACCTTCTCCACCATTTCTTCGACCATTTCTGGTCCAAGCAGCTTACATTCACCGACCTCATCCCAACATGCTGGTGTTCTACACCTTTTCCCATACAGGGCTTCATATGGTGCCATTTGGATGCTCGAGTGGAAACTATTATTATAAGAGAACTCAACTAGAGGAAGATGTTGATCCCATCCTCCTTTAAAGTCCATTGAGCACGCTCTCAACATATCCTCAAGTGTTTGGATAGTCTGCTCGGATTGGCCATCAGTTTGAGGATGATAGGCCGTACTGAAGTTGAGTTCAGTATTCAGAGCTTGTTGAAGACTCTTCCAAAACTTAGAGGTGAATCTTGGATCTCGATCAGAAAAAATAGATAGTGGTACTCCATGCAACTGTACCACATCCCTGATATATATCCGTGCCAGTTGATCCAAAGAGAAATCCTCTCGAATAGAAATGAAGTGTGCAGTCTTTGTAAGATGATCCACAACAACCCAGATTGCATTGTTGCCTTTGGATGTCCTTGGAAGTCCAGTGACAAAGTCCATGGTGATGTTCTCCCATTTCCATTCTGGTATGGGCAATGGTTGCATCATCCCCTTAGACTTCTGCCTCTCTGCCTTCACTTGCTGACACACCAGGCACTTTGATGTATATTCAGCGATCTCCTTCTTCATATTATCCCACCAAAAGTTTTCTCGGAGATCTCGATACATCTTTGTGCTCCCTGGGTGAGTAGAGAAATTTGAACTATGTGCATCATCCAAAAGTTTCTTCTTCAGCTCCGAACTTGATGGAACACATAGTCTTTTCCCAAACCGCACAATTCCTTCTTCATTAACATTAAACTCTGAGTATTTTACCTCTTTGATAGCTTCCACTTTTTCTTGGATTCCCACATCATCCTTTTGAGCATCCTTTAACCTTTCCAAAAGAGATGGTTGAGCAATCATTTGTGAAAGGATTGATGATGTTCCATTATTTATGATTCCCACGTCCATCTTCATAAAGTCTAAGAAGATTGGATCCTTTTCAATTCTCATCATTTATAGAATCGCTGGATCCTTTCTACTTAGGGCATCCGCCACCTTGTTCGCCTTCCCAGGGTGGTAATGTATTGAACAGTCATAATCCTTGATGAGCTCTATCCATCTTCTCTGGCGCAT
Source organism: Viscum album (assembly GCA_963277665.1). Taxonomy (NCBI): domain Eukaryota; kingdom Viridiplantae; phylum Streptophyta; class Magnoliopsida; order Santalales; family Viscaceae; genus Viscum; species Viscum album. Next base: position 794,271,712 of record OY728156.1, on the reverse strand, counting down.
ATTAAGCTATTTCTGTGTGAATATATATTTAAGACTCTTGTGGTCAGTATATATCTCACATTTCTCTCCATAGAGATAATGCCGCCATATTTTCAAGGCAAAGATCACCGCCGCCAACTCCAGATCATGCGTTGGATAGTTTCGCTCATGGATTTTCAACTGCCTTGAGGCATAGGATATCACTTTATCATTCTTCATCAGCACACATCCTAATCCCTTCTTCAAAGCATCACTGAATACCACAAAAAGCTCCCCACTTGTGGGTAAAGTGAGCACGGGTGCAGTGATAAGCCTCCTTTTCAACTCCTTGAAGCTTTCTTCGCATTCATCACTCCAAGAAAACTTTACTCCCTTTCGAGTTATCATGGTAAGAGGGTTTGAAAATCGTGAGAAATTTCTCACAAATCGTCGATAATATCCAGCTAACCCCAAGAAGCTATAGATATCAGTTACCGATGTTGGCCTCGGCCATCCCTCAATTGCATCTGTTTTGGAGGGGTCCATAGATATCCCATTTCTTGTGATGATGTGGCCCAAGAATGAGACTTCGTTCAACCAAAACTCACACTTACTGTACTTTTCATAGAGCTTCTCCTTGCGCAAAGTCTCTAGTACAGTTTTTAAATGCTCCTCATGGTCCTCCTTGGTTTTGGAGTATATTAGAATATCATCTATAAAGACTACCAAAAATTTGTCAAGGTAATCTCTAAAGACTCTATTCATCAAGTCCATGAATATTTCTGGAGCATTGGTGAGTCCAAAAGGCATTACTATGAATTCATAGTGCCCGTACCTTGTACGAAAAGCATTCTTGGGGATATCTTCCTTCTTCACCCTTACTTGATAATTTCCCGACCGCAAGTCCACCTTGGAGAAGTATTGTGCTCCACACAGCTGATCAAACAAGTCATTGATTCTTGGGAGAGGATACTTGTTCTTTATCGTTATTTTGTTAGGTTCACGATAATCGATGCAAAGCCGCATTGACCCATCCTTCTTCTTGACGAAGAGGACTGGTGCACCCCATGGTGATGCACTTGGGCGTATAAACCCTTTATCCAGATTCTCTTATAGTTGTTTCTTCAGCTCTTCAAGCTCAACAACAGCCATTCTATATGGAGTCTTGGATATTGGTAGTGCCCCAGGTATAAGTTCAATTGAGAACTCAACATCTCTTCTTGGAGGAAGACCAGGAAGTTCCTCGGGAAATACTTCAGCGAATTCCCTCACAATAGGCATTTCTTCAAGGGTGGTTTCTTCCATGGACTCAATCATCTGAGCCAGATATGCGTGCTCATTAGGCAGTAATATCCATGCTTGAGATGATGGAGCTAAAGGAGATTCATCTTCCTCCTGACACTTGTAAAGAATCGGGGGTCATTTCTCCATATGGAGTGTGATTTCCCTCTCCCGACAATTTATGTTGGCTCTATATAAGGAAATCCAATCCATGCCAAGAATTGCATCAAATTCCACCAAAGGGAGTATGACGAGGTTCGCCGGGAAATTCAATCCACATATTATAACAGGGGAGGACTTATATTCATGGGATGCAATGATTGCCCCATTTGCCGCACTCACCGACATCTTTACTTCCAGAATTTGTGGTGGTGCTGGGATTGTTCTACTAAACATTCGAGATATAAAAGAATGCGTAGAACCTGAATCAAAAAGTATGTTCGCTATTTTTGAATGAATAACTAGCGTACATATCACCACTTCGTTGTCGGGGTTCACTTCAGCAGAAGTGATGGAAAAAGCTCTTCCTTGCTGTCTTGGAGGTTGTTGGTTGCCTCCGATAACCCTTGGATTAGGGCACTGATTCGCAAAATGACCCGGTTCTTTGCATTTGTAGCATTGAACAACGTGTTGAGGTTCGAACGGAGCGTTCCTCTCCTCTGTCGCAGTCGCGGGTCCTTCTTGCCAACAGTTAATAGCTAGGTGCCCTTCTCTTCCACACCTAAAGCATTTTCTCGTCCCCCTAAGGCAATTTCCAGGGTGCTTCTTTCCACACTTTTGGCAAGTGGGGTGCTGGAACTTCTTAGCACCGTTGGATTTATCCATCATACAACCAGCATTGAAGTCCACCTTCCGCTTCTTTTCCCCATGATACCCCTGTGATTCTCCGATCTCCATTTCAACCTTGAGGGCACATCAGACAATTTCCTCATAGCTGTCGAAGTCACAGATCACTAATGCTTTCCGCAAGCTAGGCTTCAGCCCACCAAAGAAGCGGTCAACCTTGCATTCAGGGGTAATGAAAAAGACGGAAGCGTATCGTGCAATCCTTGTGAAGTTTGCATCGTACGCTCCCACAGATTCTTCATCTTTCTGCTTGAGGGAAAGGAATTCCCTTTCCATCTTAAGACGGAGGGTGCACGGAAAATATTTATTGAAAAACATCTTCCGAAATTCCTTCCATTCCAAAGCATCGATCTCCTCCTCAGGCTTCGTATTTTTGATCAACGTCCACCATTGATCAGCTTCACCCTCCATAGGATAAGCCGCCAGGAGAACCTTCTCTTGTTCAGAACATTGAAGGATAGAGAAGATATTTTCAATGGAGTTGATCCATTGCTCAGCGATCGTGGGATCAGATGATCCACTAAAAGTAAGAGGCCTTTGTCTCATGAATCTCTCGATAGCGACTTGTTCTTTCTTAGGGGGGGTTGAACGTTCCTCTTGACACGTGTTTCTATTCAAAACATGAGTTAGCTTAGAGAGAAGCATGACAAAGTTCGCGATTCCCGCTCCCATTGGATTGGGAATCTCATTAGTATAATCATCAAACTGATCTTCACAACGGTTGTTAGCCCAAGTTCTCCTATTACCGGCCATTGGCTTGAATAAAAGGAAAGTTAGGGGTAACACATAAAGGGTAATCCAAAGAAAAAATTTGATGACTTATAAATAAACTTTAATCTCTTTAACTCATGAGTCTATAGGATTCAATCCAGGATTTTCATGATCTTCCTTCTAACATATATTATTAGGGGAATTTTTCCCTTAATAAGGGTTCATACTAAGATTGGGAATTTATCAAAACATATCCCCCGGGAGTATCATAACCAAGAGTGCAGCAAGGCCCGTTGTCGTGCACCAGTTCCTGTTCGAGTCTAGCTCAAAGCGGTGTTTTCGGGTTTTACCCCTACGATACATCTGTGCCAGAGCCGCCTCTACCTGCTCGTATCCAGACAGGGATGTATTTGTTTGATAAACCACTTACTTAGTATTTTCCAAAACTTAGGGTTGTTTTTATTATTCTTAGTCTTGTATCTAAGGCTTTACTAGGGTTTCTGAATCCCAAAAATAACTAAACCTATCCTCTGATACCAACTATGACAACCCTGCTTTTTATTACAACTTAAGCATGTTTTATTACATAAAACTTCACTTGATACAACAAAGAAAATCGAGAGGTTTAGTGTCTTTGGGGATTAGGGTCATTACATAAAAACTTTAAACTTGAAATACAACATCTTTATTGAAAACTTCCTTTACATGACCACTACATTCCTTCGTACTTAGCATTTCATGGGATAACCTGAGGACATGCATAAGAAAAGTGTGAGCTATAAAGCCCAGTAACGGAGTACACAATGAATAACATGAGGTGTACAATACATGTTAGGCAATAGGAACATCAATAGAACATTAGAGTAACATGAACATAAAGGCATGATAAATCATGATAACCATAACATGGAAATGTGGCAACAACACTTAACATTGAATTAGCATGAGCCAAGGCTCATTGCACATGGAGCATTAGTAAACCCTCATTGCACTTGAAGCACGAGTAAACCCTAGTTCCACTTGAATTAGCATGAGTCAACACTCATTTCACATGACGTATCATGATACTATACTTTACCCAATGCATTGGAGCGCTATAAAGGGCGCACCCTTCTTAAACATTTCATTTCATGCATAAGTGTGCCACATGGATCATAAAACATGGATTCATAAAACATAATAATTTATTCCACAATAAAGGAATGTGGAATTCATACATGAAACATTATAATCAATAAGTAAATGTGCATAAAGGCGAATACCCTTGATGGAGAAATGGGCATGGTATTCACTACACAATGATATTGGCTTAGAAAATCGGTGTGATTTCGACATCGTAACGACGTGACATAAGAATTCATAAAAAGGTTTGATGAGAGAGAAAGGGGTTCCTCATCATATTTACATGTAATGGAAAGTAAGGAGGTCATATAGATACATGTCCCAACAATTGAAAAGGAATTTAGATTCATGATACAAAAGCATTGCTTGAATATAAAAGAGGAGAAAAGGTTTCTTTCAGAAGTTCGACATAGTAACGGGTGTACATGGGAGGCTTTTAATGAGAGAGAAAGGGGTGTCCCATCATTCAAACAATAAGAGGGTAGTATGGGAGAGGTGCGAAACCATACCCCAACATTCATAATTGAAATTAAAAGGGCAATAAAACTTAAATAAAATTGACAAAAATGAGAAAGGAAGAAAAAAACCCTTACTTGGAAGTGTGCTTCCAAAGGCTAGAGAGAGGCTTCTTGGGAGTTTAGGGAACCTTGGGAGGATTCTAGAGAGAGTATGGCAGAGGTTGGACGAACTCCAAGGGATTTTAGTGAAGAGGAAGTGGGAGCTTGGGTGGGTTTATATAGGAAAGGTGAGAGAATTCGTTATTATTTAGGTTTTGGACCCCTTATATTAAAATAATCCAAACCACAAACCATCCCATGGTATTTGCCCATGGTTTCTAGAAAAGGAAAGAGGAAAAAAATATTTTACAAGGCCAAGGTCCGAACTTATTAAAAAATTAGGGTTGCTTATGTGGAGGTGAGTCACACTCCCATGGAAATTAATTTAAAAAGGCAAAGTGTTGAATAAGTCTTGAGGGCTCCATTAATGCTTTGAAAAGTAAGTCAAACAAACCCAAAACCTCATTATTTTAGTGATAAAACACATATTGGCCGAACATAAGGATTATGTTATTTTATTACATCACCATTGGGTCATTATGATGTCATAAAACACATTATATATTTAAATGGTATTTAATTTTTACCCAAAAATTTGACTGTCTCAGAAAATTATGAAAAATTCACCGTTGGATAATTTCGACGTCCTGATTCCAAAAATAATATTTATTTTATCTAAATAATTTTCTAAATATGTGAATTTTAACTTTTAAAATAAAAACCGACATTTATAAAAAAAATCACGGGTTTTGACAGAAATGGCTTTCAAACCTTAATAAAAATTTTAATTGCATTCATAAAATTATAAGATCATTTATACTTAATAAAAAATTAATTTAATATTAATAATAATATTTTATTAAAATATTATTTAATTCATAAATCCTTTAATTTAATAAAATATAATTATTAATTAAATAATAACTAGAAACACCATTTGTACTTTAAAAACTAATTACAATGTATCAAAAATGACTAGAAATTATATTCATTATTATATACAAAAATAATGTACATGAACATGGTCCTACTTATTTGTTACATAACCACTTAAAATAGCCGCATAAGAGCTAAGGGTAAGGTGTGCGATGGTGACAGACTCTTGGGGCGGCTCGGATAACATCGCTCGAGTGGTAATTTCAATCAACTTCCACTTTTCCCATAGATGATCACATTCGAGCTTGACTTGATGAAGCTCAGCTTGGGATTGGTCAAGGGCAAAGCCCAAAGACGCCACCTCTTTTCCGAGCTCTGACAAATGGGCTTCGTAAGGGGCAATTCTACTGGATGTGGCCATCGCTTCCTTTGTCTGAGTAGAAATGGGTTCGTTAAAGCCTTATATTTATACTACTCAGATGATCACTATTCAACGGCTATAAAAGTAACGGTCACAAATCTTAACGTAAAAATAAAGAAGTTGACATCTTATAAAAACATTTTTCATAAAGAAACATTTAACTGGATCAAGATGGATTTTCTATTAATGAATCTTTTGGTCGTTACAGATTGCCTCAATGATCAACCCATTGGAATGGAATATTGACTGATTAATATGGTTATTATGAAAAAAAACTATTTAAAAACATGATTAAATACGTAACCATGGTTTAGATCCTGGGTGAGTAAAATAAGAGAAGGATGGATACTCCTGATAATTCAGGAAATAAAGATGACAAATAAATAAATATTTATCCACCTATATGTCAAAAATTTGTGAAGAAGCACCACAGAAGTTTCCAAAGAGGGATATAGAGATTTTTAAAATATGTTATAGCTACCCATTAAGATCTTGAATGAAAAATGATGTAAAAAATTCCAATAGGAGAGAAAAATATCTTTGTTAATGGTCCACCCACCCCTTAATTGTTTGAATACAATGTTTTTTTGAATTATGAAAATCAATTCCCTAACCTTGGACTATCAAGGGTAATAGGAATCAATGACATCCTTATGTAATTTAATAACCCTAATATTTAATGTATGTTATGAAAGAAATGGTTAAAATGTAAAACCACTCTCTAATTTAGATTTATGTGTATTTGAATTTGTTCTAGGCAACAAAATAATATTTGGAATTATTACAAGAATATTTTTTCACCACTAAAATGATTCATCTATTAAGAAAAAATATTTTTTATAAATATTGTATACCAAATTTAAGTATATAGAAAATGTTCTTGAAAAAATATTTCAATCTTTCATTTATATAAAAATTAATGTGTTTTTTGTATGTGGATTGGTTCAATCCACTTAGAGGAAATGTTAATTTGAATAAGGATATCACATTTTTTATAAAACAATGATATTTTATGCCATTGTGATTATATAAATACACTTTATAAGGAAATTACACAATGTGATAATCAACCCTGAATAATGACGGACTCATGGCTGAAACGGTCATAGAAAAACACAATATTAAGATTAATCTTTTTCTATGGAGAAAATGATATGTTTATTAACTTTTTAAGGTTGATTACACTCTAGATATTATATCTCTAGTCACATCTATCTTCAATTCACCTTTAGATATTTTTATTAGAAGGAAATAAATAATTTTTTTGGATTGAATTTATTTAAGGTGGGAGAAGGTAACCCCATTGGTTTTTAGAAAGAAACTTCCTTCCATAATATATTTATTTTTTAAAATGTGCAATGAATTAAAATAGGGTGGGAAATAAAACAAAAAATATAGAAGTTAAACAAGACACAATTTTATTCATTCATAATAGGTAATTACCATAAATGAAAATGAAAATAAGTTTTACATTTAATAGAGTATTAATCATCATGGACTATTACACCTATTTAAAGAGAAAAAATTAAAAGGGACAATAAATTGGAAAGGAAAAAATATTCAACACATGGAGATATATTCGATCATCTTCACCTTTGAGGTTCACTAGTATAAAAAGAAAAAATATAATGTGGAATAAAATAATTAATGGAGAAAGAGTATTATAGATCTAAAATTAATTATATGTAAATGAGAAGTGTGAATTGAATAAGTTTAGTGAGACTATATATAGTAATAAAAACATTTCATTCCAAATATAGTAACTGTAAATATGGTTGCTTTAGATATGGTCATTATGAATATGGTTGTTGCAAATATGGATATTGTACAAATGGTTATTGGATATACATAAAATTGGAATACCAAAATCATATATTTTAAAATAATATATATCATAAAGAAATAAAAATATAATATTAAAATAATATGAATATATATATTACAAATTATGTATAAAAATTATTTTTATTATTATAAAAACTTTATATGAAGTATATAGAGAATCCAAATCAATATTTCTACATTAATGGAGTAGTAAAATTAAATTTTAGAACATAGGTAATTATTTAATGGTAATTGTAACAGTGTATTTAGAATCAAATCAATATTTGTTTTCAATGAATTGTTTCCTTGAATATTTTATATTTTCCCATTTTAAATATTATGAGTAATTTTAAAATATTATTATATATGAAATAATATATTAAACTAAATTAAATAATAAATCTATATAAAATAATATTAAGATCACACAATGTTTACAAATTCTATTATTTGGCAAAAAAAATTTATTCATAATTTTTTTATTTCATTTATAATATAAATAAATATATTTTATAATCTTAATATAAGTCAATAAAATTATTTTTTGAATTTATTATATCAAAATTAGCTTCATAAAAATTATTGATATATTTTGAAATAATCTATTTATAGGTGAATACTTCAAATTTTGATTTTTATAAAAATTGTCACTTTTATAATAAAATAATCACTAAAATGTTTAAGAAACCATTTTATATAAAAAATATATTTTTATAAGTAATATAAATCATTTAAAAATACCATGCTGAATTTATAAAAGACATGTTAAACATTTTTTAAACTCATGTAATACTTGAAACTAAAATGTGTTTTATGAGATTGTATTAAAAAATATACATCATCACTTTTGGAAATTAAATATACAAAAAAAATCTTATTTGATCCCAATATATAAATATTCGTTAAAATAGTCAAATTTAATTTTAGGTAAACATAAAACATTATTAATATTTATGATAATTTCTATGATCATGTTGAAATAGTTTCTATAAAACAATCGTTTATTAATATTGTGTAATATTTTTCAAATCAAATAAATTAATCTAATTTTAAATTGTGACTCTAATATAACTTTTAAAAATATATATATGAATACTAAAAAACATTTAATTGGGAATAAATAATAAATAATATTAAGGTCACATGATGTCCAAATGTAATTTTTTTATATTTTTTATATTATATATTTAAATTTAAAAGTTAATTTTATGATATTTAAAAATTGAATTAAAATAAATTGATATTAATTTAGATTCAAAACATAAATGTTGTGAAATATAGTTTACCTTATATTTTTAAATAAAATATAAATTATATAGTCAAATACAAATTACCAAGGTAAAAACAACATCTTATAATTTTAAAATCTAAGGTAAAACTCATTAAACATGTTCAAAACATGTGTGGAATGTCTTGGTTGGGACTTGATGAACCCATGGTCACCCCACAATCAATTGTTATAATATCTTCGAGTCATTGACTAGGGAATTACATAATGATATCCTGGAAGGTTGATGGAAATTATAAAAACATCCCCTTTCTTCACTTATTAAAGGGGGATCACTTCCTCCGTTCTGTGGTTGAAATTTTCATTTGAATTGACTTTGAACCTGTGCTAAAATTACATCACCTATAATTAATTTTTTGTCTTCCATAGACCATGTGCTATGGGAATTTCAGCTTTTTCTGAAGGCCTATTTGTGATGGGTCTAGGACCCGTCACAAATAGGCTGTCGAAATAGACTATTTGCGACGTGAATCATACCCCTTCACAAATAGTCAATAAAAATTGTATTTTCACTAAGAAGTTAATATCATCACAAATACCATTGGATCACCTTGTGCACCAAAGTGTGGTATCACTATTTACAATGGGGATAAACCCCCATCACAAATACTCATCCCACTTTTTGTTATTTGTGAAGAGGGTTTACTCTTGTGGCAAATAAAGTGTAGATAGGATAGTATTAGCGATGGGCCCATCACACATACTATCTGTGTTTGTGATGGGATATTCTCCCATTGCTGAAAACATATCAGCCAAAGTATTTGTGAAGGTATGTGTCACAAATACTATTTTTTACACATGTTTCAATTAATAAATGTTGAACTATTTGTAACGGGACTCATCACAAAAATGCTATTTTGGACGAGAATCTTATTGTGAATGATTTAACCTATATACCCCCTAGTTTTTTTTTCACTTCAATCTTCCCTAAGCTTCTCCAAACTTCTCTTCTCCCAGTTTTTTTTGGTTTAAACATTACAAGGGATAAACAATTAAGCTTTGCATTCACTGTAAAATTCAGTTTCAATGTATTTATATGTTTATATTTTTTATTTTATTTATTTTGTTTAATATTATTAATTGTTATTAATAATTACTTATAATTATATGTAATTAGTGTTATTTAGTTATATTTTTCCATAATTATTTTTATAAATATTTATTTTAATTTACAGTAGTGTTTTTGGTTAAAATTAAATATTTTTAATCTTTAATAATTTTCATTATTCATGAGTAATTATAGATAAAAATTTGTTTTAATTAGTATTAATTAGATGTTATTAGTAATAATTACTTGTAATTAATAACAATTAGTGTAAATTAGTACTAATTAAAATTATTTACTAATAACTTAATAAAAATTAGTAATAAATTGTTATAAAATGTTATAGATTGTTATAAATTAGAAAAAAATTAATGTCTATAATTAGTATTAATTAATAATAAATAATAATAATTAATAAAAATTTGTGGAAATTAGTAAAGAAAAGTGGTAATTAGTAAGAATTGGTGGCAATTAGTCATAATCTGTAGTAATTAGTAATAATTAGTAATAAATTGTAAAAATTAGAAAAATATTGTTACAAACTAATAAAATTAATTAAAATTTTTGTTAATTAGTAATAATTAATAAAACCTAGTAATTATTAGTAATAATTAGTAATCATTAGGAATAATTACTAATAATTACAAATCATTAGTGAAAATTTGTACTCATTACTAATAATTAGTAAAAATTTGTACTCATTGGTAATAATTACTAATAATTAGTAAAAATTAGTAAAAATTACTAATAATTAGTAATACTTAATAATAATTAGTAATAATTAGTGGTAATTACTAAAAAAAATTAATTAGTAATAATTATTTGTAATTCATAAAAAAATAGTATTAATTAGTAAAAATTTACTAATAATTAGTAATAATTAGTAATAATTAGTAATAAATAGTAATAATTATTAATAATTATTCATAATTAGTGGTAATTAGTAATACTTATGTGTAATTAGAAATAATTATGGGTAATTAGTAATAATTAGAGGTCATTAATAATAATTAATGGTTAATTGGTAATAATTAGTAAAAATTAGTGGTCATTAGTAATAATCAATAGTAGTTAGTAAATTTTATTAATAATTAGTAAATATTTGTAATAATTATTAATAATTAGTAAAATTTAGTAAACAATTACTAATTATTAGTTATAATTAGAAATAGTTAGTAAAAAGTGTTATAATTAGTGGTAATTAGTAAAAATTAGTAGTAATTAGTAAAAAATAATGTTAATTAATAGTAAATAGTGGTAATTAGTACTATGTAGTGTTAATTAGTACTAATTATTAATAATTAGTAATAATTAGTAAACATTTGTGAAAATTAATGGAAATTAGTAATAATTAGTAAAAATATTAATTATTAGGTAATCACCAGTGGATTATTATGGTCACAATTATTTTATTATTTTAAAATTAATTGAGATTAATATTTTACGAATTTATTTTTAAATGGAAATTGATGGATTCATATTAGCCCATGACTTATCAGACATAGGTTGAGGGTCATACCGATATCGAGGATCATACCACTAGTGCATTAGTATTTAATGATACAACATGGATAGAGGCGACTCAGTATGCCTTCGAAAATGACTGAGTTGTTGGCTTCAACCCTCAATTGACACATGAGATTTATTATGGAACTGTTGTCATGTCATAGTCCATCTAGAGGGTATCTTGTAGAGAGTCATTGTCATCTGCTGCACAGTATCAAGAGTAGTTGGGAGGTTAGAGTGAGCTTATAGAGACCATTTGTAGGGAGCAGGAGGGGCTTTGTTGACAGAAACTATAGTAGGAGGAGATGTGTTGATGACAGATGTAGCGGCATAGTCAGAAGATATATTACATGTAAAATTTGACTTAAGGTTTAGGAGTGAATTTACTTCCACCACCTCCTCCAGATGATACCCTTCCCTTAGTGATTTATGTATTTTTTATAAATATTTTAATGTATATATTTTTTATTATATTCTTAAATTCATAAACTTTATGTTCTACATTGTTCATTTTTTATATTGGTATGAATATTTTTTCTTCTTAGTATATTTTATTTATTTTACTATTTTTATTATTTTATTAATATATTATTCATTTATTATTATTTATAATTTTTTATATTATTGTGAATATTAGGTTTTTTATTATTTTAAATTTTTTAGTATTTTATTTTTTTATATTTTATTTTTATAATAATAATAGTTATTATTATTATTTTATTAAATTTAATTAATATTATTGTTTTTTTGTTTTTTATTTCTTCAAAATGTTTTGCTACGGGTGGATCATCCTGTTGCAAATACTCAATTATGATGGGTACATCTACCCATCTCAATAGTATTATTTAATCAGGATAGACTATTTGTAACAGGTAGGGATCCCGTCACAAATAGTCTATTTTATGACTAGTCATCACCAAACACATTATTTGGGACACTATTTTATACAACGGGTCATTTACGATGGGACACCATCACAAATAGATCATCAAAAATAAATCAATATCCAGTTTTGTTGGTCTCTATTCATAATTCATTCAAAACCAATAATATCTCCAATAGGAGATCAAGTCTCCAATGAAGTAAGAATAAGTGTAGAATGTAGTCTGACATTAGGTGAAGGGTTTAACATACCAACTTTGTAATTTATCAGAGACACATTCCATTTTTTCTCCCTTTTATACAATATTATTCTCATTAACTAATATTTTTTTATATAATTCACTTACATATAATCCTAGTTAAATATCATTTCCATTTCCATGGTTATACATGTTTTCAGTTCCCTTTTAATTTTTTATTTTTATATAGACCTGATTTAAGGAAATTATTCTATTTCATAATTATTATCATGAATCTCCACCATAAAAATTTCATAACATTTAATAGCTTCTAAAATCCCTCATTATTTTATAGATTTTCCTCTTATATCAATCCTTGTTTAATGGAAAGTATTAAATTATTTCATTAATTAAAAATATCATTTAGTTATTTCATAATGAATAACCCAAGTGGATCATTTTCATTCGTTCATTGGATAATCCTTATCATGATATTTATACACTAAAATTCCATGTTAAAGTCATATTTCCCTTTTTCAATAATGAAATTCCTAAAAAATATATTTCCTTCTTCTCTAGGGATTCCTTATGTTTTAGCCTTCAGTAATTCATTTAATAAAAAATATGAAGCCCAATTATTTATCATGGGTCTGGTCATGCTAATAGATTATGTGTGGCTTATTTTACTTATGTACAATGCATATATATATGATATTAATTAAGTGTTATGTGGGACCATAATTATATATCCCTTTAATGCATTGGGTAATGTTTGATATCTCATTAGATTAGATTTTTGAGAATAAATAGTGAACCTAATACCCTATGGGACTTTTTTCACTATATTTGGTGCATGGGAGGTTATCCTAATCACAATATATTATTTGACGGGAGAGACAATAATTATATATCCCTTCATTGCATTCGTTAATTTATTATACCTCCTGAGATTTTATGTGAGGGATTTGTGAGTGAAAGTAATCCATTGTGGGACTTTTTAAACTTTTTTTATAGAAATGGGGAGTGAACCCAATCCATATAGTACCTTTTCCATATTATGATGATATTATTGGGACTGTATATAAACCTATCTTTATGATTTCATTTATTATAGTATTTCCACATATATATCATTCTATTATCTTATTAAATCATTTCCTTATACTATATTTCCAATATGATATTATACCCCTGTAAATAGTGTGTTTCACTCTATCTCAATGAATTCCATTCCACCGACTAAGGTCTTAAAGGGATACACCAAACACATTGGTAAAATCTTAGATTCATTCATTTTGGATTTCTATTGGGAAAGAAAGACACATTGGGATACATAGAAAAGAATGTTTCAGTCAGAAAAGGATGAGAGGTATCAATGTCAGAAACCACTCAGGCACCCTCTATTATATGCGTGTGAAATTGGTGTGGGAGGTAATTGAGTAATATATTGTTTAGGGAAAGTTCATTAATAATAATAAAAATGGGGACATGGCCACTAAAATATGAATTGATTATTATTTATGGTCTTCCATGAATCCCAATTCTTTTACACTCTTTAGTAACTTTCGATGGATTATGGGTAGGGGTGGGATCTCTTTCTTTCACCATAACTGGGTTGTATTGTGTCTCGACTTCCCTGTGTGCCTCTTTGAGGATATCTCTTTATTCCATGCATTCATTCATCACGGTTTCATTAATGATATTATATATAAACATAAATGTGTCTTTTTGACTTCATTAAACATAATATTGATCTAGAAATGTTTTTATTTATTGTATCCTCATCAGGAAACTTCTCAGCAAAGGATTTTGGAAGAGTGGCATTATTTTTCAATGAAGATGATATTGGGGGTGTTATTGTTCAAGGAACTCCCTGCGAATCAAAAATATCCAATATAGAGAATTTTGAATAGAGAATTGTCTTTAGATGAAAATATAAAACCTACTTGTATTAACCACATATAAATGTGCTCATGTTGCGTGAATCATTGGGTGGAGAGCTTGATGCACCTATTCTTATAAGGCAGTTGGGCCCATGCAGTGTGGGTATCATTTGGATAATTTACTACCTTTTCCTCTCATGAGGGGTAGGGGCTCTATTTTATATATTTTTTTTCTAAAGAGTAGGGGTAGTGGGGAAGGATAATAATGATAGAGAAATGGTTACTTCATCGTGTTATTGGTGTATCTGGATGGAACTGAACATAGCTCAGTTTGAAGGAATCATTTATACAGAGAAGGATATTGATATCAAAACATGTAGCCTCATCATTTATATGGTTTGGATCATAAAAAACAAGGATTTTTATTCTTATTTTAGAAGACTATAAGATTCTAGTACATCCATCCATTCAAAAATGATAACCTGTCAGGTTCGATGGATTCATTAGCAACACCATATTTCTGGTCCAAAAATGAAAATTGACGGTACGTATTACATGGGTGTCATGAGGGGAGGCAGAGTGGTCAGGTAACCAATGGGGTGTGTCATTCATTATTTTTCTACATTATTTATCAGTGGGGATTATCTATAAGAAGAGGAAAGGTAAATGAATAGAGGTCTTTTATTTTTTATGAATATTAATGTCATCCAGTCGATAGTTGAATTGATTCCACAATTTTTCATAATTACCGGCATGGATCATGTATTATCCCTTGGTCAATTTCCAATATCATAAGACTGTGCAAGGGTCTCATCAACAACCAGATGAGTATATATCAAATATTACAAGATAATATCCAATTTTTGGATTTCACTGCATCAATAGTGGACCAAATAATAGGGATTACTTCTTATATAACCATGAAATCACTTCCACCTCTGGGGGTAAACCTTGTGAGAGGGGATGTACTTGGACTCCATCATTTCATGCCTATATAATTTTGTGTTTCCTTATATTTTAAGGTCTTTCTTTTTCTATTTAATTTGTTATGTACTTAGTTATAAAAAATAATGATGATAATGATGATGTAATTGCTACATGATTTAGGGAAAACTCGTATTTCTCCCTATTCTTTTAATTAAAAATTTCTCATGCTCTTATTTCCTAATATGTGTATGATCTAACACTGGATTACATTTTGATATGATTTCCCTTACTAAGTGTTTCATATCACCCATTTCTTATGTTCCACATACCCATTTTATGATGGTAATTATAACATATGAGAATTCAAAAAAGTGGTCAAGAAGTTTTTGATTATGAATAAATATTCCCATATATTCTAAAATAAGATTCCCATGTAACTGGATCTCAAAGGAACTAAAACAGATGTTTCTCCAAGGTATGTGAAATTATTGTAAAATTTAATACCTAATTTATAGAAATAATTACCAAAAAATATATCCTTACCTTAGTTTATAAAAAAACATATTTTAGGTGTTAGGAATAATTTGAGATCAATTTTAAAAATGGACTAATTTTGGAATTTTGAGTGAGTATATCAACATAAAAATTTAAACAAATTTTTTAAAAAATTGATATAAATTGTAAAATTCCCTTTTTCATTGATTTTTTTTGGATACATTTCATTCAAAATGATCAAATGAAAAATCCACCCATTTAAGGAAAAAAATAATGCTCACAACTAAAGACTCAGAATCGGTTCCCTATTTGGATGAATTTTAATATGGGAATATATCTCACAAATAGAATGTTCAAATGATTTTAAATTTTTATGAATGTTATGGAAGGATAAACATATTTTATAAAAAATTTCCTTAGTTGTGGATACTCCTTATTATTTCTGTTTATGGTCATAAATTCATTGAAAAAAGAATCATTTGGATTCAAATAGTCTCCATCCTAGGAAACATTCTCCAAGTAATTATATCATAAAATCCTTTAGACAGGGCCAATGAATCTAAAATTTTTTTTGTTTGTGTATCAAAGAAATCATTTTACATCGTTAAAGATTATTTTTTTTCCAAATTCATATATTTACTATAATAACTGAGGGTAATCATTATCTGGATCAAAATAGAGCAGAATTTATTCACCCCTCTTACATATAGATAAGTAACTCCACATTATTTCAAAAGAGTTAATAATTTTTAAGTGATTATAATGTAATTAAGAATTTTAGCAGTGTTTTATGTTTATAATATATATTATTTAACCTTATTTTTATTTTCTTTTTAATTCACTATTCTTTTCACCCCTCAAAAATCTCATGTCTCTGAAAATAGAAAAACAACTTAAATAGTTGTCTTACTAGTGGGAGTTGTTTTATGATTTGAGTTCATTAATCATTAATTATACTTTTTATTTTATTCATATATTTTAGTTTTACCTTAACTGATTATGTTTTTTATTCATTCCTTTTTACCAATAGTTTTATTTTTCTTCCCATTCATTTTCATTCCTCTCCTACATCTTTATAATGATGCATATGGTTGGATGAAAATTTAAAGAGGATGTGAATAAGATTATCCTTCATGTTGTGGGTTAGTGTAGGACAATGTATTTAAAAACTAGATAATATTTATTCATAGGTTTGATCACAATATTTTTTAAAATATCTTGAATAAATATTTTTTAAAATAATCAATTATTTTTTCACCGTCGACTCCAAATAATAATATATTATTTCTATATTACTAACATATTTTTGTATTATTTTATTTATATTTTAAATTTATATATTAATATCATAAAATTTTAACCCCACACCCTACTATAAAACTATATGAAATAGAATTATATTATAGTTAAATTTAAATATTCATAATAGAATATTAGTGTTGTGTGAGTGGCCTCTATGAAATATAGACCCTTGGTGTCCAATTTACTTGATTACTATGTAAATAATAATATATTATTTAAGGATTCAAGAAACATACCTCATATAATTTTTTCACTGTTACCATGGACTCTATGGGATTGAACAATTTTTTTCAAAAAAATATCATAAACTAAAAAAATTAAAACAAATTGATCTTTTTTGAATATATTTATTTTTAATGGTCAAGATGGATTTTAAAAATTATTATTATTTTTTGCCTTATTAATAAATAATTTTATGGTTTTAAAAATGATTAATCATTGGAGAACTAATTTCCAAAAAAAATAAAAAATGATTTAAGAATTGAGGAATAAAATGGAAATTATTTCCAAATCCATGAAGAAATTTCAAGGCCAAAAAGTTAATCAAGAAAATGATTAAGAAAATAAGTTTCCTTAAAAATTTTAAAATAGAGAACCTTGTGAGGATAATACTGTGAATTTACTATCCTTAAAACTTTTGATACCATGATTTTATGTCATTAATAAATATTATATTTTAGAAAATATTTTTTTCATGGATCATTTTAATTTGGAAGAATATTAGTCTAAATTTGTATATACAATAATTCCATTTGATTCTACCATATTTGAAAAAGAAAAATCATTATCTCACTAAATCTTTCATTCATTAGAAGATAAAACCACTAAGGTGGTGTAATTTTAAAAGATTTTAGAGAATATTAACCAATTTACTTTATCCATGAAAACCATGTTTCAAGTGGAACTGAACAAAGAAGAATAATTAAAATATAAACAAACACAAGAAGATAATATTTTCATTAATCCATTACTCTCTGATTTTATTGAAAATAATTTAATCATTACCTATCACTAATTTTAATTTTTAAATTCATCCAAAATAACTATTTACTTGGAGGATGATGAAGAAGATATAGATTCCCCAATGGAGATCGAGTTACTAATGTCCTTTCTTTAAGAGATTGTGTCCCAAGATGACATACTTGAAGGGGAAGTTGTTTATACTGATTCAAAATGGTGTAATCTAATTATATTTTATATTTTCAGGGAAATTTTATTTTTTTAAATTTCTAATAAGGATGTATGTTATAAGTCTCGAGATTCCCAATTAAAAAAGGTTGATAAGAATGTGGTGTCCAAAAAAGTGTAAGATCCTATAACAACTTGAACCTTTATAAATATAATTCCCTTTGTGATTGAATTGAATATACCAATATATAATATGGTTATATACAAAAAAATGAACTACTTTGGTTTTATTATATCCTATTATATTTAAAATATTTTTATGAATCATAAACATTGATAATATAGTCTTTTATTAGTGATCATATGATTAGTATAAATATATGGTTTTGATCAATCCAATTGGCATACAAAAAGGAAGTGATGGACTCAGCCAGTAGTATCATACCTAATTAATCCTATTTATCATATCATTCAATAGAGATAGAATCAGTTTCCTTTTACCTTGAACAATACCAATCCAAGTTCCAAAAACTAAATCATGATCGAAGTCATTTATGGTAAAGTTCAAGCTCATCGATATCACATCGCAAACCAAGTACGTTGACCCCCCCCCCAAATTAAAATCTCACTTTCTCACACCTTACCCTTATGGAGTTTTATGGTGTGATAAAGATATATGTATCAATACCCTAATAATATGTATTGTTATTTTTTATTTTCAATGGAAAAATGTTATATTTATTTCTTATTGTTATTAATTTAAAAATAGTTTTGATTTTCATTTGATTAATCAAAAATATTTTTTTGGTTAATATATAATATCAATTAAGACATTCCTTTTTACGAATTAATTAATTTTTCAAATAAATTATATTCTAATAAAATATAATTATTGAATAATATTTATTAAGTGTAGTTGATAATGTAATTTCACAAAGTCAATAATAATCTTTATAAGGGTTTGAAATATTTTATTTTCAAAAAAGACAACATTTCTCAATAAATATAGAATATTGTTTTAAAAATAAAAATTCACATATTTAGAAACCTATTTAGATGAATTAAATATTATAATTTTAAACAATAACTTTGAAAATATCAAATAGTTAATTTTTCATAAATTTTCAAGGCAGTTGACTTTTTGGGTAAAAAATTAATATGGTATAAATATACTATGTGTATTGTGGCATCATAATAAACCAAATGTTATGTAATAAATTATATTAAGGTTATCCAAAACTATATATATGTTTCACCTTTAAAATTTTATTTTTGGGATTATTTGATAAATTTAATGAAGCCTTTATGGATCTTTCAAAACCTATATTATATTATATGTTTTTAAAATCATTTCCTTAAAAACATGACTCACTTACACATCACAAAGGGTAATATTTAAACTTTTTAGTACCATGTACTTATAAAATATTTAAAACCACTCCTATTTGGTAGAAACCATGGTAAACCCAAGGGATGGTTTTCATTTTTTAATACTTTATTATATAGAGTCCAAAACACAAGTTTGAGAAATAATAAATAATACCTCTCTATTTTCCTGTATAAACTCTATTGTTCTCCGAATACAATTCACTCAAAAACATTGGGTCACATTCGAACATCGATCTCTATCTTTAAAACCATCCTATGGTGCTCTAGAGCTCTCAATAATATCCTAAATGCTTTTGGTATCACCCTCTAAAGTTAAGGTACCTCTCCCTCTCATCTTTTCAATTCAAGTACCTTCTTTATATTTTTCCTTTTAAATTTCATATGGTTATGTTTTGATAAACTTTTAAAGATCCCTATACTATCCAACTAATTTCATAATAGTAATAGATCATCTATATCCTGTCATTGTATCATTTTCCTAATCCATTACTATAATGAAATTTAGTAAGAGATCTTTTCCATTTCCTCTTTATTCAATGATATTATTCATTTTATGACTCTTAATACCAATTATTAATGTTGGAATATGTTTTTAATCATACATACTACTATCCATTTTATGTAAATATTATGTGATACCCATTTCACTATCATTAAACCAATTTATGAATCTTTATTTACTTTTGTTTTGCAATTGAAATTTCCCTATGAATTTTTCATGCAAATCCATTTTATCTTGAATACCATCTCTATTTCTACTAAAGGGAATTTACCTATACATACATATCATCCTTTTATTTAGGAATTACACTTATATATTCCACACAACTTGGTCTTGGAATTAAATTTGGTGAAATTTGATCCTATTTTGAACAATCTATGTGGCACACTTATACTAGTACATTATATGAAAGCAATAGGTGCACCTAGAATTATTTAGTGATTTAGTTAATTGGGTAATGATTTAGTCCCAAGATATTTCATGAAAATGATTAGGGATTGAATTTAATCCATAATGTAATTTTCCAACATTTTATAATTCATTTTAATTTTTCCATGACCTATGTTTAAAATTAAATGTTTAAAGTTGTTGCCTCATTTACCATTTTGACTCTATGTTACCATGTTATACCAAGCCTTATTATTCTTGTTTATGTTTCCCAACCCTTTTACATACCATATAAAATTCCTATTGTACAAAATATAATAATTTATTCATGTTATTCCATGTTTATTTCCTTTTTAATGATTATATTTCCCTTCTTTCTTATGTATATCCCCATGTTATCCCATATATTTTTTGAGGACCAATAATTTATAGGGGAATGTTAAGGATATTTTAAATAATGTTATTGTATCTTAGGTTCAAGATGTTATTCTATATACCTAATTCCCAAAGACACTAGACCATATAGTCTTCTAAGTTTTATTATGTGTATTCCTATATAATAAAGTAAGAATTAACGTGTAATGAAGACAAGGTTCATGATAGTGGGTATGAAAGGAAAAGAAGATAATTATATCATTGGGAACTCTCATATTTTATCTTTTGATAAAGCATGGATCTCCACTCATGTGATTCATGAGTAAGGGGATTCAAATGGGGATGGTGTTGTATACCATGTAGGAGGTGTATCTTTCCATTGAGTGAAATTATTGGTATAAATTATAGTACACTAGAAATAATTATAGACCACTATAGATAGTTTTAGATTAATATTTAGTTATTTTTTGTATTAGAATTATGAAAATATATGGAAATCCTTATGGATAACACTAAACATAAGAAAACATCACTAAAAGTTGATAAAGTGTAGAGTAAGTGGTTTCCAAGAAAATAAACCCCTCTATAGATATTATAAGTGGATGTGGATCTTGTATAGATATATAGAGTGGTAACACCAAAAAAGATCATATTGAGTTAAACTTGATGTGGAACTGGTGCACAAAAACAATCCTTGATGTAATCCTGTTTTGACACTCCCAAGGGATATGCTTTGATAAATTCACAAACTCATTATGAACCAATATTAAGGGAAAACAATTCTCTTAAGGGTATATGATATCAAAAAGAGTATGGATAACATTGATTGAAGCCTAAAAATTTATAAGTTAAGGAAATACATGACATTAATAAGTTATCCATTTATTGTTATTAATGTCCCATTTTTTGTTTAATAGTTTAAATTTAATCATCCTTAATTTCCCATTATTCAATCCAGTGTACATAAATTGGAGGAACTAACTAAAAAACTAATGTAATGGTAATTGTGACGAGTTTCCAAACGAGATTCATAACATCATGGGAGCTCAAGTAGAATGTCCTATGATTATGAAAAACTAGCTATCAAAAATAAAAATTAACAACTTGAACTTATTTGATTGACCAAATATATAAAGGGATAGTAGGAGGATGTCTCAAGGTAGTTCATCTGATAATTTTGTTAAACTAAAGAACATTCAATCTATTGTGTGTCAAAAATGAGGAAATCATCACTAAGGTAAATGTCAGAAAGGGACTGAGAGATGTTTTATGTGTGGAAATATAGGGTATAAAGTAGTCAATTTCCATGAAAAAATGGATCACGTGATGGATGGAATTCATTTTCATTATAATCTACGTTATATAGTTTTATTTTATAAATATGGAGAATTTGGGAATTATTTTTGCGAATTCTCTATTCTAAGGGATGACCAACATGATGGGCATAAATAATCTCTGGGATCAATGGAATAATGAATTTCCTATGAAATAATGGATTATGATGCTTTTTTAATACGATACCTATAATCTTGAGTAGTGTTTTCCATATTTATTTCAATTTATACCCTATTATTATGTCGTTTATATTTTATAAGAACATCGAGCCATAACCTGAAATAATTTTATATCAATGGGGGAAACATATATGATTACATATAACATGTTAATATTTTTATGAATTTTCATTTTGAAAATATTATCAGTCTCCCTTTAGTGTAATTTGATGTTATCCTAGTTATGGAATGGTTTTCTTTTTTATAAACAAAACATTAATTGTTTGGATAAAGATTTCACCCTTAGTACCATGAAAAACCCTTAAATTCAATACAAGTGCAAGGAGGATGATGAATATTTTTCAGTATCATCATCTCAAGAAGGGATATTATATCCCTATATAAATTACTATCTATCTCAAATGCCTGTTTATAAGTAAAATGGAATCATTTAATACATTCACATTGTGAGTGAATTCATTGATGTGTTTCTCGAAGAATTTTTTGGTATCCCTCATAAATGAGTTATTGAGTTCACAATAAAACATTTACATGGAAAAAGTAACAACCCTAAAACATGTCATCCCCACCAAAAGGAAATATATAGACCCTTAAAATAAAAAATAAATTGAAGGATATATAATTCCATAATCTATGATATAGATCCATAGTTTTCTTAGGATAGTTGAGTATTATCATCTATTTGTGAGAAATTTTTCATGATTATCAAACCCTCTAACCAAACTAACTCATAATGGAGTCTTGTTTTTTTGAATAATTAATGTGAATAAATATTCAAGGAGTTTTAAAAGATTATTATCACTAAATTTTTAGTTATTCTACCAAAGAGTAGGGATTTTTTGGTGGTATACAGTGATTCTTCGAATAAGGGCTTGGGTTGTGTACTAATGTAGAATGAAAAAGTGACAGGATATGCCTCAAGGAAATTTAATGTTCATGAATATATTCACCCAACGCATGATCTAGAGTTGTTCATAGTAATATTCACAATGAAAATCTAACAACATTATCTTTTTGGGGATATGTGTGAAATTTATACTGATCATAAGAGCCTAAAGTATATATTCACTCAGAACGATACGAATATGTTCCTGTGAAGGTGGATAGATATAATTAACGACTATAACTCCATAGTACACTGCCATCAATGAAAATAAAAAATAGAAGATACTTCTAGTATAAAGGGTCCACCAATTTTTAAATTAATGAGAATTATGAAGGGTCCAATGTTCTCATACTTGAAAAGGATGGACATGGAAATCATAAAGGATGAAACATCATCAATCCTTTCACAAATGAATTCTCAACCATATATTCTAGAGAAGATAAAATATGCTCAAGGAGATTATGTGGAAATTCAGAAGAAGGTGGAAGCTATAAGAAAAGGGAAATCCCCATATTTCAAAATTAATGAAAAAAAGTTTTATGAAATTGGTCATGAGAATGTGTACCATCAAATCCTAAGTTAAAGGAGTTATTTGATGATCCACATAGCTCAACCTTCTCCATCCATCTAGGGATCACAAATATGTATCGAGATATCTGAGAGAATTATTTTTTGGACAATATGAAGTAGGATATTGTGGAATATACATCAAGGTGTCTTTTATGTCAACAAGATAATTCTAAATTGAAAAAATACAAGGTGTTGATGTAACCATTAACAACACATTTCACATACTTATCTAAGTTTGGGCTTGATCCATAGCTACCCCAATCCTACCTCCATAGGCCATTGTTGGTGACAAGTTCTTAAGTCATAACTAACATGAGGAGGGATTTTCATACGCACCTGTATGCACACACACAACCATCTAGATTCAATAGTTTAGAGGTAGTAAAATAAATAGATGAACAAATATAAGGGGAAACCATGAAATAAAAACCTCTAGACAATATAAGATTACAGTTGTGTAAATTGACAATTAAATCTAAAAAATACACGCCCAACCAAAAATAATTCCATTCCCCACAAAAATAGAAGTGTAAATTACTCATAGATCCTAGCTCATGATCTTTATGTTATGACCACCATATGTGGTCTAAAGTACCAGGTATCTCTAAACTTCTCTATAGTCACCGTCAACCCATCTTTCATCTTCATAAGACACAACACATGTGTGAAAATCCCATGTAGGGGTGAGTATATACATAACAAGTAGGAATTCCTGAATGATGAAAGGGGAGCAGTAGGAGATAAAACCTAAAAAGAAATATAGTAGATTTGACAATGTATATTGGTAATGTGAATAGCTCAACCCAATCCAAGATTGGGAGTAACCTCATCCATGAACAGGGTAATTAACATGGTGAGTATATGAACTATATATAAATTCATTACCACCCATATCATGAGTGTAAAGTCATCCAACCATGAGAATCTAAATGTTAAAACAACAAGGAATAAACCATGTGTCATCACATATCATGGGAAGAGAGTAACCAAATTCATGGTATTGATATATATATATATATACATATATATATATAATATTTGTAAAATAGGCACAAATAGTAGAGTAAGTGGATTTCCATCTCAAACATAGCCCAAGATGAAGAGTCCCTAATAATTCCAAAATTCCATCAATGATGTCCAATATCTCACGCGTCCTCCCAGAAGTAACCATTCTAATCAAACCATGCCTCAACATAGTTTCTCGTAGCCTTTTAGTGAAACTTTAAGGATATAAAATGTACCCTATAATGTTAGTGGGATCACACACTATATGTATCCATAGAGAAGATTATCCCAATGTTGATGGGGGGGTTTCACTCTAGTGTCATAAGGATCAGCACCCTATTGGATAGAGGTGTCTACTCAGTAGGTAGAGGAAACTTTCCCATGATGATGGGGGGGGAGGGGTTCTACTCTATGTTGAGGACATGAACCCATGTGTGACATGGGGGGTTCCACTCTGGTCATTGAGGACATCAACCTTATCTAGTAGGACAATCCTCTCAGTATGAAGTGGTAGGGGATCTGCGCCCATGCTGATGGGGGGTTCAATTCTATAGGTCGATGACCTACACCATAGTATCACATGGGTGTTCCACTCTAGTCATCAAGTACCTACTCCCGGTCCGATATTTGGTTCTAGTAAAAAATAAGCTATATAGGTCCCATGCCCAAGATGGAAGGGGGTTCCACTCTAGTATCATTGATGATTCTCTGCCTGATCACAATAATCGTCATGTGTTGCCTCAAATAAGAATTATTCTAAAAAATTACACATCATATAAAAAAATACATAATTGAGAGAACCATAACCTTTTACATGAAAAATAATCAGGATAATCTACAAATGATCCAAAATCTAAATTCTAACAATGATGATATAAAACCTTGATGTTTACTCAAAAGGAAATAAGTATTACATGGTGTGTGAGGGGAACCACATGATGTGTGTTCCTATTCAGCCACCGGGATGTATCCCTGGCCATAACTCGGCTCCCAAACCATGTGTAAGTACACCCTGTCTAGGTGGGCTACACGGTGTATCCAAACTATTTGGGATGGGGTTTTCCCTTATGGCCATGTCTGTGTACTTGACCTCATGTCTGTGTACTTCAAAACTTGACCATGTGATTCACCATGTACTCCCACATGGGATTATTGATGTGTTATCTTATACATGGAACATCCTTATATGGATGAGGTACATAGTATGTAGGAGTTATACACATTATTCTAACTTAATTGATTTTAAAAACCCTAAATGTTGGATTTGGGTGCTACACATTGTGTGTTCGTCATGATAGATGGTGTATAGTCGAGATTGTCACATATTTACTAATACTATTATTACATGGTATATATATATTATATAATTTAGATTTTTGTCTTTTTTACCTAATTTGATGTATCTGGTCAATGTTCATCATTTTCAACCATCTGGTGGCTGAAAATCTGATCTCATCATTCATCAGAGGTTTTTTTCAATTCGTTCATGCCTCATTTCATTCCATCACTATGGATGTGATCTTATTTTATTAAAAATATAATTCATTACTCTAATATATACCAGATATGTCCTTATTTCTATGATCTGTGCCTCATTCATGATTCTGTTTCAAATGTGAGGGTCCGATTAGGCTTGATTCCACCTGGCAACGTCAAACCAGGTCTGCTAGGGTCCTACTGATGAAGAACGTGAAGCAATTGAGAGAGAAAAGTGAAATAATAAATGTTTTAACATATTTATCTAGTATTTCGCTTCCAAAAATCCAAAATAAGGATTTTCATATTAGAATACATTGAATAAAAAAATTTAATTATTACATGGGCACATGAAAAAGCTGCAATTGGTGATGATCCAAGAAAAGGATTGATCTACTCATTAAATTAAATCAAAGCAGTCATAAACCAAAAATTAATGATTCATAACTAGATATTGGATAATTATTCATCAAATAATGGTCTCTACAAAAATTGAGGGACGTTTTTTCATTCACTACCTCTTGATCTACTGTGATATGTAGTTTCGTCATCGTCGAAAGTGATTTTCTATAGAAGGATGAAGGATAATCTCTTGGTAGATCCTTGGATTATAAGTCTAACCCTAGGAAAATATCCATGGAAATATATTTATAACGATTTCTTTTATTTTAAAATGGATTAATAAATTATTTAATTATTCAATCAACTAAACATACCACCAACGAGCGTGATGTCTAAATGCCCCACACCAACCTATCTTAGGTCACACTTAGGGTAAAAACATGTTTCAAACTCAACAGTTTTCTTTGATTTATGATCCAATATTCAATTTAAGAGTTATCTGGGTTTCATTATGAAACCATGGGATCACAATATAAACTATATTTATTAGTTTTATAACATTAATTTTGGGCACACCAGGCTTCAGAATATCTTGTTGTCTTAGTACCTAGCTCTAGAAATATGTATATATTTATTAATATTTCAAAGACTTATTAGAAAAACACCAGCTCTCTACATCATTACCTAATTAAATATTTTCATCCTCGAAATTCAAAAAGAATTAAAAAACTCATGATACTCACCCTTCATCTGGTTCACCTATTCCTAAGAACTCTCCTTCGCATTTCTATGTTTCCACAAAACACGAAACAAGGGGACGGTGTGTTCATGTAGGGACCTCTCTTATTGATCCTCAATCTCCACCAGTTGATCCATAATGTTGGATCCATTATTGAGGTTCTAAAGGTATCGGAAATTTAGTGGATGCCTCAAAAGGATATATTTAAAAAATCATAGATAAATGAAATGGAATCATCAATATATGCGAATCACTATTAAGTTTACGCTGAGGATCTCACGTGAAGAGTTATAAAAAATTAAAACCATTAAAATAACTTGTTTATAACTAAAGTTTCACATGACATATTCTCAACATTGGTGACCACTACTCAAGGAATCTGATTCTAAATTCTTCTAGATCACCCACACATGCTTCAAAAAACTTCTGGAATGCCAATCTTCGATGTTTGGGTTCTACTAAAGTGATCTGACAATTCCTTCCATGCATTGGAAATCACCGTATTTTCATTATTATGATGATTAAGAGAGAGTTCAATGGGAACTCTTAGATCGATAGACTCATTCTCTAGAATGCATGATACAGAAGAGTGGAGAGTGAGGTATTAAATAGAACCTAGTTGGAGGATCTACTCTTCTATTTATAGTGATACAAAAATATCTGAAATAAACTCATGAAACATGAATATTTATTTCTCACTAAAATATCTACTATAGTGAAACATTTATAATATTATCAACTCATTGTAATATAATAAATATATAATGTGATAGTAACTGAGTAGTTAACCCAAATCATTGTTACCATAAATATTAAAAGAACCTTGAATATTTTAAACTAATATTGATTCAATTAATATTCTCTTGTATTTACATAAAAACTAATAAAAAAATTTAATAAAAAAATTCAATTCCAATTATTCATAACATTAATAACATGAATTTATTTATTCCATGGTGATCATTTATCCTTGGACAAATCCTGAGCCCATGTGGTGGGCCCACTAGGTCCAAAACTATTATTCAACAAAATATGTACTATTCATTAATATGTTATTGTGTGTGACCCAATAGGATCATATCTTGATAGCATTGAATACAAATTACAGACGAAGATTAGGATCTAGAAACCCATCATGGCCCCTAAAGATATATGGTAATCACAATAGTGACAACCGACCTACGAAAAAGAACTGTGTAATATAATCTCATTGTATCTTTTATCTCATAAAGTAGGAAACACAACAATGTCATCGTCCTTTTATTTATTTATTATTTATTGAACTTACCAGATAGAATTAACTTATTCTACCATGGCCATGAATTTGTTTTGGTACTGCCATCCCGATCAACCAGGCTTGAGATATATTACTTCCATGTCACACCCAGTTTTTCATGTCTTGATTTGGATCGGGTTTGTTGGAAATATAAATCCTTTTCTTATGTTTTTTTGGTGAGATGAATATATATTTTTAAGTCAAATCAATTTTTAATCTTCCTACTTAGGGTTCCTCATTTCTTGTTTGGGGGTTTTGGAGAAAGGGTGGTTACCTCATTATTTGTGCAAAACCGTGAACTCATTTCCAGATTTAAAAACAAATTTTGTTTTTTTAACTCAATTGTTTTTCATAATTTTTCACTGATTAAACTTTTCACATGGCCTATAATTACAAATTAAAATCACGATATTCTTTTGGATTCCTTAGGATTTCATAAGCATGGTGAATTTGGGTTATGTATTCAGGTATTGGGCCTGCCCGTGAGGTAATTTCCAGTTTTCAAAAAAAAAAATTTGTTTTTAATATCTTATTCATTTTTTAATACTATTTTGTGATTATACCTCCCACATGGTCCCAAAAACCCTAAGAGAACCCCCATTTCTTTTTTCCCTTTTTGGACATCATCGTAGTCCGGATTAGAAAACAAATCCCAATATTTCTCAAATCCTCCATATTTTTCAAAGGTAATTTGTCTCAATCATAAATATTTCATTCATTACTATTATTCCAAAAAAGTTCTTCCCATTATTCTTCCTGACCTATGGACACTCTAAAAATAATTTCACGGAACTCACTCTCCTCTAATGGTGTGTATACAAAGGAAAAAAGAAAAGTTTTCTAGTTTCTAAGGTGAAATTCATTCTTCTTTCTATTCCCTCTTCCCCCTCCTTTTATTATTTATTAGTTTTCACTTCCCCCTTATCATGATAATACAACATTTACGTTATCCCATGATGTTTAATGGGGGTTTTGTTCATTTTGGAATGTTTTTCATAGTTTTAGCATTTATAAACCCTTAGATGGTGATACCAGGTGTGCGTTTCCATTTCATCAGGGATTTGATGTAAGATATACCTTGCACAAGTCTTTATAATTTAAGTTTAATCATTTTCATTATATTCACATCTGATATATATTTTTATTATTTTTTCATCCTTTGGATAATTTTTATAGAGTGAAAAATGGTTTTTAATCCTTTCTTTCGGAAAAGTATTGTTGGTTTGTTATAAAAGTGTACACCAAGTGTTTGTTTAAATGTACAGTTATCTTCCACACATATTTTTTGATTTTTATAACTTTTTTTGGGTATTTTGGACATGTTTCATTATCTTGAATAAATTTATTGCATTAAAATGGTATTTTATCCCTTTTCAAGTGCTTAAAATAAGTTGTTTTGTTAAAAGTGCATGCCATGTGTTTGGTAAATATCATGGTTGGTTTTTATGTGCCTAGTGTGGTTGAAAATGATTTTTTTGGATTTATAAATAAATTGGAAGCATTAAAATTGTATTTTTGTGTCCTTTTATTGATTTAGAATGTGATTTTGGTTGTACAAACAGATGGGTTTTCGATTTATAACAGGTTTTGGCCTGAGTTGCTGGAAAATGATATTTTTGGAATCCTTATAAAAATGGTTGTGCTTTGGATTTATAATCTGAATTTTTAAGGGATTTATGGATGTTTTTTTCTATATTAAATGTTTTTTACACACCTCTTTATAAAAATTAAGATATGTACCTTTGGAAAATGTTAGTTTTGAGAAATGCTTAAAGGCTCGTTTGGGAACATTGTGAAAAATAGTGAAATTGTTTATTATGAAAACATTTTGTGGATGTTTCTCATTCCATGATTGTATTTATATAATTTATGGGATGTATTTACTGATTAATCCTTGTGATCCAATATTAGAGTGCCACATGTTGGACTATGTATGTTATTTTTTATTAATGGCATGTGATGGGTCCGTGGAGTGACTCGGGGTGAGGACTATTGTGCATTATTATTATATATAGATGTTGTGATTGGATGATCAAATGGAAATTATTGGCTCACCCCCATTAGATACTTGATACATGAGAACCTAGTATATTGAGAGAATATTCTATGAATGATTGCTGAACTGGTAGGTTATGGTACTAACCAGTGGCCCATAGTAGATGGATATATTAGGTTTATTACTATGGGATTTTCCCTTGGAATTCTTGAGAAACGATGGTCGAGCCTATAAAGAATTTCAATTTCATCATGTGTGACATGTCAATAGGTATGAGGTCTCATGTTTTAGTGTATTTTGGATTATTCTTAATATTCTAGCTTCTCCCATATTTATTTTGATTTAAGTTTCTTGTAGTGATGAATATGATGCTTGTATGTACATTTGTATTTCCCATATTGTGTGATTGCTATCGTTCTTTCTTGTGTAATTTTTTCTTGGAAAGTGTGGGTAGGTTTTGATAAGGATTGTGAAAATGGTTTTCAAATGAAGTTGGTTTATTCTCTTGTACAAATATGAAAATTTAAAAATTAATTTCTTGTTGAAATTTCATTTGGCACACTAATTGAACGAATCTAGTTTTGGAAATGAATAAGGGAAACCGGATGTACATTGTTTCGAGTAATCATGTAGGGAAACATACATTTATATATTGTAGTTCAAAATTATAATTAATTTTTCTTTTATTTTAATGAATGTGAATTGATAATATATTATCAGGCTTTCCTATTAAGTTTGAATACTCATGCCTATAGTTCTTTTTGTTTTTATCCCTCGTGCAGGCTTCATGTTGAGTTGGATCACCTTGAGCGACATGTGATCATTGTGTTGGAGAGTGACTAGTGGGGTCACATGGAGTTATTTGTTCATCAGGTCTTTTCAATTTAGTTTTATCTTTCAGTTGTACTTTATGTTTTGTTACATTCATAATGATTAGTTTAGTTTTTATAAAAGTGTATTGGGATGTGATTTTAATTCATCTATTTATTTTATTATTTATATTTGGGCTAAACCATTCCATTTTCTACTCTACTGATTCCCTCGGCGCTTGTCGCCTTCCCAGGAGGATCTGGATCACCTCTCGGGACTTGTCACAGAGCAGCTCGGGTGACCGGTTCAGGGTCAACCAAGACTAGTGTGTGAAAACATGGTATCAAATGAGGTCAGCTCCTATCATGCCTTTCTTTGTTGATTATCCATTGTTTTTTGGATGTCAAGGTAGATAGAATAGGATTGTTGAGACTTGAGGGGTAGGTTCAGGAAGAGCGTCGCAGACTCTTTCTCATTCTGATCCTCAAGTGTCTATGGGAAGTCAAGTTTTATTATTTTCTTCGGTCCTTGTTGATTTTTTGGTGTTGGGATATAGAAAGGGGAGTTTCTATAATGGTCTCTGTGAGCTCATAGTGCCTGAAAATACATGTGGAGATGGGGAATGGTCCTAATAATTCTCTCTATGTTGGTGGTGTTTTTCACATATGGTCTCCAATCATATGGTCATGTCACCCACTGACACTAATTCCCTTATATTGGTGTCTTGGATTTTTCGTGAATTCGGAATTTTATTTTGAAAATCGTTTTGTGAGAATTGATAAAATGGGTTTTAAAGGATTGGTTGGTTATTGAAATGTAGAAAATGGGGTTTCATAATTTAGTATGATAAATGTTTTGGAATGTTTAGTTTTGTGAATCAAATATTTGGGATAAAGAGGAAATTATTTAATGGGTCTAAGATTCCATAATCTAAACTTACGGCTTGTTGAAATTAAATTATTGGAAACCTTAGATTATTTTAAAGTGATTCTGGATTTTTTTGTAAATAGAATATCTTTGGAATTTGAAAAGTGTTTGAATCTGAGGAATTGGTTTTGGAAATTGGTTTTGATAAGTTCATGTTTTTTTAAATGGGATTTAGTCTTTATGGCTATTGGATTTTGGTGGTTAGTGTTCCTTTCTATGGTACTTGATTTTATAAGTGGGTTCGATGGTTTTTTTGAAAAATGAGATTGTTTGTTTTAGCCATTGGTGTATACATGGGTTCTCAAATGCATGGTTTTATGGGGGAATGTGGATGAATGTACGATATGGCATGGCATATGGGTTCCTGAGGTGGAATGGAAACATGCATGTGAGTGAGACACTAATGAATACCAATGGTGAGTGTTTAACCCAACAAGTTTGTTTTAAATTAAAGATATTTTCAAAAGGAATGTTTTGATGTTATAATGGATTTTTTTAGTTCAAATATTGTTAAATGTGTCATTTTTTTCATGAGTATTTTTGCTATTGAGTTTTTCTTGATTTGGTTCTAGGTTTTTCGTTTTTCAGTAGGTGTCCATTTGTAGATTTGATGGGTGATCGTATTGTAGTATTAGGGTGATCCCCCCTTACTATAATTTTCATCTGAGCATCCTAAGGATTTCATTATTGAGTTTCATTGAATAAATCCACCTCTCTTTTATGGAAAATATGATCCTCTCGATACTGAGAAGTGGATGCTAAAGATAGCAATTAACTTTATCCTCGTCGAGTTTCTAGAGTTTTTGAAGTTTAAGTT
This sequence comes from Viscum album, assembly GCA_963277665.1. Lineage (NCBI taxonomy): Eukaryota > Viridiplantae > Streptophyta > Magnoliopsida > Santalales > Viscaceae > Viscum > Viscum album. The sequence continues at coordinate 794,238,470 of OY728156.1, read as the reverse complement.
TAGATCTTGCATGCTTGAAGTATCACCATGGAAGTGCTGAAAGTCAGTGTCTCCGAAAAAGCCCCGAGAGGATCTTACATGGGTGTTCATCAAGGAATTGTACGTTCATAAGTATTTTTCAAAGAGAAAAAGGGTGAGAAATGGGATAGAGGTGGGCTGCCCGTAGCAAGATGATGGATCAGTGTCAGAGTATTTCCATCTTTTTATGGACCTGGTGCCTTATGATTAAGTGTGTGCTGCAAATGATTCCATGAAGGCTCGGAGTTTCAAAGTTTGTCTTCATACCGATTTGTAGTCAAAGGTGTTTAAACTCAACTTAACTTCAATATTTGATGTAGTGAGGCAAGATTTATATGCTAAAGACACCATGGTAGGATTTATTGAGGTAGTCCTCCCTCCTTCAATCCCTAGTAGTTTGGGGATTATTCTAGTAATGAGATGAGAAAGCGACTAAATGTTGATTGAGTGGGTCATGGAATTAAAAGGCCTCATGATCCTTCATCAACCTCCTTTGGGTGTGATGTCTTTGTATCTTATTAGTGTGCCAGGCCAGGTCACAAAAGATCATCGTGTCCAAGTACTCCTAACCCCTACCATGCTTGTGGATTCTTCTGTCACATGCAACGATTCAGTCATAGAATTTCTAGAAAGCCTCATGGACGAAAATCCTATAAGTGAGGTGTTGTTGGGGAGTTTTTTAAAGATTATTTTTTTATATTTCCTTCTAGTGTAATGGAAAAATTTTCATGGCGGTTGTGGCGATGTTGTTTTGGTTTTTGTGATGTAAGGGATATTGCGGGTCTTCCACGAACTCATGTTTTCAATGGACGTGTTTTTTCTATGCCCTAACTTTATGATCATTCTATTTTAACTAATTTTATGATGTTTGATTCAGTTTGGGATTAGAAGTTCATGAATGTGAGGTCATAGATGCGTCATCATTTAGTGCTCCATCAATAGGTCACAGAGTGAAGATGGCACGTAGTCAGGAATCCCATAGGTTTAATGACTATGTCTAGGCTTGTTCCTCCACCCTTGTGGTGGGAAGTTTTAACCCGTGCAGAAAGTGTTGGCCTACCTCTTTTCCCCTCCATGTTGTAGGGGGTGGTTTAAATTTTGATGTCTTAACCCTCTTAGCTTGTTTTGGTAGGTTTTTCTGGGAGATTTTTGGTGGAATTGTTCATGTGAGGCCCAATTCTAGTTAATGTTGAATTCTTGTTTTTTGGTTGCTAGTTGGTTTCTAATGGTGGGGAGACCCACCATGTGTCTCATTTATTTTTCTCCTAATAACTTGTCTAGTGGTAGTTTTTAATTAATGGTGGAAAGTCTATACTAGAATCTCTTGGAATAGTTGGTTTTCATGAGTTCTCTTGGGTTTGGGTGATTATTGGGTTCATTGGGAGAAGTCCCAACAATATGTTTCTTGGCCTGGTTGTGGAAGTGTCGCCTTGATCTTTCCGTTGATTCTCAGGAAGAGGTTGTGAGTTTGTGTTTTGTTTGATCTAGAAGATTAAGTTCCATTGATGGTGGATGACATATATTTGTATTTAGAGGTTGGACCATGTTCATAAGTAATCATTATGTGTTTATCTTTCAGCAGGAATGTGTTATCACTTTCCGGGGGTGGAAAGCTTTAATGGTGGGTAGAATTGCCACATCCAGTTTTTCATGTCTTTATTTTGATGTGGTTCATTGGTAATCATGATCCTTTTATTTAGTTTCTGGTGAGATGAATGTTGAGTTTTAATACTCCGTCTATGTATAATAATCCTATTTTGGGTGCCCCATTTCTTGTTTGGGAGTTTTTGGATAAAGGGTGGTTACTTCATGATTTGGGCCAAACCTTGAGACCATTTCTATATTTGATGACAAATTTATTTTATTTTATAACCCATTTTTTCAACATTTTCACCCATTAAACTTTACAATTTCCCTATCTTGACATACGTAAACCACCATAACCTTTTGTACCCCCAATGAATATACAAGAATTGTGAATTACGGTTATTTATTCATGTATTGGTCCAGCATGCAGGTCCATTTCCAGTTTAAAAAATAAAACATTATTTATTTTATATATTATTTATTTATTTTTATAATTTTCGGTTATTTCACCTCCCAAATGATCCCATGAACCCTAGGTGAACCCCCATGTTCCATTTTTACACTTTGGAGCCCATCATAGTCATAGATTTGGTAAATATGTCCCAATGTTTCTCAAATCATCCAGATTTGAAAAAGGTAATCTGTCTCATTCATAGATAATTATTTCATTACTCTTTCCCACCCCCCAAAATAGTTTTTACCTAGTTATTCTAGATTTAATTATCCTCTACAAGGATTTTCAATCCATTCAATCTTTTCTAAGGGTGTGGACCTAAGGGAAGATGAAGAGTTTTCTAGTTTCCTAGGTGAGATTCCCTCTCCTTTATCTTACCTATTTCTCCTCCTTCAATTATTTCTTAGTTTTCACTTCTCCCATAGTCATGATCAAACTATGTTTTTGTTATCCCATTATTTTTTATGGGGGTTTTGTTTGTTTGGGGCTGTTGGTCATAGTTTTAGGGTTTATAAACCCTTATATGGTGATATCGTGTGTTCGTTTCCATTTCGTGAAGGGTTTGAGGTTGGATATCCCTTACACGTGACATTATAATTTAAGTTGAATCATTTAATTTATTTTCACACCTGATATATATGTTTATTATTGTTTTTTAGCCTTTTTATAATTTTGATGGTGTTCAAAACGGTTGTTAAAACCTTGTTTTGTGAAAAGTAATGTTTTTTTGTTATAAAAGTCACACCTAGTGTTTGTCTAAATATTAAGTTTTATTTCACACCTAGTTTGTGAATTTTACAACATTTATTTGGTATTTTGAACATATTTCATTATATTTAATAAATTAAGGGAATTTAAATGGTATTTTATCCCCTTTCAAGTGCTTAAAATAAGTTGTTTTATTAAAAAGTTTATATCATGTGTTCTGTAAATTGCTCAATTGGCTTTTATGTGCCTAGTGCAATTTAAAATGATTTATTTGGATTCACAAACACATTGTAAGCATAATAAATGGTATTTTTGGGTCATTTTATTTATGTCCAATGTGTGTTTTGTTTTAAAAACAAATGGGTTTTGGTTTATAACATGTTTTGGCTGAGTTGCTGGAAAATGGCCTGTTTGGCATACACATAAAAATGGTTGTGCATTGTATGTAAAAACTGAATGTTATAAGGGATTTATGAAAGTGGTTTTCTTCAGTAAATTGTGTGTATACACCACTTTATTAAAATTGAAATTTGTACCTTTGTAAAATGTTTTTTATGATAAACACTTAAAGGCATGTTTGGTAGCTTTCTGAAAAATGGTGAACTTTCTTAATATGAAAACCACTTGTGGATGTTTCTCATGCCATTACTGTATGTATATAATGGATGGGATGTAATTAATGAGGAATCATTGTGATAAATTATTATAGTGCCTCAGATTGGAATTGGTATTTTCTTTTTTGTTAATGGCATGTGATCGGTCCTTGGAGTGACTCGGGGTGATGTTTACTATGAATTATTATTATATATATGTTGTGATTGGATGCTCAGATTGAATCAGTTGGCTCACCCCCATTAGGTACATGAGACATGGAAACCTATCATATTGATAGAATATTCTATGAATGATTTCTATACTTTTAGGTTATGATATTGACCAGTGTCCCATAGTAAGTGGATATATTTGGTTTATTACTATGGGATTTTCCCTAGGCCTACCTGATAAACGATGGCCGAGCATATTGAGTGTTTTGATTTCATTTTGTGTGACATGTCAATAGGGATGAGGTATCAAATATTGGTGTCTTATGGATTATTCTTGATCTCCTAAGTTCACTCATTTCTATTTGGAATTTAGTTTCTTGGAGTGATGAATATGATATTTTTATGTACATTTACATTTCCCTTGTTGTGTGATTACAATAATGCCTTATTGTGTATTTTTTTATGTGAAATTGATGCCTAATTTTTATAAGTATTATGAAAATGGGTTTCAAATGATTTTTTTCCTCTTTTAGAAATCTAAAATTGTAAACATCACTTTCCCCTTGAAAATGCTTTTGGCACAATAGTTGAACAAATCTAGTTTCATAAATGAATAAGGGTAGTGGGTTCTACTTTGTTTTAAGTAATCATATAAAAACATTACTTTTATATATTGTAGTAAGAACTTGAAATTGATGTTTCTTTTATTATAAATAATGTGCATTGGTAATAGATTATCAGGTTAGCCTACTGAGTTTTAATACTCATGCCTACAGTTCTTTTTGTTTTTATCCCTTGTTTATTTTTCATCTTGAGTTCAATCGACTTGAGTGACATGTGATCATTGTGTTCGAGAGTGAATAGCAGGTTCACATGGAGTTAGTTGGTCATCAGGTTTGGTCGGTTAAGTATTATTGTTCAATTTTACTTCATGTTTTGTTTTATTCATGATGATTAGTTCAGTTTTTATAAATGTGTACTAGGTTGTCCTTTTCTTTACACTATTTGTTTTATTCTTTATATTTGGGAGAAATAATTCCATTTTCTACTCTATTGATTCCCTATATACTTTTCTCCATCTCGAGAGGATCAAGAATTCCTCTCGGGACTTTTCACCGAGCGGCCCGGATGACCGGTTCAGGGTTGAGCTAGACTAGTTTGTGGGAAATCCTTTCGTGACCATTCAACCAATGCCACACCATCAATGACGCACCAAACACAAACTACCTCACCATGATTTCATTATCATGGTTACACCTTTCATCAAAGTACACTATCAAATTACCATCATTGGTAATGATCTTGAGTTAGGAGTCCATTACACATGTCTGTAGAGAAGAACATCCAATGATACCCAAAACATGTAGGGTTCCTATTAGTGGGTATGTCTTAATGATCTCACTCATAGATATCACTAAGTGTGAACTTCATGAGAAGAAGTCTCAATTCTTATAACCCCCCATCACCTGATAGAAAGTCATATACTATGTCTAGTCAGTATGGTGTATCTATACCATAGGATATATATTTAAGATTAATGTCATGGTATCTCAAGGTTCTCATTATAGCTTGTGATCTACTATAACCATTTGATAGGAAAATCAATCTATGTACATTACCATTATAATATTTGATGCAAAAAAATCTACACTATAATGGTATAAATAAATCATGTATATCTAACTGTATACGGGATATGGTAATCAATAGTATTGTATAGATATTTTAGGGAACACACTATTACAACACTCCCACTTTCACTAGAGTCAAATTGCTAACCAACATTGTTATATATCACATGATCAAAATCATGTTTTTGACGAGTCATGGATTTAGTATTTGGGTCTAAAATGATTCCACCGCATGGAATTTCTACTACTTGTGACCTCATCTCCTTGAGTAAAATTTCTCATGACATGGAATCCTCAAGTATATAAATTTATGTCTTCTATATTAACTTGACATATCAGCTATTATTAATACCATAATATACATTATGATAATGATTTAATTACTAGGTTCGATTCCAAGATCCATGAAAATCGTTGCTTATAACAACTTCTTAGCTGCCTCAAAAGCTGAAGCGTTCTTGGTATTTGTACATATGGATACCATTGGATTATTTGAGCTTGTCTCTCTCAACACCTTATCCTAACTGTGATAATAGATTGCATGGATCTAAATAAGACTAGTTTATGTCCACTGAAAAATATTATCCTTTATTCTCCACTTTACAGTTAAATATTATTTATACTTTCTAAAGTACAATTAGATAGTTCCAAATACATCAATTACAGTGATCCTAGATATAATTGAAATCTTTCTACAATAAATTATATCCTAGAAATATCAAAAAAATAACATATCATGGAATAAATGATTGACCCATATCTAATGCATATATAATTAAAATGATTATATTAGTCTCTTCTCATGTTCTGGGCATGTAAAACTAAAGAGATTCATTCCATGTGACATTGGTTACAATTTCTCTCTTGAATTGTTCCAAATTTAATTTTTCCATACCATGTCACTGTATGTAAGATTGACTAGCTCCTAGTAACTATTATATCTACCTCAGCAGATCATATTCCCTAGAACATAGGTTTGTAATTTAAACCAATCACTAGGGAATATATTCGGTTCCATTCCTAACTAAATTGAATACCAATAGACTTTTCCCTTATTTTACCAAACATATTTCACACGGAAATCATTGGAGAACCCACTAAACTCTAGTAGACACATGGAAAAAAAATCATTCTAAATTAATTTTCTATGATATTGTTTCTTAATTAAATCCTAAACAGGATTTTAGTAATGTAAAATTTTTTTTATGATTATGTGATTAGACCATCCCTTTATGGTTGTGGTGTATAGACGCCTTCTATGATTGGTGGTCATGAAATCTAATTCTAAATAATATGATTATATAAATTACCGATGAAAAGTAAAAAATATAATGTATTTTGACATACTGACTTGGTATAGCCAATCAATCCTTAATTTTACTATGCTTTTACCATCCATGTATCATTTCATTTGAATAGCCACATCAGTATTCAAAATTTATATTCCCCATAGAATTTTGAGAAATGTAATCCATTATTGAATTTTAATTGATCCTTTCAATCATAGATAATTTCCATATACTATTTATCTATAGGAAATATTATTCAGAATGAATAATTTATCAAGGGTTGTGGTGAATAAAAAACCATCACTATGGTTTTAACCTTCCTATCCAGTATGTCTCTCCACAACACTCTTGTTCCGCATGAACTTATGGATCTAGTTCATATGAAAACCACTTGTGAATCTTTAGAATTGACTAAACCCAAGTCAACATGGATCCCACTATCTCAAATAGAGATGTTCACCCTATTATATAAATATAGTCTATCACGTGACTACCACTTTTCTATCAAAGGGATTTATGTAATATCCTAAGAAACTATTAGGGTTATTAAATTCGATGAACAATGTGTTTTTCTTTATGCAAGTTTTCTTATATCCTAGAAAAAATTCTTCATCAAAACACTTCCTTATGACATTATGGATTTCCATCATACTATGACTCATATGATATATAATTGTCATTATATTTGGCATAAGGTTGTAGGATATCACTGTTATTTATGAAGTACATCATGAAACATAATGGAAGTTTCTACAATCTATAATAATGATACTCCTTACATCATAATTTTGATTTATAAAATATGCATTTAGGAACTTCTCCATGTTACATTTTTTATCAATGTTAAAATGTAAGACATCATCATTGATCCTCCTCATTAACATCAATGTCACGATGTATATAAGGTAATTTTCATTTCAGATTTACTCTATTCTATATTATATTGATTGATGATTACATGGTCAAGATATTCATCAGCAAGTCGGCACCAAAAAACCTCATATCTTCTAACCATGTACATATAATACATCAATATACTATTCCTTAATGTCTTAAATGAATCTAATGAAGTATACATACCGCTAGCTTACCCTTGTAATTGTTCACACTCAAAAACTAAACTAATTCTGAAATTTTTGTGGCATACCTTTATTTATAATAGATTTTTTTTCAAACTAAACATGTCCATAATACCAAATGTGTTTATCTTGACCAAGCCTAAATATAAATCTGGGTATAAAATGGTTGTCAAATTTTAGTATTACATGAAAAGTAATTATCATGCCACAACTGGATATAAAATACTTATATTTATATTCATTTGGTATTTCCAATGATTCATGTAATATTGAACTATTGGTTGAGTATTCAACACCACAAACAACAATCTTTCTAGTGACAAGAATAATTTCTCCCTATTTCTGAATGGAATTTGAGATAATTTTTTTAGTTATACTCAATAATAGTTTTACAAGAATAGTTATACTGGAAATACAGAGGTTGTGTACTTATCACTACTGACTTAGGAATCACCCTTTCTATACCGCTTGGAGAATACACTAGACTTCTTGTTATATTTATATACATACATGGTTATTGTATTCAAATACACATTTATGATTAGAACATTGTATTTAGTAATCAAGATGTAAGATTGTAGAAATACTGTAATATGATGAATATACCTGAATGAGAAGTGGTAACTTGATTCCGGAAATCAGTTTATTACAATTAAACCTCTATAGTTTTATTTAATAACAAGTAATGAAAATAACCTCATGTTAATACATATTTCAAATAAGGATGTTGTGAATGTTCTTATGGAATTACTATAAATTAGCCATTTTTTTTTCCTTTAAATTTTATCACTATAATAATTAGAGATGAAACATTGTTTTATATTATTATTTACATGGTGAACCTTACCTAGGAAATTAATTAAGGGTTTACTCAATATATCTCATTTTGTAACTTAAAATGAGACTTAGATAAATAGGTTAAAATGATATGGTAAAGGGATCTATTTAAAGATCATGAACCATATTTCAATTTACACATGTCTATTGTAATAATCACCCAATTCATATCTTATTTCACTTTATCCTCACAAACATATTAGAGATGAGACTTAATGTTATATCATCCATGTTTTGATGTAGTGACCACAACTAGAATCAGTAATCAATGATTGAATAATGACATAAACCTCATATGCATTTTACATTTGTCTAATGTATCAAATTTTGAAACTACAACTCTCTAGGGTTTTTTAAAATGTATTGTTGACACTTGTATCTTGAATTTCACGTACCGTAGTATTATGTTCAAGAGCATGTACTACACTTAGAGACTTATTATAGTGTGGAAATTTACATTGTCCATTATTTATTGAAGAATTTCTTATGGTATTACTTTCCATTCTCTATAAAAATTATAATAAAGAAAATTGGTATTTTTTCATGATTACTGGTTAATAATATGTGATTAATTAGTTATATCATTAAATGTCCCCCCAATATTTTATCAAATTCTAGGAACCCCATATGATATAATCGAAATACAATATTTCTTGAGTATTATAGTGGAAGGGATCACTGAACCTCCCCTTAGAGTCTAGAAGCTATGATTATACCAGTACTCAGGGAGTTCAATGTTGGTGATTGGTTGGACAAATGCATTAACTTGCGGTTCCTTGATCTGTTGAGTGAAGTCTTGCCTTCTAAAATCATGACACAATTTACTGAACACTTGACTCTAAAATGATAGAATTTTAGCTCTAGTCAATCCTTACTACTTATTTAGTTAAGTCAACCTACCACTCTAATAAGAACTCCCTGGTAGTAAGAGGCATCCTAAGCTATCGCAGTATGAGCACCCCAAACACCTAATTTTGTCCTATTGAAAATAATGGAAGGTGGTTATGACTTAATACTTCCTTGACTGTTTTTTATGTGACAAAAGAAATAATTTTCTAACTTAAAATCTTGAATTTTTTGATTTCACTCAAAACTAAAAATAAAATTAATAGAAAAAATCATTGCATCACATGATAATTTTATCTGAAAATTCTTGCTTATTATTCTATGTGATTGTGCGTAAACAACAAATTAACAATATGATAAATTGTTAGAAAATTAAAATGATGAATTGATCATGACTTGATTTTAATGGTCGATCCATTGAGTGACTCATGGGTCAACATATACCTTAAATGATATACCATGAGTCATGTCTCTTTCCACTTGAGTTGTAGTGTCTACCCATACAATGTATTCAACTCCTTTATGGGGAGTCGCTATAACTTGGCGTGAAGTGTGTCACTCCCCATCTCATCATTATACAACATTACTCACATATATGCGAGGGGGTATCAAGATTAAAAATTCAACTTACAGAATGGGTACATCAACCCTTATGTATATAATGATTCATAGACAACACACTAATCACATTTTAATGAAAAATAATAGTTATTACAAATAACAATTTCTATAATTAAATGAATTAAATAACTAAACAAGAATCATACATACATTGGTCTTTCAATGGATTATGATTATTCTAATATGCTTTAAAATTTAATATTAAAATCAATAAATAAATATTAAATTATCATTAAAATATAAAGAAGGGTAGTTTATTGAATTAAAATTCACTCTTATTTTAATTAAATATTTTATGTTGTTCTGTCCTGAATAATTAGTTTTATTTTTTAAAAAAAATTAAATTTACTAATTCATTTAATTTAACCCAAATTTAAATTAATTTAATTTAACACAAATTTAGATTAATTTAAACAGTAGTGAATAAAATAATTTTTGTAAACAAAAATTAATATATAATTTATTTAATTTATAAGAAAAACTAAATTAATTAGTTTAATTAATTTTTGATTTATTTAAAATTGCATGGGACACGAAAACCCAGGGTGGGGCCTATGCGGATCAGGTAGAACCTGTTTGGGTGCATTTAGGCCTAGCGAACCTTGTGCAAGGGCATTTTAGGCCAGGTAGGTCCACTTAGACCCACTTGGAGCTGGGAAGACACACCCCAACCTATTGCGGCGCAGAGGAGACCAAGCAGAAGTTATCTATCCCCTAAGAGGAGCAGGATACATTTAGAGGGGGTAGGGTACAACCAGGTCGATATGTGGAGGTGGTTCCACTCTGCAAAGGGATAGAACATCGCCAATGGATAGTGGTGGCAACCCAAAAGTGGGTGACCAGATCGTCCTTGGCTAACATAGGATCCGGCTTCACTGTGAAGCCATGCCAGAGACAGAATGTGGACGTCATCCCTAAAAAAGGGAGGCTCCAGTACCTTGGTAGTGATGTGACATTAGTGGGAGGTTTGGCAGAGGTGGTAGGATCCACATGATATTTCTCACTGTGGTCATCTAGGAAGTCTTTATGAAGTGTGAGTTTAGGATCAACCGGAGGAGCCAATGTTCATCTTCTAGGTGGATTATGGAGCTCAGCCACAGGAAGCTTTGCCATGACCATGAGAAGGGAATTATCACACAGTCGTGGAGACAACCTACAAGTGTAAGATCACACAAAGGTGGGTGGATTCGAGACCTTGATATGGTGTGGTAGCAGAACATTCCCTAGATTTTCTACGCGTGCCGCTGGGAGCTTGTTGTGGGAGGATCCTGATCATGTGGAGGTTGGAAATCCTTCTTTGAATTTATGGGGAATCTGGGGGTGAAAACAAGGAGAATTCTACATTTTATGTTGAACTTGGGGGGGATCACACAAGGGGACAAAGGGGTCCCTTCCCCTTGAACCAGTTAAGCCTTGTTTTTAAATATTTTTCCCCTTTTATTTTTTTCATAAAATAATTCCACTTGAAGCATGTTATTATTTATAACATATGGTGGTAGGGGTGATATCCTACCACAAATTAAATTATTAATTTTATCAAATAGACTTATTAAAATATTAATTAATTAATTAATTACTTAAATTAATAAAACAATTAAAATAAAAAATTAATAAAACTAATTTATTTAAACCCATTTACCATTGAACCATATTCCGGCTACCGGAAGTAGGCTAGAATACTCAAATTCACTAGAATCGATCATTGGCATGATATTTTTTTTAAATAATCAATATTTAAAACTTTTGATGGTCATAACTTATTCATCCGACATTGGATTTAATCATTGTCATCGGTGTTGTTATTAGAACATTTCCCTTAATTGAACCTAATAGAAATTTAATTTTGTTTTGGATTAAATTATCAGGTGTACTTTTAATACTAATTGAAGGTACCGTGCACACAATGAAATCCCCAAAAAAGGATTTTAAATATTTTCTCTATTGAATTATATCAACTCGTCAACGGTAGTGAATTGATGCCCAGTTTAATCCAAGGATCCCATGTAAAGAGTTCTTGGCCCAAAAATTAAAGTATTAAAAAAATTTGCTTAGATCTTAAATAACGTATAATGTTTTGTCATCATTAGTGATAATTGATTGAAAAATTTGAAGTTGAATACCTCTTGATCATCCCCATGCACTGTAAAAAACATTGAAAATACCAATCATCAAAATCTTGAATCTAGTTTGGAGACCTGATGATGACTTCAATGCTCCATTGATCACCGCATATCCATGCTTGTGATTATTAAGGGAGAGCTCAATCCAAGAACCTTGATCTAGAGACTCTCTCCTCTTCTATTTATAGTAAAACAAAAATATCAAGCATAAACTCCCAGAATCCAAATATTCATTTCTCACTAAAATGACTATGGTAATAATCCATTTATATTATTATCATACCCTTATAATATAATAATTATATTACATGAAAATAACTATGAAATTAACTCGACTCATCACTCCCGCAAATATTAAATGTTGCTTCAATATTTTAAACTAATATTCATTTAATTAATATTTTCATATATTTACTTTAAAACTTGAAAATATGCTTAACAAAAAATTCAACTCCAACTATTCATAACATTAAAAATATGAATTTATTTATTCATTTTGGATCGTTTATCCATAGAAAAAATCTCAGACCCTAGTGGTGAGGTCTACAATCTCCAAAACTGATATTCAACAGAATATGGTGGATTCTTGAATACACTATGGTGTATGACCCTCGAGGCCCTTATCTCGATTGTATTGAATAATATTTATAGGCCAATATCAGAGTCTAGAAACCCATCATGTCCCCTAAATAGATAAGGATAGTCGTACAAATGAAAACCAACCTACGAACATGCTCTGTGTAATATAATCTCTTTGTCTTTAAAATATCATATAGTAGGACACACATCTGTGCCATTATTCTTTTCTTGAATTATTATTTGTTGATCTAATCTAACGGACTTACATTTTACTAACATTGAAATACATTAATGATGTTACTACCATCCTAATCATCCAGGCCCGAGATATATTACTACCTTAACCTGGAAAAGAAAAATTCATTCTTGACCATTCAACCAATTCCATGCCATCAATGATGCACGCAACACAAACAACCTATCCATGATTTCATTATGATTATTTTCTCCTTTCAGAAAAGTACGCGATCAAATGAACCACATTGGCAATGATATCAATTTGGGAGACCATTACACATGTCTACTAATAGGAAAATCCATTGACACCCAAAACATGTGGTGTTCCTTTGGCAGGTTTTTCCTCATGATCTCACTATTAGAGATCATCAAGTGTGAACTCCATGAGAAGAGGTTTCAATGATTATGATCCCCTAGCACCTGATAAGAATACATCTACTATTTTTAGTCAGTATGTTTTATCTAGACTATAGGACATATATTTATGATTAACATAATGGTATCTCAAGGTTCTCATTATATCATGGGAAATTCTAGATCATTTTGATATGATAATTAATCTATAGATATTACTAGTGTAATAGTAGACGCAAAAAATTTTACACTATAATGATAAGAATAAATCATGTATATCTAACTATATATAGGATATGTTAATCAAAATTATTTCATAGTTCAAACTTGGTAACCCACTATTACAACATGTTGAGCTATGCCTAGTCGATGACATTCTTGGGGTCATCTATGTATCTCCTCAACTACAACACGCGGAAGAGTTCATGCACCTGATTCCACTGTGGGGGTAGGGAAAGATGTTAAGAAACCTCTCCAACCCTCTATATGATCTCGAATGGGCCAATGAACCTTAGGGATAGATTTCCTCTATAACCAAACCTCCAAAATCCCCATCATGGAGAGACTCTCATGAAAATTTGGTCTCCCTGATCAAACTACAAGGGCCTATGATGATAATATGTGTATGATTTATATCTTCTATAGCTTTTCCTCATACACTCATGAATGGAATAAACCTTCTCTGTTGTCACCTGCACTATCTATGGTCCCACTAGAGATGTCCCACCATTCTCTGTCCAACACAGGGGTGACCTATAGGGTATCTCGCATAGGGCCTCAAAAGGTTCCATATCGATGGTAGAGTTGTATTCATTATTTTATGAAAACCCTATTAAGGGAAAATGACCCTCACATATCTGACCAAAGTCCAATACACTATTCCTCAGTATATCCTCCAACACATGGATAGTGTGCCCATTCTTCTCATCGGTTAGGGGTGAAATCTAGTACTCTTACTCCTTTGGTTCTTGGATGTATCCTACAGGCCTCTTCACAACTGTGATATAAACCTTGTATCATGATTAGACAAAATCATTGAGGTAAATCCATGAAGAAAAATGATTTTACACATGTACAACTACCATGAACTCCCCATCAAACTCTACTCCAGGAGAGAAAGGAAATTTTACAACTTCAATATTTGATGTAGGATCACCCAGATGACCCCATGACCATTGGTTTTTTGTGGAAGATCTATCACAATGTCCAAAAAAATGTCATACCACTTAAACTCTATGATCTCATGGGGAAGCAACAAACCTATCAGAAATTTTTTCTCAACCTTCACCAATTAGAATGTGATGTTTGCGAGATGAACTCTTATATAATCAATCTCATTTCATACCACAAAAATTGCTACTGAAGGACTCTAAACATTTTTCCCACACTGGAGAGTACATATAAGGGAGAAGTTTTGAATTCTCACATCACCTCAAACCCCATCGTGACAAGAACCACCGTCCATACCTGAAAATAAGATTACATTATTCAATCCTTCATTATATTTATATGGTAAATCCCCTAAGGATATCAGGTCATGAAAGAGATCACAACCAATGTCTCTTTGCTGGGAATCTCTCACATGATTGAGAAGTAGAGGAGTGAAAACCATCAAATTTAGAAAAGTATAACCTCCTCTTCTAGATGGGTTAGCTATATGGAGGCCAAATTCTCTAAAATCTCCTACACCAAGAAATTCTAGGACATTATTTTAAGGGAATATAATATTATTCTTCATTTCTCTATAGTATTGATTAACTTGAACTCATAGTCTTATAGAAACTCTAAACATAATTGTTGTCTCATGTCAAAGTATTTTTATATGAATATGTACTTGATACTCAGATGGTCTGAGTAAACCATGAAGTGATATCCTAGAATATAATGCCTCCAAATTCTTAGGGAAAAGACTACCGCTACCAAATCTTGGTTGTGACTCACATATTTTTTATCATAAGTTATCTACTACGTCAGCCTGTATGTGATAATTGCCTATCGCTACATCAACAAGCAATCAATCCTAGGATCACTCATCATCCTTAGCCCAAACTCCTCAAAATATCACTGGAACTTCTCATAGAATTTAAATGGATGAACATTCCATGTCAGGGTTGTCAAAGGGGCCAAAATTCTACATAATTCATCAACAAACCTCATGTAGTACCCTATCAAACAGAGAAAGATTTTCACCTCTGACTTTCTCTTAGGTACCTCTGAAGAAATTACTTCATAACTATTTTCTAGGCTCATGGATAAACCATGCTCAGAAATGACATTCCCCCAAAAGAGAACCTCATGAATCCAAAACTAAAACTTCATGAGCTTCCCATAAATTTGTTTCTCTTAAATAAAATAAAAAATCATCCTCAAGTGCTATGAATAATCATCATATGATGCAGAATAGATGAGTATGTTGTTAGTGAAGACAAACACAAACTGGTCAAATTATGAAGGGAATACCTGGTTCATCAAATCCATAAACATGGAGGGGGAATTTTTCTTACAAAAGAGAATCACTAGAAACTAATAGTGTTGGTAATGATATCAGAATTCCATATTTGGAATAATTCTCACTAAAACACAACTAGTTGTATTAAAACCTAAAATCAATTTCCAAGAAACATTTGGTGCCTCAAAAATAGTGAAAGTGGTCATAAAACCTTGGAAAGGGGTACTTTTTCTTTACTGTGTCCTAGTTCAGGTGACGATAAACCATGAAAATACAAAAGATCTCATCCTCTTTTTCATTAACAATACAAGAGATGCCTAGGGGACACACTAGGTCTGATGAAACTATCCTCTTGAAGGTCCTCTAACTAAAAATGTAGATCCTAAGCCCGGGTATGGGCCATTTTATATGCCAAATATGACATATGAGTGGTTTCAGGTTGAAAGCTAATGAAAAACTCAATCTCCCACCTGGGAGGTAGTCCCATAACACCCTTGAGGAATTCATACTTATAATTCCCCCTTACTAAATTAATAAGGATGGATAAATATCCTACTATACCAAAGGATATACCTTCTAATTGATGGTTCATGGGATTCAACTTCCTTCTTGCAGCACTAACTAGTCCTTCCATGAGATCTCTCTCACTCATAGAGGTGAATCTCATCCAATCAGTGCATCGACATCTGATTCATCTAAAATGATATTAAATCTAGGCTTGAATAATGGAAAACCAATCCATTCCCAATATGACATCATAGGGTTCCATCGTGATGACCAAGATATCTTGCACGAACCTCTCCCCAACAAGAGATAGCTCACACTAATGGTAGATATAATATAAAGAAGAAGCATTCACTATATAAATGTCAAGATAAAGCTACTATGAATGTTACTGAACTGGGAGCCTTAGATTTAGGACCATGACTAGAGAGAGGAAGTAATGATTGGTACATTTGTATAATAACACTGAAGCCTATGTATAAAAAACATAGATCATACCTATAATAATCTCGGGCACTGCAGGGTCATATGCTTCTAAAGCCTAGAATAGTCTACAACCCCGACCACTAGCTCCCTTATCCTAATGTGGGCTACCTGATGGTGTTGGTTATAGAATCTCATAGAATCTTCCACCTACCATATCTCCTTCTTCTCTACCATCTTCACCTCCCTAGGGACCAACCTACCCTCTCTTGGAAAATCATTGATCATAGTGTTACACCAGTTGCGGAGGTCCATCAGCTATCTACCTACCCTACTCGGCACATATGGTTAGGCGGTATCTTACTATGTGACCTTTCCCATCACATTAATGGCACAAAACTTCTATGGTATTCTATGTTGATCTATGCTACTCCTAACCACATACCCGATTCTAACCATGATGAGGTCTAGTTCATCAAGATCATGATGTCTATCATCTGCTGGATGATACAGACAACTCCACTCTGTGATGCCCACCGCTAGCACCAACTGCCTAGCGTCCCATTGACAGGAATCCCATTGTCACTAATTTCATCTCTAATACCCTAGCATAGGTGGGAATTCAAAATGAAACCTTTCTTGCATAGATATCTCTACGGAGACCCTTCTCAAACCTCCATGTATGGATGTAACCATCTTGGATCTTATCAAGGGAGTACTGGGTAAAGCCTATGAACCTTGATGTGTACTCATACACTTTCATCTCTCCCAATTGTAGCCCCATAATCTCTTGAATATGAACTGAGTGCAAACATGAGGCATAATACTCCTCACAAAATAGATGTTGAAAGTCGATCCACGATCATGTTAACTCATCATGCACTTGAGTAACAATACTACAGTAGTGACTAGATGATCTATATAAAAGTCTAGTTTCTGATGTTACCACAGAATCCATCAGTGTAAAAATAAGACTATAGACACATACTAAATAATCTATACAATCCTCTACTTCTTGAGGATTTCTCTTGTGACAGATTCTTAGTGGCCTATGGCGTTAGAACTCGCAGTGCGCGCTATGCCAGAGTGCATCCTCAGCCTGCTCTGCTGGGATGATCTGCTACTTTATAGGAGTAGTTTCTACTAATTACCTACCTAGATGATGAATCTTGTGGTATAGACCCTAAAATGAGGCTTCATTCCAAATTATATCCTCATCACAATACAAAACTATTATCCTTTCTTACAATCATAATAGAGGCATCCTGAATTTTAATCATAATGTACCAAATTCCTATTAGAATATATATATATATATATATATATATATATATTACAGAAATGGAGAGTCGAATCAATAAAAAATATGGGGTATAGGTCATGATGACAGATGAAAGTGGATTGTAGTTTCTTTTGAAACCATTCTACCATGTGAAAAAACAATTTTTTGATTTATTTGTTTGTTCTGTTGAGACATTTATTATTTATAAGACACAAGGATGTACCAGTATGATGTGATGGATTCTTCAACTACATTTTTTCCAAACTTTTATTTCATGGGTTTTCAAGGGGATTGTTGGATTATCACATGAATATGTTAATAAAATATTAGATCAAATTGGAAAGGCATGAGAATTTTTATTAATATCAAGAAATCAGAAGAAAAAGGGGTTATTTACTATTGAATCTATGATGAGAGATAGATAGAGATTATAATACCTTATTGAATAGAAATTTGTGATTGAACAATGAGAATCAGTGAATTGTGGTATGATCAGTGTATGATATGTGATCTCTATAATATGATAGTGGATATGACTGGTGGTCAAGACATTTTGGATATATCGAGATGATATACTCAAGTGAAATATTATTTTAAACCTCCTATGAGATTTATGATGTGATGAAATAATATAAAATCTTTTTTTTAGGTATGTCCCACTAAGAGTTTTGGTTGAACCTATTTTAGTTGGGTTTTTATTCTTCTTTATACCATGGTGGTAGGGTCATTTTTTTTAAGTTGAGAGAATTTGTTGTGGAAAATGACATAATGTTCAGGGATGTATGTTTTTCTAATTAATCAAGTACATGTATAAGTGTTTTAGGATTTTAAGAGAGTTATCCACGAGTTTGGAAGGATTAAGAAGCGGTTTAGGCTTTTCCTTATAGAAACAGGGTGGAGGTCTATCTTCTAGACATTTACATGTCATGAACATGTTACATGATGTGAAATTATCTCCAATAAGATTTCAGGAATATTTTTATGATTTTACATTAGTAGACGCTGCAAAACTAATTCATGACATGTAATGTTCTATAGGGTTTATTTTATCTTAAGTTGACAATTTTTTTCAACATATCTCATAAATTGAGAATTTCACATAATTAAAGGGTTTTATGCTATAAAAATATATATCACAACTATTTTAAAAAATGGATTGAAAGTGATTTTATTTCATTTGTAGAATAACTCTCTGCCTTAGGCCATAGGGAGACTCTAAAAGATTTTGAAGTGATTACTTCCATTCTAGACATCTCGATCCAGAATTTCATCTCTGGAGAGTCTCTTTTTCTTCAGGTATCCCCTCTCTTCACCTTGATCTCCATTATCATGGTTTATTATCTTGACCGATATTGATATAGGTTTGACATTGTTTGATCTATGTTTTTTCATATGGCCTTCATCACCTAGGTTCCTTGCTGGAATTTTTAGAAGATTTTTTCTTGAATGACCGATTAAATGTTGGTGGTCTATAACCATCCCCTTTGGTATTTTTATATATGTTCAAGATTGTGTAATATTATGTGATTTCACTAATATAATGTGTGAGTTAATAAACTAAATCTTGTGTGATGATAAATCATGTGTTAGAATTCTCTTTGGATCCCTTTTGGTCCAATGGTGATGAGAGCTATCTTTTTTATACCTATAGAGTGATCTTACCCTTGAATAATAATAAATTGGATTTTGGTTTAAAAAGTTTTTTATCATGACATAAGACCGCGATTGATTTATTTTTATAGATACACCTTAAAAAACAGAAAACATAATTATTGAAAAGACTGGTGAATTTTTTTTGAAATGCTTATGTACACTGGAATGAAAATAGGTTAAGAAATAACATAATTAATGAATGAGTTATTGAAAGATAAATGGTAATTTAGTTAATTGTACATTTTTTTAGTATGATATTATGTTTTTTTATTCATTGAATTATGACTTTTATTGAAATTCATGATGAAATGTTTATATAAATAGATAGGCCCATTAATAAAGAAATAATTAAATAAAGGGCTTGGATTGGTTTTGATGTAATGACTATAGGGATCGTCCTTGTAATTCCATAATGCATATAGTGCTTGAGCAAGTTATTTTGAAATGCTTATATAAACTGCTTCGATTGGTCATCTTATAATTCTTATAGGACTTGTGCTGGTTGTGATGAAATTATTATATATAAGCATTTTCCCAGTTATGTGATTATGACGTGGATTTTGGTTGTGAATTGAATAGTTAATTACTCGATTAGATATATTTTTTCATGGTGTTGAAGCAGGTTGATTTTTTATTATATTAGCTGATAGATTAATAAACTTTTTTACTTCTTAATTGCATGCTCTTATCATCAAACTAGTTTTTTTTAGACATTGTGGTGTTGTCCTATTAAGTTTTAGTCACATGATATTCCAAACACCATTTGTTACCTAATTATTTTACATGTATGTTAGTTCGGAAATGAAATTTTTATTGATTATTTATTTCTGGATGGGTTAGAGCTTGAAGATAAGACCGACTAGGGTTTGTGAGTGGGGTAATATGAGATATTATGTTAGCATGGTATTGTATCTGTATTAACTTTAGTTTTACATTTAGAGACATTACATTCTAAGATTAAATGTTTTTTATTTGATTTAATTTTTTCTTCTTTTCCTTCCATTTGTATGTTTTATTGTTTCCTCTAATTCTGTTACACTGATATTTGTTTTGTTTCCACTACATTTCACCTCTATACTTGGGGGTATAGGATCTCTAGTATGTTCTCTACAACATCACTGCTATTCCAAAAACTCTAGTATACATGAAGGCACACTTTTGGTCCAGTAACAAACTTGATTTGGCTGTGTTGGAGACTTACAGATCTGAGGATGAGGAAAAGTGGTAACAGGGATTGGTTTTCAATTATCTTTCTTTACTAAAATGAGTGCTCATGGATGGGATGATTATTCCTAATGTTCTCTTATTAAAATTGATATTTTTTCACCTTTGGTCATTCATAATTTTTGTGATGTTATTTATTATATATATAATTTTTTCATGATACAGCGTGATATGTTTATGCATGCATCATGATTGGAACGTATGGATACATCTTGACACACACAGTTCATGATAGGGAAAATTTTATTACATGTGATATATTTTTTGTCCTTAAATATGAAACTATAAATATATTATGCCTAATAAATTAAATGGATGAACTATTATTTCATGCTAGTTCACTTTCTAATCCATGTTTAGAGAGACCATGATTCGGTGGTTCTCTGTTTTTATCACCTATTGAGGTAAAAATTGTTTTTATCTAGTTTTTAAATGAGTGTGTTTTTCTTGTATAAAAAATTCATCCTTGTAAACTTCAAATAGAGAGTCATGAGAGTGGAAATCATCACAATCCTAGTTTAGCTAAACTGGATCTTCCTATAACTCTTGATGATCATATGGATGTTCACCATCACAATAGCTTCAAGGGGGTCATGTTATCCATGGAAAGGGATACTTTTCATATTTTAATTTAGATGTATGAGATAATGAGATTGTTTTAATTGTAGTATCTTACAACATTCACTGATGATGGAGGTCATGAATAGATGATTTCTATATTATGTCATTCCAGATGACCATCAAGAACCTTGAGACACTTACATATAGGATGGTGAAGCTTGCTTAAAACATGCTTCAGGGAACTTCCATGGATTGTTGGGATGATATAGAGAAATATATAAAGAAATAGGATTTATCCTAGAATGTCTTCAAGGAGAAGTTCCTCATACAGTTATATCCTAAGACATTGAGGGATGAAAAGGCTCACTAGTTCATTCATATGAAACAAGAGGGAATGATAGTGATGGAAAACACATGATGCTTCACTAATAAGAAGTGCATTTTCCCATCTTTAGATTTGAATGAGATACCTGGGCAGAGACATTTTTAGTACGGAATTAAATATAATATCAAGTCATAGATGAGACTTTATTTGGTTTATTAGATTCTAAAATCTATTGAATCAGGCTCTCATCAAGGAGGTAAATCTAAGAGAGGCCCCAAGAATCATCTCATAAATTTCAGTAGGGATGATTGGAAGCTCTTCTTCATTAGAGAATAAGTTCCTCTATGAAAGTTATTATAAAACAATAGTGGGAAGAGAATTAGTGGTAGTGGTTATACATCATAGAACTATATTCTATTATAGTTTTATCAATGTTTAATGTTTGGTCACGAGCGGCCTTAGTGCCTATACACTTCTTTTGAATTTCATGATTATAGTAGGTTGGGTCACCGGTATAGGTTTTATAGGTACCTGAAGTAGCAGAATAGTGGTAGTGGATCAGGATAGGTAACAAATTCTGGGAACGACCTAATAACCCCTTAGCAGATAGATAGTTGTAGTTCCATAATATGTTTCTATCAAGGTAAGGGTCATGGTATCCTATTGTGGGAGTCATAGTAGTGGGATTTTTTAATATAATAGGGAATTCAGACTGAAGCCCATGATAGAGGGGAAAGTCACATGCATGCTAAGTAGTCTTCTTCATCTACTTTATATGCATAACCTTCTTCCATCATAGGAATTATTATTATATACTCTTCTATTTCTATCTTTTTTATATAGAATAATCATATTCCATTATATATATTTTTTCTCCAAATGTTTTTGTCTTGGTTATGAGAATTTTGGATGGTTATTTGACCATTGACACACCATAGGAAGTGCGGTTAGATGATTTCAATCATTGTAAGGAGTTTTCTATAAAATTGGTGGTTAATAATTATATCAAAAACCTTTTATGATGGAAATTATAGGTTTCGACTACAATTCGAGTTTGGATTGTTTAATTATTTCCTAGGGTCATATCTACCATTACCAAAGGAGGGTTACCTTACTATCTCCCTAAGAAGGAATTTATTTTTAGTAGGGGGAGTGGGATCTTTTAGTTGGTCATGGAGGACTAATTCACTGCATATTAGATTTTTTCATGGATCAGATAGTAGTTATTTCTATATATGTTGTTGGAATGTTGAATGATAAATGTTCACCAATGCTACACTATTTTCAGGAAGTCTTTCTTGATGATTCCTATAGTTTACCACCTGAGTGTGAGATCTAGTTCATGGTCATTTCGGTTAACAGAATAAATCTAGTATCTATCCTGCCTTACAAGATGTCACCAGTAGATATTTTGGAGTTGAAAATTTTGTAGTAATATCTAGAATCTAAGGGTTTCATATTTCCTAGTAGGTCTCCATGGGGTTCTAAAAGTCTTTTTTCTATGAATTATGTTGTGAATTTTACCTTGTGTGTGGATTATCAGAGATTGAACCAGATTATTTTCAAAAAACCACATCACATTCCATGAACCAATGATCCATTCAATCATATCAGAGGTTCTAAGATCATATCCAAAATTTATTTGAGATTAGAATACCACTAGTTTAAGCTGGGACAATTATACCTACCTTATACATCTTTTAGGAGAAGATATATATGGTACCAGTTCATAGAGATCTCATTTGGTTTGATGAATGCAGTTGTAGTATTCATGGCCTTGATGAATTGGATCTTTTAACCTTTTCTAGACCAGTTTGGGTGGACTTTTTGAATGAAATCTTAATGTTCTCCCAGTCATCATAAAATCATTCCCTATATCCTAACATCATCTTTAGTACATTGAGAGTGCATAAACATTATAAAAAGATAAATAAATATAGTTTATGGATTGAAAAAGTCAACCTTAGGGGACATGTCATCACAATGTATAAATTAAATGTTCACCTAAAGAAGTTTCCATCCATGCTATCTTGGTAGCTACCTAATAATGTCGTTAAAATTCCAACATTCTGAGTTTTAATAGGTTATTATCGATGTTTCATCTGGAACTTTTCTTATCTGGAAGAACCATTGTCTTGGATAAACAAAAAATGGGTGATATTTTTATAGTAAGATGGTTGGGAGATATATTTATAGGATCTGAAAGGAATGATAACATCAACACCCATCATCACCTAACCT
The DNA here is from genome assembly GCA_963277665.1 of Viscum album. Lineage (NCBI taxonomy): Eukaryota > Viridiplantae > Streptophyta > Magnoliopsida > Santalales > Viscaceae > Viscum > Viscum album. Next base: position 794,214,684 of record OY728156.1, on the reverse strand, counting down.
GTTTCAGAAAAGGCATTTACTATGTACAATGACGCTTCCAGTGTTGGACTAGGAGAATTTCTGATGCAGGGGTACTGAGTAGTTTATCATGGTTCTAAACAACTAAGACCACATGAGAGGAGGTATCCTACTCATGATATGGATTTATCTACATAAATACATCCCATGAGTTTATGGATACATTATCTTTTGGATGAGTGTTTTTTTGTGTACACAGACCATAAGAGCCTCATGTGAATCTTTTTGGAGTGTGACTGGAACATTTAGTAGGGAAGGTTGGTTGATTATGTATTTTATTTTGAAATAAAGTTGTATTATACACTAGTAAAGGTCAAATTAATTACTAAATCCTTGAGGTAGAATATGTTGGTGGAGGTAGTTTTGGAGTTTCATTACAAGTGGTGGTTGACGAAGCTCTTTGTTGACATGCATATAGATGTTCAAGAGTCCCATGGATGAGTATATCTTATTTCAAAAACCAATCACACCAATTCTTATTGATTGGATCAAGATAGATCGGTTATTTAATCTGGAGCGATTAAATCTAAGAGACATCATATGTGGTGGAGATCCACCATTGATATGGACTCTTAGAAGTCTAAATTTTCTTCTCTTGCATTGTTGAGTATGGGTTACTACAAAATTATGAGAGGAGATGATGAGAGAGTTTCTTGATTATATATGTGAATTATATCCAGGGATAAAAATGTGGAATTTTTGTCTCTATAGATAGTATTGGAAGACATGAATGAAGAATGAGGTTGTGGGATTTTTGGTGATATGATTCACCAGTCTGTAGGTGAAAGTCAAGTATTAGAGGCCTACTGGGTTGTTGTAGCCTTTTCCAATTCTAAAGTGGAAATAGGAAAAAAGTATGGATTTTTTCAGATAATTACCTAGGAAAACTCATGATATTTTTTGGTATGGTAGATAATAAATCAACTGACGAAGGTTTCCCACTTATTATTTTTATGCGAGACCATCACAGTAGATGGTCGAGGTAGTCATTACAGGTGGAATATAGTTTTGTTTCATAGTGTTACAAGGAGTATCATTTATAATAGAAATGTTTTACACAAATTTATGTCCTAGTAGTGTATTCATAAGTATTTGGAATCACAAGTTCTTATGATTACAACCTATCATCCAAACAATGGAAAAAATCTTGAATGGACTATTTAGATTTTGGAGGATATGTTGTGATCCTATGTTTTTTATTTCATTAGTTCATGGGAGAAGCATTTAGTAGTCATGTATTTCACTTCTAATAGAATATTTATGGAATAAATACATATGGAACCTTTAAAGTCTTTTTATGGAAGGTTGTGCCATATTTTGTTGGTTGGAAGAAGTTGAGTCATCATTTGTGGGACCAAGTCTCATGGAAAAGATGTTTGAGAAGGTTTAGTTGATCAAGAGGCAATTAGTGATTACACATAGAAGGAAATAAATAATACTCTAAACATAAATGATGACCTATGGAGTTTGAGGATGGTCATTGTGTATTATTTGAGGTTTTTTCTAGTTTGCGGTAGTACCTAATCTGGAAATAGGGAATGTTAGTGCCTGAGTTTGTCAGTCTATTTGAGATATTGGAAAGAGTCAATCTAGTGGTGTACCAATTGGCTATTCCATAGCACTAAATATCCATGAATGATGTGTTTCACTTGTTACAACATTGGATATATCATCAAATAAATTCTCACATGGTAGGCTTTAATGAAATCAATCTTAGTGTGGAGGATTCAGTGGAGGAGAATCTGATATTAATTTTGAACCATAGTGAAAATTATCTCAGAGAAAGACCATACCTCTAGATCGAGTGCAATGGTAGCATTGGTGTTTTCAAGAGGATACCAAGGAGAGGGAATCTGATATGTGATAACAGTGGCCAGAATTTTTCATCAATACCCCATATTAATTCTTGGAGATGCCTAAAAATGAGATATTTTATATCTGGGATGTTTTATGATCAGTCATTTTCCAGGTATGTCCCTATTTTCACTTCTAGTTGGGTTCTCTTTATTTTCTAAACCATGGTGATTAGGTCCCATTTTTTATTGGAGGCCATTTCCTTGGGTAAATAAACTAATGTTCAAGAATGTATGTTTCATTGAATTAATGGATCCTCAGTATAAATGTGTCAAGGGTTTTATATATTTCTCCATGGGTTTTTATATCATTGAAAGTGCTTCAAGATTTTTTTTAAATAAACTCGGTTGAGATTTATCTATAAGAAATTTACACATAGTGTAAATTTTACACAACATAAAATGGTTGCCAAGAAAGTTTCATGTATTAGTTTAGGGAATGAAGCAAGTGCACTTTTTAAAACTTGATTAGGTTGTGTAAAGATCGATCAGTTTTATTTTAACCCAAGGTGATAGTTTTTTTATGTATCTCATAAATCAAGAATTTCACGTCCAGAAAGGGTTTGAAGTGCTGAAATTATCATGCATAATGGTTTTAAACCATAGATTACATATGATTTTATTTAATTCAAGGTTCCACTTTGTACCTCCAATATTAGGAAGACTGTAGTATATTTTAGAGTGATTCCTTCCATTTTGAACATCTTGAAAAAGCATTTAATCTATGATGAGTTGTTTTTATTTGGTTTTCCCCACTCATATTCTTATTCTACACTATCATAGACTAATCTCTTGAACACTGTTGAACTGGATTTTAACCTATGAGATCTAGGTTTTTCCATGTTATCTTCTTTTCCCTAGTTCCTCATTTGAATTCCTGAAAAAGTGTGTTTCTTAAATTTATGGTTAAAGTTAGGTGGTCTATAACAAACCCCTTTGTTATATTTATCTTTATGAAAGAATGTTCAATATTATGTTATTTTGCTGAAAAAACTGATAAATAATTAACTAAACCATAGTTGTTGATAAATCATTTGTTGGAATACTCTTTGGTTCCCATTGGTTCTAATAGTGTTGATAAGAGGCCTGTGGATACTTTTAGGGTGAGCCTATGCATGAACAATAATGAATTAGCTAAAGGATAAAAATCAGTTTTAGCATGACATGAGACCTCATGTAATTTCTTATGATAGATTCACCTTATAAAATGGCTTATGTGATTATTGAAATTATTTTTGATAATTTTTAAAAAACATTTCTGTACAAAGTAATGAAAATGGATTAAGATATAATTTCATTATTGAAACTGTAATTGAAAGAAAAGTTATAATTGGATGAATTGAACATTTTGGATTATGGTATTAAGATATTCTATTATTTTCATTATGACTTTTTTTGTGAATCGTGCTGAAATACTTATATAAACAACTCATCCTGGTTATGTTGAAATGATTATATAAAAGTCTTCACATGTTTATGGTATAACACTTATAAGGCCTTGTATGATTAGATTATACTATTCATTGTGATCAACCCAATTATATTAAAATGATTATAGATTTGTCTTTTCCTGGTTGTGCTGAAATACTTTTTGGACTCAGCCAGGTTATTTTGAAATGCTTATACATAGGTATTTTCCCAGTAATGTAATTATGCCTTATATTTGTGGTTGTAGTTAGAATAGTTGTGCCATATTCTCATAGATATTCAGGTATGGGGATGAATGTGACTGATTGTTGTATTATATTAATTGATAAATTAATACTCATATTTTTCACTTTCTAACATTGACTTATTATCAGTATGGTTTTCTTAGATAGAGTGGTATCGAACGACAAAGGTTTACTCACACCCTATTTGGGCCATAGTTTGGTACCTGATCATATTACATGGATGCAGGTTTGGACAAGGGAAAATGATTTTATTGTTGATTATTGTTTGTTGGATGGCTTAGATCTTGGATATTAGATCGATATGGGGTTCATGATCAGGTTATTTTGAGCTATTTTATTTACCATGGTATTTTATATTTATTACATTCAGTTTGAAATTTAGGTACATTCCATCCAAAAGTTTTATGGTTTACTATTTTATTTACTCAGTTTTTCCATTACCTTCTTGTATTATATTGAACAGTTTATTCTATTTCTGTTACTTTAATATTTTATAGTTTATTATAAATACATTAAAACTTTGTACCAAGGGGTATAGTCTCCCCACTATATTCTATATTCCCCATACACTTGTTGGAATTGTTGGGTTTACAGGGAGGAATGATTGAGTCTAATAATCAACCTTATTTATCCATGTGATATACTTTCGATCAGGGTATATTTCACTTATAACACCATTGGTGTCATTTTTAGGTGCACAACTTATCTTTTATTGTTATTATCTTGTTATTTCATTCTCATGTGTTTAGAGAATTTCAAGAAGTCTGATTAAGTTGTATTATAGGAATTTATAAGTCTATATCATTACCGAGGGAGTTAATTCCATGAATATACCTCTTTTCCTCTTTTTGAGTTTTGGTTTATATAAAATTCAAACCACAACTAGGGGTTTTCTATTATGATGGATCCTTAGAAGTGAAGTTAAAATTTTAGGTATGTGTGTCACACTACATAGGGTAACTTTCATATCATTGCATAGTCTTTTCTGGTGGTATGTTTTTAGGGGTGTTTCGTCATGTTGTATGAGAGAAGTGTCATATTGCAATGAGACACGGGAATTGGTGTAGTGATTTTGGGGGTAATGGGTTAAAACATGAATGTTAATGCCACTTTATGTCATATTTTGTTTGGTTTTTTATTTTCTAATTTTACGGTTTTGTACTTGCTATCTCTAATGCATATTAAATTTTTTCACTTCACTCACATCATTCCTAAGGAGGAATCTTAAGGGAATTATCATCCCCTTTCCTTAACCCTCAAATCCTCAGTCATCATTGATTTCAAGTTTATTTGGATCTTATATCCTACTTTCTCCCTCTTTTATTTCTCATTCTTTCATTTCCCTTGATTCACTTTTCTCCCACAACCTCTTGTGGTCATATTGGATGAATCTAGTGTTTTTATGGGAATCATTTTGGGCTTGTTCATCTAGAGATCATTGAATGTTTCTTCAACCTCAGTAGTGATTTTGGAATCAAATGCAATTTTTTTCTTCTTGGATCGAGGTAGTTGTTTTGTTAAAAAAAAATTATTCCATAAATCATATAATAATTAAAAAATTCTTATATTATTTTATATCAAGTATAATATTATGTGATATGCGTGTTATGTTTTTAAATTATTCTTTAATAGTTTTCATAACTAAAATAAATGGTATTTTCATGGATTTCATGTTTTGATTTCAAAATTATTGGTTCATTACAAGTGTATTAGTAAATTCCCTTGAGGCTCTTTCAAAATAATTTAGTTACATAAAATTTGTTGCAAAAAATTATTTTTTCAAGATGAAAATATAGTTTTCAATGATATTTTTAATGAATTATTATCTTTTTAAATATTTTATGATGATTTAAAAAGATATTTTTGTGTACTGAATAATTTCCAAACTATTCTACCATGAGTTGGTTTTCAAAGAAAATCTTTATAACTTGGTCTTATGATTTGATTTTAGCTTCCCAGTTTTATCTTTATGTAATGGATATAATTTATTTTTTGATTCCCTCAACTATTGAGCCCCTAATTGAATGTTATGTCTTGTATAGAGTTGTGCCCTGTATTAGAAGTATTATATTTCCATTGATTCTTAAAAATGGATTTAAAAAAAGGTGTTGTTTATTTTGAGGTAATTGATGGTGGGATGATGTCTATTGTTATGTTTCATTATTTATCATGTCATACATTTTTTCCTACCTCCACTTTAATGATTGTATGGGAACCTGATGCACTAAGAGGGTGTATTGGATTTGTTTCAAAGTAGCTAGATTATGTGATCACTAGTGCCACCTAGTTGTATGCTCCACAGATTAGGGAAGTTCCCCCAATGATATTAGTGAGGGTGACTCTAGATAACATTCTATAGTAATTTAACATAGTACAATAGTTGGTTACAATTTATTATTATTCATGAGAATCTATTATTAGGACCTGGTGATTTTCCCATGACACTTAAATCATTATAGTGATTCTATTCAAGGGATTCCCACTCTATAGTTGATTGTGTACCATTATTATCATTATGATTGTGTGGCAGCATTTTCACGTTTCATAATATTTGTGTTAGTATTCATTTATGGTTTCATTCTAGTTTATTTTATTATACCTATCCATTTATGGTTTGGGATGTTTTGTAAATGGATTTAAAATGTGTATTCTAAAATTAGTTTTTAATGAAAAATGGAAAAATTTTATTTATGTGCAAGGATTTCAAGAATTATATTTAAATGGTAAAATTGTTTTTTTTTTGTTTTCAAACATAAAGGTAATAATTTCATGTTTTTAATTCTTTTATATTCAATGTTTCGGTTCTCACAATGGTTTTTTTAAAAAGGTTGGATCCTTTATAAAAAGTGTAAAGTTAATTTTTAAATTCCCTTATAATGTGACCGATTAAAATATTGTTTTAAAATTTAATTTCAACATAGAATTTATTAAATTATTGAAATATGAAATTTCATAGATTATATGGTGAAATTATTTTCGAAATGTTTTTGAAACCCCACAAAAACAATAAAATTAGAGCATATCTCTTATATTTTATATTAGGGGAGCTAGATTTTACCGAATTTTATTGATGTTCATTTTAGTATATTATTGAATGTTTTGAGTTGTGGTGGTTACCATAGGTAACATGGAGGTTCCATTATATTATTTTGAACTTGAATGTTATATTTTATAATTTCTTGTATGGAACACCTTGTCTAGTTGTTTTTTACTTTTAGATTTTCCTATTTTAGTTTATGTAATTTCATTAATTCCACTATGTGTTATGATATTTTGTTCAAATATTTTATTTTTTTATATTTTATAGTGATTATAGTAACTCCTATATATTATTTAGCATTTGAAAGTTTATTTCACTTATTAATTCTTTGTCTAGTGCATTAATTAAACTCATTTAATATATTTTCATGAGAGGACAATGTATGGAAACACCATGATAGATTCTTGATAAAATTTATAATTCATGGTGTTATTATTATTACCATTATATGAGGGTGAAAGAACTCCCGAGAATATATTCATGATACCCAGGAACCAATTTCTAGCTTGTGGAGTTCGAGAATACCCTTCAGGACTAGGTTTGTGCCAAGTTATGTGATGTGTCTAGTCAGCATGGTATCAGTAATTATAAATGGTGTCAAAACCTAGGATGTTGGAATAGACTATGTTCTTGAAGAGATATCATCATATTTTGGGGATTCTATTAGTATTCATTCATGAATGTTAGAAATAGAAAGGTTAGTGTGGGAAGTTTCTAGCATGATCTTTCTTATCAAAAGACTCGCGTTACCATTTGTAGTTGGGATTATAATATTGAAATTTGTTTTATTCTTTCATTATTATTGATATTTTTTATTTGGATTTATGCTTCATGATCTCTACTGAGTTATATCAAATACTTTATAATTCTCTAAAGTTGGGGAATAAATATTGAGGAAGAATCATAGGAAACTAGTTAGCTCGTATAACTTAAAAAAATATGAATAGATAGGGCACATTATTATTAGAGAATTTTTGAGGATGGTATATGATTTGTGTATGATCCTCAAAATTATGTGTCTAATATGTGAAAAGATCTAAATCTTAATATGATTTGTTTCTTTTCCACCTTTCACTCTCAAGTTGATCCTAATGTCTTGTATCATTCATTTTGGGTGATTTAACGGGATTTTTTATGATGTATTGATGTATTTATGTTATATTATATTTATTTTTTATAGTATAACATTATTAATGGGGTTGTTATTATTTTTTTATTAAAAATAATATATTCATGAAATGTTAAGAAATTTAACTAGACATAATGGTTTATTTGTAAAAATATCATTACATTTGTCATGTATTTTAATAAAGTATGTAAATTTATGAGGAAATTAAAGATGTGTTTTAAATTAATGGTCCATTTTATGGAAAATATTTTTGAAGTGTGGTGGGGATTCATCTCATTGTAAACTTTGGAAATGGATTTCATTTAATTTTCTATATAGAATGGATATTTTTAAAAGTTTGGTCAATTTTTAAAACAATTCATGAATTTTAACACATGTTTTTATAAACTTTTTCATGATTCTTATGGTTTAAAATAATCATCGAAAATAGTTTCACTTTGTTCATTTTTTATTATTTATTTAACCATTAGATTATATTTATATCAAATTATTTTATTTTTGAATCCTGAATAGACTGAAATTAGGTTTCATGTTATATAGATTTACATTCCTATAAAGGTATTGATGAAATGTAAAAAGTATATTCCTATAAATTATTCCTAGGGTGTTTCTTCCTATTATTGTAAATGAACCTTCTCTTTAAGAACTATTCCTATATTCTAACCAATATAGTTGATCTAGGATATTATATTATGATCTAGTGATGGATGAAATTATAAAATATTTGTTCATTGATAGAGAATTAATTTTGGACCTTGTATTAGTTTTCAAGGTCAAATCCTCTCAACAACTCATTATCACTCATGATAAGAATTCAATTTTGGATTTTTTCTGGATTTTGGTGATTGTTTATTTTGGGATTTATGATCGGTAATTCTAGAGATGATTTAGTTAATTGAGTATATTATTGGTTAGTTCATTGTTTATGGAAATATTAAGTGGTGCATGTGTAAGTGAGAAGAATTTTATTTCAATTTACTTTTTGGACTGGCTGGTTGAGGCTTGAATTTTTTTGGGCTCACCTTGAGTCAGTTCTTTACATACGGTGTCCCAAGGTTCCTTGTATTTTATATTTTCCCAAAAGGTAATATCAGTGATGTTCCATATTGTGGAAATTTTATTATTAGTGTGTTTCTATCATTTTTATGGTATTTGATAGATTATTTAACCTCTTTATGGTCTTTTGTGTGTTCATTGGTTTTCCCCCTTCTAAATCTTTGATCAATTTATTTAGGATGGTTGTTGTGGTCAATGGGGAAATTCTGTTTTCTTTTATATTTTATGTAAATGTGATTTTTGTGGTCAAATAATTTAATTTGTGTGTCTGTGTTGTAATGCCCCGACCCCAGTTACCTTGAGCTGGTTCATTATTTTAATACGTTGGCATGATTACAAGTAATCAAGTCCTGAAGGACCGATCAGTTTAGCAGTCTTGGAAAATATATTACATACAGTAACATTACATTTCAATTTGAAGCATAAAACACAGAATATATAGTACTTTGAGAATTCCATTTTTCACTTTATCTTAACCCTGCATAACAATCATAATACACTTTATGGAATCCTGGGAAAATAAAACATATGAAAGGGGTGAGCTCAGATGCTCAGTAAGGGTAAATAATTTAGCGGAAGCTATAAACATTTAAGGAAAGATGTGTAATAAAAACAACAGCATTTTAAACATAAACTTGAACATAATATGGTAGAAATAAATGAAACAATACCACACAAACATGCACATGGAAATTATACTAGTCGAATAATCACATGTAATAACTAATTTCACAATGAGGGAATGCATAATACCAGATATCATTACCACATAGTCAAGGCCTCGTTCCAAGACTACAAATACATTTTTTGTCAAGGCCTTGTTCCAAGACACTAGTTTTTTTCATGAGACCTACCGATGCATCGAGAGCTATAGTGGGCTCCACCCTTCACTAACTAAGTCCACTTCATTCCTCATATGAAAAAGTTGAAACATAACATAAACATTCGTACTAAAACTAGCATACAAAATGTCATTACATTAACCATAAACCATGAATGGTATAAAAATAGAACATCCACAGTCATACATATCATAACTCATTCAATACAACATGGAAGATTCTATTATAATAAATCAACCTCAATCAAAAATAATATCCAGTAAAGGATGCTGACATAGTTGTAAATGATGAGTAAAACTTTTTGAGTGAAATATCCTTTTTGTAAAATCATTTACAAGTCACACATTTATAAATGAAGTAGTTTAAAATATATTTTTGAATCAAAGTGTCCCATACCACGTTGAAAATTTTGAAAATAATTGTCATTTCAAAACATTCATGTCCATATATATAAATCCTTAAAATCATTTTGAAAACATGGACATTAATTAAAAAGATTTAGAAAGATAAATCATTAAAATATTTATATTTATGATCTCGATAAAGAGTACCTTTCAAAAATCATTAAAATATTTATTTTGAAATCATGTTTATGAAAAATGGACATGTATGATAAAAATGTCCTAGTAAATACTTACATATAAACAATCTCAAGTAATAATGAGATTAAGGAATTAACTATTACCTTGCAATTTACTTTAGTCGAGGGTACGTTTAACCTCCTGTATGAAGATCGTAGTATGTTATTAAATTATACCAGAACCATATTAATATTTATGATATAATAAATGTTTTATTTATGACTTTATACTACCCATTTAATAATAATTTCCATGTTAAATTAACATTTTGGGTAATAATCTCTTTCTTTATCGTACGTGTTTTAACTTGTTACTCTTGATTGTATCACTTAGAAAAAGATTTAAATACTTCCAGAATATAAAATATGATTTATATATCTTATATATTTAGAATATAAGTATGTATAATAGACATATATATGAAATGAAAAACACCATTTATGGAGACTGTAGTCCGTACGTATGCATAAATGCTGTTTCCGTTTTCATATCGTGTTGAACAAAACTAAGTGAATAATATATATGTATGTACACACACACACACACATATATATATATATCTCCAGTAGCATTATTAGGTCATATATTACATACTAATTATTAATATAAATATTTTTATAATTGTCAATGAATGGTGGTCATGGAAATAAATCTCATCGCATCGTGGAGACGGTAATCCGTGCGTACGCACGAGAGATAATATCATTTCCTTAAAGGTGTGGAATTGGATGGTATATTAATTTTACAGAGACATCAGCATGTTATTTTAATTATATATATATATATATATTACTCATCATTATATCCATTCAAATAACATAGTGTTGAATAACAAATTACCCCACGGCGTGGAGACGGTAAGCCGGACGTACGCACGCCTGGAGACATTATCATTCATAAGATAGATAGAATAATGAATAAAGTTGTGCCATATTTTTAATAACACCACAATTATAGAAGATACTGGAGTTATTATTTTATAATGGAAATAACAAAGAAAGAAGAAGTGGAAGAAGAAAAGAACTTGAAAGAGGGTGGTGAAATTATTACCTCTTCTTCGGGTTCTTCCTTTTGATTTGATCAAAAGGGCTCCTTAAGATGGATTTATGACTAAATGAGGGCCTCTAGGATGAATTTAGGATAGTTTAGAGAGTATTTGGGTAGAGTTTGGACGATCCAAATGGCTTCGGAGGTGTGAATTTGAGTGAAGGGTAAGTGTCCTTTTATAAGATGGGTGAGGGGCGCCTTTGGAAAAACATAAAATATTATTTTATAATAAATTAATATTCGGTTTATAATGGCTCCAAATTGATTTATTTCGAGGATAAGGTAGGGATGGGTAGAAATCCACTCAACCAATAGGTTTTAGATAGTTTTGGGTCACATTATTGACCATATCTTTTAGTTTTAACTCTTAGTTAATTAGTTTTACACTTACCATGTCTCTTTGGATTTTTATATTATACAGTTAATAAACTTACTATAAACCTTCAATAGACCCCCAAGTGGTCCATTAATGATACAAATATCATGATATAAGTCCTTTGGCATAACCATATATTTTTAGGAATAGAATATCAATTAATAATATAATATTTGTTTTAAAAACTCTTTTACGTTAATTTTAAAACTATTTGGAATTTTGTTTTTGATAAATTCATAAAAGCATTATTACTTAAAAAAATTATTATAACCAATCCTAATATGTCATATTAACCTAGAAAATTATTTTAATTCATAAAAAGTCTCAAATTACATTTATTTGGGTATTTATAATATCAATTATTTTAATCTTTCATTAATACAAAAATTATTGCATCATCATTGTGTCATTAATTAATTTAATTATTTAATCTCTAAAAATTATAAATAAAATACCATTATGTAGGAAATATTTTTTATCTTTCTAATGAATATTTATAGTCGAATTTATCATATGTATAAACCTATATTAGAAATGGTTTAGTTATTAAACTTTCATTTTAACTTTTTTAACTCTTCTTTAAATAAAATAATGATAAATGTCTTAATCTAATCCAAGTGGACCTAAAGGGTAATATTTTATTTCTAAAGTTGTTTTTGGTCAAATTACACTAATCCAATAGAATTATGACATGTGTTAGGGTAATAGTAATATCATTTTTACCCTTAATTACCCTATTTAATTTTAATCGTGGTAAATAAAAGTAAAAAGTTACTATTCACCAAAAATTATTTTTATCTTTCTGAACCACATTTTACTCCTTGATATTAACCGTGTCTCTTGGATTTTCAAAATTCCACTCACATAAGTGGTAAAATTATGTTTTATGTGAATTTTCAAATTCTCCTAGGAGATGGGTAAAAGACGGTGAAAAGTTCAATAAAATTTTTATATATCTAAAATTATTATTAACTGACTCAAATGAATTACATGGAATTAATATAGGTATTATGTATATATTTTTACCAAAAATAAATTTTAATAAAATAAATAATTATTTAAATAAAAAGATGGTTTTAAACGATAACTCAATGTTTTTTCACTATTCATCAAAAATTGAACGTTTTCACAAAAATACCAAAATTTCACCCTTGGATAATTTCAATATTCCGAATCCAAAAATTTATTCTATTTTACCAAATTAAAAAAATATAAGTTGTATTTAATAATTTAAAATTAATTCTCGTTGTCAAAACATATAGCGTGTTTTTATAAAATAATAACTATCAAATGATTGACATTTGTTTATGTATAATTTCAGTGTGAAATTAATTACAATGACCAAAATTGGATTAAAGGGTTAAAATATAATCTAATTATTCTTCCAAAACGTTAAAATGTATATTTCAAAACTATAAATTATATTGATTAAAAAAGTTGTTTTAAGTTAAAATAAAGTATTTTCCACTATTCACCGAAATATGAAAGTTATCAGAAAAACACAAAAAATTTATTGAAACTAAATTCTTATGTCTTGATTCTAAAGAAGAATTTTATTTTTTAAAATTGAATATATAAAAGTTTCAAACATTGGATTTAAAAAGGGTTCTCTATTAAAAGGCGGTAAAATTGCATTTTTTGAAAAATAATTATTTTATCTGAAATTTTTTTTTGTTCTTACATTATGTCTAAGAAACTCATAATATGGATCCTAAAATTATAAGGATTATATAAAGTTTAAAATTCAGTTAATACTATTCATAACCGCTTTTGAATGGCTAGTTTGGTAGGTCGTGGTGCGCTTGAACTCAGTGTTGCATGTAGTGCATGTTATTGAATTTCATTGAAGAAAAGATATACTATGAAATCTTGGTGTGTTATATTCTTCCCTCCTTCAAAAAATTTCACCCTCGTAATATGAAATTGTTCTTCGAAAATAAAAGTTTGAAAATAGAAAATACCACTGTGGGAAAACCCACATCAAAAATTGGGTTAATAAAATTTAGTCTTAATAAGAGGAAAAGGGGAATGAAAAGGTTACCACCAAATTATGATCTCGATTAGGAGAAAATTGGTGGAAATTAGAGACACATAATTGGAGGAAAAACTTAAATATTTATAGGGAGTTATTGAGGTCATCAATCACAAACTATAGAAGAATTTTGGGCCTTAAAGCCACCAATCTATGATGATTTAAAATACCATTGGTTCAACAAAACGTAAGGTATTAGGATAACACATTTTTGGTTTTGAGATGACTTACCTAATGTTTAAGAATTTATTTCTTCATAGAATAAGAGGAGAAAAGAAATTTTTACTTTTCAAGTAGATTTCCACCCTTTAACTAATTTATACCACAAACTCATCTTTCACTCCCAAAAATTTCAAAAAAAATTATATTTATCCTAATCATATAGGGTTCCAAAAAATGAATTTATAATTCATTTATCATACTATTTATAAAAATATAAATTATACAAACTAGTACATCATGTAGTCCAGTCATAGGTGATACACACGTGTCGCTCTTCAGTTACGGGTTTAAGTCTCGTGGCCTGTAACGACCCAAAGTTTTTCAATGAAATTTACCTTCTAATAATTATGTCAAAAAATAAAATGAATACACAACATAATAAACTACTAAGTTCTATGTGACTTCAAAACATGAGTTTGTCACTTATATGTTTTGAATTTCAAAAATCTGACATACATGGTTTTGTTCAAGATGATTTTTGGAGTCTAATAAATCAAAAATAATTTTTGGTGAATAGTAACGTACCCTTGGGAATTGTTACATACCCTTATGAATTGTAATATGACCCTTATGAATAGTAAATCATTTAATATAAGAGTAACATTACATATGAATAATTAAATAAAATTTAGACATCTTAGAAAGTGACAATTTGAACTTAGTAAACGTTTTGGTATTTTTTAAGTCATAAATAATTAATTATAATTAATTTAAAAGAATATTTATTTCCCTAACAAGTATTTAATCAATTTCTTATAGTTTTTAGATAATTTTATAAGACCATACAGAATTTTTGAAAGCACTATGAATCAGTTTTAATCTTAAAAACAGTTTTTTTAAGTAAATTACAATTTTAATTAAATATTAAATTAATAGTATTTAAAAAATTATTTTTGAAAAATAGACTTCATTTTTGGATTCAACAAGTCATGAAATGGTTGGGGTAAATTTTTGGGATTTTTCTGAGATATTTGAATTTTTGATGAATAGTGAAATATAGTAATTTACAAAATAAGCTAAATAAGCTAATTATAGGGTCATGTGTGATGTTCTGCAGATGTAATCCCACTTGGTTTGGTATTAAATATCAAAATTACTATTCTTGGTCGTTCAAGAGTCACTATTCCTTGTCTTAGTGGAAATTAATAAACTAATGAGTTTTATATTAAGGAAACCCCTCTCCCCTCCACTATAAAAGCCACCCTTCACACCCTCATTTCCTCACACCTCTCAAGCTCCAAGACTTCTCTAAACTCTGCCCAAACAACTTTTCTAGCCCCAAACCCACGTCCAAGAGCTTCTGGTCTCATCAAAATACCAAGCTTAGGCCCTTAAGGAGGTTCTCAAGAGAAGGATTCAAGAGGTAATTTCCTTCCCTCTTCTCCTTTAATTTCCTTTCAAGTTCAAGTTTATTTCTTGATCTCTCCCCACCTCTCTTCATCGAAATTTTATTGTAAATCCAGTATTATACATATAATTTTATTTTATTATTCTAATGGGATATTATATCATCCAACCCCTTTCCCTCTTCCTTTTATTTTATTATAGAGAACGTTGTTCGTGAGGTGTTAATTTATCACCTTCAAGAACGACATGCTTTCTTCTTCCATTTCTACCTTCAGATATGGTCATGAAACCATTTTAATAGTTGAAAAAGAATATATTATATGTTTTATTTTCTATTTAAGTTTATTGAAATAACATATGGACATATTACTAAGTGATAAGTTAAAACAAGTTCGTTGTGATCCAAAAACCGCCCAAATTGACCAAAATAACCATCATTTAATTCTTATCTAATGATTAATCCACATGGATCTAATATAATTCATTATATTATCATTACAACTCATTTAATATCATTAATTACATGTAATATCATTTCTTTATGTTTACCCATGTTCTACCTGAACTTAAATTTATGAATACAAGTGAACAACCTAAGAAAAACCATAAAAATGAACATCCCCGAACAATGTTTTTAAACTCTATAAGTCATCCTAAGGAACATAAAACGACATAATGAAACCAGAATGAACCCTATTAATTTACACATTGTTCTTTATTTCTAATTAATGAATATAATTTCATTATACATGACATTAAAGAGAAGGAAGCATTCAGGTACAAGGTAACGGGAAATTCTGGAACCCAACTTTCATCCTTCGGGTTCTACCTCTTTCACTCCATTTTTGATATGGTCACTCCATTAAAGATCATTTATTAATCATTGTATTTACTTTTCTGGTATATACATGTTTTCTAATGATTTTTATGTCAATCCAAATGTTTTCTGAAAGAACTCTTCTCTTAAGAACTCAAGTTTTACCTCTCATTTAAGGTTGATGGTTCTTTTATCAAGTATGATGTTCCCTATTTATTTTGGGAACCCAAAGTTTATGAATGTGTTATTATGAGATGAAAACCATTCCTTTTCATGGGTTATTTATGTTCATTTATGTTATATTTTCATTGTGGCATGTATGATAAATGATAATGTTATGATGTGTCGTGTGCGCCCAGAATTATATAGCGCAATATGAATGTTTAAATGTGACGGGTGAGCCCAGAATTATATAGCACTCCAATGCATTGGGTAAAGTGATGAATCTCATGAGTTAATATGAAATTATATGTGAAAAAGATGATAGCTTGGGTCATAAGTATTTTTGGTAGTTGACCACTAAGACATGATGTTTCATTTTTATGCTTTGCCACATTTCAAGTATTTTATTTATGCTCCTCTCATGTTCATGATCTTTTGCCTATGTTATGATTATGCTCATCCCATGATATATTGTTCTTATCTATCCTCTTACTGGGCTTCTAGCTCACCCCTTTTGATGTATATCCTTAGGTGGCTACATGTACTAAGGATAGGACAAGTGACAATATGAAGCTAGAGAAGAAGAAATTAAATAAATGTTTATGCTAGATGTTGTATTTGTTATGTGTGGTCCTAGTTTTCCCAAGACACTAAGCCTTTGGATCCTCTTTGTGTTATACTATTATGTTGTTTATCATTGAAATTATGTAATAGTAAAATGCTGGGATGCTATAGTTGGTATCAGAGGGAGGTTTAGTTAATTTGAGAATTAGGATTAGTGAACCCTAGAGATAACCTCTAGTATGAGACTATGTAAAAATATGCTCACAAGAATATTTACCTAGGGATCTCGTATGTTATGTTTTTGGTATAAATTTTTTAAATTAATAATTTGTTCATTAATTTCTTAGTTATGTTTTGTTCTATCCTTTTCTATTTTAGAAAATGGTGGGAACCAAGAGAAATCAGGCCAAAAACTCATGCGAGGGCCAATGCAACGATTGCCCGAACGACATCCCTAATGATTTGGAAGGTGGATGGAGATTCTTACCCAATTATCACAGGTTATGAATAATAACCATAATAATTGGGAACGTCCTCCTTCACCAAAGAGGGAGCAATTCACTATTGAATGATTTATGTGGCAACGACCGCCAGCATTTTGTGGATCTTCTGATCATCTAGTTTCAGAATAGTAGGTCAACTCCATGGAGAAGATCTTTTCCATTCTTCACTCTTCTGAGATGGAGAAGGTGACCCTAGCCATTTATCGTCTATATGGAGAAACCGATCAATGGTGGGCTTTGATTAAGAACACCGAGCCAAGGGAGTAAATTGAAGAGATGGAATGGGAAGACTTTAAGATAATGTTTCTTAATAAGTATTTCCCACGTACTCTTCGTACGAAGATGGAGAGATAATTCATAGAGTTGAATCAAAAAGAAGGAGAATCTGTCACAACATATGAAGTGAATTTCACAAGGCTCGCAAGGTATGATTCGTGTTTTTTTTATCAAAAATGATAGCAAAATTGATAGATTGTTTAGTGGATTAAAACCACACCTTTGAAAGGCTATTACAATTAGAAACTTTGAGAGTTATGAAGATGTTTTTCGGTGTGCTCTAAAAGTGGAGATGGAGTTTGGAGAATGGTCCCATGGATATGGTGATAAGAAAAAAAAGATGGAGTTTCAAGTTGGTGGATCTATTGACAAAGGCGGGAAGAAAAATCAATGACCCACATGCCAAAAATGTGGGAAGATGCACCATGGGAACTGCCTCAAAGGGATGGGGAAATGCTTCAAGTGTGGGAAATAAGGACACCATTCCCAGGAGTTTCAAAAAGACATGAAAATGAAGGAGAATGTAGCTGATGGAAGGATAGAACTACTCATGGTTCAATGCAACAATTGTATGGAGCTAGGGAACTATGCAAACCAGTGCACTAAACCTCGAGTTCTCGAGGGTAATCAACGTCAGTAGCCACCAAAGCCAAAGGAACAAGGGAAGGCTTATGCCATCACTACTGCAGAGTTGGAGCATGATAATGAAGTCGTATAAGGTACACTTCCTATTCAATCAAGAATGGAAAAAGTCTTATTTTATTCTGTTTCTATGCATTCCTTTATATCTTGAATGTTTGCTATAACTATAGAATCAAAGCCCTTAAATCTTGAATTAGAGATATCTGTAAAAACACCAAGGGGTGAAATCATTGCAACCCAAGTGTTTGACTCTTCTACTATTGGTGTATATGGGAAGATTCTTATGGAAAATATCTTAATACTTCCCTTGGTGGAATTCGACACTATAATGGGGATGGACTGGATCTCGTTATATAGAGCGCATATCAACTATCGGGAAAAGGAAACATCTTTTTATATTCGAAACCATCCCATGATCCTCTAAAAATTCAAGGAAGATCATGATTCTCCTTTGAAAAATCCTTCAATGGTGTGGGTGTTGATTCCCTATGAAGAAGCATACCTCGCCCAAATGGTTGAGTTGAAGGAAAGTTCCAACCTTGAGGAAATTCCCATTGTGAGGGAATACGGTTATGTATTCCCTGAAAAGTTACCCGGAATTCCACGATATTGTGAGGTAGAGTTCTTAATTGAACTCATACCTGGAGCTACTCCTATCTCAAAGTGCCCCTATAGGATGGCTCATAACGAATTGTAGGAGTTAAAGAAGTAGGTGTAAGAGCATCTAAAAAAAGGGTTTATATGCCCTAATGCATCACCTTGGGGTGCGCCAATGCTCTTTGTAAAGAAGAAGGATGGAACCATGTAGTTGTGTATCGATTATCGGGAACTCAACAAGATCACCATAAAGAACAAGTATCCTCTCCCAAGGATTGATGACTTGTTCGACCAGTTAAGAGGAGCTCAATACTTATCAAAGGTAGATCTTCGTTCTGGATATCATCAGGTAAATGTGAAGAAGGAAGATATTCAAAAGACTGTCTTCCATACAAGGTATGGGCACTATGAGTTTTTGGTGATGCCCTTCGGACTTACTAATACCCCTGAAATCTTCATGGATTTGATGAATAGAGTCTTTAGACATTACCTCAACAAATTTGTGGTAGTTTTTATCGATGATATTCTCATATACTCCAAGAGCAAGGAGGAACATGAAGAACATCTAAGACTTGTGTTGGCGACATTGAGGAAGGAGAAGTTATATGCCAAGTTCAGCAACTGTGACTTTTGGATGAAGCAAGTCACGTTCTTGGGAAATGTGATCACAAGTGAGGGAATTTATGTGGATGCTTCAAAGTCAAAGGTGATGGAGGAATGGCCCAGGTCCTCTAGTTTCACAGAAATCTGTAGTTTTCTTTGATTAGCTGGGTACTACCGATGTTTTGTGAGAAACTTATCATGATTTTCCAGCCTACTAACTAAATTAACAAGGAAAGGGGTAAAGTATTTCTGGATGGAAGAATCTGATGGAGGCTTCAAGGAGCTAAAGAGAAGGCTGATCACTGCAACTGTACTCACACTACCAAAAAGTGGAGAAAGTTTTGTGATATACAGTGACGATTCAAATAAAGGCTTGGGTTGCGAACTCATGAAAAATGATAATGTGATAGCCTAAGCCTAACGACAGTTGAAGATCCATGAGCAGAACTACCTGACGCATGATCTAGAGCTGGAATCTGTGATTTTTGCCTTGAAAATCTGGAGGCACTACATTTATGGCGAAAAGTGTGACATATACACTGACCAAAAGATCCTAAAGTATATATTCATACAAAAGGAGCTCACCATCCGTCAAAAGATATGGTTAGAGCTAATCAGAGATTACGATTGCTCTATTCACTATCATCCTGGAAGGGCGAACAAGGTAGCAGATGCTCTAAGCAGAAAAGAACCTACTACTCTATCCATGTTGCAGATTAAGAAAGACCTTATCTTCATGGATATGCAAAGAATGGATTTGGAAATCATAATGGCAGGGGATACATCCTACCATTCCCAAATGATTGTGCAACCATCCATCCAGGAGAAGATTAAGGAAGCACAAAGGGATGATGTGGAGATACAAAAGAGGGTGAATGCAGTAAAGGAAGTGAAGCTGCAAGAGTTCTATATCGATGATGATGGTGTGATTCATTTTGGAACACGGATTTGTGTGCCTTCATCACCCAGGATAAAGAAGGAGTTATTGGATAATACACATAGCTCAACTTTCTCTATCCATCCTGGGAGTACCAAGATGTATCGTGATCTCCAAGAACACTTCTGGTGGGATAACTTGAATAAGGAGATTGCAGAATATATATCAAGGTGCTTGGTATGTCAGAAAGTTAAATATGAGTGACAAAAGTCCAAAGGTATGATTCAACCATTACCTATACCCATGTGTAAATGGGAAAATGTTACTATGGACTTTGTCACAGGTCTCCTGAAGACATCAATGGGAAATAATACGATATGGGTTGTGGTTTACCGACTCACCAAGACTGACAATTTTATCACTATTCGAGAAGACCTATATATTGAACAACTTGCAAAGATATATTTGAAGGAGGTGGTTAGATTGCATGGTGTACCACTTTCGATTTTCTCTAACCGTGATCCAAGGTTCACATCTAAATTCTAGAGGAACCTTCAACATGCATTGAGTACTGAATTAAATTTCAGCATGGCCTATCACCCCCAAACCAATGGCCAGTCTGAAAGGACTATTCAAATGCTTGAAGATATGCTAAGAGTCAGCTCTATTAAATTCAAAGGTGTATGGGATTATCATCTCTCATTGGTTGAGTTCTCATACAACAATAGATTCCACTCGAGTATTTAGATGGCTCCATATGAAGCTCTGTATGGAAAGCGATTTAGAACTCCAACCTGTTGGGATGAAGTAGGAGAAAGAAAGCTCTTTAGACCCGATCTTGTTCAAGAGATAACAAAGAAGGTTCAAGTCATCCAAAAATACATCAAAGCTGCTCTTAGTCAGGAAAAGAGCTATTCTGACAACCTTCGAAGAGACTTGGAGTTTGACATTGAAGATAAATTCTTTCATTGAATTTCTCCAGGGAAGAGAGTCATGCGATTCGGGATGAAAGGAAGCTAATCCCAAGGTATATTGGTCCCTTTCAAATCCTTGGCCGCATAGGAGTCGTGGCCTATTGTATTTTACTTACACTAAATATGGCTCAAGTTCATGATGTGTTTCATGTATCACTACAGAGGAAGTACATACTAGACCCCTCACATGTACTAAACTTAGAGGTGGTGCAGCTGGAAGATGATCTCTCCTATGAGGAGTAACCAGTAAAGATTATAGATCGGAGAGATAAGGTTCTATGCAACAAGACAAACCATCTTGTCAAAGTTTTGTGAATGAACCATAAGTTTGAGGAAGCAACTTGGGAACCAGAAGAGGCAGTGAAGGAGAAACACCCTCACCTGTTTGTGTCAAGTGAAATTTCGAGGGCGAAATTTCTTAAGGGGGGAAGAATGTAACGGCCCAATGTTTTTCAATGGAATTTACATTCTTATAATTATGTCATAAAATAACATGAATACACAACATAATGAACTACTAAGTGCTAAGTAACCTCTAAACACAATTTTGTCACTTATTTGTTTTGAATTTCAAAAATCCGACATACATGGTTGGGTTCAAGATGATTTTTGGATTCAAATAAAACAAAAATAGTATTTGTTGGATAGTAATGTACCCTTAGGAATAGTTACATACTCTTATAAATAGTAATATGACCCTTATGAATAGTAAATTTTCTAATGTAAGAGTAACATTACCTATGAATAATTAAATAAAATTTAGACATCTTAGAAAGTGACAATTTGACCTTAGTAAACATTTTGGTATTTTGTAAGTCATAAATAATTAATTATAATTAATTTAAAAGAATATTTATTTCCCTAAAATGTATTGAATCAATGTCTTATAGTTTTAGATAATTTTATAAGACCCAACGTAATTTTTGAAAGCACTATAAATCAGTTTTAATCATAAAAACTGTTTTTTAAGTAAATTATGATTTTAATTAAATATTAAATTAATAGTATTGAAAAATTAATTTTAAAAAATGGAATCCATTTTTGGATCCTACACGTCAATAAATGGTAGGGGTAAATTTTTGGGATTTTTCTAAGATACATGAATTTTTGATGAATAGTGAAATACCGTAATTTACAAAATAAGCTAAATAGGCTAATTATAGGGTCATGTGTGATGTTCTGCTGATGTAAGACCACTTGGTTCGGGATTACATTATTAAATTACTATTCTTGGTTTTTCAATACTCACTATTTTTTGTCTTAAATGAAATTAATAAACGAATGAGTTTTATATTAAGGAAACCCCTCTCCCCTCCACTATAAAAGCCACCCTTCACACCCTCATTTCCTCACACATCTCAAGATCAAAGCCTTCTCTAAAATCTGCCCAAAAAACTTCCCTAGCCCCTCCCCCATTTCCTAGTGCTTATGGTCTCATCAAAAGACCAAGCATAGGCCCTTAAGGACGTTCTCAAGAGAAGGATTCAAGAGGTAATTTTTCCCCTCTTCTCCTTTAATTTCCTTTCAAGTTCAAGTTCATTTCTTGATCTCTCCCCACCTATCTTCATCCAAATTGTATTGTAACTCCAATATTATACATATACTATAATATTTTGATTCTAATGTGATATTATATCATCCAAACCCCCTTCCCTCTTCCTTTTATTTTATTATAGAGAACGTTGTTCGTGAGGTGTTAATTTATCACCTTCAAGAAAGACATGCTTTCTTCTTCTATTTCTACCTTCAGATATGGTCATGAAACCTTTTTTATGGTTGAACCAGAATATTTTATATGTTTTATTTCGTATTTAAAGTTATGTGAATAACCTATGGCCATATTACTAAGTGATAAGTTAAAACAAGTTCGTTGTGATCCAAAAACCGCCCAAATTGACCCAAATAACCAACATTTAATTTTTATCTAATGATTCATCCACATGTATCTAATATAATTCATTATAATATCATTAAAACTCTTTTAATGTCATTAATGACCTCTAATATCATTTCTGTATGTTTACCCATGTTTAACCTGAACTTCAATTTATGAATACAAGTGAACAACCCAAGAAAAACAATAAAAACGAACATCCCCGAACAATGTTTTTAAACTCTATAAGTCATCCAAAAGAACATAAAATGACATAATTAAACCAGAATGAACCTTATTAATCTACACATGGTTCTGGGTTTATAATTAAGGAATATAATGTCATTATAATTTACATTAAAGAGAAGGAAGCATTCGGGTACAAGGTAAGGGGAAATTCCCGAACCCAACTTTCATCCTTCGGGTTCTACCTATTTCACTCCATTTTTCATATGGTCACTCCTAAAAGATCATTTGTTCATAATTTTCTTTACTTTTATAGGATATACATGGTATTTAATTAAGTTTATGTCAATCCAAATGTTTTCTGAAAGAACTCTTCTCTTAAGAACTCAACTTTTACCTCTCATTCAAGGTTGATGGTTCTTGTATCAAGTATGTTGTTCCCTCTTTCTTTTGGGAACACAAAGTTTATGAATGTATTCTTATGAGATGAAAACCCATTAATTTTCATGGGTTAGTTATGTTTATTTTTTTTATATGTTAATTGTGGCATTCATGATAAATGATAATGTTATGATGTGATGGGTGTGCCCAGAATTATATAGCGCAATATGAATGTTTAAATGTGACAGGTGCACCCGGAATTATATAGTGCTCCAATGCATTGGGTAACGTGATGAATATCATGAGTAAATGTGAAATTATGTGTGAACAATATTCTATCTTGGTTCACAAGTATGTGTGATATTTAACCACTAAGACATGATGTTTCATTTTTATGCTTTTCCACATTTCAAGTCTTTTGTTTATGCTCCTCTCATATTCATGATCTTTTGCCTAGGTTATGATTATGATCACCCCATGATATATTGTTATTATCTATCCTATTAATGGGCTTCTAGCTAACCCCTTTTGATTTATATCCTTAGATGGCTACATGTACTAAGGAGAGGACTAGTGCCAATATGAATCTAGAGAAGAATAAATTAAATAAATGTTTGTGCTAGATGTTGTATTTGTTATGTGTGGTGCTAGTTTTACCAAGAAACTAAGCCTTTTGATCCTCTTTGTGTAATACTACTATGATTTTTACCTTCGAAATGATGAAATAGTAATATAATAAAAGGTCGGGTCACTATACGGCCTTGTCGGACGCGACGGGTTACCGCCCGACCTTCAGGTTGTCCTTTTATAAAAATCCAAAAATAAGCATAACAATAGTATCCAATCTCAAACCTAATCCATTCCAACCTTTAGAATTATCCAAAATAATTATATCCAAACTCTCAGTTCAAAATTTATAAATAAGTTAAACACAATGAATATCCTTATTTCCAGATAATAACATGTGAACGCATTCATCATGTATTCTTTTAAAAAACAGCAACGTCCTGAATTACCATAAAACCCTATTGATTACATTCAAGATCCCTTATTCCTTATAGAATACTGGATATACTCCTTCTATCCAAAAATTTTGTCAACTCCCATAATGATGAATTATACAAATCATTAATTAGCTTCAAGGTAGTCAAGAATATCCAATATAATTTATCCAAATCAATCATCTATTATTCCAAAATCACTACATCATTATGAGGACCATATTAAGGATTACATTTCCTCCAACCATGTATTTTTCCAAAAAGTGTAGCTTACTATTAGGTCTCTTTTCTTAGAACCATATAATCTCAAATCCTCAATAAAATAGTACTATAGTACAATCCTTATTTATCTACATAATTCATATAACCAGTATACAGTAGATACAACACTCAAATGAAATAACTCTATAATAACAACATAAGAACAATAGTCATTCATCTTCATCAGAGGTAGTATCATAACATTATTATTATCCAATAACATCATTTGTGGTATAATCTTATGATAAGGACATTGATTCGTGTAGTGTCTCAACACCATGTAGATGGGGCAGTTTACATTTGAAAACTTTTTCTTACCCTTGCAATCACGTACTTGGTGTCCTTTTTCTCCACACTTATAACAAACACCCATTTCCATAAAGCATTTACCAAGGTGATTATTTACACATTTATCAGATATGGGAAAATCATTCTTTCCCCTATTCCCTTTATCTATCTTTCTCTCTACCATCCTTTTATTCTCTTACTTCCCTTCAAATCCATAGGACTTAGAGAATTCTTTACTTATCTTACTAACATATGATATTATTTCTTCATATGTTTAGAATACATGGGAGACTATTTACCATCTAAATTTAGTCTTAATACCATGAATGATATGACCCTTCATACTCTTTGGATCATACGTATTGCTGGAGTTCTCATTCCTTCTACTGGGAACCATTTCTAAATAATGGAATACACAAGGTCGGTTTATGAATCACAATTCATAATTCCAAACATGTAAAATACCTAACGTAAATTGAATAGTTTATGGATATAATCCATAATTACAAAAAGGTTTTATTAGAATATATTTATATGCATAAACCCTTAATAGTTGTTTGTAATGAAAATGAGAATTGTCCTAAGCATATCCCCCAAGAGTGTTGTAACCAAGAGTGCATCAAGTCTCGTTGTCATGCACCGGTTCTCGTTCGAGTCCAGCTCAAAGTGGTGTTTTCAGGTTTTACCCCTAGGTGCATCTGTTCCAGAGCATCCTCTACCTACTTGTATCCAGATAGGGATGTATTTCTTGGAAAACTCAGAAAATCACTATAGTACAAAAATTTTAGGATGTTGTTCTATAATAATCCTCAAAGTCTATCTTAGTGTAATGTCCTCTAATCAGAGTTTATATAAATATAGTTTCCAAGGTTATTGCTAAACTTCCTCTGATACCAACTGTAACACCCCGACCCCAGTTACCCAAAGCCGGTGCATTATTTTAATACATTGGCATGATTATAAGGAATCAAGTCCCGAAGGACCGATCCGTTTAGCAGTGTTGGAAAAATAGATTACATACATTAACTTTACATTACAATTTGAAGCATAAAAAATAGCATAGATAGTTCTTTGAGAATTCCATTTTTCCATTTAGATTAACCCTACATATCAATCACAATACACTTCATGGAATCCTAGGAAAATTAAACATAAGAAAGGGGTGAGCTCAGATGCTCAGTAAGGGCAAATAATTTAGCAAAAGCTATAAAATTTTAAGGCAAGATGTGTAATAAAAACAAGAGCCTTTTAAACATAAACTTGAACATAATATGGTAAATATAAATGAAACATTACAACACAAACATGCACATAGAAATTATACTAGTCTAATAATCACATGTAATAACTGATTTCACAATGTGGGAATACCTAATACCAGACATCATTACCACATAGTCAAGGCCTCGTGCCAAGAATACAAATAAATTTTTTGTCAAGGCCTTGTTCCAAGACACTAGTTTTTCTCATTAGACCTACCGATGCATCGAGAGCTATAGTGGGCTCCACTCATCACTTACTATGTCCACTGCATTCCTCATATGAAAAATTTGAAACATAACATAAACATTCATACTAAAACTAGCATATGAAATGTCATTATATTAACCATAAACCATGAATGGTATAAAAATAGAACATCCACAATCATACATATCATAACTCATTCAATACAACATGGAAGATTGTATTATAATAAATCAACCTATATCAAAAATAATATCCAGTAAAGGAAGCTGACATAGTTGAAAATGATGAGTAAAATTTTTTGAGTGAAATATCCTTTTTGTAAAATCATTTAAAAGTCACACATTTATAAAGAAATTAATTTTAAATATATTTTTGAATCAAAGTGTCCCATACCACATTGAAACTTTTGAAAAGAATTATCATTTCAAAACATTCATGTCCATATATATAAATCCTTAAAATCATTTTGAAAACATGGACATTAATTAAAAAGATTTAGAAAGATAAATCTTTAAAACATTTAAATTTATGATCTTGATAAAGAGTATCTTTCAAAAATCCTTAAAATATTTATTTTGAAATCATTTTTATGAAAAATGGACATTGGATGATAAAAATTCCCTAGTAAATACTTACATATAAACAATCTCGGATAATAATGAGATTGAGGAATTAACCCTTACCTTGAAATTTCCTTCAGTCGAGGGTACGTTTAACTTCCTGTATGAAGATAGTAGTATGTTATTAAATTATACCAGAACCATATTAATATTTATGATAAAATACATGATTTATTTTTGACTTTATACTACCCATTTAATAATAATTTCCATGTTAAATTAACATTTCGGGTAATAATCGCTTTCTTTATCGTACGTGTTTTAACTTGTTACTCTTGATTGTATCACTTGGAAAAAGATTTAAATACTTCCAGAATATAAAATATGATTTATATATATTATATATTTATAATACAAGTAAGTATAATAGATATATATATGAAATGAACAACACTGTTTATGGAGACAGTAGTCCGTACGTATGCATAAATAATGTTTCTGTTTTCATATCATGTGGAACAGAACTAAGTGAATAAGATATATGTAATTATATATATATATATCCAGTAGAATTATTAGGTCACATATTACATACTTATTAGTAATATAAATATTTTTATAATTGTCGATGAATGGTGGTCGTGGAAATAAATCTCATCGCGTCGTGGAGACGGTAATCCGTACGTACGCACGAGAGACAATATCATTTCTTTAAATGTGTGGAATTGGATGGTATATTAATTTTACAGAGACATAAACATGTTATTTTTATTATTTATATATATATTACTCATCATTATATCCATTCAAATAACATAGTGTTGAATAACAAATTACACCACAGCGTGGAGACGGTAAGCCGTACGAACGCACGCATGGAGACATTATCATTCATAAGATAGATAGAATAATGAATAAAGTTGTGCCATATTTTTAATAACATCACAGTATATAGAAGATAATGGAGTTATTATTTTATAATTGAAACAACATAGAAATAAGAAGTGGAAGAAGAAAAGAACTTGAAAGAGGGTGGTGAAATTATTCCCTCTTCTTCGGATTCTTCCATTTGATTTGATCAAAGGGGCTCCTTAAGATGGATTTATAACTAAAGAAGGGACTCTATAATGAATTGAGGATACTTTAGAGAGTATTTGGGTAGATTTTGGACGAGCCAAATCGCTTTGGAGGTTTGAATTTGAGTGAAGGGGAAGTTTCCTTTTATAAGATGGGTGAGGGACGCCTTAGAAAAACATAAAATATTATTTTATAATAAATTAATATTCGGTTTATAATGGCTTGAAATTGATTTATTTCGAGGATAAGGTGGGTATGGTTCTAAATACACTCAATTAATAGGTTTTAGATAGTTTTGGGTCACATTATTAACCATATCTTTTAGTTTTAACTCTTATTTAATTAGTTTTACATTTACCATGTCTCTTTGTATTTTTATATTATATGGTTAATAAACTTACTATAAACTTTCAATAGACCCAGAAGTGGTCCATTAATGATACAACTATAATGAAATAAGTCCTTTGGCCTAAACTAATATTTTTAGGAATAGAATATCAATTAATAATATAATATTTGTTTTAAAAACTCTTTTATGTCAGTTTTGACACTATTTGGTATTTTGTTTTTGATAAATTCATAAAAGCATTATTACTTAAAAAAAATTAATATAACCAATCATAATATGTCATATTAACCTAAAAAAGTATTTTAAGTCATAAAAAGTCTCAAATTACAATTATTTTGGTATTTATAATATCAATTATCTTAATATTTCATTAATACGGAAATTACTGCATCATCATTGTGTCATTAATTAATTTAATTATTTGATCTCTAAAAATTATAAATAAAATACCATTATTTAGGAGATATTTTTCATCTTTCTAATGAATATTTATAGTCGAATTTATCATATGTATAAACCTATATTAAAAATGGTTTAGTTATTAAACTTTCATTTTAACTCTTTTAGCTCTTCTTTAAATAAAATAGTAATAAATTTCTTAATCTAATCCAAGTGGACCTAAAGGGTCATATTTTATTTCTAAAGTTGTTTTTGGTCGAATTAAACTAATACAATAGAATTATTACATGTTTCAGGGTAATATTAATATCATTTTTACCCTTAATTACCCTATTTAATTTTAACCGTGGTAAATAAAAGTAAAAAGTTACTATTCACCAAAAATTATTTTTATCTTCTTGAGCCACATTTTACTAATTGATATTAACCATGTCTCTTGGATTTTAGAAATTACACTCACAGAAGTGGTAAAATTATATTTTATGTGAATTTGCAAATTCTCCTAGGAGATGGGTAAAAGACGGTGAAAAGTTAAATAAAATTTTTATATATCTAAAATTATTATTAACTGACTCAAATGAATTAAATTGAATTTATATAGGTATTATATATCGATTTTTTCCTAAAATAAATTTAAATAAAATAAATAATTATTTACATAAAAATCTGGTTTTAAACGATAACTCAGTGTTCTTTCACTATTCATTAAAAATTGAACGTTTGCAAGAAAATACCAAAAATTCACCCAAGGCTAATTTCGATATTCTGAATCCAAAAATTAATTCTATTTTACCAAATTAAAAACATATAAGTTGCATTTATTTATTTAAAATTAATTCTCGTTGTCAAAAAAAATAGCGTGTTTTTATGAAACAATAACTATCAGAAGATTGACACTTGTTTATGTATAATTTCAATGTGAAATTAATTCCAATGACCAAAATTGGATAAAAGGGTAAAAATATAATCTAATTATACTTCAAAAACATTAAAACTTATAATTAAACACTATAAAATATTTTGATTAAAGAAGATGTTTTCAGTTAAAATACAGTATTTTTCACTATTCTCCCAAATATGAAAGTTATCAGAAAAACACCAAAAATTTATTGAAACAAAATTATTATGTCTTGATTCTAGAAAAGAAGTTTATTTTGTAAAATTGAATATATAAAAGTTTCAAATATTGGATTTAAATAGGATTCTCCATTAAAAGGTGGTAAAATTGCATTTTTTTTAAAAATAATTCTTTTTTCTGAAAAAAATGTATTTTTTCTTACATTATGTATAAGAAACTCATAATATGGATTATAAAATTATAAGGACTATATAAAGTGAAAAATTCAGTTAATACTATTCATAACTGCTTTTGAACGGCTAGTTTGGTGAGTCGTGGTGCTCTTGAACTCAGTGTTGCCTGTAGTGAAAGATATTGAATGACTTTGAATGAAATAATGTACTATGAAATCTTGGGGTGTTACATTTATATTTTATCTCAATTTTTTAAAATAATTATAAATGGTGGGGATATTAATGTTAGGTCTTCTATTTCTTGGAAATTCTAATTTAATGTTCATGAATCAAGTTTTGTTTAATTTTATTTAATGATTTTTTGACAATTTTTTCTATTTACTTTGAGAAATTGTATTGTGGGTAGTGTTCTACTTTGAAATAAGTGTTCTGTTGATTTTCTCATACCTATAACAACTTAATTATATGTTTTTAGATTTTTATTATTTTCATTTCTTTTAATTTTTTCTATGACTTTTTAGGGAAAAAATTTGAGTGGTTGGAAGAATTATAACACTGACTATACCATTTTTAGGTGAATAATTTTTTTTATTAATTTTAATTTTAAATATTTTACCCAATTATGTTTTTGGTGTCTGATAAGTCTTGGGGAGATGTAGTCTTGGACTGGATTAGGTTACACCATGACCAAGGGAGGCCATGTTTTGAATAGTATTTTTTTCCTTGATGAATTTAATAGTGATTATAGATTGGGTTGTTACTATTGGAGTTACATAGTGCTATAAAAAAGGAAATTGAGTTACAATTTAGTGTATGTTTGTTGTGTCATGAAGGGGAAATGTCATGTTCTGACATAACCTTGGATGATGTTCTATTTTTTGAGTGGTGAATCATACCACGTGAGGGAAGGGTTATTTTGTGACCCGACCTAGGAAGGGAGATAGTGATTGAGGGGGTTTTGTTTTTTATTATGATAAGGGAGTTCACATTTCAATATAGTATATCCAATTTATTGTTTTTGGAATTTATCCTTTAATACCTAATGACATTAATTATTTTTACACTCCATTTTATTTTAAATCATGTTGGTCTTTCATGATAAATGTCAAGGTAAATTTACTAATTCTTTCTAAGAATCCAATATTTATTTTTCATCAATTCCAAAATTATTTTGAAGATAAATCCCTCTTTCAACCATTTTTCATCACCTTATTCAAATTACCTTGACTATTTTTTCATTCAAGAAACCTAACAGTCATATTGAACTAATTTATGTTTTTTTGGGAATAATATAGGGATCGATATTATTAGGACTCATAGGGTTCACCTTAAGCATTGGTAGGGATTCTTATATAGAATTCAATTACTTTCTGTTTTGTTTTATGTATGTGGTTAGGTGTATTTATTTTGTCCCACATATCATAAAATTATTTAATGGTTTTTAATCTATTTCCCATAACATATTACTATATATAATACTAAAACCCCAATAGTAGAAATTGAGATCTGGTGGTTATATTATTACAATATCATAAGATATGGCATATTTAATTCTAAAATATCCAATAGTTTAATAGTATTGGTAGACTAGATGCATACATCATTCTCAAATTACATTTGGAAACATCGAATAAAAAAATATTATAGTGATGAATTAATCATTTCTTCTATTATATCCCTAAAATTATTCATAATTTATTTTTTGTTCTCTTGTGGAAAGGAAAACATAAAAAAAGTGCTAGCTCAGAAGCTCAACATGTAAAAGAATACAACATACATTATTATAGGATAAATAAACCAGGAATAATATGTAAGAGATAAAAAATAATCAAATATGACATATTTTTAATATCCTAAAAATAAAATATCTCCATGGATAACATAAAAACATAACTAATCACATGGATAATAAAAAATAATTATTTAATTATCTAATGCATGATCTCTGACATCATAATAATAAAATCAAGGTTATGTTCAAAGATATCATAAATATACTATCAAGTCCTTGAGCAAGAAATCATATATAATTATGTAGGAAAACACTAAATATGTAGGAAATTTTTTTTCCTGAGGCCTTCAAATTCATCGATGGGCTATAATAGGCCCCTCTTATTACACACTGTATCCAATTCATTCATCATATTAATAAAATGAAGAAAAATTAAATACATAACGCACATAAAAAATCATATTGAAAAATAATCGCATGAAATATTATTATGTTACTTAGTCAATAAATATAATATCATGATCATAATCCATCCAGGTTAATATAGTGTGTGGGATCATTGTATTATATTCCCTTTGAATAATAAGATCCATCAAATGATTTTTACATAGATGAAAGTAATTCTAAAAGATCAAATTATCATTTCATAAGAAAAATAAACTTTTAATTTTGAAATTGCTTAATTAAAATATAAATATTTCCCAATTATTTGTAAAAAAATATTTAAAAATAATATTAGAAACTCTTAGTGTAATATTCAAAAAAAATAATAGTTTATAGGATGATAAAAGTCATTCGTTCGTAAATGTTAAAATAAATACTTGATTTACACCTTTGGTAAAACTACCTCATTTGGGAAATGAAAATAATAATACTTGTAAAAAAATAAGAAATCATAAAAGGTAAAAATTAAATAAATTAGTCATTCTAAAATAGTAAAAACATTCTTTAAAACGTTTTAATGAAAATATAAACATAAAATAAAAGTTTTCCATAATTAATTGAAAAAAGTATTTTTTCCATAAAAATAATATTTTAGACATTTGAGTACTTAGAGAGAGTAAAATGAAAGGGAAAATTTTAATTTCTAGAAATTTCCATAGGATAAGAAAATATATATAGATTGAGATAAAATATTATATAATTTCTATAATATAAACTTAAACCTAAAAAGTACTAAATAAACATGAGATTGTGAAATAAAAACTAACTACACTGGTAACTTTGTCATCGTAAACATCATGAAATAAATAAATTAAAATGAATAAATAAATATTTTTAGTATAAATATATTCTTGATATAACATATAAAATGAGGGAGTATATACACCACATGAAATAAACAAGAGGTAAATATCGAATATGTCTCATAAAAACAAAAGTGAGATGAGTAACCCTTAAAAAGATCATAACATTGATTTAAAAATTAATCAATGAAGAGATTGTGTGGAGGAATTATATATCCATGAAAAAATAAGAAATATAATATAAAATAATCATATTTTACTACACACATAATCTTGAAATAATATAATTAATAAAGAAGTAATATAATCTTGTGAAAATTAATTGAGTTAAGAAACCCCATGTAGAGATCATAACATTTAAGTGATTATGTGTAACAAATGTAAATCCATATAAAACATGTTAATATATAACATGTAATTATAATAGTTCTTTACACACAAAATCATTCCATAACATAGACAATAGATAAGTTATATAACATAATAAAAATAAATTTAGTTAAGAAACCCCTTACCTCAAGTTCATTTCACCATGTAATTACGTTATCTCTTATATAATAAACATATATTAATTTTATATTTTATTAAGGGAATATTTAATGTATAATTCATTATTATTAGTTTTATTTAATTTATTACCTTTCCTTTTATATTTATTAAATCAATTAATCTCATGACAGATGTTTTGAGAACGTTCAGTTCATAAGAAAAAAACAAATTGGTTGGTTGACCATGGTAAAAGGAGTCATGTATCCGTAAACTACATAATATTAATCAAAAAATATTTATCATCATTATAGATAAAATATAATTTTATAATAATCCATGAAATTAAAACATGAAAAATGAATCGTATCGCTTCGTGATGGTTCTAGTCAACACGTATGCACGAGTGCTGTGGTAATATCTTAATATGTTAAATGGTAAGAGGGTAAGTAATAATTTATTTTATAAAATCTATATAATTTCATGAATATCATATATACTTATTTAATCAATCAAAATAACCAGTCATTTTAGATGGTGATGAAAAATTTAGCACATTTCTTCATAGAGGTCGTAGGTCAAACATACACACGAGCGATGTTTTCATTTCCCAAAAGATAGATATGGATATATTTAATGTTTATTCTATATACATAATAAAATTTCAATATAATTTATATATTAATGTTATTTTTTAAAAAAAATTATTATTTAATTTAAGGATGTATATAATGAAATAAAATTATAGAACTCAGTAAATAGTTATACCTCTTCTTTGGGAAAGCCATTCTAGAAAACACATTAAGAATTTTAGAATGGTGTTTTGGAATTACCAAAGCCACTAGGTTATGGGGAGTGTAGTTTAAAATGGATTTGGTAGGATATTTTTCCAGATAAATGGATAATATTTTTTATTGAGAGATGATAACAAATACCCATTTTTATGTGATGGGAGTGGAGCATTTTTAAATATTAAGAACTCTACAATATAATAAATATAATTATAATTTAAAGTTGAACCAAATGGATAAAATTTAACAGATATGATATGATATGGTCAATATTACATCAACCAATAAAATTTATACATTTTTAGGTATCATTTTAGACCTTATCTTTTTCTTTAACCCCCTCGTTATCCATTTTTAATCTTAACACCAGTGACACATTTTTTACTGTTCTTGGGTTATAAATATACATTGAATTTTGAAATTGGCTCAAAATTTATACATGGATAATATTTTAGACTATTTACCATACCGATTTTCATCTCTAATTGTTTCTTTATTTTTATATATTTTCTTAAAAACATTTATCCAAAATTATCATTAAATTTGTTTTCAAGATTGTTCAAAAAATTGGAATTCAATGAAATCATGATAGAAATAGACTTATAACATAAAAAAATTTAACATTAATTATACTTTCCATTTACCTATAAATTTTATGTAGTGCTATAACTCTTACAAAATATATTAATTATTCTATTTATAAAATCATTAACTGTGAAATTTTTACTGTTTTCACAATAACTATAAGTGTTCTGTAAGTATTTGTTATAATTATATCATCACTAAAAATTAAAATAATATTTAAATAATAAAATTAATTTATTTTTGTTCGAAATAAAATTTATATTAATTAATAATATCTCTTTAACCAAATGTAAACATAAAAGAGACATCAAAATCAAGAGAGTGATATTTTTGAAATTATCCTTTACTTAAAATAATATAAAGAAAATAATTAATTGCATGTGGACATAGATTGCCACATTTTTTAATAATATATGGTAATGGCTGAAATAAATCTTATAAAATAAATGTAATATAAGTATTATGTAGATTTTCAGTTCTTATCTCTTAGTTTTCACCGTGTTTTACCCATTTTACCAATTTCAAGGGAAATAATATTTACCATGATTTCAATTCATAACGACCAAAAAAGTAAATGTTCATAAAATACACAAATAATTAAAAATATAGAATCCATATTTCAATATTAAATTTATATAATTTTCATAAATTAGGTTATAAATAAATTTATAAAATAAAATAATTTTTTTAGAAAAATATCTTTCGAAGCCTAGAAATGAGATTATACACAAAATAAATATAATGATAATTATTTTTTAATTTATTAAATTTTTTAAAACTAAAGGATACTTCTGTTACATTAATACAAAATCCAAAAAATAATGTTACTTCAATATTACATAATTTTAGGACAAAAATTAATGATTTTTAAAAATTGGCATTTTTCACTTTTCAATGAAAAGTCAACCATTTCAAACAAACCACAAAACTATATTAACCATATTATGACAATATAATTTCAGTAATGATATCATCATTTTTAAATATAGTTTATATATTTTTTTATTATAATTATAAAATATGTTCACAATATGCAATAAAATCTTTGTTGAAAAAAAGTATATTTGAAGCCTAAAGTTACTTTATTCTCAATAATTTTCTAAAAAACATAATAAAAATAATTTTAAATCATTAATTTGGATATATAATCTACATATTTAATTATAATCATATATCAATAGTGATTAATTTAATATATTAAGATAAAAATATATTACACACATAGAAATAGTTTTAAGAAAAAATATCTTTGTCCTTAAAAAGATATTATCATCATTTATAACCAATTGATAATCAATGTATGATTGATTATTCATTTAATGATAGAGAAAAATTAAAAATATATTTTATAATATGTTTATTCCTATTCATACTCTCCCTATTAATGACTATTTCATAATAGTCATATTTAAATAATAATATCTCTATAGTATATCATGATTCATTTATGCTCAGTTTTTCATATAAAACATGTTATTTGATAGATTAGTTAAGAAAAATAAATTCAAAAATATTGTTCTATTACACTCTACCCCAATTATATAAATTGAATCCTCTCAGTTTTCTCTTTTGTGTGATAAATCAAGGTTTAAGAAATTAAAAATTAATTCCAGGGACTAGAAGATGAAACATAAAATCATGATTTAAAAAAATTAAATATTTTAAAATATCATTGATGAAATCCAAAAACATAAAAAAGGATAATAAATATTCCTTTTGAAAAGAGAAAATTGTAAATATAAATTTTCTTGTGATAACATATAATTGGGTTTCTAAATAAGGATAAAATTGGCTGGTTGTTTAAATATGGACATGATGGAGAAAAATAATGTTCATGTAATAATACAGAGTGACAGAGAACATGATCGTGAGAAAGTAAATTACTAAAAAATGTTAAATAATTAAGGGATAAATAAAACCATTTATTTATTATAAATTATATTAAATGGATTACATTGTTAATTCAATATCAGTTTATTATATTACAGGTATTATTTTACCATTAAAATAAAGAATAAGATAAAATATACTTATTTGATTTATTTCTATTCTATAAGAAAAATTTCAATCTTTTTCAATACATCAAAAAGTTTTTTTAACTTTTTATTAATACCATATTAAGATAAAATATAATATTATAAATCCTTTATATGAATAAATAATAAATTAATCTTCAAAGAATCACTAAAAACACCCAAAGGTCAACTTAAATGACACAATAATTAACTAACCTTAAAAATCATTAAAATATTACTCACGAAGTTAAAAATCCAAATAATAGAAATATTTCTTCTAATAATATTATAGGATCAATTTAAAATTAATATCTGAAAAACATTAATTAATTAAAAATTCAAATATAAATAATTCAAGATCCTTGTCATATAATCTTGAAAATTTGTTAATGCTTCTCATAAATATCCTAAATCAACCTAAAGACACAATCAAAACATATATTCTTCCAAAAGATAACTAGACCATGATTCTTGAAATAAAATTCCAACACATACAAGAATATTTTCATATATGTAAATCATATCAGGTTCCCAATATAGTGAAATTATTTAAATAAAACATTAATCACTTAATTAAAAAATAAAATTTTAACCACATGGTTGTATATATGATAAAACATATGTTACCAAAATTTATATATCCTTTTTTCCAATTAACCATAATTAATTTAATATCAAAAGTAATATTAACCCAAAAGATTACAAATACCTTTAAACTTATGTCCATAATATAATATCAGTCTTCCTAATATAATCTTATCACTACAACAGTTGTTAAACTTAAGGATTACATATACCTCAAACTTCTACTAAAATCACATAAATATATTTCAGGTAGTCACGTCTATAGCATCCCTGCCTTTTCCTAAATTACTATTACATAATTTTAAAGATAAAAAACATAATAGTATTACACATAAAGGATCCAAATGTTTAGTGTCTTGGGAAAACTAGGACCATTCATAACTTTTACAACATCAAGCTTAAACATTTATTTAATTTCTTCTTCTGCAGCTTCTTATTGGCACATGTCTTCTCCTTAGTACATGTAGCCACCTGAGGATATTCATCAAAAGGGTGATCTAAAATCCCAGTAAGAGGATAGTTAATAACAATATATCATGGGGTGAGCATAATCATAACATGGAAAAAATATCATGAACATGAGAGGAAGCATAAATAAAATACTTGAAATGTGGAAATGCATAGAAATGAAACATCATGTCTTAGTGGTTAACTACCACACATACTTGTGAACCAAGCTATCATCTTATTAACACATAATTTAACATTTACTCATGAGATTCGTCACTTTACCCAATGCATTGGAGCGCTGTATAATTCCGGGCACACCTGTCACATTCAAAGATTCATATTGCGCTATATAATTCTGGGCACACCCGTCACCTCATAATATTGTCATTATCATTCATGAAACATAGAACATATATCAATAATGAACATAACTAACCCATGGTAAGGAATGTTTTTCATCTCATTAGAATACATTCATAAGCCTTGGGTTCCCAAAAGAAAGAGGGAACACCATACTTGATACAAGATCCATCAACCATGAATGATAGGTAAACGTTGAGTTCTTAAAAGAAGGGTTCTTTTGGAAAACATTTGGATTGACATAAACTTCATTATAAAACATTTATATCCTAGAAAAGGTAATTTAATGATGAAAAAATGATTTTTAAGAAGTGACTAAACCAAATTGGAGTGAAAGAGGGAGAACCCGAAGAAAGAAAATTGGGTTCAAGATTTTCCCCTTACCTTGTATCTGAATGCTTACTTATCTTTAATGTCCTTTATAATGACAGTATATTTATTAATTAAAAATAAAGAACCTCTTGGACATTAATATGATTCATTATGGTTTCATTAAGTGATTTTATGTGCCTTTTTATGAGTTATAGAGTTTAAAAACATTATTCGAGAATGTTGTTTTTATAGTTTTCTTGAGTGGTTCACTTATATTCTTAAATTGAAGTTTGGGTAGAACATCGGTAAAAATATAGAACTGATATTACATGTTATTAATGATATTAAAGGATATTGAATGATCTTATAATGAATCATATTATATCCATGTGGATGAATCATTAGATAAGAATTAAATGATAATTATTTGGGTTAATTTGGGCGGTTTTTCGATCACAAGGAACTTGTTTTAACTTATCACATAGTAATATGAAAATGGGTTATTTCCATAACATTAATTAGGAATTAATACATATATAAAATTATGGTTTATCCATAAAAATGGTTTCATGACCAGATATAAAGGTATAAATTGAATAAGAAAGCATGTCGTTCTTGAAGGTGATAAATTAACACCTCACGAACAACGTTTTCTTTAATAAAATGAAAGGAAGAGGGAAAGGGTTTTGGATGATATAATAACCCATTATCATCATAAAATTATAGTATATGTATAATACTAGAGTTTCAGTACCATTTAGATGAAGATGGGTGGGGATATATCAAGAATGAACTTGAACTTGAAAGGAAATTAAAGGAGAAGATGGAGAGAAATTACCTCTTAAATCCTCCTCTTGAGATTCACCTTAAGGAAGCCAGGATTTGTTTTTTATGAGACCTTAAGCTCTTGAACTTGGCAGAGAGGATAGGGAGGATGTTTGGGCAGAGTTTATAGAACTCTTCGAGCTTGAGAGGTGTGAGGAAATAAGGGTGTGAAGGGTGGTTTTTATAGTGGAGGGGAGAGTGGTTTCCTTAAAATAAAATTCATTAGTTTATTAATTTCCCCTAAGACAAGGAATAGAGAGTCTTGAATGACCAATAATAGTAATTTTATAATGTGTTCCAGAACCAAGTGTGCTTACATTAGAAAAACATCACACATGACTCTATAATTAGCTTATTTAGCTTATTTTGTAAATTGTGGTATTTCACTATTCATCAAAAATTCAAGTATCTTAGAAAAATCCCAAATATTTACCCCAACCATTTTTTGACATTTAGAATCCAAAAAATGAAGTCCATTTTTATAAATAATTTTCTAAATAGTATTATTTTAATATTTAATTAAAATCATAATTTTACTTAAAAAACAGTTTTTAAAATTAAAACTGATTTTATAGTGCTTCCAAAAATTATGTAGGGTCTTATAAAATAATCAAAAAACTACAAGATATTGATTTTATAATTAATGAACACATTTTAAGAAAATAAATTTTTCTTTTAAATTAATTAACTAATTATAATTAATTATTTATGACTTCCAAAATACCAAAACGTTTACTAAGGTCAAATTATTACTTTCTATGATGTCTAAATTTTATTTAATTATTCATGGGTAAGGTTAATCTTATGTTGGATGATTTAATATTCTTAAGGGTCATATTACTATTCGTAAGGGTAGGTTACTATTCACCAAAAAATATTTTTCTATTATTAGACTCTAAAAATCATCTTGAACAGAACCGTGTATGGTAGATTCTCAAAATTCCCAATACAAAAGTGAAAAACTTATGTTTATAGAGGTCACTTACCACTTAGTAGTTCATTATGTTGTGTTTTCATGTGATTTTATGACATAATTATAAGAAAGTAATTTCCATTGAAAAACTTTGGGTCGTTACATTCTTCCCCCCTTAAGAAATTTTGCCCCCGAAATTTCACTTTACACAAACAGGTGAGGGTGTTTCTCCTTCATTTCCTCTTCTGGTTCCCATGTTGCTTCCTAAAACTTATGGTTCCTCTACAAAACTTTGACAGGATGGGTTGTCTTTTGGCGTTGAACCTTATTTCTTGGATCTATAATATTTACTGGATATTCCTCGTAGGAGAGATCATCTTACAGCTGCACCACCATTGAGTTTAGTACATGTAAGGGGTCTAGTATGTACTTCCTCAGTAGTGATACATGAAACACATCATGAACTTGATCCATATTCATTGGAAGTGCAAGGTGATTGTCCACGGCTCATATGCGGTAAAGGATCTCAAAGGGGCAAATATACCTTGGTCTTAGCTTCCCTTTCTTCCCGAATCTCATGACTCTTTTCTACGGAGATATTTGAAGGAAGAATTTATCTCCAATGTTGAACACCAAGTCCCATCGACGGTTGTCATCATAGCTGCTTTTCCGACCTTGAGCAGCTTTCATGTGTTTCAGGATGAATTGAACCTTCTCTGTCATCTCTTGAACAAGATTAGGTAAAATTAGATTTTTTCTCCTAGTTAATCCCAACAGGTTGGAGTTCTACATCGCTTTCCATACAGAACTTCATATGGAGCCATCTGAATACTTGAGTGGAAGCTATTGTTGTATGGGAACTCAACCAATATAAGATTATGATCCCATCCACCTTTGAATTATATAGAGAAGTATCTTAGTATATCTTCAAGCATCTGAATAGTTCTTTCAGACTGGCTATCAGTTTGGGGGTGATAGGCCATGCTGAAATTTAATTTAGTACACAAAGCGTGTTGAAGGCTCCTCCAGAATTTAGATGTGAACCTTGGATAATGGTTAGAGATAATTGAGAGTGGAACATCGTGCAGTCTCACCACTTCCTTCACATATATATTTGCAAGTTGATCAAGCGATAGATCTTCTCGAATAGTGATAAAATCGGAAGTCTTGCTGAGTTAGTAAAGCACAAACCATATCGCATTATTTTCCATCGACGTCTTCGGGAGACCAGTGACAAAGTCCATAGTAACATTTTCCCATTTTCACATGGGTATAGGAAATGGCTACATCATACCTTTGGACTTTTTTCGCTCAACTTTAACATGATGACATACCATTCACCTTGATATATATTCTGCAATCTTCTTCTTCATGTAATCCCACCAGAAGTGTTCTCAGAGATCACGATACATTTTGGTACACCCAGGATGGATAGAGAATATTGAGCAATGTGCATTATCCAATGGATCCTTCTTTATCCTAGCTGATGAAGGAACACAAATCCGTGTTCCAAACCGAATCACACCATCATCGTCGATATGAAATTCATGTAGCGTCCCTTCGTTTACTACATTCTACCTCTTTTGTATCTCCACATCATTCATTTGTGCTTCCTTAATATTCTATTAGATGGATGGTTGTGTAATCATTTGGGAAAGGTAGGATTTATCCCATGCCTGTATTATTTTCAAATCCATTATTTGCATATCCAAGAAGATAGGGTCTTTCTCAATCCGCAACATAGATAGAGTAGCAGGTTCTTTTCTACATAGTGCATCAGCTACCTTGTTAGCCTTTCCAGGATGATAGTGAATAGAGAAATCATAATCCATGATTAGCTCTAACCATCTCCTTTGACGCATGTTGTTCTCCTTTTGTGTGAATATATAGTTTAGGCTCTTGTGGTTGGTGTATATGTTACACTTCTCACCATAAAGGTAGTGCCGCCAGATTTTCAATGAAAAAATCACGGCAGCCAGATCTAGATCATGCGTTGGGTAGTTCTGCTCTTGGATATTCAACTTTTGTGAGGAATAGGCTATCACATTATCATTTTCCATGAGTACACAACCCAATAATTTCTTTGAATCATTGCTGTATATCACAAAACTTTCTCCACTTTTTGGTAGTGTGAGTACAGGTGAAGTGATCATCCTTCTCTTTAGCTCTTTGAAGCTTCCCTCACATTCTTCCATCTAGATATAATTTACCCCTTTCCTTGTTAACTTAGTTAGCGGGCTTGAAAATCATGAGAAATATCTCACAAAACGTCGGTAGTACCCAGCAAATCCAAGAAAACTACAAATTTCTGTGACACTAGAGAGCCTGGGCCATTCCTCAATCACCTTTTTTAAGGATCCACAGAAATTCCTTCACTTGTGATCACATATCCCAATAATGTGACTTGCTTTATCCAAAAGTCACACTTTATGAACTTGGCGTACAACTTCTCTTTTCATAATATTGCCAACACAAGTCTTAGTTGTTCTTCATGTTTCTCATTGATCTTGGAGTAGATGAGAATATCATCAATAAACACTACCAAAAATTTTTCTAGGTAATGTCTAAAGACTCTATTCATCAAATCCATGATGATTTCAGGGGAATTATTAAGTTTTAAGGGCATCACTAGAAACTTATAGTGCCCATACCTTGTACGGATGGCAGTCTTCTGAATATCTTCCTTCTTCACCTTTACTTGATGATTTCTTGAACAAAGATCCACCTTTGAGAAGTATTGAGCTCCTCTTAAGTGGTCGAACAAGTCATCAATCCTTGGGAGAGGATACTTGTTCTTTGTGATGATCTTGTTGAGTTCCCGATAATTGATACACAACCACATTGTTCCATCCTTCTTCTTCACAAAGAGCACTGGCGCACCCCAATGTGATGCACTAGGGCGTACGAACTATTTGTCCAGATGCTCTTTCAGATGCTTCTTTAACTCCTACAGTTCGATAGGATCCATCATATAGGGACACTTTGAGATAGGAGTAGCTCCGGGTATGAGTTCAATTGAGAACTCTACCTCACGATCCGGGGGAATTCTGGGTAACTCTTTGGGAAATACATCATTGTATTCCATCATGATGGTAATTTCCTCAAGGTTGGAACTTTCCTTTAACTCACACATTCGGGCGAGGTGTGATTCTTCATAGGGAATCAACACCCACACCATTGAAGGATTTTTAAA
This sequence comes from Viscum album, assembly GCA_963277665.1. Classification (NCBI taxonomy): domain Eukaryota; kingdom Viridiplantae; phylum Streptophyta; class Magnoliopsida; order Santalales; family Viscaceae; genus Viscum; species Viscum album. The sequence goes on along the minus strand of OY728156.1, from coordinate 794,170,863 downwards.
AGGAGATTCATGATCTTCCTTGCAATTTTAGAGGATAATGGGATGGTTTGGAATATGAAAAGATATTTCCTTTTCCCGACAGTTGATATATACTCTATATAACGAGAGCCAATCCATTATCATTATAGCGTCAAATTACACCAAATGAAATATTACAAGATTTGATGGAAGAATCATCCCACATACGCCAACAAGAGAGGAGTCAAACACTTGGGTCACAATGATTTCACCACTTGTTGTTTTTACAGATATCTCTACTTCAAGGTTTTGGGTATTCGATTCTATAGTTCTAGTAAACATTCAGGATATAAAGGAATGCGTAGAACTAGAATCAAATAAGACTCTTTCCATTCTTGAGTTAATAGGAAATGTACATTTAATGACTTCATTATCTTTCTCCACCTCTACAGTAGCGATGGCATAAGCCTTCCCTTGTTCCTTTGGATTTGGTGGCGGCTGACACTGATTACCCTTGATAACTTTTGGTTTAGTGCACTGGTTTGCATAATGACCTAGCTCCCTACAGTTGTATCATTGAGACATGAGTGGTTCTCTCCTTTCATCGGATACATTCTCCTTCCTTTTCATGTCTTTTTTACACTCTTGAGCATTGTTTCCTTCTTTCCCACACTTGAAGAATTTCCCCATCCATTTAAGGCAGTTCTGATGGTGCAACTTCCCACATTTTTGGCATGTGGGTCATTGAGTTTTTTTCCCACTTTTGTCATTAGATCCACCAGCTTGAAACTCAATCTTTTATTTCTTATCCACATAGCCATGGGACCATTCTATAAAATCCATCTCCACTTTGAGATCACACAAAATAGCTTCTCCATAACTCCCAAAGTCTCGAATTTCAAGTGCCTTTCAAAGGTGTGGTTTTAATCCACTAAAGAATGTATCGATTTTTCTATCATTGTTGATAAAAAACCCGAAGTGTACCTTGAAAGCCTTGTGAAATTTTATTCATAGGTTGTGAAAGGTTCTCTTTCTTTTTGATTGAGTTATATGAATTCTCTCCCCATCTTTGTGTGATGAGTTCTTGGGAAATACTTGTAAAGAAACATTATCTTAAATTATTCCCACTCGATCTCTTCAATTTCCTCCCTTGGCTTGGTGTTCTTAATCAAAGCCCACTATTGATTGGCTTCTCCATCTAGACGATAAATGGCTAGGGTCACCTTCTCCGTCTCAGAATAGTGAAGCACAGAAAAGATCTTCTCCATGGAGTTGACCCACTTTCCAAAACTAGTGGAACGGAGGATCCACTAAACGTCGGTGGTCATTTCTGCATTAAAAATTTGATAGCCAGTTGCTTCCTCTTTGTTGAAGGAGTATGTTCCCCATTATTATGGTTATTGTTCATAACCTGAGATATTTGGGTAAGCATCGCGATGATGTTTTGAACTCCACCTCTCAAATCATTGGGGATGTCAATCAGGAAATCATTGCATTGGCCCTTTCATGAGTTATTGGCCTGATTTCTCTTGGTTCCCACCATTTTCTAAAATAAAAAAGGTTAGAAAAAAACATAACTAAAAAAGTCATGAATACATAACTTATTCATTTAAACAATTTATACTAAAAGAATAACATATGGTATCCCTATCTACATTTTCCTGTGTGCATATTTGTACTTAGTCTCACACTATAATTTTTCTCTAGGGTTCACTAATCCTAATTCCCAAATTAACTAAACCTTGCGTCTGATACTAACTATAGAGTCCCTGCCTTTTCCTACATTACTATTACATCATTTTAAAGATAAAAAACATAATAGTATTACACATAGAGGATCCAAAGGTTTAGTGTCTAGGGAAAACTAAGACCATTCATAACTTTTACAACATCAATATTAAACATTTATTTAATTCCATATTCTCTAGCTTCTTATTGACACTTGTCCTCTCCTTAGTACATGTAGCCACCTGAGGATATACATCAAAAGGGGTGAGCTAAAAGCCCCATAAGAGGATAGATAAGAACAATATAGAATGGGGTGAGCATAATCATAACATGGAAAAAATATCATGAACATGAGAGGAAGCATAAATAAAAGACTTGAAATGTGGCAATGTATAAAAATGAAACATCATATCTTAGTGGTTAACTACCAAGCATACTTGTGAACAAAGATAGAATCTTGTTCACACATCATTTCAAATTTACTCATGAGATTAATCACTTTACCCAATTCATTGGATCACTGTATAATTCCAGGAGCACCCGTCACATTAAAACATTCATATTGCACTAAATAATTCTGGGCACACCCCTCACCTTATAATATTGTCATTATCATGCATGCGACATAGAACATATATGTATAATGAACATAAATAACCCATGTTAAGTAATTTGTTTCATCTCATAAGAATAAATTCATAATCTTTGGGTTCCCAAAATAAAGAGGGAACAACATACTTGATACAAGAACCATCAACCATGAATGAGAGGTAAAAGATGAGTTCTTAAAAGAAGAGTTATTTTGGAAAACATTTGGATTGACATAAAATTCATTAGAAAAAATTTATATCCCATAAAAGGTAAGATAATGATGAATAAATTATTTTTAAAAAGAGACCAAAACAAATTGGAGTGAAAGGGGGAGAACCCGAAGAAAGAAAATTGGGTTTGAGATTTTCCCCTTACATTGTATCCAAATGATTCCTTCTATTTAATGTCTTGTATAATGAAATTATATTCATTAATTAGAAATACAGAAACTTGTGTACATTAATATGATTCATTATGGTTTCATTAAGTGATTTTTTGTGCCTTTGGATGAGTTATAGAGTTTAAAAACCTTATTTGGGAATGTTGTTTTTATGGTTTTCTTGAGTGGTTCACTTATATTCTTAAATTGAAGTTTGGGTAGAACATGGGTAATCATACAGAACTAATATTACATGATATTAATGATATTACAGGAGATTTAATGATAATATAATGAATCATATTATATCCATGTGGATGAATCATTATATAATAATTAAATGATGATTATTTGGGTTAATTTGGGCGGTTTTTCGATCACAATGAAGTTGTTTTAACTTTTAACTTAGTAATATGGCCATAGGTTATTTATAGAACATTAAATAAGAAGTAATACATATAAAAAATTCTGTTCCAACCATAAAAATAATTTCATGACCACATCTGAAGGTATAAATTGAAGAAGAAATCATGTCATTCTGGAAGGTGATAAATTAACACCTCATGAACATCGTTCTCTTTAATAAAATAAAAAAAAGAGGGAAAGGGGGTTGGATGATATAATAACTCATTAGCATCATAACATTCCAGTATATGTATAATACTGGAGTTTAAATACCATTTAGATTAAGGTAGGTGGGGAGAGATCAATAAATGAACTTGAACTTGAAAGAAAATTAAAGGAGAAGAGGGAGAGAAATTACCTCTTAAATCCTCCTCCTGAGATTCTCCTTCAAGAAGCTAGGCTTGGGGTTTTGATGAGACCAGAAGCTCTTAAACGTGGAGGAGGGGATAAAGAGGATGTTTGGTCCGAGTTTAGAGAAGGATTGGAGCTTGATAGGTGTGAGGAAATGAGGGTGTGAAGGGTGGTTTCTATAGTAGAGGGGAGAGTGGTTTCCTTAATATAAAATTCATTAGTTTATTAATTTCCCCTAAGACAAGGAATAGAGAGTCTTGAATGACCAAGAATAGTAATTTTATCTTGTGATCCCTAACGGAGTGGGATTAAATCAGCATAACATCACACATGACTCTATAATTCGCTTATTTAGCTTATTTTGTAAATTATGGTATTTTACTATTCATAAAAAATTCAACTATTTCAAAAAAATCCAAAAAATTTACCACAACCATTTTTCTATATGTAGAATCCAAAAATTAAGTCCATTTTTCAAAAATAAGTTTCTAAATATTAGTAATTTAATATTTTATTTAAATCATAATTTACTTAAAAAACAGTTTTTTAAAATAAAACTGATTTTATAGTACTTTCAAAAATTATGTGGGGTCCTATAAATTATCTATAAACTATAAGATATTCATTTAATAATTAATGAACACATTTTAAGAAAATAACTTTTTCTTTTAAATTAATTAACTAATTATAATTAATTATTTATGACTTACAAAATACCAAAATGTTTACTAAGGTCAAATTGTCACTTTCTAAGATGTCTAAATATTATTTAATTATTCATGGGTAAGGTTACTCTTAGGTTGGTTGATTTACTATTAATAAGGGTCATATTACTATTCATAAGGGTATGTTACTATTCGTAAGGGTAGGTTATTATTCACCAAAAATTATTTTTGTTTTATTAGACTCCAAACATCATCTTGAACACAACCGTGTATGTTAGATTCTCAAAATTCTGAATACAGAAGTGACAAACTTATGTTTAGAGGTCAATTAGCACTTAGTATATCATTATGTTGTGATTTCATGTGATTTTATAACATAATTATAATAAGGGAATTTACATTGAAAAACTTTGGGTCGTTACAACGTCACATAAAAAACAAAAGGATATTAATGTCTTTTAACTAAGTATTAACTATAGAATTATTATCCCATAAACTTTAGGTTTATCCCATATCACTAGGTAATATCATTGGTTTCCATTTTTTCCATCATATCATTCATCATAATAGATTTAAAAAAATGAATTAACCCAATCATATCCCTCAATAATTTCTATCCATGTGTATAGTCTAAGGCCCACACATCGTAAATAGGTAAAGTTCAAGTTAATTCTCAATCCACCTCTTTCAGAGTTGTTAACCCTAGTTGAATCTATTCCACAACCGCACCCACTTTCCCATATACAGATATGGATTTATTTTTAGGAAAAAATATGATCTCTACTTTACGAAATGATTATGATATTACCCTTCACTTATACTTTTCCCTATAATCTATCATGGGGTTATGTTCTCAACTCTTTGTTTTTATATATCAACATCGCTTGGGTCTAACTGAACTTCTTCTAATAATAACTTTAACACCATAAATCCAGTAATCCAAAACTAATTGTTTTCATACTTCATTGGAACAAGATAAAAGTGATCACATCCTAAAGTATTTATTAATTTAATATTTATTAGTGAATGGATAAATAAATTATTCTCACAATAAATTTGGAAAAATATAATAAAATTAAATATTCTAGTGAGAAAATTTTCATTTCATCTGGTATGTCCCTGAATTTATTCATAATTCCATTCTTGGAAACAATGGGAAATAAAAACATAATAAAGGTTCATTTATGATTCTTAGTAAGTGAAATCATACATAAGAATCTATCATGGGATAGATAAAGCATGAACAGTTTGACAAAGATAAACATTTATCAAATATTCAAAATAACTAATATCATTATATGGGAATATATACATGGATGATATAACAAAATAAATAACAAAATGGATAACAATAATGGATTTTATAATTTTGGACTGAATAATTTTGTAGATAAATATCATAAAATCATGACTTTCTTCCTAAACATTGTAAACATAGGGTCAAGGCCTTGTTCCAAGTTATAATAACTAATTGGGTAGTCAGAAAAAAAATACCCAAGAAGTTTAGTCTCATGATACATATATATTCATATAGGGTTTATAATTGTACCCTCCAATCACTTACCACATCCAATACATCCATCATATGAATTAAATGAAATAAATACATAATAAAATAAATATTTGTATTGAAAAAATAAAAATGAAAAGTTAATATTTTACCCACTCAATAAATGGAATAATACAATCATAAGAAACATATACTAACATGTTGGATTTTATCATTATATTATATACCTAGTAAATAATAATATTCATCAAAATATATTTACATTGATAAAAATAATTTTAAAATATCACTAGAACATTTCTTCACAAAAATGACCTATTCATTTAAAAATCACATATTTGAAATCTTAAATTTCTAAAAAATAGTAATTTTTTTTTAAAAATAAACCTATAATATCTTAAATTAATATTCAAATCAAACAATATTTTTTATGCTGTAAAATTTCATTCTGGTGGTAAACATAACAACAATGAGTCATTTCACACCTTTTGTAAAAAGTTGGTTGTTCGGAAAATGACAAGAAGATTCTTTTTAAAAACATTTTTAGAAATTAAATCATGGTCAAAAATAAAATTGTAAAATCATTTTATTTTATTAAAATAATTAATGATAATATTATTAATAAAATTTTTATTTGAATGAAAAATATTCTTAGCCAATTAAAAAAAGACCGGTTTACCTTAAAAACATTCCTTTGGAACTTTGAGTACAAAAAGAGAGAAAAACGAATTAAAATATTTCAATTTATAAAAATAAACATAGGGGAATATAATATTTGGGTTTTAAGACAAGAATTTCATATAATTATTCCAATGAAAAATTAAACATAAAGAATCTTGAATAAGAAAGAAATCGAGTGGTAAACCTTACTTTTTTGGTAACTTTTCTATGAGAACCCACATAAAATAAATAAATTCAAATAAAACATTAAAAAATATTAGAATAAATATATAACTGATTTAAAATATAAAATTGTGGAGAATATACACCATATGAAAGAAACAAGTGATTAATATTTCATATGTCTCACAAATAAAATGAGATGAGAAACCCTTACAATAATCGTAACATAGAAGTATATTTTAGTCAATGAATTGATAACATGTACAAATCTAAATCAAAATAAAACAAGTGTATATAAAAATAAAAATAAATAATTTACAGACATAATATTTTCCTAACATACACAATAATTAAGTAATATAACCGAATGAAAACAAATTGAGTTAGTAAACCCTATACTAGGATTGTAACATTGATGTGAGAATTAATCAATGATGTGATTTTGTATAATAAATTTAAATCTATATAAAATTAATAAATTGAATCTAAAGTTATACAGGTCTTTACCCATATAAACTTTTCATAACACAGACAATAAATAATTAATATAATACAAAAAATAAATTGAGTTAAGAAACCCTTCAACTCATGTTTATCTTTCCACAAACGTACATTAATTCCAATATAATAAATATTTATTTATTTAATAATTTATTAAATTAAATTTTTATGTTTATTTAATTATTATTATCCCATTTATTTCATTTATAACCATGACTTGTATATATATTAAATCAGTTAAATTCAGGTTGAGTGTTTTGAGGAAGTTCATTAAAAAATGGAGAAACAACTTCATTGGGTTGGCCATGGTCAGAGGGATAATTAATATATCATAAATAAAAAATTAATCAAGACATAGTTATAATATTTATACATTCAATAAAATTTTATAATGATCCATTAAATGATAACATGAAAAATATCACATCACTTTTAACTGTGGTAGTCCACACATACGGAGGAGTGACGTTATCATTTTTAAAAGGAGGAAGGGTAAGAAGGTAAGAAATATATTATCTTTAAATTATGATGATTGTTTCACTAATATCACACACACAGATATATATATATATATTCATTTAATCCATCATAATAACCACATTTTTGATTTAGGGATGAAAAACAAAACATATCGTTTCGTAGATGTACAGTTTCGCACATACGAATGAGAGAAATATTTATTTCACATAATATGTTGATAGAAATTAATAAGTTTTATAGAATCTAAATAATAAAATCCAAGTATTTTTTATTTAATTATGTTTTTATGTAATAAATTTTGTGAAAAAATTTGAGGATTTAGAAGAATAAATAAAATAAAAAATTCTACTTAAGTGTTATACCTCTTCTTTGGGAAACATCATTTTCATTAAAAAGTAAGCCTTATTGGATTGTATGTTTGGGAAAATATCTCCACTAGGTAATGTGTATAATGGTTGGGGATAGATTTTGAAATATATTTTTCAAGATAAATTTATAAAAAGGTGTGAGGAAGAGAGAATAGGTGGTTCCATTTTATAAGTGAGTGGAGCAGAACAATTGTAAATATTAAGAACATTAAAATATAATAAATATCTTAATTATGTAATGTTTAATTTAGAACTTATGACATTATAATGTTGAAATACCTTCAATTAATGAAATTTATACATGTTAATGTTTCATTTTAATCCTTATCTTTTGGTTTAACCAAATCTTTATCCCTTTTATCCTTAACAGTGGTAACACATTTTTTCACTCTTTAAGGGTTATAAATTTTATTATAATGTGGTAAGTGGCTCAAAAATATCTCATGTATGATATTTTATACTATCTATTATCTCAATTATCTTCCTTCAATGTTTTTTTTTGTGTTTATATCATTTAATAAAATATGGTTCATCATAATATATCAGTAATTTTTTTACTATTAATTTATTTTCACTTTAAAGACATAAATACGTCAATGAAATTCAAATATAAACTCATAATTACCCATAAAATTCATTTCATAATAAAATTAATCCATAACATATTAATTTTATTTTTTTTAAATCATTTACCTTGATTTTTCTACTGCTAACACAAGCATTGTATTAGTGTTGTGGATGTGTTTAAGGTTAGTTTACCATCAATAAAAATTAAAATTAAATTAAAATCATAAAAATAAAATATTCATTTTCAAAATAATATTTATTATTTTTAAATAACATATATATACCAAAATGAAAATATATAAGAGAAATTTATAACAAGAGAGTGACATTTTTTCAATTATCTGTTAATTAAAATAATATAAAGGTTATAATCAATGGAATGTGGAAATAAATAGACAATATTTAAGATATTAAAGGAATATTTTTGAAAATAAATATTAAAATAAAATAAATACAAATATTAGAATTATTTTTAGGCCTTATATCATAGTTTTAGCCACATTTTTCTCATTTTACACTTATTGAGGTGATAAATATTTATCAACATTACTATTCATAATGACAAATAATAAAATGGTTTGTTTTTCCAAATTTTAAAATCATGATTAAAATATGGAATTAATTTTAAATGATTCAATTTTAGGGATTTTAAAAATCACTTTTAAAATAAACTCATAAAACACAACGAATGTTTTTAAAAAAATATGTTTTTAAACCAAAAAAATGAGCTTATCCAAAAATTAAATATGTTGTGAAATATTTTTTAATAATCTAGATTATTTATAATTATTTTATAATTATTTTACTTTAATACCAAATCAAAAACATTATGAGACTTTGAAATTATATTGTTTAAATAATTATTTTTAATTTTTAAAAAATATACATTATTCACAACTCACTAATAAATTAAACATTTCATTAAAATAAAAAACAGACAACCTATATCTATTATGATTTGATTATTTAAAAAAATATACAACTATTTAAATAATATTCATAAAATTGGTATAAATTGTTTATAACATATTCACTAAAAATAAAATAAAATAACATTTTTTACCAAAATGTATGTTTGAAGCATGAACTGACTTTATTATCATTACATGTATAATATAAATAATTAAATGGAGGATAATTCATTAAATAGGATTTATAATCTAAAAAATTTATTATAATCATTTATCATTAGTTATCATTAGTTATTAATTTAATATATTACCATAAAAATGCATTGCACACATAAATATTGTTTCAATAAAAGAATATAACTTCTTCCAATTAATGATTAGATGTTAATTTGAAATAAATGTATAATAAATATATGATTTATTATTAATTTAACTGAGAAAAAAATTATACATATATTTCATAATATTAATATTTCTATTCATACCCACCAAAGTAATGTCTAGGTCCTAATAATCATATTTAAATAATAATATTTATATACTATGTCGATTTTCTTATCATGGGTTTATGTACACCACACACTATTAAATATATTACTTAAATAAAATAAATTCAAAAATCTTGGGGTCTTATACTGATACCCATGATGATTTTTCTAATAGTTTTTAAAGATGTTCGTACTTTCTATAAATAGTATTTTCATGGATTACCATTTTTGATTTTTAAATTAAAAGGTTTTTCCTACCAAGTGTTTTTTAAAAGTCCCAAGAGGATATTTTAAAAATAATTAGATATTTTAATGTTTTATCTGACACTAATTAAAATTTTCCTATGAAAAATTGTGTTTCCCAATGAATTTTATAAACATTTTTCATCCCATGAAATATTTTGTGATGATTTCAAAGGAGAGTTGTGCAAGGACCTGATAATAAAAATTATATATTATAATGATTTTAAACTATAATCCACATTATTAAATTCCCATGAATATTTTTATTTTATATTGATAGATAATTATTACTAAAATTGGAAAAATAAACCCATACATTACGAGTGAACACTTATACTCTGTATCCATTTATTTCAAAAAAACATGTCTTAAAAACACTGCTTCCATTTGTTATAAAATCTTCACAATTTTCCAAATGATCAAATCATTTTCTCTATTATCCATTGAATCCTATGAAAAATAGTATTAAAATTTTTATGATCAAAATATATCAGAAATAGAAATAAAGAATAGAAAACCATTAGTCTAGTGAAAATCCATAAAAAAAATTTCATAAAAACATACATTTTTTATTTATAAAAATGAATCCAGTTTTCAAAAAGATCACCGTATTCCCTTTTTAAAATTTATATATTTTCATGAAAAATAATTATAAATAATATAAAAATTATGTATCTAACTTGGGACGCCTTTTCCAAAATCACTCTTATGAGTAGAGTAACAAAAATATCATACCTCCAACTCTAGAGTACCCAATGCATCAGAGGTTATCATATAACCATACATCCTGGGTTTACCATGGAACCACCCATAATTTTCTTATTAAGAAACCACCCATCATTTTTTTACCATTTAACCACCTTTAATTACAAATAATTCCCAAGAACAAAATCTCAATCAGAAAACATGAATACTTACATTATAAAACATTATTAAGGAAAGTAACACTTTCATTTTATAATATCATATTTTTAGAAAATATTCACATATAAAAAAGAAAACATTTTATTGAAAAATTAAATTTTTATATTTTAATTTAATATTTAAATAACTAATACAACCTGATAGTTATAAAATATCCTCATTCCATAAAAGTTAAAGAAATATTCCATCTCTATTTTTGTCATAAATATTTCAGAGAACCACCTTTAGAAAATGAAAAGAGAATAATTATAAACCATTTTATAAAAAGTAAAACATGAGTGAAAATGACTAGAAAATTAATAGTAAAAACATTTTATTGAATCAATTTTATAAAAAACAATCAAGGAATAAAAGATAGTTTTAAAATACATTCAATAGATAATTTTTAATAGAAAGTATCTAATAAATTTCTTTTTAAAAAATGGGTATTTATAAAATGAATAAAATAATTTTATCTAATGTAAATACTCAAAAACAAGTGTAATTACACTATAAGATATTCATAATTCATTTCACATATATGGTTATCATGAAATAATCAATAAGTATAATTTTAACCTAAAGAATGGAAATTGGGTTATTAAATTACTGACTACATGTTCATCATTCTTAAATGTGTTGAAAAATAATATATAATGTTTGAAATAATTTTATTAACTCATTATAGATCTACATTAATTTTTATAATACCTTATGGGATAATTTTATAACATCTTAGGACCCATTAATTAATAATAATTAATTATTTTCATGTTTTTAGGCTTGTTTGTTTTAGGTTTTCAAGATCGGTTCATTTGTGTATAGTTATGGAAGATCTTTTAAAATGGAATTTAAACTCTAAAAGTTGAATGAAATAATATTACTAAACTTATATATGTAGTAATGGTGTAATATATCATTTTTATTTCTTACGTGAGGATAATTCTTTAGATATAATGTTAATGACAAATGTTTTGTTTATTTTGGTGGTTTTTCCAAACATCACGAACTAGTTTCATATTATCTAATATTATGTGTTTATATTAGTTCTAGAAAATGAAATAGGTTATAACATATGTATTAAAATCTTATTTTACAATAATAAATCTTTTATGACCATCCATGAAGGTTTTAATGAGAAACGGAAAATAAATATTCACGGATATGGTATATCGACATAATTTGGACATTTGTTTCATTTCTTTGAGTAAGAAGAGATGAGAAATGAAATAGATATGATGAATTACATTATAAATATATAACTATACTATATAAATTATTTTTTAGTTATCATAACTTTTTAGATTAAGGAGGTGGGGATAAAGTAGAAAAAGAAAATAAATTAAGAGGGGTACTTTGAGAAAATTATAACTTGAATATCACCTCCTTGAGAGACCCTTGAGAACCACAGATTTGGTTTTTTCGAGAAAACAAAAGAACTATTAAGTGGGTAGAGTTAATAAGAGATATGTTTTCATATATTTTTGGAGATTCAAATCTTGTGAGTCGAAATGTGGTGGTGATGGGTGGTATTTATACTTGAGGAGAGGTAGGTATAAGTTATTGAAATAATTATTATTTTATATTTAAAGCCAACCACATTGAGGTGGAATAAATTTCTATTAATTTTTATAGTAATTAATATTTTATAGGGTGTTCAAAGTCGATCAATTCCTCAATAAATTATTAAATTTTTTAGTTTTTAGAAAATTTATTCATTTACCATTTTACCTTTTACCAATTTTATTTTTTACAAATACCGTAGTAAGTAATTTTTTACCATAGTGACTTTTTTATGAATAAAAAATAAAATTACAATAAAACATAATTTTTTCTTCTTATTAAAATTATGTAATCCATTTTAAAAAATTAAATCCATATAATTGGAGAAATTATATTTAAAAATAAACTCATAGATGTAAAAAAGCTAGTTTTTTAAGTGAAAAGTTCAAAAGTGTGAATTATTATCATGTCCAATTCCAAAGTGAAAATTATTCCAATGACAAAAATTGGTTTTATTATTTTAGAATTGAACCAATTAAACATTAAAAATAATTTAAAATATTACTTCACTATATAAATAAATTATACGAAAAAATAATTTTTCAAATAAAATGTAGTATTCTTCAAAATTTATTAAAAACTGAAAATTATAAGAAAAATAAAAAAATTTCACCTAAAGATAATTTTTAAATTTATCTTCCAAAAAATAATTTTATTTATTATAATAAAATTTATAAAATTTTCAAATTTTATTTTTAAAACAAGTGTGCCATCAAAAGGGGGAGAGTTGTCTTATAAAAAAATATCATCTTTTGCTTAAAAAGGATTTATTCTTATATTAAGGATTTCAAACATATTTGATGAATTTAAAAACATTTTTTTGAATATATAACATGTAAATTACATTAATATATTTTAATAATATTTATTAATTTAATTTATTAAGACAAAAAGTCATTATGGGTACAAAATAGTTTCTTTTTAGAAAAACGCATCCTTTATTTTCAATTGTTTTTTATTTTCAATTATAAGAAATTAATAACTAATGAATTCATTTTTTAAATATGTGTAAAATATATTTTGAAAATTTGGTTTTCTCATTCATTCCCACTATTCCAATCACTAGGTGATAACTATCAGATTTTAATAATAATATGTAGTCATTTGTTTAAGCTCGATGTAACATATCTTATATGATATTGTGCATAGTGTTTCATTTTAAAATCTAATGTTGTTACAAGTTGTGTTTTATAAATGTTTTTTAAATTTTTATACCATGAGTTAGTGTTACAAAAATTTCTTTGTAACTTCATCTTCCAAGATTTTTTAAAGGCATTTTTGTAATTATTAAAAAAGGATGTACATGATTTTGTGGTACTCTTATAAAATGATATCATTTTTATGTTATATATTCTATAGGCTTGTTAAAAGTATGGGAAGAATTATATTGTTATTGATAATTATTGTGGATATGAAAAACTTTCATTTCTTATTTGGGTGTTGTAGGTGAGATCAGATCAATCATTATGTTGTATTATTGATCATTTGATAATTTTTTTCTTACCTCCACTTAGTTGATTTCATAGGAACCCTAGGAACTAAGGGAGATGTTTTAATTCATGATACACTTGTTAGATTACACATTAGTTAGTGTGCCCAATTTTTAAAACTCTTTCTTGGATAGTGTTGTTCTTCAATTTGACTAGTGATAGTGATATAGGTCGACTTTCAATAGGAATTCAATATAGCCTAAAAGTTATTCCAGTTGATTATGGATGAGGAACATCTCCAATTAGGACCTAGTGAGTTTACTATGACACATATATCATTTTAATTAATTTATTTATTGGATTCCCACTACATTTTTTATTTCCTCCCCTTCTTTTCAATGTGATTGCATGATAATATTTTTATATTGTTTCTTATTTGGGTTACCTTTCATTGATGGTTTAATGTCATTATATATTTTTAACATTATAAATTTATTTCAAGGGGTGTATTATATATTTATTTAAAATAATGATCCTTATAAGGGTTTATTTTTATTTAAATGGAATTTTTTTCTTATAAATGAGTTTTATCCCAAGGATTTTTAATAAGAAAAATGTTTTTTTATTTCAAGAATTAAATCTCCTTATTTTTTGATTTCAATGATCTCAACTTCATTGTGATGGTTTTAAATTTGTTTTATATAAAAAGTTTAGATGAATTATAAATTTGTTAATGATCGTGTTATTGTTTCTTAAACATTTTCATATGGAAAAATTACATTTTAATTACATTTAAAACTATAATTTAAAAAATGTTTGATCTGTGTAAATTTATATAATATTTTTTGAATTGTTTTGGGGAATGTTTATGTCACACAAAATTTATAGACCTTTTTGTATGTGGGTGACTCGCTCTTTTGTTTTCTCCTAGGTTCACTGAATTTTATCCCATTAGTTGGATGTTCGTTTTTTTTTATTTTGATGTAAGTGTTGGGATATGGTGGTGACCATGGGTCATATAAAGGTACTTTTTTGTTTGATCTTCAAGTTTATTTTCAGGACATTATTTAATAAATAATTTTAGTTTTTTTGTCTTTCTTTATCATTTTCACCCATTTTAGTTTATATTATGTAATTACTTCCATTGTGTTATATTAAGTTTTATTTAGGTATTTTTTTATATTTTAAAATGAGTACAGTCACTTATAAATATTGTTTCTCATATGGATCTTTATATAACTTTTTCTATGATCTTTAGGTTCATTAATTAAACTACTTTTCAATATTTTCATGGAATTCCAATGTATAAATTCACTATTTTATATTCTCTATAATCTACTCTGTTTTTCATTAATATATAATATTTAAACCTTTACATATCATGTATTATTGATTCT
Source organism: Viscum album (assembly GCA_963277665.1). Taxonomy (NCBI): domain Eukaryota; kingdom Viridiplantae; phylum Streptophyta; class Magnoliopsida; order Santalales; family Viscaceae; genus Viscum; species Viscum album. The sequence goes on along the minus strand of OY728156.1, from coordinate 794,155,582 downwards.
CAAGTACTATTTTTAAACCATTGTAGATTATGAATACCATTAAGGCCAGGTTTTGGACTAGTTAAAATGATATGTCAGGTCATCCAGTTTTGGTGTTTTATATGACATGACTATTTGGTCTTGTTAAATTCCAATAGGTTGAGAATCATAGTGTAATGGATAAGAAATTGTGATTATTCCTCCCCTATAGTGAAAGAGGTACCAGATAAATTGTGAGTTTCTTATAGGGATATGTGGGTTTATAGTTGGATGGAGAATGATAGTATCATGATAGTTATCAAGGTCATGTGACTTGAGTTAGAACTAGCAGGGCTAGGTTTATGGAAGCGGATTACTGGTGGAGTTGGAAAGCAGATTCATAGGATGTCATGGTATAATTGGAACCTAGATAATGTTATGGGATGTCAACATATAGGATAAATATGATTGGTTCTTATGAGTGTAGTAATTTAGTGGGTGATGGATGTACAGATGGTTTGTACTCATTGACTAGTGATGAGGGAAATATTTTATTGGGTATCCCACCTTAGATTTTCAAAGCATGTGATTCTCATTTTGAGTAGTTTTTTTATAAATATTGAGGTTGATGTGTTGATAGTCCAATCCTAGAGGTGGTTGAGGTTTTTTGATTTCACATGACTGTAACAGACTGTGATATCTATATTAAATATAAAATACTAAAATGTGGGTATTAATCGATGTGCATTGGGTAGAGTATGTATATTCAGTAACTAACAACTAATTGGTGTGAGATGATGGTTGAGTTGTATGATGGGGATGGTTCATAGATGATCCATGAAGAGAATTATCAAATAACTGAATTCTTATCATGTTATTTTTCAATGACCTACATCAATATGGGATGGTGAAAATTAGGGAGAATATAAATTTTTAGTCCCACACAAACCTGTTCTGTGAGAATTAGGACTCCGATAGGGATTTCAAGAGTTGGAACATACCAAGAATATATTTTCATATTTTTATGTAGACATAGAATATGTCATGGGATATCATGTGATAGTTAATGTAGAGTCCAATTATCCATTTAATAGTTTATTTCTACATGTGTCTTTTTATGCCATGACCTTTGATGATCAAATTGTAACATGGGAAAATCATGTGACTGTCATACTGCAACAGGGTAATTTTTCTCTATGTAGGTGATTATATAATAATAAATATTTTTTCATAAAAATTAATCATGTTGTGACCTATGGTGTTAACATGTGGTGGATATTTTATGGGATTAAAATTTTAAGGATATTAATAAATCACATCATAAGCAAGGTATTAATAGCGTGGAAGGTGTTACATAGCATTAAAATCTCTTATCAATAAGTATAATGTGTACTAGTTGATGGTGAATGTTGGTATGAAACCTATAAATGTTTGAGAAACAGGTTATTTTTTTATACATAAGTATCCTCATTCATTGGGTCATCATGCATAAGGGTTATCCTCTAATGTGTAATGGAAACCCTCTAATACGTAACAATATTCTAATATGTATGGGTAACACTTATAACATTCGATGAGAAATGGAATAATAAGTGATTTATAAGTGTTATGATTTATAACGCTTATCATGTTTAAGTATTATGATATGTAAGGGTTTCTAATGACAAAGTAAATACATAGGGGTTTAACATATCATAAGGATTTGTAATTTTTTTAACACCCTGAGTTTTTGTATTAATTTTAATTTAAATATTTACTATTTTGAGTAGCTTTCTTCACATATAACAGAAAACTAAAATAAATCATGATTAAATTTAATATGATAAAACGTTATAAATAAAATTACATGAATCCATGTATTACATATCATGGTTGATTATAATCATTCAAAGTGAATAAATTAAAAGGGGATAATTAATTGAAATTAATTATATCATTAAAACTAAGTGATCCCCCTAATCATGTACCACTTGAGAATCATCATTAGTTTAGATAAAAACAACAGTGAGTAAGAAAATCATTAAGGTATAAAGAATTTTCTAAATAAAGAATGAGAAGTGTAATATTAGAAGTCATAATAGGAGGAATTATTTTAGTAAGTATTTATATAGGAATGAAATCTGAGGATTATAAATATAATCATTGGAAATATAGTAATTAAAAATAAATTCATTGGATATATGGTCTTCTGATATACATGAATTCTATATGTATATAAAACTTATTCATTTTTAGTTAAAAAATTATATATTACGTTTTAGAAATAATAATCAATAAAAATATATAAATATATTTAATTAAAAAATGATTATAAAAATATTTCTATGTAGTCAAAATATTATTTGGAAAATTGATATAATAAAATTATAAGAAATATTTTATTCTTAATATATTTATAAAATTAAATTATTTCAACATAAATAATTACATTATATTTATTCTGGTTTAGATCATTTGATATAAAATGGATATATTTTAAAATACTGGTTTTCTAATAGTGAGGTGTAATTTTATATTAAAAAATATAATCACTATAAAATAATTATTTTAATGAAATATATAGATAATATACCAAAACAATTAAATTAAAAATAATCAAATAGTTCTTAATGAGAATGTAACAATAATGAAGTCATATTATGCTTAAAATATATTTTTCTAAAAATTACGTATTTATACGGTATGCATTATTTTTCTAAGAAAATAAATATTTTATTTTTAAATGATGATAAATTATATTATTGATATGAATAGTGTATTAAAACTAATTTAACAAACTTTTGATATGAAATATCAATATGAACCCTTAATATATGAAAATCCATTTTCCAATATAATAATTATTTTCATTATATTTTATGTTTACATTTAAATGATAAATTACAAAATATTAAAATATTACATTTTAAAAATGAACATAATATTTTGATTCATGATAAAAATATTATCTTAGGATTCTTTTTTTAGATTTTTACAAAAAGATTAATTTTTAGGTGAATACTAAACAATACAATTTTTAAAAATTCTCAAACATTTATGTCATCATTTGGATATAATAATAACTTAAATTTTTTGATAAATTCTTCGTGAAAAATTATAATTTTACATTTAAAATTGTACATTTAAACAAATTAATTTTTAATTAAAAACCAAAATTTAAAATTTCAGAACTAAAATTATGTTCTTCTCTATAATAGTTTTTAATATAGAATACTATAATTATTGTAGAATTAATTTTTATCACTTTCATAAATTTTATCTAATATAATAGATTTTTTATTTGGAATTTGAATGTCCAAACCATGTAGTCTTGTCAATTTTATTTTTAGAGATAAAAATTAAATTTCTAAGGTAAAAATCAGCTACTGCAATGAAGGTCAAAATGGGAAAAGGGATAAATATAAGGTGTAAAAGACCTAAAAATGTTAAAAAGATAAATTTTTAAATAAAAGGATTAGGTATTTCTCAACGTTAACATATCCCTTCTCTATTAGTTTTCACTGTCGAAGGCACATGACATTAAAAGTGCACCTCTTATAACAATAGTGACGCACCTCTCACTCTTAAAAAAAGCCCCTCATAACCACAGATCTCCACACAGAAAAATCCAAAAAAATTAGAAAAATTCTACCCAAATAAATACCCAACACTCCTATACATTTCTTTGAGATTTTTGTATCCTCAAAATTATACCACTCAACTGATTAATCTAATTCTCAGATGATCAATTCCAATGAGTATGGTAAAAATTTTCAAATCACACCTTTCTGTTTCTATTTATTTATTTATTATTCTTCTATATCAAGGTATATAATATGATCCTAAATTACAAAATATAGTACCACTAGTATAATTAATTTTCATTATAATGGTTTAAATATCCTTTCCTTCCTTTCTCCATTATCCTTAGGAAAATAAATATGTTGTATGAGCATTTATACATACTACAACCACTGTAAAAGTCATATTTATTTTTTCATAACCACTTCAAAATTTTGGTTAAGAGAAATTATTTAATGAATAAATATTTTATTAATAACATAATTTATATTTTTTGACTGATAAAATCATTATCTTCCTTCCTCTCCTCTCATTCACAGGGAAAATAAAGTCTCTCTCTCCAAAGATGATGTGTTTCTTTTTCAACTCCATGTATCACCAGAGGTTGTAAAAATTTATTTGATAAATATATATTACATTAAGGAGAAATAATTTTTTTCAATATAGTTATGAGTGGATGAAACAAAAATTAAATATCGTTATAATGTAATATGTTTATATCGATAAATTACCTAAAACAAACTAATCATTGATTTTAGATTTATGAATCTTAACTAAAAATATCATTGAATTATATTTAAACATTATAAATAATTTGGGATATTATATTTAATACCGTGAATAATTTAGTAATGATGAACTTTTTACCAAATAATTATGATCGATATCACCATTACAAAACCAATATGAAATGAAAAAAAGTAATAACAACGATAATGAAATTAAATTATAATTTATTAATATTTGTGTAGTGGATTTTTATATATAAAGTATATAAAATATAATTGGTATTAATAAGGTTATGAAATAATTTATTAACATAGTTATCTTTATCATATAGGAGGATACAATTCTTTTATAGAAGTCAGTAGTTACAATTTGGGTCTTTATCTCCATTTCCTATCATTTAGGAGTGATTTCATATTTTTCACCAATTATCTTATTAAATGGTGTATTAAATATACCATTTAACTATTTCATAATTAAACATTCTTAATTATTTTATTTACAAGTCTATTTCGCAATCTCTCCTTCATGTTTTTATAATATTATCCATATTCTCAGGGTTTTTATTTTATAATATTTTTTTCATTTAGATATATTCCATATTCACTGCCAGTTTAATTTGGTATGGTGTATATAATTCTATATGGTTTAATTTTAAAATTATTTTCCTGAAAATAAATAGAAAAAATAACAATATTAAGTTATATTTTCATAGATTTTCTGATTCGATTGTTTCTAAAATAGTAGGAGATTTATTTAACTCAAATAACATTTTATGGAGCTGAAATGCTTCTTATTGAACTGCTTTCTTATACATTTTTTGTTTTCCCTATGATTTAATTATATGATTCATTCTCATTTTCTCTAGTTAAAATGAAATTTCAATTCAATGTTTATTACATTATGGATTCCATTCTCAAAAAAGATTATTACATAGTTTAGAATAATTCTCATCCATGCCAAATAGTCTTTTTATCTTCCATGTAAATATTATTTCTTCCCATTATTTTTCTCCGTATTATTTGGAAACCCAATTATGTGTTACTTATTATGACCTTCATATTTACCATTTACCACTTTTCAAAAAGATGTTTTATTATCCGTTATTATGTTATTGGTTTCCAAAAAAAATTTAAAATTTTACAAAGTTTCTTCTTTTCATTGTCATTTATCTAATATTCCACTCCACATTTCCATAATATATTCATTATGTTTTTTTCAGGGACACAATATTAAAGCTTATGTAGTAGGTACTGTATAAGTAGTGCAACAACAAAAAATATTCATATTTTTGTGCCTTCAAGCCACTAGTTTGGGCGTCTGGGCTACTAGGGGCCTTAGGTTCATCAAAGGGGGTAGTAATGCAGGCATGGTGGGAATGTTTTAATGTAAGAGATGCCTTCGTGGAACCCAATGATGGTCCAATGAGACATGTAAGGGAATACATTCCCAATGGGAGTTCAAGAAATAAATATATAATATAAAATGGCTAGTTGGTTGGGTTATCCCTTAGGTGGCTAAGATCTACCTATCCTAGCATTTGTGTGTATTGTGTGGGTATTTTATTATACATTCACCCCTAAGAACCTAATATAATATAATGGTTTTATGGGTGTTTTCATTAATGTAAATTATTCACCAAGGTTTAATTAGGTTACGTTTGGAAAGTGAATGTTTTCATTTTTTTCATGGTAGACATATCGGTGTTTTTTATTGTGTGATGGGTGGTCCCGAAATGATATAATACTCAAATTCATATGGTAATATTTTATATCTCAATAGATAACAATGGGAACTGAGTATTAATAATTACTGAACTATGTTACTGGAATCAAGTATACATTCCTGGTCCATTATTTTTTGGAAATCTGATAGTGTTGAATCCTTCACTATTTTATATGAATTAGGAAGAGATACTTTCTTTATTATTTTATGAAATACTTTTCTTTCACTTTTGACTGATTTCTATGTTATATTCTTATTTCTTGCTTCTATTTTTCATGAATTTTTTCTAATGATCTCATACTTTTATTAAAAGATATATGACTGATCATCTGAGAATTCATGTACTTATATTATATCTTATGGATAACTCTTATGGTTCCATGTCATTTTTAGTGATGTATCTCTCCCATGATCATGTTATCTCACATTCATATGATATAACCCTTGATGATATATTTATAATTTATTCACATACCAAGCTTTTTATATCACCAATTATTATGGTTTTCGCATACATTGGTTATTAAAATGATTATTACATATTATTTGAATATAATGAAGTATATTATGGTGAAATTTTAGAGATATGTTCACCAATATGTGGAATGATCTTTTTTAAAGCTAATATTTAATAAAACTAAACCTTTAGGTTATGGTATTTTGTAAATATTCCTGAAATTAATTGTTAAAATTATGAAATTATTGTGAAGTATATGCATGATTTTTTTGGGGTGATCTCACTTGGTATGAAAGACAAAAATTAATGTATTTTTTTAGTACTAGATCTGGTGTGTAGGTATTAGGTTCCTCACTTTATAAAAGTATTAATGTTATACTATGATACATCAGGGTTACCCTATTTTAAAAAAGGGTTCCCTATAATTACTATCATTCAAAAGAATTAGTAAAGTCTTATATATATAAATTTTTATCTAGACTGTAAAAATGTAAAAGTATTTGGTATATAATGGTTAACATAGACTTATCAATAATCTATAAGGGTAATAAGAAATCTTCATATTATGTGTAAGGTTTAACCTATCATTCATATGGGTTACTAGTCATTATGTAAATATTAATCTATTATAAAAGGTTGATACATAAGGGTTAATCGATAAGTAAGTGTTTTGGACTTTGTAGAAATATTATATGTGATGGAATGGGAACTAAAACAGAAAAGGGACACACGATGGTGAAGGATTCATGGGATTGAGCATTGTAGAATTTACTTCTATAAATTTTATGATTAAATCCATTTTTAAAATAATACTAAACCCATTTAATGTTAAAAATATGATTATTCCATGACATTATGGGTTGTGTTGTACACGTTACTCAATGGGGGAATCTCATGCCACAAGGGGTAAGCTATGTAATGGACGGACCTTCGGAGCTAGTGGCATCAAGATACTCTAGGTGGATAGTTTTACCATTAATGAAAGAGTCACACAATAATGTGGCCATGTGTAGTGGCATCAGGTTTTTCTGTATTGTTCAAGGGGATTTGTGCTATATTGTGACCTAAAGCACCCTATCAGGGGTTTTCTGGTAGAGACATTGTGCATTGAGCCCTATGGTTTATCCTTCAATGTTATTACTACCAAATCCTTTTTAACTATTATAAGGATGGTATTTTGGGCCCTTAAATTGAAAACCCACCTTTGAATTTTTAATTTTTAGATATATCCCAAGAAGGAGGGGTTGATATCAGCACCCCTTTCTCTTCTCCCTTTCAACCACATTGATCAATCGTTATTGAATGTTTTCTTCCTCATAATTTAATGTTCATTTATTTTTCTTATAATTTAAATATTCATTAATTTTATAGATTCTGTTTTTCATGTCACTAGTGTAAGAACCTGGATCATTATTTCAGGTATGGATCTTTAATTCAAGTCATTTTGGGGGGAAAAGGATGATTTTGGAAATTTTCTAAGTACACGTCATATACCTTAGGGTACACACCGTGTACCTGTTTGTTGTGAATAACCATGTTTTGGTTGTGTAACGGCCAAGTACATGGATCTGTGGGTGACCTAGAAGATCGCCTATAGTGGGGGCTGGTTGAGGATAGTACATGGCATGTACATTAATTGAACACACCATGTACTTATATTTTTATTTGATTAATCGGACCAGGGTCACGTCTCATCTCTATAATGAACTTCTTCTTCCCATGTCTGGTATTGGAGAGTGACATTCAACCAAAGATTTTCAAGCTCCTCCCATTCCTCTATCTGAGCTCTGATTGCAATGTCGCCGAGGGCATTGGATTCCCACCGGTGAGTTCTCTCTTTCCCTAGAGCCTCTCTTCCCGATTTATCCTCTTTAATGAGTTATCGATGGTTGATCATTTTTACCCATTTCATAGATCTACATTTTTAGGCCGATTCAAGGGTCGATGAATAAGAGAGTCCATCAACTAACATCAAGGTTGGTGGGTTGTACCTTTTGGTGTTTTTCTTTGAATTATATATTCTTAAAGTGATGAATACCCATGTTTTGGATATTGTGTGTTGTGGAATTTAATCCTATAATCTACATTCTATGGTTTAATTGATTAGAAAGGGGTCATAGCACATGTGTAAGGTTTGATTCCTTGTTTACAGAACATGACATGGGTGTGTTTATTGAGTTTGACCATTAGGTCCATTTGGACTAGGTTTCCTATGAGGAATTCCTTGTTTTCCTTGCCTAGTTTTGTTTAGTATGGAGTTGATTGGTTATATGAATTTCATGTGTTATGAAGATGAATTATAGATATATAGTAGTTGTGTATTACATGTGATGCTTTGATATGATATGTGCAATGATCTTCCAATGGATCGTGAAAGCCTTGGAAAAAAAACTGCAGGGGATTCCATGTTTATTTACACCTGACCATGAGAGACTTGGTGTATATTTTTAACCAGGGGTTATTGACTGTGAGATCTTCCTAGAGGTAATTTATGAATATTTATACTATGTTGACCCAGGGGTATTGACTGTGAGTGTTACCCAGAGGTTGTGTATAAATTATTATTTCTATGTAGACTATAGGTTTTAACCATTATTGAAACCCAGGAGGTCGTTATATTTACTCTATGTTGTGTGGGGACATAGGGGTTAGACCATGAGATCATTCCCAAAGGGTCCTTTTTAATAAATGAATAATTGGGGCGAGACTTCCATGCCAAATAACATTATTGGAATCTGTCTTACTTGGTTATTTAGATGTCCTTATGAGACCTCTAATGTTTCTATTATACAAGGGGATATAGATCTTAGTATAGATATAGAGGTTACACTATAAAATGGTTTTAATAATTTATAAATGAAAATTAAAGTAATTGAAAACTGTATAATTGTTTACTTTTGAGTACTTCTTATTTTATTTCTTTTTTTGTATATTGCATGCTATATACATTCACTGACTGTTCAGAACAAATCTTATGGTGGTTGTCTACTGGGATTTAAATCACTCCCAATTTGAATCGTGCTTTTGGGCCCAAATAGATTATATGTTTTTCTGTATAGATTAGGTAATGAGCCCTTCTACATGAGGTACTTTATTGATGATTGGAGCTGAAGATTAAGGGACATATCTGAGGATTGCGATGTTGTTGAAGTTTACTGCTTTATGTAATTGGGTTTTAGGACTGTTTTTCCAACATTGTGACTTGTTTATATGATTTTCTAGATTCATGTGACATGTATCATTTATTATATATCATCGGTTGTTTTTTATACTGTCAGTCTTTTGCTGTTAACTTCTATTGAATGGTATTTTTTTCTTATATTATAGCGTGTAGTGTTATGAACACATGTCATGTGTTCTTCTGTTCTGGAAGAAACACCTTTTCTTAAGTACATGATGTGTACTTTATATACATACCATGTAGTATTTAACCGTGTGACTGACTATGTGAGAAGATACATGGGGTTGGGAAACATTGGAAGAACACGTAGTGTACTATGATTTTATACCATGCCATAAGGATCATGTCTCTAGCCATGTGAATAACAACACAGGTGGTTAGAACTGAACTAGTACATGTCGTGTCTAGGGTGAACATGCCATGTAGTGTTACCTAGGATGGAACCATGTATTTATATACAAGTACAAGTACATGGATAAGAGGTAATATTCAAGTCACACCGTGTCTCTGGAATAACACTTCTTATGTATGGGTGTTACACGGCTAGGTTTGTAAGAGGTACACGCCATGTTTAAAACATAAGGGAACACGACATGTAGTGTTTATACATGTTGTGTAACCCCATTTTGACACCAACTATTATACTAGATCTAAGTGCGGATGCACAGTTCTGTGAAGGATTTAGGAGGATGATACATACTTTTCACAGAGCACTACATCCTGCCCTGACTATGGAAGAGTTGATGTGGGTGTCCTAGCAGTAGTAGCATCCCACTTTCTCTAGGGATGGAGTAACATGAGCTGTAGTGTCATGGATAGATTCCATGGTTACTTTATTTGAGAATCTATAGATGCATCTAGTGTGGTGGTAAAAGATTGTGACATAAATGATATGTGATTCTTCCAAGTGATAGTGGGATGTTGTTTCACAGGTGGGACGTCATCGAGATATGGCTTGATAAGAGTTTCAGAGAACCTTCTACGATTAATTATACCCCGATACGTTGAGGGTCGATCAATCCCAAGACTTCATGCATTTGGAGTAGGGCACTCTTTAAGTAATGGACTACTCTTCTCATTTCAAAGAGCTTCAGTGCATCACACCTGCTCTGGTATTTGATGAGTTATCTTTTTCTAGGCAATTTGAGGTTGGTATCAGGTATGACATCAGATTGTAGGTGAATGTCTTCAGACTAATTTCAGTGACTGCTATAGTGAACCATGAACTGGTTATTGAGTGCAACCTGAGGGAGTTGGGAGCTACGAACCTAGGCAGTTTACACCTAGGGAAGGTACTCCATTGTTTGGTAGAAGGAAGCATTGTAGGGAGCATTCACATGGAAATTCAAGTAGCAGGGATGTATCTACAGGTAGCAAGGTGAGGTACTTCCAGTGCGAGAAGAGTGGGCACATGAGGCCTCAGTTCCTGAGTGACCCATTTGAGTGCCAAGCTTGTGGAAAGATAGGTCATCTTCAGTGTTTTTACTAGTTTTTCTCTCCATCAACTAGTGACAGGGGATTTTTTATGACTCCACATTAAGAAACAAGCCCACCAGTTTCTCCTCAGTCAAGGTACTAGAGTTTTTCAGGCCATTCACGCTGAATAGGTGGTCATGGCTGTGGAAGTCAGGTTTCAGGTTTTTAGCAAGAACAAGGTGGATCATCTCAGGGTAGTCAGGCGGGGTTACAGGGTCATGGTATAGGTCATACTTTTTCTGTGGAGAAGACCTAGTAGAAGCAGGATCACAGACCCTCTACGGTTAGAGGTATGATTCTAGTTGCCTCAGTTCTAGCATCTTCTCTTTTTGATATAGGGGCATTCCATAGTTTTATATCTTTTTCTGTTGTGGAAATACTTAGGCTCTACATATTTAATTTTGAGGATGTTATGACACTAGACACTTTGTTGGGGATTAAGACAGCTAGTGTACGTTAGTGTATGGAGTGACCCATTGAGGTTGGTGGATGTCCCTTCTTAGAGGACCTCTATGTCTTAGAGATTACATGCTTTGATGTCATTCACAGAATGAAATGGTTAGTATCCTTTTAGGACTTTATTGACCACTATCACCGTAGGGTGAGTTTAATATCACTAGAGGGTGGATCTTTCTTACACAAGGGATAATGGGATGTCCAGATGAGTAGATCTGAACCTGAGCATCATGGGTTGGGAGGAATTACAGCCCAGATTTCTATTTTATATCTGGATGACTAGGGGACTTCACATATGGACATTCATCCATTGGTGGATCATTTTAGGTATTTCTTTCCAGATGAATTTTTAGATTTTCCTCTAGATAAATATGTATATTTCTATGTTGATCTTATGCTAGGAGTGGCACTGGTGTCCATTACTACTTATAAGATGGATATACCAGAGTTATAGGAGCGCATGAATCAGTTATAGGATTCACAAGAAAAGTGTTTCATCTAACCCATTACTTCTCTTTGGGGTTCTCTTGTCCTGTTTGCAAAGAATGTGGATGGTACCCTCCTACTCTATGTGGATTATCCAAAGTTGAAACAGTTAACGGTTAATAACCGATATCCCTTGCTATGTATTGATGATATCTTTGATCATTTTAGAGGATCTTGGGTGTTCTTGAAGATTTCATTGATATCTAGTTATCATTAGTTGCATATTAGACCACCAGATATACCTATTCCAACCTTTCAGACTAGGTATGGTCTATAAGAGTATTTGATTATATCATTTGGTCTACGAACGTGCTAGTAGTTTTCAAGGAACTGATGAACTGAGTGTTCTATCCTTATTTGTAATATTTTCTATTTGTATTTGTGGATGATATCTTAGTGTACTCTCACATTTGACATGTCCAGGCCATCTATCTTGAGTTCATTTCGTGTACTCTGAGAGAGCATTAGTTATACACTATGCCCCCTAAACGCCACTTTTGGATGGACTATATTCACTTATTGGGCCATGTTATCACGGAGACAAGAGTATCAATATACCATGAGAAAGCGATAGATGTAGTTTCTTGGGAGGAGCTAAAGAAAATCATTGAGGTATGTAGTTTTATGGGGCTAGCTAGTTATTACAGTAGCTTTACACATGAATTTTCATGCTTAGCAGCACCACTGATGGGTTGGAATTAGAAGGGGAAAATGTACTTATGGACAGATTCTTGTGATTCAGCCTTTCAGGACCTGAATGGATGATTGACTTCAACACCAATATAGATTTTTCTGTAGCTGGAAAAGAGTTACACCATTTACTGTGATGCCTTAGGTATTGAATTGGGTGCAATGCTTATATGGGGGGATTGAGTCATTGTGTCTGGGTCTTGGTAGTGGAGGCCACATGAGAGGAACTTCCCGATGCATGATCTCGAGTTTGTTGTAGTTGTGAATGATTTATGTTGTTGGAGATATTATCTTTTGGGAGAGCATTTTGTGGTATACAATGATAAAAAAAGTCTCAAGAATATCTTTACTCAACATGATATGAATTTGAGATGGTGAAGGCAGTGTGATTAACGCCGGTCTTTTAACTTTGAGTTTTCCTACATTCCTAGAAAAGGAAATGCAGTGGATGATGCATTGAGAAGGAGAACTTAGATATAGGTTGTTCAGGAGGCCATCAGAGAGTCGAAGATTATGGATTTGTTCTCTAAGATGTATTTGGAGATGCACAATAGACAGGGGTAGATGTTTTTCTTTCTTCTATAGTTATTACCTCTACTCTATTAGATCGTGTGCTAGTGAGGCAACTATCATACTCCAAAGGCCTAGTTATACGGGAGACTATATGAGGAGAGGACCCTACTCTTCGGTGAACCATAGGCGAGGATGAGGTATTGCATTTTCATGGGGGAATATAGGTTTCAGTAGACATAAGTGGTGAGTTGTTGTGAGATTTTCATTCCTCATTTTAGGCAGTTCATCAATGTGTCACCAAGATGTATTGAGACTTACTCCATCAGTACTAGTGGCTAGGTATGAAGAGGAATGTTGCTGGTTTTGTTATGAGACATTCCACCTCTAAGTAGGTAAAGCTGGAGCCTCAACTCCCAGTAGGGCTTTTATAGTAGCTTCCCATTCCTTAGTAGAAGTGGAATTATGTTGTGATGGATTTCGTGATAGGTTTTCTAAGGTCACCTCAAAGAAATGATGCAGTATGGGTTATTGTTAATAGACTCGAGAAGGTTTCAAATTTCTTGCTGATCAAGGAGACCTTCCATGTCGATGAGATTAAAAGTTTTTACATCTGATAGGTTGTGTGTTTTCATGGGGTTCCTCGCTCTACCATTTTAGATATGGATGCATGTTTTACTTCTCAGATCTGGAAGGGACTATAGATGGATTTGGGTAAATAGGTAGTTTGGAGTACATCTTACCATCCCCAAACAAATTACCAGTCCAATTTCATGATTCAGGTGTTTAAGGACATGCTTCGAGCATGCGTCATGGATTTTGGGGGTTCATAGGAGGGACACATAAACCTAGCAATGTTTTACTACAAAAACAGTTTCCAGGTGATGATTCAAATGGAACCTTATGAGGCTTTTTATGGTAGGCCATGCCGATCACCCCTTTGTTTGATGGAGGCAAGAGAGGCATTTATTTTGGACCCTCGTCTTATCCAGGAGACTGCTGAGTATGTGGAGTTGATTTGAAAGAGGATGAATACTGCACAGTCTCGACATAAATCTTATGTTGATTGAAGGAGACAACCTCTGGAGTTTCAGGTTAGAGATCATGTTTTCTTGCATGTCACTCCGCAGTAAGGACATAGGATGATTATGAGAAAGATAAAGCTATCATCGAGATATGTCGGGTTGTTTGAGGTTTTGGAGATAGTTGGTCCAGTTGCCTATCAGTTGCAGTTACATCAGAGGTACCAATATATGCACAACATCTTTCATGTTTCTCGACTATGTTGATACTTTTCATACTTGTCTCACATTTTTCAACCCAGGGAGGATAATTCGGAGGTGTATGCATCCATTGAAGAGCACCCTATTTTGATTGTGGATCATAACATTAAGGTTCCTTATGGATGGTATGTTCCTCTGGTACATGTGCTATGGTAGCACATGCATGTACAGGATGAGACAAGGGAGAGGGAGGCTGACGTACGATCACAGTGGCCAGAGTTGTTTGAATTTTTTTTCTCCACCATTGTAATGGCAATTTGTGGATGAATTTCTTTAAGGGGGGAAGTTTGTAGGAAGTCATATCTTCATTTTAGGTATGGATCGTGAATTTGGGTTATTTTTAAGGAAAAAGGAAGATTTTTTTAATTTTCTAAGTACACATAGTGTTCCTTAATGTACATTCCATATACCCTGTTACTATGTATAACCATGTTTTGGCCATGAAACGATTGAGTAGATGTCTGTGTGGGTGACCTGGAAGACCGCCTAAAGCGAGGGTTGGTTGAGGCTAGTACACTGTGTGTACATTAAATTAACACACTATGTACTTTTATTTTTATTTATTAATTCGACTAGGGTTGTGGCTTATCTCCAGAATGAACATCTTCTTCCTGTGTATCACACATTAGAGTGATGTATGACCGAAAAACTTTGAGCTCCTCCCCTTCCTTCATTCGAGCTCTAATGGTGACATCGATGGGTGTGTTGGATTCCCATCGGTGATTTCTCTCTTTCCCTCGAGCCTCTCTTACAGATTTCTCCTCTTCAATGAGTTACCAAGGGTTGATCTTTTTTACCCTTTTCGTAAATTTATGTTGTTATGGGCTGATTCAAGGGACGACATTCAAAAATTTTCATCATACAACTTCAAGGAAGGTAGTTTGTTCCTTTCGTTGTTTGTATTTGAATTATATATGCTTTAATTAATGAATACCCACGATTTACGTATTTCAGGTTGTGGAATTTAACCCTATTATTTACATGTTAAGGTTTAATTGATTAAAAATGGTTTGTAGAAAATGTATAAGGTTTGATTCCTTATTCACATGACACCAAAAGGGTGTGTTTCACTAGTTTGATTGTTTATGGCCATTTGGACTAGGATTCTTAGGAGGCATACCTTGTTTTCCATAACTTGTTTTGTTTAGGATGGAGTAGATTGATTATATAAATTTCATGTTTCATGAAGATGAATGTTATCCATGTTGTAGTTTATATTACATGTAATTACTTGATATGATATGTGCAGTGATCTTCTAATGGAATGTGAGAGCCTTAGACTAGGAAAACTACATCGATTTCAATGTTTATTTACAAAGGACCATGAGAGCCATGGGGTAGATTTTGACCTAGAGGGTATTGACTATGAAGGATACCTTGATGTTGTGTATACATTATTGTAGTTATGTAGACCAAGGTTATTGACTGTGAGAGAAACCTAGGAGTTCATTATCCTTACTCTATGATATGTGGGATCATAGGGGTTAGATTTTGAGAGCCTTACCAGAGGGTCATTTGCGAATAAATGAATAATTGTGAAGAGACTATCAAGAAAAATCCCATGC
Organism: Viscum album; assembly: GCA_963277665.1. NCBI lineage: Eukaryota > Viridiplantae > Streptophyta > Magnoliopsida > Santalales > Viscaceae > Viscum > Viscum album. Next base: position 794,139,508 of record OY728156.1, on the reverse strand, counting down.
TTGGACTCGGTCTTAAATGGTTGTTAATGTGGACTTCTGAGATGTCTATTGTTACTATTATACAGGGGGATACATAGGTTAGGCTTGATCCCAAGGTTACACTATTCAATGGTTTGAATAATTTATAAATAAAAATGAATGTAATTGAAAACTGTTGGATTTTTTACTATTGAGTACTTCTTAGTTTATTGCTTCATTTTTGTATATTGACTTCTATATAACTTCATTGACTGTTTAGAATAGATCTTTTGGTGGGGGCCAACTCAGATTCGGGTCACACCCTGTTTAGATCATGCTTTTGGGCCCAGACAGTTTATATGGTTGAATGTATAGATAAGGGAAAGCTAACTTCTAAATTAGGTACTTGATTGCTGATTGGAACTGGAGATCATGTGGCTATGTTGAGTCTTGCGATGCTGTTGAAGTTTACTACTTTTTGTACTTTGGTTTTAGAACTATTTTTCTAGAATTGTGACATGTTTGACTCCTTTCCTAGATACATGTGACATGCATCATTAATTGTATATCAGATTTAGTTGTTTATACTATCAGTCTTCCACTGTTCACTTCTTTTTCATGGTATTATTGCTTCTACTACTACTTATTATTTGTTATTCTATTATATATACTCTACCAATGAGAGAATAGTTTCCCCACTATCATCTCTTGTCCCTCGCTACTACTTAGTAGCTTCTAGAATTTGGGGAAATTCTTTTGAGGTCATGTGACCAACCGGGTATAGAGCACCCTTGGTTGGAACCTAGAACCCGGACTTTACATCCAAGCAAGGGTTTTAGTGGTAATTCCATTAGTATGTTGTTGAATCTTCTTGATATAATGGGGTACTGTGGTGGTTTCTCTATTTCAGATTCCAAGAATATAAATGCATAAGTTATTATGTAATTTTATTCTTGAATGCCCTTGATTTGTATTGTTTACATATTTCTATCGGTTTGGATAAAATTGATGGATGAGTTTATATGAGAAATTATGATCATTCATGGTAGGGGTTCATGTGGATATTATGGGTGATACACACCACATTGCCTAAGTATTTAGCCATGGGATATTTTCTAGTGAGTAATTAATTAATTATACACAAATATTTATTAGTGGAATTTATATTTTTTTATTTTTATACCAATTATGATTCATTTATAATTAATTTTAATGATTTTTTATTTATTTTGGGCCTCATATTTATGATTGATGGCCAAATCAGGCTTAAATAAGATTAGCTGATAATAGATGATGTTTTCTTAAAGAGAATAACTCTAAATGAGGAAGGGGTCCCTAAACATATCCTAGAGTATTATATATTTAATTTATACTTAATTTGATATGTGGTCTCACTAATTTTGTGCGAGAAAACTTGAACTAAGAATGAATTTTTTGCTTTATACCACTCACGGGTAAAACTATGGTATCATAGGTCACAATAGACCCTTGATCATTGAGCATGATGCCTCAGTCACATGTGTTCATGATCTTGACCATAATTGTGTTTTATATGATATATGGACCCTATAAGGATAAAAGTTACAATAATTAACATATTATATCGTGTAATATTATCTTTTTGTTCCCTCTATGTAGGGGAGTGTGGTGGATTATAAATGGTTAGAATCAAAGTATTAAATATAAAATCTAATTTACCTTATAGAATTTGAAAATTTAATTATTTAATGGGTGGAGTGTTCCTTACCCACTAGTATATGTGTATCTTGGTGGGTTTACCAAGGAAATATTTTGTTTATACAGGGTTTGATAGTACTAAATTAGATCAAAAATGAAAGTGAGATGGTTATTATTCCCTTACATTATGTTTTATTTATATTGTATTGACTATGTGGTTTAATATAAAATTATTTCATTGTGTTTATGTTAACGAATTTTATTCCATTGAGAGATTTTCCATAACCCTAGATTTTAGGATTGAGATTATGAATCGCATATGGTTTTTTTAGACAATAATGTAAATTAGGGGACCATAGTGGCTTCCCAAGTCTTGGGATGACTCTAAAAGTATTTAGTATAAGAGGGCTAACATGTTTGTATACTAATATGAATGTGGGTATATAAATAGGTATTGTACATGGTAGGCCAACCTAGGCAACATATATTAGGTTTGGGTGACTTAACAAACAATTTGATTTGGATATATGGTAATATTAAGGTGGGATACATATCCCCCTAGAGGGTGTGATATATGGTGATATTCCAGTAGGATTTTTAACCTCCCCCCCCCCACCTCACCCCCAGATGATTATTATGTATGAGATCGTTCTTGGGAGGTATTTTATACCCCCCATAGTGTTTATAAGAATGATAATTTAAGGAGGGGAATTATTCTACACTTGGAGTTTATACATGAGATGGTTTTGGGGAGGGATTATATTTTCCTTTGGTGTATGATATATGATATGGTTTCGTGGGGGATTTTTCTTTCCCATTGGTGTATGATATATGATATTGTTCTTGGGAGGGGATATATCTCATTGGGTGTTTATATATAAGTTGGTTTTAAAAAGGGGTGTTATTTTTCTCATGTCTATGATATATGTGATGGTTCTTTGGAGTGGAATTAATTCTCCAATGTGTTAAAATATGAGACAGTCCATATGTGGTGTGTTATTCACCTCTATGTGTTTATATATGATATGGTTCTAAGGAGGCGTTATATTTCCCCCGGGTGTATGATATACAATATGTTTTTGAGAAGGTGTGTTATTTTTTGTAGGTGAATTATATATTAGATTGTTTTGTCTAGTAGTTTTATTCCCTCTTCATTTAATACATTTATATATTGGAGATGGTTTTATGGAGGGGGATTTGCACCCCCCCCCTTGGGGTATTAAGGTATCATGCTTTGAGACATCTAGAACAAGTCGAGGAATGTATGGTCATTCTGAGGGGAATTTAATAGTTCACATGGTCATGATAATTATTTTATATAAAATTTTGTATTTATTACTATAAGAATATTACATTGTACGTGAATTTTATAATCTAGTTATATTAGAGAGAACATTGTTGGTGACCTGCTGATTTGTACTCACAAGTTCCTCGGGAATCCCTAGCACACCAGTAACAAAGAAAACCACATGATCATAAGTACAGTAGGGGTAGAGGTTTTGTGTAGGAAGGTTTAGATGGATAGCTTAGATAGAGTAAATATATTGGATCAGGTTGATACTCAATACTTGGTTATGGTTCATTTGGTTTACTTTTCTTTTGGGTTCTATGTGACAATCCCATAGAATATCACATTGAAGAGTACCTAACTTGTGATATTTTTGTAGTTCATTTTTAATAGAGAGTGATATATTATTTTATTCTATTCATATTTAGATCTAGTGTTTCTTTTTATTATATTATATATTGTGATGGATACTTGTTTTTTATTTCCGCTATTTTATCTACACTAATTTATGGTTATAGTCTCCCTGCATTAACACCATTGATCTACACTAAAATTCAGTGTTCTTTGGAATATGCGGAGGTGTGCCAATGATCACATTGTTCCCTGATCTAGTTAATGTGAAGTGATCCAGTCCAATATGATACAAATAAGGAAATAATAAATATTTTCTGTTGTATTCAATCCAATCTCATATTTTTTATTAGTTCCTCTTGAAGATTAATTAATCATAGAATTAATATATAGGGATGTTTTCAATGAAGTTTTATTTTTTTAAAATAATAACATCATAATTATTAATAACAATATTGAAATTATTTACATAACACTAATAACTCCTTCTATAAGGTATGTATCCAATAAATATTCCAACATCATATATTTCATCAAAATTATCCTGATGTATGCCTTTTAGTTGTTTGATAGCATGGGTTGTGAAATACATAGAAAATATTTAATTTGGTTTTCCTTACAAACCAAATGTCAAAAACAAATATTGATTGAATTTTTATGAATTATGTACTCATTTAAGATATAGATAGATATTATGGGAGATTGTCTCTAAATAAATTTTGACGCTCCATGTTCTAAAAACATGGTTTTCCCATGTCCACTGAACTATGATTGTTAAATTAAGATGATCTATTTTATTATGGTGTATATGAAGAACTATATCCATGAATTATTTTATGTATCTCCGGATACACCTCAAAGGATTCAGCCTTATATTAATATCCATTACATAATTATAATCTTTTTTATGTGACACCAGATTTGATTTTCAGTCACCTCTAAAAGTTATTAAACCACTCGAGATATTATCATTTACTATCCATAAGATAAATATAATCTATATGATTAAAATAATTAATTAAATTAAGAAAATAATTATATATATATATAACTATTTAGAACACATTGGATCTTATAAATCTGAATGCATCATCCAAGGTGGTTTCTTCAATTTTATCTCCAACTAATTTTGACCTTTGTTCATTGTCTTTCTATTTTGACACACATAAATTATATGAAATATTTTAGTATTCATCTTTGGTAGTGGCATCACAGTTTCATATGTGACAAGATTATCCATATTCATTTGACCCAAATTTCTTTGTCATCTATGGAAAATCTCATTCACCTCCACCACACTTAAAAAACAACTATATTCTTTTGTGGATATTTAAAATGAATTTATAATTTCTTTCAATATATTCATAAATATTATTCCATCATCCATATTCTTAATGAATCATCCATTCATAAAAAGGTTTTCATCATTCCATTTATAACAAATTTCATAGACACTTTACATATTTTGCATTAAAACAGTTAACAGAGAATACATAGTAGGATTCAAACTTCTTCTCACATATTTTGGTGATTTTAACTCCTTTAACATGTATTTATACATCATTTATAAAAGCATAAAATCTTGTATTAATAATTATCAAATCCTTTAAGAGTTTTTCTAAGTCATGTGTGGTGATAAATAAGTTTCAACAATCCAACTACTTCTACAATTCATTTCTTTGAAAAAAAACACAACCAATAATGTTTTTCCTTGATTTATCTTACCCTTAAGAGAAATTATATTTTGATAATTTATATTATATTATAAAATTATAGTGAAATATTTTATGGTAGTTTTTCTATGTTGACAACACTCACCACAAGTATTCTAAATAGAATAAAAAAGTAATATGCAATTTAACCATATCGTTTTGATGTTTCATTTAAAAGCATTATGAAACATTATCTTCCATCCCCCTAAATTCATGGACTAGGATCAATTTAAGGAGTTAAAATATATAACAACACTCATAGGCTTTTTCTTTGTTGACCCTACAACACCAACATTTTCCTTTAAAATAGATTTTCCTTGGTCTAAAGTGTTGTTTATCAAAACATATACATTTTTTTAATTCTAATTTAGATTCCTGTAATTTTTTTAGCTTCCCCATTCATATATCCATTATTCTTTATCTTGACCTTTCTGTATGTTTCATCTTGTAATTGTTTCTCTTTTCCCACCATATATTTTTTGTAATTTTTTTTCACCTGGTTAAATTTTTTTTGTATTCTACTACTCTAGTGAATCAATCAAATTCATCCCCTTCTTGTCACTAATTCAATAATTTCTATATAGTCATGATTGTCCAAAATAATAGTTTAATAAACCATAGAATAATAAATAGGTTTTTTGTTAAAATAAACAACATTGCAGCTAATTTAGAACTCTCACCAACTTCTTTGAAAATAAATTAAACTTCACTCTCTGAGAGTTTGTCTGGAAATTTTGAGCCCCAAAAAAATTCCCTACCAGTCTTCACTTCGTAATTCTTGTAAAATATTATGATTTTGACAATATAATTCATTTTATATCATGCATTAAGTATTATAATGATATCACCCATGATTTAAAAACTCTCCATTTTGATCTTATTGATATCCTTCTATTCATTATAATATTTCATTAATAAATCATTTCCATTTTTAAGTTCATTATTTTCACTTTTGAGATTCGAATTTTGTTTCAAGAATACTAATAAATATTTCCTTACCAAAATCAATTTTAGAGTCTCATCAACTACAAACTCCTCTTCACAACTTCCTTGTATTTTAAGAGATATCATTAAACTATTTTGTTTTAATAATAAATTATTTGATTCATTCATTCCCAATGTCCCATTTATCCCATTCAGTTTACTCCTCACAAGATACACCATCATGTTTTGAGATAAATTTCATCATATTTTTGTTCCATCCTTTATTTTTTTCCTTTTAAGGACTTTATTCTATTATGAAAAATTACATCTTTATTTTTTCTAGATGATCTTTTTAAATGTTTATCCTCTTCCTCTTTCTAATCCTTATTAGGGAAGCTTTCTAAAATATCCAATATTTTCCCAATCGAAACACTTAAATGGGTTTTTCTCTAGTATTTATAATTGACTCATTAAATTCATTTATAAAAAATTAAAATATTCTCATTAAAATTCATGGAATAAACCTTGACATTATATTTCTCCTTTTGAATCATATTATGTTCAATATTCTTAGATATTCTAAACTATTTAAATGAATAATATATTTTATATTTTGTTTTATACATTAAGGATGGACCCATCATAATATCAAATTTTATCAATACATCTTTTAACTTATTAATATTTCACTCATCCAATTCTAAATGATTATGAATCTAAATTTTTATTTAAACCCTATCTAAGTGAATTATTATCAATGTTTTTTTGTGACATAATTCTCAAAAATTTGTCCATTGTATCAAATCTAGAAAATTATTTTTCACCAAAATAATGAACTCATATACCAACTCATCATCTAAAATTATATTATCCACATATTTATTATAATAGGTTTATAATCATGAATCCATTACATTCTAAAATCCCTTATGGATATCATGAAGTTTATTTAAGTTATATTCATTTTATTTATGCCCATATCTCATGGAGACACTTTCTTTACTATTATTAAGTGTAAAATATTGTGTTTTAAACCATAGGATTAAATATTCTTATTTTCCATAAAAGTTTAGTTTATACAACCATTAATAATATGGACACCATTTTCATTGATGTAAAGAACAAACTAAATTATAGATTTAAGGTATGGAACCATCATCCCCTCTCATTGATGAAATGCCTCCAAATTTAACATTGGAATTTTTAGTTATTGATTCTATTAAAATTTTTTATAGAAACTCAATAAAAATATTTTATCAAAGAAATATTTAGATCCCTAAGAGAAATATTTTATTTGATACCTATTGAGGTACCCTTGGAAAGAATAGTGAAAATTGCGAAAAGGTGGAAAATAGTTTCATCCAAAAACACATATTTTCTTTCTAATATCATCAGAGTTTTCATAAAAATTAATGATATAATACATGAATAAAAAAAATAAATGATAATGAGAGATATATAGTTATATGATGAACACATCACTCGAGGTTTTTACAATGTTCATATATCCTTTTTATTGAGTGGATAATATTTTCTATTCAATAGTTGAAATACCACTATTTGTGTTCTTATCTTATTATCAACATGAAAAAAAATAAGAGTGGGAATATGGTCATGCACCTCATGTAAAATTGAGATCTAAACAATTATTAACAGGTTGATCAACATTTTTATTTCCTCCATAAGTTCCTTTTGGGTGTTAGATCAAGAGTGTGCCTTTTTAATTCTCTTCAATCCCTTAGAAATACTATTTTTAATGCTCAACAAAATGTATACCAAACTATCTCAGTGTTTCATAAAATTTTTACAAATGATACAACACCTTTTTAGTGACCCCACATAAATCATGTCATGAAGACTATAGGTTATGAAATGGTATATGTTATACTCGGTATTTTAAATCCATGGATCATATCTCTTCATTAAACTTTATAAATCTTCATAAAGATTATGAAAATCCACTCCTGTTATGACAATATTATAGCATAGTTCATTTCATCACGAAAAAGTGAATTAAAATTTAAATTCCCTTTATATCTATAGTAATATTGTTTTTATGTGACCAATGAACCCTGTGATGTGATTTTTTTCCCATCAAAAATTAAATGCATCATAAATACATGGTCATGGAATTAAAGAATGAGTATTACCATTACATTGTATCCTTCATGCTTATGATATAATAAATAAACATAATGAAGATTTGTTATACACACACAAAATAATAGTATCCTAGTTATGGTGCGATGACTACACAATTAAAATTATGTGTCCTGTTAAGAAATCATCATAGTGTAACAAATAGTAATTGTTTATTTGAATATTACATAGGAGTATAAAAACTCTATACTTAGGGCATTGTAATTTAACGGGTTACTCCATGTTTTGTTTTTTCAAATTCAAAAAAAAATTTATTCCTTTTCTTAAATCTCAACTCCAATTATAATTTAACTCAAACATGAAATTTTTGGTAAAAATTATAACATACAAATAGCTATAAAAACTTATGAATAGATTCTCTCATGAAATAAGTCTTAGAAAGTTTCCAAGGTAGAATTTATTTGGACACCACATCATAGGATATAATAGTTTTCATATTTTTATAAACTCTAGGTGTAAAATAAAATTATATGGACATGTATTAGTTAATTCATCTCATAAATACCTCTTTGTAAATTCATTTCATGTAATTTCCTCCCATGGAATATGGTCACTAAATGGTACCCAGACCAGAGAAGTTTCTACATAACCTCAGTTGGGCCTCCTAGTATGTCACATGATTTTGAGTAGAGGTGGGGGCCTATGGTGTTATCATGGGGAGAATTTACCATCATATCAATGTGAAAAAAAAACATAAAAATAATAAAATAATAACAATAATAATATTATGTAAAGAAATAAAACATATCATGCTATAACAAATATATTGTGGATGAAATCAGTCATACAGACTCACGATCATTCCAACACACCTAGACTGATCAACCAAATGATTAATCATATAAATTTGATAAATAATAGAATATTAGACTTGAGGATCTACCACATCTCTAATTCATACCTCATCTCTCTCCTAACTTTAACCAAGATATCTGACTAAATGATATAAAACTAGTCCTCTAAATAACATGAACATGTGAAAAATGAAGATATAATTGGGATCCCATATTCAATGGATATCTAAGTAGTATGTGAGTAAAACACAATTAGGAATTTCCAAATAGGTCCCAAGCATAACTATTAAATTAGTGTATGTTAATGTGACATTCTCAGAATGAATAGATAAAAGAACTATATTTTTAAATCATATATAAATTAACAGATATAGATCCTTAGATCTAACATGGAACCTATGATTTACTATACCTACTTTAGTTAATGTAGTAGTGTCACTAAGAATGTTACATAACCATTCTGACCAATGAAACACCCAATGGAAATTTTATAGTAGGAGAAATTAGTGGAATCATGGATATATCCAAAGTTATTTCAATATCATCAATAATGATGAATGAATACATAAGAGGTAATACTGGGAAATAATTATAGTACAATTGTACATATAAAAAATTCCATAGGGTAATCATAGATAATCTTGTGATATTTAGAATATAAATTATTCCTAGGTGATGACATGGGATAATTGATATATATCACAACCATCAGATCATAGCATCATGAAAACCCATATAGGTATATTTTTAATCCATGTGATTTCCAAAGGAATTATAGATAGATATGATATATAGATAAATAAAATTATGTTTCATAATGAATTAATATAGTATCAATTTCAATAGCTATATCCTAGGATAAATTCAAAGGCATATAATATTCGTTGGAGGAATTCTCTCTACCTAGGATAATACCTCATAGCCTATCGTGTGGGACTCTCACCCATGCCCATTTCATATAACTGGGGTTTCAAAATTGAGGGAATGACCAATAGTCATCAATAAATACATATAATTCAAACAACACCAATTTGAGTTATAAGGTGACGCCATCCATCATCAATATCTATTTCCCATATGCAATACTTTAGGGTCAACAACAAAATAGAGTACCATGTGAGGTCCCCTTGGTCACATCATAGCATGGAAACCCTGTATGGGTTCCTAAATCCCTACCTCATCCCTCAGGTCAATACCCATCACATAGATGGAATAACATCACCTGAAATCACTTTAATCACACCATGTTCTCACTATCCTCATAGAAAAATCCACTGATCATAACTCAATAGATCATTTTTAAATACCATCTCACATTCAATATCATCCTAGGTTGTCCCACTCACCAAATATATTTTCAATCTATTTAGAGAATGTCCAATTGATTCTCATACACTAGTGGGAGAGAAACTACCACCTACAATTATCTTAATTATAAATAAGCCTTTACAAAATCTCACGTTTTTTCACATGGACTACTCAGCACTATCATTCCAATTCATTACATAACCTTACTTAAGGGAGCTAAGGGAACCTATACAGGTCCACCATGTTTTAATAATCTATGTATCTTACACCTTATGTGTATATATATCGTATGGAACACTATTATAATAAAGGCATCATCCATCAATAATTGAGGCATCAAGTCAGTACAAAAGGGTCACCAATGGCCTTTGGAACATTGTTCAGTTCAATCATAAAAATTTTATTTTCATGAGAAAATTCATTTAAAGAAAAAAATCATTTAATTTAGATTGTTCAAACATATGAAATCACATTAAAATATATATATATATATATAATTCCAAAAATAATAAATTAACTAACTAAATGGTGTATGTTGGAGATACCACCTACCTTAGTAATGGATTATTTTCTTTTAATTTGAATCCTAATAACAATCTCCTAATATTTTCCAAGTCTACTAGGCTATCATCTGTCCACATGAGGCCCTAACTCATTCAAATAAAATAAAATAATTAATTAATAATTATCAATAAATAATTTATTAATTCAATTATAATGATTTATATCTATTTTTAAAATTAATTCAATTAGGTTAAAATTCCCAAAAACTAACCAACTGACCTCATCGCATCAAAATGTCAAAACAACACTCACAGAAGTTCCATAGAACACTCTAAAAACATACTAGACCCATACCAAATAATTATAAATCAATTAAAACTTAAATTTAATTTCATTTTTCAAAAAATATAAATAACTTCATACTTCAATAAACCATAAATAAAACAACATGCAATGGAATTTAATCTTTTCCTCATGACGTAGTTTAGTCATGTCGAGCATAAGCCCCATTATATTGGGATGATTCTACCTTGATCTAGAGAATCATCTCAAAAAACCAAAATCTATTTCTTCCCAAAATCATTGGTGATTAAGGGAAATAAATAATTAAGAGAGACAAAGGGAGACACTATCTATGAATTAACATAACGCCATCAAGAACATCACACATCTAAGGGGATCGAGAAAGATAATGAGGGGAGGAAACCCACTGGGTCTGATTGTGTGTGAGGTAAAATAAGGAACAAGGTCATTAAAAATAAATATGGTTAAGGTGGTACTTTAAAACAAAATTAAACCATACATATTAGCAATCATATTAAACCACACCGCGGTGCACCACTAAGAATCTCCCAGAGAATCCCCGATATGCCTAGGTCCACAATGTGGCCCTAACCCCTCATTAATCATCATTTCTTACAAGAAAATAACTCCTAAAACATTGTGTTATACACAAAATAGATATTAATCTGGTCAAAAAAATCTTAATAAATACAATCGACGACCTAGGGGGCCCCATTTGGTTACATTTTTTGAACAAACCACGACACACCCTAAGATTGGAAGGGAGAATTAGGGCCTAACTTTAGTTTTCACTTCATGGATATTTCCACCATGTTAACAAGATATGTAAAAACATTTCAATATAAAATTAATATATATATATATCAATATATGCAAGAAAATTAAGGAGTTTACATAGATATTTTACTTGGTTCACACATAATGGAAAGAACAAAGAGCATAAATCAATGATTTTTGGATGTGATAAGGTTATAAAAATCATCACTAGAGTTGTTAGAGGTCTTAAATAAGGTATCAATATCAATATTATGGGTAATTACAATTCTTATGCTTTCCCTCACTATTCAAGAAAACAAATAACAAATGATATGTAACATGTGTGTTTATTTAAATAAATTTTATAAATTTACACCAAAAACACAAAGGGTGTTGGTGATCAACTTATTATACAACTTCATAACCAAAATATTTTTATTTAGAAAGTCCTTTATATTATTATATACTTTATAAAACTACCTTGAGTAGTTTATATGATTCTACCCAAACTCTTTCTATAATGGTGAAGATCATTCCTCATTCCTTAGTTCACCTTGATTATCTTCTTATGTCTCTATCGTGAATAATAAAATAAATATTCTCAATGATTCCCTCCAAAACTCATAAAATATTCATCTTTAGAAAAAAAACACATCCTTAAAACCATTGAGAAACTATCCCTAAACCTAAATAAAAAAATTAATTTGAAATTTCATAGATATTTTTAATAACTCTTTCATCAACTCTGAAATATATTTCTTGTTTGAATACTTCTTCTAATAACCATTCAAAAAACCCTAATCAAATTTATTCAAAATATCATGTCAGTCATACTTAATTATCCACATTAAATCCCTATAAAATTCATACTTTAAAAAATATTGAAAAACATTAAAAATTTCATGTTCTTGATCCAGTAAAAAGTCCATAGACACATATTCATGAAAACCCATATGTGATAGTTCGTATATATAAATTCTCAAATGCCAAAAATTCACATAAGTCATCTCCCTTGCAAATAGAAAACTGTATATGTTGCTATTAATATAGGATAATTCATTCACATAACCAAATTTTCTAACATAATGCCTATGTATTTTTATTTTCATATGTGGCATCTTTTATAGATTCATTTCCTTAGGTTGGATCTTTTCATACGTGAGTATGATTATGTATAATGATTTTCTTACATCACTTAAATTACCTTATGTAAAAACTATATATAACCAATTTTGGAAACATGAAAATTTCCCTTACATTGGAAACCCCATATGTGGGTACATAACAATATTTTCATAAATATGTTCATCTTTCAGACTTGGTCTATACTACCTCATGTTTTGGCCCCATGACTTCCATTCTTTTACATTTCCATTTTTAGGATGTCTAATACTCTTCCCTATTAAAACTAGACATATAATTATTTGTTATATATGTACTAATCACACCAAATTTAAATAATAAAATCTATCCTTTTACAATATATAGATCAAGCATTTTCACCCTTTGGATTTTTTTTCAATCTCAAAAACTTATTTCAGTTTCAAATCTCTCAATTATGATACTCCCTTATCTTTAGTATCTCTCAATTCTCCCCATATGAAAATAAAATGAACATATGGGAAGACAAGATATTTTATCCTTATAGACACAAATCCCAATAACATTCACCTATGAAATATATTCATTAATATTTAGACAAATAATATAAGAGTCATGGTTTATTGTAGGAAAAACATTTATCAATGATCATGTTGATCTTGAAAATATTCAAAGAAAATACTTCGTCCACTTCATATCCTACACTTTATTTATAAAATACCTTCTAAACCTACTTAATGTGAATGAGATGTTTGAATACCAAGATTCAAACTATGTTGCATAAATTTATATATATCTGGTGGTTTGGTTAGAATGTCATCTATCTAGTGACTAGTTCCAACATATTCTATTTGAAAATATCCAAATTCCACCTATTCTATGATAAATTGATATTTAATATCTATGTGGTTATCCAAGAGTTTTGGGATTGATTTTTTATGAGATCAATGAAATTATTGTTATCACAATTGATATCCAAGGATTGTTCAACTATTTATTCAAGATCCTCCTATAGTTATCCCATCCAAATTAACTAAGTACATGCCTTTTGGACTCCTATATTGTTTTTATCAGTTATTATTATTGATGTACTCCCCTGATTCTTGTTTTCTCATTTAATACACAGATTATAAATGAATAAAGATCCTCCACTAGTGGATTTTTTATCCACCAAATCACATACTGTGTCTGAATCTAAGAATTTTGAATGCTCATGAACATTATCCTCTTTGAATAACAACCCAAAAGTAAGTTTCCCATTAGTTACCTCCTGATTCTATTCAAAAAAAATTATAGGTTCTTATTTATAAACTCACTGAAATGGAGCATCAAAACTAACAGAATATGTCATTCCAGGGTGAGTAAGTGTTCAATATAGCAGATTACCAATCATTTTTCAATACAAAGAAGGAAAAACTAATTTCTCGTCATCACATTCTCCATGCATAGTTCCTACTACTGTAAGGATTTTTATTGAAAATTAATTGTACATTATAAAACTTCAAATAAATTCAATTACATACATATCATATAAAATAAGGTTACAATGAACTTTTGAACAACTTTTAATCCAATAAAAATATGGTATTTCACCTATCATATACATCGTAAACTCAAATTTCATAATTTTGGAAAAAATGTTCCCTACCTTATGTTTTTTCACTAAATATATTGTCATCCATAAATAGAAATAAAATAAACTAATTTTAAATTTAAATTATAACATATATGTTATGATCTTATCCACCTCTTGTGAACTCTGCTTCTTTAAATAAGAGTCATGTCTGAAATATCAAACAAGGGTTGTTTTTTCAAGCTATACATTTATTTATTCAATATACCAAATTCATGTATATTATTACCAATAAAAAATACAATGGGTTAATTTATGTACACATCTAATTTAATAATTTCATTGAATATGGTTATTTAATCATCTATATGAAAATTTATATATACCATTTTAACAGCCACTATTAAGAACAATCTGATAGATTCAAGTCAAGATACTGGATCAAAGGTCCCCTCTTCATTGACTAAATTGACTTGAGCTTATCCTTTGTAAAAAAATATTTCTTTCTTTTGAATTGTAGCACATTATTTATTCATATTATATCAAAAGACACATTTTATTCAAACAACATTGTGATGTACAGGTCTATCCAAAATCCCTATGGTTTGATTTTTATCTCTCTAATATAGCTCTTCATTCATCACCTCCACCCAAGCCTTATCCTTACCAACGTTTTCAAATGTTATCATCCCATCGCTGGGTAAAAAAGATACATACTCCACAGTCTTCATCATACACATCTATGTAGGGAAATTTATTTCCCCAATGATATTTTATAGACCAATTCCCATCCTTTTCTTCCATATTGGTGGTGTAGGATCACGTTGTTCAACTATATGTGCTTCCGTATATTATGTTGCATAATATTAGTCTCTTAGAAGGTCTTCCAAAACTTTTATATTTTCACTATTTAATTGTTTTCTTTATATATCTCATTAACAAATGTCCCTCCAGTGTTATTTTTCTCATTTTATTTAATTATTTTAACATCATTACACTTAAATATCATTCCCAACAATTTATTTAAATGTTTTTATTCTTTCCTCTTATGTGAATTTTTAAAGAGGAAACCTCCATCTTCCATATCAAAAAATTTATCTTGGTTTCCTTCTTTGTTCAAGATATAATACATTCCTCTAAGACCATGAAATTAATTCAAATATGGATTTTTTCCATTCCAAGTATCCTAGAGATTTGGATTTTCTCCTAGTATAATAAGATCTTAGTTCTTTCTTTAAATTGAAACCTATAACACTTCCTTCCAGTATTGATGTGGAACGTTACATTCAAATAGTAAATTCCTTCCCATATTATTCATGATCATGTTTCTATGTTCAACTAATAATTTTATACAGAGTTACTGCTCATGATACATCAAGAATGATCATATATTTTTAAAATTTCACAAACTTAATTGATGTATACTAAGTTCCATTATCAAATTTCAATGTATTGATGGTGTATCCAGTCTCATTTTTTGTTCAAAGCATGTACCATATAATGAAATCCAAAACACTATGTTTTATCTAAATAAATATAACACATCATATACATCTGTAATCATTAGTTAAAATTGTAAAATACATTTGCCTAAATGTAATAGAAATTTTACTGAGAAAAAAAAAATGTTTTCACTATGTCAAAAATATTTGATACCATTTTAATTTTTTGTTTGTAGAGGTTATGTGCTATTTCCCCACTCAAGGATGAATTAAATGTGTGTTTCCTATCACTCTTTTGGTTATTAATTTCATATTTTAACTTTATATAGGAAATATTCTCTATTAATTGTTGATTTATATTTCCTAGGTTTCAATGCCACAAATAATTTCCTTCATCCACTATGATAAGGCATGTGTTTTTCTTATTATCAACATGATAAAGATTACCTCCAGTTATCTAGCACTTTATCAATGGTCATTGAGATTTTTTTAAATGAAACATATTATATGATAAAATATATATTCCAATACTAATATTTGTAGTTGAATCACATTTACAAGATTGTTCATTCAACCATTCACCTATAAGTCTTCTTCACTATTGATTTAATACCCAACAAGACTGGTTATATCATTCCTTTTTTTAAAGTATCATTACTTTAAAACCTTATATTACTATAAAAAATTTATTTAAAATTATTCTATACATTAAAATTTTTAGTCATGTGGGGTTTTAATGCACTATCAAAGGTCTATGTGATATCATTCATAGAAAACTTTATGGAAACCTCTTCAATGTTGGCCTTTTCGTTTATCTTCCACTATTTCTATGAGAGTTCAATTGGAGTTAGTGATTCCATGTTCTATTTATGTTCATCATAGAAGGATTTATCACATCCATATTATTCTTCCATGAGAGTGTACCTAATCTTTATAAGGATTGAGTAAAATTACACTTCATCTATTCTATAGGGTCTTTTATAACCCACATCCATGCTTTCTCTTTTCCCACAAGCACTGGTTTATTCTTCAAAGAAAGAGAAATTGAAATAGTTAACATAAAAGTAATTACCCCTTTTAGTAGTATAATATGGTTAAATTTTTATTAGTTCATAGTTTAGGTCTTACCCTTCCATATATATTTTTTATGGGAATTAGGTCTTTATGTAAAGAAAGAATACAAAAAACTAGAACATCATTAGGGGAAAATATTTTGGCTTATTTATCCCTATATATCCCTTTCCCTATATTAGTTTTTCATTTTATTATTATTAATAAATCTACTTTAACATTTTTCAATTCCGTTATATAAAACATTTTTGGCATTCGAAGTTGAGTTACTTCATAGATAATATGAATTTTACCGATGAAACCAGATTTAGGTCTCCCAAAACATTACCAATTATAAATGATCCTTTATTATCCCATTTTAAGTGTTATAAAATAGATAATCTCATAAATTTTATTTTTTTCATTGGATAACACATGTTTTAATAATTTTCAATCACTATCTCTATTTTAATTTCTTCTTTATCTAGAGATTCAATTCTTCTTTCCCTTTCTATTGGAAACATGTTCATATATTCAATCTGGTTGACATCATCCTCTATTTTTTAGTTATGGTGAATAACGTTTTCAATATATTTATGGAATATTTTTTGTTATTTTTTCACTTCATGAATTTAGTATATTTCATACTGAATTTGATGTAAATATTCAGAAAAATCTTTCAGTAAGGCCTTTATTATTATATTTCTCTCTGTTTAAAATTTAATCGCACCATGGGATCCTTTTAACTCCATATGGAAGTAAACAAGTCCCTTTAGTTAATCATCCTTCTTCTCTTAAACATTTCATTTTTCAACTATTTCTACCATATAATATTCTTAATATGATATAAATTTTATTTCCACTACTTATAGGGGTTCATCAACAGTTTATTCTTCCCTATATACAATATTCTATCTTTGGAACTTCTTTGTGAAAGATCTTACATTCATTAGATCCCCTCAAGGAGTGAATATACTTATAAGCCTTTATAAATCTTTAATTTATTATACATCACTATCAAAACACTTCAGATACTTAACTATTTTTTCTCTAATTTTCCACATCAAAAATAGTCAAGGTACAATTTCCCTTAAAATTTTCATTTTCCTCATTTGAATTTCCTTAAAAGTAGTTAGAGAAAAACGCCATTAATATATTCTCCTTCATCATTGATGTCATTTTTTATATACATTTAAATAATAATTATTTACAACCCTATTTATTACTTCCCTTAAGCTTGATTATCATATCATAGGCTGGTGAACAAGTATATAGAACATTATGAGAGAGCCTGCACATATTCCATTTTTCTAGAGTATACACCTTTAAATTTAAGTAGATTAGAAGAATTATCAATATTTTCTTCACAATTGATAGATATTTTATAACATATCAGAGAACCCTGATGGTTTGTAAAACATATATGATATTTTTATATAAATAATCCACATGTTCCTCTGAATAGACTTTTAGGTAATCAAACTCTTTATAGAGTACATAAAAATTCCATTTACTTATTTCTATTCATAGATACTATCTACTTTTTCTTAAATAAATTTTCTAATGGAAAAACCAATAAAATATTTATAGATACGATCAAATAAAGTACTAAAGAAATAATCCTTTACATTTTCATATATATAAAGAATTGTTTTTTCTACATTAGTTATATATAATATTAAGGCATCACTAGACTTCATATAATCAATTGTTAAAGTGAAAAAATCTCATCCAAGAACATTTTAAATGATATCCCATATAGTTTTCTATATATGGTAATTTAAACCATCAATACAATTAATTTCCTCTAGTGTTAAATGGATTCTTCATGATAGAGAGTCCTTATAGATAGATTCATCCTAGAATATGTTCCCTATAATACAACATATTATAACCACAACCCGACACACACTAAGAGTGGAAGGGTGAATTCGGGTGTGACTTTATTTTTTACTTCATTGATCTTTTTGACATGTTAACAGTTTCATAAAGAGATTGTTAATACATCATACATAAATATATCATTGTATGGAGGAAAATTAAAGAGTGGAAAAATATATTTTATCTTTTACCAATAAAAGGGCTAGTATATGGAGAACACATCAACAATGTATTTATGTTAAAATTTTGTAACATTATTTACTTGGGTTGTTATAGTAATTTGAGAAGGCACCATAGATGATATTAGGGGAAATTCATTTTATTGTTCCTTATCTCACAATTCAATCCAACAAAATACAAATGATACACAACATATTGGTTTCTTATAAAAATTTTCATAAAAACAACAAAAACATTAAGGGTGTCGACACTTAACTTTTTATAATTATTATTCTCTAAAAATATTATCTTAAAAAACCCATTTATTCTAATATACTTTACCAAAAATTCCTTAATAAGATTAAATTATTCTACTCATACTCTTTCATCAATTGTGAATATCATTCATTATTCCTCCAGTACACCTGATCATCTCTAGGTGTCCCTAATTTGAATATGAAGATAAAAATGCCCTGATATTACCTCCATATGTCTCATAATAGTTATCTTTAACAAACATATATTTCTTTAAACCTTTAATAAACTATCCAAAAACCTCAATCAAATATTTTAGCTAAAATATATATCATTTTTTATTCATAACATATTCATCATGTATATAATATATTTCCTATTTAAATATTTCTTTTAAGATCCATTCAAAACCCCAAATCAACGATCTTTAAAACTTATTTAGTAATTCCCTTTTATTATCCTTTTTAAATACCAAAAAATTTAACACTTTAAAATATTTTTAAAACACATTTATAATGACCTGGAATTATTCCCAATAAAATTCTAGGAAAATGCATATGTGAAAACCAATATGTGGTGGATCACACAGCTAAATTAACATATTCTATTGATTTATGTATGTGAGATCCATTATGTATATGAAATTTCATCTATGAACATTAATTAAAGATCATACTTTCACAAAAATTAATTTTCCTATGTGACCCTTGTGTAGTATAATTTTCATATATGTCGGCTTGAATAGCTGAATTTTGTTATGTCGATACTTTGTATACATGTGTTTCCTTAAATTATTTTATTTTAATGCATTATATAAATTTCCATAATTATATCCTCTATATAGTCTATTTTGGATACATAGTGAATTACCTTACACGAAAAAACCAATATAAAGGTACATAGAAAGATTTTCAAAAATATGCTCACCTTTAAAATTTTGTTTGAACAACCTCCAACTTGGGTACCACAACTTATGACCTTGTACTTAGCTAGTTTTATATTTGTTTTTTATTCTGAATTACAAATGAAAACATGATTACTCTTCCTATATAAATTAAGCACACTAAAATTAAAAAAAACAACTTTGTACAATTGGTAGTTCTAAAAGTCCCCTAGATGCCTCAACCACCTAAGATGCTGCTAAATTCTTCAAAAATGTCAAACACCTTGGTATTTTGGATTCACTTAAGATATAAAAACATTTCATCACTAAAGGACTGATTTTCTCCACTATGGAATGGTTTCCATATCTATTTAACATAGGGGAAACCTCTTGGAACCACTCCCTCTACCAAGACACCATGCCCCTCTACTTGGTAATTTCCCCCTACATAATGACAACCTCCACATTGTGGCGATCCCTAGGTTCCCTAATAATGGTAAACCTTATTTGGAATTCCAATTGATTCTAATGGGGAAAACCCAATGCCATAAGATATCAACACAAGAACCACACACTATATAATCCCTAGACCGCATGCATCTAGGTGAACCCAAACACCCAATACTACGCTGCATTGAATCCCTTATAGTTGTCTTCCACACACCACAACCATAGAAATATGTGATTATAAATAATCATTTCCCATAGGTTAATATAATAGAAAACATAAACTATCCAACATTCTGAACCATCTGTCTTGGGTATTTCACCTTCCCCCATGGGGTCAACTATAAAGTGGTCCACCCTATTGTGTTTCAACTAATGTGAAATTTATTTGAAGGTTCATCTGACCTCACTCTACCATCCATCTGGTTTAATATCCCATTACCACTAACCACTAATATGATAACTATATTTATGGGTCATATGGCTTCAAGTTCACCCCCCTCCCCCATACGCTAGAGGCTAGCATCTTGTAGTAAGGGTGTAAGGAGATGATAGTGGGAATACTATACCATTATAATCTGTGTATCACAACGTTATATTAGATAAAAACTAGCATCCAATAGTGGAATTAGTAATATGTAAGAGAAAAAGTAGTGGAAGAATAATTTAAAATGAATATAAAATAAATAGCTAATTACAAAGTATATAATGCATAAATGTCTAAATGATGATACAAAACCGATTAGTAGACAAATAGTAGAAAATATGATACAAGGTAGTACATAAATAAATAAAAGAAGTAAAATCCAAAAGTGTGATCTCCATTAACATCCTAAGAACTATCTTAGACCTATAATCATAACTCTTAAGTACATGCATACAATAATAAGAAAAATTCTATGATCCTGCGAACATATGGTCTACTCTGGTAGCCTAGTCCAATAGCCACCCATGAAGGGTGTAAAATAATAATCCTAGAAGGTTCCCACCCATGATTTCTATGACTGAATCCATTAAGTTAAATATAATTTAACGTTGTGTGTGGGTATAATCAGAAGTATAAACAATTGGTAAAGAATAAATAAACCAATACCATTCGTCCCAGGTTCCAGTAGAACACCTGGCTGATTCTAACTGTTTCAGCTCATATCTATAATAAATTCCGGATTAGTTACAAGGCCTTCGGGCCAGTTGATTATCAAGGCATTCAGGCCACCTTATGGCCTTAGGGCCACCACAAGGCCTTCGGGCCACATGAATGCAGGCCCCAGACACACTACAAAAAAGGAGCAGCCCCAGAAGAGGAATCAGAGCAAGTACACTCACCAGAGTAGAGCCAAATGGATTCTCATAATGAGAGGGTATGGATATGCCATCGGTACCAGCCTATATTGGCATAAGAAGCCTATCCAAACGGTCATGCAAAGGTGGAGAGCTACTATCAATATGGAGATGCTGGTGAGGGGCAGTTCCTTGTAGGTATTCTAGTTGAATTCCCTAATACCATCGGGTCATGTCATCTCCAAAGCTTTTGGTCCATGTCATCTCTGATCCTATAGGCCTTGTAAGGGTTCCCCCTCATCCCTTTAAAGGAGGGTTATCAAAAATCATTAAAAATGAAGGCCTTAGGTCCATTCAGGCCTATATAAACCAAGTACATAAGAATATAAGTGGCCTTAAACCTGGAATACTATGCGCAGAATGGATAAAGTGTAACTTAGTTTTCTATTACCAGTCTAGACAAGCATATAAGACCAGAAAATAGGGTATATATCATGCATCCCAATATAGTGTAAGATGCCATGAAAAACACTCTGCAAACTGAGTGATCCATCATGTCATCACTATAAACAGGGAGTGTGAAACCTTATCCCAATTCCTACATTGTATCAGCGGTGTGAGATGTCATAACTCAACACTTTATGTAAGAGAGTATGATTTTTCATCATGCTCAACAGATCCCTTACCATTATTCCACATCCCATTCAAGGTGTAATCATATAATATTAACAAATATTTACTATATCCATGAGTCATTACCTCTCATACCGTATATTTATTAATCCATTAACATCATAGCATAGAATTTGAATTATGGAATATACATATCATGAAATAAACATCATGGAATTTCAACCCGTTCTTGATTAATTTAATTTTAAACATTTAAATATTTCAAAGAGGGAAATCTATCTTTTCATGACACTCCATTTATATCAAAAACTCATTAAAAGAATACAACCATCATGAATAACCCATATAATTAAGGACATACTAGTTAATATTTCAAAACATGTACATTCATTTAACATGTTCCAAAGAGGTTCATAGAAGGTACCATGGTCTATAAGGTCATCTATATTCATGGTTAATCCTATTCATTAAGAAATAAAATCACTTAGAAGTGGATTGGTCTAGTAGACATTTAAATTTGGAGTAGGCCAAGTAAAGGAAATTGGAAGTTCAAAGGGTTCAAAGATCATTTATTTAGAAGAGTGCCACTCTACTTTATAACCTCAAAGAATCCATGAACTAACATGAAACATATCTACAATGGTATGTATAAAAATCACCCACTTTGTAATTTAGAAGACAACCCACCTCATTCAATATTTTTTATTATCAAAACATGACTTTTTTTATCAAAAGAATCATTTAACATAAGTAAACATCGAATTCATGGATCATAATTCAACTCCATAAATTAAAAGAAATTCAAATGAAATAAACAAATGTTGAAAAAAACTACAAGGATCTATATGTCACTTAGTGTTTGTAATTATCAATTGGGTTTTTTTATTACAAGGTAAACCCATTTAGAAAATAATTCAAATTCTTATAAGGAGTTCTGAGTATTTAAAACATTTAATTATAAAGGGAAAATCACATCATCACTCTGAAAGCATTTTAAAGATCCAGGTTTACATCCTCAAACTACATAACAACACTCAAAAGTAGTAATACAAGGTGAAAATATAACTTTAATATAATGGAACCAATTTTAAGGCAATGCACAAAAAAATCTAGAGTGTAGAATAATAGAGATATTTATAAAATGATTGAAAATATTAGGAAAAATTCATGGACCACCTACCTTATGCTTACTATGTATCACTCATCCAATATAATGAAATGATTTGGTCTTGTTTGGAAGAAATCTAATTAATGGACATCAACCCTGAAAATAGGGTAAATGAGCCTCCTCCAAAATAGTACAGTAGAGAGTAGACCAAATAAACAAACATTCAAAAAGAATAAATAGATTAACGATGGAGATACATAGAGACTGACGACAATCAAATTAGATGACGGATGGAGGATTTATCTCCATGTAAAGATTAGGATTGAGAAGGAAGGCAAGGTTCCATGGGGGAGAGCACATGGGGCTGGAGGAGTAGAAATGGAAATAAATAATCCTGAACTCATTAATGAAAATATAGTCATTTTGGCCGTAAAAAATGTGTTTCATGGTTTGGATGCAATATTTGACCAAACCATGCACTAGCTGGACTGCACACACTTCCATGAGAAACCACCCCGCATTTTCATTCCACATGGTTTGGCCTGACTATGAACCGACCATGCGATGAATAGTGTGAGGGTGCAACCTAAGTGGAACTACCCATGTGGGCTAAGAACATGGTTTTGGTAAACCATGAATATCCTAGGCGGGGAATTTATTCTCCCTTGTTGAAGCTGTATATCATGATATTGAGGGGACAGACAGTTTCAAACAAACTATGTGTCTATGTTACACAACACAAACAATGATATTTCAGAGCCCGATTCTCTTGAAACACAACAAGACACTTGAGGGACCCCTTTTTCCTTTTTACAAGACTAAAAACAACACATTAATGAGTTCCAAATTTCAGAATTGTATTCCGAATCTCGGTTCAAATAAAGGTTCATCCACTAAACATCAAAATTAAAATTCATTTGTATTTTCACCGAGTTCTAAAACACAGGTCATTACATCCTCTCCACCTAATAAGTTCTCATCCCCGAGAAGGCTTCAAGAACAATGAAAAAATTACCTGATGTAAAGGTGCTATGAAGACTCATTCAAATTGTCATGTTGTGTTTCCAAATGCCCAATGCCACTCTGAGCATAATTTAAGCATTTAGAACTTAAGGCACCCAAAATCAACCCAACACTCATTTTTTGAATGAAACACTGAAACAAAGCTTACCCAATCCCATTTAACTGGAGACATGATCATCTCATTGTGTCATTAAACATTTGTCCATAGGTGCTCCCCACATTAGGATTTTACATCAGAAGGGTCCAATTTCGAACAACAGTACCTCCACCATTGGAATTGCCTACAAATCAAATTTTAAGTGTTCTGTTGATGCTCCTATCGTGTTTTATATCACCAAGAAAACCTGATTACGTCCAAGTTCATGTTAGGGGCCTCACTCAAAGAAATGATCGAATACCAATCAATCTGGCCGAATCTTGTCACACAAGCTTCCAAAGGAGGCACATACAACAATTACACCCCCCCCATTTACTATAGATATTTTTAAAAAATCACTTCAACAACCATTAACATTAAATAATAAGGGTTGTGACTCGAACCTCTTCCTAAATGATAATTCCCACAATGCCCATCATTGATGGCTGAAATAAAATAAACAAAATGGTGATGCCTTCTTCCTATGCATCTCACATCCACCACAAACACATCTAGCGATGTCCCATACCAAATTTTTAGTGATTTTCCTTGATCAAACCATCAACTGAACGTTTTAAATGTCATACCTTAGCATGAATATGGGTGTAACCCTGATATGGCCCACTGGAAAATGTCACCCTTTAATAAAAACCTCTGAGGCCAACAACAAGTCTGGTATAACCTTTGATTCAAAAAATTTGAGTCCATGTAACTAACCCAAGGTATTCCATAGTGCATTCTTACAAGATATATATGTTTACAAATCCAAGAATCCCACCTTAGAACACTGATTAAGCCCACAGTGGCATCTGGCTGGCAGTCAAGTCAAAGGAAATGTCTGGTGTCCAAGAGTAAATCCAGGTAAATCCTACATGAGAACCCAATCATCACTCAGGATAGACCATACCTCAAATAAAACTATGCTTCTAGCACGAAACATTCATCGAGACACTTATCAAGCCCAAGATCCTTTAAAATATTAGTGTGGCATAAAAACAGATGCTCTCTTAGTGCATGAGGTATGATTTCGATATAGGGGACATGCTCATCGCTAAACTAGAGTTCACAAAGAGGATACAAAAGATTACCAAAAATAAAAAAATGTTTGATCTAATACTGGTAAACTTCTCAAAAGTAGCTTAATTTCATCTATTGACACACATCTATTAATCAATCACATGCCTTGACCACCCAAGGTATCTCATGGTTATTTAAGATTGACCATTGATGTTCCTCCAATACCAATAGTGTTTCTCAAGGGTTTCATACACAGTCAACCATTTCAACATCATGCTTTTGATCAAGCATTGACATGATTCCTACTCGCATGCCTTTAGGGAATTCAAGCAAAATTAACCATTTCCTAAGGTGCTCATTTTTTTTGTTCCTTATAATTATACGGAAACATAACCACTATAACTAACATGATGCCCCCACATTAGGAGTTGTTAAAGTCTTCGAAATAAGTGGTAAACTAGCCTCTCAAAAATGCGATAGGCTAGATTCACCTTAGGTGAACACGTTATGGTCCTCTAAGTCACGATCACATAAGTGAAAGAATTTGGCATGAAAACTGAAACCAAATTGGTCGACGTGTCAAAACAAATGATCCTATTGAAAATCCTTCCTGAGCATTGGGAATAACTTTATTCCATTTAAAACCCAGGTCACTCTATTCTGCAGATGACCTAAGAACATTCTTAACGTCTCAAGGCTCAAAGATTTCACCATACTCATCTGTTTTGTTAAAACATTTAGCACTTGATAGGCACCGCGTACGTGAACACATACTAACATGAGTTTTATAAGAATGATGACACAACCTAAATAATATTTATATGTTTTATTCCCTATTAATCCATGTATCATGTGATCCATAATAGATATTCAACCCAATGTTGTATTTTCCCATAGGACTATTAACTTGAATGATGACATACCATGTTTTCCATCACTGAGGAAGAATAAAGGGGGTCACATGAGCTACGAAGAGGTCTATTATGCCATCATTATGTTTAAAATAAGAAAACATTTTATTAATTGATGCTCATTCCCATAAAAATGATCAAAGATACCATGAAAACTCCTCCAAAAAAAGGGCGTCGTTTAGAAACAAAGAGTCCTAATAGGGGCAATGGCATCCAAATGGAACCAAACATTAGAAACCTCACAGAATTTATCTAGGAATTAAATCTCTAAGGGAGCTACCTTCCACAGGTTATGCCTTTATAAAAGAGAAAACATTTAACCCGTAAAGGTCATGAAAACAGATTTCAGTAGGCCCTACACCTATAACCATTTCTAAAAGGAAACATCCAATATAAAACACTCATGTTTCCATTCTAAGGCGACATAAAGGGATTTTAAAACTACCCTTACTCAAGGGTTAAATGAAGGATACCACTTGATCTTCCATTTTAAAACCATTTCATTGATTAAATTCAATCATTAAACATTTAAAATATTTAAACATAACATAAAGTTACAATTAAAATAAAGTCACATAGAAAAGATAAGGTGACCTATAAGGGTCCTCCTAGTCCAAACTACGTTCATCAGAGTGAAACCCAATAGAATTATCTTAATTAAGGAAGTTTCAAAACACCTATAGCGGGTTATGTCATATGAAACATGCCCAAACTAACCTACTTGGGTCCATTTGTACATTTATAAAGTAAACTAATTCAAAATATATGATGTTCACATAAAAATTGGTTTTATTACCAGGGTTTCCAACAAACCAATTTATAAAGAGACCATACACATTATGGACCAAATTATAACTCCCATTTAGTCGAACCTAATTTAAGTTTAGAATATAAATGCTCATATATATGGTTTAATTATATGGGTCTCTATCTACCAACCCATAAAGTGCACATACACTTTAAATTTTTGGATTTGGCTCCCATTAATTGAAATCATTCCAATTAAAAATGTAATATTTAGGTCCCGTTAAAATTTAACAAATGTTTATATATATATATATACCAATTAAAAATATGATTCAAATACATGGGTTAACTTTTCTCAATTATAAGGCGTTTTTTACACCTTGCAATTTAAATTTGTCTCCTATTTTAATCACAACCACTATATTTATCCTAGGACACCATATATTTATCAAAATACGACTAGCATGTTATCATGAAAAATAACTACAGGGAAACAAGATATAAACACAAAATCATGATGCATATGAATAAAATTATAAATAAATATTCAATATATAATGTAATAAACTAATAATATTTTGTAAAAATGCATGATAAAGAAAACAAGAACATGGAAAAGAACTCAAGGAACAGAAATCAAATCATCAAGAAGCTTTACCAATGAAACTACATGTGAAAGAATTTGAATGTCATGTAAATATAGATGTTCCTATTATGATGCATGTGATGGTTCATCCATGACATACATGGCCAAGGGAAAAATACCATAAATTCATAAATAAATATGAAACATAAAGTATAGTATTCACTAAAGGTGAAATTATAATCAACTATAAGATAAAACAACATGAAAAAAAATCCCATCCAAGGTCACACAATTTTTTTCCCCATGGGGGGGGTTATTAATACCAAACATGGATATTTACCTAGAGCCAAAACAATTCCATTTTCTTTTATACCAACCCAAAATAGTAATGAAATTTAATAGAATCACCTATGATACCACTTTGTATCATCAACCTATCTAACCACTAATACGGTATCCAGAAAAGTGGATCACATGGATTCAAGGGCACCACCCCATACACTAGAGGTTTTCGACTAGAGGATAGGGTGTAAAGAGGTGATAGGGTACATACTATACCCTTATGATCAGAGTATAACAATGGTACATTAGATAATAAATAGTATAAAATAGTGGAATTAATAATAAAAAAGAGATAGGAAAGGTTAAGAATAATATAGGGTAAATGTAAACGAAATTTCCAATGAAAAACTAAACAATTCCTGTGTATCCAAATTATGATACCTAACTAAAAGGTATAAATATAATAGGTAATATGATAAAATGAAGTAAATAAATAAAAAAATATATAAAATTTCCAAGTTTGATGTCCATGAACATCCAAAGCTCCAACTCAATCTTGTGATCCTAACTCCTTGGTACAAGAATACAGTAATAAGAAAAAGTCCATCGTCCTGTGAACATAATGTCTACTAAGGTACCCCAGGTAATTAGTGACCTAATGAGGGTGTGAGATAGTAATCCTAATAACAATCAACTCAAGTTTGAAAGTATAATTTTAAAGATAAACATGCAGTGCTGAATCAATAAACCAATACCAATCAGCTCAACTTTCGGTAGAAAACCTAGCTAATTCTACCTACTTTGGCTCATAGATAAAATAAACTTCTGATCAATGAAAATAAAAATATAGTAATAATATATATTATTATAATATATTTATATATCACATCAACCAATATAAACCAATTATGTGTGGACAAAAAAATTTCATATACCTAGAATACAGGGTAATGGATTGACTAGGAAAAGCATAGTCATCCATAGCTAGTCTAAATGAGTTTATAAGATCAAGAAATAGGGTAAATTACCTACATATAATTGTAGTGTTATATTCCATGAAAAAATCTTAGGATGGTGAGTGATCCATCCTTTCATCACTATAAACAAGGAGTGTGGCACCTCAACCCAATGTCTTATATAGTATCAATGGTGTGAGAGTCCATGACTCAACACCCGATGTAAGGGAGTTTGATTTTAAATCATCCTCAAAATATCCCTCTCCATCCTTCCGTAAATAATTCAAGGTGTAATCATATAATATTAAAAAATAATAAATTGAACCATGAGGCATTACCTCTCACATTGTAAATTAATTACACCAATATCAACAATGAATATCATTGGAATTATGGAATGTACATAGATTTAAATATTTTAAGTATTTAAAACCATCATTTCAAGTCACTTCATTTATATCAGTAACTCATTTTTAGAATACAACAATCATGAATAAACCATTTAATTAATGAAATTCCATTTAATCTACCAAAACATGACCATTCATTTAACAAGCTCTTATGGTGGGATTGGTCTAGTAGTCATTTAGGTTCAAAGTGGGCTAAATAAGTCACTTAGATGGTGAAAGGGTACGTGGATCATTAATATATAAAAGGGACACTCCAATTTATAACCTTAATAAAGCCATGAACTAACATGAAAAATATCAAGCATGGTGTGTATAACTAACAACAAAATTGTAATTTAGAAGATAGTTCACCCCATCTAAGGGGTTCTATTATATAAACATGGATTTTTTATCAATAAAATAATTTAACATAAGCAAAAAATCTTATTAATGGATCATAATTCAATTCACTAAATTAAAAAATTTATAAATTAAACAAATAAATATATAAAACACTACAAGACTTTATATGGAATTTAAGAGGTGACTTTACCAATTAAGTTTTTCAATTACAATGGAAACCCAATCAAAAACTTGTTCGAACACTTAGAAGGAGTTCCAATAATATAAAATAATAAATTATAAAGGTAAAATCACATTAGAAAAACCAGGGGGTGTCCTTGAACTAGGTTGAAATCTTCAAACTATATGTTAACACTCAAAAAGAGTAATACAAGGTTTATATATCACTTTATTTTGAAGGAAACAATATTAATGAAACATGTAGAAAAGTAGATGTACAACACAATGCCTCTATTTTTAAAAAGATTAAAAAATTTAGGAAAACCCCATAGACCAGCTACCTTATTCATAGTAAATATCACTCATCCAATGTCAATATCTGATTTAGTTTAGTTTATAATAAATCTACAAAACATTCATCTATACTAAAAATAGGTAAAATGAGATCACACCAAAATATTGCAACAAAGAGGAAGTGAAATAAAGAAATGTTAAAAGGAAATTGAGAGCTTACCGATGCAGATCCATAGAGATCGATGATGATCGAATCAGATGACATGCAGTGGAATTATCTCCATCTTTAGATTAATTCTTATGAGGAAACCAAGGCACCATGGGAGATAGATCACATGGATGGTGGATGATAAAAAGAAATAAAGAAGATTAAACTCATTAAGGAAAAAATGGTCATTTTACCCCTAAAAATGGTCTCATGGATTGGCCACACAGTTTGTCCAAACTATGTTCCAATCATGAGGCACCCATTACCTTATGAAACCACCTCTCATGGATATACCACATGGTTTGGCCTAACTGTGTTCCAACCACATGGTGAATAATGTAAGGGTACTATCTAACTGGCACTACTTGTGTAGTCTAGGCACACAATTTAGGTAAACCATGTTTTGCCAGTGTGGAGTGTTTATACTCCCTTTCAACAGCCACATGTGTGATGCCCCAAAAATCTGAACTAAGAACCTATTATTCGATAGCATGTATGACATGCGCCAACAAGAACATAAGATAATATAATATCCAGACACTTTATAATATATATTCAATTTAAAATAGATTCTATATATTTTGATGCATGAAACATTAATTTGGAAGGTGCTACATGCAAGATTAAAATTCCTTGATAGCTTGTATTACACAAAATAGTGACCTTCCTTGATAGTTTTTGTCGCACGCAAGACCGAGTTTCACTAAAAAACCAATGTATTATTAAAATATTATTATTTAATATAATATGATATAACCTAAAAAATATATTAGTGGTTAAGAATAGTATTAACTAAATTATTAAAATATATGGTTTATAAAAATAAAATATTAATTAATAGGTTAAAAATTAATTAGAAATGAATATAGGAACCAATTGAATATAAATAGAATGTTTTCATATAAAACAATTTTTATCCTCACTAAACTATTTTACCATAATAAATTAAATTAATTTCAATTTTTTAATTGTTTTAATGGAATTTAATTTTTATATATTTAATGAAATATTTTTTATATTCATCCATTAGTTTTTATATTCATAAGATAAGAACAAACCCTATTTAACACATAAAAATCTATATTTTTAAAAAGTCAATTTTACCGCCTTTAATGGAGAACCCATTTTAAATATGAATTTTTACAATTTAATTGATTTAATATGTCAAAATAGACTTATTATTTAAAATATAAACATAATAATTAGTTTAGGGTTATTTTTTTATATTTTTCTAGAACATTCCTTTTTTAATGTATAGTCTAAAATACTAAATTTTAGTTCAAAAGTACTTTTTAATAAAATTATTTTATTTGGTTAAGTTATGTTTTTTAAGTTTATCTAGTATAATTATATAATATTTTTATCAATTAATAAAAATTATGTCATTGGAATAAATTTCACTTTGAAATTGGTTAGAAAACATAGCGAACATGATGGAATTTTGGCTCTAAAAACCTGCTTTGTCATCCCGTCTGCGAGATTAATTTTAATTTAATTTCATCCACTTATGTGATTGGAATTTGGAAATTTTTACTCAATATTTTGAATCAAAATACTTTATAATTTCGAATAATACAACCTTTGTTTTTTTACCAAAATTATTAGTGAAAGTGATTAAAATTATTTCTAATTATTATGGTTAAATCAAGTTGAATAATGGAATAAACCTTTAACTTAAGGGCCCAAATGACATATCTACTAGTAGAAAACATATTTTATGGACTTAATTATTCAATTAACATTCAAATAATTAATATTTTTTGGTTTTTAATACTTTTTTATGTCATAATATATGCACACCTAACTTGTTTCCAAAAGTTCCAAGTGAGTCCTTTTACATTCCTATAGAAGGCCACCACCTCTACCCATTCCTCACACCTCTAAAACCTATTAAATTTTTCAAAGACCTAACTAAATAGGCTTAAAAAATACCTCCCCTCAATATAGAATCCTACCTATTATTATAGATATATCCAGGGAAACTTTTTGTTCAATCCAAAATTCGTTACCCGATTAAGAGGTAACGTCTTCTCTCAAGATTTTTAGTTTCATTACCACTCTCCACCCCCTAAAATATATTTTTTATATTCATTTAAAAAAAATTATCCTAAAGATACAAGGATGTTTTTATTATGTTTTTTCTACCTACACTTACACACACTTCCATCTGATGTAATTGAACATATTGTTTCTGTGTATGGTGAACTACTGCCTCAGGAAAGGATGATTTTCCAATTTTCCTTTACCCCCTCTTATGTGGGCCATTATGGGGGAAAAGATGTTTATAGATGTTATATATGATATTTATTATGCCTTTATACTTATGTAAACATTTTATAATATATTAATTTAATACTTTCTATTATATGTTAATATTATTACATCATTTGAGGAAGTGTGGACAACCGCCCCTTCAAAACCATGTGATTAATTCACACGATACATGGAATGTTTCAATGAATGGTTATAATTAAAAATAAGTTACATGGAATATTCATGAAATAATTATATTTCTGTATATATAATATATATATATATATATATATATATATCAACTCTTTTATTACCCTTTCACACGCTTTAAAAGAGTTGAAGTCATTCGTGGTCATTAGGACTACCACCTCATCAACATCATGTGATTAAATTTACATAAAATAATTCTATATATACGTATATATGATAAAATAATATCTTATTTATAATATAATTATAAATATGGGAATATTTTCGTTACTTACCTTCTTTCCACAATGATCATTTAAAAATGGGAATGTTACTCATGCGTACAAAAGACCTATCGTCTCCATGATTATAACATTGGATAATTTTCATAACCATATTTAATGATTGGTTTTAAAATAATAATTTATGTATAAATATGATAATTATTTCATGGTTACTATTCTAAAGATGTTATATAATGACACCTTTGACCATAGTTGACCAACAACAGTCGTTTTGACACATAAACCTAAGTTGGTCAAAAACACCCCACGTAAAATTAAATGTTTAATTAGTTGTACACAACATGATAATAAGTTAAATAAAACTAAATATTAACAAGAAAAATGTTCTTAAAATTAATATAAGTTTATTATACAATAAGTAAAATGGTATTCAACCAAAATGAAATTCAAGGTAAATAATTCTTTGTATTTAAATGTTTTATTTAGTGATTGTTACCTTTGGTATTTTCAATTCATTTTTTTTACATTGGTAAGGATTTTCATATCACTTTTTAAATATGTGAGGTTAATGTCATATTCACTACTTAATTATTTTGTATTCCATACCTACTACCTATTTTTATATATTATATCATGAATCCTTTTATTATCATTGATTAATGGAATGTGTTTTAGTTTCAGTCCTTGACATATTTATTTTTCATAATATAGTTATTTTAATGGAATATATTTCTAGTTATTACATTTTCATATTTTCTGTTCAGTTCCTTCTTAGTTTAATGATTAATTGGTATATGTGTCTAGTTATTTATAATTCCATAATTATTACTCTGATTGATTCATTATTACTTTTGCTATATTTTTCCTTGCTTAGAATTTTAGCTCACCCTTATTGTTTTTATTTCCCCATGAATCCAAGAAAGATACTATGAAAGATTTGTAGGAATATACTAGAAGGATTAGACATCATCATCAGAGTTTTTTTATTTAGAAATGAAAAAATGTTGTAATTAGTGTATCCATTTGTAATTAAGTACTCACTTATGTATTTGGTTTACCAGGAATACTATACTAATCGGTCCTACGGGGTTTGATTCCTTATAATCCTGATAATGTAACTGATAGAAGACACTGAATACAGGCTATCTGGGGCTGGTTCTCTTTAGTTGGTATGAGAGGTAATTTTATAGCAACCATAAGAACTATGTTTTAAGAAAAAGTAAGTTAGATAACATAAACCTAAGATAGAATTTTAGGATAAGTATATATGAAAACACTATAATTTTGTTAAATTATAGATTATGATGTTCTTCTTAGAAACACATAACTTTATGTACACTAGAAGTGGACATGGTTCTGGTACAAATGTACGTTGGAGTAACAAATCTGACAAGGTGTTTCGGGCCTTAGTCAGGGTAACCTGGTCCACAACAACCGGGCTTACTGTGCACCTTGTTTGACACTCCAGGGGGATATTCTTAGGATAATTGAAATTTTCTTTACAAACCATTAAGAAATATTTGAGAGAATTTTGACAATTAATAATAAATGTTAAAACTAATGTGAATTAGATATGAATATAATGTTTCAGGATTTAAAAATCATGGAAGTGATATTATGGATAAACCCTACACCAAGGAAGGACCAATGTGGAAATAAAATGGATAAAGTATTTATGTATTGAGGACGTGTTGAAAACCTTAGTTAAAATTATATTTAATGATTAACCTAATTTTAAGGATGTCCATCATATATATTTTGAAATTATATTAATATGGTTTTATAAAAGTACAACCTATAATCATGGTGACAACCAATCAAATCTGGAAAGGCGACGAGTCTTTATCCCATGACCAAAGGATGATAAGGGTATCAAACCACCCACTGACCTACTTATTGTCCTTGTAAATTTTCATTTCTTTTAATTGAACATGTTAATAAATAAATATTAATACTAAACTAGTAGTAAAACTTTTGAGCATTATAAATTAATCTATTGACCATATTTATTTTTGGGAGATTTTTAAATAAAATATTAATACTTGTAAGTCTTTTGTAGGAATTATAATCCTCTAAAATTTATTTATATTTCTTCAGGAATAAAAAGATCATTGTTGATAGTTAATTTTTTGGGATTAAAGGGATGAATCATAATTTGACTGAAGCAGAACCAAAATTTAGGATTGTTCATATGAGATTGAAAACTATCATGTAAGAATATTTCATTGTATTTATAGTCAGTAAAAGGATTACCCTACATTAGTAAAATGACTTAGAAATAAAATGTTTTCCTAATACCAAATTTTGTTTGGAACCGATGGCCTTCTATATAATTAATGATTTATGGATTTGAGACCCTAAACTTTCTATTTATCATTCACTTGTTTTTGATTGATGACCTCATTAATTCTATGTAATTATTTTTGTTTTTTATCCAATAACATATCTCTACTTTCCACTAATGTTCTTTTACTTAGATACCTTGTTACATGGTATTCCATGTGACCTTTGTACTTCACATTATCACTTTTCTAGATGATGTATCAAGAACCCTTGTCACGATGTGGGAATTGAACATAGGAAATATTAAACAATATATATCGAAGATCAAGTTTAAATTATGAAGATACAATTTAAATAGTGTTTTAGAGAATGTGATTCCTAGAGAAATTAAAGTAAGAACATTGTACTCTATAGCGTGTATGACACATGACAACAAGTTTATTAGGTAATATAATATCCTAATACTTTATAATATTTTTACTATTTTAAAAATATTCAATATATTTTAATGCAAGCAACACCTATTTGGATTTCATTACACTTAATAGAGTTCTTCCTCAATTTCTTTCATTACATGCAAGAGTGGCCTTCCTTAATAGTTTGTGTTACATGATAGATCGAGTTTCACCAAATAAAAATGTATTATTAAAATATAATTATTTAATATAATATGATATAACCTAACCATTATATTTGTTCTTATGAATTGTATTAACTAACTTATAAAAATATATGGCCTATAAGAGTAAAATATTAATTCATAGGTCAAAAATTAATTATATATGAATATAATAACCAATTTAATATAAATGGAATATTTTTATAAAAATCCAATTTTATGCTCACGAAGCTATTTTACCTTAATAAATTAAATTAATTTAAATTTGTTATTTTTAAAATGGCATTTATATGTTATATATTCAATCAAATAGTTTTGATATCCATTCACTCGGTTTTATGTGCATAAGATAAGAACAAACCCCATTTTACACATAAAAACCTTTATTTTTATAAAGGCAAATTTATCGCCTTTTAATGAGGAACGAATTTTAAATATAAATTTTGATAATTATATTGATTCAATATGACAAAATTATATTCTTATTCGATATATAAACATAATAATTGTTTTAGGGTGAATTGTTTATATTTTTTTGGGACATTTCATAGTTTAATGAATAGTTTAAAATACTGAATTTTAGTTCAAAACTACTTTTTAATCTTATTAATTTACAAGGTTATGTTAAGTTTTTGATTGGTTTTAATGTTTAATTAGATAATATTTTTGTCAATTAATAAAAATTATGTAATTGGAATCAATTTAACTTTAAAATTGACTATAAAAACACAACGAACATTATGAGATTATTACTCTAAAACCCCACATTGTTGTTCGATCTATAGGATTTATTTTAATTTAATTTCTGAAAATTATGTTATTAGAATTTAAAAAATTGTTCTAAAATATTTTAATTATCATAATTTATAATTTCTAATAATACCACCTTTGTTTTTTTTACCAAAATGGTTAGTGAAAGTGATTACAATTAATTATATTTATTCATGTTAAATCAAGATTAATAATGGGCTAATCCTTTAAATAAATGCCGAAGTGACATAGAAACTTGTCCAACACCATTTTTCTGGCCATAATTATTCCTTTTAAATTATATTATTTAATTTGGATGTTTTTTAAGAATTTTTTTAGGAAATAACATGTGCACACCTAACTTGTTTCCAAAACATTCAAGTGAGTCCTTTTCCTTCCCTATAAAGGCCACAAACTCTACCATTTCCTCACACCTCTCAAACCTCTTAAGTTCAAAAAATGCATACCCAAGTTTTCTCCCAACATACATACCCTATAATTATAATCCCCACTTTTATAATAGATAAATAAAAGTAATTTTTTGGTTCAAAACGAAATTAGTTACTTGATTAAGAGGTAACATCTTCTCTCTAGATTTTTAGTTTCATTACTATTCTCCACCCCCCTAAACATAATTTCCTCTATTATTGTACAAAAAAACAATGTCCTAAAGATAATAGGATGTTTTAGTTCTAAGGATTCAAGGTATACTTACACACACCTCCATCTAATTGAAACGAACGTATCGTTTCAGTGTACGATGATCTACTACCTCACGTAATTAGGATGGTTCAATTTTCCCTTACCGCCTCTGATGGTGGCCATCATGATAGAAAAGTTGTTTATATATGTTATATATGATATTTATTATGTATTTATATTCATTTAAACCATTCATAATACATAAATTTAAAAATTTACATTTTACATTTATATGATAACATCGTTTTAGGAAGTGTGAACTATCTCCCCCACAAAGCGATGTGATTCATTCACACGATACATGAAACGTATAAATAAATGGTTATAGTTAAAAATAAGTGAGATTAAAAAAATAAATAATATATTAAATATATAATTATTTTTCTGTAAATATAATATATATATATATATATATCATCTTCTTTATTACCCTTTCACACACTTTCAAAGAGATAACGTTGTTTGTGGACTTATGGACTACTTTCTCCTCGACATGATGTGATTACATTTACATAAAAAAATTATATATATATATATATATATTGGTATATATGATTAAATAATATTGTATTTATTATATAATTATAATTCTTGAATTATTTTAGTTACTTACCTTCTGTCCACAATTATCATTTAAAAATGGGGTTGTTACTCATGCAAACATACGGCCTACCGTCTCCATGATTGTAATGTTGGATAATATTCGTAACAATATTTAATTATTGTCTTTAAAATTATAATTGATGTATAAATATGATAATTATGTGGTGGTTATTATTCTGGGGATGTTACATGATGACCCTTTGACCATAGTTGACCAACAATAGTTAGTTTGACACATCAACCGAATTTGGTTAAAAACAACCGACACAAACATAATTGTGTAAATAGTTGTACACAACATGAAAATAAGTCATATAAAAGTAAATATAAACATGAAAAAGGTTCTGAATCAATTATAAAATTATCATATGTTTATTTTACATTAATTTAAAGGACGTTCACTGAGAATGAAATGCAAGATAAGGAATTCTTGTCTCACTTTTCTTTCTGTGAGGCATATTTTATTATTAAGCATCTAATTTCCTATATATGCTGTACATACTTCCACATTGACATATAATATCATGAATTATATTATCATCATGGTGTTTAATTTTTTTATTTAATTATTTTTACCTTTGGTATTTTCAATTCATTTGTTACTATAGTGGTTATGATTTTCAACTCACTTTTTAAATCTATGATATGAATGTCATATTAAATATTTAATTATTTTTGGTTCCATAACTAATTCCTATTTTGATATATTACATCATGAATCCTATTATTCCCCTTATATTATAGGGTTCATTTAATTTCATACCTTTATGGTCATTATGATTTATATGTTTCAAAGTGGCGTGGGACACTTTGGTATATTTAAAGATTATTCTCCTCAAGAATGTTCTTAATATCACTTAATTTTTTGATTGTTAACTTTATTTGAATAAATATATTTATTTTAATCATTTTTCATTGGAAATTAAATTTAATATCCATATTATCATACCACAGATATTATTATTGCCTAAACAGTTTACCATTATACATATGGGGCATACTTTGACAGTTATTTGATTAATTTTGGAATTACTGATAGGTATGTATTCCTCAATAAATATGGTTATTTGATTAGGATTATTTTTATGTTGGTTATTAAATATGAGAAGTTATTTGGACTTGTAATGATGGGTAGATCTCTGCCTTTATATATTTCTACCATGCATCGACAAGTTCTTATAAGATGAATAACTCCACAAATGGATTTCTACCACTAGTTTTAAACCATTTTATAAAATTTGTAGATAGTAATAGGTCCTCATGTGCCTTATACTTGACGTCCATTAAGATAGAATTTCTCTCATAGTAGTTTCATTTGTTATTTATCCATGAGCTTTTTGTTGACATATCTATGGATACATTTCATTTTAGTTCATCGATTAATGACTTGTGTTTTAGTTTCATACCATTCAATATTTATTTTCCCTTATCTAGTTATTGGAATGAAATGTATTTCTAGTTATTACGTTTCCATATTTTTTATTTAGTTCCTTATTAGTTTGATGATTACTTGATATATGTGTCTAGTTATTCACAATGCCAAAATTATTACTCCTACTGATTCGTTATTCCAGCCTCTATATTTTTTCCTTACTGAGAATTTCATCTCACCGTTATTATGTTTATTTCCACAATAATACAAGAAGAATACTATTAAATATATGAAGGAATATTCTATATGGATTCGAGATCATCCTCAATGTTTGTTTTTTATAATGAATAAAATTTGTTGTAATTAGTGTATCTATTTTTAATTAAATATTCAATTATGTATCTAGTTTACCAAAAATACTAAACTAATTGGTCTTTCAATGGTTTATTCCTTAAAATATTGTCAACGTAATTGATAAAGGACACCACCTATAGGAAATCTAGAGTGGGGTATCTACAACATGGTTTGTAGAAGAGGTCATATAATGTTTCTGTAAAAATGTGTGTCTCTATCTTCACTTTTTATTGATTTTGATAATCCACCTTTAAAGGGGTGAGGTGGAACCCTGACAAGGCCCGTTGGCTTAAGTATTACATGGCCCATGGGCCTTAGAGGAATTCATTGCTCGTAGGCTTCAAACATTACATACAACCCAGACTAACTACTTGGAACTGCTCCTCCCCAGCTTCTTCATCATGAAATTAGCTCCCCACCTTCGCATGGTTTTTTGATAGGCTATCTCGTGCATGCATAGGCTTGTCCTGATGGCCGGGGCCATACCCATTCATTCTGGCAATTTGTGTGGCTTCTTTTGTGGTGAATTCTCTTTTCTCATCCTCTTATAGAAAATATTCCTTGTTGGTTTTCTGGTTTCCATATACAGTTAAGGTGGCCCAAATTCCTTGAGGGGGCCCGAAGGCTATATTGGCACAAAGGCAAGGGTGGCCTGAAGGCCTTAAAGGACTTGGGGACCAAGTTAGTGGCCCGAAGGCACCAACGGGGGAAAATTCCCAACTGCTACAGTGCCAAAGAGTGCCTGCTATAGTTCCCACTATAGTACCTACTACAGTAATGCACAACTCTCGCTATAGTAATGCTACAGTACCATTGAAAATTATGCCTCCGCCTGGATTTCATCCCAGGTCTCCTGGATGCACTTCAGAGTCCTCACCAACCGGGTTGAGGCTCATGTGCATGTGTTCCTATATCTAAAAACCCATACCATGATATTTTGGAGCCCAGTTCTCTAAAAACTCAAAAAGACACCCAAGGGATCCCTAGTTCCTTTACCCAAGTCTAAAAACAACACATTCAAGTGTTCCAACTCTCATGATTTAGTTCCAAATCTTGGTTCAAATAATGGCTCGTCCAATAAATTCCAAAATTCAAATTCCTTTGGATTTTCATCCAGTTTTAAACTATGATTTGTTATACTAGTGAACCCAAAACACCTTATAGGCCTCAATCCACATATAATGTATATCTTCAGTATGAACTAACTATTGGAACCTCAATCTAAAACCTATTTTTTAAAATTAACACGTCACCATAATAAAAAATCCAAATTTTATCTAAAATTGATAAGCCGTACAAACACAGGTATTTACAACTCCCCACCATATCAATTTTCATCCTTAATAAGTCATAAAAAAAATTCATCCAATAATAATGACATGTACTAGTCAAAAATTTATGACCATATCATCACATTCTAATTCGGAATGATAATTGATCTTACATTGTGAATCTCCAAACATGAGGTACATTATTTATAAAAACTTGTGTCACCTTTCACCACCATCACTAAAACATCAGGATAGTTCTTAACCAAAAATTTATAACATGAGAAACCACGGTTTCATTTATAAATTCATTATCTATCTCATAGTGTTCCCCAATATAAATTTCTACTCCCAAGGGATGATTATGAGCCATGGTACACCCCATTATTGAAATTGACTATTAAAAACATTTCTAATTGTTCTTAAACCTTCTTAGACTAGATTTAATCTCACCACAACAAATTACAAATGAAAATACCAATTAGACCACATTAGTATCTCCATTATCAAAAAGATTGGCCTTATTCTATAAAGTGATATAAAATCAACCAACCAAAATTCAATAGCTTCAAAATGCATATTATTATCATGAAAACTCCCACACTGAAGACTGAACCTGAATTATTTTGTAATTCCATGGTTGGTTACTCAACCAAGAAACCTAGATATTATTATCTCACTCTGATCATTGTACATATAATATCCATCTCTCCCATATATTACACAAAAAATGTCATGATCATGATTCTATGTCATAAAATTCTTCAAATAATGAATCCAAATCTCAAATCAAGTATTTTCCCTTGGAATATATAAATAGGATATATTAGATAACTTGTATCTAAAACTCACCTTGTTATTATCCTTGAACCCATGACCCGACCACCAAATATTTGTAAATCCATATTCCATACATCATTTATCACCTCAAGTGATGGTTGGATGTGTACATCCTACTCATTCTCAAGTGAAAATAAAAATCATCAATCACTAACTATTCTGGGATCTTGGGTAAATCATACACTATAGTCATCGAACCTCTATTTGAAAGTAATGACAAACCCTTCAAAATCCTATCTTTCTCTCCATGTCATATAGCTTCCCATACCCCACTACTCAAGACCATATAAAAAATTCTATTTTTTCACATGTGTCACACCTCTCGGGCCATAGACATGCCACTATACCCTATCAATTTGCAATTTGACCTCTCTTTATAATGGGGAACCTATAATTTGTATCATGTCCCAAGAAACCAAACTCGAATCATCCCATTAATTCAATTGGTCCTCAACTCACACATGTACCCTAAATGATATCAACTCTTAGGAAACCATGCATAACCTGTGCATACTCCCTTGATCTCATCTAACTTAAATCAGTGCATGTTCTTGTAACACCTAATCACATTTCCTAAGTCAGTCTCCAAGGAGTCCCACATTATAAAATCAAGGTACACATGCTTATCCCACAAATTATTCTCATTACTTACATAAATATATTCTAACTACCTGGTTATATTCTAAAGAATTATGTATTTCACCTATTCCATAGTCTATTACACAATCACCAACCAACATGCATCATTTCAAAAATCTCATGCATAAACAAATTATATATCTATCCTAGATTCTACCTTCTAGGATCACGATCTATTATCTATTCAATAACCATGTAGGAAATCTCCAGGGAAAGGTAATGTGCCAATACTTCGCTCAAAATCTAAACTTGATACCAAAACACCTTAAGTGGTTTATGTCAAAGAAACTCTATGTATCTCCTTGCCTATATCATTTATCCCATAGAACCTCATGTTCATTGATCTCATGAGTGGATCATTTACCCATACTTCATATCTATAAGGGATTCACAAATCTCAAATAGACCCTCAATAAGGTTAATCTCACAAATACCAAGTCTTATCTCAATTGAACTAGGTCCTCCTGCCTATCCCATCAACCATATATCTCTAAGTCACTAACTTAAAAAAAACATCATTTTCCAATCTCAATTACTTCATCAAAACATACATGATGAAACATACTCTTGGTTTCTCAAATAAATGTACACATCGGGCATCACATGAAAAATCCTTAGCCTATTGAGGAGATAATCCTCTCCGGGAATAAGAATATGAGACTACCCCTTGGAGGTCCATGATTTTGCCACTAAAATACAATCATATATATACCAAATCATCTCCCCATAAAAATAAATATAAAGAATACCATAATCATATAGTTTAGTTAAGTATAATGAAACAAGGAAACTATATAGGAAAACATTATGTAGGTTTTTTAAACACATTAAATAATAAAAACCATTCTTTTTAGAGTTAGTACCATAATCACCCAAAATGTGTTTATAATTATAATGGTGACTGTAAATTCGTTATTTTCGGTAATCGATATGTATAATATACAAGAATTTTCATTGGAGTGAAATATATCATAGTTTTTTTTAGATGTGGTTGAAACTTTAAAATACTAATCCATATGACATCAATGATATGAATCACACACAAGAACATGTACGTCATGTGAGTCCTATGTGTTAAATTTTATTAATATATACATTTCTTTTACCAATGTGATAAAAGATAAAAGCACATAAATCATTTATCTAATAAATCTCAAGTGTGTCATGCATGTTGAAATCATAAAATTATATTAAAAGTAAAAAACCAGGAATATCAATCTGATATACTAGGTAAACTAGACTTTTTTTCATAAATTATGTTCATGATACACTAATCCAAAGTCCATCATAAGCTCTAACACCTTTCAATGTCACATATCTACCATATTCTAAAATAGTAAGACATAATGGAATGCTTTTATACTAGTTTTTTTTATTTCTCGAGTTTTTGGCCACTAAGTGATTCATATACCGAATAATTCTCAACATCACCTTAGGTGTGCCTCCTCATAAGCTAGAGGTTATTTCCTATTTTTGAGGGATTTAAGGTGTAACCTGGAAGAGACTATAACCTTTTATTAGGGTGATAAAAAATGTATAAATAACAAAAAAACATCCACAACATCATCATCATATTCATATTTATTTATTTTTGAAAAGATACATAGGAAAGGAAAAAA
Source organism: Viscum album (assembly GCA_963277665.1). Classification (NCBI taxonomy): domain Eukaryota; kingdom Viridiplantae; phylum Streptophyta; class Magnoliopsida; order Santalales; family Viscaceae; genus Viscum; species Viscum album. The sequence goes on along the minus strand of OY728156.1, from coordinate 794,095,153 downwards.
GGAAAAGGGAAAAACAAAACAAAGTCCTTTAAGGCAACCAATAGTGTTGAAGTTCGAGAACATCACTTCGAATGAGATCTACACCTTTTAGATGAATAGATGCCTCTAATGAATATAATTTATAATAAGACGCTTTATTTGGTAAAGAGGTGATAAAATTGGCTATGTTGTAACCCACTTTCCATATGTGGGAGATCTTGGTAGTGTTGTAAATAAGGCCTTTGCATCTTCTAAAAATATACTTAATAGACCACAGAGCAGTGCAAGTGTTCATGAATGAATTGAAAATAATTTGAAAGTTTGTATCCACCATCAAATGATTCACATTCAGCTGACTACATATTTGTAGACCAGTCAAAATCGCCAATATTTCAGCTTTGAGAGAGTTACTGTATCCCAAAAAGACTGAGAAAGAGAAGATAACAATGCCCCTTGAGTCATAGACCACTCCACTTCCACGTATGAAAACCAATGTCTATGAACCAAAAATGTTGAGTTTATTTATAGAACTATGGGGATTCTAGAAATCCCAGAGCTCCTGGGAGGAGCTATAAACTGATAAAGGGTATTATCATTCCAATAATTCTTCACTTGAAGAATCAAATATAGTAATGGGGTTTTAGTTCTGATCAATAGAGACTTACTCAAGATAGCACCCCTATCAAAGGGGGATCTATTCCTAGATTTCCAAAAACACCAATAGCTATAAATCAAAATGATAGCATATTATTTCCTCTCAGTAACATTCTTCTATATGCCTTGAAACCATCTACTAAGGAAAGTGGTGCTTGAGTTTCCCGGCACACTGAAGCTAGTGAAGTCCCCAAATCTTTTCCAAATCATGTGATCCATCTTTCCTTTAAAAAATATATTATTGATACTTTCCTCCCACCTTGATTTAAAACCTGTACACCTAGATTCAAAGCTGATTTTGAGCTTCCTAATGTTCTCATTGGTATCCAGGACATTGTTCCTTATTCTAAAAAAGAGGAAGTTGTATTTTGTGGGGACCAATTTTCTCTAGAGAAGTGAATCTCATGGACCCCATTAGTTCAAATATATAATCAGTCAGTAATAATCCCTCTCTATGAAAGGTCCTGAGGATTTTTTCCCAAAAAAGAATCTATTCAGATCATCATTGATTTCAATAAGATTAAAATTTCCCTATTGGTTGGTGTCCATGATAGCATTGATGAAGGTTGGGTGGTTTCACACTTGACAGAAGGTGATGTCTATTTCTAGACACCCTAGGAAGCTAAGAATTGATCCTTCACAGTTATTTTTCCAAAATAGAATTCCTCCTCTCCCCACGATCTACCAAACATGGACTAAATGTTTCAAGAAGTGATGTTGAACAAAGGATCGCAAGGATATTCCCAAATCCTCCCCTCCCCTAGCTAAAGACCTCCATATCACATTCCTAGAGGGACCTACCTTCAACCATATCCCAATATTGTTTCACGTGCAATCCCTGCAAGGTGGCTAAGGTATTTTTGAAATTGATACCACCTTCCTGTGTCGGTTTACCCATTATCCTACAATAATCCCTATAACACTTCCCATCTTCATTGGAATTCTAGAAGAATTTAGCTAGGATCTTATCTATTTTTTCTAGCATAGCCGTACAAACTTTGATTTCAGAAGGAGCATGAATTTGTATTTTCTAGAGAACAATATTAACCAATGAAATCCTCCCGCCAAATAAGACATAGTGTTTCTTTAAATTAGTTATGTGACTCTTGATCCACTCCACAATTGAATCATAGTGTTGTATTTGCAACCTGAATGAAGAAATGGTGGCCCTATGTAGACCATTTGGAAAATTCTTTGTTGAATCCCCATAACATTGGTAATCTATTTAATTACCCATTTCAGGTAGTGATTTGAGATATAGATATTTATCTTTGTTTGGTTGATAATATGTTTGCTAAATTTACAATACTCTTCAAGAACCCCATTCATTCCTCTAACTAATCTATGTGTGGAATTCCAGAAAATTATAGTGTCTTACACAAACATAATCTGAGAGATGTTGGTGAAGATATTCCTACAATGATAATGAAGAATTTTTTCAATTGATATAATCCTATTTAAGATTATTCTAAGAAAATCATGGGATAATAGGAGGAAGTGGTCATCCAAGGGGAGATCAAGCATCTGAAGATGAGGTTAGTAGACCATATAGAAAAATCCATTTTCATAAGAACTATGATGATGAAATTACAATCAATACAGTCATAAGCCTTGTCCATGTCAATCTTGACAATCATTTTGGAGTCCAAGACCTTATTGTTAATATTATTCACCACCTCCTAGGTCATAGAACTTTCCCCCATAATCAGCTTACCTTTAAAACCCCATGTTGTTACTGGGAAATCCAACCTGGAAGATGGGCCTAGTGTATATTGTTGATAATAATGTCTATCACCTTATATGGGAAGTTACACATGCTAATGGGACTGTAATGGTGAAGATATGTGGGGGATTTGATATTTAACATGAGGAAAAGGGAAGTAGCACAATGAATGCGGGGAAAATGACCACCCATGAAAAAATCTAGAATAACTACAACCATGTCATACTTAAACCTCCAAAATATCTCTATAAAAAGAGACTAGAAAACCATTGGGTCAAGTTGAACACTCTGGATTGAGGTCCTCCATAAAAATAATTAGATTATGTTGAAGTAAAAAAAATATATTGCACTATATTAAATTTCATGTGGAAGTTTGTAGTTATACAGACTCACAATCAAGCTATCATACACCAACTAATCAAAAACATGATAAATCAAATAAATTATATAAATAGATTTGTAAAAGATATTAGGATATATTATTTACTTGAGTTATACCTCATCAAAAACCTGAAATTATCTAAGCTATCCAATTGATTGATCCAAACTAGGTCCTTTACTTATCCTCAACCTATAAATATTGAACATATAATAGAGTTAAAAGTTCCATAGCCTCCCATGTAGTGTTCTTGTAAAACACAATAGGGAACCAGAAACATAGTTCCTAACATAACATGTAAATCATTATATATTTGTATGACATGCATAGAATAAATAAATATAAGTTTTGTAATGTGGAAGCATAAATAAAATAACTATCATCGATCCTTATTAACTAACATGGAACCTATGATAGACAACACCTACTTCAGTTAGTGCTATAGTGTATTTGATCTTGTAACGTAACTATTTCAAACAATATCATGACTAATGATCATACAATATAAGTTGAAATCACCAGATTCATGGAGGAATCCAATAGAGTCCTAATAGTATCAACCATAAAGGATGAATCAAAAGGTACTAATCATAGATATTAAATATATTAGAATAAATAATTCCACTAATTTTTAGGGGAATGACCCTAGAAAATATATTTGAAGAAGTAATATAGATAACTCCTCTAAGAATCTCAAGGTGATCAACATAAATCACAATGATATGATCCAAACATTATGGTTACCCCATATAGGCATAAACCTTTTCTAGGGGGATTTCCAATGTAATTATAAATATATAGGCATCATAAAAAATATATAAGGGGGTTAATTAATGAATTTATATAGTATTTGACACAAAAAATAAATCCTGGTACAATTTCCATGGAATACAATTGTCATCTAGGGCATGTCCTTTCCTAATGATCATATCTCATTACCACTCAGGTCCGCCACTCACCCACACCCATTTCACATAACAATGCTTGGACACTCAAGTTCATGTTCTAATATCATCACTAAATCCATATCAAGATCACATAATTAATAAAATTTCTTAGATAACACCTTTCATCTTCTACAAACACATCCCATGTACACCCTCTATAGTGTCAACATCTCATTGGGGCACCTACAGTGGTCCCTGAGGTCACATTATAACAAAACAATACTTCATGTGTTCCTTTATGATTAGATTATCTTTGAGTAAATAACCATATATCATATGAAATTAAATACCTTGAATTAATTTTAATCATCTCATAGAATCACTATAATCATAGGGAAATCCACACGGAATCGAACAAGAGAAATGACAGAAATCCAAACTTAATTCCTAAGTCATACTAGTCTGGTCCACTCACCCAACCTATCATCAAACTAAATAGGTAATAGAAACCTATTTAGCATACAATGTTTGTGGAGGAACACTCACCCCATTATCCTTACAACTATCCAGAATTATTTAAGGATATTATGGTTTTCATATGCCTTACTCGGTCATATCATTCTCATTCATTACACATACCCACATAAGGGAGATAAGTGAACCAATACAGATCCACAGCACCCTATTAATTTATTTAAGTATCACCCATCATTATAGAATGTCACATGAAAATTACTATAATAAAGGACTCAAGTGTATATGGATGAGGAATCTGGCTACTGCACAAGGTTCCCTCATGACCATTAGCACTTTGTTCATTTACACCATAAGAATTTGATTTTAATGAGAAAATTTATTTCAATTATTCATTTCAATTTACATATAATGTTAAAATTCCCATAGTTTCCTAACCTCATATCCCATTCCATAAATAATAATTGAATTTACAAAAGGGATATGTTTTAGGTTCCACATACCGAATTAATGTAGTAATTCTCTTTTAATTGACATCCTGGGAGCTCTCTCCCATGAATTTACAAGTCCAAAAATTCATCATCCATACACACAAGTCCGTAAATCATGCAAAAATATCTAATAATTAATCTTAAATAATTCTTAATTGATTAATATGATCAATTATAAAAATTTATAATTAATTAAAAAATTGTATTAATTAGACAAGAATTCTTTATAACTGATTGAGAGGCCACATAATATTGAAAGGGTGACCAAAAACTCCTAAAAGGTCTATAGTGAACCCCCAATACCATCTTTTTTGTATTACCTATTATGTAAAATCAATTAATATATCATTTTAATTTAATCTAATAAAAATCCACAAATAATTTCATATGGTGATGTACCATCAATAGAATGGTATGTGTTGGAACGAAATCATCCCATCTTAATATCCTCTAAACACATCGAGCATAATTAATTCCATTTTAGTACGATTTAACCATGATTAGATAAAATAATCTCAAAACACGAAATAAAAACTAATCCAAAATTAGTAGTAATAGATAAAAACCATTGAATAAGAGAGATAGAGGGACAAACTCAACTTGAATCATCAAAAAAATTACATCAATATTTCCCTACATGCAAGGGGGGATAAAGAGGGGAGAATGAGGGGAGGAAACCCTCTTAGTTTGACCAAGGGATGGAGAAAAGTGTGAATAAGTTTATTAATAATTGATAAGAAAAACAGGGCCAAATCATAAAAAAATGAACCAAAAAATGTAGAAGCATTTTTTTCATGACATCATATTATATCTCTAGGTATCCCCATTTTGAACCTCAGACATTTCCAGGAATGTAGTGAGGATCTCACCCCTCATTGATTGACATTTCACACCATTACGACACACCCATCCCACATGGTCCTCCATGGGATGGATTTCACTATGCAGAAATACAAACACCCAGTGAATGTAGGCCATGGTACAGAAGAAACCATTTTTTCTCCTCGGGTTCCTCATCCACCCAAGACATAAAAATTATCACCTAAAATTTTTTGCACCCAATTGTTTTTTCTTGACATGATACGAACACAAATGCCCTTAATAAAAGTAATAGATCCCCCTTTATAGAATGTCAACCCCTGTCATTTCACAAAGGAAATAATACGAGGTTTCATTACCTCAACCTAGGTACCAAACCCCTCCACCTGAGTATTTCTCCTTCCACCATGATGAACTCTATGCCTAGGTGCTCCTCATCGTCCCTCAGAATGGGCAACATAACTCCACCAAGGTGTAGTGTCCAAGGACTTTCCAATAAGGAAAATTCATAGGAGTTAAGAACCATACCCATGCACCATTACCTCCATAATTCCTATATGCTAAGGATATAAGTGAGCCAAAATATCTAACACCTCATAACAGGAACTCCCTCTTATCCATTATCCACATAACATGACCATAGAAATTGGAATTCCCCCTTTCTCATTTCCTATGGGTACCACTCCTAGGAATCACATGCTATAAAGCACTCCATTTCTTATGGCCTAGGAATCTCACCCTCAACCACAGTTTCCACCACATCATGTTCCTCCCTATAGTGGTTCACCAATACTAAAATTCATATACAGCTTCACCTCACTTCAATATTTTTTCCACCCATGCACTCAAACCACCTTATGGGCCATAATAATTATCATAAAACCTCACCTACATATGTTTTAATTATAAAACCTTAATCCAAATACTGAGTTTCAATATAAACCCCTCAAAAAAAATAATAAATTCATATTTCCTCTTAAATTCTAAGATTGGTAAAACATTGGTCATTACATCCCATGAGGGTTCTTCAATCTCCAAGTGTTCATAAATCTCACATAGGCTTATCACAGTTTATATAAGCATGCCTATTTAACCGACAGTTATACATATAAATATTATATATACATAGATTCTCATGTTTTACCATGTCAGTGGAATTATATGTATTTATAAGTAACAATCCCACAATTAAATTTTATTCTAAGTGGATATTTACAATGTATTGAAAATGTACCATAATTAATTAAAATATAAAGGATTAATATAGAAGGTTACCATGATTATGTAAAAATATAAATAATAATTATTTATTAAATATAATATTTATTAATGGTATGATACCAAAGTAATGACATGAAAAATAATCTCTAAAATTTAGAGTATGTGACACACATTGGTGATATTCATTAAGGATATAGAATTTACTTAAGTAGAAACTCTTAGTTCAACATTATTTTATATCAACAATTTACTAATTTGAAAACATGTTTTATTTTAATAAGAACCTGATAAAGTTTAAACTATGTATATTAGAGTAATAATTTCTTTGAAATATTCTACTTCTTTAAAATTATACATGAATAATACAAAAAATTCGTGGTATATATGGGGATTAAGAAAATGGAGTTTATTTCTAGAAAATTATTTTGGTATTATAACAACTTATGAAGATTCTATAATTTGGGGTACTGGTAAGATCTCATTAATTTTTCAATAATTAAATTATAATAATGATGGATAAGAACATTTATTATAAAAACATAAAGTAATTGTAAATGATATCACTATATAGATGAAGATAAGACAATAAGAACCCTTAAATTAGTATAATGATAGCTTAATTAAAGCATATAATGAGAGGTAATGTGTAATATATCATTGATAATATATTAAATTGATGATAATACTATATATTTATAATCATGTAAGTAAACTAAATGGGATTTAAAAACATAATAAAACAAAATGATCGTATTTAAGAAATGGAAAATTAATTTATAAACTCTTTCCCAATATAATAACATCATAATACTTGACAAAGGAATCCTTAGAAACATAATATATTCTTGTAAGTCTATTGAGAGAGTTACATAGAATATAATCAAGCTAAATGGTTTTAGAATGAAAAGTAATGTGAATATAGGTGAAAATTTATAGATAATGGTAGATATTTGTTTAATAATTTTTGGACATATGCTTTGGATATTTGGTTGTGTAAAATTAAATACCATTATATTTTTCATTAATTTAGGTAATTATATTTTAAATTTAAAAAATGGGTTTTGAAATTTATTAGTTAACAAATAAAAAACTATTATTTTCATTATTTTTCTGACTAAAAAACATTTTTTATAATGAAATTTTTTTAAATCATAAAATACATTTTAATCTTAAAAACATCTGTATCGATTTTGGAAATTGGTTTTAATATTTTGAAATACCAACATTTTATATTTATATATTTATATTTATATTTATATTTATATATTAGGGTATAAATGTATTTATATTATTAATTGTATAATTTTTATATCAAAATTCTTTCTTAATAGATATTTTAGATTTATATAATGAAAATGTTTGTAGTGTTAAAACCTTGTAAAAATCACTCAGTGAATCACAATCAAGATGGTTTTATGAACAAGATACATTTATTCAACACATAATGTACATACGAAAAATAATTTTTGGTTTAATAAAAAATGTTTTTTCCTAAACTGATTTCACATATTGATTATCCTTTTAAAAAAGGCCAAAAATTCAAATCTCTTTACCCTTTTCTAGTGCATTAGGAGAGATATGCTATTTTTAATGTTGAAATTTTTTGTTTTAATTTTTTGTTGGTATTGGTTTTATTTTATCTTCATGTCATGATATAGAATTAATATTATATACTTCCCACAATCATTTTTTATTATATGTATATACTCTACAATAAATATTTCTTTTACTAAAGTGTGGTCTTTGGTAAAAAAAATGTTTTACTTTCACATGGGAATTTAATTGTCAATTTTTTTTAAAATATTTAGTAATGTATAATATTAAAATACTAATCCTAAATATTATTTCCTATAATTAAATATCCTTATTCATCCTGCCATGTAACCCAAATTAGTTTTCCACAAACCTTGAATTGTGTTCTGGATCACTAATAGATGGAAACAAGCATCCAGGATATCAAACATACCAATGGGAATGGTTTTACATTCTAACACAATAAATAATCAATAAAATTAAACCTGAAATTTGGGAAGAGTTGAATGTACATTGGATAATAATTTCGAATAAGAATGTATTTTTTAAAATAAGACACCCAGAAAAGGAAAAATAATAATAAACATCAAAAAACATTTTTACATGGATTTTCCAATAAATTGAAAAAAGTAACCTAAAATATAACAAAAATAGAAAGAATAAGATGGAAGATAACACCAATAAAGTCGATACATGATAATTCCCAAAATAGATCATAATTCCCAATAACAGAGTAAGCCAACTCCATGTGTCCCATTGTAACCCCCATATCCTGATTCTCCTAGACCACTAGAACAATAGTGCATGACCCCAACATGGAAATTAAAACTTTTAACCATAACAGAATACATAAATACTATATACACATCAGGGTTTGTATAGGGGGTGTGATCCAAATACTAGTAGTATACCATCAAGAATCATTACTTTTCCTTCTATAAGATTTACCCAAAATGATTTTTTGTGTATAAGATATAAAAATAGTTTTCTTTAATTTTACATAACTAAAAAACAAGTAAAACATGCACAATTATCCTTATTTTCTTAAACATCTTGATTTATTAATAAACAATACATACCATTATTTCTCATTTTAGTGAAACCAAATAGAAATTCCAATGATCTCTTCCTTTTCCGAAATATATTATTTTTATGTACTCCAAATATTCTCTTATTTAATCATTAAAAAACCAATATTTAGAAATAATTAAACATGTAAATAGATAAAATTACTCTCTAACTAAATTTTCTAATGTAATATGATGTTTTTTACAAGAACAACAATTTATAAATAAACATGCCATGTTCCTTCACTATTTATAGATCATTTACTATGTATTAAAAATATAACCATCTAAAGAAATAATATAAATACATTTAAAATGTAACCTAAAGTATGAAATTACTTATAAATTAACTATTATAAAAAAAATTTAATATCTGTTTATTTATTATTATTATCTTTCAATTGGAGTCATCAGAAAGTAATAAAGGAAACCATGTGATACTGCATTAACTATGGTTTGAATCTTGGTGGAGAAGTGATTTCCATAGATACTATAACACCCTAATATGTTATGATATGTTTTTTTCAAAATCAATTTGATGTATTCAAAATATTTCTTAACAACCAACATATATCTTTAAGAAAATAATGGTATAATATGAAAATATTATTATTTAATGAGAAACTTTTCTCATAGCCATAATAATATAGGTATGAATATAAACATTTAGATCATAAAATATTATTATTTATAAATTTATAAAACTAATTCATTTTCAATATATTATAATTGAAAATAATATCATTTTATGGTTAAAATGGTGGTTTTATGAAAAAACTACATTTATCTAAGAAATGTGTATTTTCATAAATAAATTAAATTAATTTCTGTTAAGGGATGATTTTAATGAAATATTTATATAATATTTTCAAAAAAAATATTAAAATTAATTTATTAATGGATACGAGGTATAGAATTAGAATTAAGTTATTTTCTGCTTCAAAAAATATTTTTATTAAAATGGGTTTATATCATTTGTGTGTTAATATTAAAAAATATTGTTAATGATTTTAGTAATATTATTTTAAATAATGTATATAATTTTTAAATTCATAATTTTTTAATATTCTTAGGATGATTTTTTGTGATCTTTTTGGAAAGATTGATTTTTGAGTGAATAGTGAAAGAATGTCGCTTTTTCAAATGCTATCACTTTTATGAAATTATTAGTATGTTAGCATGATTTAATAAATTTTTAAAAATATTTATATTGAAAATATATTTATATGGAGTAATATAATGTATTCTATAACATTATTATGAATTTTTAATACAAGATTGACTTTTGTTAACATAAATTATATTTAATTCAATTTAAAAACAAATTTTGGGTCATTACATTTAATAGAATGGATTGAAGGTTCCACTAATTTTTTTTGTTATCCCAAAGTATAAAACAATACCTTTTTTAAAATAACCAAATAATTTAAGGAATAAATCATTAATTATATTTTTATAAGAAATGATATTTATGACTAAATGAAGAATTTTCCTAAAAAGTATTATTCATGTATTTTTTATTCATATATTAAAATTAATTTATGAAACATAAAGAAATTAAATATAATTAAACGGATAAAAACTATGGAATTAACATGGAAAAATAATCATATGGTTTTTTTTCATATATTTGTGTTTTCATAGTAAAAAAGTTAAGTTATGAAGGTCAGGGTTAAAATGAGTTCAAACTGGTTTAATTAAAAATAAGGATTTAGAATAATGAAAAACCTTGTATAAATGTAATTTTTTGTTTATTATATACCTAGACTATATTTTATTTTAATTTTTAGTTACTTGGTGCCAATTCACATGATTATAATATATATTATAGTTATATCTTTTAAGTAATTCTAAGTGTGTCATTTCCCCACTTATAAAATGTCACATCTTCTTCCCCCTCATTCACAAAGTTTAAGGATTTTATCGACACTAATTCATAATATAATATAATACTATATTCATTACCCATGTTATAGAGATTTTTTTCTCACTAAAATACCATTCTTTCAAGTCTTAAGGTGTAGTCCAATGGAGGATTATTCTCAATGAAGAGGTAAAACACTTAATCAAGTACTTTCACATTTATTTCCTCCACTACCTAGAATAAATATATGGTAACCATTCTAAAATAATTAATTTGGTCTCTTAAATATTTCTAATTTTTATTAATATTATGTAACAACTCTTATCCACCTCTTAGCAATCATATAGGTATATAAAATATTACTTGTGCGTACATGTCGACTACCAACTCCATGAAGTGATGCATTTCATTTTTTCAACACATCTTCATGATTATGGTTATAATGATATATTTAATTAATATATATGATATATATGATATTGTTATATTTATTTAAATTTAAAATATTATTTACATTTCATTCATTCCATCCATTGAAAAGTGAAAACATCACACATTCATATGTATGGACTACCATCTCCCTGAAGTGATGTAATTCATTTTTTATCACCACTTCATATGAATAATTAAAAAAATTATATAATTATTAAATATGATAATCATGAAATTTTTAATATTCCATATGTTATGTAACTATGATCAAAGTATAAGTATCGGGTCTTCTATATTGATACATGCATGAAAAATGAAACAATTATTACCCAGAAAAATAATTTTAATAAAAAATTGTTAATAAAGAGGTGATAAATTTTGATAAACAAATCATATATTGAATGTTATATATGATTATGGTTCAAGAATATACTTATAATAAATCTCTATTTATTATAGTTTTGGTTCAAATTTTTAATAACAAATATGATACATGAGGTAAATAATTTATGGTTTAATGCCATTTCAATCGGGACAGTTTATGATTGAATTTATATTGAGGGGAACTGTATAATACTTATATGATAACACCATTTTATTTTTTCGCATATATTTATTCATATAAATTTCAATTAATATTACTATTCTCCTCACTTTTTATATAAAATTATTAATAAAATATTTTTAAGTATAACATAACATATTTCCTCTTATGTCAATGAACTTTTCCTTCTATACCCATATTCTATTTAAAATTTATTAAAGAATGTTTTTACAATTATCATATGATTTATTAAATTTACTTTTATCCATATATTAATTTTTATAAAGGGTTTTAAAAATAATATTCTTATAGTTTTTTGAATGAGGTACTTTTTACTAAAGGTGTAAACATAATATTTTTTTAATATATAAAACATAAATGAAATTTCGCAAATTAATTAGCTAAAGATGGTTAAATCATCAGATAACTATGTTATGCGTGAACCTATTTTTATGATCCAAATTTTATGTGTGGACCTGTTTTAATGTCTATATGTTTACATATTGACCTGGTTTAATGTCCATATTTTACTTCTTAGACCTTGTTTCATGCCCATTTGTTTATAAGAGGACCTGATATTGAGTACTTAATTAATGAGTGAATGTATTACTATTTATACATGTAAAAAATGTTTAAGATTATGTTTGTTCCCCATAATAGTGTTCTTGATATGATATCATAGATCATGGTTGATTATTATTAACCCCACGTTTTTATAAAAGTTTTCTTTTATTATGAAAAAACTTATGTCATGACTCGTGATTAAATATATTTAACATATTGGTCCTGATAATCAAATGATATGATAATGTCTCTTAACCATATACTCATCTATGATCATTTATTGATATATCATATATTTAAAATTATTAAGAATCCAAACTCCCCCCCCCTTATAATTTGTTATTTCACTGAGATTTAACAAAAGGTTCCATGTATTATATGGCCAAAATGATACTTATATGAAGAACATTGTGGAAGATTTTTAGGATCATTAATGTAATAAGATGTTTATGTATCTGGTCTACAAATTAACCAAAAATTTGTAGTTTAGGGTGTTTATATTTATGTGCATGTAGTTTATATTCATCTAAAATGATAAAATAATTGGGTATGTTATTCTTGGGTTACCTCATTTTGTATCAAAGAATGGTTTACTAATTTTTAGATTTTATGAGTAGAAATATTTTATGAAAACCCCTGTGACAAGTCTATGTATATCATAACATAATAGAGTTTCCATAAAATAAATTTTGTGTATTTTCCTAGAAAATATATCATTTACTAAATACTAGAATGTGAATGTGGTTGTATATTACATTCACCTTGAGTTAAAATCTCTAAAATGGATTTATTGGGTATTAACATGATCATCACTAGTGCATGATGAGTGGGATTAAGACTGAGCACCAGGGTAGACACTCTTTGAGATATTATTTGGTTAATCCGAATTATCCTTATGAACCATTAATTGTGATTTAAAATGACGGTGATTCTATATTTCTTAGGTTAAACCTGATGCTTTATAGGTTTATTAGAAGGATTCATACTATAGTAAATATCTAGAATAATATTTCTTGAATTAATTATTGTCCATTATGATTATAGCATCATGATAATTACACTATTTTTTTTTGTTTTAGTCAAGTGATATAACTAGAAGTAATAATGGGAAAATTTAATGTAATGTTTAGTGAAATGATCTTATTCATGAGTAACAATGTGGACTATTATTTGGGATGTATTTATATATTAGACTTTTATCACACAAATTTATGAGGTTATGGGTGGTAACACAAACCATATTATGCATACACATCCACCAAGGAAGGAGAAACATTCCATTGAATCATTTATAAAAAATTTTAACATGTTTCCATGGGTCATTGGATCCACTGGTAGAATAAAAATGGAATTATGTGATGAAAAATAAATTTAATATTCTATAGTTATACGACCAAGAGAAAGTATTCATAACTACCTATCTCTTAGAAGGTTAATTTAATCAAAATTGTACTCTTACCAATAATACAATGAATGAGGAATAAATCAACTCCATAAAATGGGAATATATTAAGAGGGTATTTTTAAATAACTAATTTCCCCAAACTATTCATACTATAATGGATAGACACTTGTTAGAGTTGAATCCGAAGGATGACTAATCCATTGGTACATATTAAGCTTACTTTACTTGAGTTTTGAGGTATTCTTACACTTTTATCATTAACTTAGAAAAAATATTGGTCTTTTTTAGTGGTTTGGAATGAAATATTTAAGAAGAATTAGATATAAGTGACTTTTTAATGCTACAAATAAATTGTTCGATTAGCACTCTAGGTGTAAATTGAAGTTGGAAACCCATGTTATAATGGTTTTATTAATAAATAAAGAAATATGGTGTTCAATGGAGGGTAAAATGGTAAGTCAAGTGGTGGTAAGAATATGTTTCAATGTTCAATATGCCAATAATTTTAGAATTATAACTCATGTAATGTTCTAAATGGAGTGACAAGAAATTTCACATAATGGAGGCCTTTTCATCGAGAAAAATAATATCTAAGTTGTGTGGAGAGGTCATTCAATGAAATTAATATTGATAAATCCCAAAAAAACACACCACCCACACGTCAATTCATTACATATAATAATTTTGTTCATTATAAAATCAATTCCCTACTCCTATGTATAATGAGTTTAATAATACCTAATAACCCTTGAAGTGAAAGTAAAAAAGGTGAAACATTTGATATAACAATTGATGAAGTTGGTTGGGAGAATGATATTGTGAATGGTACACTCATCATCCACTATGTAATTGAAAATGTACTATTCTTTCATGTTATTACCACTCTTTTATATATGAATAATTTTCTAAGGGTATCACCTCACCTTTTCAAGGATTATATATTGATTTGGTAGTGAAAACCAATAATGGTATGATGATTTCATATGAAGTCTATATTTCATTTTTAATAGAATTATATGTGAATATGCTTCCTTTAAATATTTTAATACTTCCTCCAATTTAATTTGATGTTATGTTTTTCATGTTTTAGTTATCCTAGTAATGTTCTATTATCAATTGTCATGGAAGGAAAGATACCTTTGATATTTAAAATCTACCTCAAATCATCAATCAGTGCAAATATGAACCTAAACATCAAACTTAAATTACATACATCATAAGGGTTTTAATACATATTTATTATGGATATTTATCTCAAATTGTTTTAGATAAATGAGACATCAAAAAAATTTATGTTGTTCAGGAATATTGTAATGTATTTATTGAGGACTTTCATGGTCTTCCCTCAAATCATAAAGTTGTGTTTTCAATATAACTCATACTTGGAGCCAAAAATATTACAATGAATTCATATATAATAACCCTAATTGGGTTTTAGGAATTGACAAATAACTTAAATTGAATCTCTATGAGGGATATATTCTTCTTAGTGCTCCACCATGGGGTAAACCGCTTATTTTTTTATGAAATTTGGGCTAATGTGTATTTTCTGTGATTATAGGGAACATTGGAAGATTAATATTAATATTAAGTATCATATAACACATATAATTGATCTTTTTGATCAATAACAAAGAACTCAATATTTCTAAAAGATTGATCTTTGATCTGGATATCATCAGCAAAGGGTTAAGAAGGAGGATACACCCAAGACAGCTTTTCGTATGAGGTATGGCCATTATTAATTTTTATTAATGACATATAATATATAGAGGAATTATAGAATATCTTGATGATATTTGGGTAGTATTTATAAATTATATTTTCATATATTAAATGTTCAAGGAAGATCATGGATAAAATTTGAGGAATATGATAAAGACCTAAAGGAAGGTGAACCAACATGCCATATTTACCAAGTGTAATTCTAGAGACATAAAGTATCATTCTTGGGTAATATAATTTCACATGAGGGTATATTGGGTGATCCTTCCAAGAAGGAACATATTGAATAATTTTCTAGACCAACTATGGTTTATAAATCCTTAGTTTTATTATGTTGTCTCGATACTAAAAAATATTTGTGAGAAATATCTCACGCATATCAATTACTTGGACCAAGTTGACCCAAAATGGATTTATGCTCTTTTGGTGTGTTAGAATAATTTCAAATTATTAAATTGAATTTTTGTAACTATTTCTATACTTACACTACCCCATAGTGGATAAGTATTTTTTATCTATAGTGATTCTTTTATGGAAGAATTGGTATGTGTCTTTAGGTAGAATTATAAAGTTATAGCATAAGCCTCTCTCTAATTCAAAATCCATGAAAAAAATTAACCGACTCATGATTTTGAGATGATAGTGGTAATTTTTTCATTCAAGGCATGGATAAATTATTTTTTTGGTGAAAGGATTAATTTATATAATAATCATAAAATCTTGAAGTATATATTTAAATATATAGAGTTCAATATATTACATATAATATGGTTTTAGTGGATCATAGAATATAAATATTCAATACCTTTCCACCCTAGATATATAAACAAGGTGGATAATTCTATAAGTTAAAAAACCATGATTGTTTTTATGTAACAAGGATTGGAAGAGATCCAGTATTTCTGTATTTCTAGATGATAGGTCATTTAATCATTATCAAAGGGGAATGATCTTTTATTTTTCATATGAAAGTTAAAACATCATTACATGTGAGGATTAACAAGACATATAATGAATATTTAAAATTACATAAGAAGATGAGGAAAAATTATTAGTGAATCCATAATCATGATGGAATAATAAGGTTTTATAAAATGATTATGTGCCATTAAAATACAAGAATTGAATAAGGATCTATTTTATAAGCCTCCTAATTCTTCATTTTATATTCATTCCTAAAGAATGAATATGTATAGAAATAATAAATATTGTTTTAGGACTGATTACAAGAAAAATAATGTTGTAAAATAAATATCATGAATACTTGTATGTTATAGACTTAAGGCTAGTAAATAAAATCATAATATGATATAACAAATATTACCCATACCTAAATAGTTATACGACGAAATCACTATGTATTTTTTCATTGGACTCCCCAAAACTTTGAAATTCCCCATAATTTTATTTGGTTTATAGTCGATCTCCTTATGAAATAAATGCATTTAATTTTCATTTAAGAAGATTTATCTCTTAATAAACAAACTCATTTACACATTTATAATATTTTGATATTTCATGGTGTTCAAAATTAAATTGAATCTGATTGGGATCTAAGATTAACCTGGATGTTCTAGAGAAGTCTTTAGGAGGATCTAGATACAATTTTTAGGCTCATTGTTCAATATCATCCACATAATAATGGTCAATATAAGAAGACCATTCATACTATTGAAGATATTTTGGGAGAATTTTCTATGGACTTCAAATGTGGTTAGGCTCAATACCTTCCTTTGGTTGAATTTTATAAATCTTTCACTCCAGTGTTAAAATGGATCTTTATTAATAAATATATGGAAGGAAGTTTATAACTCCAATGTGATGGGATAAATTTAAACAAATAAATATATTGGGGCCTGGTCAAGTTGATGAAATGATATATAAGGTTATATCCATTCATCATCACATTATGTAAGTTCATCTTTAACAGAAAAGTTTTATTTACAACCGTTAGTGATATCTACAGGTAAAAGTTTCTGACAATGTATTACTATGAATATCTCCATTGAGAAAGTTAATAATATTTAAAAATAAAGGAAATTTAATACAATCTTAATTTCCTCCAATTGAAATTATTTCCCATATCATGATAGTAGCTTATCGCGTGGTTCTTCGACTGAATCTCTCTCATGTTCATGGTGTGTTCCATATATATCTCTTGAGAAAGTACATAAGTGATCTATCATATGTACTAAATGTCGATTTTGAACTAATGGAGAAATATCTCTCTTAATAAGAGAAACTTGTGCATGTTCTGGTTCTAACAAAGAAAGTATATATAAATATTTCCACTCACCTAACCAAAGTTTTATGGTGAAACCATAAATCAGAATAAGCTACATGGGAACCTAAGAATGTGATGAGAAATAAGTATATTTAATTGTTCATATCCGACTAATGGAATTTTAAGTTTAAAATTATTATAAGGGGATATAATACAACATCCTTATATTTTATGATATATTCCCATTTTATCAATTTGAAGTGTTCAACATCTTTCTTAACATGCAACATCGATCTTTAAGAGAACTCTGATATACTATAAAAATATTATTATTTAATGTGGATGTTATTTCCCAACAATTGGATTAATAGTTAATAATGAAACCAAAAAAATTATAAAAAAAATTTGTTTATAAATATATACAAATAATTCAATGAATATTGGTTAGAATATAAAATAAAATCATTTAATGGTTAAAAGAGGTGTTTTCACTGAAAAACTATTCTTATGAGCACAATGAATCATTTTATAAATAATTTAAAATTAATCACTATGAAATAATTATTTCATTGTAATTTTTAAATAATATATTCAATAATGTATATTAACATTCATTTAATTATGGTTATTATGAAAGTATTTACAATAAAGTTATTTTGCACTTCAAAAATAATTTTTCTTCAAAAAGGTCTTATTCCATTTAGTGAATTAATATGACAACTAATTTCTTCCACTTTTATACGTTTTATTTGTTTAAATTTAAATAATTTTTTAATAAATAATGTAATAATAAATATTAGGATGATTTTTTGGGGATTTTTTAAAAATGTTGTTTTTTTTGAACTCTGAAAAATTCCCATTTTTATAATACTGTAATTAATATTAAATTATTATGAAAACAATAATGATTTAATAATTTATAAAACCTTTTAAAATAAAAAATTTATGTTCAAGGAGATAAATAATTTATTTTAAAAAAATATTTTTTATTTGGGAATCCAAACATGACATTTCATAACATCTGTTATATTTTATTCAAATTTAAAAATATTTTTGTTTCTTTTCCTTTAATGTTATGGTTGGAAAACTCCATTTAGTTTTTTATTGAAAAAAACGTATAAAAACATTCCATTTTTAATAAATAATAATAAAATAATTGAAACCATGTTTATACTTGATTTTCATGTAAAATTATTCTCACACTTAAATCGGGTATTTTCCTGAAAACTGTTTTTCATGTGTTTTTTGTTACTGTATTAAAATTCATTTATACCACCTAGATAAAATAAATAATAAAAAATTTATTATGAAATTGTAATTGAAATTTCAAAAATAAACCATAAATCACCTTTTATCTCTGTTCATATAATTATATTTCCATGGTAAAAGGTTTAGTTATCATGGTTAAGGTTGAAATGGGTTTAAAGTGGTTTAACTATGGGATAAGAATTAAAATGTCTCCCAAACATGTATAAATATGATTTTTTAGGTTATTTCGTACCTATAATATCTTATATTCTGATTTGTTTTTCTTTTATTCCACTTTACATTATTATGATATATACAATAATTAAATCTCTTAGGTATTTCCACATGAACCGTTTCCATAACTATGAAAGGAAAGCTCTTATAAACCATTATTAAAAAAAATATGATTCTTTCATATCATCAAATACATACCCTAATACCATATTTTATTCCTTAAAAATGTCTAATATATTTTTTTATCTCCAAAATATCATCTTTTCAAGGCCTAAATTGTAAGCCAAAAGTGGTTTCTCAACGAAGAGTAGTAACTCCTAACCGAGTACTTTTAATTTTGTTTCTTCTTATGACTCATATGAATCTATGGTATCCATTATATAATAATGAATTTAGTGTATTAAATATAATTAATTATTATATTTATTATGTGACATCTATTAACCACCTTCTTTCCATCATATGGGAGAATAAAATATTGCTCGTTTTTATATGTGGATTACCACCTCCACGAAGTGATGCATTTAGTTTTTCTTCACTGATTCACATTGATAGTTATAATTATGGATTTAATGAATATATATGATATTTATGACAACAATATAGGTCCATAAATTTGAACTATTATTTAGTTTTCTTACATTACATCAATCAAAAAGTGTAAACATCACTTGTTTGTATGTATGGACTTCTATATCCAATAGCCGACATAATTCATTTTTCTTCACCGGTTTATGTTAATAGTTATAAAAATTGACTATAATTACTTTACATGATACTAATGTAATTATTTAAATTATGGTGATCATGTAAAAATGATCAAATTGTAAGGAATGATACTGTTGAACTGAAATGTGTATGAAAAACTGGGCAGTTACCACCCAAAATAATGATTTTAATAATGAATTGTTGATAACCTTATGATAAGATAGTATAAGTAAATACTATATGGTATGATATATATTATTGTGTTTCTTAAATACATTTATAATAAATTTATATTTACTATAAATGAGTTTCAAATTAAATCAAAGAAACATGAGACTTGATGTAAGAGATTTATATTTCATTCTTATTTTAATCAGGATTTTCATGCCTAAATTTACATTAAGGGAAATTATATGATACTTATACGATAACACTATTTTATTTTATTCTAATATGGTCATTCATGGAATTATCATGTAATATTACCATTTTCTCTCTGTGTTATTTAAAATTAATGTGGAATTTTGTTTAAAAAAACTGACCATATTTCCTCTTAAGTTGACAACCCTTTTCAGCCACATCCTTATTTTCATTAAAATCATATCATTATTGTTTATAATTTCCTCTAATTATTGATTATAATAATTTTAACTATATTTTACTTAGTAAAAGTTTTTTTGAAAATAGTCATCTTTCATTTTCTGAACGTGGTTCTTTTTACCAAAGGTGTTAATAGAATCTTTGTTTTAATGTATACCACACGAACAAAATTTCCCACCATCATGGATAATATATTTTTTTATATTTTTTAAAAATATTCCATTTTTATTTTCAAATAAAAAATTTTAGTTAATATTTTTTAAATTTCTAATTTTAAATATGTGTTCTAAAAATTAAATGATTATTTTCCTCAAGATATATTATCAAAATATTTTATAGACATTTTTTCATATATGGTAACATCTATTGATGTTACTTTTATTATAGTGGAGATATGAACCAATGATACCAACAAATTATTTTATGTAATTTTTTTAAAATGAATAAGTTTTATGGATGATTTAATGAAACTTGTTACATGTGTGTGGGATAGTTATGTTATGATTAAACATTTATGAAGCACATTTATTTTATTTGGGTTATTCAATGAATAGATGATAAATTTGTTATGAATGAAATTTCTTTTCCATGGGTTAGAAAATTTTGATGTGGTGAATGTTTTATGATATTGTGGCACACATGTGTATGGTTTTTGTTATGTGATGTTTGGGATCAGAATTATATCACCCCACATTGCATTGGGTAAATATGGATAACTGATGACGTAATTTTGTTATTCATGGAATTGATTTCATTTTCATAACCTTATATGATGGCTTAGTTTCATGTCAATAAGTTTATGCATATACCAAGATTCCTGCCCACAAGTTCAGGAGAGGATATGTTATCAAGTTATTAACATAATGATTGTACGTTTTACTATTTATATATTTTCATAATGTTAAAGAATATGGTGGTGATATATTCATATGTTTATGATATCATCTCATGGATTGATATTGATTATTGATGATTTTTCATGGTTATGACATTTTTCCTTTTTATGAAAAATCCATATTCCATGAATCATAATTAAATATTTTTAACTGATTTGGTATGAAATTTTTTGTAATGATCAATTTCTAGAACAATTATGCTCAAGTATAATAGTTGATTGATCACCTATGTTTACCCTAACTGAGAATCTGATGTCACACCTTCTTATTTTTTCCATCCCCTTGATTTTATGGAAGGTTCTAGGTATAATATGTCTATAAGGGTACTAATATAATGAAATTTTTTTGGAGATGGTTAATATCCATTAAGAAATAATATGTTAATATATCTTGTCTACAAAGTCACTAAACTATTAAAGATATGGTATGTGTATATTTTTTATGTATTTTATATTCATCTAAAAAGATTAAATATTTATCTTGTTAATATTTGGTCACCTTAAATAAAATATAAGTATTATTTTAGGTACTAGAGTGGTACTGTAGCAGTGGTGCTCTTCAAAATGTTTTGACTTTATAGACATGTATTTGGGTCTTTGGGCCTAGGACTCCAAATTATAAATTGAATTTGGGACATGGGACATCTAAGGAATCATCATTATGTAGAAGGTTACATATTAGAACTAGAAAAATGGGTCATCAAAATAAGAAATGGATGCATCATGGTGACATACATGCGTTTCTTGGTGAGCGTCCTTGAAAGATGAATGGGTGTGTTGGAGTCTATCACCCATCATTCAATCCTCATGGATTGTCAATAAATAATAAGTGGGTTCTCTAATGTGTGATTATTTAAATAGTGGAATAAATCTAAAAATGTGATGCTAATTGTTGTAGATATAGTGGGGTGATACACAAGCATCACTGGGGTGTGCGACTCGAATGTGATATGGGTGGACTAGAACTTATCATTTGACCCTTTTCCGACACATATATCTTTGGTAGAATCGAATCGCTCCCTGAAAGAATTTTTCAATGGCCATCACAATGTATGAATTCATGTGATGGGTTTGATGATTTTATACTACTAACATGGTGCATTAACTGCTGAAGGGGGTGGTGTAATGTAATGACTGGTAAAACGGAAAAATTGTAATAACATGAAAAAATTTCTTGTTTAATTAAATGAATTATTGACTCTCAAAAACATAATTATCATGTTTTATAATAGAAAATGATAAAAAATACTTTTAAATTCCATAAATACAATAAAATAAATAATATCCATTATCATAAAATGTGTAATAACCTTTGTAAATAAAGTAGTGTGTGATATAGTATAATAATAGAAAATAAAAACACTTTGTTTGATTATTTTACAACCTTAAATTCATACTAAAAAGAATATCAACAAGAATATTCCTAATGGAAAACAAATAAAGAATAATTAGGTGAAATTTAAAATTTTGGGTTTCTTCGATCCCATAGAATCATTACACCGAAGAACATCACTATAATATAGTAATAAAGAGTGAGAATAAAATAGTCATCTTTGAATAGATATTAAACAATGATTTAATTGAAGTGAATGATGGAGTGTAAGAATGATGGTTTATCTATAGAGAAATATGTTCATTTTCCTTTATGTTTGGTTAATAAAATGGTTGATCAACATTATTACCATTAGTCAATAAAACATATGATCATTATTATTGTTGGTTACATAGATGTATTTAAGTGATTGCAGGGATTATTTAATGATATAATCAAAATTGTATTATTTTCAGAGACTATAAACATATTCCAATAAAAATATGTTTTATGATAAATGTATAATTTTTAAATTAAAGTAATTTCATAAAATAATATTATTAAATAGTTTTTAAATGATAATATATTTTAACAAATTCCTAAGTAATTTATTTAATTTACAGAATTTTTATTATGCAATAAAATTATTAATTTTCATTAAATAATGATTTTTAGTTAAAATTTAATATAATCATATTTGGAGTATCTTTTACTAAAATTAAATCACTCATTTTATTCAACACATTGAAATTAACATATGGAAAATTTATAGTAATTTTCTAAAAAATTGACTTTTGGGTTAAAAAGTGAACATTATGTTTTTACGAAATATGATACCGCTTATGACCTAATTAGGACATGATCATGATTTAAAATTGATTAATCCTTGTAATTAATAAAATATTATTTAATAAAAAAACATATTACATAATGTGTTACATTTATAAACACATTCACAGCTTTTTGAAAACCATGATTTTATCCTTTACCGAAAAACACTTTTTATAGTTATACGCGTATCATATTAAAATTTATTTCTCTCACATTTATAAATTAAATAAAGTAAAATTTATTGAATATTTATAATTATGAGTTCCAAAATGTTTAATAATTTTATTTTTATTTTTATCCATAAAAATTTTACCATAGTAAAAAAAGAGTTACAGTAGTATAAGTAAAAAATATTGTGGGTAAAATTTTAATGTTAAAATCATAAGATTCCTAAAAATAAAAAATTAAATGGGTGTTTAAAGTATTTTATGACCTTTAACTGAATTTAAAAAAATTATATTTCAAAAAATAATATTTGAACTTATTTCCACGGAATTGTAGTTATCCTTAAATGTAAAATAATCACTTTTTAATCACTTAAAAAATCACACCTTAAGTATAAATACCTACTTCCCACCCCTACTCTCTACTTAAAATACTCTAAGAAAACATTTATTATCATTTTAACTCCAATGTATCCCTCCATGTTTCCCTCAAACTCTAAAGGAGTCATCTTTAATTTTTAAGAAGCAAACCTTCAAGGTAAGGGAATTCTCCTCTTCTTGCTTTTCATTAAAGTTCCTCCTTTTTTGACTCCTCTAAATATAAAAACTTATTTCTCTTAATACACTTCATATCATACCATTTCATTCAAAATGGTATTTTTAATTAGATACCTTAATTCACTCTCATTATGCATTTTTATTATTTCATGTTATATACAATTATAACACCCCATGTTTTTATGAACTAAAATTTTTCAAAAAAAATAATTTCCATTTAATTATTTTATTACACTAAGTTAAACATTCCTCTCACATAACAATAACTTAGCCTGCACCAAAAGACACCAACTTGGCTTGTGTTACAAGCAACAATTATTTGGCGTCCGTTACACACAACACCAAGTGTAAAAGAGAATATAATAACTCGATACTTTACAATATATTTATTAAATTAAAAAATATAATATAATATATTTTTTTTAATTTGAACCACACCTGTTTACTTAACGTTCCATACAATAAGAACATTCTTTGATAGATTACACTACACATAATACGGAATATTTCCAGACAATGATATACTATAAAAACATTATCATTTAATATAATAAGATTTAAAAAATACATTAATTCGTACATATAAATATTATGAACTATATGTTGAAAACATATGGTTTATATAAATATAAAATGATTTCATTGGTTAATAATTAATTAAAAATGAAAATAAGAACCAAATTAATATAAGACAAAATATTATTATTATTTTCATGCTTCTAAAAGAGTTTTATCTTGATAAACTTAATTAATAAAAATTAGTTAGTGATTTTAAGGAAATATATTTGTTACATATTCAATCAAATATTTTTTATATTCATCAATTAGGTTTTATAGGCATAAGATAAGAACAAACCAAAATTCAAAGATAAGAACCAATATTTTTATAAAGGAAAATTTACCAAATTTTAATGGAGAACCCATTTTAAATACACATTTTTACCCTTTTATAACTGTAATATATAAAAATAAACATCATATTTTTAATATAAAAATAAAAAATATCTTAGGGTGAATATTTGGTTTTTTATGTGAATGTTCATTTTTTAATGAATAGTGAAAAATACGGAATTTTAGTTAAAAACTTTTTTTGTATAATCTATTCATAAGGTTAAATTATGTTTTATATTGGTTTTAAATTTTAATTAGTTCATATTATTTACAAATAATCCAATTTATGTCATTGTAATCAATTTCAAATTTAAATTTACTATAAAAACAAACAAACTTTCAAACGTTTTTACTTTCAAAACTCGCATTATCGTCCCTCCTATAGGATTCATTTTAAATTGATTTATACCACTTATGTGATTGTAATTTGGAAAAAATAATTTCATATTTGGAATCATAATAATTTATAATGTCTAATAATAAGAAATTTTTTTACTACAAATATCGGTGAGAGTGATTAAAATTAATTATAATGATTTATGCTAAATTATGCATAATATGGGACTAAACCTTCAACTTAAAGCCCAAAACGACCAATACACTTATACAAGAGATATTTAATGGACATATTTATACCATATACTCCCTGTAATATAATTGGGTCAATTATTTTATCCAAATGTAATGTGAAAAACGTGTCTGGAATTCCTTTAACAAAATATTACATGAGTGTCACTCCTCCCCCACTATAAAAGACCACTACTTCTCCCACTTCATAAAACATCAAAAACCACTTATTTTCGGAAAATATGTGCCCAAAAGGATTTAAAAACTTCCCTACACTCGACCATTAATCCTCCCTTTGGGCATAAATCCTTACAAGTAATCCCTTTGGCATAAACTAAAAGATGCTACCCGATTTTAATGTAACTTTTTCCAACGATCACTTTTCTTTCATTTGATTCTCCACTCCCAATAGTATTATTATTACATTATTACATAAAACCACATGTATATGAGATATAATAGTATTTTTTATCTTATCACTTCTACCTACACTTACACACATCTCCATCTAATGGGTTTATCTGTAAAATAAACTACTACCTCACAAAATGATGATTGTTCATTTTTCCATTACCACATCTCATGGCGGCCATTAAGAAGGAAACTATGTTTATATAGGATTTATATGTTATTTATAAAGTCTTTATGATTATGTAATTTTTATTTATAGCATAACTTTATGATTTCCATCTTTTGTAAATAAAATAATTTCGTTTGAGGAAGTGTGGCCTACCGCCTCTCAAATTTATGTGACTTGTTCATGCCATACATGGAATATAAAAAGGATGGTATTAATAAAAATATTTAAAATATATAACATAGTTATGTTACTGAAATTATAATATATATATATATATATCATTTACTTAGAATTCTTTTAATACAACAAAAAATTGAATGTATAGTTCATGTGCACGTACAGCCTGCCGCCTCCATGAACGGTGCATTTCATATCTTATCTCCAAACATTATAGATTATAATAAATATATATGTACTGAATATATAAGATAATTATGTCTTGTTTTACATTCTTTATTTTATTAAATTATTACCAATTTAATGTAATAATTAAATGCCAATTCAAAACATACTTCATAAAACTAGGTAATTAACACTCAAAATGGTGAAAATAATGAAATATTGTTAAGAAGAGGGTAATAATACGTTATAAGAAGATGATATATAAAATTATAAAAATGTGTATGGTTATGGTATAATTTAGTAACAAATTTTAAACCACTCTATGGGAGGATAAATCCCACACATCAAAAGGGAGGTCAATGTAACATAATTTCATCTCAACTTTTATTACCATGAGATACATGCCTTATTCACCAATCACTTGTATTATGGGTTATATACACTGACCATTGATATTTTATATCATGAATATTATTATTTTTATGATATTATAAGATTCATAAAATTTCATTTTATTACATGGATTTTTTTATTCATGTTACCTAGTGGTATGAGTCTATTGAAACAATCTCATCATTTATCAAGATTGTTTATGATTATGCTTCAATTGATGACATATCATGATCCATCTCTCAACTCCACTGAAGAAATATATTATCCTCTAGTTTTATATGACATAATCATGTATTAGTATCATTGTTTCCACACTTTGGTACTAAGGAAACTAGGATAATTTTTTATTGAAAATTTGAACTTATTTCTTCTTTCAGTCAAAAATCTATGTTCTTTCAAAACCTTGATTTATAAAAATGTTTTAAAAAATGTTTTACTTTTTCATATGATGTTAAAGTAAATTTTTACCCATGTATAATAGTATACTATCATAGAAATAATATTCTTGTCTTTTATCCAATCAAGG
This sequence comes from Viscum album, assembly GCA_963277665.1. Classification (NCBI taxonomy): domain Eukaryota; kingdom Viridiplantae; phylum Streptophyta; class Magnoliopsida; order Santalales; family Viscaceae; genus Viscum; species Viscum album. The sequence continues at coordinate 794,067,319 of OY728156.1, read as the reverse complement.
ATCATTTTAAAACTTTTATGGTAAAAAAAGAATTTTCGACACATACAGACTTACCACCCAAACAAACATCATTTCCTTGATGCATCCATTATAAATTAAAAATTTAAATTTAAATTTTTTTTTTAATATTCAAGAAAATTTATTTTTTAAAAGTGGTTTCTAATTAAAAGGTTTTCAAAATGTTTTTTATGATTTTTTTCAAAGGTACCTTTAAAATAATTCAAAGATATTTTCAATGAAATTGGTATTCAAGAATGTTCTATGTTTAAGAAATATTTTAAATGTTTTAAAGTATTATTTATAATTTTATAAAGCAAAAGGTTTCCAAAAATATTTCAAATAATTATTTATAAGTTTACATGTTTCCTTCCAAAGAAATTATTTTCAAAAGAATGTATGTTTTAAAAATGAATTTTTCAAAGAAGAAAGGATATTTTCCTAAACAAGTGATTTTGAATTATATTTTCAAATTATTTACCATCTAAGATGATATTCATTGCTGTTACTCATGAATTTCTATAAAAAAGATTCTTTTCTCCCATTTTTATTCTTTCTATTAATGGTTATTTTTTATGAAACGTGTTTCTCTTTCACATGTAATATGCCTTTGAAACCCACTTCTTCTCACAGGTGGTGATTATGAGACCTACATATTTTCCGTCGGTAATTATATGATTAAATGTTCATAATTCCTATATCATTTCATGGGTAATGATATTATTATTATTTATAATATTGTGGAACTTGTATGTATTATTTTTATTATATATTGTGTTGTAGCTATATCTCCCTCCAATGCAGTGGATAATAATGGATGACAGATGAGTATATATGTTATGTGTGATCCTGATTACATATTCACGTTATTATGGGTGGACCTAGTTTCATGTTCATAAATATATTTGTGAACCCGATTATATGTTCAAAATGTTATGAGTGAACCTTACTATGTGTTTACAATGTTATGCAGGGACCTGGTTTTATGTCTAGAAGTTTATGTATACACTTGATTACATGTTCAAATTATTATTCATGAACCCTATTATATGTTATCAATGTCATGCATGGACCTAGTTTCACGTCCATAATGTTATGACTGAACTTGATTCCATATTCACAATGTTATGCATGGACATGGTTTCATGTTTATAAGGTTATGCATAAACCTGATTACACATTCACAATGTTATACATGGACCTGGTTACATGTCCATAAGTTGATGTGGGGGGCGGATTTCATGTTCTTAACTTAATCAGGGAACCATTTTCTACTAATACATGGTCAGAAAATTATAAACCAATGTGAATTCCACAAATTCCATGTATTGTTCCTATGTTATGTTTTCACGTATTATGATCTCAATTATCTTATGATACATGTATTATAAGAATCTAATGTTTACATCGATCTCTAATATGAAGTGTATGATATTAAAATGTTATTCTCAAGTTCTATACCCCTTATTCATGGTATGATTATATATTTCGATTATTTACCCTTACTGAGCATCTGATCTCACCCCTTTCTTATGTTTCCTTTACTCAAGTTATGATGAAATGTTTTAGGTATAAGTACTAAAGGTGGAGATTTTTATGGGGGATCATGAATATAATTCACTGGTATAGAATATTTTTTCCCATATTTCCAAACAAACAATAATATTGTGGTCCTTAGGCATATATTTTTATAATGTATTGAATATTCATCTAAAATGATGTAATATCCATGTATGATAAGAATGGGTTGCTATAGTTGGTATCTAAGGAATGGTTTTTTCAGCCTTTGGAAAATAGGATTAGAAAACCTTAGTGATATCCCTAGGGATATTTCTAAGAATATGTCAAGGTATGTCTTTAAGGATATGTCTAAGGATAAGGAAAAGAAAAAGAAAAAGTTTAGGAATTTTGGTAAAGGATTGAGTGAGTAGTTTCATAGGAATGGATCCATGTTTGGATAATACAACTAGATGTGGTTCTTGCACAAGTGTATATAGGATTAATAACTCTAAAAAGATGTTCCTAGCCTGAATTAGGGTAATCTAGTACATGATAAGGGGACTTACTGCACACCTTGTTTGACACTTTGAGAGGATATTCTATGTAAATTCACAAACTCCTCAAGAACCATTATAAAGTATTTGAATAAAATATGACTATGAATAACCTAGGATAAACCTATGGTGTCAAATATTAAGGAAGGTATCATAATTTATACATCCTATAAGTAATTTTTCATAGTTATGTAGTTTTCTTCATTGATATATGTTTCTCAGCCCATGCTTTCTGGTATTAGTCAATGGAGAGAACTAGAGGGAACATGGTTAACATTTAATTTTTTAGATGTGGAAATTATGGGCAATATAAAAATTGATTTTACAAGTGTAAATATCATAAAGAGAATAAGTAATGCGGTATGCGTATTAATTGTACTTAAAAAGATTAAGATACTATAAACAATATGTGAAATATATCTTTTTTTCTTCCAGTATTGTTTGCATTAATCATAAGAATCATGATTAGATTGATTTTTATAAACCTTAAGACATGATTCATAAATTATATAAAAGAGGTATTAATTAATATGTTGATGAATCATGAGTAATGGTTTATAAATAAAGTTGGTTGAATGAAGAAATTATGTTTTTAAAGTCAAATATTATATTATATAAATCACCAAATATATAAGTATTTTCAGAATACGCTTTCATTGCGGATTGAAAATGATATATTTAATGTTGACAAATACTTAATAAGGTTATATTTTTATTAAGGTAAGGTAACCCATAATGTGATCAAGATGTTAAGAAAATTGTGCTTCTCTTAGATATAGAGATGATTAAATTGGATAATGTAAATTGGATAACACTAATTACCTTAGAACTCATAAAGGATATGTTGAAAAGGTAGTCTATGTTATCATATATGATGTTTACAACTTCATGGATTTAAGTAATATATCCAATAACCTTTTGGATATAAAATAATTTATGTTTTGAAAAATGATTTATTGTAATTTAGGTCATTACCATGTTGTAAGAGAACATAAGATGAGGATATTACCATGTTGGGAATGTAATAACCAAGAGAAACATTCTGATATATGTGGATAAATGTTAAACTAATTTAGTGTCATTCATTCTAATGTATTTAATTTTAATCATTCTGAATGGTTATATGTCTAACCATGTATGGGTTGTTCAAGTTAAACTTCATATGATGTTTGTGAGATTAAAATGTTTTCTCACTAAATGGGGATGTATGCATATTGGATAACCTTCTCTAACAATTTCATGTTAATGGTAACTGAAGAGAGATGGGATGACTTATCAGAGATCTCATGATCTGTTAGTACTTCAAGAAGGAAAAATTCACCATTATTTTTTTGGAGAAATAGGTAAAGTGGAAATTGGTCAAGACATTACTAAAGGGAGTTATTTTACTTAATAAAGGTAATGAAATAAAGTAATTAAAACTACTCAAGAAAAGTATTCAACCTCAGGAAAAGTATCTTGAAACTAAAAGGGTTATATTAGTTCCTTATTTTCTTATAAATAAATTGTTCCATTAGATAATCACATATTTATGGATTTTTTATTGTTAACTTTCTCTTGAAAATTTTCTCTATCACTCTCTAACAAACATGATAGTTAGATTTCTATTATATATCCATTTTTTCACTTCCCACATGTGTTCTCCTATATGGAAACCTATTTATATGTTACATGGGGTAATTTTTATGTTTACAACTTTTATTTTTAAAATTAATTTTTAGTATTTATTTTTAGGATTTGGAATTCTGTCAATGAAACTTTTAATATAAAATTATTGATAACCCACATGAATTTTTAGGGTGATATTTATTTATAGGAGGAAAATGTAACACCCTGAGTTTTTGTGAACTATTTTTTTTAATAATTAAATTTTCATTATGGTATTTTATTACAATAAGGGAAACATTCCTTTAACAAGAAACAAACTTGGCATCCTCCCAATGACACATACATGGCTTGTGCTACACGCATCACCGACTTGGCATCTTTTACACACAACACCAAGTGTAAAAAGGAATATAATGACCTGATAATTTACAATATATGTAATATCCAAAATAATTATAATATAATATATATATTATAATGAAAACCATGAGATTTTATCTTTTTTTATATTTAAGAGTGACTTTCCTCGATAGCTTACACTATTCGTAATACTGAATATTACAAGACAATGATATATTATTAAAATATTATTATTTAACATAATAAGATATAGCATGGATATGAAATCAATATATGTGAATATTATTAACTAAATTATGAAAAAATTTGGATTATATAAATATAAAATTAATTCCTTATTTACTAATTAAATATAAATGTAATAAAGAACCAACCGAGTATAAAACAAAATATTATTTTTCTTTTGATGATTCCAAATGAGTTTTGTGTTTATAAACTAAATTATTCATAATTATTGAGTAAATTTAATGAAATATATATGTTACATATTCAATAAAATGTTTATTTATATTCATCAATTATGTTTTATAAGCATAATATAAAATCACACCCAATTTCACACATAAGAATGAGTCTTTTTATAAAGTAAAATTTACATCCTTTTGATGGAGTACCCATTTTAAATCCCAATTTAGACCCTTTTATAAATTTAATATTTTCAAATAAACTTTATATTTTGTATATAAACATAAAAAAATTCTTAGGGTGATTTTTTGGTTTTTTCAGTGAATGTTATTTTTTATTTAATAGTAAAAAATACTAAATTGTTGATCAAAACATTTTTTTAATCTAATTTAATCATAAGATTAAATTATGTTAAATATTGGTTTTAAAGTATAATTAGATCTAATTTTTTTAAATTAATCCAATTGAGGCCGTTGGAATTATTTTAAATTTTAAATTTATTATAAAAACATATCAAACATTCAAATGTTTTAACTTTAAAAACCCACATTGTCATCCAGCTTCCAGGTTGAATTTTAAATCAATTTAAGCCATTTAGGATTTTGTAATTTTTAAAAATTTATTGCATATTTCTAATAATCATAATTTATAATGTCTAATAAAACCATATTTTTTACAAAAAAAATATTAGTGAAGGGGATTAAAATTTATTACAACAGTTAAGGGTAAATTAAGCATAATAATTGTCCAAACCTTAACCTTGAGGCCCAAAATGACCTATAAACTTATAAAAGAACTATTTAATGGAACTATTTCCACCCTATAATTCATTTTATTGAACTAGTTCCATTATGGGATCACATTTTAGTGTGAAAAACGTGTATAAAATTTCTTTTCTCAAAATATCACAAGAGTGGCACTCCTCCTCCACTATAAAAGGCCACCACTTCTCCCACAACCTCACACATATCAACCTATTTTGGTTCAATAATTATATACCCAAATATATTCCCAACATCAAACCCCTCATCCTTAAATCCTTCATTTGGTATGAAAACATTCCAAACAACCCCTTTTGTATAAACCAAAAAGAGTTACCTAGGTAACATTTTCCAATGATGTCATTTCTTTCAATCGATTCTCCACTTACTATACTATTCTTGTTACATTATTACATAAAAAATTGTATCATAAATATACTATTATTTTTTTATACTATAATTTATACCAACACTTACACACACCTTCATCTAATAGGTAATGAACATATTTTATCTGTGTAAAACAAACTACTGCCTCATGAAACGATGTTTGTTCATTTTTTCTTTACCACCTATCATGGTGGAAATTATGATGGACACTATAATTATATATAATATATATGATATTTAAAATGTATTTATTATTATTTATGTTTTATTTACAATATACCTTTATACTTTTCAATTAAATACGATTATTTATTTTGAGAAAGTGTGGCCAACTGCCCCCTCAATGTGATGTGACTCGTTCATGCCATACATGGAATGTAAATAAGATGGTATTAATATACCTACATAAAATATATATCATATATATTATAATGGAATTATAATATACATATATCATTTAATTCAATTTATTTTAATACAACAAATAAATGAAAGTAACGCTCATTCGTACGTAAGGCCTACCATCTCTATGAACAGTGCATTTCATTTATTATCTCCAAACATTATAGAATATTTTAAATACATATGCACTGAATATATAAGATAATTAATTCATGGTTTAAAAACTTAATATGATTAAATCATGATCTATTTAATAGTATAATCAAATAAAAAATCAAAATAGACTTGATAAAACAAGGTAATTAACACCCAAAATAGTAAACATAATGAAAGATTATTAAAAAATGGTTAATAAGACATCATAAGAAAATGATATATAATATTATAAATATTTATATGGTTATTTTATAAGTTATTAAAATATTTTAAACTACTATACATTTGGATAAATACCACACATAAAAATTAAAGTTAAGGTAATATAATTTCATCCCACCATTTATTACAGTGAGATACATGCCTTATTCACCGCTCACTTTTATAGTGTGGTAAATACACCGCCCTTTGAAATTTTATATCATTAAAATTATTGTTTTAATTATATAATAATATTCATGAAATTACATTTTCTTACATGGGGGGTATGATTTTAAGTTACCAAGTGGTAAGTGTCTATTGAAACAATTTCATCATTTATCGAGATTGTTTGTGATTATGCTTCAATTGCGGGAATCTAGTCGTCCTTATCTCAAGAACCCCCATGACTTATATTCTCAAAATGTTTCCCATGATATATTCAAGTATTATTATAATTTATTCTACTCTTTGGTAATTTGGATAAATAAGAAATTTTTTTAATTTCAATCAGACTTTATTTCGCCCTTCGGTCAGTAATCTATATTCATTAAAAACCATGATTTCTAAAAAAAAATTCAAATTTTTTTTACATTTATTATACAATGTTAATGTATATTTTTACCTATGTTTTACCTTTTAAGGTATTATAATGATTATTCTTGTCGTTTTCCTATCAAGAAAATTTTAGGAACTTTTAACGTTAAAATGGAATATTTTCCATGTACCACCTTACCACCATTACAACCATCATTTACTTGAAGATTACAGTGTACATTTACATGTTTAATGTAAAGTAGAAAAAAAATTCTGAACATTTTGAATTTTTTTTTTTAAACAGGTTTTCAATGAAATATTTTTTCAAAAATGTTTTATTAGTTTTTCAATACTTCATTTAAAATATTTTAAATCTATTTAAAAAAAATCTTTTCAATAATGTATTATGTTTATGGAATGTTTAAATTTTTTCAATAATTATTTATAAGTTTTAAAAAAAATTCTTCTAAAATGATTTCAAATCTTTCTTTATAATTTTTTTATTATTATTTTCAAGGAAAAGTTTTTCAAAAGAATTTATGTTTTAAAAATTATTTTATTTAAATAAGATAGGATATTTTCAACAATAAGTGTTTTTAAAATATCATTATAAATTTTTTCCATATAATATGAAATCGATTTTTTTACTCATAACTTACTAGGGAAATGATTCATTACTTCAATTCATTTTCTTTTTATGAATGGATAATGTTTATGAAACCCATTCCACTTTCACAGGTTATATGCTTCTGAAACTTGCTTCTTTTTGTGGGTGGTGATTATGAGACCTTCCACTTATCCATAGATTATGATTTGATTAAAATTTTATGATGCCAATATCATTTCATGTGTTACAATATGGTTATTTTTTATAATTTTTTGGAAATTGTATGTATGATTTTCTTATATTGTGGTTTGGATCTATATCTCCCTCCAATGAATTGGGTAAAGAGGGATTACCCATGAGTATATATGTTATGTGTGAACATTATTACATGTTCAAAATGTTATGAATGTACCTGGTTTCTTCTTAAAAAGTTTATGTGTGAACCTTGTTACATGTTCACAATGTTATGAGTGAACATTTTTATGTGTTCACAACATTTTTCATGGACCTAGTTTCATGTCCATAAGTTTATGCGTGAACCTGATTACATGTTCCAACTGTTATGCGTGAACCTGATTACATGTTCTCAATGTTATACATGGACCTGGTTTCATGTCCATAAGGTTATACGTGAACCTAATTCCATATTCACAATGTTATGCATGGAACTTGTTTAAAATACTGAAGGTTTTGTGTGAACCTGATTACACATTCACAATGTTACGCATGGACCTGGTTTCATGTCTATATATTGATGAGGAGGCCTGATTTCATGTCCTTAGCATAATGAGTGAACCTTTTTCTACTTATACATGTTCACAATGTTATAAACCAATGTTAAAGCCAAAATATTCCTTGACTTATTCCTATTTTATGATTCTGTGACTAATGCTATTAATTATCTTATGAACTGTGCCTTATAAAATTCCAATATTTATTATGATCTATTATATGTAGGGAATGATCATAAAATGTTATTCTTAAGATACATACCTTGTATTCAATTTAAGCTTACACATTTCAATTATTTACCCTGATTGAACATCTAATTAAATCCCTCTCTTCTATTTCCTTTCCTCAGGTTATGAGTAAGGGTTTCAGGTAGAATTACTAAAATTGAATATATTTGTGGGATATGTTGATGAAATTTCACTCGGATGGAATATTTTGTTTCCATGATCCCAAATACACCAAACAATTATTTTCCTCTGGAATGTATTTTTATATTGCACTCAAAATTCATCTAAAATGATTAAATATCCATGTATGTTGAGCATGGTTCATAATAACCATCATACTGCCAATATAATTTCATGAAAGTTTCACTTTTTCCTGAATATTGTTATATTTCTAATACCCAAACCACTTCCTTACCAAAGGTAATTAATTCGATGTGAATATATTATATTTGTCTTTGGATTGACATGTATGAAACCTAGATTCCATTTTTGTGGATTAAAAATGATTTAATTTTCATGTCCTTAAGAACTTATGTAATCCATAATTTTATATGAAAATTATAATTTTTTTTCCTTATTTTATTGATGAAATTATTTATGATGGTCAATGTGGCTCTCCTGAATTAATAAATAAGGATGGTTTTCTCTGATACTTCTCTAATGCATTGGGTGAAGAATTAATCTCTAGTGATGCAATGATTTATTATACCTTGGTGAATAACCTTAGTAATTATGATTTATTGACACCCTGTTGATAAACTTTAGGGATATTCTTATGAATGTTTCAATTTTATTTTATAGGAAACATTTGAGGGTATTATTCAGTTTCTTTATATTATGATATTCCCATTTTTATATGATGATTAATTATTCATATATCTCAGGGTCACATGCTAAATATATCATTTTTTATTACCTTAATGTCCTTTAAGATCACCCTTATTTTGGATGTATGTCCTCGGGATATGATATATAAAAATTTAACATTGAATGTGCATATAAATAAACCTTTAAAGTGTATTAAAAGAATTTTTATTTCTTAAAAGAATTATTTTCATAATTTACATGACACCAAACCTTAAAAGATCCTCTTTATTATAAAGTGGTCTATCTTGTAAAGATAATTTCATAAAATAAAATAGTTGGTCACTATTAATATTGGTAATCTATATTCATTTAAGTGATCATTGGGATTATTTAATGATATATTAAAAAAATGATAAAATAGTTTTTCATTATTATTGTTGGTTATGTAGATTCCTTTAAGTGATCATCGAGATTATTAAATGAAATAACCAAAATTTTATTACTTTTAGAGACGATAAACATATTATATTACAAGTATGATTAAATGATAAATTTATAAGTTTTAAATAATATTTAGATCATGAAATAATCTCATTAAAAACATTTTAAATGATAATATATTTTAACTAAGTCCTCTATAATATTTATAACAGTCAGAATGATTATTATTCTATAAGATTGTTCATTTTAAATAAATAATGTGTTCTATTTAAATGATAAAATTATATTATTTATATTATTATATTGATAAAATAAAAAACATTTTTGGATTTACTAAATTGAAATTATATTAGATCAAATTCATGGTAATTTTATAAAAAAGATGCTTTGGGGTTAAAAAGTAAAAATTTTGATTTTTACAAAATATGGTAAATATTATGATATAATTTGGAGATGATAAACATTTAATATTTATTATTAATTATTATTAATAAAAAATTATTTAAGAATAAATATACTATAGAATTTGTTACATTTAGGATCACAATATTGGAGTTTTAAAAGCCACAATGTTATCCTTTCTAAAAGAACTGTTTTTATGAGTTATATGTGTAACTTTTTAGAATTAAGTTGTACCACTTATATGAATAGAATCAAGTAAAATTGGTATAATATTTGTAATTATAAGGTCTATATTATTTAATAACTTTAATTTCATTTTTATAAAAAAATAATTCATTATAAAAAAGGGAGTTATCTTAGTATAAGTAAAATATTGTAGTGGGTTAAATTGAAAGGGTAAAATCATAAAATATCTAAAAACTAACAAATTAAATGGTTGTTTTATTAATTTTGAAACCTTAAATATCCTTAGATTCATTAATTTTCAAACAGAATAAAAGTAATTATTTCCACCCAATATAGGTTAGCCTTAAAAACAAAATAGCCCTGATTTAATAACATAAAACCACTCATCGTCTAGTATAAATACCCTTTATCACCCCAATCTATACACCAAATCCCTAAAGAAAATTTATCTATCCATTTTACCTTCTAATGAGTCCATCTACGGTGCATAATGGTCTAAAGGTTATATTCTCACGGTTTAGGATGCAAATTATCAAGGTAATATAATTCCACTTTTCTTCCTTTTCCTTTAACTACCTCCTTTTCGTGAGTCTTATTAATTTAAAATATTCTTTATTTTTATGAACTTTTGATATTTAGAAACATTAAAAATGGGTTTTTATCAATGTGAGACCCCATTATCTCTCATTATTCCATTTCCTTAATTCATGTTTTATACCATTATGCTATTGAAATTATTTCATGAAATTTTAAATTTTCATGATATATTCTTATATTGTGAATACCCAAAAAATCTTCCTAGCCCATGGAAATTCACCTAGTTTAAAATATAATATTTTTATTTCTGTATTTACTTGTATGAAACCCACATTAAATTTTTTGGGGATAAAGATGATGTAATGTTCAAATCCTTAAGCACTTAATAATCAAGGATTTTATATGAAACCTGTTCATTATTCTCTTTGGGTTATTAATGAAATGATTTTTTATGATCAATGTGTCTCACAAGAATTATTAAATGTGGGGATTATTCCATGATATCAATTCAATTCATTGGTTGAAGAATTAATATCAATATATGACATGTTTTACGATACCTTTGTGGATAACAACAGTAGTTATAATAAATGACAATATGGTGATAAACCATGGTGATAATCTAATGAATGTCTCATTTTTATGTTTTATACACATATTTATTTTATGATTAATCTTCTTTCTATTATTATATTACTCTTTTTCATATGATCGTTTCTAATTTATATTATTGAAGGTAACATGCTAAATATCTACTTTTTTTATTCCCTTACTAAGCTTTATGCTCACCCCTTTATTTGTTTTATGTACCCAGGATATGAGATGAAGTAAAATTTACTTAGTATGAACCTACCGAAAACAATTTCATTGGGATTAAAAAATATTTATGTTTTTCATGTGTTATGTTAATAATTTTAAAGACATTAAAACTCAAAATATCTAATTTATTATTAAAGGGGGGACCATATAATTAATGTTCATAAAAATTAAAATTTGGGAGTCTATAATAATGAAGTATTATCACTTTAGACTTTATGTAATCTCCAATGGGACCTTCATGACTTATTTATCTAGGCCTTAGGGCCATCATGAGCATAGTTATTCTATCCATCAATTTTTGATAAAATATGTACATCATGTGTGTGACATTCTATATGGGTTGGGATGATGGTGTATCTACAGGGGTTCCTAGGTGTGTGTTTTACTTATGGTTGGAAATCCCATTTACCTAATATATATATATATATATATACACAATATGACATACATAAAAATAAGATATCATTAGAGTTACCCATATACATCAACTATAAAGAAATATCAATATATAAATGAAAACAATTACTAGTATATCAAGAACATCATGTAATAAAAATCATAGGAAAAATCCTTAGGTGCTAATGATATAATACTAGATAGGGAAAAGTTGAATAAAATGAAAAAATGTTTTCTTCCAAAAAAACCCCAACTTACTCTCACTCGCCTAATCAAGTGTCACTCACCATAGAAATGACATAATTTAAACTAGGAGATACTAGTCGGTGTGTATTATTATATTTAATATCACTCATAACTTGATTTATCACTTAGTTACCCAAGGTTTTCCAAAATGTTTCTAAAGGGAATTGAGAAAAAAAATTATGTTTTCTTGATATATCCATGACTTAATCAAAAGGTAAAACTATATATCACCTCTAAGAACCATTGAAAGGAACAATCGATTTCAACATTCTTATATAATAAAGAAAATATCACATAATTTTAGTTCAATGACCAAAAAATCCACAACCAGAGAAAAACCTATTTCCAACACATCATTTTACAGAATAACAACATTTCTCCATTTTTCAAATGGGCCTTTAGTTTTAAAAAAATTCAAATGGAAAAACCAATCATATGAGATAAATCAATATTAAATACAACATTTAAATATGACTTTCAAAAAAACATAAATCCCATTGGGAAAGTGTATAATAAAAGGTTATAATAAAATGAGTACATATAAACAATGATATTTCTCTATAAAAAATATACATTTATATGAATAGATTAAGTAAAAAATAATTAAACACTCAATTTTAAAAAACAATCAATCCCCAAATAAAATTTGTAAATCTCTTTATTTGGATGAAAATCCATAATGGAAATTTATCAAACATGTGGCATTCAAATAAATCAAAATAAGATGAAAATGAATTTAAATTTAAAAATACAACCATTATGTATGTAACTTCCCCGGCCTGCTGCTCCCTCAAGTGACTAGGCCGGGTGGGTAACATGACCTAAGGAGTTCCTCCCCATATAATAAATACTTCCAACTGGATGTAAGGGTTTAAGGAACCTAGGGGGAGACTATACCCTCAGGTCTTATATAGAAATATTAATGAAAAATAATAATAGAGTTGAAAAATAGTGGAAATAATAAATAAATATAATCAAGTGGAATACAAAAAAAAGATCCAAACTAAAAAATAGAATGATATAAAGATTAATTAAATGATAGTATAATTCTAATAAAAATTCATATTTAAAGTCACACAGATTAGTGACTAAATAGTCTCAAATAAAGACATCAAAGACCCCAACCCCTAACCCCTTTTTAGTCTCATCTTTGAGCACTAACCCATCAAGCAAGCAATAATCAACAATAGTGTCTCTTTTCTTTTTCCAAGCCTTCCTCCGTGAAATATGTTCAGGTACCAAGTGGTGGTCCATCCAAGTCATGAGTACAAATCAGTAGTTCGAAACCACGTAGTCTAATCAAATCCAATATGATATTATAGTGAATACAACAAAGAGATAAATAGGGGTATTGGTTAATAAATTAATATTTTTCATTTAATAAACCCAAAAACCCTCATGATCCTAGTAGACATCTTGGGTTAACCAAAGCTGCTTCGGAACAATGTAGGGAAACTTTTTTATAAGGGTGTATCCCCTTGAATCTAGATGGATCACCCTAGTGAGCTTTCTTTTCTCTATTTGAGGATGAATTTCACATATGGTATAATGAGAAAATTTCTTAACACCCTTGTAAAAAATAATTTCACCCTTAGGTATCTATGAAATCTCACCCTCTGAATTCCAGGGAGTCTCACCCTTAGGAATCCAATAACTGTTCAATTTTCCCTCATGTAGACCGTACCCATTTTCCTTACCCTCAATCAACACTTTTGGTGCCTTTATGAACCCATATCAAATATGTGTCTTTTCAAAACAAGATCTAAAAGTCTAGGTAACAAACACACATTAGATACCCATAATAAGAGAAAAAAACGTAAAATAGAATTATAGAAAGAAGTTCAGATGACCCAACACCAAACAAAACAACATGTCATCATAATATATAATGGCCAATTCATCCAATTACCATTTATCTAGACATTTTTGTTTCATAAGTTTGGGATCCAAATTATGATCAAAACTGTTTCAATTTTCATTCCATTTATCTTTTATCACATAGGTATTTAGTATTCCAGTATATCCAGAAATTACTAAGTAAAAAAGACGAGATGATTAGACATCATTTAAAAAACATTATTAAATGTGATTATACCATAATAAATTTCTAAAAATAACTGTTATTCCAATTCATAATATTAATATTATAATAAATGAAATTTCAAAAGTGTGTATGGGCCTATACTCAAACTCAGTAGTCTCAATGAGGTCGATCGTTGGCACACCTATTAAGTGGCCACAAGTCTCAATCACAATGAAAATGGATCTGATAGGTTCTAATCGGATGTATATTCATGTATAAATAATCAAGTAGATAATTATATAATTACATAGGTCATTCATGCATTATGATAGTGTGATCGCACATGTTTCACATACTAGGATAATATAACATGCAATTTGGGATATAATATAGACCACCCACCTCGAAAGTATAGTGTACACATACAATCCCTCTTGTCTAGTGTGTAGTCGGTGTCCACTATAAATTCAGAAGAACTACGAAATATTTATCACTACATTTGGAACACCAAGTTCCAATAGTGTGATCCTCTAAATTAGAGAGTACCTCTTTCCCATCACTATTGGATGTCTTACAATTTGAGATGGTGGTTAACAAGTTATTTGAATGCATTATTGCAGATGTAGGCTTTAAAATGTTGTCCGTGGCTTTTTCACAATTTAAATAGAAAATTTACATTATGAATCCGTTGATTCACATATACTCCAAAAACCCCATCACTTGGAAATACAACCACTAAAAACCTAAATTTATATCATAAATAGGATTTACAATCTAAACATGATATTTACACATTATCACATTGATTTCACAACCTATTAAAGTTTTATGGGATCAATCCACTTGAGAAAATTACAACATAAATTTATAATTTATGCCATAAATTCAATCTTCAGCCTTCCATTATGAATCTATGAAACTCTTATGTTGAACCATACTGAATAAGTTAAATACATTCCAACCAAGTATCAAACAAAATAAAACCAGATCCCAAGATGTTTATAAGAAATTAAAGGGAGACATACTAGAAAAAGAAGGGATATTACAACCTTCTCGTCATATAACAACAAATTCTTCAGCTATTCTCTACGAAATTTTAGTGTGTATCGATAAACAAGTTTTACCATTGTTTCTGCATATTATTTTACCTATCCCTTATATCCTCGTGTATAAGCCCGTATTACTATTTTACTTTTACAAAAGGCGTAGACTTCCCCCAAAGATTCAACTCATTATGGTATATGATACGAGTTGAATTATCCTCAAACGATTCATCAACATCTATCTAAATTTCATCATCTTTTATCTTGTGAGAAGGTTTGGGATGATATAATTATGTATAGGATAAGTGAAACACATAATTCATGGTGTTGTGGTCTAGTCGAAGTGATAAATGATACACTAATGTAACAACCCTTTCCCCAATCTCAAATGGCCCAATGAGCCTAGTAGCTTACTTCCCCTGAATCCTAAAATGAAATTTCCCCATCCTGGGTGATGCCCAAAATGAAAACTCAATAACCAAACTCAAAATATATATTTACTCTCTAATGATTATCATATTATTTCATCTATATTAATGTGGTCATAAAATGATTCTTGATCAATTGAACCTTATTAGACATCTCCTTCATGGTACTAGGACTAACAAGTGATGACTAACCTACCTCTATCTAGAAAAGAGGTGAACAAAATGGAAATTCATACAAAGCCATGAAAGGATCCATTTGGATCATTTATATAAATCATTAATTTTACACAAACTCTAAGACAGATAAATGTTACTCTCCTGAATAACCTGTCAAAACCCGTCCTCGGGGCCCATGCCGTGACAACCCCAAGCCCACCTTCCATAGGCCAGGGGCTGGGGACAAGCACAAAAGGCATAAATCTCAAAGCTGGGAATACATTACCTCTATAAAAGTAAACAAACACAACAGAGTACACAACTAGAAGGAAAACACTAAGTAAAAACTATATACAAGAGTAGTGTGGAAATTAAAAGGGGACGGAAATACAAGCCCAACAGTAAAGTACAACTGAAAAAGGGGAAAAACAGCTGAATGTAAAGAGCAGCTCTTGGATCATCCTCCAGGGTTCCCACCTGAAGGGTAGGTACAGATGGTCGCCTCAGCACTCCACGTTTGTCAGACTCTTCCATGTTCCGACTCGTCAAAAGGTCCACCTCCAGGTACCATCCAGCCCTGGCGCCCTCGGCCTCCGTCAGCACTGTCCGTCGTCTACATCCAACACAACGAGGTGCGAGCATAGCCCATGCAGGGATGAGTATAACGATACTCATTAGGGACCCTGAGACCCACAAGGTCTCACAATATCCAATAAGGATAAACAAAAGAAGAAAAATACAATCACGAAGTATCAACCAACCCTACTTTGGTATATGCCCATATATATTCCTAAGTTACCAATCACAGTCCGGCTCCAACTCTCGATCCCATGCACAAACCAATTCCACAAAGTAAGTAAAGTCAATCACTACAATGATAATGGTTGAAAGACATGACTCAACTCACACAAATATGCCACAATAGTAGAGATATATAGATGATCAGATGTAGCCACTGATCATCTAAGATGTCGGACCCACATAAGATACAGGACCAGCTAAACTGTTGGACCCACACAGGATACAGGCCAGCTATCTCATCTAAGATTTCGAACCCACACAGGATACAGGCCAGCTATCTCATCTAAGCTGTCGGACCCACATAGGATATAGGCCAGCTATTCTGTTAGACCTACATAGGATATAGGAACAGAAGTCAGAACTGTCGAACCCACATAGGATTCCGGTACATTAGTCATCATCATCGAACCCATGGAGGATTCCAGTACAGTAGTCATCGTCGTCAAACCCACGGAGGATTCCAGTACAGTAGTTTTCATAGTCACAGCCAACTCTAGGGTTCCCGCACACAGCACGCTTGATTCCAGGAGGGTCCGCTTCTCGGGAAAAGGGTTTGATACATCAACCATCACGAAGTTATAAGTTTATGTATCTCGACATTTCGTCTCATCATAATAAACCCAACGTGATAGGAGGTGAATCAATCGGACACCCAGTCTGAGAGTAATAGGCTTTTTTGTTCCTGGGGCTCGGTTGGATTTACGCGCGATCAAAACCCTGCCATTTCCAAATGTCGTCCAAAACTCACTTAGAGTATCGAAAAAGGATAGACTCGTCACAAGTGTCCTAATGCCGCCAACGGTGCGCTGATCAGACGCGTGGTCTATAAGTTATTCACGTTTAAGTGAAACAGGCCCGGCCTGTCAAGCCCAGTGGGCTGGCGGGTCGACCCGACCTAGTTCGGCGGGTCCGACCTAGCTGGGGATCAGCCCGGCTCGGTTTAGTGGGTCTGACCTAGTTGAGGGTCAGCCCGGACTGGTGGGGTGCTTCCCACCTACGGACCCGGCCAACGGAGCAGGCTAGTCTGTTGTGCCTGGCTGCACCGAGCAATGTCGCCTCTCCCTGCCCGACCGGTCAAAGCTGGTCGGTTCTGTCCAGTGCGAGCGGCCCGCACAGCAGTCTGATGTCTCTCACATGCGGTGCCAAGCGGCACCACGGGTCTTCAGCCTGGCCGGCAGGCGGCCGACCGGTTCGCCCGACGAGCGGCCCGCACAATGGGTCACAGTCTTCTCTGTAGCGCGGCGCCAAGTGGGCTCTTCGGTCCTCTAGCTTGGCCAGCTATGGCCAGTTCGGTTCTTCTGATCGGCCTGCAGTTACGGGCCATGGTTTCCTCCACGCGTCTGGCATGATGGGGCCAGTCCACCAATGTCGCAGCCCGGCCTGCTGCAGCCTTCTGTCATCGACGCCTTCGGTCTCTGCCACCTTCGATTGCCACTCCCTCTTCCGACCGCCGCATCCTACATGGTCGTGGCCCCCTTTCTCCAACGTGGTGCAACGGCACCGCACCCTACTGACTCCGCCTCCATCCCCAATAAAACCAACAAGTATGGGAGAGGTTCGGGTCGTGTTTGTGCAGCTCGTACCCTCCTTGTTACGATGTTAATAGTTTTCAATTTATATTACGCTATTAGAATGATGATGTTCGGAAATATAAACAACTCAAACCAAAACCATACCTCACAATTGACGTTGCATGTTGACGATCCGCGGAAGATGGGCATCACGGATGCCGGTCGTCATTCTGTCAACACCGGAGGAAGTAGAGTTTGGAAAATCGTGTCGAGACGATGCCTTTGGTGTACTTCATGGGTGAGGGTTCCTCCTTTCCTTTCTCCAGTTGAAGAAGTGGAGGAGATTCTGCTTCACGTCCTCCAGAGAGGTGAAGCGTTCTTTGTTGAGAGAAACATGTTCTTCGCGTTCTTTGTGGGAAGAACACTTTCTTTTTAATTCTCTCAAGACTCTACCAAGAGCTCCCAAAATTATGCCAACACCCCTAAACAAATAAAATAAAAGCTCCACCCTTGTTTTATTATTTCCATGCAACCAATAATTATTCAAAATAATTCAAATACTTTCAATTTAATTAATGAAGACATTAATTAATTGTGTTGGCTCAATTAAGGGGAGGAAGGTGGAGAGGCTCCACCATAATGTGGGAGTTCAAATGTTAAAAGGGGGTTTCAGGGGCTTAAAGGGGAGTTGAAGGGTTAGATGAATGTGTGGACCCCACCACATACTATCCTCCCATGGGATGTTATGTGGGATGTGGGTCCCACCTCTAACTTCCCTTTAGAGGAAATAACCACCTCCTAAAATAAAATTATGTATCACATTAATTTTATTTAATTTATTAACAATCCGCAAAAATTAACTTCTAATCTTGACCAAACGCAACTGTGGTAGACATCTGCTTAGGTGAATACCATTGTTGCGAGTTCATTGTTGTCCTCATATTTCAATTCCGAACACCGGTTCAAAAGATAAAAACACTCGCACATACGTTTACTGAATATACCCGAACAAAATGTCAGAAATTTATTATGGGCACACCAGGCCTCAGAATAAGGAGCCGTCCAAAACTGTGGACTCATATAATTCCAAAGAATTTAAGAAAAAAAAATCTTTGAAATTTCCAGGTCTTCACATAACCAAAACAGAAGGTATAATCTCTCAATATATCATCTAAAACTTGAATTGTCCATCTAGATTGGTCATCAGTCTGACATTGATATGTTGTACTTATAAATAACAAAGATCCTTGAGACATATGAATAACCGTCTATTATAAATTTGTGAAATGAGGATATCAATAAGAAATAATGCTCCAAAAAACACTTTATAGTCAAAATATCTCTTGCACATAGTGCATATCCAGATCATCAAATATTAATGTATTTTTAATAGGGAAAAATTGGACTACCTTCATCAGTCAGTCCATAATCACCCACATTGAATCATTATTATATGATTTCCTAGGTAATACTTTCACTAAATCCATATTGACAGCATCACATACCCATTATAGAATAGGTAAAGGCTTTAATAGTTTAAATGGACTCTAATGCTTCGCCTTCACCCGCTAACAGTTGAAACATCTCTCCAAAAATCCTATTATATCTTTCTTACTTCCTAGAAATGAATACTATATATGGATATTACAATACATCTTTTTTAGACTAGGACGTACCACCCATTTAGAAGAATGAAAATATCTCATCAACTCCTCATGTAAGCACATTGTAATCCCTATAGTAACATGGAAAATAAATTACATTATCGCTTTTAGGTGATCATTTTGATGAAGGATTCCCCCTATATAAAATTTCTTTCAGAGATAATCCCCTTGGATTAGATAACTTCTAGGTCTTGATTAGGTCTAATAGAATGGGTTTTTCCAATGTTGAATTCAGATCTACTCATTAGTAAGACACCTTCATATATAGATTTATCTTTTCAAAGAGTACCATTAGACATCACTCATAATAAGACTCTTGTATGGCCTCTATCTGTATCTTTGGGATCAAAATATCGGTAATGAGGTTTCCATTGATGGGTGTATAATCCAACTCAATGTTGAAATGTTGAATATACTCAATCCACATATTCTACCAAAGTTTTAGGTATCACTGAAGAAATATGTACTTGAGGATCTTGTGGTTCATGTACACCACAAACCTCTCACCCATAAAATAATATCTCTAGAATCTCAGGGAATATTCTGCCACAACTAAATTTAGATCATGAGTAGGTTAATTAACCTCATGTGTTCTCATTTATTGGGAGACATAAGTAACCACTTGTTCCACCTACATCATAACATCTCTGATTAATTCTCAGTATAAATCACAATACACAATATATACCTTACATGGAATAGGTAAGGTGAGGATCAGTGATAAGTTCAGGTTATTATTTAGCTCCTAAAAACCCATTTTACAAGAATATGAACAATCAAACTTCACCCCATTATTAGTCAGACTGAACATTCACACATCCAAAAAAATAGGACCTAGATAAAACATCAACAGTATCCTTCTAGACCAAAAAATCTTTGAATCTAAAAGACATTCTTTTTCAACTCCCAAGACACTAAGGTTAAAAACATATTTGGAAAAATACCACTCTATACAGTAAGACGATATAGACTAAGAATTTTAGCCTATAAATATAGAAGTTTCAATGAGATAGATTTTTGTAAATTCTATGTTATATTGGTATACCCAAGATGATGTCAATATGATGGGAATCATAATCTTCAGACTATGAGTATACGAAGATTTAATTGACAAAAATTACCAAATATTATCCATAAAATGATTAAAGATCTAATTCATCAAGGCCATGAATACAATTGGTGTGTTCATCAGAATGAATTACATCTCCAAAAACATGTATAATTCAAGTCTACTCTTAATGTAATTCTAGGATATATATGATGGTCTCACCCTAAACCCATGGTACCTTTACATCATGTCAATCCTAGAGAAAATATTGTCACCTCTTAGGTGATCTAAGAGATTTTCTATGCACTTAATGGGAGACTAGTTCTTGAAAATCATATAGTGAAATCTCTAATAGTCCATGCATAAGTGAAAGGGCCAATCAACCTAATTAGAGGAAATAATTGGAGAAACCCATGGTTAATTATTATGTTATATGAATCCTTGATAATCCATATATTTCTACTATACTTTCAAGTCACATATCTCTGTTGGTGTGATTCTATAAGTAAAGATAGAAACTGTCTCAAATCCCAGAACCAACTCGATTCTGAACAAGATTACACCATCAGGTGGTAAGCTAGAGAAATCCTCCTGAAATACATCCTAAAAATATTAACCACTAGATACATGGTATCATTCATTATTCAACTATCATCCAAATTTAAAAAAAATATTTGTGCCAAGAGACAATCCAATAAACCATATATTTGTCGTGTATTAAAAGCTTGAAGAACCCACTCACCCTAGTGAGTATGGCTACCCCCTTATGGAGATATAAATGTAACACTCATATGATAAAAATAGATATGATCATGGTATAAAATTAACCAATACATACCCATAATCAAATAAAATCCTATCATTTATTACATAAACAGCTCCCAAAAGTTAATGGTAGCCACTAAATTGTTGTGAAAAGTCCTATAAACATTTGATATATTCTATCTACACTCCAAATGGTGTTTCAACACTCAAAACACCATCCATTATCTCTATAACCAAACACAAACAATTTATAAATTGATTATAAAAAAGGAATTTAATGCCTCTATTTCAAAAAAATGGAATTAAGGGAACTTGATACAATAATCATACATCCGATAGTAGAAATTCACGCATACTAAATTCTTGGATTAAACTATAGATCATGTAATTGACTAAACCCTATTATGTGGGCTCTATTATGAATCCCTTGTGTTGTTCCCTCTGGCTGGTACTACTACTCCTGTGTTTGGGTAACACATCACATACCTTAGCCTTAATACTCTATGGAAATCTAGCTACCTATTTTCGTGGGGTTATCTGACTCCCTCTTATACTCAGGTGTCTATCCTGATCCACTACAATAGAAATGTTGTATAAATTTTTACAAGACCTCCAAAGATACCCAAAATGTCATAGTCATGGGCCTCCACTATGGGGTAATGACATTTTGGGCGCTTGTGGACCATCATTCCATAATGAAAGAATTACACTGATTGTTGGTCTTGATATGGAAGTTAACTTCCCTAGTTTCCATATCTTCTACTAACTTGGGGGATATTATTTTAGTAGTTATTCTTGATTATAGAAGAAAGGCTCCAATATTGCGAAGGTGAAACTACCTAGACACCACTTAGGGACTCTCCCAAATTCCCTTCTATAATGAGATCCAGGTTCATCATGTCCTCAATGATACTCATGAAAAAAAATTCACCAGTGACCTAATCTCATAAATAATACTATCCTAGAAACACCACACCTGGGAAACCTCATTAGCTATCGAGGATGGAGTAAACTTATGTAAGTCTGTGAAGCTTCTAGTATAGTCGATCATTAAAAAACCCTCTTATGTCAAATGCATGAACTCTTGAGCCCTATAATCCTCCAAAGTATCTAGATAAATTTTTCTCAATAAATTCATCTTGAATTCTTTCCTGGATAGCCCCTCATGTTGTACATCATTATCTAGGATGCCCAACCAACACTTGGATGGTCCTCAAATCATGTAAGCAGAATGATTCACACTTTAAATGTGGGATTATTGAGGTGAATGGAGTTAATATGGTCTAACTAAATCTTGAACTCAGTGGTCTTGGTGCCTCCCACACTAGTAAACATAAAATTATGTTATATATATAACTTTCTCATTAGCTCATATATCGAAGGTGGTTCATGAACAGTCTTTCTATCCATGTATTATACAGCCCATAAGAATTTTTTGCAAATTTTATCTTGAATAATATTATTTAGAGAGAAATTATTTTCTATATCTATTTTGAAAGTATTATTCTGATTAAAATTCTCATAATTCTCAACTCGAAGAGGATGAAAATTTATTTTCTATATAAAGGATTTACACATAGTATAGAATAAATTAACTCAATATGGTCAACCTCAACAGATGATAACAGTAGAGAAATACCAACACATGGTTCCCCTATAATTAAATTAAAAATTAAATTGGAATAACATAATTGCTCATTCATTTCATTTATTAGGTATATCAAGGGATTTCATTCCTATTTCATATGGCAAGATATATCACACGTAATAAATATTTCCCTAGAATGAATAATATTTTTCAAAATATATACCTTTGTGTCTATCATGATTCTTACAAATCATATTGTGTCATATTTTCCATGAGTAAAATATCATAAAAAATTAACATCACTCAGCAAGTGAATCACCCATGGTTAAATAACATCAAAACCATAATAGTTTAACAACATAAACAAAAAACTCATCCTTCGGAACTTGGGTTTCCCCCAAACATGGAAAAGAATCCCCAATGGAAAATCTCATTAAAAATTCCCAAAATATCTTAAATTCCTTTCAACCATTCCCAAATAGTAGTGAAACAAAAAAGAAACATGAGTCTCTGATAAAACTTTTTAATTTCCCCGACACAGTGCTCCCTCGAGTGACCGAGCAATGTGGGTTGTGTGGAATCTTGTGTGCCTCCATATATACCAAAATATTCTAATTATCTATGAGGGTCCAAGGAATATTATAGGGAGACTATACCCTCTGAGCCTATTCATAAAAAACAAAGTAAATAATATTATAGTAGTATAAAAATAATAAATAATAAATAAATATAATCATGTGGCAGTCCAACAAAATGTTCCAAACTGACAAACCAAAATATATGAAGAATAATGCATTTAAAAACTGAGTGTAACGAAATTTCATGATAAAATTCATAGAGATAAAAGAATAATTTCATGATCCTATATATTATAACACTATGATAGGGGGTGAATCAGGGTATAGGTAACATTTTTTCTAATTATGATTTTATTCTCTCACCAAGAGTAATACCTTTATTTCTTCCTTCCTCTCCCCTCAATCAGTTATAAAATATGCAAATCAAAAAAAAAAGATTTTACATGGTTCACATTTAATAGGAATATTTATAAGGATAATTCATTTTAATTCACATGTTCAAAAAATTTACTCAAATCTCATAGCGTAGAGTATTATTTAGAGTGACTTAATTCTCCCTCCTAGTTCAATACAATGAACAAATAGAGAACTCATAAATCTCCTTCAATGAGTAACTCATTATTCTGTTGTTTTACTCTTCTTTCATCACACATAAGAATTATATAAACATGAAACAATAATGGGGTTTCTATTTAGTCAAAAAATATTATTTCTAGTGTGGATGATACTCCTAGAAGGAAACCAATTTCGACCATAAACCTTCCAAAATATTTCTAAAACTATGCCTCTACAAATACTCCCTAGATAAACTTATCTTCAATTAATATGTGTTTTTATATGTATATAAATTTATTTATGTGTATATTTGACTTTTTTTTCCTTTTTATGTCAATATAATAATTATAATTGATCCCTCTATGCCAAGGTGTGTTCCTAGTGTCACCTTTGTTAATTTGGGGAATTATCCACCATTAATTTTGAATTTACACTCATAAGTTACAAGCCTTATCTTCATTTACTTCGAAACTATAATAAGCATCATGTGAAATGGATACATCTATTTTGGTGTGGTACACGCTAGCCGTATCGTGGTGTAGAGTCATAATAGCATATCACCTTTCTTTTTTCACCTTTTCTGGTGTGAAAAATAACTCTAGGATGTTGAAACCTCCATTTGATTAGTTGCACTTTCTTTTCACCCTAAATCCTTCCATAATACCCATCCTTAATTTTTCTATAATAAACGAGCTATTGTATGTACTCATATTATATAGAGTAAAATTTTTTAGGACAAGGGATCTCAAAAACGTTTCTTATTCAAAACATAGACACTCTATGTTACAATTCATGGTTGTGGTGTAGACACCATCAAATTTTCAGATGTGCTAAAGTCACTCTTCTGTGCCTCTATGTTGTGGTCACCATGGTTGTGGAATAATAATTTCCTTTATAATGTTACTAAGGAATATCCCATTTTGTTAAAATTAGGTACCTTTAAAATTAAATTGGAAACATTATCTCTATCAAACCTTTGCATCATGGTCACCATTGTTCTAGTACTGTCTTCTAACTTCAGTATGGAAACTCCACCATGGTTGTAACTATGTAGGATAGTTTTAGTGACTATGGAATAAAATTTATCTAAAATTTCTCCCTATATTTCATCTTCAATTATTTAACAAACACGACACACACAAAACCACTAAATGGAATTTGGGAAAACAATCTCTTCCTTTGTGTTTGTTTAAAATTATTCAAACACTCTAACCACTATGAAAAGGTGAATCTAGGGGCCACTAATAATCAATTATAATCATATATGATCATTTCAGGATGTCAAAAACAAGAATTTAATGAAATTTTTTCATGATCACCTTTTAAAAATTTAAAAGGCCAGTAAACAGTAATCTACCCCTAATTTTCAAAGAAAAAACTATTTCCTCCTTTTCATTTTTCATTTATCCCCCTGTAAAATTCACTTGGATAATTATAGGACATTGTAAACAAATCAAAAGTGTTTAATACATGGATAATTTATGAATATGGGATTATAAATCCAACACATTGAGATGAGAAAACATACATTAGGAAGTGGTAGTTCCATCCAGACCTAATAAATTAAGTGGATAAAGATGGTTGGACTCCAAGAGCCCACCAATGCTTCTCAAACAATACCTTCAGTAGTTCCATGGTCAATATATCTATAAAATGATCTTGTCATCACACATACACTATACCAATAACTCATTTATCCACTTTCTACTTTGTGGAATGATAGTTGATCTCAATTTACTTGTTCCATAAAAGTTTTATAGGATTTTACAATTATTTATCATACGCAAGTTTTCACACCTAATTGGAAAGGGATAACTTACTTTAACACCAAAGTTATCAAGTTTTTGATTCATCCAAAGTAATTCAGTTCATTCTTGAATGGTAAAAATTTACTCATCCCCATTGGTTCTCAAGGAAATGAATTTTAACTCCTTGATTTTCCATGAAATATAAGATCTCCCAAGATAAAATGATCCACTGAAATCTGATTTCATATTATATTCCAAAACAACCCAATCCACATCATTGAATCCAACAAAATTTTATTGTGCCTAATTATGGTATATCTACTCATAGTTTTTCATGTTATGAATATATCTAGGAATCTATTTCCGAGATTTCATGTCGATGTTCTTGGGATCACTCTAAAAATTTTCAACATAAAAAATGGAAAATAATAAACATAGATTAGTGGTTTTAAAATAAAAAACTAAAAATATTCTATTGATATATAGTCACATCAACTTTGTTGCCTTTTTTATATTCTAATAATTGTTTCTTTATCTCTGTTAGAGTTTCCATGGGTATTGATTCCTCCATCAAAAATATTATTACAACGTCCTTGGAATATTTAGTTTGGGTGAAAAATAACCCACCCACTCTATGAAAATCTTCCAAAGCAAGGAAAAATATAATTTCACCAATTAGAGACATATCAAATTCAAACAACCTTAATTATAAGAATTTATTATATTAGTTCTCATTTGAGCCTCTAAAAAGTTTCATGTCAGCATAGATAAGCACCATAAAATACTACTCATTTTTCTTTTTAATATAATTTTTATGATCAACTCCTCATCAATAAAATTTGGGATTAGTTATACGTTAGTCTATTCTGGAATACCATGACCTTACTACATTATTGATTCCATAAAAATCATTCTTTTATAACACACATTTTCATCATCTTCACTAATAAGAAAACCCATCTTTTTTCTCAATATATAATTTATCACAATGTACTTCATTCAAGAAGGAATATTTTATGTCCATTTGATAAATTCTTAACCCTTTCTGAATACCTATGGAAAACAATAATTGAATGGTTTTGATTCTTGAAACTGGTAAATATGTCTCATTGACATCAATTCCTTGAAGAATATCCTGGGAATAAAATACACAAGTTTCTATAAAACACCAATCCATATTCATTTAATTTATTCATGAACACCCACATGGTTCCAATGAAATTATTTTGTCTTGCAATTCGAAAAAATTCGCATATACAATTTTATATATTTTGAAAAGACCATCATTAATATAATTGAACCAACTCTAATCACATTCATCCCCATTGAAATATTTTGGTTTACCAAAGATAACAATGGTATTTACTGTTGAGCCTTCTTTCTTCTTCTTTGTACCCTAGATGTTAGCTATCCAATTATGTTTCTTTTAGTGATTCTATAAATGCTTATATATCTTTATGAACATGAAATAATTTATAATAATTCATCATAATTCATGTCTTTATCATAGTTCCCTTCATTCATAGTGTCACTCCACAATGTTTCACTTGTTTATCACTCTCAGTTTCAGAAATTTGATGATTTTCCCGCAAAATATTCTTATGTACTTCATTAATTTTTCCATATTCATCCACCAGAATATAATTTCATCTAATATAATTTAAAAACCATTTTATGTAACACTTATAACATTTTCCCTTTGATGAATATTAAATAAATATTCCTTCACCCCGTTACCTTTAAATTTTCTTCATTTTTCCTTATTAATAATGAAACATTTTTTCCAAACTATGAGATGTATTTGAGAGTTTGTTTATTTCCATACCACTTCCTATATAGATTTACCTCTTCATTTTTAAATAGAAAATATTTATTGAAGAGTTATACAACTACACCAACATCTTCTTTTCAATATCATTCCAAAAGTTATTTTTCAATCAATGTTGTTCGAGCCATGTTTTTTACTCTAAAATTTCTCCTTTCCATAACCCATTTTTTGTGTGTTTTTCTGAAAGCCAATACCTAATGTTAAATTCCATTTTTTTCAAATATTATTAATCTTTATAAATTTTGAATTATCTCACATTTTTTTCCAAAACTTTTGGATCTTCACTCAAAGAATCTTTTCATCTCTATTATGATATAGATTGATGAACTTGTATACCTTAGTCTTATGTGTGATAGGCCTAATCCATTCCATTTTCTATATTATCATCTATAAACAACATGTAATACCTACTTAAATATATATCATTGGGTGTGATAGGACCATAGATATCCAAATGAATAACCACATGCAACCTTGATGATTTCGTCTTCTTTGGATTATTAGACTTTTGATTATTCTTTACCTTTTAACATGAATGACATGTATTATTATGATCACATATGAGATGGGGAATATCGTGTTATATATTTAAAATTTCCAACCTTTCCAAATATGTTTGGATCAAATGGATAAGTTTTATTTGTCGTAAACATTTATCATTTTCATTGGAAATCATTCGTAAATTTTCATCTCCCAAAATATATATATTTCAGTTGGGTCTTTTTTCCTGAAGAATAATTGCAACATCATTTATATTGACCATAGATTTTATTTTAATTAACTTCACTAAATGTCCATGGACACAAAATTGGATAAAAATAATAATATTATGACTCAACCCATTAACTAAGTGAACATCAGTTCACCTGAGTTATTTTTCACCACTATTTTCCTTTCTAGAACTAACAATATTAAAATACCCATCATTATCAAAATGAAAGATTATATATTTTCATGAACAATGAGGTCTTTATTTCTGGTCATGTGTGACGTTCATATATAGTCTAAAATCAAAAAAAAATTATTTTTATATGTTTCTCAAAGAAAGTTTAACTACATTAGCTTTATTTGAGTTTCCTTTCATCATCCATGTTTGTTATGTTTGTGACTATATGATAATAGTCACCACAACACATTCTTCTTCCAAAATAACATAAAATATTTTATGAGTTTCTCCACTTTTTTCAAAATTCCATATTTTTATTTCTTATATATCTAAGAATTTTATATGAATTTTGTAGTATTATTAAAGCACAATTGATTTAAATATTACCAAATTCTTCAAAATATAAAAAACAACCATTAAAATTAAAATAATGATTATAAGTTGTGATTTCATGTTTCAATTGATGTTTCTCTCAAAAAGAGTTTCAAACGATTGAGCACACATAGTAATTTTGTCCCAAATTTCTACAGTAAAAAAAACAAACACTTGATTTATTATATTTCATCTTGGGTGCTAGGTTTTCTTCTTTTCCAGTAATGTAAAGATCAACCTTATTTTGAGGATTCTGTTATTTTTATTTTATATTAACCATGGATATTCCATTATTTTTAATCCACTGAAATTGATGAATATTAATTCTGTATTCCATGGAATATTATTTTGATTTCCTTAATGTTGATGCATATTTTTTAATGTCATTATTACAGGTGTCAATAATTATTTTCTTTCATCACACTTATAATTATAATTCATAAATTATTCTTTTAGATCCTTATTTCTCTTCACACTATCTCAGATAGTTGAATCCAAACCATCAAGGATTTGGGATTGTTCTTCAATTTCAATCTCAAGTTTAACTTCATTCCCTGAATTTTCTTAACTTCCATATATGATTATTTAAATTCTATACATTATCTCGTGGATTCCTACTTCTTGTTAGATCATCTGGATCTTGGGATCACACACTACTACATTTTCTATCTACGTCATTTCTCTTGATACATAATTTTCTTCAAGTCTTTCCCTTAGTTCTGACTTCAAATAAACCCTTCATAAAACTCATTTATTCTCATTTATTTGATTATTTTCGATATCCATTAACACACCTTCATATATAAATATTTTAACTTCTTCCATCTCACTTTCTCCAAAATTATCTTCATCTTTATATTGAATATTTCTTCTTTTTAAGAACCTTTTCTGTGTTTTATTTGAACCCACTTTTATCTTATTCTTGTGTGATATGTCTTATCCATGTCCTTGTATATAGTACATATAAAATTATTCCACAATATACCCCACCCTCACACTCATGAAAGGGGAGTCTTTCCCTTAAACCCTCCAATTCCACTTCTAATATTATAGGAAAAAATGACATGACCTCGTCAACATCATAAAATATTGATTTTTTATGATTGAAATATTCTTTGTGGAATTAAATTATACCTTCTAGTTATCATCCTTTATTATTTTCCATTATCTTCATTTACCATTCTATAAGACACTAGCGTGCTAGAAAATCCTTTAAGAAAAATCTCTTTTAGATCATTATCTTCTAAAAATGAAACATTTTTATTGAAACATGGATGGAATCTTGCCATGATTCTCTTTAGAATCTTTTTATATTTGAGATCTTCACAAAGACCTCAAATATCTTTAAGAATAACATTTAGGTAATCAATAATAAAATCAATCATCTCATTTTAATTCAATCTCAAATCTTCATACTTTTTCTGTATAACCTACAACTTCGCTTCCCAAACCTTTGAATCACCATAATTAATATTCTTAATAATTTCCCACATAACATGAGAGGTTTTTAGTATATTAGATTTTTAATGATGTGATTTTAAGAAGAACTTCCCATGCAATTTATTTATTTATCATCCACATGTAATTCTTGATGACCTATTTATTTCAAAGAGCCTCCTACAATATTTTTAGTGATTCTATAGAGGTCCATAGTGTAAACATCAATGCCAAAGAATTTTAAATAATTTCTCTTATGAATTTTCCATAACAAAAAATTAATTCCACAAAATATGGGAATGATTTCATGGATGAAAATCATTCTCATTATTACAATAGAAAAAATAGGTAAATTTCTCTTTGATACAACTAGTTATGATTTTATAGATGATAACACCCAAATAGGGGAGGGTAAAACACGGTATCGGTAATTATTTTTCTAATTATGATCTTATTATCTCACCTCTACGAATACATTGATTTCTCTCTTATTTTACCCTCAATGGGTTATTAAGGTATTAAATAACATAAGAGATTTTAATCAGTTCACCTACACTAGGATATGTCCAAGTAGCTTGATTGTAAATTCACCTATGCACCAAATCCAAGAAAACTAAATGCTTAAATAACAATTTGGAATAGCCTCACTGACCCTCTTGGTTTACTACCATGAACAATTGGATATATCACTTCACTTATTCTGTGAAAAAACTCAATTATTTATCATTTGATTCTTCTTTATTCACACATAAGGTTGATATGATCATGCATGAACAATGGTGTTCATATTTTTTGAAAAAAAATCATTTTATAATTAAGATGAGACTCTTTAAGGAACACCCTTTTCAACATTCAACCTTCCAGAAAAACTCATCTCCAATGACTATGTATTTTTATGTGTATATAACTCTCTCTATATGCATAGATTCCTGTGTTCCACTTTTTAAATCTATCCACTGATTTGGATTGATCCCTATACATTGATAATTGTACAAATTATCCCCAATGTTAATTATTGGTGTCATATACCATTAACCATTGATTAACTTTTGAAATTTCCAAGCCTTAACTCCCTTTTATTCTAAATAATAACAAGTATGTTGTATCTTGGATACATCTCTTGTGAAATAGATGAACCATGGTTATGGTGTGATGAATAGTCACTAAGACCTAGAACGTTTCCTTTGGAACTATCTATGGAATAGAAAACATGATAGTGTCATGGAGATTTCCATTTTAATAGAACCACATTATTTTCACACACACTCCTTCCATAACACCAGTACCTTAACTATTCCATAATAAATTAGCTACAGTATGGACACATATGTTATGTCATAGACTTTTTTAGGATTGGGGGTCACAAAACCATATCTTATACCAAAATATGATACTTCACATCATAATGAATAATTTCA
The DNA here is from genome assembly GCA_963277665.1 of Viscum album. NCBI lineage: Eukaryota > Viridiplantae > Streptophyta > Magnoliopsida > Santalales > Viscaceae > Viscum > Viscum album. The sequence goes on along the minus strand of OY728156.1, from coordinate 794,035,202 downwards.
ATATACACACATCCACATTTACAAAGGGTATAAAATCACTTTGTTGTGAATCCACACTATAATCACCATGGTTGTTGCATAAGTATTTCCTTTATAAGGGGAATGTGATGTAGCTTGTTTATTTGGGATGTGGGTACCTCTATAATTAAATAGGCACTGAATATTATCTACTCAACCTTTTTTCCATGGTTACCATGTCTATGGCGTATTCAATTAACTATGGTGTGGTAATTCCTTCCTAGTTCTACTTTTATGGCATGAACCTGGTGACTATGACATGGTATTTATCTTTAGTTCCTCCTATGATTCCTTTTTTAAATATTAAACAAATTCATCCCACAAAAATCCCCCATATGGGATTTTATAAAACAACAAAATAGACTCAAATAAATACTAGAATGACTATAGTCCCAAACCCCATGTTTGTCTTATATCTGATCTCCAACCCATCCAGAAAGAAAAAATCAACAACAATGTACCTTTAATTTCTTGAAATATGCATCCATGAAATCTATCGAGCTACCAAGTATCGTTTTATCCTAGTTGTGAGTAAAAATTAGTAGGTCAATACAACTATGTATAAAAAAATTAATCTTATATTGTAGTTAATGAATTAAAGTTATTAAAAGGTGTATTAATTAATAAATTAGTATTGGTCATGTAATACACCCATAGTTTTCTATAAATTATTAATTTCTCTATTTTTCCATCAATTCATTTGATTTGGGGGTTAACTGTAGGTAATTTTGGGCACCCTGCTAGCCCTTCTTCCTTAGATTTGACCATTTTTTGAGTCTTGATACCTTTTATTCTATGGGAGTTCTAACATTTATCCCTTTTTTATTTTCATTTTTCTCAAAATAATTATCTATAGTGGTGTAATGTCAATTGTGGTATGTTTGGGGAGGAATTTTCATAGGATTATGTTGGAATTTTGGATTATCCATGTTTCCTTTCTGTAGATTTTATCCTTTAGTGACTTATCACCAATTATTCATTTGAAGTAATTGACAAATTATTAGTTGATGTATATAATTAAATATATCTATTTTTTTGATATAAATTATTAAATTATAATGCCTATTTTTTTGGGATGATAGAATGAACCAACCTAATGAATAAAATAATTAGAATCAAGAATGGACTGGGAGGGGATTTGGGATAACATGTTGTAATTCCATGTTATTTCCTATTGTTCCCTATGTAGTTTATTATCATTTTTTTATTATTATCATGACTTGTGCATCTGGTAATTGGTTAAATAAATTAAATATTGTAATATTGTGATAACTAATTGAAGAGGCGTGATATATATTTACCACCCCACTTGGAATTGATGAAATATAGAAGTATTCCATTTTTTATTTTTGTTTTTGTTACATTTTTATTGTAATTTGTTTCTAAAACAGATTTATTCATATTGAATTGACCAATTCAAGATGGTAATAAAATGGTTGATTAAAAATATAATTTCATAGGGATTAGTGATCTCACATAGTTATGATGGCTTGGAAGCATAGGTTCTATGACCATCATTTACCCATTAGTTTCCTTACTAAAAATAAGTTATTCTTAATAAGTATTATCTATGGTGTTATATCTTTATCATAAATTGGGTGGACCTAAGATGGTTGATATACTAATACAACAAGGTTATTAGTAAATTTTATTCATGTCATGGGATATGTATGTGAGTTATCTTGATGCATTGGGGGTTATGATTTCCTTTCCATGGCTAGTAAGAGAATTTTTTTAATCATTTTGGATGTGTTAGTTCTCCAATAGCTTTAGAATGGAATTGGGAATAATGAAATGGAAAAACTTCAGTTTAATGTGAAATGTATTCTTTTATAAAACATAAATTATGGGTGGTTATGTGTAGTTGGGTTCAACGATTGTGGCATGAGAAGGTAGTATCCTAGTTCATAGAGGATATGTTACATAGTGGTTTGGTCATTGTTGAAGATTTTTTATGAGAAAACTTGCTTGGGATTGTGTGTGCATTCTTTAATATTAAATTATTTCTATTTCTATTTTCACCCCAACCTGAGTTGGATAACCATACTAACACCCATCATACTATGTATTGGTTGTATTCTCTAACACATAGGTGGGTGTTGGAATAGATATTTGACTTATCCCCCTTCCCCATTCACTATTTGAGGTGTATGGATTGGTACAACTACTTATATAATAAAAGTGTATCCTATATGGTACTGGTTATAGAAGATCCTACTAGGTATTGGTAAAGGTTGTACAGGAATACCATATAAGGTATATACTCAATGTGTATGGTTCCCTTGTAGAACCTATGGGTTTTAGAGTGGTACATGATGTACTCAAAGAAAATATGGTGTTTTTATTGGTATATGATTTATGGGAGGACCCCAAGGGGTATTTTTAGGATATTGGAGACCTTTAATACACTAAGGTGTATTGATGATATGTGATATGAGGTTTATGATATGAGTATATATGGTATAATCGTACATGGAATGAGGAGAGAACAAGGTTGATGTCTTTATCCTTCACAATACCCTACTAATTTGAATATATTTTTTGATTCATATAGTGTTACACCATAGAAAAAAGGGATTGGGAGTATCATGTCATTTAACATTGGGGAGTTAGATCGACAACCCAATTGGGGAATTTGTTATGGAATTCATTTATTATACTTCTAATTATTATATTTAAATACTTTGATGTGATTTATTTTGGTGAGTGATCCTTATTGAGGCTAGGTGAGATTAATAGACCACGTAATTGCTTGTTATTTCTTCTGTTTATTAACTGAAGAATTAGTATGTGTATTCCATATTTCACAAGTGGTTTTGATTATGAACCCCATTATTATTATTGTTTTTCTCACCCTATACATACACATCTCTAGTTTGTATAATGGATTTGAATATTGAAACATACATCACTTGTTCGGGTTAGAGTTACTGAAAAATAACTACTATAGGATTTTGGTAAGGTTTTACATTGGGTTTTTTCTTGTTGTACGACTTTCACATGAATGATGAAATATGGATAACTTTACTTTTATAATTATGGAATTTTTTTATTTCTTTTATATTTATCTTATCTCTAAATCCTTTCTATTATTTTCAGGTTAATTCCTTCTATATGTGTTATTTCATACCCTCAATTATATTCACCACCTCCAAGCCTATTGGATGTGTGATTGGGGATTCATTGTCTCCTTTCCATCACTACCGTCATAGTAGGGGTACAATTGGGAGAAGGGGGACATGATGGATTGGTATCAAATGATGGAGGGTGATAGGTCGGTAGGGGAATAGAGCTAGGTACTGGTGAGGAATGAGTGAATTTGTTAGGGTAACAATATCACCAAACCTTGTGTGTGATGTAAGCAATAGGTAGCAGCTATGAAATGGGACTTTATCCCCCCCCCCAGGATTAGATGCATAGACCTAATGATTTATAAATACGATAATAAGAGTGGTATTGTTTATATGTTAGAGACCTAAGATAGGTACATGAATCATGCTTGCATTTTTTAAAATGTGGAAACTAGGGAAAATTAATATGCATTTTTATTATATAAAACTAAATTACTTCGTATATTTTAAATATAGAAGTTTCATCCTTATTTGTAGATAATTACAACGGTAATAGACCACATAAAATTCACTTTTTCAAGGCTCAAAAGGAATACCCATGTGACTATCATAGAGTCAACCCAGTAGATGAGGAGGATTAGTAGCTAAGGAAACTATGATAATTTTAGTAGAAGAGCCTGGGAAAGTAAGATGTGATTGTCTCTGATCTATATATTAATCATTTGTTAGAGGATCCATAGATAGTTATCAGTCTTTTTTTAGCCCTAGTATTTGTTAGGTGACCAAAGAATTTCATAAAATGATGTTTCAAATTATAATATGAATATTTATTACATATAATTATGATCCATTCTAGAACCACAAAGGTTTACTTTATTTGGAAAATTTTATACATAAACAACAAGTACATAAAATATCTACATTATATAGCATTAATTTATTTGAAAAATCACCCTTCTCAGTCATGTCAAACTTAAAACCGTTCTCCATATCCTAGGGAAAAGGAATCATAATAAAGGGTGAGATCAGATGCTCATTAAGGGTAATGAAGGAAGATATCAATCCAAAATATTTTTTCATAATATCATCATCATAAGGGTATGATAACACAAAGTCAAAATTTGAAATCCATAATAAGTCATTCATATATCATAATCATGAGTCATTGTATAATTCTTGGAAGTTCATAAGACATGGATAGTAAAGGAATAAAATTCAAGATCCCAGAGATCATAACATTGGCATAATATCATTTAATAAAAGTATTCCATGAATTTTTTCATAAAAATAATCATAGAAATATTTATTTCTAGTCTAACCACCAATACATTTATCACTAGTTTTTATTGGTCTAAACACCCATGTACTTTATTTGGGCATGTTATAAACTCTTTTGTACCCTCATTCTGTATTGGGATATACTATTATGTAACCTTTTAGATCATGAAACATTAATATTTACCCAATTCATTAGAGTTATATAACAATCCCACCCAAATCATAATCATAATGCATTTATATGTATTCCATATGATCATGAAAACATTTATCATTTATCATAGATTAACCCATGAAAAAGAAAATGGGTTTCAATAATTTTTCAAAATATTAATCATAAATTATTTACAAAATGAATAAGAATGGTAGCATAGAATCATATCCCCAGTGAAGTATAATTAACATCAAAGTATGTTATCATAGATGAAAAATTCCATAAAAATATCATGGAAATATTTTGTGAAGAAAATACCCTTTTCATTTTGAAATAAATTATTTAAAATTAGAAATTTAGAAAAAATTAAGGAACAAATTATATAATAATAATGATGTAAAATTTTAAATAAATAATTGAAAAATATATTAGTTATGATTCTCGAAAAATTCATTCATGTGGAGTATGTTAAAAAAGTATTATTTTCACACCTTTGGTAAAATTTATATCATTCATAAAATGACAAGAATATTCCTTTAAAACCTTTTTATTTAATGTAAAACATATGAGAAATTAATTTAATAAATACTTTGAGAATATTAAAAAAAATCTCGAATTTTTTTAATGATAATATTTACATGGTATAAAAACATCATTAGTAAATAGAAAACAAAATTGATTTTCCTTAAAAAAATTCTTTTAGACATTTGAGTACATAGAGGGATGAAAAGGAAATAAAAATTTTTTATTTAAAGAAATAAATAGAGGATAAAAAATATATAATATTTTTTATAGATATATCATATAATTTCATCATCATAATATTTAAGCATAAATAGTCCGGGTAAAAAAGTTTGGGATTATAACCTAAAAATATTACATCAAGTGGAAATTACTTTTTAAGATCTATAACCACATTTATAATAAATTTATTTTTATTATTAATCAATAATAGAAACATATTTATACTTATAATACTATAAAAGGATTAATTATAACATCTTATCACCGATTCATTAAAAATTATTTATTAAAATCATTGTTGAGGGTGATAATTGTTTCAATTTTCAGGTATATTTTGATTTGATTATTATGGTATTTTCATATTTATCATGTTTAAATCATCTATAAAATGTTAAAAATTATATAAATATCATATATATTTATTATATATATATATATATATTTCCATAAAAGTAAGAGATAGTAAATTAAATTATAACATTCATGGAGATAGTTGTCTGCACATATACATAAACACAGTTTTTATTTTCTAGTGAATAGAAGAAATAGAAGATAAATATTATTTTATTATTAAATAATAATCATTATTTTATAAATATCATATATATTTATTAAATATATAATTATATATATTAAAATTACTTCATGATGAAAAAGGAATCATATCGCCACATAGAGGCGACAATCCACATGTTTGCATGAGCCGAACTTTCATTCCCCATTTGATGGAAGGGAGGTGTAAAATGGTGAAATCATTATAATAACATCAAAATTTATTAATGATATTACATTAATCATTCTAAAATGGATAAAATAGGTTTATATAATGTGTAAGAATAAATAAAATTGAAAGATCTCGGTTGAGATTTGTACTTCTTTGAGAGACCTCATTTGGATTAAAACTAATGCCTTGAAATACGGGTCTTTGTAGAATGAAAGGTTATATAGGATGAATTTATGGAATATAGAAAATTATTAGGGTAGTAATTTTATGATCTTTAAGGATAAAAATTCATGAATAGGGGATGATAGGTGGTTCTCTTTTATAAGTGAGGGAGCCGACACACATGGAATTGCTTATGAGATTAAAAGAATATAAGGTCAATTTAATGAGAAAGTGGAACTAAATGGTATATTAATAGAATTTGATAAAATATATGATCTAAATATGTTAATATAATAATAATTAAAAAACATTATGGCTTTCATACCCTTATATCTTAGTTTAAAACCTTCTAGTAAACCCATTTTAACCCTAATTATGGTAACCAATTTTTTCAATATTTATGATTAATTGTGACCAGAAAAAAAAATGGTCTAATTAAAATATTTAAAAATACTAAATAAAAATATGGAATATATTTTTTAAATTGATTTTCTTTAATTGGAATAAAATAATTTTAATATAACTGTGAAAAATGCAAGAAAAACCGTTTTTAGAAAAGAGTTTTTAAGCATAAAATTGAATTTGCATTAATTTAATGCCTAGAAAAAACTATGTAATAATTGTTAAAATATTTTATTGGTTATATAATCTATAAATTTCGTTTAAATCTTGAATTAGTAATTATTTTTTAAATTATTATGAAAAAACACATTATCCACATTAAAATGGTTTAAAAAACTCTTTTACCATAAAAAGATTTTAGGTTCATTCCTAACTTTTATAAAACTAATTTATGGTGGAATATTACTTTATTCATATTAATTATCAATATATTTTATTAGAATCAATTTTGAATACTAATCTATATACTTTTTCCTATAAAAATACATAATATTTAAGAGAATACATTTCATCAAAAATATGTCTTTTACTCATTAAATGATATTAGTAATATTGGGTTCTTATTGGAAAAGGTTTACCATTATAAATTTATTTCATAATGTGTTGAGTCATATTCAAAACCACCAATAAAAATTCTAGAATAAAATGGTATACCATATCATATGTTCATTTAGACTCTAGGTAGTGTGTAACAAATACTATTAAATACCACAAGTTTATTTTAAAGTAAATACATATAAAATATTTCGGAGTTACATTATATCCCCTTAACATGAATTTATCTCATTAAATTGTACCAATATGATACGAAAAAATGATGATATATTTTCATTATCCCATCATTGGGTTCTTATGTTGTTTTGGAAATAAATTTATTCCTTAAGTGAACTTTAACCAGGTGAGTAGTCTTATTCCATAGCACTTTATCACTATAATCCAGGTTTTCCCCAAAATTGTTCTTGGTAGGAAATATCATGCTCTAGTGTTACAACCTCATGGTTTATAACATTTGATTGATTATGTATGTACTTCCCAAAATAGATATATGGAACACATAATGAATTTCAGTGAGGTTTAGTGGAAGTTCCAATGATGAGATACATACCTGAATCAATCAAGAATCTATAAAGGACCAATATATCTAGGGCTCACATTTCCTATATTTCTGAATCTCATAATTTTCAAATTCGAGATCTGACTGATGATTCTTAGCATAGCGCTTCTTTAAACTTTTAGATTCCTTGATGTGAAACTGAATGTTTTCTAACTTTACTTACAATTTCCATAGATATCATATGAATAAATAGATTTTATTCTCTAATATCATACCATCATGTTAGAGTTGTACACTTATTTCCATATTGGTATTTATAACGATCCATCTAAATGCTCATGTGAAATTTATTATTATAAGATAAAATGACAAGAGGATGGTCTTGATCACAACCACATTTTAAATATATAGTATATGATATTATAATATAAAATTGATATTGAATGGTTCTATTAGACAAACTATCTATCTAAGGATTATGTGTGGCATTGAAACATAACTCTGTATCTATATCTTGTTGAAAACTTCTCTTGAACATTGCGATAAACCTAGGATCTTGTTCTAATACAATAGAATGTTGTTCCAAGTGATAACATAACACTTATTTAATTTATACCATTAAAGGTTGGTAAAAAGATAAATCTTCACTATTAATAAAAAATGGAATCACTTCACAATGTGGTTGACTACAACATAAAGATAATTATAGGCCTTAGTTTTTTTGGGCATCCCAATGATGATATCCATGGTGATTTTTCCCATTTCCATTCGGTTATGGGAAATGGTTCTAAAATCTCTATAGAATTTTTCTTCTTATAATTAACATTATGATAAACTAATTATCCATATTCATACTCTACCAATTCTCTCTTCATGTTTTACCATGATAAATACTCATTCAAATCACTATATATCTTCGTACATCAAGGATGAATAAATGATGATGAGATATGAGAATCTTCTAATATATCCTTCATTATGTTTGATATTGAGGGGACACATACTCAACTCTTGATCATCGTCATTCAATTAGAATCAATGTTTAATGCATGAAAATTTTTCACCTTATTTTTTAACTCCACATCTTCCTTCTGCACCACTTTAATCTTCACATGGATAAATAGTTGAATAGTCATTTGAGAAAGATAATATTTCTCCCCCAACTTAAATATCTCTAGGAATATCCATTAAAAATCAATAAATATCATATCTTTTCTAATCCTTATCATATATACACTTGCATGATCTTTCTGACTCAGAGTGTTAGCCGCATTTTTTCCATTCCTAGGGTGTTAATGTATTGAGAACTCATAATCATTAATCAAATATAACCATATTCTCTTGTGAATATTCAAATATTTTTTGGTGAATATATACTTTAAAATTTTATGATTTTAATATATTACACACCTTTATCTATAAATATAATTCATATATTTTTTGAATGAAAATATTACTGTAACTAATTCCATTCATGAGCCATATAATTTTTCTTATAAACCTTCAATTGGAGTGAGGCATAATATATCACCACATCATTTTTCATAGGAACGCATCTCATACCCTTATTTAGTTTATCAATTTAAAATAAAAAACCAATATCCACTACTATGTGGTGTGGTAATAGGGGAACATCCTAACCTTCACATTAGTTTCATGAAATTTTCTTCATAATCATCATTCCAAAGAAATATAACTCCCTTCCATGTTAACATTGTGAGTTTATTTGACATACATGATGAACTATTTAAAATTTTGGATAATATAGATCAAATGCTAGAAAACTATAGATCTCATTCACTATGGTGGGTATTGGAAAATGTTTAATAAAATTCTCCAATTAAGGATCCAGTGATATTCCATTAGTAAAGATTATCTAACCCAAAAATGAAGCTTTTTATATAAAAAATTCACACTATATTAATTTTAAATAAAATATATCCTTCTTTAAGGTCTTCAGTATAATCCTCGTGTTATCTTAATGATCTTCCTTTACCAAATAATATATAACAATATCATCTATAAAGACTTCCATAAACTGATCAAGGTAATATCTAAAGACACTATTTATTAAATCCAAACATATAATAGGGTAATTAGTAAGTAAAAATAGAATTATTATATATTCATAGTGTCCATACCTCATATGAAATGTTGTCTTGGATATGCCATCACTTTTTAATCTTAATTGATAGTATCTAGATTGAAGAACAATATTTGAGAAATATCTATTTCCTCATAATTTATCAAACAAATCATAAACACAAGGAACATCATAATTATTCTTGATTACAATATTATTAATTTATTAATAATCATTACTAAGTCTCATTGTTCCATATTTCTTATTAAAAATAATAATAAGTGCACCACAAGGTGAAACACATCATTGAATGAATCAAATATCATGATGTCTCTAGGATTTCTTTATCAATTATGAAAACTCATTAAGATATATTCAATATGGATTCTTTAAAATAGGTGTATCACTATGTATGAGTTATATGGAAAACAAAACTTCATGATTTGGTGGATGACTAGAAAACTCTTCCATAAATATATCAACAAACTCACGTACAATAGGAACATCTTTCAAATTCATTTTCTCTTAAACCATCCGAGATAAATACCACCTTTAAATAGGAATCAAGACCTATACATTGGATATAATTTCCATTGGAAGTTCATATTTATCCCCACACTAATATACAATTTTATAATTATTCAAAATATAAATTGTGACTTCCCTTATTAAAAATTTGATATGGGATCTATATAAATAAATCCAATCCATGAATAAAATAACCTAAAATTCAACTCAAGGGATGATAATGATATTTTCAAGAAGAAAAACTCAAAAATCATAAATCAATGAAGAATCGTATACTTGATATATGGTAATCATACCATTAATATCATTCACTTCTATGTCAACATCTAGTTTTTTAGGTGGTAATGAAATACCCTTATATAATTCTATGGTTATGTAAGAGTAGGTAGATCTAATAGAAAATAAGACATTATAATTTCTAGAGTGGTTGGTAAGAATAGCTTTCACTACCTCATTCTCATAACCCACATTAACAATAGTATTCTTATTATATTTCTCTTTTTCTGAGGGATAAATAGGATTTGAACATTATTATTGTGATTAACCCTTGGATTCATTCATTATTTAGCATAATTATCAAACTCTTTGATTTCAAAACACTGTATTATAAGTGTTCTATTATATATTAATTTCCCTCTATTCACATAAATAGATAACTTATTTCCATCACATCAATATTCGATATCCAATGACCATTTTTTCCACAATAAAATCATTTATCAGTCCTCTTAGACAATTTCCTCTATGTTTCTTTCAAAACATATTGGATAAAGCAAGACTCGTCTTATTCCATATATGATTTTTATTATTATAATTTTTTTTAATTCGATATTTATTTTCTTATCAAAACCATGATATTGAGGGATGATATTTATCCCCATTTCTACCTCGAATGCATATCAAAAAAGTTATTCTTGACTACTCGTTTACCTTATGGACAACTCCCTTATGATACATGGGGTAAAGACCCGTAAAGTTCAAAGAAATTTTTTTCTTAAATTCTTTTGGATTTTACAAGTACGCAGTTTCTGATGGCACCTGATTCTGAGACCCGGTGTGTCCAGAATCAATTTCCAAAGTATAGCTCAGGTACGTTCAGTGAACGAACGAGTGGGTTTTTCTATCTTTTGAACCGGTTCTCGGAATCGAAATATGAGGGCACTAATGAGACCGCAGCGGTGGTAATTGCTTAAGAGGACCTTTCTTGAAGGTGTGTTTTCTCGGGAGGAGTTGTTAAAAATTGAGGATTAAATGTGAAGTAAATAAAATTGTGTACAATTTTATTTCTTTTTATAAGTGGTTAAATCCTAGGTGTGGGAGTTGGGGTGGAACCCACTGGTTTCTAACTACCCTTGAGAGGATAAAGTTGAGGTGGGGCCCACACGAACCCTAACTCTTCACTTTCCTTTAACTCCTCTAACCCCCCTCTTAAAGTTGGTATCTCTTCTTAACACGTTAAACCCCTCCTTTACATGGGTGACTTTTCCTCTCCCCACTCTCTCAAATTTTAATGCTACCCAACTCACACTTAATTAGTAATTTGAATTAAGTGTTTGTTTTTCAAAATTTGAAATGCTTGGCTTTAGTAAATAAAATAAGGGCCTTATTTTATTTTTGGTTTTTCCATTTGTGGGGTTAAGAGAAAGGATAAGGAAGTTTCTTTATTGAAGAACATCAATCCTCCTGTGAAGAATGACTTAGTGACCCCGAATTCTCCATCTCCTTCCTCCTACGCAACAAGGGAGGAGACATCGATGTTGGAGTTGTCCAACGACCTGTAATCGTCTTCTTCTCTCTGTGATAAAAGATAAGACGATGTTTCCTCAGGTGCACACCGACGACGATGGAAACGATGCCATCATTTGTGGTGCTTGACAACCGTGAACTTCTTTGTGAGGTAGGCGTTATCTTCGTTCGTGTTTAATTTAATCTTCTTCGTTGATTATTTTGGCTGAATGTTACCAAGGTAACGGGAGGAGATCGGACCGCACAAACACAGTTGATTTCTCCTCCACTTTTCCTTGTTGATTTACATTGACGATAGAAGAAAAGATGGTGTGGTGCCATTTCACCGTGCGGGGATGAAGAGAACTGCGGCCAGAGCGGGCTGCGGTGGTGGTGCGCGGCGCCGTCGCGTCGCACCGGTGAAGCCGAACGAACTGCGGTCGAAGCGGGCCGTGGTGGTGGTGTGTGGCACCGTCGCGCAGCGTCGGAGAACCCGAGGGAGGCCACGGTCGAGGTGTGCCATGGTGGAGGGGCGTGGCACCGTCACTCCACGCTGATCGGGGAAGAGCTGCGGCCATAGGCCGCGGCGGTTTAGCAGGGGGTGGCCAGCCAAGCCGGTCGTCGGCTCACCAGGAGACGGGACCCCCCTGCGGGTTCCGTGGCACCACAAACCAGCCGGCCATTAAGGCCGACCGTTTTGGAAATAGCGCCCCCCCCCCCCTTCGCGCCCTGCTCGGCCGTGAGCCGAGCCGCGGCCAGTCTCTGAGCTGGGCCGCTGGCCGCGCCCAGCCGCGGGTTGGGCCACGCCCAGCCGGGCTGAGCCGCGCCAGCCGGGTCAAGCCACGCCAGCCGGGTCGGGTCGCGCCTGCCGGGTCGTGCAGAGCCAGCCGTGCGGGGCCACGCCTAAATGGGCCGGACCTGGACCCGGGTCTGGTCTACCCGGTTTGGGCCGACCCAGGGGGTATTGGGCCAGGTCGGACCGGGCCCAAACCCCCTATTTTCGGACAGATTCGTTCAAACACTCATAACTTGGGTTACAGACCTCCGATCAATGCACCGTCATTTGCGTTGGGATCCTTGGATTGAGATGGTCAATTAAGTATATTACACTGAAGCTTTCGGTAATGTTTGGGTATGGCCAGGTTGGTTCAAACCTGAAAGCAACCGGGCCCTTGGAGCGGAAATGCTTATAACTTAACTATCAGATGTCTGAATGACATGCTGTCAGTTATATTGTTTTTCTTCTATGTGAGACGGTTCTTTTGGATTACTCCACTTGATGTTTGGAAGAATTTGTATTATGTTTGGGTTGGTTTTAGCTTAAAAACCAACCGGACCCCTGGGACGAAAAAGCCAATAACTCTCAGACCGGGCGTCTGATTGCCGCACCGTCTGTCTCATTGAGTTCCTTTTGACGAGACAGAACTTTGTGATACATCTACTCGGGACTTTGTGACAGTTTATGTATCAACCCCCTTGGCTCGTGAAGCAGACCCTCTCGGAATCGAGCGTGCTGTGTGCGGGAACCCTAGAGTTGGCTGCGACTGCGACGACGATGGCGACTATACTTGGATCCTACGTGGGTTAGGCAGTGAGGACGATTGTACTTGGATCCTATGTGGGTTCGGCAGAGATGATGATTGTACTTGGATCCTAAGTGGGTTCGGCAGCGATGGTTATTGTACTAGGATCCTGCGTGGGTTCAGCAGCTATGACTTCTTTACTTGGATCCTACATGGGTTCGGCAGGGGAGATGATTCAGAGGCTACATCTATCATCTCCACCCCTCTTCGTGAGTAGTATACATGTGTGAGATGAGTCTTGACTTTCAGTCATTATCATTTATGTGATTGACTTGCTATCCTGTGTTGACTGGGTTGTTCTTTCCTATGTGGACTGTGTTGTACTTGGGTTCGTGAGTTGGAGCCGAACTGGAATTGATGACTTGGGTATATGTATGGGCATATACCTAAGTAGAGTTGTTTGACACTTCATGTTTGTATATTTTCTTTGTGGTTTATCCATTTTGGATTCTGGGAGACCTTTGGGGGTCTCGGGGTCCCTACTGAGTAACGTATACTCACCCCTGCACAGGCTATGCCTGCATTCTGATGTGTTGGATGCAGACGATGGACAACACTGATCGAGATGGAGGCTTATGGAGCTGGACGGTACCTGGAGGTGGATCACTTGGCGGGACATACATGGAGCGGACGTCCGGACCCGAGGAGCTGAGGAGACTATCTGTACCCACCCTTTAGGTGAGATATCCGGAGGACAACTTGGTGCTGTTGTTTTACTTTACTGTTGGTGTACTTTATTTTCAGTTTTACTATACTTTCAGTTGGGTTTGTATACTGGCCCATTTACTTTTCAGCATTATTTTTGTACTCAGTTTACTTAGTGTTTACTTCAGCTTGCATACTCTGTTGTGTTGTTTACTTGTATAAAAGCAATGCCTTACCTTTTTATCGGGATTTACGCCTTTGGTGCTAGTCGTTATCCCCTGGCCTATGGAAGGCGGGCTTGTGGTAGTCACGACACGGGCCCTGAGGACGGGTCGTGAAACTTGGTTTCAATCCATTGAACAATCAATCATTCTTTCATCCATATTAGATAATAATACCATAATCATGCCTCATAGTTCTTGTAAAAGTTTCTACATAGGAACTAATGGATTCATCAACCTTCTATTTATCTTAAGGAATTACTTATCCATTTTTTTATGAAGAATATAGAGAAAGTTCTTGTTAAAAAATAACCTTCTAACTTATCCCACTTCATAGTGTCAATTTATTCATGATTTCTCAGTCTCTTGATAAGATCCCACCATTTATCTACATTTCCTTCTAGATGAAAAATAGATAAAATAAATTTATCATTATCTAAACACTAAACAATATAAAATGTCTCTAAATTGGTGTTGATCCATTACTCAATAATTTGTGGATCATTTCAAAAACTAAAATGAGTTGTATTTTCTTTATGAAGGACTCAAAATAACAATATTCCCTCATTTTCTCATTTGGAAGCTTATCATGATTCAGTGCTCGAGATATTTTTGTAAGTATAACAATGATATTTTTCATTCTATCTCTCATAACATTCTGTTTATTTGGAGGGAGATCATTGAATTTTCTATCACATTAATTTTTATAATAGTTCCCTCTAGTTAACTTCATTTAATAAACCCAAAAACATAGTAGGATTAATAATAATCATAGTTATAAATCATACAATTTTGAAATTAAATTTAAGAATGTCTTAATCATGACACCTTATTTCAATCAATGACACCATAGGTTTACCCAAAGTCTTCGATGGCCATAATCATTTCAAAAACATAATAAGATTTTATAAAGACAATATTAATTAACCCAAGAATATCCCTCATGAGTTTCTATCCATGTGTGAAGTCTTAGGGACACTTATCATGCACCAATTATGGTCGAGTTAATACTTAATACACCTTGTTCATAGTTTCTACCCCCATTTTCTTTTATTTTAGGGTTTCATCCACTTTCTAGTATCCATGAAGGGATATGATTTACAAGAAAACCACACTAATTTGTATAAAATAACTTTTTATATTCTCCATTACTTATTCTTATCCTAAGGGTTCTCACTAAACATTCCACATCCTAGTTTCCAAAAATAACTAAACCTTTCTCTATTAATAACTACGTCATCCCAAGAATTTTATATATAAATATTGCATCTTATTAGATGAATATTGATTATATATCATTGTGATCTATGCCATAACAATAAATGATTAGTGTATTTGGAAAAATTGATAAATAAATAACACATACATAAAAGATCAACATTAACTCTCACTATCCTCTTAATAGATACCACCCTCCTAGAAATGTGATACTTAAAGTCTTTCTTTAGATCTGGGATAAAATGAACCCTAATAGAGGGTGATATGAGATTCCCAATCTGGGTAAAGAAGGGAGATATCAAAAAATATTAATTTTTAATAATAACATGAGAATAAGATTATAAGAACATAATCATGGAATTTGAAAATCTAATAGAGTAATTCAATGATAACAATCACAAATTGTTGCATAAAACATGTAATTTCATAACATATGAATCATAAAGGAATAAAAGAATATAATCAATGAGATCCTAACATTTTCATAATATCAATACATAAAATATTGGATTGTAATGTGGCATAATCATGACTATATAAATTTTATCTCAAGTGTAATACCCCAAGCTTCCACGGTATGCTTCCCTTTGAATAATACAGTAGCGTGTGTTGTACACAACTTCGAGTTCTAACACACATACCACAACCAATCAAAATAGCCGTTATGAATATTAATACCCACGTTTTGAAATTTTATATATTTTATCTTTCAAAATGGACTTATTTTTGGGATTTGGAATATTGAAATTAGCCTAGGGTGAAATTTTGGTATTTTTCTAAAAACATTAAATTTTTGATGAATAGTGAAAAAACACTAAGTTATAGTTTAAAACCGAATTTTTATTTAAATAATTATTTATTTAAATTCAATTAAGGTCAAAATAGATACATAATACCTATTTAATTTCAATGTAATTCATTGGAGTTAGTTTAGAATAATTTTAGACATATAAAAATTTTATTGAACTTTTCATCCTCTTTTACCCACCTCCTAGTAGAATTTGGAAATTCACATTAAACTTAATTTTACCGCTTATGTGAGTGGAATTTCAAAACTCAGAGAGACACGGTTAATATCAAGGAGTAAAATGTGGCTCAATGAGATGATAATAATTTTTGGTGAATAGTAACTTTTTACTTTTATTTACCACGGTTAAAAGTAAATAGGGTAATTAAGGGTAAAAATGATATTAATATTACCCTAAAACATGTACTAATTCTATTGTACAAGTGTATCTCGACCGAAAACAACCTTAGTAATAAAATATTATCATTTAGTTCCACCTGGATTAGATTAGTACATTGATTATTATTTAATTCAAAGAAGAGTTAAAAGAGTTAAAATCAAAGTTTAATAACTAAAAAATTTTTAATATAAGGTTATAAATAAGAAAAATTAGATTGTAAATATTAATTAGAAATATAAAAAGATTTTCTACATAATGGTATTTTATTTATAATTTTTACACATTAAATAATTTAATTTATTTATGACACGATGGTGATGAAGTAATTACCTAATTAATGAAATATTAAAATAATTGATATTATAAATATAAAAATAAATGTAATTTGAGAGTTTTTATTAATTACAATAATTTTATAGGTTAATATGACATATTATGATTGGTTATAAAAAAATTATAAGTAATAATGCTGTAATGAAATTATCAAAAACAAAATACCCAATGGTGTTAAAATAGAAATAAAAGAGTTTTTAAAACAAATATTATATTATTAATTTATATTATATTCCTAAAAATCTAATGTTAGGCCAAAGAACTTGTATCATGATAGGTGTATCATTAATGGACCACTTTGGGGGTTTCTTGGATGTATATAGTAAGTTTATTAACTATATTATATAAAAATACAAAGTGACATGGTAAATTTTAAACTAATTAACAAAGAGTTAAAACTAAAAGATAAGGTTAATATAGTGACCCAAACCTGTATAAAACCTATTAGTTGAGTGTTTTGCGACCTATCCCCACCTTAAAATTTAAATAATACACTTTTGAGCCATTATAAACCGAATAAGAATTTATTATACAATAATATTTATAGCTTTTCCAAAGGTGCCCCTCACCCCTCTTATAAAAGGGCACTCCCCCTTCTCACTAATTCACACATTCAAAGCCTTTTGGCTCAGCCAAACCCTGCCCAAATACTCTCTCAACCTCCATCATAGAAACCTAGAGTCCTTAGTTTGATCAAAAATCCAACCTATGGAGCCCTTTTGATCAAATCAAAAGGAAGAACCCGAAGAAGAGGTAATGTTTTCACCACCCTCTTTCAAGTTACTTTATTCTTCAACTTCTTATTTATTTGTTATTACCATTCTAAAATAACAAATCAAGTATCTTATATATACTGTGATGTTATTATAAATATGGTACAACCATATTCAGTATTCTATCCATCCTTTGAATTACATGTCACCATACATGTGTACGTACGGCTTACCGTCTTCACGTCGTGGTGTAATTGTAATTCAATAAATTATTATTTGGATGGGTATAATAATGATGTGTAATTCAAGTAAATAATAAATATAGCATGATAATGATTCTGTATATATGATATACCATCCAATTATATATTATTTTAATATCAAAAGAATGATAATGTCGCTTGTGTGTATGTACGGACTACCGTCTCCACGAACGTGATGAGATTCATTCCCCATCGTATCCATTCAAGAATAATTCTCATTTAATGATTAAAAATAATGTTTAAGGACTTGATATCTTTCTGGATATGAATAAGATACAACCTATCCATAACAAATAGGACTTACGTAACAAAACATATAAAAGAAAACGAGTAAGTTAACACCCGAAACAACGATAATACTAAGATATTATTAACAAATCAATGGTAAAAGATCATATATGATATCATATTAATGTTTATTATTCTTGTATAATTTAATAAAAATTATTTCTCCATTATAAAGGAGTTTAACCTACCCTCAACCAAGGAAAATTACAAGGTAAGTGTTTATTTCACAGTCTCTTCATTATCCGAGGTTGTTTATACGTAATTACCTACTAGGACCTCTTTATCATCCACATCCATGTTTCTTAAAAATGTGTTTCAAATCACTCTTAATATTTTAAAGACTATGAGATAAAGTCATTTATACCCTTTTTTACTTTTTATAAGATGTTTATAAAGGAATCTTTCTATCATTTTCTAAACAAGGTCCTTTTTAACCTTTTCGACAGAATTAAGGTCAGAATGTATTTTTAACTTATACGGAGGGTGAAGCTATTTTCCGCCATTATAAAATCGTCAAAACTTCCCCTACAATATTATAAGAATATTTTAAAAGTAAATGTTTTATTTTATAATTATGTGACTTTTAAATTATTTCAAATATATATATATTTCTCTCAAATACTTTTGATTTCATCTATGTCAACATCCTTTGATAGATTTTAAGCTTATTTAATTTTGATTTATTATGGTACAAAACTTCCATATTGTATTGAAGGTTTTGTGATATGTTAGACAATTTATGTGTTATTTTTATACCATTCATGGTTTATGGAGAAAGTATTGACATTTCATATGCTAGTTTTAATATGAATGTTTATGTTATGTTTAAATATGTTCATATGACGAATGCATTGGACTTAATAATTGACGAGTAGAGCCCACTATAGATCCTCGATGCATCGGTAGGTATCATGAGACAAACTAGTGTCTTGGCACAAGGCCTTGACAAAATCTTATTTGTAGTCTCGGCACGAGCCTTTGACTATCTGGTTATGATAGTCTCGCATTATGCATTCCATCATTATGAAAGTGGTTATTGATATTGCATGTGATTATTCGACTAGTAGAATATCCATGTGAATAAGTATATGGAATTATTTCATTTTATTTCTTCCATATTATTCTTAAGTTTAAGTTTAAAAGGATTTTGTTTTAGTTATACATTTCCTTAAATGTTTATGCTTATTTATGAAAGTTTCCGCTATAATGTTATCATTACTAGGCATTTGAGCTCACCCCTTTCTATGTTTTATTTTTCCCAGGATGTGAAGAAGTATTTTATGAATGACCTGCAGGGATAGTATGAGGGGATAAGAGTGTGGACTATGGAGACTATATTGTTGTATTTTTCATTTTATGATGTAATGTAAACTTTATAAATGTATCTAGTTATTCCAAGGATACTAAACTAATCCGTATTTCGAGACTTGATCTTTCTTGTGATCATGAAAATGTTATGTAATAAAGAACTGAATCTGGGTAACTGGGGTCGAGGCGTTACAGTTGGTATCAGAGGAAGTTTATTACAAACCTTTGAAGCTAGATTTAGGTAAACTATGATTAGTGCACATATACCTAAGATAGACTTTGAGGATTAGTATATAAGAACTTCCTGGAATTTTGGTATTGTAGAGATTCTGTGAGTTTTATGAGGAATACATCCCTGTCTGGATACGAGCAGGTAGAGGTAGCCCTAGAACAGATGTACCTAGGTGTAAAACCTAAAAACACCACTTTGAACTAGACTTGAATGGGAACTGGTGCATGACAACGGGCCTTGATTCACTCTTGGTTATGAAACTCCCAGGAGATATGCTTAGGACAAATTTCATTTTCTTTAAAAATCATTATGAAGGGTTTATGAGTATATAATTCCTAAAAGAAAACATTTTTATGATTATAGATTATATCGATGAATAATTCAATTTATTTTAAGTGTTTTTAAAAGTATGGAATTATGTATTTTGATTCGTAAACTAATCTAGTTTATGCCATTGTTTAGAAATGGCACCAAGTTAAAGAAATGGAAATTGTATCAATGCATGCACTCCATGTATAGATTTCCATCCTGCCCAAGATAATGATAGTTGAGCTGGTGATAAAACTGGTGCTGATCAACTAATCACCATACTAGTACAACTCACTCAGGTTATGAATAATAACCTTACCCGTATAGAGCACCCTGATCCACAGCGTGGAGGATCAATGTTAGATCGCTTCATGAGGAAGAAACCACCGACATTAAATGGGAGTACAAATCCATTAGTAGCTGATCAATGGATAAGTTCCCTAGAGAAAATATTTCAGGCTTTGGGGAGTAGTGAAAGGGAAAAAGTTGTCATGGCAGTTTATCGCCTCATTGGAGATGCTGATCAATGGTGGTCATTGATTCAAAACACGAGGGAAGATGATGAAGTATCAAATATTGAATGGAGGGAGTTAAAAGATATTTTCTTAGAAAAATACTTTCCTCGTGACCATCGAGTAGATATGGAAAGACAATTTCTGAGTCTGAGACAAAAGGAGGATGAGAATGTCGCAAAGTATGAGGCTAACTTTACAAGGTTATCAAGGTATGCTGGAGATTATATACATAACCCAAGAACTAAGATTGGTCGTTTCTTTGATGGGTTAAAACCATTTCTCCGTCGAGCATTAATCTCACAATCCTTCTCATCGTACGAAGACATTGTCTCATGTGCTATCAAGACAGAGAAGGAATTCTCTATGTATTATGACTTTAAAGCAAAGCAAGAGAATAAGAGATCTGCTGATCAATATGGAAATGGAAATAAGGGGAAGAAGGGAAAAGATGACTATCCATCCTGCAGTAAATGTGGGAAGAAACACCCAGGTACTTGCTTAAAAGGAATGGGAGTCTGTTACAAGTGTGTTGAAAAAGGCCACCAAGATCATGATTGCAAGGGAAAGAAGGAAGCTACCAATGTCCAATGATACAATTGCATGGATATGGGATATTATGAAAATGAATTTCCTAACTGTCAGCGGAACTTACCTCAGAAAAGGCCAAGGGATCAAGGCCCAACTTATGATATTACTACTACTGAGGTAGAAGCTCCTAAAGTCGTGGTGGAAGGTAATTTAATGGTTTCCTCAAGTTTATAAAATGCCTTATTTGATTCTGTATCATCTCATTATTTCATATCTTCCATGTTTTCTAAGAAAATTAGATATTTTCAATTTGATTTGACAAGGGAGTTGTAAGTTAAAACTCTGAAGGGAAGTATCATTGCAATAATGTTTTGTGAATCAATCCCCATTAGATCACATAAATTTCTTTATCAGCTGATCGTATCATCATACCTATGATTGAATTTGATATAATCCTTATTATGGATTGGCTTTTGTACCATGATTCAAAAATTTATTGTAAGAAGAAGGAGGTTACTATTTTTGATGATGATGATAAGGAACACCTTATCTTTAGATTGGAATCATCACAACCTAATTCTTACCTAGACCCACACCTAGTAGCTCAACTGAATTCAATTATTGGGGAGGAAGAGAATGAAATGACTGTGGGTCAGGAAAGGAATGTTCAAATAGAGGATGTACCTATTGTGAAAGAATATGTAGATGTGTTTCCGGAAGATTTACCTGGACATCCTCCAGAATGAGAATTTGAGTTTAACATTGATTTAATTCCTGGATCAAGGCATATATCAAGGACCCCTTATAGAATGGCCACTATGGAATTGGTTTAACTAAAGAAACAACTAGAGGAATTGAGTAATAAGGGATTTATTCACCCTAGTGTTTCTCCATGGGGAGACCGTATTCTTTTAGTTAAAAAGAAAGATGGATCTATGAGGTTATGTATCGACTAAAGGGAAATCAATGCTATAACAATAAAGAACAAGTATCCCCTACCTCGCATTGATGATTTATTTGACCAACTGCATGGAGCTCAATACTTTTCAAATATTGACCTTCGATCTGGATACCATCAGTTGTGTGTGAAGAAGGAAGGAATCCCGAAGATAGCATTTCGAATTAGGTATGGGTATTACGAGTTTATAGTAATGCCTTTTGGATTAAATAATGAACCCTCATTATTAATGGATCTAATGAATAGAGTTTTCAAAGAATATCTCGATGATTTTTTGGTGGTATTTATTGATGATATCTTGGTATACTCAAAAAGCTACGAAGATCATGAAAATCACTTGCGCATTATCCTGAAGACTCTTATAAGACATGAATTATATGGGAAGTTTAGCAAGTGTGAATTCTGGCTTCAGGAGATCTATTTTCTTGGCCATATTGTCTCCAAGGATGGAATCTCTGTTGATCCTTCAAAGGCAAGAGCAATCCAAGAATGGTCAGCACCAACGAGCATAACTAAAGTACGCAGTTTTATTGGTTTAGCAAGTTATTATCGACATTTTGTCCAGAACTTTGCCCGATTGGCTAACCCATTAACAAAGCTCACACGTAAAGGGGTTAAATTTGTTTGGAAAAAAGACTGTGAAGAATGTCTTGAATAATTGAAGAGAAGATTAGTCAATGATCCTATATTGACTCTACCATTAGGGAATTATGGGTTTGTTATTTATAGTGATGCATCAATGAAAGGACTTGGTTGTGTCCTTATGAATAATGATAGGGTTATTGCCTATGCATCACGACTGCTAAAAATTCATCAGCAAAACTACCCTACTCATGATCTTGAGTTATATGTTGTAATATTTTCTTTGAAGATATGGAGACATTATCTCTATGGTAAAAAATGTGAGATTTATACTGATCACAAGAGTTTGAAGTATATTTTCTCACAAAAAAAAATCAACATGAGGAAAAGGAGATGGATTGAACTACTCAAGGATTATGATTACACGATACACTACCACCTAGGGAAGGCAAATAAGGTGGTAGATGCTTTGAGCAGAAAATATCCTAGAGTTTTGAAGATGATGAGAATTGAAAGGGATCCTATTTGCATGGATCTAGTGAAGATGGATATGGGAATCACCATGGAAGGTGAGACATCGATACTTTTTCAAATGGTTGCCAAACCATATTTACTAGAAAGGATAAATAATTATTAGATCGGTGATGAAGAGTTTCAAAATAATATTAAATCTATGAATGATGGAAGATTGAAAGGCTTTTTGTATGAAGATGGAATTTTGAAAATTGGGAAGAGACTTTGTGTTCCCGTTATACCTGATCTGAAAAGGGAAATGTTAGATGATGCTCATTGTTCCAATATTTATATACACCCTGGGAGCACCAAAATGTATAGAGATTTGAAGGAACATTTGTTGTGGGACAACATAAAGAGGGAGACTGCTGATTTTGTGTCAAGATGTATGGTTTTTCATCAAGTGAAAGCTGGAAGGCAACATCCTAGAGGAGTCATGAAACCTCTTCCCATACCGGAGTGGAAATGGGATAATATCACGATGGACTTTTTCATGGGACTACCAAAGACTCCTAGAAGGAACGATGCAATATGAGTTATTGTTGATCGTCTTATAAAGTCAGCACATTTTCTTACTATAAGATAAGATCTACCACTAAAACGTCTAGCAAGACTATATATTAATGAAGTTGTGAGACTTCATGGAGCACCCCTATCAATTATTTCTGATCGTGATCCCCGTTTTACTTCAAGATTCTAGAAGAGTCTTTAGAAGGCCTTGGATACTGAACTTCATTTGAGCACTACCAACCACCCTCAAACAGATAAACAATCAGAACGAACTATTAAAACCTTAAAAGACATGTTGAGATCCTGCTCACTTGACTTTTAGGGTATGTGGGATCAATATTTACCTCTGGTAGAATTTTCCTATAACAATAACTTTCATTCGAGTATTCATATGGCACCATATGAATCGTTTTACAGAAAGAGATGTCACACACCAACCTGTTGGAATGAAGTTGGTGAAAGAAAACTTGTAGGCCCAGAACTGGTGGAGGAAATGATAGAGAAGGTAAAGTTAATCCAAAACCAAATCAAATCAGATCAAAGTAGGCAGAAGATCTATGCGGACAACTGAAAGAAGGATTTAGAATTTCAGGTAGGAGATCATGTTTTCTTGAAGGTACCTCCATGGAAGGGAGTTATACGTTTCGGCAATAAAGGTAAATTGAGTCCCAGTTACATCGGACCTTTCGAAATTCTAGAGCGAATTGGGGTTGTAGCTTGCCGTTTGGCAATGCCGCCAAGTCTCTCAAAAGTTCATGATGTGTTCCACGTATCACTGTTGAGGAAATACATGTCTGACCCAACGCATTTACTCAACTATGAAGATTTAGAACTGGAACCCGATCTGTCTTATTGAGAAGATCCCATCAAGATTCTTGATATGAGAGAACAAGTACTGAGAAACCGGATGACTCTTCTGGTAAAAGGTTTACGGAGAAACCATACGATGGAAGAGGCAACGTGGGAACCCGAGGAACTTATGATGAAGAACCACCTGAGTCTTTTCATGCGGTGGTATTCTAGAAATTTCGAGGACGAAATTATTTGAATGGGGGAGAATGTAACACCCCAAGCTTCCAAGGTACGCTTCCCTTTGAATAATACAGTAGCGTGTGTTGTACGCAACTTCGATTTCTAACACACACACCACAACCAATAAAACTAGCCGTTATGAATAGTAATACACACTTTTTGAAATTTTATAAATTTTATCATTCAAAATGGACTTCATTTATAGATTCGGAATATACAAATTATCCTAAGGTTAAATTTTGGTATTTTTCTGAAAAATTTCAATTTTTGATGAATAATCAAAAAACACTGATTTATAGTTTAAAACCGAATTTTTTTTTTAAATAATTATTTATTTAAATTTAATTAAGGTCAAAATAGATATATAATACCTATATAAGTTAAATGTAATTCATTGGAGTTATTTTAGAATAATTTTAAATATATAAAAAGTTTATTGAACTTTTCACCGTCTTTTACCCACCTCCAAGGAGATTTTGGAAATTCACATAAAACATAATTTTACCACATCTGTGAGTGGAATTTCAAAAATCCGAGAGACACGGTTAATATCAAGGAGTAAAATTTGGTTCAATGAGATGAAAATAATATTTAGTGAATAGTAACTTTTTACTTTTATTTACCACTGTTAAAAGTAAATAGGGTAATTAAGGGTAAAAATGATATGAATATTACCCTAACACATGTCCTAATTCTATTGGACAAGTTTATCTCGACGAAAAACAACCTTAGGAATAAAATATTATCATTTAGTTCCACTTGGATTAGATTAGGACATTAATTATTATTTAATTCAAAGAAGAGTTAAAAGAGTTAAAATAAACTTTTTATAACTAAAACATCTTTAATATAGGGTTATACATAAGATAAATTCGATTGTAAATATTCATTATAAAGATAAAAATATTTCCTACATAATTTAATTTTAGTTATAATTTTTAGAAATTAAATAATTTAATTTCTTTACGACACAATGGTGATGAAGTAATTACCTAATTAATGAAATATTAAAATAATTGATATTATAAATATCCAAATAAATGTAATTTGAGACTTTTTATGAATTAAAATAATTTTATAGGTTAATATGACATATTAGTATTGGTTATATAAATTTTTTTTAAGTAATAATGCTTTTATGAAATCATCAAAAACAAAATACCCAATATTGTCAAAATTGGCATAAAAGAGTTTCTAAAACAAATATTATATTATTAATTTATATTATATGCCTAAAAATATAAGGTTCGGCCAAAGGACTTGTATAATGATAGGTGTCTCATTAATGGACCACTTGAGGGGTCTCTTGGATGTATATATTATGTTAATTAACTATATAACATAAAAATACAAAGTGACATGGTAAAGGTTAGACTAATTAACTAAGAGTTAAAACTAAATGATAAGGTTAATATAGTGACCCAAACCGATATAAAACCTGTTGGTTGAGTGTTTTTAGACCTATCCCCACCTTAACCTTTAGATAATCCACTTTGGAGCCATTAGAAACCGAATATGAATTTATTGTTAAAAAATATGTCTAGATTTTCCAAAGGTGCCCCTCACCCCTCTTATAAAAGGGCACTCCCCCTTCTCACTAATTCACACATTCAAAGCATTTTGGTTCGGCCAACCCCTTCCCAAATACTCTCTAAAATTCCCTCACTTCAACCTATAGGCCATAGTTTGATCAAAAATCCAACCTAAGGATCCCTTTTGATCAAATTAAAAAGAAGAACCCAAAGAAGAGGTAATGTTTTCACCACCCTCTTTCAGGTTCCTTTCTTCTTCATCTTCTTCGTACGTAGGGCTTACCGTCTCCACGCCGTGGTGTAATTGTTATTCAATAAATTATTATTTTGATGGGTATAATAATGATGTTTAATTCATGTAAATAATAAATATAACATGATAATGATTCTGTATATATGATATACCATCCAATTATATATTATTTTAATATCCAAAGAATGATATTGTCACTCGTTTGTACGTACGGACTACTATCTCCACGAACGCGGTGAGATTCATCCCCCATCGTATCCATTCAAGACTAATTCTCATTTAATGATTAAAAATAAAGTTTAAGGACTTGATATCGTTCTGGATATGAATAAGATACAACCTATCCATAACAAACATGACTTATGTAACAAAACATATAAAATAAAATGAGTAAGTTAACACCCCAAACAACGATAATACTAAGATATTATTAACAAACCAATGGTAAAAGATCATATATGATATCATATTAATGTTTATGATTATTATATAATTTAATAACAATTATTTAACCATTATATAGAAGGTTAAACTACCCTCAACTAAGTAAAAGTACAAGGTAAGGTTTTATTTCACAATCTCTTCATTATCTGAGGTTTTTTATACGTAATTACCTACTGGGACCTCTTTATCATCCACATCCATGTTTCTTAAAAATTTATTTCAAATCACTCTTACTATTTTAAAGACTATGGGATAAATTCATTTATACCCTTGTTGAATTTTCATAAGAAGCTTACAAAGGAATCATTATTTCGTTTTCCAAACAAGGTCCTTTTTAAACTTTTCAACAGAATTATGGTAAGAATGTCTTTTTAACTTATACGGTGGTTGTGGATATTTTCCAACATTATAAAATCCTAAAAGCTTCCTTTATAAGATTATAAAAATATTTTCAAAGTAAATGTTTTATTTTATAATTATGTGACTTTTAAATGATTTCAAAAAAAAAGATATTTCTCTCAAATAGTTTGGATTTCATCTATGTCAACATCCTTTGATGGATTTTAAGCTTTTTTGAAGTTGATTTATTATGATACAAAACATCCATATTGTATTGAAGGTTTTGTGATATGTTTGACTATGGATGTGTTATTTTTATACCATTCATGGTTTATGAAGAAAGTATTGACATTTCGTATGCTAGTTTTAATATGAATGTTTATGTTATGTTTAAACCTGTTCATATGAGGAATGCATTGGACTTAATAAGTGATGGGTCGAGCCCGCTATAGCTCCTCAATGCATCGGTAGGTCACATGAGACAAACTAGTGTCTTGGAACAAGGCCTTGACAAAATCTTATTTGTAGTCTTGGCACGAGGCCTTGACTACGTGGTTATGATAGTCTGGCATTATTCATTCCATCATTATGAAAGTGGTTATTGATATTGCATGCCATTATTCGACTAGTATAATATACATGTGAATAAGTATATGGCATTATTTCTTTTTATTTATTCCATATTATGCTAAAGTTAAAGTTTAAAAGGCTTTTGTTTTAGTTATACATTGCCTTAAATGTTTATGCTTATTTATGAAGGTTTCTGCTATAATGTAATCCTTACTGGGCATTTGAGCTCACCCCTTTCTATGTTTTATTTTTCCCAGGATGTGAAGAAGTATTTTAGGAATGACCTGCGGGGATAGTATGATGGGATAATATTGTGGACTACGGAGATTATATTGTTGTAGTTTTCATTTTATGATGTAATGTAAACTTTATGAATGTATCTAGTTATTCCAAGGCTACTAAAATAATTGGTCTTTTGAGACTTGATCTTTATTGTGATCATGACAATGTTATGTAATAATGCACCGACTCTGGGTAACTGGGGTCAGGGCGTTACATCAAAGATACCCACCAAGATATCCATCACATTTTCGGCTTAAGGTAACCACTTGTGTACCTATTTTGGGCTTGAGATAAGATTTTATGTACACTATTTAAGGCTTGGGATGACCTCTTATGTACCCTTTCATCTTATAAAACCATAATCATTACCTAATTCCTTAGAGAGATATAACAGTCCCATCAGTTTCATAATCATAATCTATTCATATGTATTCCATAAGATTATTAAATCATTTATCATTTAATCATAGCTTAACCCATAAAAAAGAAAACTGGTTTCTGGAATAACTCATCATCAAAAACATAAAGCATCAAGTTAAAGAATAATAATGGTATCACAATACAATATTACTAGTGATGTATAAGTAAAATCAAAGGATGTCATCATAAATTGAAAACTCCTTTAAAAATAATTAAAATATTTCTTGATGAAAATAACCATTACAGATTGAAATTTATTATTTATAATATAAAATTTTAAAAATATTATGTAAAACATTTTATTTTAAAATAATCATGTAAACTTTTAAATTAATATTAAAATAAAATAGCATTAACTATTATTGGAATTCTTTTATGAGTTTTATGTTAAAACAAAGAATGTATATACACCTTTGGTAAAATGTACCTCTTTTGGAACATAACAAGATTATTACATTTATCCCTTTTTATAGAAATTAAAACATTGATAAAAAATTAGTTTATAAAATATTTATATAATAGAAAAAACATTAATGTTTTTTAAACTAAATATGGACATGGAATAAAATATTATAAACTGAATAAAAAGCAATGTAAATTTTCCTTAAAAAATATTTCCTACCTCAGTGTACTTAGAGCCATGAAAATGAAAGGAAATATTATGATTTCCATAAATATAAAGAGGATAAAAAACTTGAAATATTTTTGAGATATATATCCTATAACTTAATCATCATAAAATTTAATCATAAATAATCATTGTAAAAAAAGTGAAATGTAATGTAAAATTTGTACCTCAAGATTGAATTTCCTCTTAAGCCCTTTAACCTCATATATAAATAATTTAAATTTATTATAATTATATAAAATAACCATTTTCAAACATATAATACCATAAATTATTTTCTTACAAATTTTTATCATCCATATATTAACAATTCCTTATTAAAATAATTGTTCATCTTAATAACTGTTTCATTTTTCATATATTTTTTGATAGGGTTGTTATGTTCCATACATCTTGATCATGGTTACATAATTTTCTAAAATACTATTTATTATTTAAATATCATATATATTCATTATATGCATATTTATAATCATCCATAAAATTAAGATAAATAAAAATGAATTACACAGTTCTTAAAGATGATAGTCCATAAAGACGCATGAACGCTGTTTTCATTTTCCAATGAAAATAAGAAAGGAAATATAAATAAAATTTTATCATTTCATAATCATATTTATATCAAAAATACAATATATATTTATTAATTATATCATTATATCCATTAATTTTAAGCGGTAAAAAATTAATCATAATGCTATGTGGAGGTGATAGTCCACACGTACGCACGAGCAATACATTCATTTCCAATTTGGTGAAAAATAGGAGAAAACTGTGGTTAAATAATCATAATTACATGTAATTATATTAATTATCTTATATTTTTCATTATATGATGGATACATAAGTTTTATAAAATATTGAAGAAGAAAAAAATTGAAAGATACCGATTAAGATTTATACCTCTAATTTTAGAGATCACATTTGGAATAGATGTTAAGACATGAATAAATGGTATTGGGTGAAAATAAGGTCTCTTTCATGTGATATTATAATAAAATAGACAATGATTATAAATTTAGATAGTATATGGTACAAATAAATTCAAACAATAATAATCATTCAATTTTATATGTAGTTATTACCCTTATATATTAGTTTAACCCCTGGTAAACCCATTTTATTGTAACCAAGGTAAAAAAAATTCTCTTTTCATTAATCATTATGAAAAAATGAAACTGCAATTTTTTTAAAAATTTATAAATTCTGATTAAAAATATGTAATCAATTTAGTCCAATTAAATTTCTAGAAATGGTAGAATTCAATTTTAAAATAACCACACAAAACACAATGAAACTTCATTTTTAGAAAAATGTTGTTTTAAGCATAAAACTGAATTTACTATCATTACATTCCTAATAAAAACTATAAAATGAATTTTAAAATATTTTTTTTATTTTGAAATATAATATATTCATTAAAAAATTAATCAATAACGATTTATTTAATTAAATTTGAAAAAAACACATTGCGCACATACAAGTAGTTTTTAAAAAAATAACTTATTTTTCCTTTAAATGATTTTATCATCATTCCTAACCTTTATATAAATAATGTATATATGATTAATAATTTATTCATATAAATTATAAATATTTTTTTTTGTAATAATTTTTCAACAGTAATAAATATACTTTTTTTACATAAAAATACATAACATGCAAAAAGATAAATTTCTTTGAAAAATAGGATTTTTAATAATTAAATGATTTTATACAAATAATATGTGTATCAAAAAAATACATATACATAAATTTCATAAGGTGTTTAATATTATTCATAACTTTCAATCCAAAATCTAGGTTATAAAGATATATTATATCCCAGGTTTATTTAAACTTAAGGTTTCATATAATAATAGCCATCAAATACCAGAAGTTTATTTCAAAATAGATAAATTTTATATTTGGATTCCATTTGTAGAGAATAATTTTAGAGGGGAATATTATCCATGGTGAATTATATATCTGTTTGGGTGGTTAGAGGAAAAAATTTCATGGTAATTCTTTTAGAAATACTTTTACACATATTTTCTATCACAAATGATGTGAGATCCGAAAAGGTAGGAGTTACTCTCCCTTCCGCAAGGGGGCCTCAGTATGCAAGAGATTAGGATCAAGTTGAATTAACTTATTCATTTAAATATATTATTAGATATTTTTTCACTTATTTTATGTTTCCAATGTATTTAAATGTATCTAAGAAGACTTAGGTTTTATAGATGATTCATTAACTAGGGAAATCACCTTGATAGGGTGGCTAGTAGAGCCCTTTGATGAGTATTTCTTCAAAAGATAGATCTTGGGATTTGAGGTGATATAGGTTTATACACATTGGGAGATGAATATAGTAATTCTTTCTTCATTTTTTATGGGACAATTGGTTCACATGCACCTACTATGGGTTGAAGGTTGGTATGTTATTCTTATGGAAAGCTCGGCAATTCTTGGTTTTTATGCTTGATATTTCTCGAGGATCAACACGGTGCAGGAGGTATGATACGTTATTCAAACTAATAGAAACAACTAGTTAATGATTATCATTAGGATTATATTTTAAGGTGATATAGAGCTGGTGGAGATCATCTTTAAGATGTTTCACATCCTTGGGAGCTACGTGACCAACTTATAGTTGTATTTATGGCATATGTATTTGGATGAAAAATTGATTGATTTCATAATTAAAGTAATAATTCTTGAAAAATATTTTTATTTTATAATTCATATTGTGGATGGAAATTTTCAAATTTAATATATACTATAATAGAAAAAATAATGTGGATTCATGATTTAAAATTATGCTATATGATGTAAGATAAGTCAAGTCTTGAATTCGTGGTTCAAAATTGAAGATTCAAATGGAAAAGAAAAAAATACACTTTAAAATCACTATTCACATCTTGAAACACCTATTCATGATTTGAAAATATTCAAGAATTCATGACATTGGACTTGTCATGAGAAAAATGAGCCTAAGTACAGATCATTAAAAATCACAGTCAAACTTCATCTATCACACCGTGAAACTTGGTGACAAGATTTTTGATTTATAATTATTGGAGATTACTAATTGGAACTCACATATAATGTCCGAGTAACCCCTAGGATTTACTATTACACATTCAAAAAATTATTATATAGAATCTAAAATGTTATTAGCTACATTTTTTTCAATAATACTTGACCAGGATGGTGCAGTATATTCATTAGATATCATAACCTATGGAGAAGTGATGTGTTTCTATGGATTAATTCATCAAGCCTACTCCATAATTTATTTTAGGTTTTTATTTTCATTATTACCTAACCCAATTATAAATATCATTATGGTGTGACTTATTTAATCCCAAGTATGTAATTTTCTGGTGTTTGAATTTAATAAAAGTTTAGTTTGTGTATATTTTTAAATTGGTTTTTTGTTTTTTCCTCGATTATTTCAATTTTCTTCTTTATATTTTTCTATTCATGACCATTGTATCTTAAAGTGAGTTATATAAATTTTTCAAAGTGATCACAGGAACTAGTTATTGTCAATGAAAATAAGATTTTCCAAATAATGCATTTAAAGAAAAACTAGGTTACATCTTTTATTAATTAACTAAAGTATCATTTCCATTATCAAAAGGGATGTTTAGTGAGAGAGAGACAGAGATATTATTCCCCCACACTAAGTGGATTACTTAAAAGTTATTCTAATAATAATTTCAAGTAATCATGGGCCTCACATTTTATAAATTACATGAACATTGAACTTCTATACTTGGTGTGGTTCATTTTTATTTTCTCCTCCCACTACTTCGAAAATTCACGCTCAGTATTTTATAATTTCAATTATTCTAATTGTTTTTAATTTAGGTATTTATTATTAAATTATTTTAATTATTTATCCTGAAATTATGGGATCAACCTTAGGGCATGTAAATTCTATATTACAAAATTTTATATTTAGTTATTTTTGTTTTGTGTTCTTTATAAATTATTAAATTTGGTATCCCTATTAGAATTAAAAACACAATTGGAATGTTCTAATTTTTTGTCTCTTTTTCACAGACTGATGTGGAGATTATTTTTAATCCAATAATTAAAAAAAATTCATTTCTCATATCTTTATGTATTATAATTTTATTTAGGATTTTCTTTTATTAATTTTTTTTTCTTGGTTTTATTTGGTATTTCATGTGAGGATAAAGTAAAAAAATGATGCCATATATCTGAATGGAAATATAAATGGTCGTCCTCTCTCAAGAAATTGAAACACTCAAGAAGAAGGTCCAAAAAACCATGGATGGGATAAAAAACTTCATATATGGGAACAAAAACCACACCCATTTATGAATGAGATCATCCTAGAAGGTATGGAAGACACTTTCCAAGAAAGGGTAAAAACACTAGAGAATATAGTAAGAGAGGTATAGGAGTACAATAAGGGGAAAAGGAAGAAGTTTATATCAAATTTTAAACTAGGGTAATTATTCCTTTTTATTTTGATATTTAAATTAACATTGACATTTTTATAAGACAATCCCTCACATAAACTATATCTAAGGATGAATAAGTATATGAATATGAATAAGTAGAAGAAACCTCTCCTATTGAATTTATTCATGTATTTCTTGAAAATCTCGGAGAACATCAAGAGCAGGATGAGGATGAAGAAGAGCATGATACAATAAGAATCAACTATGAAGATGAATAATAAGAAGAATTGGTGAATGTGGATATGAATTTTAAATATATCTTTATATAAGTGAAACAAATGCTACCAGTAGTGGCAAAAAAATGTTACCAAATCTAGAAAAATTATAAATTCTTTCTATAAACCATCAAACTATTCATATTTTGGTCACCTTCAAAGAGTTTCAAGCTAATTTCATCAATGCAGAGATAATATAAGTAGGATTCATTTCAATTTAAAAAACATTAACCCAATAAGGATAGTTTTGTATCACATTACCATCATTTAACATATGTATTGATGGGATAAATAACTATTAAAATAGTGTGGCTTCTATGAGGTAGCCAAAGATTTTATTACATTCTAGGAGAATAGATTAGTATTAATTTTATATAAATTTATTTTATAATAGTTTTTTAGTTTCAACTACCCTTATATTTTTAGATTTAATTAAAATACCTTATTCTATTGTTAGTTTTAGGATTTTGAAGATCCAAAATTGGGCCTCAAGTGGGAAAAAAATTTGCGGCCGCAAGACAAAAAAATTAAATAGGGAATTAAGAATTTTAATTTTAGAAGTTTTCTTCTATTACCTTATGTTTGTTTTTGTGAATTTTTTAATGGAAAATAAATTCCCACATTTTAATTAGTTCTTCAGTTATCGATCATAGAGAAAAAATACTAAGGATAACCATCAAATAATGTTTTTTTAATATCTTTTTCAACAAATTGAATTATAAAATGAGTGAATTAATTAAGAGATATAATAATGGGTATTTTGATTTAATTAATCATGATTTGAGAGGTTGGTTAATTTTTGTAAATATTTTTCTTGATATTTCTCATGCTTCTAATTTCAGAAAGTTTTGATAATTAATTTATTATTAATTTTTATTTCCAAGAGTAATTTTACCAATCATGCATTATAATTCATATGAAATTAATTAATCCAAATATTTAATTTATTTTCTTGAGAATATTTAATTATAAACTAGGGAAAATATTCATTCAAAAATTTCTTTTCATCTTTTCAAATCTATGATTGTTCAAATTCACTTTTAAAATTATTGAGTCATAATTTTTGTTGATCTTTTATAGTTGGACCTAACTCTTTATATATCACTCTTAATCCAATAGAATCTATGAAGAATATTATAAATGAAGATTCACTTTACAATCTGATCTGACCCTTTCATACCCTACTCTGAGTATTTTTTAGGATTTTCCAAAACATAAGTGTAGAGGGGATTATTCCATAGTGGAAGGGAGGAACTTATTGAAACATAATGGTGTGGGGTGATTTCATTTGATATTAGGAAGTATCTAGATTATTCATCCATTTTAACTTATTGTAAGCACTCTTAATAGAAAAATAAAAAATTGGATGTGTATTGGAGGGTTAAAAATCACAATCTCATGACCAATGATTTTTATCATTTGGGGTTTGTTTGTGGATGTGAAACAAATCCAAACTCAAGTTTATAAATAAAAATGAAAAAATGAAAGAAAAAAGAGATACAGAATAAAAGAGGGTGAAACATCCATTATACTTCATTGATTCATGGTAAAAATGTTTTTTTGGGGGGGGGGTAAAGTTGAGATGTCATTTTAAAGGAAGAATTTTTCATTGATTTACTTTTTATTGTCATGAAAAATTACATAAAAATAACCTCCCTTTTTAGGTATATTTATTTTACATCAATTATAAACCAACCCTAATGCCTAAAATTCATTTTATCTCAATGATGAGGACCTCATGATTTTTTTTAATCTAAATGGTGGATAAAGTAGATTAATTGAAAGACTATGTTATGTAATAAGATTTTTTGTATCAGCAAAAATCTATTTAATTTTTACATTGAGTGATGAATAAAAAGTTAAATTTGATTTAAATCTAATGTGGAATTCACATTGAAAATTAATTTTAAATATGAATATAAGGACAGAAATGTAAGGTTAATTCAATATAAGAAAACTAAAATACATGATTGACTTGATTCATTAAAAAGTAAGGAGTTGATGAAGTTTTTTCATGTGAAGTTCAAATATTTAATTTCTCATTCGATAACTTAACTCTATTGGTACTGAAATTTTAATCATAGTAGAGTAGGAATCCTTTATAATTTATTGATATTTAATTCTTTGGGATAAGCATGAGTTTAATTTTGGGGGTATTTTATAACCACATTTCATGTATATATATTTCAATATAGAATTTTTTTATTTTGTAATTTAATTTATAAATCATTCGAAATATAATTAATTTCTTATTCATATTATAGTATGATATTTTAAAAATATATCTAGAAGAATGAAAATTAAAGGATATGGTTTCATGATGTAAAATTATGCCTCATTACGTAAGATAAGTTAAAGCATGAGTTTGAAACTCTAAATTGAAGATTCAAGAGGAAATAAAGAAAAATACACTATAAAATCACTATTCGCATTATGAACCACCAATTTGTTATGTGATAAGATTTAGTAATTCATGAAGGGATAAAATACATGAGAAAATAGGGTCCATGTGAAGAAAATTAAAAATCATATGATGAAAACATGTATCACATTGTGAAACCTGGTGATAGAATTTTAACTTCTAGTTTTTTTTAATTGATAAAAGGGTCTAGAATCAAATATCCTAGTAAACCATAAGGATCACTTGGACACATTCAATGAATAATTGTATAATATTTTATATTATATGGTATTCATTTTATTTTATAAATTCAAGTCTGGGGTGCTGTTGTAGAGGCATTTTTGATCAGAGGTTGGGGAAAAGTCTTGTGCTTTTATTGAATCCTTCATAGATCGTACTAGAAAATTTATTCTATGTTTCTTTATTTCATAACGCAAAATCCTATGGTTTTCATGAGGGGTGATTTATTTTATCTATGTGTGTAACATGAAGGGGGATTTAATTAAATAAATGACTGGTTTATCTTTATTTTCAAATTGGTTTTTTCATTAATTACTTTAATTCTCTTCTTTATCATTTTCTATACATGACCAATTTATGATAAAGTAAGAGATATATAATTTTAAAATAGGTCACTAGAAATAAGTATTCTCTATGACCATATAGTTGGATAAATTAAATATTTAAAAATAGTTTTAGGTTATCAATTTTACTAACTAATTGAAGTATGACAATCATTTGGAAAAATGATGGTTACTGAGAGAGTGATTGTTCACCTAGAACAAGGGGCCTACTTGAACTTGATTGTGAGAATAAATGAAATTAATAATGGTCTTTACACTATTAATTACTTGAACCTAGATCTTCTGAACTTGGTGCACTTTATTTTTATTTTCTTCTCTCACTCTCTCAAAAATCCATGCTCGTAAGTTTAGAATTTCAAATATTTAAATAATTTTTAATTTACATATCTATTGTTAAATTAGATAAATTAATTAAAAAATATTCATGTTATCAACCATGGAACATGAAACTTTTGTTGAAATTATTTTTATATTTAATGATTTATATTTTGTGTTCTTTATAATTTATTAAATTCGATACCTATAATAGAATTAATTCCACCTTTAAGCGGTACAAAAAATCAAAATTTCACTATATATATTACTTAAATTACTTTATAAATAGTATTTTCAAACTCAGACTAAACTAAAACCCAAACATTACATGCTAAAATTAAATTTGACTGTTATAATATGGTCGTTAAATTTGTAGTCATAAAAGGAAGTAAAAATATTAATAAATCTAAGAATGAAATAAATTTCATCGAGTAGTGGAAGTATCTATTATAAAGCCCATTTATCAAATATTGACAAGAAGGTCGATTCACTAGGTTTCTCTGTAGAACAACCTTAAGTCAAACTCAAATAAATATGATAGGAGTGAAATTGTTTATAAGGGAAATTCAAGCTTGAGGAAATTTCTAAAAGTTCCATGCTAGTAGAATCACCACCCTTGACTACCACTAAAGATTATCTGATGCCTAGGTATCATGAGAATATAATAAAGCGTTATGTAATTTTAAATTATGATTATATAAAAAAATTATAAAATTCTTATATTCATAGATATATCATTATTTTTTTTCTTTTTGAAACCATAGATTTTTCTCAATTCACATTATTCTTAAAAAATGTATCTTTTAAAAATTTGAATATTATTTCAAGAAAATTTGTTTCTAATTAATTAATAATAATAGTATTTATTTATTTTTTGATAATAAGTTAACACTAGATTAATTATTAATTTATAGGGAAAAAATATTTAATATACCTAAAGTCATTTTCCTATAAAAACTACTTTTCATTATTTTTTTTAAATAGTTTTTCTATGAATTATAGAATGAGAGTTTGAAAAGGTTTAATAATTTTTTTGATTTATTATGGTAATATTATCTTAATTTTAAAATTTCTTATTTTTCTAAAAATAATGATTTTTATGAGAATAATGAAAAATACTATTTTTTTACAAATAACATGATTTTATCACATTATTAGTACATAAGTATGAATAGTGAATTTATGTTACCTTTCTATAAGATTAAATATTTATTTTATAACTGAATTTATAATCATAAAAAATATAAAATTTACAAACCCATATTTTACATTCTAAAACATAATATGCATTTTTCCAAAAAAAATAGTTTTTAATACATAATATATTTATTATTTTAAAATTAATTTTTACCGCTTAAAATTTCAATATTATTTATTAGATATAAAATTTGGGATATTTATGTTAAACTTATGTAATAAATACAATTTTATTTTTAGTTAAATAGATTTAATTTCCTTATATAAAAACTAGATACCATAGTATAATCTTAAATGATAAAAATAATAATTCAAGGGGTAAATGGTTTTAAACATGAAAAAAACATGTTTTTATGGATTTTTTGAAATATTATTGACATAATATCACCCTTTACTGAATTATATTATGTTATTGGAACCACGTGACATGTTTAACATGTTCTGCATTTATATTAAGTTGAATTATTTTCAAAACGTTTATTCTCACCACTTATAAAAGGGGTCACTCACTAAACCTTCAATACCACTCTAATAATTTGGTTTCCTCAAGAAATTGTACCCTTATTTCTTACCCTAAAATATTATTTCTATATGTTTAGCTTATGGTTACAATATATTAGCCTATTATATCCATTTCCACGTGTTCTTCTAAATAAATCTCAAAGTGCTAAACATGAGTAATCATTTTTACCAAATTTCATTATTTTTTTTATTTTTTATTTTTTATTTGAAAATACCTATGTATTTATATAATTTTTATTTATTTTATTATAATATTAAAAAAATAATTAATTACCTTTTCACTTTTTCATTAAGAAAAATAAAGTCATCATCAATTCATTGTGCAGACTACTACCTCCACGACGCAATGTGTTTTGTTTTCCTTCACCACATTAAAAGAATGGTATAATGTAATAATTTAATAAATAATTTTTAAATTTATATAATATTTATTATTTTGAGACAATAAACCATATTACACCTTTATTCTGTTCTATGAAAAGGAAATCATCATCGATGTGTATGTGCGGACTATCGCCATAATTGAATGGTGTGTTCAATTTTTCCTTAATTCCTTTATGGATAGATATAATAATTTTTTTTAAGTATAAATATTATTTTTATGATATCATTATGGTTTTTTTATGAAAAAAATGTTGAATATATTAATGATATGAAAGAAAACAATTGTCATTAATTCAACTCTTTAGTACTAGCGTACTAAGAGAGAAATAATCTCTTCTTTCTAAGTAAAGTATTTATATAAATTATATTATATTTATAATTATTTAAAATTTTGATACATCACGCTAATAATCACTAAATAATATCATTATTCTTATGATATAATGATATTACAAATAAACCACCTAATAATCATCCATTAATCACGGTAGGTTCGTGTTTGGGTCCGTTTAACCACCTTACTGAACATTATTATGAATTTATATCATGGATGACTATGAGAAAATATTTTATGGTATAATATGATATATAAATGTAAATATTTTTTTATATCCAGGCTATATCAACATTTAACTTATTAATTTCAAAATTACCCTTAGTTCATTAAGAATCATTGAAACATGATCATCGTTGATTCCATTCTCATGGATCATAACCAAAACAACAATGAATTGAAATTATATATTTTATAAAATTTCTTTTAAAATCTAATTTATTACATTATATTACCCAATAATTTTTTAATTTGGAAAAATAATTTATACCAACCCCATTTTACGAAACTATTTCAAAATGATAACGACTACTTACACCGAGTGTTAAAAATAGTTAAAAACAGTCTAATATTTAAATATATATAATTAGTGTAAATTAGTGTATAAATGGTTATATATATTTATAATGTTATTTGGTATGTATTTAATGAACATAATTTAATTTTTCAGGATATTTTATCAAGTTCATAATGAATCTGGACTAGGGTAAGGGTTCGTATCTCAAATTCCTCTCTTTCAGACATGTCTGGAATTATGCCCATAATTTTATTTATGTGTTGTACTCAATAAATATTTAAGACATGATATCGTGAATTTTTTTTAAATTATTTTATTTTAATTTCAATTACAAGTCCTTGTTATCAAGGGGTTTTGATTAAATTGTTACTCAAGTCGTAAGGGTTTACTCTCTCAAACTCAACTTCCATGAGATATGTTTATGTCATGAATCATGTTTTCATTTAAATGGTGTATTCACTAGAAATTACAGTATAATTGTTATATATTTTATTACTTCAAGTTTAATACTAATCCAAATTAGTTCCTTTTCATTAAATTATTTTTTACTCAATTGTTACCGCAGTTGTAAATCTTTTTCACAACTCAATTTTCATTCTTTATGTTATTATCATCAACCTAGACTTAAACATTACGTAAATTTAACTAATTTTTTATATTATTTGGTACTATATTTTTATAATATATATTTAAATCATATAATACACCTTTTTTTAAATATTTATTACTTATAGTAGAATGTTTCCCATAGGGGATTTTGATAACTCAAATCTCTTTTCTTTGGGTTATGTTGTTTAATCATGGAATTATTTATTCCATGAATGAGTTATCCCACCCTAATGTTTTATTTTATTTTTTATATCACTAACTATATGGTAAAAATTATATTTCTATATTAAATAATATATTATTACTCTTTTTACAATTTCAAATTTGAATAATTGTATTTTCAAAATAGTAAAAGAGGTTTTTCCTTTAAATTTCATATGTTTTTATTTCCTATCTTCTTTACTATAAGATAAAATTTATTCCTTTATAAGGATCTGTTATAGGAGAAAATATTTGAAAGTATATTTTTATTAAATCTTTTATGACACAATTTCAAAATTTACATTTGAAAGTGATGTGTCATTTTTTATTTATTGTCAATCTTTAAAATGTTTTCAAAAATCCCTTTTATGTTTTAATTTACACATCCATTTTATTTTCAAAATGAATTATCCTAATGGGTTTTATGTCTAATGATTTATCCTCTAATATATATATTTTTTATTTGGGTGATTGAACTCATGGTATCAAACAATTTAATTTTTAATCCAATCTTTTTTGATATCATTCGAAGTATTCTTTTTTAATGGTGTTATTTAGTTTTGATAACACCCATATATGTTACATTTATTTCATTGGGGATATATTATTTTGAAAACATCCACATTATTTCTATGGATGGTATTCGATCATGTTGTTCCAGTATTATCTTATCCACAAACTAATTTCCTAGTATGGTGTGATATATCATTTTATAAAATTCTAATTATTGGATATTCACCTAGAAATAACATTTATTTATTGTCTAAATAGGTATATACATTCTTGATGATTATTGACTAATAACACATGTTTATTATGTATTATCATTCTATATTTTTCATTTTATAGATATTCATATATTAATTCATCCAAATTTTCTTTAGGGTATTGTATAAAACTCTGTATTAACTCTTATAATGAATGAATTAATCTTAAACAAGTGACTGGGAGAGGGTTCCAATATTATATGTCCCCTTGATGTATTTATGGATCTCATGAGACAAAAAGATCAGGGGTTTTTCTGTATACCTCTCACAATATCTGTTTAGTGTCTTGTCAAAATGCCTTAACAACATGTTTTTATGATAGGAATTATGCATTCCATCTGTATTAGATCAGTATTATTAACATCCATGTTTTTATTTATTTTCATGTATAAATTATTATCTTAGTTTCATTTGAATGTTAAATTATCTAGATTAATTATTCCTAAAATAATATATATTACATTCTTATATTTTTGACAGATTTATTAAATGTTTTCCTTATTGAGCATTTGAGCTCACAATATTCTTATGTTTTTTCCCAAGGTTATAGAGAAAAGTAGTAGACTCGATATGTCTAGAAGAATAAAAAATTAAATTTTTCTAGAGATGTTGTAGACTCGTTATGAATTAAGTACTTTCGTATATAATTGGAAAAAATTCCATTTTATTCAAAGATAAT
This sequence comes from Viscum album, assembly GCA_963277665.1. Classification (NCBI taxonomy): domain Eukaryota; kingdom Viridiplantae; phylum Streptophyta; class Magnoliopsida; order Santalales; family Viscaceae; genus Viscum; species Viscum album. The sequence goes on along the minus strand of OY728156.1, from coordinate 793,992,650 downwards.
GGGCCTTGATAGTTTATGTTTTTTTATAATTCTCAAAATATCTAAACCTAAAAGGTCTTAGTAATGTATGTAATGTAGTATTTTCATTATTTTAGGTAGCCTTTGGATATTTATATTAAATATTCTATAATTGGTATCAAATCTAGAATGTAAAGTATGTGTTTATAAGCACCGCATATGGAAGTATGGTTATGGGGTATCACATCCTAGGCCTGAGGGTGAACATTGTGGTGGTGGTCAATAGTGAGGTATGGGATTTAGAAGATGGAATCATCATTATATTGAAATTAAAATGAAATAGGAACTAAAGAACATCTAAGGTACTCTATACTTATCAACTACTATGATTTATGCCTGATTTGAGTTTGGAGAATCACACTCTTTTGTCACACCAACCCTATTCAATGCCTTGGGACTACAGGTGGTGGGGTTTTTTGTGCCTCTATATTTATCCACACATGTTGGAGGTCAGTATTTCTTGTTGAGTTTTATTTATATAATAGGTATATTTGGATAATATCATTCTTTTCATCGAGTTGTTGTATTATATACAAGAAGTTTTTCCTTACATTTGGGGGAGGGTTGAGTTATCTGATGGGGAGGATCATCATACATTTTTAACTTTTAAGTGGGGTAACTAAATGGGTTAAGGCTGTTCAAGGCCATTTCTCTCAAAGTGGTAGGGTATTTATCCCATAAATAAAATATTGAGTATGGGATCCATTTGTATCATGGTTTCATTTCAATTTTTATGGATCCTTATTGGATGGAACCTTCAATGTTTCATGAGTTTAGGATTTAGGTCACTAATTTGACACAGAGTTATTTTATAAAGCTAAGTGTGAATCCATCAGGTGCTTCAATGTTATTATCCGTGAAATTTAATGGTAATTTGAGGTTGTGCATATATTTCCAGTGGATGAAAAAGTTAATGTTCAATTACCATTATCATCTCCTAAGGAAGTATGATTTTTTTACCATCTTAGTGGATCCAACTGATTTCCTTAGATAGATATATGGTCTAGGTATCACCAAATAAGGTTAAAGGGGGATATATCCTAAGGCCTACATTAAAATGTTTATATGGTCACATAAAGTTATTTTTAATGACGTTATATGTCACTAACATACCATTTATATTCATGGGGATCCTAAAAAAATGTTCCATGAGTTCTTGGACCATTTTATAGTCATTTTTATCAAAGATATCCTATTCTATACAGAGTCCTTGGAGGATCAGTATTTGTACATTACAATGACCTTATAAATTCTCTAATATCATAAACATTATCAAAATATGATCAAATGAATTTCTTTTCTATGGGAGTTACACATACTGGGTCATGATATCTATCAGTAGGGAGTTTCAGTAGAATCATCCAAGATTGAAGTGGGGATTTCTTGGGAACCACCCAAGAATGTGGTAGAGTTTCATATTTTTTTTGGTATAATATTCTATTATTAGTGGTTTGTGTCTAATTTTTCTCACTTTTCATTCCCATGGAAAACTCAAACTAGGAATAAATAATAATTTATTTGGAATAATTATTGTTTGATTAATTTTGAATATATGGAGGGGAAGCTGATCAGTTCCCTAGTGCTTTAGTTTCCTTAAGAGGGTGTGATGTTTAAAGTGTTTTTCAATGCATCCCATGAGGGGTTGTATTGTGTCTTGATGCAGTAGTGGAAAATGATATCTTATGGGTCTATGAAGTTAAATCCCCAAGATAATTATTATGAAACACATGATATTAAATTAGCAACAGTGGTATTTCCTTTCCAATTGGGGTGACATTACTTCATCGGTGAGAGATTTTAAGATTTCAAGGACCATTAAAGATTAAAATTTGTATTCTCTCAGGGTGAATTGAATTTGTGATGGTGAAGTTTGATGGAGTTTCATCCGGACTATGATTTTGAGGTCTCAAATACCTTAGGAAGAGGAAATGATATAGAAAATGTGCTAAGTAGGAAATTAGAGGATGATTTTTCTTAAGAGACTGGAGATTCATTGAGAGAGAAGGTGGAGATGGTAGCAATCCATAAATATTAGGTAAAGGATGGATTTAGTGTATTAATGTTTAAAATGATGATTTAATCCTTATTTTTAGCATAGTTATAAGAGTATTATGGGGTACACCCATAGATATTAGTGATGTGGGGTCATGTTCTTGTTGTTGATTCCCTAGTGGGATAGTCTAAGCATGTCTAAAATCTAATGTTATTCCCAGGTTATATGTTTTAATGTAATTGTGAGGAGTGTTTCTTCATAAGTTCCAAAAAACACCTTTAGAGTCCCATTTAGGTGTATCCAAGATCTATAATGGATTATGGAGTCAATTCTAGTGGCTTGGGACGAATTGGTTCATAGAGGAGTATGTGGACTAATGTCTGCTCTATCAAGAGGTGAGGGAGTAGAATCAAGCTGTAGGAGGATTGTTTCATCCATTGTGTGTCCCTGTGTAGAGATAATAATAAATAACAATGGATTTTTTATAGTTTTCCTTGATAACAAGGAGGATTTTCTTCCATTTGGGTGGTTGTGGAAGAACTGATGAAGTTGGATCATTTCTTAGATATTAGGGGGTCAAGTTGTGTGGATTCATTGTTGAAAATGTTTACGGATGAGGTTTTTAGGATTATTATAGTACAAAAATCATCATATTAGATTTGGATAACCATTTAAGCTTTAGAGTATATGGAGAATATGATCATTCCCTTGGCTCCCAATTACACCATAATAGTGCATTCCACCCCCAGATGGAAAGACAAGCTGAGGAGACAATAGAGATGTTGAAGGTTATTCTATTGGATTCTATCCTAGATTTATAAGGATCATGGATGAATCAATTTCAAATAGTATGGTTTCATTATAATTATATTAGTCACTATTCCATTATTATGAATCATTTTGGGAAACTTTATAAATGGGTATGTTGATCTATTTTGTTCTAGACTCAAGTTGGGGAAACAGTTCTTCCTAGATCAGAGCTAGTGCAAAGTACAATCTAGAATATCTGGATAATTTTAAAGCGGGAAAAGGTGGCATGTGGATATTATAATTTGTGTGTGTATTGGAGGTGTATACCACTAGAGTTTACGTTTAGACATAATGTATCTCGATGGATCCCCCCATTGTAGCTAGTAGAGTTTCAGTTGGGGGAGGAAGAAGTCCCTTGAGTAATTTTAACCCATTGGTATGATGGATCATGTCAATAAAGTGGAATATCTGTTGGAAATTTTTCCATGGCTGGATAGAGTTCATGAAATGTTCCCCATATACAAATTTCAATGACCACTTCACAAGTACTAGCATATCATTAACTAGGGATGGTCAGATATCAAGGATGGTATGGAACTTGTGGAGTGGTAGATCTAGATCCAAAACCATCAAGAAAATGTTATGTGTGGATGGTCCATTTCATATGTTCATTCTCCATTGAGGAATTGTTTTCTAGAGTAGAGTAAGTGGGAACACGAGTCACAAATAATATCTCATTATCTTGAATAATTTTATCATTTTTTTGTTTTAGTTGAAGTAATGTTTGGGTTGATGATGAGTTTTGATATTGCTTGTTTTGTTACATTATTGGTTGAGTTATGGAATTTTTCCATTTGAGAAGTATCTCCCAGAAGAGTTTGTGTAGTTAAGAGATTATTTTTCTTGATCTAGATTTGGTTTTTAATTCTCAAGGACAAGATTTATTTATAGGTGTATAATCTAATGAATCATATCCAATGAATATGTTCTTATGTGTTCCTCTAGTGGTAGTTGTTCCCGAGGAGAGTTAGAGTATAAATAGATCAATCTATAGATTAAATTATAGATACATAGTCAATTTAGTGCATGAAAGTAAGATTCGTATTATGAATGTGTTCTGGACTGGGGAGATTCACACACTGAAGGTTGTTCGAAATTTGGAGTTTTGAGGGTTTCATTTTGAAACTTATTTTATGGTTTTCTAGTTGAGGTGATTCATGAAGTGAAATTAAGATTCAGGTCATGAATTAGTTTCATCCTAAGTCACCATGAAATTTAAAGGATGTAATATGGAAATTGTTATAAAGGAATTCAATCCTAAAACACTTTCATGACATGAATTTATGACTCCCAAAAATATTAAAGGTGGGAATTAGCATATAACACCATGAAGGATTATTCTTATAATATGTCTATAAATTATGAACTCATCATATTCTCTCTCATTTCACTCTATTTTGTTGTGAATCTTACGAAATTTTTGAATCCACTATAGCTTTAATTCCTTGTATTTATTACATGACTTTAATGGGTTTGATATTGGTCCTTTTAGTTTGATTTATTCCCATTATCCCATTATCGTATTTCGATAATTCTACTAGTAATTCTTTGTGGTTGTGTAATTTAGATTGATAAATCATCATTTGATGTATGGGATTGGAGAAATATCTCGTTTAAGTGTAAATTTTTTAATGATCATGCATGTGTTTCCATTTTGTGGATAGTGTGAACCAACCTAATGAAAATAATAGATAAATTAATAATAAAATAGGTGGGTATTTGTGATATCAGGTGGTTATTCCTTATTATTGGATCTTGATTTTTTAGGTAGTGTATTGTCCTTTTTTGGTTTTTGTTAACATGAATTTTTCACCTATAATTTTTTTTAACAACTGAAATATAGTAATATCATTGTAACAAATTGAAGAACCATGAATTATGTTTATCATATTTCTTTGAATTGATAAAATATTGAAGTATTCTATAATTTCTCTAAGTTATTATTTACATTTGATTTTGAGTTATTTGTGAATGTGAGTTATCCATAATGAATCATCTAATTTAATATGGTAATGAACTGTTTTTTTTACAAGATAATTGACTAGCGCTGAGAAAGACCACTTTTTATGAAGTATTAGAAGCCTTGGTTATATTAACTTCGTTTATCTATGATTTTACTTCTTTAAAATCATTACTAAAATATAAATACGCTATGTGATGTTAAATCCTTGACGTGAATCATATGGACCCATGATGGTTGATATATTAGTTTATTAAGGACTGCAGTAGATTCTAGGGATGGAATGGTATATGGTTGTGTACTATATTAGTGAAGTACGTGTTGTAGCTTTATTTCCAAGGTTGTTAAAGGGATTTTTTGGGATGTCTCAGATGTGGTAGTTGTCTGGTAGCTATGAAATATGATTGGGAATAATAAAAATTAAAACCCACTAATTTAATTGGAAATGACTTATTTTATAAAACATAAATTTTGGTTGGTTTTGGTTAGTATATATCATTATTTATTATAGGGTTCCTTTCTTCCACGTAAGACATTGAAATACATCAAGTGATGTTTTTGGAGTCACTCACTGAAATTCCATGTGATTTTGAGGTCCATTATGCCAAAAAATAATTTTTTAAAAATATAAAATATATTTGATATCACATATGCATGGTTTTTTCATAAATAATGGGATATATATTAAACAAAGTATCTTATAAAAAATATGAGACCACTATTGAATCTGAAATTCATGGATTACCCTCTTCATGACGTAAAATTAGACTTAATGGGATGTCTGAATAAAATCGTTGTGGGGGTGCATTTAGTTGATTAATTAACTTAATTAATTAATTAATTAATTAAACAACCTAAGACTATTTACCTCTATAATTACACAATTATAAAGAATATCTAGGCTTAGTCACATAACATTGGGACCATTGAGAATATGATTTTGGGTTCTTCATTGGTATATTGAGATCAGATGTTGACAAACCTCCAAATCAAGGAAAAACATGATGAAGTGAACACAACAAATCTTCCTCCTTCATTGGAGAGTGTGTTCTTCATCAAATAATGATAATAATTGATGTAGGACTCTTCATATGTGCAATTCAACCATTATAATTAAATGATTGGGCATGGTCTTTTCTATTTCTTTGATCTGCTTTGAATCTAAACCTTTCCATCATCATATTTATCAGATTTAATTTATTAATTTAATTAATCCTTGGTGTTCTATCTTTATTATCCTGCATATCCCCAATTTTAATTCATTTTCCAACAATTATTGGATGTTGATCGTTTCACCCTTGTTTATGCCCCCCCCCCCTCGTTCTTCGTGTTCTTTATCTTTGGACCACTATTTCATGATTCAAAAATTTTCGAGAAGGACCGAGCAAAATAGGACCCCCAGATTCAAAACAAATTCGCATGTGATGAATGGATTGATGATTTGGGGACTTATTAGAGTGTATTGTGGGATTTGGGTGACCATTCCTTGGGATTTGTAATCTGAGACTGAATAGGGATAATGAGAGAAGCATGAGTCATGGGACAGACCACCATAGATGAGGAGATATCAATTTCCATCTACTAGAGGGTCAAAATCAATGAATGGAAGATTCCCCCTTCAATTTCAGGAGAGGTTCTGGTGAAAATGGTAGTAGAGAATCCATATTTGGATCACATGGGATAGATCTAGAATTTTGGGAAAAAACCATACTGAATCCATGTATTCTAAAAAACACACAGCATGTAGGGCCCTAGAAAAAGAGGTTAGGGTTTCTCGGTGAGGTAAATATCACACATTGTGGGGTACTCCCACACACCATGTGAGCCGATGTTGGTGACACATCATGTAATCTAAGAGTACACATACATGGGCACAACCATAGTACATGGATAGTGTAAAGAAACATGAAAAAGGTACATTGACATAGCCAGTGTACATGTATGGTCATGGATAGAGTACATAGCCAGTGAAAACTGACACAGACAAGGTACATGGTCGTGGATAGAATCATGAGACTGAAACTGGGTGGATGAGGTATTTCATGTAGTCCCCTTACACTCTATATAGGGATACATGGGTAGCCAGTTGTTTTTTTGGTGAGGATATATTCTAGTAGTTGGGCAGGACCACACGCTATTTGAATCCCCTTACATGATATGTACGCTTTCTTTTGAGGAAAAGTCTACCTCTTATATCTCTTTCCTTTGGACTCTTATTTTTTCCTACAAGTATCCTCTACTGGGTTTTTTCATGTAGAACACGATGGTGGGATTAGTAGTCTGTTTTTAGATATGATGTGATATTTTCCATGTGCAATGCTTCTTTAGGCATTGGTCGATGATGGTAGTGATCGGGAAAGATCATTAGAGACATTAGAGTGTCACCTTCCTTCTGGGAAAATTCATGGGGCCTCTATCTATCTATTAATGTGGAACCCTCCTATTTGGATAGTTCATAGTTTCTCTATTTATCATATATCATAGTAGAACCCTCCTTCGGTGTCAGTACATGGGTCATCAACTATTATATTATCACCATCCTATTGAGACATGGTATATGTCCTCTATTGACTACCTCAGTGGAACCCTCCTGTCAGGATAGGGCATGGGTCCTTAATTGATTACCTGAGTGTCACCCTCCTATAATGTTAGTTCATTGATCCTTTTCCACTAGAGTGGAACCCTCCTCTGGAGTCAGGGCATGGGTCCTCTACCTGTTAAATGTAACCCTCATACAATGTAGAGGCATGGTTCCTCTACCAATAAAGGGAAACCTTCCTGCAGAGTTAGGGAATAGGCCCTCTATCGAACACTAGAGTGGCACCATCCAACTGGGATAATGAATTTGTCCTCTATAAACTATTTGAGTGGAACCCTCATATTGTACAAGGTAATTGGTACTCTAACTATATATTATTCCCCCACAACTATGGGGAACATTGGTGAAGTGTGTCTTGACATGGATGTTTCTACCGGAATTTGATATGCTATAAATCATTGATGGACCTATGGAATTGATGGAAGACTCTTTTCTTTGGCTAGGTCATGTGATAGAGATCTAAATTCTCTATTATATGAGATTATTTAATTGAAATAATATATATAAATATATATATATATATATCCTTATTGTTGGATTAAATTCTCTCTTACTATTGGTTGAGCAGTCTAATTTTATCAAGTCTTTTATTGTTCCCACTTCCACTATTTGGGCATCCCATTGGGTATTTATATAATCACTCCAATATAATATTTTCCTTCACATGTCATGTCTTATGAAGATGAAGGAAACGTTGGTGGAAATTATAGAGGATCATAGGGATATCACAATGGATTTGACAATGTATGGTGGTTGGGGCATAGAGATATTATGTCAGGCTCTCTCAACACTTTTCTTTTCCAAATTTTTTAGTTTGATATTTCATTCTAGTTGGGATTCACATTTTACTTTTTTTATTATGATATCAAACTATTGTACTCCCTATAGGTTTTACATGCATGGTTTATTATCCAGTTGTTGTGTCTTTTATTATTATTCCTATTCACTTATGCATAGAGAGGGTTATTTGTGTGCATAATGTTACTTAGTCAAAGGCCTCTCAAGTTAGTTATTCCTTTTATATAATGTTGTAATTTCTTCGCCTATGGAGGTGTCATGGGGTACTTGTGGCTTGACCATCATTGGGTTAGTTCATGAAATATTGGTATCAAAGGTGGTTTGACCTAGGCACAGTGTTTGGATTTTAGTCCCCATATGAGGTTTGGTTGGGACTTAGGGAAATCACATGAAAGAGTTTCAAGTTCTTGCTTCAGGCTAGGTAATCCACTTTTGGTGTAGTAGTCAATGTATTCATTCACCTTGACTCTGACTACCTGCTTGTCGACTGAGAATGTTGATACATTAGTTTCACAGCTAAATGGAACATGTATTATATAGGATTGAGTCTTTGATTGTCCTTCTTGAGTCATCTCCAATTGTATATATGCTCATATAATCATGGTATGTCTTGATTAAATTTTAAATATGCATTTGAAAAGATAGTCATTCATGTTACTGATTTGGGATTATAATGACGATATGATGAGTGATGATGACTTAGTTCATGGTCCACCATGCAAGATTATTCCTCTAGGTAAATAGGTGTCAGTATCACCACCTATTGAGAAGAATATAGTACCAAAATAGAATTATGATGATACACACGGTCTTTTCAAACTCTACGAGTTCATGTACTAGTGGCCATTGAGGTTAACAATGAGATAGATCCCCAGGAATTAAAGGATTTTCTGGAGTCTAGGATTAATGTTTTTTGGATTATCCAAACACTAAATGATTAGGTGGTTTCACTGGTAGAAAGAATTTTCTATAGAGTAGTTGAGCCTTGGTGGAGTCTAGTTACATTGATTTATAATGATTTGACACCCTCATAGATCGACTTCTAGAAGCTATTTCTTGAAAAAAATTACCCCTCATGCTTAGACTCAGTTTGGATTCAGGAGGTTTTAGAGTTGCATCAAGGAGGGGTGGTGGTTGCAGAGTATTCTTTGAGGTTCCCTTAACTTAATTGATAATCCCTCATAATTATTAGGGATGGCTACTTTTGGGAATGTATATTTGAGTAGTCTCTCCATGGAGATATTTTTTCCAGTGTGGTACCCCTATTCATTCCCACTTATGTTGGAGTATTGGATAAATCACTAGTGATGGAAGGAATCCTATCAATGGGATGCAGGGAATCTGGAGCTGGTAGTTGGAGTTATATTTTTGAGTCAACTGCAGCATCTATAAAGTGACATTTAGTAGGATATCCATTCAGTTTATGTTGTTAAGATTAGACCCAAGCATGTGGTCATGCGGTATAGGGACTACATAGGGAACCATGATAGTCTTGAGAGCTATAGTGCTATGCATGTCAGGTGTGAGGACACATGGAACATTATTTCATAACCCAATATACTGAATAGGGTTGGAACATAGAATATGTACTACCATGACAGTGAAAGTGTTCTGATCATGAATCTCCTTGGTGAGGGTAGTGTGACCCCCAAGGAGGAAGAGCTGGAAAAGGAGAAGGTGGGTCTCCTAGTGGGGGATATTGGGTTGGTGGAAGATGTTAGAAACTCCTTCCACTACCACTACTATGCATATCATGCTAGGATCAGGGGGGCTGGTGGTTGAGGCCTTGAGCCAATGCAGGCTATGGAGGCATGTGACTAAAGGAACATGAGAAAATTATAGGTACAATTTATTTTTATTATACTCTCTATTTAATACTATTATATAAAAGAGTGAGTCATTTATCCATCTCTTTAATCATGTTGTGAAAGTTGGATATCCCATTTTAGGCATTATCCCAAGAAAATTTTCCTTGAAGTTCATTTGAGAAACACTTCTTTGATATCTTTTATCTTCCCTTGGTGAGAGTTATCTCTTGTTAGCGAAGGGTTATCATGGGACCATCCAGTCATCAAGATGAGACCCTATGGGTATGGATTAGTTTCCCATGGTCTAGCACCAGATTGACTATCACCAATGATGATTCTAATTCCTTAAAAATGATGGGATGAGATTTCACTTTATGGGAGATATATATATCATGGAATGAAAAGTGGGTTTTATGAGCAGGTGGCTGAAACTCATCACCCATCAGTTATAGAGTGTATCACTTAGTGAATCATGCTTTTCAGGAATATGTATTACTTCATTCCTGGAGGATTATATGGAATCATTTCCTATTGATATTTTGGGACTACCTCTGAGGAAGGAAATATATTTTTTCATTGAATCTCATCCTGGGAAAACTTCTTTATCTTCTATGGAATATCAGATGACCCCAACTGAACTCTTGGATATGCTGTTGTAGTTGGAGGGAATTCAAGAGAAGGGTTTTATTAAACCCAGTGTGTCACCCTGGACAGCTCCAATTTTTTGATGAAAACGTATGATGGGATATTCTAGATTTTTGTGGATTATCGTTGCCTAAAATTTGCCATAATAAAGAAAAAGTACCATTTTCTAAGGATTGAAAAACTCTTTGATTAATTTCAAGGAGTGATATGGTTCTCGATGATATAACTATGGTTAGGAAACCACCAGCTGAGAGTTTTTGAGTCTTATATTCCAAATATAGCATTCTCATTTCACTATAAACAATATGGGTTCCTAGTGATGCTTTAGGTGTGATGAATTCCCCCATTGTGTTTATGAATTTTAAGAACTATGTCTTCCAGCCATACTTAGATATATTTCATGTTGTCTTTATCAAATTCATACTCATATAATTTTTGTTAGAGGAGTTTACATAGCACTTGAGGATGTTTATATACTTACTAGGGGAGAACCAGCTTTATGGTGAACTCTCAAAGTGTTAGTTCTAAATAGCTAATGATCACTTTCTGGGGAATTTTATTTTAGATAAAGGATTAGTTGTGGACCTGATGATGATCAATGAAGTTTTTTCTTGGGATCTATCCAAGATAATATCATAGGTGCAAAGATTTATTTTCTTGGAAGGTTACTACATGAGTATTGTGTCACATTTCTCTAGGATTATATCCCCTTTGACCACCTTTCCACAGAAAGGGAATCATTTTTCCATAGTGAGTAGTGCTAGAGATCCTTCAGGGATTTGAGGCTAAGGATACTAAGTGATTTGGTTTTGAGACAACCATAGGATGTAAGGGAGTACGTAGTATATTTTGATGCCTCATTGGACGGCCTCAACAATATTTTTATGCAAAGATCAGAATTTATAGCATATGGGTCAAGGAATTTGAGACCCCATGATAATATCTTCATGAATCATGACCTGGAGATGGTAGTAGTGGTCTTATCACTATGTATGTGTAGTAATTATCTTTTGGAAGAGTTATTTATTGTTTAACCATACCATGAGAGTTTCAGGTATGTATTCACATTGAGAGACTTGAACCGATGATAGAGCCACTAGTTATATTTCTTGCAGGACTATGAATTCCAAATATTATATACATTGGGTTATGGAAACATGGTGTAATATGTCCTTATTAGGAAGTACCATGGTCATTTTGTGGATGAGTCATAAGAGTAGTTGGCCTCTTTGTAGCTGACCTTGGTTTTGGTGGAAGTTACAACTTTTCTTCATCTTGTGGTCTTAACTCCTTCTCTCCTCTATCATGTTAAAGAACCTAGTTGTGATATATCAACTATGAGGTATTTTGTGGAAATATTTCCTTAGAAGGATCACCATATAGACATTCTGAAGGAGGGAATCACATCATGCATTTTCAGGAGTAGATAGTAGTCCCATTCACAATGTAAGAGGAGCTGATGAGGGAGTTTCACACATCTCCATTGGATATAAATCTTGAGATGCAGAATATGAAGAAAGACTGTTAGCCTCAATTTTTTGGGGTTGGAATAGGATGAAATGTTACTGAGTTCATCCCGCGGTGTATCACCTTTCAATGGTTGAAGTCTAAGAACCAAGTTCCAATATGGTTTTTTTAGACTCTTAACATTATGGAGTGGAAATAGTATAGTATATCCATGGAATTTGTGACAGGGATTCTATGGAGAGCATGAGGACATGATTCCATATAAGTGATAGTTTTCCAAATTAAGAAGTTAGGTAAATTACTTCTATTATAGAGCATAGTTTTGGGGATAGTTTGGTGTAGTTTTATATATGGGATACTTTTCTACATCATGTAGTTACCTCTATTATTTTCTTCGATTTTGATTCATGGTTTGTGTCAACGTTTTGGATAGAACTATATGAGGAATTCAGGACCTAGATGAGGATGAGTATAACCTTTCACCCCCATCCAAATTAGAAAAGCAAGAAAAATATATACAGGTTAAAGGTAATTATAAGGGGTTAAATTTTAATATTTTTCTAGAGATGGAATGATAAGTTTACATTGGTAGTGTTTTCATACAATAATAGCAGCCACTCTACTATTGGTATGGCACCTTTCAAGGTCCTATATGGGATACCATTTAAGTCTCCCTTATGTTTGACTAATATCATTGAGGCATCTATGTTCAGGATGTATATGGTATTAGTGATGACATATATGGTCTCAGTAATCCTAGGGTAAATGAGGACAACCCCGAGTAGGCATAAATATTAGGTAGATCGACATTGTTAGCCTTTGGAGTTCAATTTTGGAGACCATGTTTTTTTTAGGGTATCCCCATGATGAGGATTTTGGAAATTTAGTTTGGGAGGTGATCTATACTTGAGGTTCATCAAGCCATTTGAGATCTTTTAGAGTTTTTGATAGGTTTCTTACTACCTCAGTCTACCCCCACAGTTGGAGCGAGTGCACTATGTCTTCCATGTGTCATAGTTGAGGGGATGGGGAGATATAGACCTTTAAAATGGATCCACCTTTGCAGAGCACCTAGTGTCAATTGAGAATCAAAATTATAGGATCCAACATAGATGGAGAATCCCCATGGTTCATGCATTGTGGTACCATAGGGGAGTGCAGGAGAGATCTGGTGAGCGGGAGAGCCAAATGTCGAATCGGTATCCCTAGATTTTTTTTAGTTTTATCATTTTGAGTAATTTGTTTTTAAATGATAAATTAATTCAGAGACACCATTTTTTCCAATTAAAACTTTGAAATATATCGAGGAATATTTTTTGAGCCTGTAATAGAGATGGCATGTTATTATGAGGTCCGGCGTGGCCAGAATTAATTATTTTAAAAAATTAAAATATATTTTATGTCACACAAGGATGATCTTTTATAAATAATAGGAAATATCTAAAAAAAGTCACAGATTAAAAATCTGATATAATTTTAAAATCCAAAAATTGAGTTTTATCTTAGGAGAGACCTGAAATTAGTCGATGTGGGGAGTTTTGATAAAATAGCCATTGGTGGGTGTATTGAATGGATTATTTATTTATTTATTTATTTAATTCCTTAAACAGAATAAACCTAATTCCCTATATAAGTAAACCATTATGGATAATTTTTGCGCTTAGCTGCATAACTTTTGGACTCTTTAGAGAATAATTCCACAATTTTTATTGATGGATTTAGATCAGATGATAATGAGACTCCGGATCAAGACTAATTTACACATAGAAAATAAAACAAATCTTCCTCCTTTATTGGAGAGAATTTTCTTAATAAACAAATATGTGAATCGAGGTAGGACTCATCATATGTGTAATTTATCCATATATAATTAAATGATTGACTATGATAATTCCTATTTCTTTGATCAATGTTAAATATGAACCTCTGTATGCACCTATGTATTCAATTTAATTTATGTATTCAATTAATCCCCATTGTGTCAGGTTTATCACCCCAGATATACCCAATTTGAATTCAATGGACAAGAATTCTTGGACAAGTATTTTTTCACCCATTTTTATGTGCTTTACCCCCTCACTATTCTTCACATTCATTATCATTCGTCCACAGGGTTATGATTCAACTATTTTAAGGTGGGGCTGAGCACGATTGGACCCCAAAATTTGAAGTATAATCACATGTGATGTATAGATAAATGATTTGGGGATATATCTAAATGTGTTTTTGGATTTGGGTGATGATTCCCATGGATCTGGGATCCATGACTGAATGAAATGGAATAGATATGTGTGAGGCATGCGACAGACCAGTGTAGATAGGGAGATGCTAATTGTTGAAAACTGGTGGGATAGAATCAATGAATGGAAGCATTCCCATTCTATTTTGGGAGAGACCCAATGGAAAATATAGTGAATAATCTAGATTGGGTTCATTGGGAACAAATCGAGAATTTTGGTAAAAAGCTAACTACATGTTGTGTATTATGAAGAACACATAGTGTGTAGGTCCCTGGATGTGGTGACTACTGTTTCCATTTGAGATAAATATCACACATTATGTGTGAACCCCCACAAATTAGGTGATCTGGTACTGGAAACCATATGTATACACTAGGAGTACACAGACATGGGATTTTCCAGAGTACACATCCAATGTACACGAACATGACCATGATGCATAGACACCACCAAAGTAATTGTATTGTGTACACAAGAAAGGGCACAACCAATGTACACAGACAAGGCCAAGGTACACAAACATGGACAGAATCACTAATAGGACACCCTGTGGCCTAGGCGTGTTGTGTATTCACCTTACATTCCATGTAGGGCTACATGGTTAGAAATCCATGGACTAGCATGGAAATGGCTCAACAACAAGGTCGGACCACATGTCGTGTTGGTCCCCTTACATGTTGTGTACAATTCCTTTGGAGGAAACTTATACCTCTCATATCTGCTCCATTGGGACTCAGATTGTGGACCACTAGTTCCCTATACTAATTTTCTTTTCATATAGAATTAAATTTTAAAGTTCATTATGGATTTTGAGATATTATTCAAGATTTTTTTGGTGTTATTCTTCTTTAAAATACATTCTATGATAACAGTGATCAGAAAATATCATCACATGCATTAGAGTGGCACCCTCCTATTTTGATTGGTCATGGGTCTTCTATCTATCCATTAGAGTGGAATCCCCTTCTAGGAAAGGGAATGAGTCCTCTATCTACCAAATATCAGAGTCTCACCCTCCTATGGTTCCAAGGAATGGGTCCTCAAATATTATATCCAAACAATCCTTCCATGATAGGGAATGGGTCCCCAATTGACTACCGAAGTCATACCCTCCTACTGGGATAGGACATGGGTCCTCTGTTTATTACCTGATTAGAACCCTCTTATGATTTTAATTCATGGGTCCTTGATAACTATAGTGGAACCCTCTTATATATTCAAGACCTGGGTCCTCAACCTATTGAGTGTCACCCTCTTGTGATGTTAGGGTATGGGTCATCAACCAACTAAGTGGAACCCTCCTGTGGAGTCGGGGCATGGGTTCTCTATCGACCAATAGAGTGGAACCCCCTTATGGGATAGGGAATGGGTCCTCTATCGACTATTTGAGAGGAATCCTACTTATTTACCAGCATGGGTCAGCTACCTATAGATTGTTCCCTTTGATTGTGAATCACTATGTTGAGGTATGGCATAACATGGATATTTATATGGTACAAACGCACAAGATGTTGGATATCATTGATGGACCTCTAGAAGTGATGGAAAATTCTTTTCATGGGCTGGGTGATGAGATATAGATCCCCTTTCTCTCTTGTTTGGTATTATTTTTATGAATATATGTGTGTCTGTGTGTTCTTGCTGTAGTATACATTCCATATTTCTATGGTTTGAGCTATTTATTTTCATCACGACTCTTATTGGTCCCCCTTCAGCTTTTGTGGTATCTTACTAGGTATGTACATACTGACTCATGTATGGGTTTTTCTATCATGTGTCATTTCTTATACAGATGAGGGATAGGTTGGTGTTGATTACAGAGGAGTATAGAGATACCCTAGTGAATTTTACTAAATATGGTGGTTAGGGCTTGGAAATATTGAGTTGGGATCTCTCATCACTTTACTTTTCATGTTTATTCAGGTTAAGACATATTTCTATTTGGTCATGTATTTTCCTCTTTTTTACTTTTCAGATTACGTTTTTAGACTCTTATTCTTCTTAGAGGTTTTACATGAATGTTTTATTCTCTAGATGTTTCATATTTTATTATTATTCCTCTTCACTTCTTCAAGGATATGGTTGTGTGTGTGAATATAGGTACATAGTAAATAGCCTCCCATGCAACGTATTCCTTTCGACGCTTTTCATCTGCCCCGGGAATATGGAGGTGGTCTTGGGGATGTTATGGCTCGAGTGCTACTGGGTCAGATCATGGAAGATTGGTATAAAATATAGTTCAAACATGGGATGTGGTTTGGATTTTTTTCACCTTATGATGTTTTTTGGGACATAGGGAAATAGTTTCAATGGGTTTTGAGTGTGTAATTCAATCAAGGGAACCCAGTGTTGGTGCGGCAGTCGACGTATCTATTCGCCAATACACAGACTATCTTCTTAGCAACTCAGCATACCAAGAAATTGGTTGCAGGGATAAATGATACATGTAGTATATAGGATTGATACTTTGACAATCCTTCTTCAATATTTATCCTATGTATATATTCTCAACTGACCCTGGTATGTCTTGATGAAATATTTTAGGATTCCTCCATGAAATTGATGTCCTAGTTAATGATTCTAGATTACAATGACAATCTAATGACTGATGAAGCCCCAATTCATGGTCCATCATGTTTTGGACATTAATCTGTTTTGGACCTCTTGAAACCGAAGATAAGTTTATAATAAAATAATGTTTTCACACTTTCCTAAAGAGCCTCTCCTCTCCCTTATAAAAGGAGACCACTTCTATGAAATTACTCACACCTCTCAAGCCTTTTGGATCGTCCAAAATCTACCCAACTAAGCTCCCTACATCCCTCTCCTCCCCCTTTAAGCCTTACATTAGGCAGAAGACTCTCCAAGAATTCCTTTTGGTTCAACCCAAAGGAAGTTACCAAAATTAAAGGTGACAGTTTCTCTTAAGTTGTTTTCTTTTATTCTACTTCTCCAACCCCTAAACTCTTTTTAATCCTTTATTTTGTAACAAAACAAATATCCTTAATATACTAGGATTTTTTTATGAGAAGTATTCGAACTACACTTACACACACCTCCTTCTAATGGATGAAGAACATAATGTTTCTGTGATGGAAAACTAATGCCTCACGAAACGATGATTGTTCGATTTTCTCCTACCGCCTCTCATGGTGGCCATTATGATGTTACTGTATTTATATATAATATATATTATGTTTATTATTTCCTTATGCTTCTTTACTTCTCAATTATATCAAGCCTTTACGGTTTCCATAGTTGGTAAATACGATAATCTCATTTGAGGAAGTGCGGACTACCGCCCCCTCAAAGTGATGTGATTCGTTAATACCTTATGTGGGATGTATAAAGGATGTGGTTAATGATATTATATATGATATTATACTAGAATTATAATATACCTATTTATCATTATGTTTTAATTCCATTAAAATAAGAAATAGAAATGAAAGTAGCGTTCATGCGTACGTACGGTTTACCATCTCCATGAACGGTGTGTTTCATTTCTTACATCCATATGTTATGTACTATTATAAATGCTTGTATATTCTGGATATATAATAAATTTATATGATATATAAATCATGATTTACATTTTGGAGGTAATTAAATCATGATATAAGTAATAATAACATCAAGAACAACATGTCCAAACACGTATGATAAATAAGATGACTTTACCCAAAACACTACTTTAACATTAATTTACAAAATAATGGGTAATATAAAGTTATAATTGAACCATATATGATATCATAACAATGAATATGATTCTTTAATAAGTCAATTACATTATTTAAATCATTATACAGGAGGTTCAGATACATACGAAGCATATCGGATGTACGGTAAGGGATAACTTTTCCAATCTCGTTCTTATCCGAGATTGTTTATTCATAAGTAATTACTGGGGTTATTGTTATCATCCAATTCCATGTTTTATAAAAGTGTTTTTATGTATGTTTAATTTCATTTTTACCCATTTTGTCTTTTACTAGATGATATGTAAGGAATCATTCTTTTTTTTACGTTACGAGGTACTTTTAGACTTTTCCGACAAAAGTACGAGGAGAATGTTTTTTTAACTTATACGGCATGAAAGGATTTTTACGATTTTATAAAGCCTTATTTTCATGAAGCTTCCTCCAAAATATTTAATTACTATTTTCAAAAAAAATCTCTTTCTTTTAAAATTGCATGACGTTTTGTGAAAAGAAATTGATTTTGAAGAAGAAAGGATATTTTCCTCAAGAATTCATTTCAAGTGTTTTATCAAAACCATTTTTCCATATAAGATGACATTATATGTGTATGTTTCAAGTATAATTTCCCTATGATTTACATGGTTTCACTTTTCTTATGTTGATATATCCATTTGTTTTATATGGATTAGTTGATGATGGGATGATGTTTATGAAACCCATTTTATTCTTTGGGTTATGATGAATGTTTCAAGTTTATTTTGTGACACAAGTAAGAATGATTTCATTATGAGATGGCTGGGACCTATATCTCCCTCAATTTTATTGGTTAAAGATTTATATCTCATGAGATAGACATGGCTAGAATGATATGTTAATCTGGTTCATTGTTATAGGACTGAAACGAGGAGTGAACTCGATTCAGAAAGGGACTTTGTCCGCTAAGATGGTTTTGGCAGCAATGCCTTGGATAATATGGAAATCATATCATGTGCTTAATGGTTTCCACAATTAAATGTTTTATTCCCATTCTATTTTATCATTCTTAATATTTCTTTATGATCAATGCCTTACGTACCTCAATGTTTTATGTCATTGCTCAATCTTTTTATGTTTAAACATTATGTTCATGTTTTTAAGTTCAAATGTATATGGTCTGTTTTATTTTATCCATTATTACCCTTACTGAGCATTTGAGCTGGCCCCTTTTATGTTTTATTTTCCCCAGGATATAAAGAAAGGTTTTAGGTAAGAAAAAAAGGGGAAGATCTTTATTGGGAGATGTTTAAGATCTTTCACCATGATTAGAAGATTACGTTCTGAGTTTCCAAAGACACTAAACTATTATGGTCCTTGTGTGTCTGTTTTTATTATGTATTAAGTATTCCGAAAAAGTAATGTAATGTCCATGTACGTCAATCTTCAAGTCTCTAAAACTCTGGTCCATCCTCATCCACTCATAGATCACCTAGACCTTCTTTATCACCTTCTGTACAATCTATGTCCCAACAAGAGATATCTCACTAATCTCAATCCATTATAACATTGACCGGAATGGACTCCCACGCCAAACCTCGAAAGGTACCATAATGATTGTATATTGATGAAAATTATTGTAATAAAACACTCCCAATAGAATTTGATCCATCCATATATATCCAAATTCTAACACATAAGCCCTCGGCATATCCTCCGACCCCAAGATAGTGTGCACAATCATCCCATCATTCAAGGGGTGGAATATTATAATCATCCCTATCTAGGACTAGAATGACTCTGATTGTACTCTCCACAACTATGATATAAACCATGAATAATATTCAGAGATAATCATTGGGGATAACCCATAAATGATAATGATATCTCGTATGTAAAACTACCCCAAACTCCCAACCGAACACGGATCCCTTATAGAAATAAAGTTCGTTGAGTTCTTAGGTCAGTCAACAATCACCCGTATGGATTCATTGCCTATCGATATCCACTAAATCCCTATAAGAAATTATAAGGATATATCATCCCATTTCCACTCTGAGATATCAAGAGGCCAAAAAACCTACCAGAACCAGTTGCTCATCCTTCACCTACTGACAGTTGAGACACCGAGATATGAACTCATAAATATTACATCTCATACCAGCCCACCAAAACTACTTCTGAAGGAATCTATACATATTCCCCAAACAGAGATGTACATCCATAGGAAATGTGTGAAACTCTCTCATCACCTTCTCTCATAACATGATCTGGACCACAATCCATCCTGGGAAAAATATGACAAGATTCCCTCCATCAAAAAATCCATCAGGTTAGTCTCCTTGTGATATCTGGTCATGTAAGACCTCATAGTCTATGTATCCCAATTCAGACTCTCTCACACACTAGAGGATCAGAGTATTCATCTTCATAAACTGAATAAAAGCTACACCATCCTCAAGTACTAGGGTCACTTATGAAGAATCCAACTCCTCTAATTCCTCATACACCGAAAAAGCATGGGACTTCATGCTAATGGAATCTGTCAACATGTTTCCCTTCCTGTGAGAATAGACTATATTGATATCATGGTCCTACCGAAACTCTAAACATCACCTCTATCTCAAGTTCAAGTCTCTCTATGTGAAGCCATACTTGAGACTCTAATAGTCTGATTAAATAAAAAAGTGATCTCCCAGAAAATAGGGACTCCATATCATCAAGAGAAATAGTATTTATACTAACTCCAAGTCTTGATTCGCATAGTTATTCTCATTAGTTCTCAACTTCCTCAATAAATATTTAATAAAATTCAATATGTACATCAACATGAAACTGATACCATCTCTACAAGAATCACAATATACTACGTACTCTATGAACTCCTCTGTTTGTCTCCAAATAGGAGCACTCATCAGCCTCATCCTCAACTCCTCGAATGATCTTTCGAATGTCTCATTCTAGGTCAAAGGATGCCCTTTATTCATGAAAGTGGTTAAAGGGTATTCAACCTTTGAGAATTATTCCATAAATCTCATATTTTACCCTTACAACCTAATAAAACTCCACACCTTTGATACAATATTCAGTGGATCCTAAGAAAGCACAACGTTGATCTTTTTTGAGTCCACAGCTAATCCATGATCAACAATGAAATTCCATGGAAAGTTAACTTATTAGATCCAGAACCAAAACTTCGAGAGATTATCAAAAATCTAGTCCTCCAAAGTATGTTTAGGATCATCCTCAAGTTCTTTACTTACTCTTCCTCTAACGCAGAGTATATGAGTATGTCATCGATGAACATAACATCAAATTTTTTCAAGTATGTCAGTAAGATATGGTTCTTCCAAACCATAAACATATTTGTAGAATTAATAACACCGAAAAGAATCACCATGAACTCATAGTGTTTTTAGTGACATCATAATTCAAACGTTATAATATCTACCTCACCTACCCTCAACTAGAGGTAGCCAGAACTGAGATCAGTCTTCGAGAACCACCTCACACCTTACAACTGATCAAATAGGTAATAAATCCTCGACAAGGGATAATTTTTCTTTATTATAGTGTCATTTAAGATATGATAATACACACAAATATTCAATATCCTATTTCAATTTTTCATGAACTACATTGGTGCTTCCTAGGGGGGATATGCTCGGTCTTATAAAACCCTTATCTCGAACTCCATACAACTACAACTACAAGTCTCAGAGCTCTATAGGGTCCATCTAATATGTTGCAGAAGATATTAGAGTGCTCATGGGAAGTAATTCCTTGAAAAAATCCTTCTCCCACCTCAGAGTTAGTCTGGGAACATCCACCAGAAATCCTTCTATATAATCCTCCATGACTGAAGGAATCCATATTCCTAAAGAGCCTACTATGCTAAGGGCTAAACTCGCCAAATGATGGGTGATTGGTTGAAGCCTCCTTCATGTGAAACTCACTCGTCTTTCCATGAGATCCCTCTTTCCTACAATGGAGAATCTCAACCCATTAGTATGAAAGCATCTGACACTTTTGCGGTAACAATTGATCTGATCTTGGGTCATGGACAACCAATCCATACCCAAGATGAAATCATAAGGTCAGATCATAATGATCAGAAGGTCCCATGAAAACCCCTCCCCACCAATATATTTCTTAAAATACTAAAAGATAAAAGATATTGAAGAATCATTCCCAATAGAAATCTAAAGGAAGATATGTTGGGCTAAAGCCTCAATAGGGAACTCCAACTCTTGCACCATGGGTAATGAGATATAGAATGACTCGCACCTGTTTCTACTAGTAATGAAGTAAGAGTATAATAAATATTTAAAGTAGATCTAATCATGTCATGTTCCACTGGATCTAATGCCTCTATAGCCTGTAGTTTTCCACAGTCCTTACCGCCAGCTCCCTTAGCTTGATGTGGTCTACCTAGTGGTTGTGGTGGAAGGATATAAAAACATATTCCACCACCCAAAACTCCTCCTCCTATAGCCCCACCTTCTCATATTATAGCTCCACCTCCCATAGTTACACCCTATGCTTTCCTAGTAGATCCACAATCATGACATTGTATCTATCATTGTGGTCCACCCACTGTCTGTCTTCCCTCGTCGGCACATGAGGTCGAGAAATAATTTTCCATGTGACCTCACCCATCATATGCATAAAAATACCCATATATGAGCTGTCAGAGTCCCTTGTTCTTTCCTTCTACCACATGATCTCATGCCCAAGTCTAATCCTAAGAAGATATAAAATGATAAGATCCACCTAACTAAAACCTTTATAGATATTGTAGATGACTCATCCCTTTACCACTGCTAGCTCTATCTTCCTAGAGTCTCTTTAAAAAAACTCTCTTTCACCAACACCTGCTCCAACACTTTGGAATAAGTGGGAATGTATAGGGGTACCACATTATAATGTATGTCTCTACAGAGACCATAATAAAACTTTCCCACCTAAAAGTATCAATCCAGAAACATGATGATGGATATCAAAAAAAAGTTCAGTGAACCACAAATCATACTCAACAACTGTCATACCTCCATAATGCAGCTCCATATGGTTCTAAATTTGAACTGAGTAAAAGAAAAATGGGTAGTAATCCTCACAAAATATATGCTGGAATTCATTTTATGGGTGTGTCAATTAATCATGAATCTATGTAACTACACTCCACTAACACCAGCTACTCCATAGAAAAGGCGAGCTTCTAGCACACACAGCTGATCTGTTGGTGTCCAGATAAGCTAGAAAACACAAATCATAGACTATAGAGAATCTTTCACTGCCTTGGGATAAGGATCCCCATGGAAACTCAAGGGCCTCTAATGCTGGAACATGTGGAGTGCACTAATATAGAATACATCTTCATATTGTGATGCTAGTACTATCTATTTCTCAACATTCTGGGTAATTCTACCTAACTTTGTAGAGGAAAGATCTCCCTTCATGGCCCCTGAACTGAGGCTTGATCACTCATTTGATATTATTCGTGATCTGGAATCAGTAACCTGGCTCGATTTCATTGTGGAGAAATATTGAAAAATTAATTAACACATACAAGGACCAGAAGATAATATATACATGGGGATCTAACTCAATAAGGGCATTAAAAGACTCAATCCAATATAATGTCGGTATGATTTATCCCTACAGAAAATGTGTCAAAATTCTGAGTCAATAGAAAGGTATTCATAGTGCTAGTTAATAGATACGTTAGTTGTTGCACCAACTTTGGGTTCCCTAGCCTGAAAGTCGCACTCAATACACTTTGACCCCATTACTATATATCCCAACTAAACCTTATCACATGAAAAAAAATTAAACATTATCCCAAGTCCAACCACATTTGATACCAACTAGTCATGGCCTAGGCTAATGGGGCTTGAGCCGCAGCCACCCCAAGCCTGCCTCCATTGGTCTGGGGATGAAGATAAGCACTAGAGGCATAAGTGGAATGGGATTCATCTTCCTAAATACCTATACAAACCCACACAACCATCTCTATCCATAATTTTATAGTAATAATAATAAAAAGATACAACATATAGAGAATAAACCATGCATGTAAAACCTCTAGGGAATACAAGAGTACAAAAGCATAATCTGAAAAGTAAATAGGGTAAAAATGCATGCCCTACAAGTAAGATGTACCAACCCGAAAAATAGGAAAAGTAATGTGTTGAGAGAGTTATACTCAATACATCTAAGCCCTGGCCACCATATGTAGTCAAAAGCACAAGGGTATCCCAATGCTCCTCTATAATCACTACTAACATGTCCTTCATATATATAAGATATGAAACATATGGGAAATAACCATGTAGGGGTGAGTATATACATACCCAGTAGGATGCCCTAAAATATGAAGGATGAGTTGTAAGACACATGAAAAAGGTAGACAACTCAACCCAAAGAAAGAGATAAATGAATCCACAACAAGGATATATATATTATCAGAAAAAAACGCAAATGAGAGAGAAAGGTGATCTCCATCTCATAGCCTAGACCATGAAAAGAGTCTACCATCATTTCCTAAGTTCCATCAGTGATTCCCAGTATCTGGCACATATGTCTTGTTGAAACATCCATGTTAAGGCACACCTCCCCATTGTTCTCCACATTCGAGGGGACATAATATATAGAAAGAGGACCCATTCTTAGGTACAATAGGTGGGTTACACTAAAATAGATGATAAAGGACCCATTCCATGTCCTAGTAGAAGTTTTCTTCTCTAGTGATTGATAGACTCATTCCCTGACTCCATAGAAGGGTTCAACTTAGTCGAAAAAGGACCCATGTCCTGACATCGCAGGAGGGTACCAATCAATAGGTAGAGGACCCATTCCCAGACTCCAAAAGAGTGTTCCATTCTAGTGGTCAAAGAACCATTCCCTTATATCATAGGAGGGTGCCACTTAGGTAATCAACATAGGACCCATGCCCTATCTCGGCAAGAGGGTTCCATATAGGTAATCAATAGAGGACCAATGCCATGTTCTGGTAGAAGGGTGTAACTTTAATAGTTAAGGACTAATTTCATAACACCATAGGTGGGTACGACTCTAATAGTAATAAAATAGAGGACCCATGACCTATCCAAGTAGGCATGTTCCACTCTAATGGATAGATGGAGGACCCGCGACCTATCCTAGTAGGAGGGAGCCACTCTAATGTCACTAATGATCATGTCTGATCACTGTCATCAACATGCATCATATAAAGAAGTGACTGACTTGGAAAATCTCATATCATATCTTAAAAGCCTATAATAAGTCTATCATCATTTTCTATATGGAAATCCCGGAGGATATGATATGTGTAGGCCAAAATCAGAGTCCAAATGAATACTACAAAAAAATTAATTATACCGATAGAAATTTACTGACAGATAATATATTTGTTGGTAAAAATTTTCAATTCTAACATATATTAAGTTTTATTAGTGTTTATTTTAAATACCAACACTTTATTTTAACAATAGATATATCTGTTTGTATTGATCATTTAACACCAAAACAAATATTACTAATAGTTAAATATATTTCATTAACATACTAATACCATATTTTTTACTAACATTTGAATATGTTATTAATAATAATTATTGCTGAAAAATATTATGTCATCAATTGAAAAATGTTACAATAAACCATTAAATAATGAAAATTATTTTATAAATAATCAATCAATAGAAACCATGTATATGTATATGTATATATATGTTGATAAAATTCAATATCCCTTTATTAGGGTACAAATTCCCTTTTATTTAGTATGCCAAGTGTATAACCCCGCCTTCCTGGCCCACCTGAGTCTGGTCCATCCCACTTTCACGCATCGGGCCTTCCAGCTCGCATTTACCTCGGACCACCCTTATGAACCAAATCCATCACCCTGTCGATATCACCCACTTTCTTGGATTACTCAGTCTATACACTCTCTAGATTCTTTTATACTTCCATTAGAGATATACACCCCCTATTTTCTACGATTTCCATATGTTTTTTCTATACCTCACAACATAGCATCACCCTTCGCCACATAGGCTGACAACCCTCACGCCTGTTGTCAATCTGGATTCCATATGTATGAACGACTGCACCGCACATTGGGGTTCTATTGTTTGCCTTCACATTCTCAATTCATTATCATGGATTCTACCCATATATTCAATTTTAACGAAATCATTATTCCCCAGAATTCAATGATTTTGGATCATTTATTCCCCTATCAACTATAAAAAGGTTGTATTGGGAGAATGATCAACATAAACCCACTTCTCATTCAATTGGTTAACATTTTACCATCTTCTCAAGTTTCTAATTCCACTCTTTAAGTTAAAGAACATGAAATGGTTATCATACCTTTAATTTATTTAATTTTAGTTTTGGATTTTTTGAAATTAAGATGAAATGAGTTAGCTATTTTTTTGCGGTTCATAGATAATAATTAAAAACTCACTAGGATCCACTTCCCTTTTGGAGTCATCCCTTCATGTTTTTTCTGTATTTCTAAAAATATAATTCTTATTGTGTATGATATTGAATACTAGATAATTTAGTATAGCTATATTAAATTATTATTATTTTTGGTAAAGACACCTATATATAACTACCACTTTATAATGATAATATATTATTGATTTTTTTTATATTTGAATATATAAGGATAAAAAACTCTGAGTATACTTCCATAAATAGAAATTCAAGGGATCTATGACATAATATCCTATTCTAATTATAGTTTAATATTTAATAATGAAGTTTTATCTATTTGGTAGTATTAAAAGTGTATTTAAGTACATACATTGTATATATGTATAATATGTTACACATCGCTTACAAGTCCATAGTTTCCTATCAAGTATTTTCCACTTCCCAAATCATTCATTATATACCATACTCCGTTATATCTTATTTATTATTTATTTTTATATTTTTTTCTTTTATTTATCTTGAATATTCGAAAATTGGCTACTTGGTATAATTTTGATTAACCATTTGGAATGATTTTGAAATTAAAATTTTGGAAGAAAATACTCTTTTAAAAATAAAATGCTCTAAAATAGTAAATATTTTTAGAAGTATTGGATATGATTTTTGATTCCATGATTCACAGTATTCTATCAATTTCTTAATAATTTTCAACTATTTTGTTTTTTAATGAAAATTTGATCATTTTATCACCATATAATTTCCTGTGTGTTTTTACTAAGCATTTGGTTTTCAACTTCCCAAATATTTATGCATATATTATTTCTTGTGTTCATAGATTTATAAGGATTTATTAACCAATTGGATGTATTTGGATGATTGATATTAACTTCTTGTTTTGGGAAATAAATTTTTCCTTACATACAAGGTTTTCTTGGAAAAATTAAGCATTGGAAATTATTTATATGTTATTGGGGTTTAACTTTTTTTGAAAAATATTTAAATGATACTGAATATACTTATTCTTACATCAAAATATGGTATTTCCTCACCAAACATGGTTGAAAATTGTAAGGAATTAAGACTTCCTTTGTTATGATAATTCAATAAACCTATCAAAAGGTGGAATCTCTAATTTTAAATAATGAAGATGAAATAAAAAATCAGTTGTGTTAGTATTAAAGATATAATTTAATATTTTTGTTGAAGATTTGTCTTCTTTTTAAGTTGGTTATTCAAAGATTGAAATTCATAAATTTCCAGTTGGTCAGATCCAATTGAATGTTTGTTTAAGATGCATTTTCTTTGTGGTTTATTATATCGTTCTAGTAAAGTAGGTTACACTAGAGGGTTTTTTGGAAGCTAAAAGAATTTTAGTTCTCAACAGTGATCAAAATTTTATAAGGGTCTAGATATCTAGTGGAAAGATGGATTCTTGTAAATATTCACTAATAACATAATCATTGCTTCAATTTGGAAACTAGGTATGATGAAATAAATATTCTCTATCAGTTTTGGTTATTTTTAGTTTGAAAATATTCAATAATAAATATTTATTTTTACAAGGGATAGATCAATAGGTTTATTATATATATATATCACACTAAAATAGTTTGTGATATCCTATTTATCTTGATTTTTTTCTTGTTACAAAATTGTAAAAATATTTAGAAATTTATATTTTATTTTGATATAATCTATTCAATTAAATACATATCAATCAATTTTAAATGATTAAAATTTTTTTCATTTCCATATTTATTTTAGTTTAGATTAATTTTTATAAAAATTATAGAAACATGGAATATCATACTCATCCTATCTTGGAAACACTCCCTCCAACAATAAAAATTAACCCAATTTTCTATGTCTCTCAACTAAAGTGGGAATTTCCCACTCTGTCTGTCTGGGAAATGCTGCCCTATAACATGTCTGCAGACCCTCTAGATTTTCTTGAACCTAAGATATTCCTTTCATAGTGGATATACCAATAGGATCGATAGAATTTTTCAGAGTCCTATATATTGGTATGGCCACTCCTGTGATGATGATACCTAGGGGGATGACATCGTTTTACAAAATTATTTTCCCTTCATTTAGCTTTTAGAAAAAAACAATTTCGCAAGCGGGTTGGGTTTTAAGGTGGCCCTAGGGAAGGTATATACTTAGAGAGGAAAATGGGTCAATTTAGCTAGAGAGTTGGTTGACAATATAACTATAAGTGGGGATTAGGGGGAGAAAAAGGCATAGGAATCATTTTCTATTTGAGCGGCCTATGGGGTTGGGCAAGAAAACTATGGATCTCTTGGTTCTCTCTCTTTCTTTCCCCTGCCACTTCTCCCATTTTCCCATTTTTATATATAATTTTTTTTTGATGTAATGGTATATTTATTATTTTTTATTTGGACTTCTTGCATTCGCTTTGTGGAAATCTGTATACACTTCCAACATTATTCATCTTGACTACAAACTAATCAACCCATACCAATTTCCAATTTTATATTAGATATGTGAATAGGTAGTATAGTTATGTTGGAAACTTATTTATCATACAAGGAAATTATATTCAGATTGAATAATCTGGACCTGATTTTTTAAAAAATTCTCATTCATTATCATAGTAAATAATTTATGTAGATATTTTATTTTTTTTTCTTTAAAAAAACATTTATATTTTTTTAATTCATTTCAGTTGCATCTATTTTATGTTCTTCCATTTCTTCTCTGATCTAAAAAAATCCTTAAAGTTTATCTAGGATATCTCTCTACACTCTCATAATATCATCACAAATATGTCACAACTATCTACCAATGAAAACAATTATCTAGGATGTATCAGAAGCTAACTATGAACACAAAAGTTGATATACTTTAAATTTTGGCCTAAATTCATTTCATTTCATAGTTTTTTATTTAAATCTTAAATTCATTTTTTTAATTATTATTTAATTATATAATAATTTAAATTTCCTCATGTTAAACATGTTTATCTATTGGTCATGGTTCATTTAATTCTTTCAACCACATACCTAATGTTGATCATATAACTCCAAACACTTTTAGTGCCGATAATATGAAAATTTCATCTCAAATTCAATTATCATATTTGACAAAAACTCATTTGTTTGACTTTTAGTTTAACTCTATATTTATAATTCACTATTCTAACTGATAAACTTAAATTATATTTGTTTTTTATCATAACCATAACAGATTTGTATTTGAATCAATGTCATAGAAAATGAAACATGTGTAAAATGTATTGACAACTTTTGTCTAGATTTGAAACCAATCACTCTACCTTGATAAAGTAAAATGGGGTTTCCAATCCCATTATCTATCTCTTTATTTTGTTTTGTTTTTTATTACTATTGAACTTATATTTCTTTTTTCTACCTGGGACATGGTGAAAATTTCAGGGAGAATCTTTCTCAAATTTTCCATGTTCACATAACATGATATTTACTTTAATGTTTTAAACTGATCTTAATCTTTGATAGGGAGATAAGCCCCTTAAATATTTCACACTGACATTCCTTTTTATTTGATAGTATATATTTACATTCAAGTATGGATATTGATGAAAATGGGTACTAGGTATATTTATTTTTTCTAAGACATAAATATTATTTATATTATAATATTAATAAGTATTTATAGAATTTAATTATTGGAAACATTACATCTTTATGCTTTATATTTCTTAGTTCATGCAAGTAGTTTGTTGAAACTTCCAGCTGAGTTTTCTTGAACCATTACCAAAAACATGTCAAGGATTGTTTGAAACATTTTGACATATTCAATTTTATACCCTGAGATTAATACACCATGAATTATTTGATTTCACATTTTTTTCAAAGTTATGTATTTGTCAAAGGGTTTTTTTTGTGGAAGGATACAATATTTTCCAAAGGGTATTGGACTTAGTTGAAGGAGAAGGTATGTATCTTCCACACATTATATACATGTGTCTATATATATATATATATTCGTCTTACATATATATATATATATATATATATATCAATTTCTCCAAAAACATATACATATTAGGAATATATATTTATATATTTAAAATATATGTTTTACATATATAGAAAATATATATATTATGTTTGATTATTTCTTCAATTTTATACCAATTTTCATGTTTTTTATATACGAAATATATATATTTCGACTTGTCCATCCTAGGGCCCAAATATATATATATTATGTGTATTAAATTTAATTTTTAACATCAATTTTATTTAATTTCTATACTATTTATATTTTCACTTCCATTCCAATCTCTTTATTTTTTATTTACCCGATCATACCAAAGGGACATGTAAATATAACATTTTTATTTTTTAATGTTATGTATTATATTTTATTATTTTCTTTCTATAACATTATTTTATATAAAAATTAGTCGTTTCTATAATATGATACATCATTTTAAACGTTTTAGTATTTTAAAATTATAATATGTCTTTTAAAGATGAAACATTTCTTATATAATTACATTTTTATGACCATTATATATTAATTATTTTTCATTTTTTTTCTTCTTATGATTTATCATTCTTAGTAGTTTTTTTAGATGTTAAAACATTTATTCATTGATAATAAGAGTTTATTTAGGTGAAGGTATCCAAAAATATGGGTAGATAAACAAGGTGTTTCCCTTATTCTAGATGCATATTTCAAAAGAAATATTTTCAATCTATGACCAAAAATTTCCAAGTATAGCTTACTTCTATTTATAGAAACATGTACGCACCCAGGTATGGTTTCAGTCTTGTAGAATTAAGTGTTTCATTAATTTCAGAATTAGATATTATGTTATATATATATATATATTTCATAACCCATAGGGTCTATCTCAGTGTTAGTAGTCTTAGAGGGCCTCGATGAGGTCTTGGGTTTGAGGATCGTCGAACACATTCCGGTAGAATTTTTGTAGTATTTTCATCATATTCCTCCACCTCCCTGAAACCGTTTTAATATATATGTTTTGTATATGAATTTATTATCTTATATAAAATATAAATTTTATAAATATGCACACTCTCCCTTTGTGGAATCTATGGTGATGTAACATAGACACTCATCCTTTTTCACTCCCATTTTTTTCTAAATTCCATCGACTTTTTTATTTATAATTAGGATGTTAGAGAAATCATTTTTTATATGTTCTATGTTTTTTAGGGTTTAATTATGTTTTTTAACATTTCACTAAACTTTTAATAACATAATCTCTTATTGTTCACAATTACCAATTTAAATGGATTAATAAAGAGTGAAATTCATGTTTCTTGTTTTTTGAATGATAATATTTGAGATGATAGTAGAACCACATAGTGGTAAGTTTTGATTGAATTATGAATATTATAAAAAATTCATTAATAATTTTTATTGTTTTTAGGATATGGGTTGTATATGATGAGAGTGAATTTAATGGTAAAATGTCTTTTAAAGATGTTATCCTACATGATTCTTGGGAAAACAGTGAAGCATAATTATGTTTTACTACACCAAGCCTCCCATATTTCAAATATGATACTGTCACAACCAATTTTAAAAAAATTATATGGACATGGAAAGACCATTATTTATTATCATTTTAGAATGTGAATTTTTAATTCACCTCCACATTCTATTTCCCTTAAAAGATAAATACTAGTCCAAAGAATGAAAATTGTAAGATTCTATTGTTATATGTCTTCAAAATGACGTTATCCCTAAAAGTTCAATAATAAATTCTTTTAAATAGTATTTAAACGTCCTTCATTGATAGGATTTAAAATTTATTTGTTAACTTATATGGTAGTTGTTTTTTTCTATTAAATATTGGATATAAACCACATATCTCACAAATTTGTGATTTAGGTACTGTGTTTCAAACTACACACATTTCCTTTAATTTTTTATCATTATATATCTTCAATTCCTATATCCATAGTAATATAAACATAGTTTCAAATTTCTTTCATGAAACATTCATATTATTATTTCTTTTCAAATATATATTTTATTTTTTTTTCTTCAGAAACAACTATTAATCTTGCGATCACATAGTAGAAAACTATTTTGATACTATATATCTTTCTTTTTCTTTTACTTTTATTCTCATAAAACAATCTTGTACCTAAACTTGTGAAACCACTGGATATCCTATAATACTATGATGATTTGATACATAGATCACAATTATAGGTTTTTTTTAATTTGAAGATGATACATGTCTCTATTATTACTTTTTTTACTTAGTTCAAGTTTATGGAAGTTTTTTAGGAATTTCATCAAAGGAACCAAGCATAAAAAACTAACATTGACTCAATAGTCACTTGAAATGTCAATCAAAATTTTAAAAAACTATGAGTGTTGTTGTGGTCACTAATTATTTAATCGTCTTTCAATTTTTATAGGATGTGTTATTATTTATAATGATTTAGTGGTTTAAAATGTTATTTTATTTTATAGTCATATTATCTTCAATTATTCAATGACTTAGTGAGATTGAGTTTCTCAGAAATCATGGGTGAGTTGAACATCAATGATATGGTCAGATTATTCCATTCCCTGTTATGTTCTAAGTATATATAGAAAGAAAATAGACACTAAAATAATTTATCCTCATGATCAAATTGAATTCAATTCAATGTTTAAAAAAATGAGAGGATAGATTCCTTCATATGGGAAATATTATTAATTCTTTTTTCAATATGTTAGGTGATGATAATAATGAAAATGGAATGATGTTTCAATATGTTTTAACAAGAATATTCATATACCTCTTATGGATGATAAGAATAATTTTATTAAATATATTGACATGGACATGAAATATTCCATTTAATTTTTAATAATGTATATCATGAAGAGCATGAATTTGTAGGTTTATCTACAGTTGGTCATGGGGTGTGTAGAGTACTTCAGGCCTACATGTTTAAGGTAACATATTGAGTCTTGATTACAATTTTATGGATCACACTAACCTATTTATTCCCCCTATCTCACTCACATGCTAATTCTTGAATTTTGAATGTATAGTTTTATTTTAGTAGTTGTTGATGGGTTGTCTGTGTAGATGAGGACTATATGTTTAAGGAAATATATTGAGTCTTAGTTGATGCTCGAGTGATCATAGTGCCACTTTATTCCCATATTCTCATTATCATGCTATGGATTGAATTGTTAATGTACAGTTTTATTTCAAATAAATAACCAATCTCACTAAGGATTTCTTGATATTACATGGAAATAAATGTGGTCCAAGATTGTATCAAGCACCTAGAAGCTGTGAAGTATTTTCTTCCTATAAATATTGAAGTTTCAATGTTTACATAAAGAAATTTCATTTAAAATATTGATAAATAGAGATTCATGTGGGTTGGGTAGTGATAAGAATCCAATTATAGTGGCATAATTGTGGATTTAAGGTTGCATGGTAAGGGAAAATGAGGGTCTCCCTTGGGATGAATGCACCATAAGAGGGTGGTGTTCCATTTTTCACATCATAGAGAGGAGGAGAAGAAATTATTTGGAGATTTTCCAAACCAACGTGTGTATGCAAGAGGGAGGGTCGTGTTAGGAATATTGCATTGAGCAGAGAACTATTCGGGATAAGGAAGCAGTTCTTTAATCCCATTTATGATTAGTGGAAGCAAAGGGAAAGACTTGGACTCATGTGTGTGAGGGTTGTAGAACCACGGAGGGACACATGTGATAAAATTCAATCACTCCTAAAGGAGGAACAGGTCATGCCTAGATAGGGAATTTCTAAGTGATTGAATGATAGAATGGAGGTGGAGGGAGGGTCCATCTTAAGATTCCACGCCTATAGAAGGCCACTTTTGCAGGTGTTGAATGAGGTCCATATGAAGAATAAGACACCATGTAGAGGAAGTGATGCGCAGTATAAGGCCACTGAAATTGGTAATAACATGAGGCATGGATTTGTCTAGTCAAGGAAGGGAATACACACCTTTGGGTGTGCATCACAAGGGGAGGAAGAGGAGAGTAAAATTCACTTCGCATAGAGGAGGAAGGGGGGCACCATTATTATGGGGGTAGGGTTTAGATGTTGAGATGGCAATAATATATCTTGGTTTTTTTATTTTTAATGATATTTTAAGGTATCAATAAAATTCTACTATATATTGAATCATTTTTATTAAATTTTATTATTAATATAATTAATATTTTTTTAAATTTGAAAATGTGTGAAAATAATCTTCAATTTAACAATAAAAAATGGTTTATTATATATAATAGATTAAAAAATATAATATTAAATATTAATAATAATAAAAATTATAATTTTTATTTCAATTTAATTTATAAATAGATGTTATATGTTGGTAATATAATTACCAATAGAAAATATTTTATATAAATTGGTTGTTAAACATTTTAACCAACATATAAATTATCTGTTGGTGTTGTTATAATTGTTATAGAACTATTTTATCTATTACAGAACAATTACCGAAAGATTTTTTATTAATGGATTAGGGATAGGGACATTTCTATTAGTAAATTGTTTTACCAACAGAAAATTTATACTAACAGATATTCCCCTGTTGAAAAAATTGAAATATTATTTAGTGAAAGGAGACACAAGACGTATAAGTTTCCTTAAAATAAAGGGTGCATGGCCTGTAAGGGGACCAACACGACATGTGGTCCCACCCTACTACCTAACAGTGACCTCTCCAATACATGGCTTAGTATCCATGTATCCCTACATAGTGTGTAAGGGGATCGTATAGTGTTCCTCAGCCACAAGGGGTTTTACCCATGCTTTTGGCCTTGCCTTTGTACCTTGTCTCTGCTTGTGTACACAGATCATGAACATGGGTCATGCCTATTTCTTTATACAATAGTTGTGTACTCTAGTCATGTTTATGTACCTTTTTTATGTCTATATATAGTGGTCCTACCTATTTCTATGCACTCCCAAAGTACATTCCATGTCACCATCACTAGCTCTCATGGAATGTGGGGATCCGATAGGGAATGTGATATTTATTTCACGTAGAAAACATACACTTCATAGCTGGGGCCATACATGTTGTGTGTTATTTAGACTACATGGAATGTAGTTGGGTTTTCTTAAGAATTCCATATCCACTACCTATGGTCAAAATCATGATTATCCACTTCCGTTTATGTCTGATGCTCAGCCAAAATTGAAGGGGGGAGCTTTCATTCATCGATTCTAGCCCTCTATTGGCTAGAAATTTATATCTCATGATCTATAGAGGTGTTTCGCACGCCTTGTGCACCTCCCATCATCTTTGTTTAGCCTCAAATATCAGATCCATGGGAATCATCACCCAAATCCTACAACACATCCCTATTTTTTCCTAAGTCATCAATATGTTCATATCACACAAATATTCCTTTAATATGGGGGTCTTATCATTCTTGGTCCCACCCGGTAATATTCAAATCATGACCCTAAGGTCCAATGATGATGAACATAAGGAACGGTGAGGGGAACCACTTATAAAAGGGTGAAACAAAATTCTCTTAAGCATTCTTGGGCAATGAATTCAAATTGGAGATATCTGGGTTGAGCATGATAATATAGGGATTAATCGAATAATAAAATTAACTATGATACATGGGCGCATGAAAAGGTTCATATCTGTTATAGATCAAATAAATAAGAATGATCATACTAAATATTTTAATCGTAGGGGAGGAATTCTATATTGAAGAGTCCTACATTGGTTTGGATTGATTTCTGATGAAGAACATGCTCACCAACAAATGAGAATGATCAGTTGTGTTTGATGTGTCTTGATTTGCCTTGATCTAGAGCCTTCTCATCATCTAATCTCAATCCTCCAATAGAAAACATGGAATAATTCTCACAACGGTCCTAGGGTTATGCGGCTAACACTAGAAACTATTCGTAATGGCATACTTATATAGGGAAATAAGTTTAGGTCAAATAATGAATTAATTAAATTAATTAAATAATTAAGACATTGAATGCACTAACCAATGGATATTTTATCCAAACATCTCACGTCAACTAATTTTACGTTCCTACGGTAAACATCACATTAAATATTCATCTTTGGTCTCATATTTACAGTATAAAAATTCATTTAATAGATATCCCAATATTTATTTAAAAAATCATGCATGTGATATAAAATATATTTTATATTTTTGTAAAATTAATTCTATGAACATCGGACCATAGAATCATTCATTGTCTCATCACCTAGATGTGAAAGTATTACTTTATATTTTTTAATGTCTTATAAGGATAAAAGGGTCTCTATAGTTTTTTCATGAGATGGAAATGGCTCATTGAATGGTTCAAATGTTCAAAGGCTATGCAAGACTTATTTTTTGTTTTTTGATGAGATCCTCTAGGTTATGCTTATTTGATGCTTATTTAAAATTTATTTCTTTTGATTTATAATCTCTCCCTATCCATGTTTTATAACCTAATTAATGGAAGTTACACTGGGTACCAAGTGTATTCCCGAATATATTGGTTGATGATAGAATAGATATATGAATTTTCCCTTTACCTAACTCTCCATTCATGGTGTGAGGATTGGTATGACCTCTTAAGGCATGTTGGTAGGCCCTACATGTTGTTGGTTCTGGCATACCATGAGGTGTATTAGTACATGTTGTACTTGTAGACGCTACTGAGTATATATAAATAGTGTATGGTGCACTGGAAACCCCTATATGGTATAGAGTGGTACTTAATATACTAGAGGACCCTGTATGGTTTTGATTGTTATGTGAGGAACTGTAATACCCCATGGGGTATTAGGATGATATTTGTGAACTGAAAGACCCTAAAGGATATTGATTAGATGAGACGTATTATTTTTTATATTAGGATATGTGGTGGAGTCCTACATAGAAGGAGGATTTCAAGAATATAATTTAATTAATATTCATGATAACCTACTACATTGAATATAGTTTGACATTCTTATTGTGTTGTTGTACCACTATGTAACAGATTCTAAGAATCAAAATATTTGACATTGGGGTGTTAGAGTAAAAAAAGTGGAAAAAATGGTCACAGGGTACCTTTATTACACTTCCCATTATTATATTCCAATACATGGATATGATTTATTTTGGTGAGTGAACCTTGTTGAGGCTAGGGGGGTGGTTGAACTTATATTTTCTTTTTTTTCTTCTCATTATTCACTACATCATTATTATACTTCTTCCACCTTTTGCGAGATGTCTTGAGTATGATCCTATGAAGTACACATGCTTTTATTTCCCTATATATGCATATGTTTCCCAAGAGAAATTTTTAGATCGTTTTGTATATCAATAATCTAGGTTGGAGTTGATGTGAAGTTACAGCCCTAGGATTTTTGAATGGTTTTACTTTTGGGATTTTCTTCTTGTACTAATTTCTCATAAATGATGTGATATGAATACCTTTACTTTTATATTTATTGCATGGAATTTATTGTTATATTTTTATCATATCTCATGATAATTTCTTTTATTTTGAGGGTAATGTCTCCCATATGTGTGATTTCATACCCTCGTTGTCAGTTGTCACCTTATGGCCTATTGGAGGTTGTATTTGGGGACCATTTTCTCCATTTTTTCACAACCATTATATGATGGATACTATTGGGGGAAGGGTTTCATTAAATTTAAAAGTAATAAAGAATAATAAAAAAAGGGTAAGAGGAAATAAGAGGGAAAGAATAAAAAAATGAACTTACCTTAAATAATCACATATATCCAAAGAAGAAGACGCCATAGAAGTAATGATATGAAAACAGATATTCTCCTATATAAATATTTTGATATTTCATATGATATTTAATGAAAAAGATACCAAAATTGTGTAAAATTATTTGATGGGTATAATTGAATAATTAAATTTCATTTCTTGGTTATCTTTAATATTTTGGAAACATGGTTTGGTAAACTATATGTCAACTATGAAATAGAAAATAGAAAATATCTACATAACTCGTATGGTTACACTATATGATTCTCTAAACCATTTTCAAACCATGCGTGTTCCATTGGATGAAACAATACCCCATATATGTTGAGGATGCATTATTAAACTAAACGATATGGTAACTGTGCACAAACTATAAATTAAAATTTTTACTATGTAATATTATACTAAATAGATTCCACTAATTATTCACTATCTATTCACCATAAAAAAATCAAAACAAATTATATTTCAAATTCTATAACTTCTAAAAATTTAAAATAACCAATAATTTCATAATATATCATACAATAGTGACCCATGGGGTTTCACAATTCTCATTCAAATTTTACTTTCTTACCCAATAAATTCATCAACAAAAACATTTTAAGTGAAATAATAAAACCAATTTATCTATATAAATACCATTAATCCCAAATCATTATATTTATTCACTCTCCTATCATATAACATGAATAAAATATATCAATATGGATATTGTTGAATCATATGTATAGGTTATTAAGACACAAAAATATAGTTATCTCTAAGGTTTTCCCAAACAATCAATTCCAAATAAAATAGAAATTTAAATATGTGGTCCCCTATTTCACATAGACCTAAATGGTCAATGAATTAGATCCACAGACAATGCACATCCTATGAACCATCCATAATTACCCATAAAAATACTGATATTGATTAATCGAGGTCTCACTATTATTTATTCTTCACCTTATTTATGTATGTTCCAAAGTAGACACCAACTATCACTAAGTTTTCTATTCAATGAAAATGATACCCAAACATCAATAAAGAAAATTATATTTTTTACCACTTTCTACGTATTGGTATAAAAATAAATTCCTTATATATCACCAATCCAAAATTTCTTCCTTTATATTTACGAATACTTCTTATATGAATGATGGGTCAATGATACTATTAATAGGGTACCACCATTCTTCAACTATACCACATTATAAAATCCAATGATCTATATAAAACTCATATAATATCCCTTTCCATATCCCATATCCTTCAAATAAAAATATACTCCCAATGTGATAACCAATATAACTTAGTACCAACTTCTAATGGAAAGGAACCACTTATGATCTCAACACCATCATAATATTTCCCCAAAAATTTCCTTCAACCTTAAATAAAACCAGAAATCTTGAAAAACCTAAACATAAAAATTATAATTTCCAAAAAAATAGTTAGATATATGATATAAAATCATTGATATCTAGGTATTTTAAATAATTTATCTATAGATTTATTCCCATTTTACCATCCTTATGATTTCTCAACACCTTTTTATTAGGCATACTTTCATAATAATAGGATATATTACTTTATCCAAATATGCCCCAAAGTAATGAATACACAAAAACAAATTTAATAATAATTAAATATCACAAAACAATTATATAAATTTTAATTATCTCATAATGATATCTAGTATGTTTTACTGAACACTGCATTTAAGAAATTGCACATCAAAGAAAATTTAATACACATTTTAATAAAACTGCATTTTATATCTAAAAGGACTTTAAAAATACACCATGAAATTATCTTTTTTGAAATTATCTTGTTTACTTTTTGAAAACTTCACTAATATTTATAGAATCAGGAAACTTGGTCATCAGTAATAAAATATGATTTAAAACCCCATTTTCTATTCAATGAAATTTTATAAAACCCCATAATGATTTCCAATGTAATTTCATAAAACTCATTTTTGTAACAAAAAACAAAATTTTTTCAATAAAAAAAATGACCACATAAAAATATAATAAAGGGTCATATTTTTTAAAAATATATATGGTTTAATACATATAATATCATTGGTAACAAAATATTATTCTCAAATCCCAAGAAATTAATTTCCTATCACAACATCATGTATACTTTGAATATATGTGACTATATTTAGGAAAAGAATTAGACTCAATATCTAAAAGAATTATAATTCAAACTCTCTTGTTCATCTCAAAGAGTGGTTATAAAACCTTATGTTCATCCAAAAAAATTACACAAAAATGTTAATTGATTCCAAAATATCTCACAAAAACTAAATAAAATATCTATATGAAATCACATAAAACACCATTATAAACATTTAATAATTTTTAAGAAATAAAAAAATAGATTCTTCTAAAATAAACATAACTAAAACTTGTAATTTCATACAAATCACTCAAAATTTAAGTCAAAACACTTCAGATAAAAAAATATAATAACATAACTCATTTTTAGAACAAATCAAACAAATTATATTACAAGGTCATAAATATTAAAACTCAATAAAACAAAATAATATCACTGACCTGAAAAACCTACAGATTAACTCATATAAATGTATTAATAATTATTAAATAAGAAAAAAAATTATATATAATGTGTGAAAACATCAAAAATTTAATTTTTTACGGCTATGAATGGTTTATGGAATGATTTAGAAGACTATGTGCTAACTATACAAGTGATACATGAATGTTTCTATAATAAGTAACATGGTTTGTGTATAGTTTTCCATACCATGAAATCTAATCATATACCCCTATATTTCATCTCATTTTCACCCCTAAATTTTAAATCATCCCAAAATAATTCTTGGGTGTTTATAAAACAACGAATAATAGAAAATCATATAAAAAAACCCAAAAAATTTGTAATTAAGTCTAAATTAAGGATGCAATGCTTAGATACCAACGGTAGCGTGAGGTTCCGCATGAGAAAGAGTTGTCTAGAAACTTCCCTAGGATTAACCATCGAGTGCTGATAATCTGGTATCATGTGTACCCTTACTCCAAAAATAAAAAGAGGAATCTAGTAGAATTTTATAATAAACTTGTCCATGTCAACCTACCACAGCACCCAATTTAGTTATCCATAAGGCCCTAAGCGCATTCCCAATCACCATGGGTAGTTGAAATTTTTTTTAGGGATTCAGACATATCAAATGGGAATTATTTCACCCTCTAGTTTAGTAAGTAATCAATACACTATAACCAAGAATCAGGCATGAGGTATCCATATATTAGAAATTCATGTCAAATAAATAAGTATTTTTAAAATAAGATATTCCAATGATGCTTAAAAAATATATATAACATAAAAAAATTATGAGGAATCACTAATAAATGAAAATATGTTACCAATAATACAACAGAAATGTAAAGTCTAATAAAGAAGAAAAACATGATAAGGTAAATAAATGATACCAACCAAAATATACCATAAGTTTTTATCACCAAGTAAGATAACACAATGTGACCCATAGTCACCTTTATATCACAATGTCCAAGGCCACTAGAATATTGGTTTATGACACACATCATAGAAACCAGAACATATAAACCTATAAGAATTCATAAAGACTACACACACACAATTGTGTGTTTGAAAAATCTGAACTAATACTTAGTAGGATACCAAAAATATTTCATATTATGCCTTTTATCATTTAACCTAAAATTATAATTTTAATATTAGATAAAAATAGGTTTCTTTACTTTTACATAACTAGAAAACATGTAGCACTTTCATAATTCACTTTCTTTTCCAAAACATCTTAATTTTTTCGATAAAAAAATATCCATATTTTTATTTTTAGGAAACCCAAATAGAAATTTTAATTATAACTCTATTTTTTAAAATATTTTATTATATGGAATCCAAATATACACTTATTCAGTCAATAGAAAACAAATATTTAAAAATAATTAAATTTGTAAAGTGATAAATGTATACTTAATGAAAATTTTTAAAAATAAAAATTTTTAATTTAGAAGAACTATAATTTATAAATATACTTTCCCATTAACCCACCCCCCCTTATAAAATTTTACCCATTTAGTAAAAATTTATCCTTTTAATGAAAAATAAAGATATGTTATAAAAGTAACACAAAGTAGGGAAAAATGAATGAAAAAACTACAATCAATACTTAAAACTATGAATAACAATATATTTACCAAAAAACATCAAATATATAACAAAGATCAATATATGAAAGAAAAAATAACTATTGGATCAAGAACATAATGATTTCATTAGAGTAACATAATAAGAGTCATGGTATAATTCCTTGGGAACTACTGAGGCATTAGTAGACATGCCTAGGTGGAACCAACTATGAACCATTATTGTGTTCCTTTCAAAAATAACCCAAATATACTATCATGATCCTCTCAAAGAGTTTCATGAGACTTTGATGATAAGGTTTACAAAAGTAATTAAATACCTAAAGTTAAAGTCTAGTAAAGATGGTACCATGGGTATTTTTCAATGAGTGGTAGAAAATTAACATAATCATAATTATTAAAATGAAAGAGCGGTTTATTTTATTGATTTGTAAAATATAAGAACAATTTCTAGTAAAATAATATTTATTTACTAAAGTGGTGAAATAGGTGATTAGATCAGCGTGTGGGTCACCAGTTTTTGTGTTATCCCAATATTAAATTGATTAACCCTCTACTAAAATTTTATCAATGAAATAATTCACAATCAATTTAGATCTCATAAATTGGTGGTAATGGGTCTGAGTTTAAAATCACTGGTGATAACTTAAAAATGATCCTCCTCATTATTATTGTAAAAGATAAATAGTGACCTCTTCCTAGAATACACAAGAAACATTGAATCGGTTGAAATAAACCTTGAAAATTTATAAATATTCACTACCTTCCACAATCATATTAGTGATTTCCCGATACATAACATTAAATCCCTAATCACTTGATCATATATGAGAGATATAATTTGTAGGGAGATAATATGTCATTACCCATAAGAAATAATATTATGTGAAATACCAAATAAATAAAATCACATTTAATTAAATACATAAAACTGAGGTACTAAGATAAAATGATAGAAATGGGATATTATATTGATATTAAAACTCAATCTAACAAAAGGGTTCTCCTCCCCAATTAAAAAAAATCACCAATATGGTTTTATCACACTACATGTGGGATTACAATAGAGGGGGTGTAAAATTACATTTGAAAATAAAATAAAATAAAAGAATAAATGTCATTTCCCAACTCACCTTCAAATATTTAACCCTTGAACTAACACACCATCCTAGTCTTAAATAACTCATCCCATTCACACCATCAGACTCTAGTTGTTCATGGTTAATCATATTTTCATGTATTATTCTTCCAAGTGATCATCATACATATAGTTGTACCATATATTATGTCATCTTTCAAGTCCTCTCATGATGTGTAATTCTTACGAGGTGATATTTTTAATGCATAAAGTCAACTGGAATATGAAATAATTTAAATGGATTATATTATTAATATGGGTTCCATTGGGTTTATATAATTTAAAATATATCACATCAAAAAGAGAAATAAAAAATTCCATGGTTCCACACAACCATCTCTCATGACCATTCCAAAGATCATTCATCACCATGGCATTTTAAACTGGTGGTTAGGTCTAGTGCTTCTCCAAATGACAAGTGAAACTAACTATAATTATAATATATACTGTTTCATGAAACATTTTTTCCTTTTTATATGCATCAATAACCATATTTAAATTCATGGCATGATATTCATAGTGTTTTCTTATAATTCTACTATGATCCACAACCTTATTTTTCACATTCTAGCAACTCACAATTCAAGATATATCATAGAATTTCTAGACTGACCACAATTTTGTTTTCATTTATTTTAATTTTTTAAGGATTAATTTTTTATTCGAATAGATTTATAGAATTTTCAAGATGTCTTTGACCATTACACATGAACCTTTATTCCATAACATCTGTTAGACATACTCACAATCCATACCTCCTGTAGAAAATGAATTTATATTATGATATACATGGTGTCTATAGGAATTAATTTTACATACTTCCAAAAATAATTTTACATATTCCCTAATTTTTCCAAATCTCTATGTTTTCCAAATCTCTGAGTTTTATTCAGAATGGCTCTTCCATAGAAATTTTACCCCTATATATCCAACATGAGAGTCTTTACTTTGAAACTCTTCTAAGAATCGATGTCATTTACTTTTATTCATGGAAGGATTATTCCAATTTTTCAATAACCAATAAAAAATAACTTTTAGACTAGGAATGATG
The DNA here is from genome assembly GCA_963277665.1 of Viscum album. Taxonomy (NCBI): domain Eukaryota; kingdom Viridiplantae; phylum Streptophyta; class Magnoliopsida; order Santalales; family Viscaceae; genus Viscum; species Viscum album. The sequence goes on along the minus strand of OY728156.1, from coordinate 793,948,110 downwards.
AAATTAAAAATTGAAAAACTTTTCCAAATTTTGAAAATTTTTACTACACAATGACTCATACATATTCCTCATCCTTTTAGAGTTTACTTTTATTAATTCCAGTCTTATCCATATTTCTTCCCCATTCGTGCAGATATCTTATTATACTTCAAAAAAAGTATTATTAGTATCTAAACATTAAAATTATTCAAGAAAACAAAAAAAAATCAAAAATCAAAATATTTAATAAATATTTATGAAATCAAATGGAATGAAACTTTAATTCTTAAATATCCTCAAACATAAATAATTTGTAAATGTTAGGGAGTAAAATTAATAAAATGTTATTAAATTATAATGAATTTATTTCCTATATGAATTAATCTAAACTTAACCCTTGGAATACAAAACAAGTGAAAATAAAAAATATTACTGAAGTAAAATTCAAAAAATTATCCATTGCGAGTCTCTTTTCAAATATTCAAGTCACGTGAACTCGTAAATTTTTTTCTCTTTTGACTTTTATTATAGAATAAATATGCTTCTTAATTATAGTGAACATTGATTTTGGAATCAGTATTTGAATAAAACTAATTTAAAGTTCATCTCATTTAATGCCTTTTCACAGATTTAAACAATATATCCACTGTTTAGTTCCTCTTTATAAATAAAATAAGGAGTCTCTCCCTTTAATTTGGTCTTTATCCACCTCCATTAGTTTAATTATAGAACGCACCAAGGTGAATTCATTTGTATTTTTATTGTTATCCATACCTAAAAGTCTAGGAAACATTTGAAAATGATGAATTAAAATAACTTTCAATTCAAAATTTGTTTGTAATTCATACATGTCTATTTATTTTTTTTCATTAATGAATTCGGGTTCATAAAACGTTTATTGTTTTGTTTGGATTTTCAACCATGGTATTTGATTCAAATCAAACGCTTTATGTTTCACTTGAGTAAATCAATGAATATTTTTTAAAATATGATTATATATTTAAGTTTCTATGTGTTTTTATAAAGGTTCTATAAATCTATTGACTAATATATTAAATATGATCATTGTTAGAATGGGTCATAAAAGTTATGGTTATGAAAGTTTTACACCACATTTCAAGAAATAGAAACATTGTTTTGACAAACCCAACTTTTTCTAACAGACACCCATGTATATGATGCTTTCAATTACTGTGGACCATATTTCATATAGGTATTTGGTCATTGGTAAGTTACAAGTAATGATTTTGTAAGATCATTGATCGAGAGGATGAGAGGTTGAGCCCCTCACACACTGTGGTGGAACTATTTCTAACTATGGGACTCTCTTATAGTTTTCAGATATGTTCACGAATCATTCCTAGTAGTTATATTGGTCATATTAAAGGAATTAATTCACTAAAATCATGTATTTAAGAGAAATTTTATAAAGGAATTGTATTATTTGGTATTTTGTTACTCTATAGTTTAATTCCACATAGGTTGTCACTCTAGAATTTATCACCATTTAGGGGTGGATTGGTCTCCATTGAATGGAGGAATGAGGTGTAATTATGTTATTATTAGGCCCATAAAAATGGATTCCTATGTATCCATATAAAAGGAAACATAACCCATGTGGTTTGGTTCCACTTAATGAGAATCACTATTCCAATTAAGATTGTGTAACAAGGAACATTGTTGTAGATTTTTTATTTCTTCATCCATGGAAACTTCCAAGAATTTTGATGTCAGGTGGAATTTTTTATTAGTTAAATGGTTCATATGAATGGTTGGTGTAGGAATTATTCATGATCATCCCTTTTTGGTTCTTCCTATTTGTTAGTAAAAAAATAAAGTATGTATAGTTAGATATTAAACCTAGTAAGAGGACAATTAATGGATGTAAATATAATATATTTTAGTAATTAGATAGGTAAGGAAGACTAGAAATGTTTGGACTTACACTTAATAAGAGGCCCATATATGTTTGTCTATCCTCTCTATCTATTGTAACTAGACAATTAAAGAAGACTGAAAAGTTTGGAGATTACACCTAATAGGATTCCCTTTATCTTCCTAATTTAAGACCATAGGGGTATCTTATGTTTTTCACATAAGGAATAACTGACTCGTCCCTAAAAGAATCCCTGGATCACCCCACAGGGTATCCCTCACTCATCACTAGAGGAATCCATATATCATCAAAAAAGTTATATACGGACCATTACCAGAGGCATCCCTCACTCATCGCTAGAGACATTCTTGGATCATCACCAGAGGAATCAATGGATCATCACTATAGTTATCTATAGCTCTCCACAAAGCTCATATCTAGAACATCACCAAATACATCCTTGGATCATCATTAGATCAATCCTTGTATTGTAACAATAGGAATCCATGGTTCATTACTAGAGGGGTGTCATTGTCATTACATAAAGAAGAATGATGTGCCACATACTTTTGAGTATATGTAATGTTTTTCCACTTATGATCATCATATATGGGTATTTATGGTCATGTTTGGGAGAAACCACTTTCTAATGGGGATATGAAATGTAATGTTGTTAGGATTGAACCTCAAGGGTGAATCTCATATATCCCCTTAAAATAGGAATCAAATCCCACATAGTTTTGGTTTCATAGTTTATGTTTATGTGATAAGACTAGTCTATTTAGTTTAATTTCATGTAGTTATAATGTTTTCATATAGTTTTACATTATGATACAAGGATGTATGTTCTATCAATGGGGATAAAATAGAATAATGAGTCATAATTATATATAATATGCCTTTAAATTCATAACATATCCAGTGAATAAGATAGAGGTATGAATAGTTGGGGCTTACACCTATTAGAAGTCCCATATCAGTTCAATCAGGTAGATAAATATGGTAAATGTAATTTTTAGGGGCTTATAAAAAATTAGAATCACATATGTATATAAGTATTATTGGGTAGGAAACCGATAACATCATCAATGAAGATATGGTTGTGACTTACTATTAAAAGGAACATATAAGGTTGTGGGGGTATCTATGATTTGAATTTTGATAAATGAGGTTAATGGGTTCATTTGGTTTAATTAATCCTTGGTAGATGATCTATATGGGATAAAGGATTATAAATATGTCTGATTAAATATAATGGGGTTCCTTTGGGAAGTGATCATCCATCGGTCAGGCCCTTCATGGTCATGGACCATTGGGAGGAGGCTTAAATATACTCAAGTTACCCTCCTTTTCATATATAATTTTTTGTTCTATCTAAATGAGTATGTTACAGAATTTAATGTTTCCACTATAATAATAAAACTTGTGAATGGACCTTCCCAAATGGTGATTATGACGATGCTCCATGGAGGAGACAAGAAAACATCACATTATGAACTATATTAGTGGGGATACTCTAGAAGGATCCCTATAAATTTCCCATTGATAATGGATTTAAGGGGTACTCTCTATAGAGGAGACTCATAAATGGCCCTCCATGGATAGTGTTTAGAAGTAATCACTGTAATGGGGACTTAAAGAAGGGCCTAACAAAGGATCCTTGTCGATAGGTCTTTTTGAAGTAGCCCCATAGAATGTATTTTATGAAATATCCTATAAATGTATATCTATAGAGATTCTAAATGGTAAATTCATTAATGGGAATGTAATACCCCATCTCCATATAGTTTGAAAATTCTAAAAGGAATTTCAATTTTAAGTCACTATGCAGGCCAGATTTCTAAGTTAGAGTTCATAATGGATTTCTAAGTGTCACAGCATCTAAAAGATATTTTTTAAATTTTATTTGATGCCCAATAGGTGTTTTGGGAGCTCCAATAATTCTAATGAGATTCAGGTTGAATCTTAGATATTTTTCAGAGGTTTTTTTCTAACATTCATGGCTTGGTGTACATGGTTTATAAGTAACCATACATCAACATATGTGTGGATCAGTTTTCAATTAAAATTAAATATTAGACATCTAAGTTTTATACATGGTTTATATTTTATGGAAGTTTTTTTAAAACGTAGATAAAACTATATAGGTTATTGTAGAGGGTTTCAGTTTTGACCATATGATTAGTGATAGAATTGGAAAACAATGCATCCAAACCGGGTAAACCTTTAAAAAGTGTAAATTTATGAAACATTTACTATAATCCTAAAGGTTTTAAAACCCTTTTCCTTCCCTTTTCTTCATAACCTTGTCATGGAAAAAATATCTCTCTTATCTTCATCCCATGGTGGGATCTCCTACATCTGGTGTCTAAATTGAATGTATTTATAATAATTAGATATCCTAAGGTGATCACAGCTAACCACATTCCATTATTTTGGTTTTCTTCCATTTTCAATAGGTTTTTTTTCTAATTTTAGATAATATTTTTTATTTTTAGAAAATTTTTATATTTTCTCATTTTCTTCTGTTTATAGAAGAATCCTTGGTCAATTTTGGACATGTGGGAAAGTCTGATACTATAGTAGGTCATTCCTAAGCCTAACCTATAGTCTTTAAAATTTTCTTAACTGATTTAGTTATACGGCCTTGTAATCCCTGTCAAGCATTCTTATAATTTTAAAATATATGTTTTATTAAATTTTTATTTTGTTTAATTACTCTTTTATGATTCCTTAAACCATATAAAATTTTTATTTTTATGAGAGATGACATTATATGGGATTTCACCATGAATGTTCTTGTGGTTATCAATGGTTGTTTATGCCTAAGGGTTTAATGATAATCTATAATAGGAATGGATGGTTGTGAAATGAAATTTCACAAACATCGATAATTTTGATAATTACTTGCACCTTTTAGTTGGAATTATTATATTTTGGGGGTTGGAATGTTAAATGGTTTTGAACTTTGAGGGGGGTTTAAGGGAACAAAAAAATTTATTTGTAAAATTTTCACAAATCGGCTTAATCTACCATGTAACTATATGCCTAACCTAGCCTTTGGAATGTCTTAAACGGAATTCATGATCCCCATGGGCCTGAGACTAGTGCATGGAATTCATGGAAATCCATTAGGAATGGTTTCTCCCATGATAAAAAAAACTATCAGTACAAAATTCACAGAACATCATGACCAACATCCATAACATGTTAAAAAATTGAGAAGTAACCATAAACATAACTTAAACAATTTTACACTTTCAAATAGAGACTATAATAACCAAATTAGGGTATGGGATCAAATAGATAAACAAAACCACCTTGGGACATATGGTTCGGCACCCACTATGCCACTGCCATCAATTCCAACTAGAGGAGACCCTAACATGAGAAACCACCACCACCTCCCAACAAAGCCTTTCTATTTCTTAGACCAGCCAAAAAAGGTCTACGTACACCCAAGGGTGTACATAGTTTGTGATATCACTTTATAAGTATGATCCCACTATATGTTCCAATCATATCCATTACAAGCTAAATAAACATGTTAGTTTAGAAAAAAATTATAAAAATTATAAAAAAAACAATATTTAACCTTGAAATAAAGGTATGGTTGAAAGAGTAAAATAGAAAAAATCTAAATCACACCATAAGAGAAGTGGGAAATCCATAAGCATCTTGGTTTAGTGGGGTTAAAGGATCTTCAAACTCTCAGTGATCAATCCTACCTGTGAAGTTCTATCTCCTACTTAATCCAACCAATCCTCGTAATTAATGTTTTTTAGTGTTGTATTAGGAACCTTCTAGGTAGGAAGGGGCATTCCTAGTGTACTTGTCATAGTTTTCCCACCTAGTTTCCTATGATTCCCAAGTACTTCATACAATTCAGAAAACCATGAAAACCCTCTTTTTTCTTAAACCACCACATACCCAATAACACCATTTCCATGCGGGTATAACTATTTCAAAAACTTATACCCACCAATAATTTATAAAACAAAAATTTACGCACATAGAACAATTTTATAATAAATTTAAAAACCAAGTAAATCAAATTTAAATAATCAAAAAATATATAAACAAGAAACCACCTACCTTTTTCTTGACATTAACACAATTTTGTTGGAAACCATAAGGAAAAGTAAGAGGGGATCATAAAAATAGAAAAAAGCACCATAAACATCAATGATAAAACAAAAAAAGTTATTTACCCTATTTTAGGTCAAAAAAACCACTGATTACAGGAAACCCAAGAAGGAATGGAGAATAAGAAAGTGGGAGAAGATATGAGGTGCTTGCTTGAGTATTTACTGAATATTAAAGCCAAAATACACACAAAAATAAAGACAAGAGGAGGAGGAGGAGGATAGGAACACCTGGGGATGGTGTAGGTCAGAAGTTTGAAATGAGAGAGGTTATAGGGTTAAAATTGGGGAGAGTAATAATTGAAAATTCATTTTTTATTTAAGAATGTGGATAACCACATGGTGTAGCTGCACGATTGGCCAAATCATTTTCTAAAAAAGAATCAAATCTATCTATGAGGATGGAAATCCACATGGTTTTCTAGGAATAGTTCAAGAATGTTCTCCTATCTTTGTTTCTCGGACAATACCACTCTCATGGATACACGATTTTCACTACAATTGGCATACAATTTACCTTAATTTTGGGCCAATTATGTGCCTCCTTCTGTCTATCCGAAAATATAATTTTTTTTAGAAAACACCCAAGAAAGATATAGGACTCAAGTAAGAGCACAAATAAAAGATAAAATACCTCAAAACAACACAATAGGTGTGACCATTATCTCAACTATGAAAAATTCCAATCGTTAAAAATTAAAATCATATACTAATCATAGAATAAGTCATGGTACTACTCCTACACCAAAGAAATTCATTAGCACATCTTATTTTTGTCATTTTTGTATTTAAAAAGGACCCAAAATAATTTTATAGACATTCCTAAAAGAACATTCACCTCAGAATCCATAATATTCCCCAGTTTCTTGACCGTTGAAAAATTGGATTCAATCTCTAACTGTTCCCAATTTAGTATATGAGACAGATCTATATTGTACTTATTTAATTATGAGACATGGAACAAGTCCGGAACTAAAATAGAATGGGAAATAAATTCCAAATGTAATGTTTCCTTTATAATATTATAATTAATTTGAAAAGGTATGACATACCTTGGAGTAGGTTTCCCTTACTTCCCAAAATGAAGGAGACCCATAAGAGGTGTCACCTTCAGAAATACACAATAAATCACTGCGAACTCCAAAGATCAACATCACTAATCAGAATAAAACTTTTGATGGATCTAAGCTTCTAGAAACCATAAGTTATTTATTTAAACTTTTTTATATGTCTTGTGTACAAGACACATTCCCAGCAATAAGTCTCACCCACTTCAATCCACCCTAGAGGCAAATGATGTGGTAAACCATTCAGTTATTTAAAGTGTGTCATCTTGATCATAGATTGGTAACTATTGTTGTAAGAAAATTACACCAATCACAAATGGTCATCCCATGAACCACCAAAGTCTAATACACACACATGATGCATGTCTTCCAAAATTGGATTACCCTGCTCTGTCTAACCATCTGTTTTATGATTGTATGTTTTGTTAAGCCTGATTTGTAACCTCATTCACTTATGAATTCCCTCCCATAACTGAGAGGTTAAATGGGGGTCCCTTTTATAGAGAATTGTATATGGAATTCCATGAATCGTCATGATTTCTTGAATATAAAATCTTCCCAATACTTTCACTTTAGTCAAATCCTTTATCAAAATAAAATGGGAGGATTTAGTCAGATGATCAATAACCGCCCAAATTGTGTTCCTTCTTTAGGGAATATGAGGAAATATAATAATGAAATACATTGTGACCTCAACCCACTTCTATGTTGAAATGGGGAGTGGATGTAATAGACTTGAGGGATTTTGGTGATGGAATTTAATATACTTTCAAACATAACATCGGGACACAAAATAAGTTATACCACATCTCATACCTATCCACCATAACTAGATACACATATCATAAAACCTTTTGGGGTCTCCATGATGGATGGACCACTGTGTCTGGTGACTATCCCACATCACCATATTCTGTAGTTAAAATGGAATAATGAAGCATCACTTCATGTAAATATTATTTCAGAAGAAATTAACCATTCATTGGGTACCTCTCCACTATTAAGAGCTTCATATAACCCTGACATAATTTAACTTTAGGTTTTTTTTTCCATATTAGTTCAATAATGGAGAGAATTAATATAATCTTATCAAATAACATGCCTCCATAATTATCCTTAGATTACTGATGCATCTGAGCAGAATGTTACAATATATTCTACTCATTACAAGACACATTAAAATCCTTAGTTCACATTTCCCTTGATAAAGAATAAACAACCACATTTCCTTTTGTTGGGGTATATATGATATCGATTTTGAACCCCTAGATGTACTAAACCCACCACTATTGTATCAGGTACTATTCCATCTGGGTGAAAATATAGCAACACTTTCTTTCCATACATTTTCATTATATATCTTTTGCATAATACTTAAAACATTATACAAATAGACTCCCAAAGACCGTATTAGTCTATTACCTTTGGAAACATGAAAACATCAACACCGGTACACAAATAAGCTACATTATCTCCCACTAAGTTCTTCTTTACTAGAACCCTTCTTAGATTTATCAGAAATAATAAAAATATTCATAACCAAGGGAAGGTAACATAAAATGGGTGATCTACGATTATTAGTAAGGGTACATAGGGAGATATTCAAGCATAATCATGATCATAAGGTTTTGATAACAAGATCATGAAAATAGAAGATCATACCCCACATATCAAATATTATATGCATGAATCATGGCATAAATATTTTTAGTTCATAATTCATGAATCATAAATAAATAAAGAACATAATCCGTGAAAGAATAACATAGGAGTAAAACATGAAATTTTGGAAGCACATACGAATATAATATGATTTTTATAGTAGCTGACGCATCACTTCCATGACCATTTTAGTAGTACAAGTTCACTCCTCATACCATCTTAGAAGTCATAGTTCGCTCCCATGGACATCTTAATAGAATGAGTGTACTCTTCATGCCATTTTGGTAGTTACAGTTCACTCTCATATACATCTTACTTGTCAAGGTGCATTCCCAATACCATCTTAGACTATCTCATTAGATATAAATCTTTACCCAATGCATTGGAGAGATATATTGGTCCCACCCATATCATATTTAAATCATACATACATGTTCTATAAGATCACTAAAAATAATATCATAACCCATGAAATGAAACGGGTTTCATAAGCATGTAATCATAACATAACCTGTGGAAAAAATAGGTTTTATAATCATTTCATCATAAACATTACCTGTGAAATAAGTGGGTTTCAAAAGCGTATAACATGTTAGAGAGAAACAAGTTTCATAAGCATCATTACAAAAAACCATATACCATTTATAAAATAATATTAATGGAACCTTTGTATAAGCTACTAGAAGAGAATTAGTAACATCAATAGATGTTATCTTAGAAGAAAAATAAATTGGAAAGTTCTTTTAAAAACATTTCTTGATTAAAATATCCTTCTTTCTTTGAAAAATGATCTTTAAATCATAAAAAACATTTGAAAACCATTTTCCTGAAAATAAAATTGAAATATTATAAATAAATATTTCAAAAAAAATTTGAAACCTGTTTATTTGAAAATTTATGAAGTGATAATGAAAACTTTTTTAAAACCATTTTTACTGAAAAATTTAAAAAATGAGCTTGAAAACATTTTTGAAAACCATTTCTTTGAAAATACTTTTAAAACTTATAAATAAGGAATGAAATAATTTCAAAATATTTTTCCAAGAAAACTTATAGAAGAATATTTAAAACATTTTGAAAACAATTTTCCTTGAAAACTAATAAAAAAATATTGAAAATATTTTTGAAAACAATTTTATTTAAAAATTTATACAAGAATCATAAAAACCTTTTGAAAAACATTTTCCTTGAAAAATACTTTGAAAAATTATAAAAAAAATAATGATAAGTTTTTTGTAACCATTTTTTAAAATTATTTTTCAAATAAATTTTATTAAATATAAACATTTTAAACATGAAAAGGAAGCCTCATAGAAATGATGATGGGAAAATCCCTATATGTCGTATGAGGTAAGAAGTAGATTCATTTTGCTAAGTAAAAGGTTAGAAAAATTCCTTGTTTGGAGAGTGATAAAGTGATTTATTTGAAAACATTGGTAAAATAAAAAAGTAAAAAATGGATTTTAATTATTATATGATAATAGTAAAATATTCTTAGAAACCCTTTTTAGAAAACATGGTTTTGAAGGAATATATATTTCTGGCCGAATGGAAGGTATGTTCAGGCATTATTAAAAGAAATTCTTAACTATCTTATGCAATAAAGTATAAAAAAATGGAAAAATATATGAATATATCATTTATAACCATAGTATAAGTAAATTTATTAATTTACTAAGATATTTATTATAATAATTTAACAAAGGAAGAATTATCATAAACAATCTTAAAAAGATAAGAGATTGTTTCAAAAAACTCTTATCAGTTAATAAATTTGAAATGAACCCCAATGTAATAAATTTAAATTAAATTAATCATAAAATATCATGAAATTAAGTATATTCAAGATATAAGATGTAATATATAAGTATATACACCTCAAAAATAATGTAGGTTCATAATAAATCATGTGTCTCATAGAAGAAAAATTGAGAAAAATAATCTTACTCATTTGGTATATTTTGAAACATTAACCCCAAGAAATAAAGATCATATAATAGATATGAAAATATACATAAATATAAGTAAAATAATAGTTAAATATATCTATAGTAATTATACGCACCACATAAAAGTAATGGGTGGTGAATAAAGCTTGTATCTCATAGAAATTAAAACTGGGATGAAATCCTCTTACTTTTTGTCTTGAATTCTGTCGTACTCATTCAAACCACATGTATAATAAATATAAATTTATTATAAATATTTTATAGAACCATATTATAATATCTAATACCATATATTTTTTTATTGGGGCCTTATATTACTCTCTTGTTAACAATCCTATGTTAGGGTTTCACTTTGGGTAATATCCGCTTTGTTCTTTGCATGTGTCATAATTTGTTATATCTTCGGTCCTCATATTGATATCATGATTCAGGAATATAAAACATGATATAAATATAATTAATATTCATAATATGTGTATTATAATAATCTATATTATATATAAGTATGAAATGGAATACCTCATTCATGGAGACAGCAAGTCATACATACGCATAAATGTTGTTTCTGTTTTTATTATCATATTGAAAGAAAGAAATAAAATCAAATATATGTATATATGTATAAAATATCATTAATGTAACATTATAATATTATATATATCATTTAATTTTAATAAAATCATCCTTAATACCTTCCATGTAGTTTGTAAAGGAATCTCATCACTTTGACGGGGTGATAGTACACACTTCCTCAAATGAAATTATCGTATTAACACAAAATAGAAAGTATAAATATCTAAATTTTAAAATAATTATATAATATTAAATAAATAAAAAATATAATATAAAAAACAAATAAATATAGATTCTACCATAATTTTTAACATGATTTGAGGTAAAGGAAAAATAAACAATCATCATTTAGTGAGGCGGTAGTTCGTTGTACACGTAAACAGTATGTTCTTTACTCATTAAATGTATGTGTGTGTAATTTTATGTTAAAACCATAGAATAAAACATCCTATTATATTTATGAAACTTTTTCCTTTACAAAATCTTGTAATAATAAGATTTAATGTAGTGTAGAATAAAAAATAAACCAAAGGAGTTTAAGAGAATGTGTAACCTCTTAATTGGGTAACTCCTATTGATTTGTGGAAAAAGGATTCCTTGGATTGATTAATTCCAAAAGGGAGGATTAAAAGAGGAAGTTATGGATTTGGGGAGATTATTTTTGAATATTTTAGATGAGACAATTTTCCTTTAGAGGTGTGAGTTATTGGTAGAGTGCTTTTCATTTATATGGAAGGGAAAGGATACACATGGAATTTTTTTAAAACAACTTACGTGTACCCACGTTTTTACGAAGAAAATGTCAAAAAACCCAAAAATAACAAAATAATGGAAGATTCATGGCCGAATAATGGTCACCCAATGGGTGTTGGAAATTTTTATAGGTTTATTTGGATCTTAAATGTAAGGTTTAGTGCTTTATTGCCCTAATTTTTCTCTTAATTATTTTAATTAATTTTAATCACCTTCACAAATATTCTGGGTCAAAAAAAAGATGAAATTATTATAAATTATAAATTATAGAGATTAAAAATATGATATCCATTTTTCCAAATTCTAATCATAGAATTGGTATAAATTAATTTAAAATTACTCCCACTAATTGTATGAAACTGTTGGTTTTTAAAGTAAAAATTTCTAAATATTTGCATAGTTTTTATACCCAATTTCAAAGTTAAATTGAATAAAATGAACTAAAGTGGATTAGTATATATAAATTTGTTCTAATTAAAATTTTAAATAAAATTAAAATATAATTTATCCTTATAAAAAAATTATAAAAAAAGGCAGTTTTGAATTAAAGTATGGTATTTTCACTATTCATTCAAAAATGAAGTTTCTGAGAAAAATCAAAAAAATTAACCCTGATATAATTTAAACATTATAGATTAAGAAATGAATTTTTTAATATAAAAAATTCAATTTATAAATTCATATATATTTTATTTTATTTTTTTCTTATAAAGACAAGAGAAGTAGTTTATTTGAGAAAATTTTATTCTAAAAAAATATAACGACATTACCAAAAATTATATATTTCATCATAAATATGTTTTATTTATATAAAACCATTATGAAAAATATTTTAAATGTAGTTGTCACTATTCATATTACTATGTATAATGGATTTATTATAATTAGATCATTTAAATAATTATAACAATAAAAAAGACGTTTCATAGAAATGAATTGTTGTGTGTAACATATGCAAAGTCGGTGTTGTGTGTTGCATAAACCAAGTCAGTGTTGCATGTTAAGTATTCCAAGTCACAAACTAACATTGGTGTTCTATGTAGATCAATCTAACATTTATTTTTTCTTTATTTTACAACTAGCTTGGTGTTTTGTATAACATAATCCAAAATAAGTGCTTTAATATAAAATAAACTATTCTCATATTTACATTAAATGAAAAATATCGCAATGGTTAAATTAATTCAAAAAAAATAACTGAATAAATCTCAGGGGGTTATATTCTAGCCCCTTTAAAATTAATTTTCCCTTGAAATTCATCTAGGTTATAAAAGGTTCAATACTTTAAATTTTCATTCATAAAAACCCACATCGTAATTATGGATATGAAAACTTCCCTTTAAAAGGGAATTTTGAACCATAATAGTTTCCCAAAGTAAATCATAATGAGATTCCCATATAGGAGGACATAGGTGGGAAGTGAAAAATTGGACATGGAAGAGAAATCATACCATGATGTTCTGGTGGAGAGTGACAAAGAGAAAGGTTGACAGAAAGATAGAAATCACGAAGCAGTAAATATATAATGAACTAAAGGACCTTCTAATTCATCTAAAAAAAGGTACTAGGACAAACAAAAATTAAGATCTTTTTTCCTAAATTTTATGAATTTTCGTGATAAGATACACATTCATAGTTTTAGGATAACATCACCCATTTTTGTTCCTTGATCCACTACACCTCTTTATCTAGAAATAAAGGTGAATTTTTCATTCCTTGAGTACTAGCATAACATGGGACCCATGATATTCCATCCCATCAGTTATCATCAATAGAAAATAGTTTGAATAGGCTATCCTATATGAATAAATCATCATATAGAGGGATAAAACTTTAATATTACTAACTTCATCTAAAATTTGTCTTAAAATTTCCATTATTGGTTAACCTTATAACACTTCTGAAAGAAAAAAATTCAATGCTTTAGAAAGAAAGTCCTGAAATTAGTTTGAAATTGATCCTCATGTATCATAAATTTCCACTTAGTTGTAACATTCCAAATAAATAAATTCCCTCATCATATATTCCCTTAATAATTATAAATCAATTTAGAAAATGTAAATGCTTCCATATTCTAAGGATTACTGGATATATTCTTTAAATCCAACAAGTTTTAAACTACATCCATGATTACATAGACTACTTTTTCAATAGATCCTTTATCAATTATGAGGTAATAAATACCATCCAATTTACTTATTCATATCCAACATATCTTTATACAAACAAAATTATCATAACATAAGGAATATATTAAGGGTCATCTTCCCTTAGTTAATATATCACTATGTCATTAAATAATATTTCTATTCAATTAAATCCATTCAATATATTCTTGTAAATCATTTTTGGAAAACATAAAAATTCCAATCCTTTTATATTTCACCTTTTAGATAACATTATTCTTCAATCAAAATATATAAAAACTCTTATTATTCCACTTTAAAGTTTTGATATTAACAAGTCTACCTCATTCTATTATATAATACCTATTTCCTTTCACATTTTATCTGTAGTCTCAATATCATCTGCAATATAACCATTACTCGCACCATCTTGTTGATTCTCTTCAAGAGATTTCCTTTAGGGACATTGAGTTTTATAATGACCATTTATTCCACACTTAAAATACTTAATATTATATGATTCCTTAGGGAGGACAATATTTTCATCAATTTCAATAACCGAACTCTTCATTTTTCCCTTGTAAACATTTTATTTTTTTTCTTCTTTTCAAAATTAAAAACATCATCTTTTTCTTCTAATTCATTAACATTTTTGATTATTTCCACATTATTTACCCAAAGGAAACTGAATCATCTTTCATCCATGGTCTTCATTACTCGAAATCTCAAAAAACTCACTCTTTTTCTTCCTTGGGGAGTCTGTGAGTTTGTTAACATACACTTTATAAACTATGCTCTATGAAAATAGATTAGTAATGATCACAACATCTTTTAATCCCATGATAATCCCATTTGACTTCTCATCATCAAATCTTCCATCACATTAAACTTTAATCCAATTATTTCTATTTCCTTCCATTGACTAAAACCAAAATCATAGTGTGAACATTACTTATCATACCAGAAAACCATAAAATCAGAAAAATAATTATTTATAGGATTTATAGATCATGAAATCTTTCTTTAATATATGACATCCTAGGTTCATCCTAGGTTATTCAAAGCCAACATATTTTTAAATAATTTAATATGGTTCATGAAGGGTTTGTGAATTCTCAAAGAATATCCTTGAGGAGTGTCAATCCAGGTGTGAAAGAAGTCCTGTTTATGTGTACCAGATAATCCTGAGTCAGGCCCATAATATATTTTTGGAGTTGTTACCCCTAGGTATATTTTTTATAGAGACACATACACTTATAGTATTCAGACAGTGATTCAATTCTTGGAAATCACTCACTCTATTCTTTACCAAAAATCTAGGACATTTTCTTATACTTTTCCTTATCCTTATAATTATTCCTAGACATATCCCTAGGGTAATCACTAATTTTTTCTCATCCTATGTTCCAAAGGATAACTAAACATTTTCTATATTACCAACTATAGTGACCCTCATTTTTCATACATATACATTACAAAAAGTTTGTGAAATTATTATAACATTATAAAACCATATTCCCAAATACTATACTAGTCTTATACCTTTGGAAACATGGAAACATAAGCACTGGTATATAAATGAGTTATATTATCTCACACTAGGTTCTTCTTAACTAAAACCCTTCTAAGAAACATCAAAAATAATACAGATCTTTATAACCTTGGGAAGGAAATATAAAAAGTTGTGGGATCAAATTCTCAGAAAGGATAAACAAGGGAGATAAGTAAGCATAATCATGATCATAAGGGTATGAGAACATGATGAGGAAAATAAAACATCATACCCCACCCCCCATTTCAAATATCATATAAACGAATTGGGGCATAAATCTTGGTAGTTTATAAGACTTTAATTGTAAGGAAATAAAGAATATAATCCTTGAAAGAATAATGTAGGAATAAAACATGGAATTGGGGAAAACACATAAGAATATAATATGATTTCCATAGTAGGCAAGGAATTGTTTCCAATACCTTTTTAGTAGTACGGTTTCACCACCTATACCATCTTGGTAGTCATTATTGACTACCATGGCCATCTAAGTAGCATGAGTTCACTCATCATACCATCATGGTAGTCATGGTTCACTCCCATGGCCATATTAGTATTCAAGGTTCACTCCCAAGACCATACTAGTCTATCTCATGAGATATAAATCTTTACCCGCTACAATGGAAGGAGATATAGGTCCCAGCCATCTCATAATGAAATCATGCATACATTTTCCAAAAGATCATTAAAAACCATATCGTAACCCATAAAATGAAATGGGAATTGCACACATGTAATAATTTCATAACATCTAAAAAAATATAGGTTTTATAATCATTTAATTATAAACATAACCTATCAAAAGAATCAGTATTTAAAATCATATAACCCATGGGAGAGAAATTGATTTTGAAAAAAAAATGGAAACCTTTTTATTTTAAAATATATAAAGAGAGCTTGAAAATGTTTAAAAAAAAATTCCTTGAAAACATATAAAAGGAGATTGAAAACATTTTTAAACCCATTTATTTGAAAATAGTTTGAAAACTTATAAATAAGGATTGAAATCATTTTAAAAACTATTTCCCTTGAAAACTGATAAAATAAAAGTTAAAACATTTTGAAAAATAATTTCCTTGAAAACATATAAAATAATATTGAAAATATTTTGATAAAAATTCCTTAAAAACTTATAAAATAATCATAAAAACATTTGAAAAACACTTTCCTTTAAAAGTTATTTGAAAACTTATAAAGAAATCCTGAAAATGTTTTAAAAACCTTTTATTTGAAAATTATTTTTAAAAAACATTTTCTTAAAATTTAACCTTTTAAACATGAAAAGGAATCTTCAAAGAAATGGTAATGGTTAAATCCATACCTATTGTATGACATAAGGAGAATAATCCTTTTTCACAGTAAAACGTAAGAAAAGTGCCTTATTCAGAAAGAGAAAATAATATTCCATTGAAAATATTGTTAAAATAAAAAAGGGAAAAACATTCTTTTAAATATTATAGGATAGTACTATAATATTCTTGGAAACCCTTTTCAGAAAATGTGGTTTAGAAGGAATATATATTTTTGAATGAAGAGAGGGTAATGTCAAGCTTTCTAAATAGAAATATCTTAACTATATTATGTAACAAAGAGTAGAAAAATGGTAACAAACGATGAATATATAATGAATAAAAATATAATAAGAAAATTAATTAATTTTATTGATATATGGATTATAATATTTCAAAAAAATGAAGCATAATCATAAACAATCTCGAAAAAAAGATAAGATTATATCAATAAACAATTATCACATAATAACTTTTAACCACACACCCTTGTAAGAAATTGAAGTTAAATTAAGATTAAAATATCATGAAATTAATTAGATTCAATATATATTAGGTTAAATGTAATTATATTCACTTCTAAAAATAATGTAGGTGCATAACAAAACAAGTGACTCAAAGAAGGAAAATTGAAACAAAATTGTCTTAATGATTTGGTAGCTTTTGAAACATTAACCCAATGAATTAAAGATCATAGAATGGATACTTAAATTCTCATAAATTTAAGAATAATAATCATTAAATACATTTTTGAGAAGTATAAAAACCACATAAATGTAATGCTTGGTAAATAGAGTATGTATCTCAAAGAAATAAAAAGTGAGATGAAATCCCCTTACCCTGGGTCTTGACTCCCATCATACTCATTCAAACCACCTGTATAATAAATATAAATGTATTATAAAGATTTTAATGAAAGATATTATTATATATATAATACCATATATTATTTTATTATGGCCTTATATTATCCTCCTGTGAATTTTCCTATGTTAAGGTTTCACTTCGGGTAATGTATACTTTGTTCTTCACATGTGTCTCAATTTGTTATATCTTCGGTCCTTGTACTTATAAAATTATTCGATAATGTAAAACATGATATAAAAAACATTTATATTCAGTATATTTTTATTATATTAAGCTATATGATATAGAAGTATGAAATGGAATACACCATTCATAGAGATGGTAAGTCGGACATACACAAGAACATTATTTTTGTTTTTATTATCGTAGTGAAAAAAAGAAATAAAAAGAAATATATGAATATATGAATATAATATAATTAAAATTTCAATATAATTTTATATATATCTTATTATTTTAATAAACCCTTCCTTAATACAATCCATGTTGTGTGTGAACGAATCACATTGCTTTGAGGGGCAGTAGTCCACACTTCCTCAAATGAAATTATCATATTACACAAAATGGAAAATATAAAGATATGTGTTGTAAAATAATTATATAAGATTAATTACATAATAAATATAATATATAAACACATATAAACATATTTTAAATCATAATTCCCACTATGATAGGTGGTTAAATAACAATGATCAATAATTATTTAGTGAGGCGGTAGTTCATCGTACATATAAACAGTAAGTTTGTTACCCATTATATGGATATGTGTAAAAGTGTTGGTAAAAAACTTAGCATAAAATCATACTATTATATTTATGATAATTTTTTTGTTATAAAATCAGATAATAATAAGATTTTTGGTAGTGGATAAAGGAAATAAAATAAATGAATTTTAGGGAAGACGTTACCACTTAATCAAGTAACTCCTTTTGGTTTGTGCTAAAGGTATTCCTTGGATTGATTAGTTCAAAAAAAGAGGCTTTAATAAGTATGTAATGTATTTTGGGATACAATTTGGGAAGATTTTTATGAGCCAATGTGGTTTTAGGGTTGTGAGAAAGGTATTGATAGCTTTCCTTTTATATGGAAGCAAAAGGACACACATGGAATTTTTTAAAACAAGTTTGGTGTACCGACGTTTTCACCAAAACAATTCCTAAAAAACCAAAGAAACTCAATAAGGGAAGGTTAATGGAATAATAATTACAATATAATGGATTTTTTACATGTTTCTAGGTATTTTTTGTTTTAAATTTATGGTTTAGCACTTATTTAACTTAATTTTTCTATTAACTGTTGTAATTAATTTTATTCACTTTCACTAATGTTTTTGGGGAAAAAAATTGAAGATTTTAGAAATTATAAATTATTAGGATTATAAATTTGGCATAAATTTTTCCAAATTATAATCACATAATTGGTAGAAGTTAATAAAAAATTAATCCCACTGAAGAGACGACATTGCGGGTTTTTTAAAGTAAAAACATCCAAACTTTTTCTATTTTTTATATCCAATTATAGAGTGAAATTGATTATAATGACCTAAATTAGATTATTTTATAAACATATGATGATATAAACTTTGAAAAAAAAAATTAAAATGTAATTTAACCATATAAATAAATTAGAAAAAGGTTATTTTGATTTAAAATCCAGTATTTTTCACTATCCACCTAAAAATAAAGTTTCTCGTAAAAATTCAAAAACATCACCATAACCTAATTTCAATATTCTAAATTAAAAAAAAATTTATTATTTTATAAAATTAAATTTATGAATTTGTCTAAAATTAATTTTGTTGTTTTTCACATAAGGACATGAAAAGTAGTTTATTTGAGAAAACAATATTTTTAAACATATACGGACTTTATCGAAAATTGTGTATTTCATCATAAATATGTTTTATTTATGTAAAACCATTATAAAAAAATATTTAAAATGTATTTATCACTATTTATATTACTATTTTTAATGACTAGAATAAAATTATATCATTTAATTAATTATAAAAATAAAAAGATTTTTCGTAGAAACATAGTGTTGTGTTTAATGTATTCCAAGTTGATGTTTCTTGTTGAATACTTCAAGTCAGTGTTGGATGTAATTTACACCTTTTCAAAAGCTAACCATGGTGTTCCATGTCAAGATGACTAAAATTTCTGTTTTTTTTAATGAATGATTAACTTGGTGTTGTGTATGACACAACCGAAACATATTGCATTAATAAAAAATAAACTATTTTCAGTGTTATGTGAAATGAAAAATATATAAAAGGTTAAATTAGTTTGAAAAAAATATTTTAAAAAATATATGTGTGTAACATTCTACCCCCTTTAAATAAATTTCACCCTCAAAATTCTTCTATGTTATCAAAGGTATAATACTTGGAAGTTTAATTCATGAAAACCTGCATCATAAAAATGTATATTGAAACTCCCCTTAAAAAGGGAAAGTTAGAACCATAATGTTTTTCCAAAGTAACTCATAATGAGATTCCCACATAGGATAACATAGGTGGGAAGTTAAAATTGTACATGGAAGATAAATAATACCATCATGTTCTAATGGAGTGTGATAGAGAATAAATTCAAGAGAAATTTAACAATCACAAAGCCATAAATCATAGATAACCTAAGGGACCTTCAGATTTATCAAAAATGAAGGTACTAGGAATACATTTTTGTCTTGAAGACATTTTTCCTAAATTTGAAGAATTTTCATGATTACATATACTTACATGATTTTAGGATAATGTCTACCTTCTTTGTTCCTTGATCCACTTCACCTATTTCTCAAAAAATAAATGTGAATTTTTAATTCTTGAAGTACTAACAGATCATTGGACCCTTGATATTCCATCCCATCATTTATCATCAACAAAAAATATTTTGAATAATATATCTAATATGAATAAATCCTCATATGAAGAGATAATACTTTAATCTTACTTATATCATTTGAAGATTATCTAAATCTTTCCATAAATGGTTAACCTTATAACCCTTATGAAAGATGAAAATTTAAAGCTTTATAAATAAAGTCATGAAATTATAAAAACATTGATCTCCATATATCACAAATTACCACTTGGTTGTCACATTCTAAGCATTTGAATACCCTCATTTTATATTCCCTTAATTACCATAAATCCTTTTGTAAAATATACATGCTTCTGTATTCTAATGATTACTAGATATATTCTTTAAATCCAATAATTTGTAAACTTCATCCATGATAGAATAGACTACATTTTCAAAAAATCCTTTATCACATTTATGGTAATCAATACCATCAAATTTACTTGTTCAAGTACAACATATATTTATATAAACAATATTATCTTAACATAAGGAATATATTAAGTGTTGTCTTTCTATAGTCAAAATATCACTTTGTCATTGAGTAAATTTTATATTCCATCATATCCATTCAATGCATTCCTATAAATCATTTGAAAAAAAAACATAAACATGAAAATCCTTATATATTTCAACTTTTAGATAACATAAATTTTGAATCCAAAAACATAAAAAAAAACTTATTATTCCACTTCATATTTATGCATTAAAAAGTCTACCACATCTTATTATACAATACCTCTTTCCTTTTACATTTCATCTATAGTCTCTCATCATCTAAAATTTAACCATTACTCGCGCCACCTTGTTGATTCTCTTCAGGTGATTTCCTCTTGGAACATTGAGTTTCATAATGACTATTAATTCCACACTTAAAACACTTAACCATCATTAACTACTTAGGGAGGAAAATATTATCTTCCATTCCACTACCCAAACTCTTTCTTTTTCACTAATAGCCACATTATTTGTGACATTCTTTTCCACAGTCAAAACATCATCTTGTTTCTCTAATACAATCACTTAAGTGATTCTTTTCACATTCTTGAGAGAAATTAAATCAAATCTTATTTCCTCTATAGTCCCCATTTCCTAAACTCTCAGTTAAATACTTCTTTCTCTTCTATGGGGAGTCTGAGAGTTGGTTGAGGTAAAATTATTAATCATATTCAGTGAAAACTGATTATTCATGATCACAACATATTTCATTTTAGATATCATCCCACCTGAATTTTCATTAGTAAAGCATCCATCACATTGAATGTTAATCCATTTCCTTTCAGTTCCCACTATTTACTAAAACCAAAAGCATAGTGTGAGCATATCTTATCATATAAGAAATCCATATATTCATAAAAAGAATTAATTTTAGGATGTCTAAATCATGAAACCTTCCTTAATAAATGACACTCTTAGATCATGCTCGGTTATTCATTGCTAACTTATTTTTAAATCATTCATTATGGATCATGAAGAGTTTGTAATATCCAAAATCATATCCCTCAGGAGTTTCAAACTAGTTGCATAGTAAGACATGTTTTCAGGTACCAAATTACCTCAATTCAGGATTAAAACATCTTGTTGAAGTTGTTAACCCTTGGTACATCTATTCTAGAGACGCATCCACTGGTAGTATCCATACAGGGATGTATTTCTAGGAAAACAATCACTCTATCCTTTACCAAAATTCTAGGACATTTTTCTATACTTTTCCTCATTCTTATGCTTATCCCTAGACATGACCATGGGGTTCTTACTAAGGTTTTCTTATCCTAGCTTCCAAATTTTAACTAAACATTTTCTCTGATACTAGATTTTGTGACCCTCTCTTTATATACTTAAACATTTCATAACTTTTAAAAAATACCTAAAACATTATACAAACAGACAACCAAAGATTGTATTATTCAAGTGCCTTTGGAAACAAGGAAACATGAATACTGGTATATAAATGAGCTACATTATCTCTCACTAGGTTCTATTGACTAGAAACCTTCTTAGACATATTAAAAATAATACATATCTTTATAACATGGGAAGGGAAACATAAAAAGGAGTGATATCAAATGCTAATTAGGTGAGAAAAGGGGATATATATAATAATAATCAAGACCATAAGGGTATGAAAACATGATCATTAAAATATAAGATCATGCCATGTATATCAAAATCATATATATGAATCTTGGCATAAATATTAGCATTTCATAAGCCATGAATCAAAAATTAATAAATAACATAATCTATAAAATCATAACTTAGGAATGAAACATTGAATTTTGGAAAACATGTAATCAAATAATAAGATTTCCATATTATCCAAGGCATCGCTTCCAAGACCATATTAGTAGTATGAGATAACTCCCTATACCATCTTGGAAGTCATGGTTCACTCCCATGGACATATTAGTAGCATGAGTTCACCCTTAATACCATCTTGGTAGTCATAGTTCACTTTCAAGGTCATCTTAGTTGTCAAGGTTTCCTCCCAAAACAATTTTAGTCTATCTCAAGATATATAAACTTTTACCCAATATATTAGAGGGAGATATAGGTCTCACCCATCAAAAAATGAAATCATGAATTCTTGTTCCACAATATCATTATAATCATATCATAAACCATGAAATTAAAAAGTTATCATTAACATGTAATTATATAATAACATGTGGAAAATGACAGGTTTTATAATAATTTCATCAAAAACATTACTTGTGAAAAGAAGCGGGATTCAAAAGCATATACCCCTTGAGAGAGAAACATGTTTATAAACATCATTATATAAAAACATATACTATTAAAAATAGAATAGTAGCAGAACCTTTGGATCATTTCTTAGAAGGTCATGAGTAACATCAACAGATGTCATCTTAGATGGAAAATAAATTGGAAAGATATTTTGAGAACATCTCTTGTGGGAAATATCATTTATTCATTGAAAAATGATCTTTAATAATTAAAAAAAATTTAAAAATAATTATATTGCAAATAAACTTGAAATAATATAATAAAATATTTGAAAACCGTTTGGAAGCATTTTTATTTGAAATTTTATAAAGAGATATTGAATATGTTTTTAAAACCATTATCCTTGAAAACATACAAAAGTATCTTGAAAATATTTTGAAAACCATTTCATAAAATTAATTTAAAAAATTATAATTAATTATTATAATAATTTTGAAACCCCTTTTCCTTGAAAAATTATAAAATTATCTTTAAAAAAATTTAAAAAAAATCCTTAAGAACTTAAAAAATAAGTTGGAAAATATTTTGAAAACCATTTTCCTTAAAAAATTAGAAAATAATCATAAAAATCTTTTTGGAAAACACCTTCCTTGAAAAATAATATGAAAACATATTAACAAATAATGAAAATGTTTTGAAAATCATTTCTTTGAAAATTATTTTTTCAAAATATTTTCTTCAAAATTATCCTTCTAAACATGCAAAGGAATCTTCAAACAATTTATAGTAGGTAAATTTGTACATGTCAGATAAGGTAAAAAGAATATTCCTTTTGCAAGGTAAAACGATAAAAAAAATACCCTCTTTGGAAAGTGAAAAAAACATTCCTTTGAAAATATTGATAAAATATAAAAAGATAAAAAAATTCTTTTAATTATTATAGGAGAATAGTAAAATATTCTAGGAAACCCTTTTTAAAAAAATTGTTTTGAAGGAGTAGAGATTTCTGATCGAAGAGAGGGAAAAGTTGGGATTTCTTAGAAACACTTTCTAAAATATATTATGTACCAAAGATTAGAAAAATGGTACTGATACATGAATATATCATGAATAACCATAGGATAATAAAATTCATGAATGTTCTTGAGATATGGATTATATGATTTCAACAAAGGAATCATAATCATAAATAATCTGGAAAAGAGATTAGATTATTTTTAACAAACTCTTATCACTTAAGAACTTTGAAAAATACCCTAATGTAAGAATTTTAAATTTAATGAAGCTTAAATTTATATAAAATTAATAATATTAAATATATAATGTGTAATATTCAAGTATATATACCTCTAAAATTAATGAATGTGCATAATAAAACATGTGTCTAAAAGAAGGAAAATTGGGACCAAACTGTCTTACTACTATGGTAGCTTTTGAAACATTAACCCCATGAAATAAAGATCATAGAATGAACTTGTAAATACCCATAAATATAATTATAACAATTATTTAATACATACATGGTCAACATACACACTACATTAAACAAATAGGAGTTGAATAAAGCATGTAGCTTATGAAAATAAAAAGTGAGATCAAATCCCCTTACCTTGTGTCTTGAATCCCATCATACTCATCCAAAACACATGTATAATAAATAAAAATTTATTATAAATATTTTAAAGAACCATATTATTATAACTAATACCACATATGGTTTTATTATTTCCTTATATTACCCTCTTGTTAACAATTCTATGTTAAGGTTTCACTTCGGGTAATATGTTCTTTGTTCTTCACATGTGTCTTAATTTGATATATCTTTGATCCCTACTCTTATATCATGTTTCCAAAATGTAAAAAAATGATTTAAATATCATTTATATTCATTATATTTGTATTAAATAATATATAGAATATATATGTACAAAATAGAATACACCATTCCTGGAGATGGTAAGTAGAACATACACATAAACGTTATTTCCATTTTTATTATCGTATTGAAAAAATGAAATGAAATTAAATATATGTATATGTGTATATAATATCATTATATAAGAATTATAATGATATATATATCATATAATTTCACTAAAATAAACCTTAATACATTCCACATAGTGTGTGAAGAAATCAGATTGATTTAAGGGAGCGGTAGTCTCCACATTCTCAAACGAAATTATCATATTAACTCAAAATGGAAAGTATAAATATATGTGTTGTAAAATAATTAAATAATATTAAATAAATAATAAATTTTATATATAACATATATAAATTGATATCCAACCATAATTTCCTCCATAAGAGGTGGTAAAGGAAAAATGGATGATAATCATTTAGTGAGGCAACAGTTTTCCAAACATGTAAACAGTATGTTTATTACCCATTAGATGGATTTGGGTGTAAGTGTAGGTCAAAAACACAGAATAAAAACATAATTTTATATTTATTATATATTGTTTCATAAAATTACTGAATAATAATAATTTATGGAGTGTATTAAGAAAATAAAATAATGAAATTTGAGGGAAGACATTACCTCTTACTCAGGTAACTCATTTTGGCGTGTGCCTAAAGGTTTTGCTGGATTGATTCCTTCCCAAAGGGATACTTCAAAAAGTAAGGGAGTTATATTTAGAGACTATTTATTAGAGTTTGGATAATCAATTTTGTCTTTATATGTGTGAGTAAGGGGTAGAGTTCATTCCTTTTATAGAGAAGGGAAGGGACATGCTTGGCATTTTTGAAAAGAAGTTAGGTGTACCTATGTTTTTACCTAAAAATCATTAAAACCTAAAAAACTCAATAATGGAAGTTTAATGGACAAATAACTTCTGTAAAATGGGTTTTTAAAAAGTTAATAGGTCATCTTGGGTCTTAAATTTAAGGTTAGTACTTTATTAACCTAATTTTTTCTCTTAACTATTGTGATTAATTTTAATCACTTTCACTAATAATTTTGGTCAAAAAAAAGTTAAAATTATTAGAAATTATAAATTATATTAATTACAAATATATAATACATTTTTCAAAATTATAATTACATAAGTGGTAGACATTAATTTAAAATTAATTCTGATTGTGGGCGGACATAGTGGGTTTTTAAAGTAGAAATGTCCAAACTTGTTTAATGTTTTTAAACCCAATTTAAAATATAAATTAATTATAATGGCCTAAACTAGATTAATTGATATAAATATGATCTAATTAAACATTGAAACCAAATTAACATATAATTTATCATTATAAAAAAATTATATGTAGAGGCGGTTTTGATTTAAAATTTGTTATTTTCACTATTCATTTAAAAATAAGGTTTTGCAGAAAAATCCCAAAAATTCTCCCTAAGATAATTTAGACATTATAAATGAAAAAATTAATTTTATTTTATCTAATAAATTTTTTAAAAGTTTCTAAAATTAATTTTATTGGTTTTCAAAAGACTTTAAATGTAGTTTATTTGAGAAAAATGTAGTTTAAACATATAAAGACTTTAGAAAAATTAAATATTTAATCAAAAATATGTTTTATTTATATAAAACCACTACAAAAGTATTTAAAAAATAGTTATAACGATTTATATTACTAAGTTTAATTGATAGATTAAAATTATATCATTTAAATAATTATAATAATAATAATAAATTTGGTATAAACTCAGTGTTGTGTGTAACGTACGCCAAGTTAATGTTATGTGTTTTGTGTGCCAAGTTGGTGCTGCCTATAACATATACCAAGTCGCAAGATAACCACAGTGTTCCATGTAGAGAAATTTAAAATTTATGTTGTGTTTAGTGAATGATTAACTTGTTTTTTTGTATAATACAAGCCAAACATAGGGATTTAAAATAAAATAATATATTTTCAGTGTTACACTAAATGAAAAATATAGATAATGTTAAATTAATTTTAAAAAAATAAGTAAAAAATTCCAGGCTTTTACAAAAAATGTGGTCCAAGTTTTTGTGATCAGAGTATTCCATAAATTTCCCCCCAAAAGGTAATGACATCAAGATTTTAGATCTTGCATCACCTCCACCAGCTTTAGGTTGTGGTTTGGGTAATTTTTCTAATCTATTTCGAGTTAGAGATAGTCGTATGCCACCACATGGCCACCATGAATAAGCACACACCATAACCTTGAACATGAAGCATCACAATAGATTATGTACCACTTACCAGCCTTTATCAAAATCAAGATGAGGGTAGTGATCAAAATATGATTTAACTTTGTAAAATATGACTAAAAATTTAGACTCCAGAAAAAAATGACCCCTTTCTGGGTCAGAGCCTTCATTGGTGAAGAAATTTGAGAGAATCCCTAATAAATCACTTGTAATAACCTACCAATCTTAAGAATATCTTGATTTCAAAGGCATTCCTTATCTCATACCATGAAATTACTACTACATTTTTACCTGGGTCAAATAAAACTACTTTTTCATGAATCACATGTTTAAGAATATTAACTTCTCGAATCTAGAAACTGCATATAGTGAGATTTTCATAAATATGGTGCTCTGATAATGTACTGCGATCAATCCTCAAATACTAACTATGATTCTCTTCAATTTTAGAATAAACGAAGATGTCATCCAAAAACACCACAATAAAAGAGTCAAGGTATATTTGGATAACTTGGTTCATAAGGTCCCTAAAATCCATTAGATCATTCGTAAGTCTGAATGGTATAACCAAATTCTCAAAATGGTTATACCTAATTTGAAAATCTATCTTTGAAATGTCAGTTTCTATTACCCTGACCTAATGATACCTGAAGGATAGTTCAATCTTGGTAAAAACATTTCTCCATTTAGTTGATAAAAGAGTTCATTGATGTGGGGTAAGGGGTATTTATTCTTTATGTTGGCCTTATATGACTTACGAAAATCGATGCTTAACCAGAGAGATCCATTGGCCTTTTTAGTAAAGATCACTGGAGCAGCCCATGGTGAGAAGTTTAGGTGAATAATCCCTTTGTATTCTAAATCATCCAGATATATAGTTAATTCCCTTAACTTGATAGGGGTTATACAATGTGAGGGAAGAGTTATTGGTTGTGTATTCAATTCCAAATCAATGGTGAACTCCACATCCCATTTCAGAGCTAAACCTAAAAAGTCCTCTGGAAATATCTCTAGGAATTCATATTCTATAGCAGGAACCCCATTCTCATAAACCTTCCCATCATCTTTTAGCATGAGATAATGTTTCTAGAAATCTATTATACCGAACTCCATAAGTAAAGGTTTAACTTTTCATGACTGTGGATACCATTCACCTTGGAAGACAAGAGTAATCCAATCAGGTTCTTTAAAAGTCACCCACCATTGACAAAAATTGATTTAATATTCAAAAAAATTAGTACAGTCCATTCCTAGGAATGCATCAAATAGTTCCATTTCTAGAACAAGGAAATCTCATTCCACCTCGACCTCTAATATGGTGATAACACAAGATGGAAATATGAAGCCTATTTATATCTTTTTTCAAGTGGTGTAACCAGCTCCATGGAATTTGGAATAAGGTCAATAGGGAGTTTCAATGGATCCAAAAGGAGAGAAGAAATGAATTAATTAGAAGAACCTATTTCAAATATATAAACTACTATAGATTATTCAATAAACACAGTGCCTTAAAATTTTTTGGGCCCCATATCTGACTCCACTAGTGCGACATCCAAAGAATAAAGGTGCATTAACACTCACAAAGATGAAACATGTTTGATCAACCACCTGGAGATAATGAAAAAAGGCAGTTAAGATGAGTATCCATATATTTCACTTCTCTTCCTTCCCTAATAGTCATGTTTTCAATTATTTTCATACATTCTATTTCCACCATATCCCACAGTTATAACTATTCTAGAGAAATCAGACATTCATGTCTAGTTGATCTCCACCATCAGGGATCGATAAACCACCTCACCATATGTCTTCTACTTGAATAGGAAGACCTAGGAACAAATGTCTAGCCAAAACCCCATATCAAACCACTAGCCTTAAATTGTTCATTTGAAACTACCTAGAGAGAAAAATGGAATAGATTTTTAAAAAAATTCATATTACAACACTAAATAATCTCTTGATAAAGGTAAAAAATTAGAATCTTATCAAGATAGAAAGTCTTAGGGAAATAATGCTCATTAAAAGAAACCTTCAAATCCTTTTAACACATATCCTCATGGTTCCCTACTAAAAATACTTACTCCCGCAACCTATAAATAGGCCCTTCTAACATAAACACAATTCAATTCACTTTTATACATTCATGAATCTTGGGAAACCCAAATACTCTCTCAATATTCAAAATCTACTCTACCAATTCTTGGGTATCTATGCTTCCCAATAAGGAAGAAAAATTATTATTAATGAACCCTTTACCCATGTCCCTTTTTGGACATGGTTTGGTTTCCATTACATTATTAGGTCCATATATCACTCAATAGTCTATAGCTCAGAAAATCCAAACCACTACCTCCATTAATATGTGATCAACGGGTAAAGAATAACTCTTTTAATCCTCTTCCCATGGATAAACAGGATGTTTAGGGTGAGGCATGATTCTAAAAATTCAAAAAACACACAAAAGAAACTCTCAATACATCATACCATATTAAACATTATAGTAAAATAAATTAAACACCCTTAAGAATCAAAATTAAAACCAATACAATCATGAGAAACAACTTGAATCACCTATATCCTATATTAGTGTTCATGCCCCATTTGCAGCCTCTTCATTACATCATAAGGAGGATTCACACCAAATCCTAAACATCAAATGGTTATACAAGTCCCATCATGATGTTTTTTGTATAGACACCCCACCCTCAACCAAATACTCAAGCCTCAATATCCTTAACTATTATCTATCTGAACATCCCAAATAACATGACCTTAAAGAATGGAAAACCTGCTCTAATACTATTTTTCATGAACCGAAAAGGGATTCCATGAAACCTAAGACACAACCCAGACCATGGAATGACTCAAAATGAATTTTCAATATCCATGGTCTTGAAACAAGTGCTTTGTCATCATGGAATTCCTTTTTTAATAGTTTATTCCATGAAAATAATAACTAACATTAGTATAAAATTCCAAAAACACAATTACCAACATTAATAACTTGTGAAAGAAAACAGAATAAACCCCAAGAGTATGTTAAACATCCTTTAATTTACAACTGGATATCAGAATAACCAAAAATGGGGATGTGAAAATCTATATGAACAAAACCTCATCGTGACATGTGGTTTGTAACCCCCCATGCCACCACCATCGATTCCAACCAGGGTGACCTCTAACATGAGTAACCACGACCACCTACAAACAGATCCTTTCTCTAATCTGGACTAGTCAAAACAGGGTATACATATATATGAGGGTGTATTTAGGGTGTGATGTCACTTTCCCAAAAGGATCCACCCATATATTCTATGAATAAGCATTACAAGATAAATGAACAAGCTAGTTTTGACAAAGAAAACAATTTATTTTAATAAAAAACATTCCTTAACCTTGAAATAAAGGTAAGGTTGAAATAGTAAAATTGAAATTGGTAAAACACATCCTAAGTACCATGTTAAATCTATAATAAACTAGGGTTTGTGGGGACCTAGGATCCACATACTCTTGATGATCAATACAGGATGAAAAGGTCTATCTTTTTCTTGATCCAACCAATCCCCATCATCAGTATTTTGATAATGTTGTATCATTAACCTGGTATGTAGAGAGTGAAATTACTAGAAAACTTTTTCTTTTATTCCCCCTAGTATCTAGTATTCCCATGTGATTCCCCCCATTTATCAAACCATGAAAATACACTTCTTTATCATACCAACACATACCCAAACACACCATTTCCTTGGGGGTTTAACCATTTCAAAACCTTATACAGACTAATAATTCAAAAGAAAACCCATATAAACACACCACACAATTTTAGAATACATTTATAAATTATGTAAATTGTAATTAAATCATTAAAGAAAACCTAAAAAATGAACCACATACCTTTTCATTGAAATCACTATAATCAGGTTGGAAACCATAAGACAAAGAAATATGGGATCCTAGAGAAGAAAAAAATACCATAGACATCAAAACCCAAACTAAAAAAAATGGATTTACCCCATTCTAGGTCACCATAACTACTAGAGAAAACGAAACCCAAGACGGAGAAAAATACAAGAGGAGAAGAGATTGGGGACTTCCTTGAGGATTTAATGAAGTTTCAATCCAAAAAACATTAAAAATTAATCCAAAGAGGTAGTATAGAATGAGGAAGATAGGCCCATCTAGTTATGTTGGAGATCAAATGAGTGTAATGATGGGGAAAGAGGGTTAAAATTATGGAGGAGTATAAATGAAAAATCATTTTTTTGGAATGTGATAGACTACATGATTTCCCAGACTGGGCACCAACCATGAAGCATTATTGTCTAAGAGGATAAAGAGCTACAAAGTTACTTAGGTGTGGTTCAATACCTTGCGTATATCTTTGTGGCATGAATAGTCACACATTTTGGGATTCATATTTTGTACTAGTGATAACACACTATTTTAATTACCTTGTACCTCAATTTTCAGAAAAACAATACCCATTTTTCTTAAAAAAAACATGGGAAAGCTATAGTACTCAAGTAAGACCAAAAATAAAGATAAAATACCTCAAAGTAAAACCACAGTTGTGAAAAAAAGTGATGAATTATGTTTTAAATGGGATTTTTGAAATATATATGATATTATAGAATGAACCAAGTATTGACTAATGTGATAAAATGTGATTAGAAATTTGATGATGAATGTTTAAATTGAGTTTTAAACATGTGTTGTTAAATGATATGATAAATGGTGGTTTTAGTTAAATATAGTGACAATAAGAAACCTATAAGGTGTTTTCCATTATAGATTGATAATGAAACCCAATTTAATCAAACCATGGGAAAGAGATAATGATTTATGAAATGGAAAGTGGCATTTTATTATTACATGGGATCCAAGGATGGTTATGGTAATTGGTAAATAATTTTTCTTGTTTAAATGATTGTTATGTTTGGAATTCCTTAGGTTTCATCCCTTGGTTTCAGTTTTAGATATGAAATGGGAGAAATTCTTTAACTGGGCATGGATTTTTTTAGGTTACTCACTTAAATCCCATGGGAGTATGCCTCATTGGATCCAAGGATATCCAAATCTAAGTAATTCCATGATCTACTAGATTTTTATCATAGATTCATCATTATTAATGTGTTGGGTATGATGCCCCATGGATCTGGGTTATGTATTATGTATTGAATTTCAAAAATTAATTCCATGGATTATATCAAGGTACCATTGTGAATGAATTAGGATAACCTCCTTAGATTCTAATTGATTATAAATGATTTAATGTTGTGGATGTGGACCTAGATTTTAGTCAATATTGATACTCTAAATGCCTTATAATCTTGGTTCCTTGGATTCATTTTATATAATTTTAATATTAGATTAATTGGATTCATTTGGATGGAACTGAGAAGAATGTCATCGATAACTTCTATGGATTTTGTATGTATTAGTAAGATGGGAATTCCCTGTGGAGCCCCTGAAGATTCCCATGTTCTTTTTTTCTATTGTTTCCTTGGTGGTATACCTAGGAACCAGATGTTCTATATCATATACTACAAACAAAGACACATTGTCATTGGTGGAAGTAGGTAGGTCTCAACTCAGGTTTCACCACAAAGCCCATGATCGAAGGCTCTGTTTAATTTATCTATTCTTTTTTGGTTACGTGGTAATCTATTATCTATAGAATGTCTATATGAAATAATTATTTTATGGATTCCACTAGTGGTGGACTATCATTCTATACTCACACCCTACTCAGTATACTATGGGACTTGGGTGCATGAGTAGAAGACTATCTATTTCAGGATACTGTTTTTGGGAAAGGGGTCATTACATGATGTTTTTCAGGGAATTCAGGGATTAGAGTATAGAAATTTGGACTGGTAATAACTCAGACCAGTTTGGGGATGATTTTAGTCCTTTTTTATGTGTTATTATTATTTATGATCCACCATGAGGTGCATAGGTTCTATATAGAATAACCATTTATTTATAGTATTTTTATATTTTTCTTATTTATTAGTGATTTCCACTTATATATTATGTTATGTGTAGTAATTTATGTTTTTATTACTATTCAATTGTTATTATAACTCTGAATAAAAGGGTATAGTCTCTCTATGGTATCCTTGAGAACCTCGCTACTAGTCAGGAACCTCTAGAATACGAAGAGGCGCACATGACGTCATGTAAAGCATTATCCCAGAGCACCAGTTCAATGTTTTACGGGTTGGGGTATTTCAAATTTATATCATAGGGGGTTTTATCTTTTATTATTACTTCGGCATGGTATATGAGAGACTAGTAATGTTTTGTAACTTGGTAATGAGATCATTCTTGGGAGTGATTAACCCACACATGGTGGAAATCCCAAGCTTATAGGAATGGGACTTATTATTTTGGAATTCACTATTATTGTTGTATTTGATACTTTCACTTAAAGTGACACACTGAATTTGTGATGTTATGATTTATGATATTATTAATCTATTCCCAATATAGCAAGAAATGTTGTGTGAGTTCATGCATCATGATAAGCACATAATATTTGTATATTATATGTATATTTTCGATGATTAATGTTTCTACTTCTTATTATTTATGTTAGATTATTATTTTATTTTTTAGATTTATATCTTCCAATGGTCTATTAATTTTTACTAGTAAAAAGGGGGTTGGTTATTTAATGTTTCTATAGTGTTCTATATGGTTTTTTCCCATATAATACTATATTTTCTTCTTACTTAAACAATTCCTAGGATGATTACTTTATATTTATAATGATATAAATATATTGGTGATGGTATTGATTAAATAAGGTTCTAATTAGAAACATGTAAGGTGTATTCTTTTACAGCTTGTGAATGGAACTCTATTTTATCAAGACTTATGAATTAGTGGAAAATCTTGATGAACCCTATAAAGATTTAATGTAAATACTATAATTCCATTAATTTTAATCTTATTAAAATGTGATCATTATGGATTTGTGGTAATTGAAATCCCTTGGAAGTGTGAGTACTATACAAAATGATGGTTTGGTTAAATAAAATGATAGTAAGTAATTTATCACGTATTATCCATCATAAATTTTCAATGGAATTTGAATTATCTAATCCTAGGAAGTAAACTTTATGAAATGATAAACTCTTAACACTATAAATTTTTGAAGTGATGAACATAAAATGAATGAGGTGACTTAGAGGCCCAGTGTTCTTGGTTTGACCTAGTGTATGGGTAGTGGGGGCTATTTTGAGAACCCAAGTTATAAGGCTTCTATGTTTTGTGATTATATAAGCACAATGAGAGTGGTTTGAGCTAGTATATTATGTAATGAAAATAGTGAGTATAGTAGTTTGTTGAGACCCTTCAAATTATTCTGGACCTAAGAGTGGGTAGGGTAGGTCAAGTTCACATTGTTGTATGTGATCTTGAGTAGGATGTTTGGTATGTTGGATATCGTGTGACCGAGTGGTGGGAGCATGTTATCATGTGAGTTAAGGATTTATTGATTCGTTGACTAATGGAATATATGAGAGTACATAGTGATTTTTCTAACATGACTCAACGATTTTAGTGAGTCTTTTCCTAGTGACAGTTAAGGATGACCCCAAAGAGAGTTAGCTCGTTCTTTGGAATAAGATCAGAGGCATGTGGTTTGGATATATTCTTCAGATTATGTGATTATCATATGTCTAGTTTTTCTTGTTTTTTATGTTGTAAAGTCACTAATTTTACTTCTACCATCGCAAGGTTTAGGAACCTATGGTACCCAAGGAAAATTTTTTGGAGACTCAGATGACCCCGCGTCCAGGTAGTTTACCAAGTGGATATCTGGGTTGGTTAGAGGAAATTCAGGTGAGGTGAATGGTTTATATTAAATATTTAGGATGTGGTATATCCAATGATATGGCTATTTCAAATTTTGTAGATCCTCCCCATGCACCTCATCACTGTGTACAATTTTCAGTGGAGTTATCACGCTTTTCATATGTGCAACCTTCGGATTTTTGTCCTTTGAATCCAACCATTTTGAAAGATCATACTAGTAATACAAGATCTATCCATGGTATGTTTTTGGTATATCCATCTCCTCATGTTTATTTAGCATATTTTTTACATTATAATCATTTGAATTTTAACTTTTTAAAATTAAAAAAAAACATATTATTTCATGCTCGGGAAAAATAACTCCTTCGAGTTTTTCAAGAATTCCAAAAATATCTATCTTGGTCAAAAGGAATAATCAGGAGGTGACTTTCCGGGTTTTAAAAGAGGATTAGGATCATGTGTAACAGGTGCTCAAATAGATTATGTTGGGAATGCATAAGAAAAGATGTCAGAACATGAAGCTTCAAAACCAAAAAAAAGATCTTATTTTATGTTTGAAAGAAGGGGTTCTATTTGATCTAAAAGATCTTAAGAGAGATCCGTAATTGGGAAAGTAACTAAAGAGGTGGTATCTAAAAACATGAAATTTGGTTTTACTAACTCTCCTTGTTCCCCGAGACTATTAAAGAGGGACCCCTCGACTGATCTAGTTTTGATGGTGTCATCCAATTGTAAGTTTCTAATGGACAAACCTACATCAAAAGATAGTTCCTTAGATGATATGGAGCCTATGAATAATTTTAGTGTGAAGTTTGGAATATCCCTCAGGATCATATGATCATATACTCATTCTAGGTACAAATATAGTCTCACTTCTAGTTAGGGTAATAATATTAAATCAGTTTTAGGTGAAATGGCCACTCCCACCCAGTTGCAATGAACTCGGTGATGATATGGAATTCCAAAGGTCTCGGGGTGAGGGAAACATATTCATATGTTTCTTCTATGTTCTGGAGACTTCAAATATCTCTTTTTCTAATCTTGATCCCAAAAATACATATATTGTTTACCTATAATTGCATGGTGAATGGTATTTTTAGAGTATATGCATGTGAGTATATGTAATCCTTCTATTTGGATTTTCTTGAATTGTCAGGAAATAGTAGAGTATATGGAAGATTAATCTTAACACATTATGGTAAAGGTGAATATAAGGTGAATGGAGGAATTATTCACTGTGATTTATGTTAAATGTGATGTTATAAATAGAAAAAAAATGGTCGCACCTATCTAACATCCAAGGTGGTGATCATGTATGGTATAATGGGGAAGACCTTAACATGGTCATAAACAACTTAGAGAAAAGAGTAGGGGATTATTGTTCAATTATATCCATTAAAGACATTAAAAACTTCATGTCCACTAATTGTCTCATGGATTTAGGTTTTGAAGGAAGTAGATTTACTTGGTGTAACAATCGTAGAGAGAAGAGATGGATTTCCTACAAGTTAGATCAGTGCATATTTGATATAAATGTCTATATTCATTTCTACAAACACATGTAACTTATCTCATCTTGATATTTATCAAATCATAATCCTCTAGTGGTGAAAATTAAGAAGGAAACTAGAAGGTAGGAGTAGTTTTTTTACTCTTAAAATTGGTCAAAATTTAAAGGATTCCAGTAAATGGTCAGAAACTCCTAGATTCAACAAATAAGAAGAAATCATTGGGTGAATTTAACCCATAATATCTAACTCTTAAATAAATAGCAACAGGAATGAGTTCCGAGTAGATTAATCATTGAGTCCATCCAAAAAATGGAATAAAGTGGGAATATAAAATATGGAAGAGCGCCTTCAACGGAAATGGGATGATTTTGTGATCATTAGACTCAATGAGAAGAGAATTGAATTAGTTTAAATAATGTTTTATATTTATAGTGCCAACATTGAAAGGTCAAGGGTGATTGTCTAAGAGAGGGGTTCATAATACATCCTAATTTCAATCCTGCCTTAAGTAGAATTGGAGAACTTCGAGAATCAACTTGAAGCTACAAATGGGTCTTATATAGGGGATATTAAGGTTATAGAAAACATGGATTTGAAATATTATAAAGGTTCACTTACAGGCACCATAGAAACTGATGGAACAATCATGAGAGAACTTTTAGGTGAAAAAAATTATTGTGAGTTGTATTCCAAGGCTCGTGGAGGTTGAAGAAAGTGGAATTTTTGAAATCATTCTAGAATATGGGTAAATAGATGAAAACGTGTTCAGTATGAAACTTGATAGTTCTACTAGACCACATTTATTTCCAAACTCGTTTTTCATTTCTATTTGGGACATTATTAAGGAGTTGATTAGGGTGTATATTTGTGACTATTTCAAAGGTAGGTCATTGTTGGTAGGTATGTGTTCTTCCAAAGTTTTTCTTTTCCCAAAGACTATGTATCCTTAATATACCAATATATACCTCCCAATTTTTCTATGAAATTACATTTACAAGATACTAACAAATATTATAATAAAGGCTCAGCCGGATCACTCTAAAACTAGTCTCAAAGGAACAACATGGGTTCATTCAAGGTAGGAGCATTCAAGGTGTAGTAGGCATAGCAAAGGTAATGGTTGAAGATATTAATAATAACATACTTTTTTCAATTTTATCATCCAAAATTATATGGGAAAGGTGTGTTAAAGTATATATTGGGGATTCATTATGAAATTCAAGAGAATATTTGGGTTCTAAGAATGCTCTTGTGATCTTATGTTTATATGATAATCCACCCCATAGATCTCCTTATGTCTAATGAGAAAACATTTCAGCTTCTTCAAGACCATGAGGGTTATAGGGAAATATTACCCTATATCACAAATCTTATTTGTTATTGCACAAGAATATTTCACACGGAGGATCGAAAAGGGTTTGGAAGAGGGAGACATTCCTCCTTATAAAAATAGGTTTGGGGAAATCATTATAACTAATATCATTTTTTTATGATATATTGTAGTTTATATTGGTATGAAAAATTATATCAATGGGATTAATAGGAATATGGATTAATATGGCTCCCAAACTGGTCAAATAATTAATCAAGGGAAGAAAAAAGTAAAAATTTCTAAAAACTGTTTAGAAAGTCATTGTAAGAGGATCCAAAGTAAGATTAGAATGTAGTGGTACTAATTTTCAATATGTTATATATGGTATCACATTTAGAATAGTATAATTGGAAAGGATATACTTAAAGGAATCATAAACAAGATTATGGGGTGTATTTGAAATTATAAAAATTGGATACTCTCTTTTGGAGGTCGCATTACCTGGAAAAATAGCATCCTTAACTCAATTACAATGCATGTTTTGTTGATGATCAAGGCCCTAAATGTGATGATATATCAAGTTGAAAAAATCATGAAGAACTTCATAATGGATTTTACTCAGAATTTTACATTCCACGGGTATTCATGGAAAAGAATGGATGTACCCATTGAGGAATGAGGAATCAATCATCGAAATGTAACAGAAACCATGCAGGCCAAGAAAGATAAACTAGCATGCGAGATTATTGAAGGTAATAAACTTTGGGATTTATTCAAAAGAATATACATGGAGAATATTGGATAGAGTGGGATTTAAATTCTAGGATTATTTCAAGGTAGGAAAAATCATGGTATAGCATTTGGTCACCCTGAGAGAAAAAACAATATGGATGGTTGGTCATTGAAATTTCAACTTATGGAAAAATAATTAGGCTCGTGGACTACTCTTCTTTGGTTTGGACTTTTACATACATAATGATTAGGGAGGATAGTTTATTTAAAAATTTCATTAATATTTTTCTAAATTATTACAAGAAGATTACTTTTAACAGTATTTGTATGAATGAGTAACTAGATAGGTCTTTGTAAACTAAAGAAAATACAGGGAACTTTAGGGGTGGGGCTCTCTAGGACATGGTGCATGCAAGCAGTGGATATAATGAATGGGATTCAAAGATATTGTGAAAATATATTTCTATTAAGAATAATTTTTTAGTAAGGATTCTAAGAAACCATGAAATCCCTACAAGATGATAATGTAAAGAATAAGGGAGTGAGTCTATTATCCTAATGATAGTGCTGCAAATCCTCGAGCATAGAAATGGTCTAGAATTTATTCTTAAAAGGTGGTTAGGCTAATTTTATTTGGAGATCTATGGAATTGGGAATTAGGATATATATGGAAGGGGACTCAACAGTGTATTGTGTAGCATCCTACATATAGGGATCATACTATAATATTGTTGAATAAAGGGCTCATAGAATGGAGCTTTTTGAGGCCTACTAGGTCATATAGGAGGCTAGAAATAAAGAAATGGAATCAAAAATCATTTCCTTTCATCTCATTAAAATATATTTAAGATATATAAAAGCTATACTAGGAACCCCCTTCAAAAATAGAAGTGCATTGGTTTTCATGAGATGTTTTATCCCAAGCATTGTGCTAGAAAATGAATGAATAACAAAGACTAATCATGGGATATGGGCAAGATTCAATCCTCCAAGGGTTGGAATCAAATTGAATGTTGATGAATCCTTCATTTCGGGTGATATGAGTGGATGGGGTCCAGTAAGAGATGTGATATGATCTATTATATATGTTTTTAGTTGTTTTTATGAACTAGAAAACTCAATTAGAGATAAAACAAGGTCCATGTTAAGTGGTTTTAAAATGTGCCGGCAATTTAACATTGATATTGAAGATGTGGAATATGACTCCAAATTATCGGTGAACCTCATCAAAGGGGAGAACAATTCTATATGGGACTTGATATACCTAATTAACAAGTTAGGGATGTTCATTAATCAAATTATTGAGGTGAATCAGACATGGAGAGAAGGCAATTTTTGGCTGATGTATTGGCAATAAAGGGGGATCTAAATGAGCCTTGTATTATTTAATTTGGTATATATTTTCTTATGAATGATTTTATGATGATTATCAAGGGGTAAGTATTTGTTATTCACCACTTTAAACCTTTGTGGTATGTAATTTTATCCTATTTTATAATAAAAAGATAATTTTCGGGAATTTAGTGCTTGTTCCTTGTATTTAGGATGGTGTTGAAGGTTCAAACATTTGGATTCCTAACCGTGTTGTGTGGTTATGATTTTATTATAAGGTAAAAGAATATGTTAGTTACTTGTATTCAAATAAATGATACTCAAGATAATGGGTGGTCATGAACTTACCCTTGATACATGTAAGGTGTCATGCTAGTCGAGTTTTGGAGAATGGTTTATTTATTAGTTTAACATGTTGACCTTGGTTCAGTGGCACTCAACTTATGGGATGATTATTCAGGTTTCATGAATTGTTCATAGTTTACTGTGAAAACTATGGGTATAAACAATATTGGACAGTGATATAGTGAGTACCCATTGATTAGAAGAACTCATGGTGGTATGCTTGGGGCTTGGATTAGTACACATGATATGTGACTGGGTGTATGGAATAAGCAAAGTGATTCCTTTTTTGGTTAAAATCATGAAAGAACTAGGGGTTTCAATTCTTGGTATCATGATTTTGGGAATAGTTCTTATAGTAGATTATATATAGTGGGGAAAATTCTTGTAATTTTGAAATGACATCAGTTGGAGGGAAGATGTGTAACGGACCTTACGAGAAGTAAAGCTCTTGATTTTGAATAAGAGTACCAAAGTCACTTCGAGGTAATTAAGTTAGGCCTATGTGTGATGAGGGTAAGGGTTTTATGTGTTTGGTCCTAGTTTGGATGTGGTGTGAGTCATGGGAGCATGATTTGGGCAATACGGTCAGGAAAATCATGAGAGTTTGAACCATATTTGATTCAATAGATCAAGGAAGTGTGTACTAATAGATGTAGTGCCTATCGAATTCAAGGTTGACGAGTAGTCATGTTCAGGTTAGGTGATAATGACCTTGATGATACATTCTGATCATAATCACCTAGTGGATTTAGTTTGACGGAAAAAATACCCTCAGTTGGTAGGGTAAAATCAATTGGATCAGAGTGTTGTGATTTGGTTGATCCTAGAGATAAGTCTTGGTCAGGTTTTAAAAGGATAGTAGGTGTGTCTTGGAAGGGTTTAGATATGTGTGATGATATTAGAACATGTTGGGGTTAGTTCTCGAGGATTAGTGTAAGAGAGGTTATGTAATAGGGATCAAAATATGATCATTTGTAAGGAATGAGTCAAATCATAGATTAGTGTAGATAACGACCAATGGTGTAGTTTTTTGTGTTTTAAGTGAATAATATTTAGTGTCCTGTGTGGAACTCAAGTCTGAGAAAGTTCATCCTTGTTTATCCATTGTATCCGGTGATGGAAAAGATGTGGGTAGTCAAGATTAGGATGTTCACCCAGTGGAGAAGCAAAAAAGGAGACTCCTATGGTGGGGATCATCTTGTAAAGGAACCAAATATGAGAAGGATTGTTGATGTGTGGGTCCAGTATGTGGATGGTCTTGATGGAACCTGATGTCAGTTCATGGGAAGTCTCCATGAAATTTTGATTCCTTTGGGAATACAAAATT
Organism: Viscum album; assembly: GCA_963277665.1. Taxonomy (NCBI): domain Eukaryota; kingdom Viridiplantae; phylum Streptophyta; class Magnoliopsida; order Santalales; family Viscaceae; genus Viscum; species Viscum album. Next base: position 793,906,207 of record OY728156.1, on the reverse strand, counting down.
TTGTTTTTCTATATTAGTATGGGTAGGGTCTGAGGAGGATTTTTGTTCTTGGGATGAGATAGTATGAATAAAATGGTATTTTGTTGGTTTCTCCCAAGATCATGGGTGAGATAATAGTGGTTAGTGCGACTAGTTTTTTATTTTACCACAGATTCAAATAGGAGATCAAGGTGAGAGACCTATGTGTCAGGAATGATCATGGGATCCCTCCAGTGATCAAGGAATCATGTTTTGTAAATTTTAAGGTGTATTAGTGGTAGAAGTCAAGTATCCCTAAAAAATTTCTTTTAGAGGAGTTATGATTATTTTCCTTCTATGTAAATGTGTTTGGAGAGTTGGTGATGGAGTTGATCAGTGATCTTTCACATGTTAAGATATAATTTTGTAGGAACTATGTTGAGCGGATAAGTGGACAATAGAGAGTGTTCTTCAGGATCCAATTTATGAAGGTGTGAGGAATTGAGGACTAAAATTATCTTATTGAACTAAGTCATATGGTTTAGATAATCATATCCTTAACAATATACTAAACAGTTATGCATGTGTGTTTTTTGATAGAAGGGCTCACATAAAAAACATCTTTGTTTTGTTTTTTGAAGTTGATTGATGGAAGTGGACCATTCCTTGATAGTAGATAACTTCATATTTAGGAGTTTCATTCTTGAATAATGTTGGGAATTTAGGAATGGATCAAGGTTATTGAATTGGAACCAATAACCTTAATAGGTTGGGATGTGTAGAAATACAACCACTTGGAATTATCAAGGATGAAAAGTGTTATTTTAGGAAGTTTGTATAACCTCATTTTTGAATGGGTTGAAAATTCTAGAAGTAATTTGAAATTTTTAGTTTTTGGGAATTCTGGTTCCTTGGGATGGGGTTTGGAGTGGAATTCGGAGTGTTGGAGTATCTTAATGGGATGTTTTTTATGGGTTTTGAGGCCTGAGAGGTGCATTAGGTGCTTGGATAAGTCTTGAGAAATTCATGTTCAATTTTAGAGGTTATAAAAGGTTTTTGTATGAGTTTCATAGTTTAATGTACATAGATTAGGATAAATTGTGCAGTACCCTATGTGTGGAGCACTTTTCATTTCATATTCAATAGTGCATGGTTGAGTTACATAATTATCACATGGTTTAGGGAGCACTTTTCAAAATTCATATAAAATCATGTGGTCAATTGTATATGATTATAGAGTTGACCATATGGTTGGATCACGATTTAGAAAACTTTGTGGACCAACCATGTGAGGAGGGGTGTTTGTAGATTGTATTGGATGTACTATTGAGGAGAATTTTGGAAAAACCATGACATCAAACTGTGCACCCCTTTAAAAATTGAAAAATGAAAAAACTTCCCATCCAAACCATTAGGTTTTAAAACCACATTTTCCTCTCCTTTTTTCCTATAACCACCCCACACATTCCCCATATCTCTTATATTTATGACATGGTGGGATATCCTTCATCAAGTGTCAGAATCGAGTGTCATTACTTGTGTTAGATATCCAAGGGTGAGTTTAACAAGCCCCCTTCTTCTATTTTGGTTTTATTCCATTTTCAAGAGTTATTATATTAGTTTTCGTTATAATTTCATATTTTCATATTATTTTTATAGTTTCACATTTTATTATGATTTAGACGGAACCAGCTACTAATTTTGGATGTGTAGGATTTTATAATTCTATGATAAGTGGTCCTTAAGTTTAACCAATAGGCTCTCTATTTTTTCAATTGATGTAGCTATACAGGAATAATTTCATTTCCATGTGTTGGTATAATATTTAAAATTAAGTGTTTTTTAATTTTTATTTAGTTTAATTTCTCATTTAACATTCCTTAAATACTATTAAATTTTAGTTCCATGAGACATGGCCTTAGATAGGATTTAACCATGATTGGGCTTGGGGTTAGAAATGTTTTTCTAAGTTCAAGGGGTAAATTAGAAGCTGTAATTTAAATCAATGGATGTGAAATTGAATTTCACAACCATGGATAATTTTGATAATGGGTTGAACATTTGAATTGGACCTATTATATTGTGAGAGTTAGGTTGTGAAATGGTTTTAACCTTTGAGGAAGGTTTCAGGGAACAACAAGTTCGATTGTAAAAGATTGATTAATTTTGTTTGATATAGAATTTAATGAAAATTTATGGGAATATATAATGGAACTAATATAGAATAAATTTATGAAACACAATTATGAATTTTTTGGTGAATTTTTTAAAGTTATTTGTTGACTTGTGATGTGAAATGATATGATAAATTATAGTGTTAATTAAATAGAGTGTCACTAAGAAACCTACAAGGTGTTTTACTTTATAACTAGTGAAATACACCTAATTTAATAAAGCCTTATGAAAGTGATAAGGATTTATAAAATGGAAAATGAGATTTTTTATTGATGAAATTGTTTTTAAGGATGATTATGGTAATTATCAAATGTGTTTTATAATATAAGTGATTTTTATGGGTGGAGTCCCCTGGGTTTCATCCCTTGGATTTAGTTTTGTATATGAAATTGGTTTAATGCCTTGAATTAGTGTGGATTCTATTAGGGGACTCTATTGAATTACATGGTAGGATGAAAAATTGGTTTTTATGACTTCTAAAGCTAAGGAATTTCATAATCTGCCTTAGATTACTCATCAATTCTTCATCATGGATGCCTGATTGTGCCCCCCCCCCCCACCTTGGATTTGGATGATGTATTATATATTGAATTAAAGGATAGATTTCATGGATTCCTTTGGGTTTTCCATTTGAATGTTATAGGATGAGATCCTTTGATTCAACTTGATTATATATGATGAAATTCTATGGCTGTAGACCCGGATCTCAATCAAACCAGAAATTTTGAATTCCTTAGACCCATGATTCCTTTTAGTTAATTTAGATAATTATAATGATGGACTCCTTGGATTCACCTAGATAAAACTCAGTATAATTCCATGGATTATTTTTGTGTAACTAGATTACTCGATAAGATGGTAATTCTTGGTAAAGCCCCAATAGATTTCTATGATATTCCTTGATTGTTGTTTCCTTGGTGGTATACCTTGAAACCAGATGTTCCATATAATATACTATTATAGAGATACATCATCATCAAAAGAAGTCGGTAGGTCTAAACTCAGGTGTCCCCACAAATCCATAAATCAATATTTGTGTTTTTTTATTTGTTTATTTATTTTTATTTTTGGTAATATGTTATCTGCTTCACTTATGTATACACTCATTATATGGACTAGTTATTTTAATAATCCCATTATAGGTGTCCTATAAAGTTGTACTCATATCCTCCATGAGCTTATATAGAACTTGGGTACCCAATCAGAAGACTATATTTTATAGGTTATAGGTTTTGGGAAAGGGGTTATTACTTGATATTTTGATTGGCATGCTTGAAGTGGAGTAAGGATATCAAGATTGAGAAATAATTGCACAGATTTGGAGATAAGATTAGTTTTTCTTAATTTTGATCTATTTTATCCTTGTTTATGATCCTCTGTGAGGGGTCATAATATTTTATGTCATACCCATTAATTATACCATGTGATGTTGTTCTTATTTATTGTAATTATCATGCCTTGTCTATGATGTTATCTTTAAAAATTTATGTGATTGTCACTATTATGGTCTTTTTGTAACTATGACCAAAGGTTATAGGAACCCCAAGGTATGGATAAGACCCTTACTTCTAGTTTGTAGCCTCTAGAATATAGGGATGAGTTCTTGAGGTAATAGAGCACACCATCTTAGGGAACCGGTTTAGTGGCTTCTAAGGTGGGGAGTTACACTGAAGGGACATTCAAGGTAATTTTTAATTTATTTCCTTTAAGGTTTTTTCTTAGTAATCACATGTGGAATATCTTTAAATAAAGGTAACACATTAGAACTAATGTGATATCTAAGGGGAAAGGGTTTTATTTATCTAAGTATCAAGGTTTCTCAAAATAGAGAAAGTCCCCCTTTTCATGTGATCTGTTAGGTATTTATAGGAAATGTGTTTTAGAATATCAATCCATATAGGAAGAAAGTGACTTGTTAAGGAATCATGTGGCTATTGAAGGAAGAATATAGGTATAAAAAGACTACCATTCCACCACAAATGAATTATAGAATCAAAGGAACCATGTGAGCATGAAGAATTAGCACCAATATTCCCAAAAAGAATTCAACCATGAAAAAATTATGTGAATGTATAGGAATACAATCATGAAACCACAAAAAAATTAATTATAATGGAACCATGAAACCATGATGGAGAACCAAGTGCTTGTTATAAATAGTAAAGGGTCATGTAGGTGGTTCAGAATCTGCGTAGGATCACTATATATCTTTTGAAAATGAAATCTTGTATAAAGTTTTTATATGATTTTTAAGAGATTCCATCATGAATGATTGTGATGATTTATAGACAACTAAGCTCCCAACAAAATTTTTTTCTTTTTTTCTTTTTTTCCCTTCTCGATGAAATAGAGACAAATTCATAACATCTATAACGGTTGATATGTAAGTCTATTTTTACTACAAGTATAAAATATAATCTTATTAAATTAACTACATCACTGGATATATTGATACCCTATAAAAAGTTTTTTATAAAGACAAAAAGTTCCCAAAATTACTTAAAATGTATTTTATGGTTTTGAAAAACATTTTCATTAGTAATGGGTCAGATAAAAGTCCTACTTCCTGTTGGATTTTTTTATAACAATGTCTCCAAAATGGAAAAAAATAGGAATCTATATCATTCGATGTTTGATAAATAATGTGGTTAGGAACTTGGGGCTTGTAGAAGCATGATAACTGAGTATTTTTTAAAAAATAAACCATATTAGTGTCATATCATCAAATATAGTAAATTGGTTCCCATATTCACCCATATATCATGTGAGATTTTATTTAAGCATGAAGTACAAAAATTAAATGAAATCATAAATGGTACCTTGTTTCTTAACAAACATCAACATAATCCACTCATTATGGATATGTAATGTCTGAAATAGAGGATTCCTATAAATATTCCACACATTAAACATAGTTCTTAGTATGTCATTCTTCAATTCTTAGGTTATGTCATGGTAAATCAAATCACTTTATGATTTCCTTTCTATCATGATAAGAACATCTGATCAATTCATGAGAATAAACTTAACGAGTCTTGCTCCTTATTTAAATATCTCCATCTAATCCTTGTGAAAGAACTTGGGAGGATATATGGGGAAGAATTTTTATAAAACCTCTCACACACACTATTTGGGTCTTAATATGGTTTTTATAACTAGGTTTTAACTCATTACAATTTTAATTTTATCCCTTAAAAAGAGAAAACCCAAAAAACAACTCCTCACACCACTAAAAACATAGTTAATGTGTCATATGTGCCCAAAATATTTCATCAATCACTTTTGAAACTCTTATACGTCTTGTGATAAAATTTGATCAATTTACATAGATCATTCCAACCAAACTTATTTTAAAAACCTATAAATTGAAATGTTTATAGAAAAAATAATATTTTCTCATATTCATTTTTATAATTACATTAATTTTGAATACCTTGAGAAATGAATTCAATTATTATTATTCTAAAATTAAAAAATATAACTGAATTTTCTTACTTGGGATTGTTTACACTCAAATGTTCAATGGAACACGTACATGGAACCCTTTTTTTCTTAAACTCTTTTTCATAAGAATAAGTTGAATTTATGGATACAGTTTGTGTATATCCATGAAGGCCCTAATATTGATAATACTGAGTCATACCCATACACTAATAGATTTATTCATAAAAAAACATATCCTCTATGGAGATAAGTATATTTCATATCTATGATTAACTCATACGGACACACTTTGTGTGATGTAATCTCTTTTTATAGCGGTATCTCATAAAGAGGGATACACACATTGTGTCATCATACATAGATGCTTTGTTTTTTATTTTAATGACCATTCTAGATGTACTTACCTTCCTCTAACATGGCCATGAATTTTGTAAAATCATTAACATTGTGGTCAAATGGTCCAAAAAAATCCATTTATTTGATAAGTTAAAAATCATATCTTTATCATTCAATAAATATTATACTACCAATGACACACCCAACGTAGGACACCTTGATATGAAATAAATGTCATGGTTTTCTTTCTATATGAAATTATTAGATAAAATAATAAACAATGATAATGATCCCATGACAGGTGACTAATACATGTTCTCATAGATTTAAACAACTAATGACATGTAAAACATGTGGTGTTCATATTGCCAAATTAGTCATCATAGTCTCTTTTATTTAAAATCCTCAAGTGAGAACTTCATGATAATAAGTCTGAATGCCTATTATCCCCCATCACTTGATAGTTAGACATCATCTATATCCCTCCATTATGATTTACCTAGACTATAGAGAATATACTTAAGATTAAAATTGTAGTATCTTGAGGTTGTCATTGTAGATTGAATCAGTTATAACCTCTTGAGAAAAAAAAATCTAAAGACATTAAAATATAAATAGTAGACACTATAGTATAAAAAATATTATGGTAAGATTACGTCATGCAAAACAAAATGAATATATGATATGGTAATTGAAAATTATTACTCAACTTGGGTCAAGGGAACCAAATTTGAAGATAATCCCACTAAATATAACATTATAACAATAAACCTATTAGATATCACATGATATATTTATGATTTTGTAAATTTATGGATTTATTTATTGGGATTTCCATGTTTTACTTCATGGATACTTTGTTGTTTGACACTTCACCTATGTGAGTAAATCTCTTCAAGAGATGATATCCCAGTGCATATCCCTTTTACCCTCTATCATAACTGTGAAAATTATTCTAGTTCCACTATAATAATATTATCATAATTTATATCATGAAAATAATTTTATTTTAGGTATTATTTTAAGAAGATTAAAATTTTATTACATGTTTTATACTACTTCTTTAGATGCATTAAAATCCACAACATACTCGATATTTATAGATATAGATAACATTTTCTTCAATAAGCTATACTTACTCATTAACCTAGATTAACTATGATATTAGATATTTTGAAAGACTAGTTTTATCCACTTAAAACTATAATTTCTTACTCTCTAAGTACCAAATACATATCCCTTGTACTTTCTCAAGTATAATTATATAGATCTGAATTCTTCTAACATAGTTCTCATGTATTTATCAAATATTTTATTACTATAATATATGTATTGTAAATATCATATTTAGTACGTATCATGACACATATGATAGATTCATTGTAGAATCATATGAAATTATAATCAATATATTAACCTTCTATAATTTTACGTACAAGTATTCTTGGAAATACCACAGCAATGTTACATTAGAAGCAATTCTCTCTAGAATTTTTCTAACTAGTGACATATAATACATATTCACTATATGTATATTAAATTCATCTAAAAAACCCTTAGATCTAACTTAGAAGATAATGTTACATAAAACATGTGTTTTTTATTTATGTTAATATTTGGGGAGTTTCTATCTTTAACAATAATATCTATTTTACATATATTTTACTTATAAAACAATGGAGGTCCCACTAACAACTTATATAAACATAGAGAAATATCATATCAAAAATATATTCTATGATAATAAATTTTTTTTATGAAAATAATAAATCAAATGGATTTAATCGTGAATAATTATTATAACCATTTGAGATTTATTAGTACAGGTCTTTCACCACCCATATATAGTAAATTTTGAATACCCACCAAAAGCTTTATGTCCACTGGAGAAACTACCAAAATAAAGACATGATTTTTGTTTAGGGAATCCATTTTCTAAAATTAATATGATCTTCTCAATTAATATTAACTACATATATGAATTTGTTATTCTATTTATTATTCTTATCAAATAATATTTTACCTATCTCGATGATCATAAAACTATATCACTTTAGATTTATCTTTTCTACATAGTTTGTGTCTCGAGAATATAACTTTTCCGGAGAACTTGTGAAACTTATTCCCATGAAAACTATTCAATGATCTATAGAATTTAATATTTCCAAAATCAATCTATCTCCCACTATCTTAGACATATATATTTACCCTTATATATAAATATATTCTATCACCTAACTATAACTTTTTCAAACACATGGATTTATATAATATCCTATATGAACTTTAGGATAACTATAGAGATTCACGTTGTGTTTTTCTTCCTGGAAGTTTTTTTGACTTATCTTTAATAGATTTATTGTATCCAAAATCATTTTTTTTTTGGAATAATAGATTAATTTAATTCTATGACCCATGTGATATCCACATTACATTATGATTAGAAAATTTTTGTGGATAAACATTGATAATTGAAAAACATGACTCAAAAAGATGATGGTATACTTTTCATGGATTATTAATCTCATCATTCATCCTCTTTATAATTACATCTTCTATTTAATGTGTATAAGGTAATGTGAGTTTGAAATAAATACATTATATATTTTAATGATCAATAAACACTTGTAATACTCATCATTGACCCTCCCTTTACTGACATCATAGGTATGATGTGTATAAAGAAATCTGAGTTTATAAAAAAGTTTTCTCTCAACATTTTAAACGATCGACAAACAATTTATTGAGATATAGTCCAAAAATCATGCTCAGAGTATCTAATATCTTTTACCAATACTGTTCCTATATTTATTTTAACATTCCATAAATTTTTTAAATTAATCTCAGGAATTATATTGAATTATACTTAGTTTCTGTATGAAATAGTTCAGATGTATCTTTTTGAACTTATTCTAGAAGCATTGTGGATTTACCACCTTTAACACATAATGTATATTTTTTGTTTAACCTAATAAAAAATTATATCTAATACCAAATTGTTTTAGATCAGAAAAAGCCTAAATAGAATTCATGGAATCACGTTTACATTTTGTTCTGTATTTACAGAACCATTATTTATATTTCCACATATGGGTATGATTATTATATTTTATATTCTTCATTTATTTCATATGATTTAAGTATTGTTGAAATATTAAGTGATTATTTGACACTATAAACAATATATATTCCCAAATTAAATAAAGTCTCATTATATCCAATGGACACAAGAGATAATTTTTTGGGAATACTAGATAATATTTCAACTAGAATCAATCAACTTGGAAAATGGAAGTTGTGTTCTTCTCACTACTGACATAGGAATTACCCTTTCTCAAATACTAATATAATTCTTCTTATTTCCTATAATTTTCAGAATCTTAATTGGTTTATATATTTGGATATAAATATATAAGTCAGGAACTGTACATATTAACCAAAAAGTATAATATAAATATTTAAAATATTGATGAATACACTTGAAGTAGAAGTGTGTACCTGATTCTCCTTCAATTCAATTCATGTTATCTTCCAGTGACCTTTCTTTCCACATGTTAAGAAATTATCCTCTTGTTTTATACTCTAACTCTTTATCTTTTGTTCCATAGAATGAAGTTGAAAAGTTGATTTTGTTTTCATTCTACCATTTACCAATTTGTATTTAATTTTTGCTTATTCACTATATGATCTAAAAATTTATCTTTATTTATGTTTTAATTTTCTTAGATAACTTTATCCAAAAGATATCTAAGTAGTTTCTCTAAAAGTATCATTTTATATTCCAAAATTAAGTATGTTTAACTTGTAAATAAGAATGTAAAACTGTATGTATTGAAAGATTATAATTTATCTTTTAATTTTCATAAGTTCAATGTAATTGTAACCACATTCCTTTCCTAGTTCACCTTATCCATGAAAACTTTCCAGATATGAGAAAACATGGTATATGCATTCGGGTCCTTATTTTTCTTCCACAACTAACTAGATATTAAAGATATCAGTATTATTTAAACATTAAATTTGTCACTGATGTGTCTCATGTAAGCTTCCTTTTCACTATTGATTTATTCTTAAAGTGACTCAATGGGTAAGGGGGATTTAGAATACATAATTTCCATTCATATCATAGTAAAATACACAAGTTCTCATACCACTTTCAAATACAAATAATGGTTAAGACATTTCCTTTTTCGAATATTTATCATAGTGTTTGTGTGGTATTACATTCAATTTTATACAAAATATAACATAGAAATATTAGTAATTTTATCTTGGTTTGTGATTATTTAACATTATTGATTTATTAATCCTAAATGTATCCCAATACTTTATTAAATACTTGTGGCCCAAAACTAAAAGATTAAAAAAAAATTATGCTCTAGAGTATTCTAGTTGAAACAATCCTTAAACCACACTTCATAGTTCAAGTTATTTCTACACCACTACTCTAAGAGTTTCAAGGTATGATTTTGTCTTTCTAACAACATTGACTCAAGGATCTTTGATCTAAAGAGTGCATTCATATATTTGAAAATGTATAAAATTTATTTACTAAATTATTTACCACTAAATTTTCAATAATCTAGCAATGACTACTTCTTTACTACCAAATTTAGTTAAGTCAACCGAACACTTCTGTAAGAACATCCATGAAGTAAGAGTCTCCCCTAACAAGGGTAGAAAATCACCTCCAAATTATTTTTTTGTTAAAATTTAGGTCATGAAAGGTGATAATGACTAAATATTTACTTTGAGAGAATTTAAGTCTTAATTTTCTTTTCAATTGAAATCAGATTCTATTAATCAGTTTTTTTACTATGTAATGTCTCATGAAACTTTAACCATGTATAAATATAAATCATTCATCACACTTTTTAATTTATTTTATTTTCCAACTCATATAAATTAAAAAATGTGTTCATGAGCTATTTCTACTTGTTGGTCAAATAATCTGATGATGGCCCATTATAGACCCTATAAGAACTCTTTGATCCATCCGTTGTCTCTAGTTGCAATTATTATAAAACATTTTTTCATTTATCTTGTTTAGTTAAATGTTAGCTCTCTACTAGAAAAATGTCATAATGAACTCCTCAATTTTCCAATAGATACTCATGAACTTAGGAGAGGGTATTCTATATGTGAGAATACATTTTTATCCCAAAAACATTGGACACACAAACCCTTATACATTTTGAGATATAGGAATGATAGAAAAATCATTTAAAAAGATATTTAATAAATAATTATTTAAAAATAATTCCAATTAAATAATTAAAATTAAATAAATAAATACTCCAAACATGTGTGGATTGGTTTCAACGGATGATCAATCAAGATGAAATAATATTGCATAATAAAAATTAGTATTTAATTAATTCAACTCAATGGTATTATTTTTGAATTAAAACAAACAAAATTTATTTTTCACTAAATACAATCCATATGACCCAAAATTATTTTTATAAGTTTAAAAACATATTAAAAATGAAATTTGTTTTTATTTATTCAAGATATGAGGTATTTGTTTTATATCACCCCCCCCCCCCCCCCAGAGGGGTTTCAGGACCAAACTGTGTCTGGAATGGCATAGAGCATCGTCTGAGACCTGAATCGGCCCCACCTAGGTTGGGATGAACCAGTGTTGGAGAAACAATGTGGATAATCCCTACGTGGGTTCATGGGGTAAAATATAAATGGGGTTGATATTTTATAATAAATGGAAAAAATATTTTATTAATAATCCATCACATTATGCACTAGAATTATCACATTAGGGAATGGGGAGGCCACATTCATAAATCGGGATGCAGTAATGTTGCATGCATATTTTATTTTATTTATTTATTTTTCATTTTTATTTTTTTATCATTTTCTCATGCCTATGTAGAGTATGATTCAGGAAAAAAATTATTTCTATGCATACACAGCATCTCAAGTCAGTAACCTTTATCACCATTCTCCAGCCAAAAAAACTACTATAAGTGATTTCCCCTTCTTACACACACATATATATATATATATACTATATTATAAATATATATATATTATAAATACCTGATGTTAAACATTAAAAATTCTTGTCACTTTATAGTAGAATTGACTTTCTATTCCCAATGACCATTCAGGTTTAGATCATTAAAAAAATTAGATCATAAATCTTACATAATAAAATCATAAATTACAATGTGGACACTTCTCATCAGTATCCATCTTTATGATAATATAATAAATTTAATATAAATCATGATTTATTTTCATGGACAATATTCATGATAGTAAACTTGACTTTTACTTTTCCTTTACCCATCTATAAACTATGGGATAAACATTTTATAAATTTTTAATGTGCACAAAAAGCTCTGTTAGGGACATAAAATAGATAAATCCATTAGTCTCATGAAAAATGTGAAAACCCATTATATTTTCTCCCTTATATCAGTGTTCTTTGATAAAAATGAAACAAATAATTACAAAATGAGAAACACATGCACTTTTATCTCAAATAAAACCTTTAAAACCCATAGAAAGAAAATAAAAACCATTTTTTGATATATAGAGCATCCCATAATAAACCATTTTAAACCCCTGTTAGAAATAACTGGAGCCTAGTTAAATCAATCGGAGAATCAATTTGTTAACTCCCTCCTTAATTTATATTAAGACAAGGTACATTACCCAATGCATTAGGGAACTATCTGGGTGTACCAAACATAAAATCTATAATGGACTCACTGAAATCTCTCTAGGTGAACTCATCATATAAGATATATCAAAATCACCCAGTGTTATATGGGTGTTCCCATCATATAATCTATATCATTCTCACATACACTATCTAGGTTCACCCATTGTATAAGTTGTATCAAAATCACCCTTTTCTTAAATATATTTCTTAAGTATCATATCATGAATAAACCATTTTATTATTTCACCTTTTCATTATAAAACCATGAAAAAATATTTTAATTTTGTTTTAAATACACTTTTAGATATCAAAATACCTTTTTCTTTACAAACAAATTTTAATAGAAATATAACTAAAAAAAAAGTTAAAGGGGTTTTTTATTTGAAAAAAAATGAAATAATGTAACAGAATCCAAACTTAAAATAATTTTTGTGGAATTGAGAAAAGTTTTTTTTAATCTAAATTAAAATAGAACATGCCTAGTCAAAATATACCATAAAAAGATTCATTTTCTGAAAAAATGTTTAAATGTTTTAAAAGAGTCATAAAATTAAATTTTTAAAACATTCATTTTCATATAATTAAATTCATAAAAATTATTTTTAGACCATGCACATGGAAGATAAATATTTTTAAAATATATCTTTAAAAAAATTACAATGAGGTTTTAAATTAAAGTGTCTCTTACCTTGAGTCAAAATAAACATGTAAATACCTTATTTTATAGAATAATAAACTTATTTAAGTTATTCAATTTAATAATAACCATTTAATATTTAATTATTCCTCTTATTTCATTTCTTATCATTTTATACACAATTAGATAATCATTTAAGTTCACTTCAGAAGTTTTGATTGTATTAGGAAAATAAATCAAAAATGACTTTTGTAAGTTGACTATTGTAAAAGTGTTCATTATTATATAGTATATAGAATAATAATAATGAGATAATTATCATTTTTATACATAAATAATAATTTTAAAAAAATCATTGAATATAGTTATGAAAAATGAACTATGTTATGATCATGGAGATGGTAGGTCATATGTAAGCATGAGAATAGTATCCATTTTTCAGTGACCATTACGGAACGTAGTTAAGTAACATTTTATATTTAAGTAATTAAAATCATATAATATATAAAATAATAATTCTTTATTTATGCTTATATATATCATCCATGTGATATGGCATTTAAAAATAATCACATCGCATCATAGAGGTGTTAGTCTATGTGTTTGTTCGAATGACCTTATCTTATTCAATTGAATGAAAAGGTAAAAATTAAATGATATTTTATCTTATAATAATGATAAATATGTCATAAATATCCTTAATAAACATTAATTCCATAATTATAATCAATTTTTATAGGTGATGATGAAAAATCAACTGCATTGGTTCACATGCTTGTAGACCACCATACAGACGAATGATTGTTTTGTTTTCCATTTGACGTTATAGGAGATGGGTGTAAAATATTACATTAACATAATAAAATCTCATTATATGGTAGATAATTATTTTATTTAATTACAATTATTTATGAATATTTTAAGGCTTTAGAATAATAAAGAAAACTCTTTACTAAGAACGACACCTCTACTTTAGACCACCTCTTTAGGATTATACCAGAAGCCTTATTATATTGTATTTATGATAAAAATAAGGCCAATAGTAAATATTTATGGAACAAATGAATTTATTTTGGAAGGAATTTTCTGTACCAAAAGGCTTTGAATGTGTGAAGAGGATACAAGAGGGGTGGACTTTTCTAAGTGAGGGAGAGAACACACATAGAATTTATGAAAAGAAAATTTTATTCCAAAATTTTAAACATGAAAAAAATTTCAAAATAGACCATTATAGATATTTAGATGATATAAATAAGAACTATGGAAATAAAATAGAATTTATACAAGTTTTTAAGTCATTTTAACCCTTGTCTATTTAATTTAACCTCTTGGTAAACTCGTTTTTAGCTTAACCGTGGTAAAAAAAATTACTGTTTTTACTATCCATTATGAATGAAGATCAACTTGAACTTATTATATAATATAAAATATTCTTATTCTAAATATTTAATACATTTTATAAAATTTTATTCACATAATTTTCAGGATTTAATTAAAAATAAAACCCTTACACATGAGGAAATAGGTTTTTTTCAAGAAATGTATTTTTCAAACATAAGATGATCTTATATTAACTATATGACTAGTAAAAATTATTTTATAAATTAAAATTGATATTTATAGATATATAATCTATAAATTTCATTTAAATCATTCCAAATTAGGGGTAATTTTTAAATAAATAAAATGGAGAAACATTATGCACATTAAAATAGTTTTTGGATAAATGTCATTTTAAGCCTACAAAAACATATACTAGAATATAGTATATATATTTTTAAATATAATTAATATAAAAAATTAATAATTATTTTTCTTGAAATAAAACTCAATTCATAATTTTAATTTAAAATTACTTAATTTTTTTAATGGAAATTAATGTTTTGCGAAAAACGGTATTTTCTACTATTCACTAAAAAATCAATATTTTCCAAAAAATCCCGAACATTCACCCTAATTTAGTTTTTATAATATAATTTAAAAATTTATGACCTTTGATAAAATATATTTTCAAAATTATCTATGATTTAATTATGATATTTTTTCATGTAATCAAAAAAAATAACTTTTAAAAAATATATAATTTTGATGAATAAAATAAAATTACTAAAAATTGAATGATTATTTACTAAATATTTATGAATAAATTTATATTGAGTATGAAATATATATATATATATCATAAATATTTTTATCATATTCATTCCCATCAATTTATTGGACAGATTATCGTTTTATATTTCATGGTTCGTTGATGCTCGTTGTTGTGTATCTTATACTCTATCAAACATAATGTTATTATTTTAAAATATCAGGGTGTTAAATTATACCCCCCCCCCATAACACATTTATTAATTTTAATATTAAAAATTTTAACTTAATATAAATAAATAAAGGTCTTACATTTAAAGATATATTTTTTGAAATCTCGCATCGAAAAAGGGTTAATAAATCCTCATTTTGAAAGAGGGAAAACTACGAAGGCCATTTAAGATAACTCGTGACTAGGTTTACGAATAAGAGAAAGTTGGTGCGATTTAAAGATATGTACATGGAGGAAAATATTAATTTAGCACCCCTATATTTTGTGAAATCTTTTTTTTATGTTTGATATCTTGCGATACATGAAACACCGAGGGTAGCTTATGTTAAACGCAACACGGAGTTTAAACGAAGTGTGAAATTCTATTAAAATGTTATTATATGATAGTTACAACCTTGATATTGGATTTTAGGGTAATAATATTAATAAATAAATTATAAAAATACATGGTTTACACATGTATATAAAATTAATTCTTTGGTGACCAATTAATAAGAAATGATATTAAAAAACAATTTGAAAATAAAGGAAATCTTTTTCTAAAAACCCATTTTTATACAAAAAACGTTTTATCTCAATAAATTAAACAAAAAACGTTTTTGAATTATTATAATGTAATTTATAAATTATTTATTCAATAAAAATTTTAACCTTTATCTTATGTATTTTCTAGACAAGTGGTAATGATAAATCCAATTTTATGCTTAAAGACTATATTTTTTATTAAAAATAGTTTTGTTTCATTTTCCACACATAATTTAAAGATAGTTTTGGAAACTTTTTGAAAAATTAATTGATATAATAATGTTATTTTTTTTAAATCATCAGGTTAAAATTATCTTAGGGATAATTTTTATAGTTTACGAAGATGGTATATTTTTTATGAATGGTGAAAAATACTAGTTTTTATTTAGAAATGTCATTTATTTTAAAGATTTTTAATGCATAAAAATGTTTCAATATGGTTTTAAAAGGAAAATTAGTTAAATTATGTATCTATTAATACAATTTATATCATTGGAATTGTTTTTATTTTCAATTTTAATATAAAAACTTTTGAACTTTTTAACAATTTCTTTTTGAAAACTTACATTCATGTCACCCCTGTAGGATTAATTTTAAAATAAATTATTAAAATTATGTGAATGTAATAATTAATAATGGATTAAATATTTGGAATAAAAATAATTAAAATATATAATAAGTTGAAATTATTTTTTGACCATAATTAATAGTAAAAATAGTAAAAATTATTTACTGATGTTAAGGTTAAAATGGTTTTATTGGGGGTTAAATTAAAAGGAAAATGGTCAAAAATGAACCAAAATTTTCCAAAACTAATTTAATGAGAATATTTATTTCTTATATCTTCTATTTTTAATAATTTACTATTTTTTAGCCTTATGTTAGGTGAAAAATGTGAGCATACCTTTTTCTCTTCAAAAATTTAAAGTGTTCCACTCACCCTAATTATAAAATTTCACCTCATCTCATATCTTATTCACAATTTAAAAACATATTGTTTCATAAAATACCTATAAAATAGATTTATTAATTCTATACTCTTATCCTATAATACTTATTTTTGTCATAAAGAGAACCTAAGAAGCCATATGGTGCAAACCAAAATATGTTTTCTGGAGAAGATGTAACGTCCTTAATCAAGTGTTTTATATAATTTCTTCCTCCACCTATATAAATTATTTTAAAATAATGATAATATAATATACCTAGTATATTTCATATACTAATATGTAAATATGTAAATATCATAACTTAAATCCTTATCCTCTTCCATCAAATGGGTTTCGAAATCGTCATTAGTGTGTACGGAGGCCTACCGCCTCATGAACCGATGTTATTTTTTTCTATTACCACCTATTATAGATGGATATAATGATGAATTTATTTTATTTTTATGATATTAATTAGATAATTATTATTATTTAATCATGAAATGACAAGTTCATTCTTACAATTCTATCTGTGGGAATACAATAACATCATTCGTGTGTATAATGGACAATTGCATCATGAGGCAATGTGATTCGTTTACACTTTATATAAAAGGTACTAAGGATTTTTAAACTAATTTATTATATATATATGAAATAATAATTATCCTTTAATTTTAATTTATTATTTAAATTTATATATTTCAATCCGTTGAGAAAATTGAAATAGTCTTCATGCTTACGTATGACCTACCGTCACCATGAACGGTGTAGTTAATTTTCTATGTCTATAATTTATGGACTACTCTACATAAATATATTATTAATATATAAGATTTTTATTTCATGGTTAACATTATGGAGATGATAGAACCATGATAAAAATAATAGGAACAAAAAATCAAATAATACACAAAAAACAAAGTAGTTATTACCAGAAAGGTGAATTTAACATGGAATAGTAAATAAATGGGTAATAAAATTTCCTCAGTAAATCATATATGGTATGATATATATAATAATGTTTCTTCAAAAAAATTACAAAAGAGTTATTTATTATATAGGAGCTTTCAATATGTATGAAGGAATTCTAGATATAAGGTAATGGGTTTCTCCCTCACTTTTTACTTTTGTGAGACACGTGCCATATTTAACATCTAGTTATTTTTTTTGGTGTATATATATCCCATTAATGTATTTTATAATTAATATATTTAAAATCTAGGAGGTTTTTTATATTCTTTTATTATCCCTCTTTCATCATATTTACAGTTCAAATGTTACCAAATCGGTAAGGGATTTTTGTCTCAATTCACCTACTTTGAGAGATATGTTATGTTATGAACCTATCTTATTTTATGAGGTGTATATACATACCCTTTAACAATTAATATCATTAATTTATTTATTCTCATGATATTTCAAGTTTTTTTGACTTTATTCATTCATGGGTCTTACAATTTAATGTTTTCAAAGTGGTAAAGGTTATATGTTATAATCTCATCGTTTATTAAGATTGTTTATGATGATATTCCCAATGAAAAAATAGTATGATATATCTCTTAAAAAACTAATGAATTCTATTATCCTATGGTAATATCATGATAATACATTTTTCCTAAATTTTACTCTATTTATGTAATTAAGATTTTAAAATAATTTTTTTTAATAAAAATTAATCTTTATTTCTCTCTTCAGTGGAAAACCATTTTTCTTTTAAAATCATGTTTTCTAAAAATATTTTCAAAAATATTTTAACATTATTAAAATTAATTATCAAATACATATTAAACCATATTATACTTGTTAAAAAATGATTTTAAAGGATTATTCATGTCATTTTCCAAGAAATTCCCCTTTGTATCTTAATAAAAATGTGAAAGGAATCATTGATTTAACTTATATAGCATGAAAAAAGTTTACCACCATCATAACAATTTTTTCCTTTGAATATTCCCATCAACATTTTCAAGCATATTTTCAAATAAAATTAGTTTAAAAAAATTAGGTTTTAAAAAAAATCAAGGTTAAAAGGATGTTTTCTTCAAGAAATGTTTTAAATGATTTTACATCTACCTTTATAAGATTAAAAGTTTATTTTCAAAGAAAAGTATATTAAAAGTATTTTTTGTATTTTATGTTTGTAAAATTGATTTTCGATAAGTTATTTTCCTCAAGAAATGTTCCAAATATCTTTTCACAATAATTTTTCATCTAAGATAACATTATTTTAAGTTAAATTTTTATTTTTGGGAATATTATCCAAGGTAATCATTCTTATTATTTCTTGGAATGGTTTATGTTTATAATGAAAAGATATTTATGAAACCTTTTTTTCTTCAATGGGTTATACCATCATTAAATGATTATGAAATCAGTTTCTTTTCTTAGGTTATTTTGTGATGAAAAGATAAAATTATTATGAAACTTGTATTTTTTTACAGGTTATAATATAATGAAATTTTTATGTAACCCATTTAATTTAATGGGTTATGATATGATGAATTTTTTATGATATTGTAGATCACGTATATTTTATTTCTATTATGTGATTGGTGGGACCTATATCTACCTTCAATACTTTAGGTAATGATTTATATCTAATGAGATAGAGAGGACTAGAATTGTTGTGAACTTGGTTTAGTAAGGGACTTTATCCACAATGATGGTATTGGGAGTTATCCTTGACTACTGTTATAGTTTGGGGAGTGAACCCATTCCACTATTATATCCTTAGTAGTGATACTTGTCTAATATAGAAATGTTTTTCTATGATTTTGTTTATGTTATAATTCTATGTCTTATTCCAATATTATTCTCTAATGGATCATGTTATTTGATTTCCATATGATTCATGTATTATTAAATTATAGTATTTAATCCATTACTCAAGATTATGATATTTGATATGTAAGGTATAGTTTCAACTATTATTATCATGCTATCATACACTTTTTCTCATGTTATGCTTATGTATCTCCCTTTTTTAACCTTATTGAGAATCTAAGCTCACACTTTCTTATGTTTCCTCTCCCTAGGTTATCAAAAAAGGTTTTAAGTAGAGTATCTCTTAAAAGAGTACTATGTGTAAAGATCTTAATGGGATATGTATAAGACATTTCAAGAAATAAAAATATTTTATTCCTGGTCTACAAAGGCATTAAACCATTCCGATATATATGAATGTGTTTGTGTAATGTAATGAATATTCATCTAAAATATTTAATATCTATGCATGAAAATTTTGGTTGATGTAATTGGTATAGGAAATTTTTAGTTAACCTTTATAAACACAGACGGTAAAACTTTATTGAAATCCATATAGATATTTATAATTATATATCTTGGTATGTTTTTAAGGATAAGTCTAAGGATGATTCAATGTATAAGAAAATTTCCTATAATTGTTGTAAAGTATAGAGAAAGTGGTTCCCAAGTAACTACATCCTTGTCTAGACACTATAATTGGATGTGTCTCTTACATAGAGGTACATAGGGGTAATAACTCTGAAACGAGGTCAATGAGTTGGACTCTATCTTCCCCTAGTTTATGAAAACGGGCCTTGTTGCACACTTAGTTTGACACTCACATGGGATATGATTTGGAAATTCACAAACTCTTTATGAACCATCATTGAGGATTCAAACAATGACAATTTATGAACTAGGTTTAGCATAAGGTTTCATAGATGAAAAATAATATTTCAAGATTTAAACATCCTATAAGTGATTTTTCATGTTTATATGGTTTACACTATGAATGGTTTACTCACACTATTAGTTTTGGTTTTAGTCAATGACAGGAACCTGAAAAAATTAGATCAACATTGAATGTGATAGAAAATATGTTGATGAGACACCAAAATTTGATGAAAACTTTAGTGGAGGATATTTTGATTATTTCTAATCAGTTACTATGATTTGTGATTAATATTTTTCACCTCAACTAACTCATAGACTCACCAAAGAAGAGAATGGTAGATTTTCTTGAGATTATGAGTGGTTGAGACCATTGAGGAAAGAAGATTCAGTTTCCTATATATGAATAATGTGTGAAAAATCACACTATTTAATGTATTATAGGAATGAGAATATGTTTTCAGTGTGGAAAAAAAGGACAAAAATCTAGTAATTATAGAGGAAAAATGAAAACTTTGGTTAACATAATGGATGAGAATAATGGTCTCTCAAAGATATAATTGAAAGTTAAATGTTTAAAATATGAAAAAATTTGGGAATTATGAAAATATATTTACTAAGAGGGAAGATCATAAATAGAATCAATAATTTGGTTTGAGTAATCGTAATAATACTGATGATGAGGAGACTAGAAATGCTACATGAAATTTATGAGTTGTTCTCATAGTATTGTTATGTTAAGTGTGAAAAGCAAGATTAAATTAAGTTTTATGAATGTTAATACATGATTCATATTTAATATTATTAGAAAGAGGTATTTAGAAATAATATGACGAAGCATAGTTTATGGTTTGAGATGAAGGTGGAATAATTGAAGTGTTTATGTATTATAATTCAATAGTTATATTATATAAATCATTAATATGTAGGGATTTTTTAGTATAATTTTTTTATTAACGATTTGATAAAAAAATTTGAATGGTGTAGATGACCCAGAAAATTGATCTAATGTAAAGGTGATATTTTTATTAAGGGAAGATGACCCATAATATGGTCATGATGTGGAGAAAATGGTGATTAATTTGGATAAAGAGATGATTGATATAAATAAAGTAAATTTGATAGTACTGATAACCTTGGAAATAATTAATGATTTGTGTGCAAATTAGTTTTTGTTATCATTGATGGAGTTTACATAATTATCATATTTATGGAAAAAAAATCAATAATCTATGGTTTTTTCAGAGTAATTAAGAAGTATATATTCTTTCATTAAGGTTTTATGGTAATCCTAGTTATTACCATGATTTGAGAAAATATATGACTAAGGTATCCACAAATTTGGTATGATAAAATCAAGACAAATCTTATGATATATTGTGGATTAATGTTAATACTATTTGGAGTAATTTAGTGACATTACTTATAAATTTCAAATTTTTGAAGGGTTATAAGGTTAACCATTTATAAAATGGTTTAAGTTGAATTTTTTATGAGGTTTTAGAGATTAATGTATTATTTCACCAAATGAAAATTTATGCATAAAATGTGTCAACCATTTTATATTTTATAATTACTAGATATAAAAGGAATGGCTTATAATTATTTTATGGATCTTATTTACTACTTCAGAATTGACAAATTCATCTCTTAGAGTAGGATATGAGTTTTAAATTGATCAAGACACATCCAAAGGATGCGATTGTGCTTATAAAATGGAATGAAATCAAGTAATTATATATTCACATGAAAATTCAATAACATTAGGAAAATTATATTGAAATAAAATTTTGTTCTATTGTCATTATTTTTTATGATATTAACAAGATTTTTCACGCTTCTTAGGTATATAGATTTATTATTATTAACTTTACACTGAATATTTTATCAATTACTATCCAAAAGTATTTGGGTGTTAGTTTTATCTTTTATGGCCATATTTTCACTTACCACATATGTTTTATTATTTGGGAACCTATTATGTTTTATTCAATATTACCTTATCATATCACATTATCACTTTTAAATAGGAAGTATGATTAACCTATTTTATGATGTGGGTTTACCGCAATGGGATTTTAAAATTTTAAACCCTTTCTTTCTGAGCACAAGTTTAAATTGAAATGATGGAATTTAATTCAGGGGTATAATGTAACTCCCAAATATTTTGAGGAATAATTCTTTATTTTTGATATTTTTCATTACATGCAACACAAAATGTATCTTGAGTTACACACAACACTGAGTTTAAAAAAAATGTGACATACCACTAAAATATTATTATATTTTTTTATCATCTAAAAATTGGAATGGGTGTATAAATATAATTAACTAATTTATGAAAATATATGGTTTACACATGTATATAAAATAAATAATTTAGTGATCAATTAATTATAAATAAAAATAAAAACTATTTGAAAATAAAAAAAAATCTTTATCTACAAAAATATGTTTTCAAAAAAAACATTTTATAACTCAATAAATTAAACAATACAATTTTGGTGAAATATTTTATGAAACTTACATATTATATATTCATTTAAAAATTTAATAGCCATATTATGTGATTTTTATGAAAGATATAATAATAAATTCAATATTATGCTTAAAACTGTATCTTTTTTTAGAAACCAGTTTGGTCCCCTTTTGCAAACCTATTTTTTTAAAACAAATTGGAAACTTTTTGAGAATTTATTTTGAATAATAAATTTCGTTTTTTAAATCAACATTTAAAAATATATTAGAGT
This sequence comes from Viscum album, assembly GCA_963277665.1. Classification (NCBI taxonomy): domain Eukaryota; kingdom Viridiplantae; phylum Streptophyta; class Magnoliopsida; order Santalales; family Viscaceae; genus Viscum; species Viscum album. The sequence goes on along the minus strand of OY728156.1, from coordinate 793,882,803 downwards.
TAATTCTTGATAATTTTTTGAGAAGATAAAATTTTTGATGAATAATGAAATTTTTGGATTCTATTAGGAATAATCATTTCTTTTAAAGAATTTAAAAACATTAGTTTTGATTTTATATGGTTTAAAAAGAATAATTATTTTAATTATATATATATAATCCAATTTAGTTCATTGGAATAATTTAAATATCTAATTTTGATATAAAAACGTTTTAGACTGTTGAACATTTTCTCTTTAAAAACACGATTTCTCGTCGTGTCTGTGGTATAAATTTTAAATTAAAAATTTGCCTTTCTATAAATATAATTTGTAAAAATGGATTAAATATTTTTAATAAAAATAATTCATATTTCCTAAAAATTTTAAATGATTTTTTACCATAATGAATAGTAATAATTATTTAATGTAGTTTAGGTAAAAATAGGTTTATCATGGGTTTAAACTAAATATATAAGTGTTAAAAATTACCCAAAACATATTCAAAACACATTTTATGGACATATTTATACCTTATATATTATATTTTCTATAATTTTTTTATTTTGGGAAATTTTTTCATGTGCAAAAACATGGGTACACCTTTTTCTTTTCGGAAATTACAATTATGCCACCCACCTCACTTATAAAATACCACCCCCTCTCCTATCCTATTCAAATTTTCAAAACCCTTTTTTATCCAAGAACTACACCCAAAAACTTCATTTAATAACTCCTCCCATCATATACACAGAATTTTATTTATAAAACTAACCTACAAATCCTTTTAGTGCAAACCAAAAGAAGTTTTCTGAAGAAGAGGTAAAATTCCTAATCAAGCATTTTATTTTATTTATTCCTCAGTCTAATTTAGTTCTTATTTAACCATTATTAAAAAAATTAAAAAATAGTGTATTAAATATACTTAGATTTTATTATGTTAATTTCATATCCTAAATTCATCTCCTCCATCAAATGGGTTATGAAATCATCATTTATGTGTACGGAGGACTACCACCTCGCAAAATGATGTTATTCACTTTCCATCACCACCTCTCGTTGATTCATATACTTATGGATTTATTTTTTATAACATATATTTATGATATTATTATTATTTTTTATTATTATATCACATTTTACTCCTTACTTTACATTCTATGGGAATAAAATAAAGATGTTCATGTGTACGGCGGACTACCACCTCACGAAGCGATTTGATTTCTTCAGGAATTATATGGTTGGTAATAATAGTGGTTTCAATGAAAATATGTGATATATATTCCATAAAAAATATTCTACAATTTTATTATATTATTTAACTTTATTTATTTCAATCTATTGGGGAAATGGATGCAGTGTTCATTAGTACGTACAGCCTACCATCTCCATGAATAATGTATATCATTTTCTATCTCTATATTTTATGCATGTAGTGACTCGGGTTTTTGTCCGTGTTAGACTTTGTAATATTTCTATGAAGAATTCCAGAGCTAGGTGTGAAGACGGCGTGCGATTCCGAGGCCCGGTGTGCCCGAAATTAATTTTATAAAAATATTAAGTATTTTTATACTATGCACGTGGTGGGGGGTGTGATGTCTCCTAAATAGTAGTTCAGAATGGGAATCTGAGGGCATGGTTCCATCTGGAACGTGCCGGTTACCCTAGGTGAGGTGTAAACTTTGCTGGCGTGGGTCTGCAGTGGGAAACACCACCAGGGGTGTTTTCGTAATTAAATGGAGAAGTTAGTGTGCGAGCGTCGGCTCGAATAACTTCTGAATGGAGACTCAGATCGCAAATCTAAGTCCACCGTTGCGTTTAGAACAACGCGTTTACCCTAGAGGTGACCTTACCTTTGTTCACATCGGGCGTCCGGTCTGAGGCCGGGTTTTGGCGTTTGCGGAAAAACGCAGCTTTCGCACATGGAGTCCGATTTTGGCGGATGAATAGTCGATCCTGTGTGTCTTTCCGAGAGGATCGCAATGCTGTGATCCGTTCGATGAGTTTCAGAATCGAGGCGTGGACCCCACCCGTCCTGGCTTCAGTGAATAGTACCTTTTTCAACGGGTGTCCATTTCGGATGAACCAGAAGTTGATTCCGCTTGTTTTTTTGAGGGGATCGTCGTGGTATGGCCCGCTCGATGGGTTTCGGGATTGTTGTGTGGGCCTCGCACGAGCTAGCTACGGTGAATAGTGGCTTTTTCACCGGTGCTCTGTTTCGGGCAATTAAGCAGCCTATCCTGCATGTTTTTCCACGTAGATCGCGATGGTGTCCTCGGTTTTGGCCTTGGATATGCGCAGTGTGGCATTGTTGTGAGTCGCTCAGGTTAGCGATGTTTTGGATCAACAGTGGTTGAGGGTACTCCCTTGGTTCATTTCCAAAAGGGTTTGTGTGGCATCACAACCTTCGTATAGTTTTGTGATCCTCTCGATGGGATGTTTAAACTATTAGAGTTATGGCATCCCTCCAGTGGGCCCGGAGCTGGATCCTCTAGCATCTTTTCCTTAGATCAGGTTCTTGGTATCTCTGTGACCGCTTATTCATGGAAGGCGATCCCCTATCTAGCAGGTTAACCCCGTAGGGTTTGTGACATCATCAGAAATATGATCCCCTACGCAGTGGGCCGTGCTCAATAGGGTTATGGCATCATCGAGTGTATGATCCCCTACTCAGCATGAGGTGTATAGTAGGGTTGCGGTATCATTGGTTATGTGATACCCTACTCAGCGCGTCTCTATCACGACCTGACCCAACGGGGCTCCAACCGCGACTCCCCAAGCCCGCCTCCAATAGGTCAGGGGCGGGTGACTAGCACTGAGTAGGCTATCACACAAATGAGAGGCATTAGCCTAAGGTACATGTACACACGCACCCACACACACCTCCATGAAACAGTGCAGAGATATATAAAACTGAAAAGAAAATGCATGCATACACTATCCCACAACCAGAGTACAGTAGAAGTAAAAAAGGGAAAAACAGGACCCACCAAAAGAAAACTACAAAGCACTTCCAACCTGCTCTAAAGAAGGGGAACGCTGCCACAAACACCCACGGAAAAGCTCCCTCAGCACAGCTCCGGTAAACACCCTAGTCAACACGCTCACTAAGCTCCGCCTGCCCTGGGTCCTCCTGGGACTCCGTCAAAGGGAATGTGGTCTGCACAAGATACAAACATGTGCGGGGAAAGCCCATGCGGGGGTGAGTATAAACATACTCAGTAGGCACCCCAAAAACCCAAAACCAAAGAGAGAAACTAAAAGGCAACAGTCCACTCATCCCAGCCAGAGGGAACCCACACAAGGGAGAAACTCCATCTCGTGACCATCCTCGGCTAAACACAACTAGTCATCTCAGCTCAGGTGTTTGCCTATACATACACCTTGAACAATCCAGATATACTTAGCTCACACCACAAAGCCACAAGAGGTACTGACCTCGTCCCCAGCAACTGCCCAAAACCAGGAGAGTACACCACACGAACACTGTCATCCCAGATGACACTCATCCGAGAGATTCACTCCATCTGGTATCTCACAAACCTCTTAGACATTCACCCGAGAGATCACACTCATCAGATAGAATCAATAAGGAAACCTCGCTGAAACAACAGAACCACCAAACTCCTCGGATAGGGGATCGCTCCTAGGGTCCGCTACGGGATACCAGAACCCACTCCGGTATACGAAGCTCACAGATAGGGGATCACTCCCAGGGTCCGCTGGGGGATACCACAACCCGATCTGGCATACGTAGTTCTCACAGATAGGGGATCACACCCAGGATCCGCTGGGGGATACCACAACCCGATCTGGCGCTAGACAGAATCACGTCACACAGATAGAGGATCATCGCCCATATAAAGGTGGTCACGACGATACCGGAACCCTACCTGGTATAACTCACCATGTAGGGGATCGAATCGATGAATGTAGCGACTTGGGTTTCTAGTCCTGTCAGAATTTTGAATATTTCAACGAAGAATTCTAGTGCTAGGCGCGAAGACGGCGTGCGATTTCGACGCCCGGTGTGCCTGGAATTAATTTTATAAAAATATTAAGTATTTTTATACTATGCACATGGAGGGGGTGTGATATCTCCTAAACGGTAGCCTATAATGGGAATCCGAGGGCATGTTTGCATCCGGAACGTGCCGTTTACCGTAGGTGAGGTGTAAACATTGATGGCGCGGGCATGCGGTGAGAAACGCCACCAGGGGCATTTTTGTAATTAAATGGAGAATTTAGTGTGCGAGCATTGGATTGAATAACTTCTGAAATGAGCCTCGAATCAAAAATATGAGTCCGCCGTTGCGTTCAGAACGGTGTGTTTACCCTAGGGGTGACCTTACCTTTGTTCGCATCAGGCGTCGGGTCTGAGGCCGGGTTTTGGCGTTTGCGGAGAAACGCAGCTTTCGCACCAGGAGTCCGATTTTGGCAGATGAATAGTTGATCTTGTGTGTTTTTATGAGAGGATCTAAATGGTGTGATCCGTTCTATGAGTTTCGGAATCGAGGTGTGGGCCCCACCCGAGCTAGCTTCGGTGAACAGTAACTTTTTCACCGGGTGTCCGTTTCGGACGAGCGAGTAGTCGATTCCGCTTCTTTTTCTGAGGGGATCGCTATGGTATGGCCCGCTCGATGGGTTTCAGGATCGTTGTGTTGGCCTCGCATGAGCTAGCTACGGTGAATAGTGCATTTTTCACCGCTGCTCCATTTCAGGCGAGTAAGCAATCTATCATGCGTGTTTTTCTGCATAGATCGCGATGGTGGCCTCGGTTTTGGAATTGGATGTGCGCAGTGTGGCGTTGTTGCGAGTCGCTCAGGTTAGCGATGTTTTGGACCAGCAGTGGTTGAGGGTACTCCCTTGGTTCATTTCTACAAGGGTTCGTGTGACATCACAACCTTCGTATAGGTTTGCAATCCTCTCGATGAGATGTTTAAACTGTTAGAGTTGTGGCATCCCTCCGGTGGGCCCGGAGCGGGATCCTCTAGCATCTATTCCTTAGATCGGGTTCTTGGTATCGCTATGACCGATTATTTACGGGCGGCTATCCCCTACCTAGCAGGTTAACCCCGTAGGGTTTGTGGCATCTCGATAATATGATCCCCTACGCAGTGGGTCGTGCTCAATAGGGTTATGGCATCGTCGGGTATACGATCCCCTACTCAACATGAGGTGTATAGTAGGGTTGCGGTATCGTTGGTTAAGTGATCCCCTACTCAACGCGTCTTTGTCACGACCCGACCCAACGGGGCTCCAGCCACGACTCCCCAAGCCCGCCTCAAATAGGCCAGGGGCTGGAGACTTGCGCCGAGTAGGCTATCACACACATGGAAGGCATTAGCCTAAGGTACCTATACACACGCACCCACACACACCTCCATGCAACAGTGCAGAGATATATAAAACTGAAAAGAAAATGCATGCATACACTATCCCAAAACCAGAGTACAGTAGAAGTACAAAAGGGAAAAATAGGACCCACTAAAAGAAAACTACAAAGCACGTCCAACCTGCTCTGAAGAAGGGGAACGCTGCCACAAACACCTGCCGGAAAGCTCCCTTAGCACAGCTCCGGTAAACACCCTGGTCAACACGCTCACTAAGATCCGCCTACTCCGGGTTCTCCTGGGACTCCGTCAAAAGGCATGTGGTCTGCACAAGACACAAACATGTGCGGGAAAAGCCCGTGGAGGGGTGATTATAAACATACTCAGTAGACACCCCAAAAACCCAAAACTGAAGAGAGAAACTGAAAGGCAATAGTCCGCCCATCCCAGCCAGAGGGAACCCAGACAAGGGAGAAGCTCAATCTCATGACCATCCTCGGATAAACACAACTAGTCGGCTCAGCTAAGGTGTATGCCCATACATACACCTTGAACAATATAGATATACTCAGCTCACGTCACAAAGCCACAAGAGGTATCGACCTCGTCACCAGCAACTGCCCACAACTAGGAGAGTACACCACACGAACAATGTCATCCCAAATGACACTCATTCGAGAGATTCACTCTATCGGGTTTCTCACAAACCTCTTAGATGCTCACCCGAGAGATCACGCTCGTCGGATAGAATCACTGAGGAAACCTCGCTGAAACAACAGAACCACCAAACTCCTCGGATTAGGGATCGCTCCTAGGGTCCGCTAGGGGATACCAGAACCGACTCCGGTATACGAATCTCACAGATAGGGGATCACTCCCTAGGTCCGCTGGGGGATACCATGACCTGATCTGGCATACGTAGTTCTCACAAATAGGGGATCACACCCAGGATCCGCTGGGTGATACCACAACTCGATCTGGCGCTAGACAGAAGCACGTCACACAGATAGAGGATCATCACCCATATAAAGGTGCTCACGATGATACCGGAACCCTACCTTGTATAACTCACGATGTAGGGGATCTAACCGACGAATGTAGCGACTCGGGTTTTTGGGATTGTCAGACTTTGGAATATTTCTACGAAGAATTCCAGATCTAGGCGTAAAGATGGCGTGTGATTCCGAGGCCCGGTGTGCACGGAATTAATTTTATAAAAATATTAAGTATTTTTATACTATGAACGTGGTGGGGGTGTAATATCTTCTAAACGGTAGCTCAGAATAGGAATCTGAGGGTACGGTTGCATCCAGAATGTGCCGTTTACCCTAGGCAAGGTGTAAACTTTGCTGGCGCGGGCCTGCAGTGAGAAACGCCACCAAGGGCGTTTTCGTAAATAAATGGAGAAGTTAGTGTGCGAGCGTTGGCTCGAATAACTTCTGAACGGATCCTCAGATTGCAAATCTAAGTACAACGTTGCGTTCAGAATGATGTGTTTACCCTAGGGGTGACCTTACCTTTCTTCGCATCGGGCGTCGGGTCTGAGGCCGGGTTTTGGCGTTTGCGGAGAAACGCAGCTTTCGCACCAGGAGTCCGATTTTGGCGGATGAATAGTTGATCCTATGTGTTTTTCTGAGAGTATTACAATGGTGCGATCTGTTTGATGAGTTTCAGAATCGAGGCGTGGGCCCCACCCGAGCTGGTTTTCGTGAATAGTACCTTTTTCACCGGGTGTCCGTTTTAGACGAGCGAGTAGTCGATTACACTTGTTTTTTTGAAGGGATCGTTGTGGTATAATCCGCTCGATGGGTTTCGGGATCGTTGTGTGGGCCCCGCACGAGCTAACTACGGTGAATAGTGTCTTTTTCACCGGTGCTCTGTTTCGGGCGATTAAGCAGCCTATCCTGCGTGTTTTTCCCCATAGATCACGATGGTGGCCTCAATTTTGGCCTTGGATGTGCGCAGTGTGGCGTTGTTGCAAGTCTCTCAGGTTAGCGACGTTTTGGACCAGCAGTAATTGAGGGTACTCCCTTGGTTTGTTTCTATGAGGGTTTGTGTGGCATCACAACCTTCGTATAGGTTTGTGATCCTCTCGATGGGATTTTTAAACTGTTAGAGTTGTGGCATCCCTCCGGTGGGCCCGCAGTGGGATCCTCTAGCATCTTTTCCCTAAATCGGGTTCTTGGTATCGATGTGACCACTTATTCATGGGCGGCGATCCCCTATCTAGCAGGTTAACCTCGTATGGTTTGTGGCATCATTGGTAATATGATCTCCTACGCAGTGGGCTGTGCTCAGTAGGGTTGTGGCATCGTCGGTTATACGATCCCCTACTCAGCATGAGGTGTATAGTATGGTTGTGGTATCGTTGGTTATGTGATCCCCTACTTATCACGTGGTTTTGGTAGGGTTACGGCATCGTCGGTTCGATCCCCTACATCGCAAGTTATACCAGGTAGGGTTTCGGTATCGTCATGACCACCTTTATATGGGCGATGATCCTCTATCTGTGTGACGTGCTTCTGTCTAGTACCAGATCGGGTTGTGGTATCCCCCAGCAGCTCTGGGGTGTGATCCCCTATCTGTGAGAACTATGTATGCCAGATCGGGTCATGGTATCCCCCATCAGACCCTGGGAGTGATCCCCTATCTGTGAGCTTCGTATACCAGAGTCAGTTCTGGTATCCCCTAGTGGACCCTAGGAGTGATCCCCTATCCGAGGAGTTCGGTGGTTCTGTTGTTTCAGCAAGGTTTCTTCAGTGATGCTATCTTATGAGCGTGATCTCTCAGGTGATAGTCTAAGAGGTTTGTGAGAAACCTGATGGACTGAATCTATTGGATGAGTGTCATTTGGGATGACAGTGTTCGTGTGGTGTACTCTCCGGGTTGTGGGCAGTTTCTGGTGATGAGGTCGGTACCTCTTGTGGCTTTCTGGCGTGAGCTGAGTATATCTGGATCGTTCAAGGTGTATGTATGGACATACACCTGAGCTGAGCTGACTAGTTGTGTTTAGCCGAGGATGGTCACGAGATGGAGTTTCTCCCTCATATGGGTTCCCTCTGGCTGGGATGCGGACTGTTGCCTTTTAGTTGCTCTCTTTGTTTTTGGGTTTTTGGGGTGCCTACTGAGTATGTTCATACTCACCCCTCCACGGGCTTTTCATGCACATATTTGTGTCTTATGCAGACCATAAGACTTTTGACGAAGTCCTAGGAGGACCCGGAGCAGGCGGAGCTTAGTGAGCATGTTGACCGGGGTGTTTACCGGAGCTGTGCCGATGGAGCTTTCCGGCGGGTGTTTGTGGCAGTGTTCCCCTTCTTCAGAGCAGGTTGGACGCGCTTTGTAGTTTTCTTTTGGTGGGTCCTATTTTCCCTTTTGTACTTCTGTTGTACTCTGGTTGTGGGATAGTGTATGCATGCATTTTCTTTTCAGTTTTATATATCTCTGCACTGTTGCATGGAGGTGTGTGTGGGTGCGTGTGTACAGGTACCTTAGGATAATGCCTCCCATGTGTGTGATATCCTACTCGGCGCTAGTCTCCAGCCCCTGGCCTATTGGAGACGGTCTTGGGGAGTCGTGGCTGGAGCCTCATTGGATCAGGTCGTGACAGAGTGGTATCAGAGCAGGTTCCACCTTTGGGATCTCAGAGCGTAGCTGGTCTAGGTGTGAGTTTGGTTTGGGTTGCATAGCGGCAGTATTAGGGTGTTTCAAGCTCCACTTTCAGGCTAGAGACTCCAGTGTTGGTGCGGCGGCTGACGTATCCATACACCAGGACTCTGATAACCTGCCTTTTGACTCGAGACATTCGTACACTGGTTGCAGGGACATAATGGTACATGCATCATATAGGACTGGTTTTTTGGGTATTTCCTTTTCCTTCTTGAGTCATCTCTCCAGATATACGTTTTGACTGTGGTGCGTCTTGAATGTTTTTCAAGATTCCTCCATGACGACAGCCAGCGAGGGTTCCACAGCAGGATTGTGCTGATGACCCGCCCTATGTTGAGGCTGTGGAGCAGGGTGCGGGTTCTGAGGATGCACCCTGAGGTGGTCTGCCAGTTGAGCAACCACCTGTTGAGCAGCTAGTTGTGCCGGTAGTGCAGGACGAGGTTTCACACAGGTTGAGTGCACTGCATGAGTTCCAGAGGCAGCGACCTCTGAGGTTTTGGGGTGATCCAGGCCCCCAGGTAGCTGATTACTGGCTTGAGGCAGTCCCCCTAGTTTTCTGCTTAGTGAGGACACCTTCAGATCAGATGGTGGTCCTAGCGGCGAGCCTTCTGCATGTTTCTACTGGGCGATGGTGGAGTTTGTTGATGCAGTCCCAAGATGAGGAGACTCTCACGTGGGCAGAGTTTGAGCGGCTCTTCAGGGAGGAGTTCTATCCGGTTACACTAAGGTCAGTGCGGATTCAGGAGCTTCTACAGCTTCGGCAGGAGGGTCTAACCATGTCGGAGTACTCGGCGAGGTTTACAGACCTGTCGCGCTACTCCCTGGATTTGGTTCGAGACCCGTTCTTTAGGGCTCAGACCCTCGATCAGGCCTTACGAAGGGACATTCAAGCAGGTGTGGTTTCCTTATTCCTACCCACCTATACTGGAGTGCTGGAGCGAGCATTGGTGGTGGAGAGCTTTCTGGATGAGAAGATTCCCCCTGTTAGTGTTGGGAACGTGCGAGCTGAGAAGTCGGCATCTGGTAGCCGACGACAGACTCTGGGTTTTGGACGTGGCCGATGTTTCAGGAGGTGACCCCATGATAGAGGATCTGAGGCCCAGGGCTCACATGGCTCACAGGCCAGTTTTGGTGAGCCACAGGAGAGGCGGTGTTATGCTTGCGACGGTCAGAGACATCTTGCTAGAGATTGTCCGACTCATCGAGCTACTGAGAGGGAGCTGGTCGATGGACCTCCTTGGAAGAGGCAGCATCTCGAGCAAGGTGTTTCGCAGGGCGGCAGACGTGGCGGCGGAGCGGGTGCAGTAGGAGGAGGTGTTAGGCGGTACCAGATTCCACCACCCCCACCCCCAAGAGGTCCACACCAAGCTCAGGGAGCTGGCGGCCGAGGGCGAGGACAACTGCATGCGCTGGAGGATGTTGACCCAGAGGCACCGCGAATGGATAGATGTACGCCATGTATCCTTTCTTCTTTCTTCAGTAGTTTTATAGAAACTGTTTAGCGGTACCTTTCCTTTTGGTTGCTTGCTCGAGTTTTTTGCAGGGCATTGGTAAGACCCTGGGTGGGTGTTGTTTGGCGTGCTTCAAATGCGTAAGAAAGAGGGATCCTTCCCCCACCGAGATGTGTTTTTGTGACGTGATTAAAACCGTGCAGGCAAGTCAATGCCTCCCAAAGCGGATAGTATCGAGTTGTGTTGGATGAGTCCCTCTGACTTATGTGTTCGGGCATGGGCCTTTGTGGTTGAACTCATTGGTGTGCGAGACCCAATTGAGAGTCCAGTCCCTTTCCTTGTGCTTAGGGATTTTCGGGGACAAAAAGTTCTAAGGGTGGAGGATATAGGGACTCGGGTTTTTGGACTTGTCAGACTTTGTAATATTTCTACGAAGAATTCCAGAGCTAGCCACAAATACGGAGTGCGATTCCGAGGCCCGGTGTGCCCGGAATTAATTTTATAAAAATATTAAGTATTTTTATACTATGCACGTGGAGGGGGTGTGATATCTCCTAAATGGTAGCTCAGAACGGGAATCTAAGGGCACGGTTGCATCTGAAACGTTCCGTTTACCCTATGCGAGGTGTAAACTTTGCTAGCGCGGGCCTGCGGTGAGAAAAACGCCACCAGGGGCATTTTTGTAATTAAATGGAGAAGTTAGTGTGTGAGCGTCGGCTCGAATAACATCTAAACGGATCCTTGGATCACAAAACTGAGTCCGTTATTGAGTTCACGACGGTGCGTTTACCCTAGGGGTGACCTTACCTTTGTTCGCATCGGGCGTCGGGTCTGAAGCCGGGTTTTGGCGTTTGTGGAGAAACGTAGCTTTCGCACCAGGATTCCGATTTTGGTGGATGAATAGTTGATCCTGTGTGTTATTCTAAGAGGATCACAATTCTGCGATCCATTTGATGAGTTTCGGAATCGAGGTGTGGGCCCCACCCGAGCTGGCTTCGGTGAATAGTATCTTTTCACCGGGTGTCTGTTTCGGACGAGCGAGTAGTCGATTCCGCTTGTTTTTTCGAGGGGATCGTCGTGGTATGGTCCCCTCGATGGGTTTCGGGATCATTGTGTGGGCCCTGCATGAGCTAGCTACGGTGAATAGTACCTTTTCACCGGTGCTCTGTTTCGAGCGAGTAAGTAGCCTATCCTGCGTGTTTTTTCACATAGATCGCGATGGTGGCCTCGGTTTTATCCTTGGATGTGCGCAGTGGGGCATTCTTGTGAGTCAATTGGGTTAGCGACGTTTTGGACTAGCAGTGGTTGAGGGTAATCCCTTGGTTAGTTTCCATGAGGGTTTGTGTGGCATCACAACCTTATTATATGTTTGTGATCATCTCGATGGGATGTTTAAACTGTTAGAGTTGTGGCATCCCTCCGGTGGGCCCGGAGCGGGATCCTCTAGCATCGTTTCCCTAGATCGGGTTCTTGGTATCGATGTGACCGCTTATTCACAGGCGACGATCCCCTATCTAGCAGGTTAACCCCATAGGGTTTGTGGCATCATCGGTAATATGATCCCCTATGCAGTGGGCCGTGATCAGTAGGGTTGTGGAATCGTCGGGTATACGATCCCCTACTCAGCATGAGGTGTATTTTAGGGTTGTGGTATCGTTGGATATGTCATCCCCTACTTAGCGCGTGGTTTTGGTAGGGTTGCGGCATCGTCGGTTCGATCCCCTACATCGCGAGTTATACCAGGTAGGGTTCCGGTATCGTCTTGACCACCTTTATATGGGTTATGATCCTCTATCTGTGTGACGTGATTCTTTCTAGCGCCATGTCGGGTTGTGGAATCCCCCAATGGATCCTGGGTGTGATCCCCTATCTGTGAGAACTACGTATGCCAGATCCGGTCGTCGTATCCCCCAGCGGACCCTGGGAGTGATACCCTATCTGTGAGCTTCGTATACCAAAGTGGGTTCTGGTATCCCCTAGCGGACCCTAGGAGCAACCCCCTATCCAAGGAGTTTGGTGGTTCTGTTGTTTTAGCGAGGTTTCCTCAGTGATGCTATCTGACGAGCGTGATCTCTCAGGTGAGCATCAGAGAGGTTTGTGAGAAACCTGATGGAGTGAATCTCTCGGATGAGTGTCATCTGGGATGACAGTGTTCGTGTGGTGTACTCTCCTAGTTGTGGTCAGTTGCTCATGATGAGGTCGGTACCTATTGTGGATTTGTGGCGTGAGCTGAGTATACCTGGATTGTTCAAGGTGTATGTATGGGGCATACACCTGAGCTGAGCTGACTAGTTGTGTTTAGCCGAGGATGGTCACGAGATGGAGTTTCTCCCTCATCTAGGTTCCCTCTGTCACGGATGAGCGGATTGTTTCCTTTCAGTTGCTCTCTTTGATTTTGGGTTTTTGGGGTGCCTACTGAGTATGTTTATACTCACCCCTGCACGGGCTTTTCCCGCACATGTTTTTGTCTTGTGCAGACCACAGGCCTTTTGACGGAGTCCCAGGAGGACCCGGAGCAGGCGGATCTTAGTGATCGTGTTGACTAGGGTGTTTATGGGAGCTGTGCCAAGGGAGCTTTCCAGCAGGTGTTTGTGGAAGCGTTCCCCTTCTTCAGAGCAGGTTGGATGTGCTTTGTAGTTTTCTTTTGGTGGGTCCTGTTTTTCAATTTTGTACTTCTACTGTACTCTGGTTGTGGGACAGTCTATCCATGAATTTTCTTTTTAGTTTTATATATCTCTACACTGTTTCATAGAGGTGTGTGTGGGTGAGTGTGTACAGGTACCTTAGGCTAATGCCTCCCATGTGTGTGATAGCCTACTCGGCGCTAGTCGTCAGCCTCTGGCCTATTAGAGGCGGGCTTGGGGAGTCGCGTCTGGAGCCCCGTTGGGTCGGGTCGTGACAATGCAATACTCTAAATACATATATAATGAATATATATGATGTTTATATAATATTTAAAATTATATATATTATAGAACCATATTCAAATTAATTGTAAAAAAATAACAAATCAAAACATACACACTAAAACTAATGAGTTATTGCCCAAAACGTGGATTTAACATAAAATTGTAAATAAACGGGTTATAAAAGGTCATAATTAAAACATATATGGAATGATATATTTAATTATGGTTATTAAATATATTTATAATAACCATATATATATTATACAGGAGTTTTAATGTGTATGAAGTAATTTGAGACCTAAGATAAGTCATTTTCATCTAACCTTTTACTTCTGGGTGACACATGTCATGTTCACCACTAACTTCTTTTTTGTGGCATATATAGTACCCATAAATTTATTTTATGATTATTATACTGAAAATTATTTCTATTTTAATTTCAATTTTATTATGACTCTTTCATGGGTTTTACAGTTCAAATGTTACAAAAGTGGTAAGGGGTTTCTATCTCAATTTTCCTTCTTTGAGACATATGTTATGTTATGTGCCTATCTTATTTTATGTGGTGTATATAAAACCCCTTTAAAATTTAATATTATTTATTTTTTATTATCATTATATTTTATGTTTCATCTAATTTTATTATTCCATGGGGCTTACAAATCAATTTTACCAAATTAGAAAAACATTAAGTTGTAATCTCATCATTTATTGAGATTGTTCATGATTATGTTTCTAAGGATAGAGTCTTATGATCCATATCTCAAGAAACTAATGAATTTTATTCTCCTCTATTTATTCCATTAGAATAGATGTTTTCCATTTACTTTCCTCTCTTTATGTACTAATGATTTCAAAAGAATGTTTTTAATAAAAATCATCTTTATTTATCTCTTCACTCAAAAACCCTTTTTATTCCAAAATCATTCATTCTAAAAATGTTTTCAATAAAACATTATTTTATTCTAATGATTTATTAAATACATTTTTACTCATGTTAGACATTTTACATGAAATTTTAAATTAATCTTCCGATCATTTTCAAAACTGTTCGCATTTGGATTTTACTAAAAATATGAAAGGAATGTTTGTTTTAATGTGAATGGCATGAATGGAATTTCCATTCATCATGATGATTATTTTATTTGAAACATTCTTTATATGTTTTCATGGTTATTTTAAAATATAATAATTTTGAATATGTTTTATGTTTTAAAAATTGTTTTCAATGTGGAGAGGATATTTAATACATGAAATGTTTTAAATTATTTCTCAAGATTCATTTATAAGTTTGAAAGTTTATTTTCAATAAAAATGATTTCTAAAAAAATTAATAATTTTTTGTTTTGAAAAGTGATTTTTAAATAAAATTTATTTTCCTTAAAAAATCTTAAAAGTTTGTTTTCAAAATAATTTTCCATCTAAGATGACATCCATTATTATTAATCTTTATTTATTTGGAATATGATCCAAGGGTACCATTCTTATTCCTTCTCTGAATGGTTTGTGTTTTTGAAAATGACATGTTTAGGAAACTCATTTATCTTCCACGAGTTATACCAAGATAAAATTCTTATGAAACTTGCTTCTTTTTCTGGATTTTTTTAATGATGGAAAAAATAAAATGATTATAAAACCTATCTATTTTCCAAGGGTAATGATATGATGAAATGATTATGAAACCCATATAATTGAATGGGTCATGATATGATGAATTTTTTATGATATTGTGGCATATATATGTATGATTTAATTATGTGACATGTGGAACCAATATCTCTCTTCAATGAATTGGGTAAATATTTATATCCCATGAGATACATAGAACTAGAATGAGGAGTGAACCTGGTTCGGTAAGTTCCTTTGTCTGCTATGATGGTCTTTGGGGTTATCCTTGACTACAATTACGGTTTTGGTAGTGAACCCATTCCATTATGATAATATTATAAGTGAGCCTTTACTACTACTGAAATTATTCTCTATTATTATGTTTCTCCCACAATTCTATGATTTATTTCAATATTATGCTCTCATCGCACATGTTCATTGATTTCCATATGATTAATGTCTTATAAACTTCTAATATTTATTTCATGACACAATATATTTATCTTTTATATGCATGGTATGGTTTTTAAATGTTATGCTCTTGTTCACAAACCCTTCTACACTTTTTTTCTTATGTATATCCCTTGATTACCCCTATTGAGCCTTTGATATCACCCTTTCTTATGTTTCCTTTACTCAGGTTATGAAGAATGTATTTAATTTATTTATTTATAAGAATAGTAATGTGTGGGAATATCTTTATGGAAGATCTTTGAATAAATAAAAATATTTTTTCCTAGTCTATGAAGGCACTAACACTTTATGAGGTTTAAGCATCTCTTTGTGTAATGTAATGAATATTCATAGAAAACATGTAACATCTATGTATGAAAATCTTCGGTATCAACATGTAATTTACAATTAAATATGGAGAGTTATAAATATCATTGATCCTAAGAATTTTAATTAACATGATAATGTTAACAACCAGAAAACTATAAACCAAATATGTGTGAAAATGATAACAATCACATCAGAGGTGAAGGAAATGGGATAACATTTTCATTTTAAAGATCCTTTTTCTATATTTCAGAATCTCCTTTACCATATTGATTAATAACATAAGGAAATATACATACATGATAAGTAAAATTTCTTCCTTTAATAGAATTACCCTACAATCTCATATTTTTCTCTAAATGATGAGAATTCAAGAGGAATTTTTTCAGTTCTGAAACACTAATATCAACTTCTAATAGATCATATGATCCATAAAAAGATAATAATATATTCTATATATTTTTATACATTAAATAGAAAAATGTTAATAATGGGGTATGATATTTACCAAAATGAATAAACCTTTGTATCAAAATTCAATAGAAATACTCAAAGTTCAAACTAAATAATTCCATAAATAATTATCCTTAAAATTATTCAAATTTTTCTTGAACATGGTTGTAACCCAATGACTTTATAGCATATTATTATAAGATAATTTTAATATTTATCTACAAATAACATAAATCACTCTTAAAGTACCATACCCAAAAATGTATATTCCCAAATCACATAATCTTCAAGATATACTATTAATTTCAATAAATAAATTGAATCACCTCAAATACAATTTAAAATCATATATGATTCGAAAATATAATTAATCTATTATTACTAAAATAAAATCCCATAATGTTTGTTCTATAATAATCATATATGTTTCTCAAAATCCAGAACTTCTTACAAAATAACATTATTTACCTAATCGCCAAATCAAATTTCAATCCCATGGATATCCAAATGATAAAACATATGTTCCTAAAATTAAATTAATAATTATCTTTTAGACCATTTAATTATGAAAATGATTTTATGCTAACCAGGATATCACATAGGATAGTGGTAAGTGTTTCACCTATATGTCATTTGTTCAGGGGTTCAAGCCCCATGGAATTACCGAATGTGACAGTTTTTCCTTTTACTAAAATGGTTCTAATATAATTCTTATAACATTCCTATAAATATGATGAACATCATAAAAAATAATCTTAATCATCAGATATCATATAAACCTCAATGGTTATCAATACCTTTAAAATTATGTATGAAAATTAAAAACAATATTATCCCTAAAATAACATTTTCACATGTTAAAATTATAGTTACATATTCCATAAAAATTGTCAAAACACAATAAATGTCTCCAAAATTACTCCCATCACATAAAACATTAAAAGATTATTAATTCATTTAAACTTATGATCATCCTTAAATATACCACTATATTATAAGTCCTAAACCTCTTTATATAGACACCTTAATTAGTAAACATTATACATAATCCAGTAAATATGATTTTCCACCTTATTCCTTAATACTTCTTTATTAGAAAAAACATTAATCATGACTTAAGATTCAAACATTTCAAAACATAAACCTAAATATAATCAATACCTTTTATATGACATTTTTAGTTTCAACGTCTTCAACTATAATGACATTAGAAATTGATTTACTTTTATTTGTATAGTCTTGTTTATCACATACCTAATATTTCCCCTTAGGAAATAAATTTTCATAATTCTCAAACCTCACATTTAAAAAAATTAAATTGATACCATGGGGATAATTTTATTCCTCTTAATTGTGTTAACTAAATGCTTCATTTTTCCTTGGAATATTATTTAATTATGCCTTCCTTTATCACAAAAAAAAACATATTCCCATTATACGAAGATATTTTCTTGGGTGCTTCTTACCAAATTCTTGACAGATAGTTTTTTGAATATTTTTACTTTTATGTATCACCAATAATTCCATGGATATTCATTTCTCTCTTAATTGGTTTATTAAGAAAGTCACCTAGGTTCATGTTATTAATAATAACTCATGATAGTGGGTTAATATTAACAATATTTTTCACTAAATATATCATTATTTTCAGTTGATTATTTAAAAATATATAACATTTCTTTTCATATCCATTATTAATCTGGTTCCCTCTAGATATACCTAATTACTAAAACAAAAAATGATATTGTGAGTATATAAAATAAACCATCTTATATAGATGATAAAAACTAGGATATCCATAAAAATTCCATCACTAATTTAATTCTTTATATTTATCCAAAATAATGATGATTCTCTTCATCATACTAACCTTTGTGTATAAATATGATTTTTAAGTAAAGGTCAAATAGCTTCCTACCTTCTAAAGTTATCAAAACCTTTACTCTAACACCAACTATAAAGACTCGGATATAAAAATTACATCCTCTCGTGAATTTAGTATATAATGAAATTTCATTTCCCAAATATATTTTAGGTTTATAGTTTTATAAAATTTGGTTATAAATCATACATACCAAACCCATAAATTAAAAGTTGAAACTTCTGGTCAGTATCTATTTTTTCTATACTATAAAACATTTACAAAATGATAATTTATTTTCATGAAAACTCTTCAAAAATTTCAACTTGGAATACTAATTTCATCAAACCATCCTTACACCCTGTGAATAAATTTTGAAAATATGGTATGATTAAAAAGAATTTACCAAAGGACACAAAATTAAGAAATTCATTAGTCTAGTAAAAAAACATGAAAACCCATGATATTTTTACCAATATCTTAATGTTCATTAATAAAAAGAAATAAATAAATACCATATAAAATATAATCAATTTTTATCCAATAAAAACTTTAAAACCTATAGAAATAAAATAAAAAACCCTAATTCGTAACATAGAGTGTCACATCATAACCCATTTTAATCCCATTTCAAAAATAAACAGAACCCTGTTAAATCCATAGGATAAACCCTCTAGTAACACTCTCTTTCTTAACTATTAAGATGATTAGTATTACCTAACTTATTGGAGAACTATCTTGATTAACCCATTTTATAATATATACGGGTATCACTCAGTGCTATCAGTACGGACCCATCATATAAGCTATATCAGGCTCACACAGTGCTATCTGGGTGCACCCAACGTATAAGCTATATCTATATAATCTTGTGATATATGGGTCTGCCCTTCATATAAGATATATTTATATCACCAATGTAACATATATAATTCTCAATTGATATATCATGAAAAGAAATTATTCATTCACCTTTACATCCTAAAACCTTCAAAAAAAACTCTTTTAAACCTATATGAAATACAATTTTGGATATCAAAATCACCGTTTATTTTTTAAACCAATTTTTTATAACCAAATTCCTAGAAAAAGGATAATAGGGTTTTTTATTTAAAAAATGAAATATTTTAAAAGAATCCAAACATAAAATAATTCTTATAAATTCAAGAGGAATCATTGTCGTCGTATAGATTAAAATAGAATATTCTTTTTGTCTTTTGTAAATAAAGTCAAAATGTTTCGTAAAAATGTTCATTTTCTAAAAAAATTTGAAAGAAGATAAAAGGGGCATAAAATTTACTTTATAAAACTCCCATGTATACACAACTATATTCATAAAATTATTTTAAAAATATGGTCACGGAATAGAAATATTCTGAAAATAAATCTTAAAAACATTTAAAATGATGTTTTAAGTTAAATTGTCCCTTACCTCGAGTCCAAATAATCTAGTACATTATTCAACATCATGAATAACAAAATTATATTAAATTTTGAATTTTCTAATAACCATTTTCAATTCTATTATTATTTTTATCTTATATATTATCATGTTATACATAGTTAGTTCATCATTTCTGTTCACATCAAAATATTCTGATGGTATTCGGGTTGTATATCATAAAAGACTTCATTAGGTTGACTATAGTCAAAGTGGTCATTGTTTAATAATATTCATAATAATAATAATGATATATTTATCATTTTTATTAACCAATTATATTTTTAAAACCCATTATTAAAAATGGTTGTGAGAAATGAATTGTGTTACGATTATGGAGATGGTAGGTCGTCCATACGCATGAATAACGATTCCATATTTCAAGGATCATTATGGAAATAAGGAAATTAATATTTTATCATAACCTAATTATAAAAATATAATAAATAAAATTTTATTTATACTTGTATATATCATACATGTGATGTGATGTTGAAAAAAAATCACATCGCTTTATGGAGGCTGTAGTCCACACTTATGCATGAACGAAGTTATCATTTTGCAGTGAATGGGAAGGTAAAAAGAAAATTATATATTTTAATTTTTTATTGATAAATATTTAACTAATATAATTTATAGAAATTTATTCTATTATTATAACTAACCACTGTAGGTGATGATGAAAAATGAAATACATCAGTTTGTGTGGTGGTAATCCACCATACAAAAGAATAATTGTTTCGTTACCCATTTGATAGAAGAAGAGATTGATTTAGGTTATTAAATTAACATAATAAAATATCATTATATGGGATAAAATAATTTTATTATATCATCATGGTTTAAAAAGAAATCAAGAATGTAGAAGAATAAACGAAAGAAAAACACTCAGTTAAGAACGATACCACTTCTTCAGACCACCTCTATAGGATTATACATAAAGCCTTACTAGATTGGATTTATTATAAAAATAAGACATATATTAAATGGTTATGGAATTAATTAAGGTATTTGGGTAGTTATTTTCAAAAATAAAAATCTTTGAAGGTGTGAATAGGTGAGGATTGTGGTGTCCTTTTATTAATGGGGGAGGGGACATACTTGGAATTTTATAATATAAAAAGTTATAACCATATTTTACACATTAAAAAAGAATTCAAAATGAAATATTATCTATCCATATAATATATAAGGACAAAATATGTCAATAAAATATATTTTGGACAATTTTTTATATCATTGTAAGCCTTATTTTTTAATTTAACCCACGTTAACTTCATTTTTACCTTAACCACGTTAAAACATTTTTACAATTTAAATATTCATTATGAACAAAAATTAACCTAAAATTATTATATAATATAAATTATAAATATTAAAATATTTAATCTATTTATTCAAATTAAATTTATATAAGTGGTAGTATTTAATTTAAAATAAATCACACAAACATGACAAAAAGGTTATTTTCCAAGAAATGTATTTTTTTAAGTATAATATGATATTTTATTAAATTTATAACTATTAATCATTATTACATGAATTTAAATTAATATTTATATATATATATATATTCTATAAATTTTATTTAAATAATTCCTCATTATGGGCTATTTTAATTAATTAATGAGGATAATATTTATGAACTTTCAAAAAGTTTCCAAAAAATGTGTTTTTAAGTCTAAAAATAAACTTATAATAAAATATAGTATATATATTAATGAAATTTAATTAATATATATGAAAAATACTTATTTTACCTGAAATAAAATTCAAATCATAATGGAGCTTCTAAATTACTTAATTTACTGAAAGGAAATTACAGTTTTATGAAAAATCAGTATTTTCTACTATTCAATGCAAAATTAATATTTTTTGCAAAAAACCTAAATTTCACCCAAAATTAATTTTGATATGATTATTTTAAAAATTAATTTAATTTTATCAAATTCATATTCTAAAATTTCTATAAATTAATTATAACATTTTCTCACCAAAAAAAAGTAAAAATCATTTTTGTAGAAAACAAATTTTTGATTAATAAAATGACATTACTAAACATTGAGTGTTTCTTTACTAAATTTATAAATAAATTTATATTGAGTAGGAAATTTATATATATATATATATATCATAATGTATCTAATCTTATTAATATCTACCAACTTAATTTTAAGGTTAAAATGGTCATAACTTTCTTGGTTCATTTATGCACGGTGTTCGAGGTCATATACACTATCAAACATATTGTTCCTATTTTAAAATCTTAGGGTGTTGCATATATATATATATATATATATATTATTTTAATTATTTAAAATCAAGAATCAATTTTTTATCATTTTATTTCCATATCTCAATAATAAATCACATATTGAAGTGACATTCATAGTTTTGTAATCATTATGTCACCCACTTCTTAAATTCATGAAAAAATAATTTTAATTTCAATTAAATTACTTCTCATTGCTCTGATATCACTTTTATGAAACTAGGGCTTATAAAATAGAGAAAAAAATAATATTTTAAAATTATCCACCATATTAAGGTCATGTCATAAAATACATTATATGAGTGCTTGGATTCACCCATAGATCACATGGGATTCTATATAAGCATGAAGAATAAAAATAAAAAGAAACTATTAAAGGTACCTTGTTCATTAAAAAACGTCTATATGATCCACTCATTTTTTGGAATTTAATAGCAATAAAGAACCAAGAAAGTAATCATATAGATCTTACACACCTGAACCACATCACTTGAGACATCATTCTTCAATTCTTGAGTGATAAAATGGGAAATAAAATCACTTTATAACATCCTTTTTATCACAAGAATAAAGGGTGATTGATTCATAATAGGGAATAAATATGAAATTATTCTTCATTTATATTTATCTATCTAAATAGTTATAGGAAATATATTAGGTTAGATGTCATTAAAATTTTATCAAACCTCTCACACACTCTATTTAGGCATTAAAATGTTATTTATAATTAGGTTTTAACTCTGAAAATTAAATTTTAGAAGCATAAAAAGACTTAATCAAAAAACCAAACAATGACACACCTAATAAATTGTTAATGTGTCCTAAGTTTAAAAATATTTCCTCACTCACGTTTTATGTTTTTATGTGTCACATGATATAACAAGAACCATTAAATCATCTCATTACTCCTGGATTTATTTAATAAACATTGAATGTGCAACATTCATTCAAAAAATAATATTTTCACATATTCACTTTTATAGTTAAATTATATGTGAATTACTTGAGAAATTAATTCAATTATAATAATTATTAAATAAATATATATATAACAGAATTTTGTTTCTTGTGATCCTTCACACTCAGAAGTTCACCAGCCCCCGCACATAGAGCCTAATTTATCCTAAACTCTTATTCATTCAAATAGGTGGAACATGTGGATACACATTATTTGTGACCATCTAAGAACTTATCTCGATAGAAATGAGTCATACCAACAAATAAATTATGAAACGATAAACAAATTATATACCCTATGGAGATAAGTTTAACTCATAAAAATTCCTTCCTCTTATGAACACACTCTGTATAATATAATCACATTTTAACATAATATCTCATATAGTTAAATTCAAACTTTATTTCATCATCCTTATAAAATTTATTTAATATTTTAATTACCATTCGAAATGAACTTAATTTCTTCGAACATAGTATTGGATTTAGAAATTCTACTTAAATCACATTTAACAAGGCCTAATATATCTCTTCCTTTCAGAACTAAAAAATCGAGCCTTATTCAATTAATCAATGGTATACCACCATTGATGCACCTAGTATAAGCTACCTCACCATCACATAAATTTCATGGTTTTTATATTTCATCAAAGTATGTGAAAAAATGATACACAATGTTAATTATGTCCATACAAGGTACCAATACATGTGCTTACAGATTAGAACAAATAATGAAACCCAAAATATATAGTGTTCTAATTATTGGGTTAGTTCTCATGATATCTTCTATTTGATATCACCAAATGAGAGATTTAGAAGGATAAGTGTCAATGCATATGAAACCTCAACACCAAATAATCACACACCATCTATGTTTTGTTTGTATATTGCTTCTATACCATATGAAATATATTTAATATTTAAATAATATTATCTTAAGGCTCTCATTATATCTTTGATCAAGAATAACATGTTGATATAATGAATAATCTAAAGAAATTTCTGAATAAATTGTGGATATAGAAGTATCTTCACTATCTTGGTAAGATTACATTCTGTAGAACTTTGTGTATAATTGATATAGTAATAAAAAACGAAATTCTCAGGTATGGGCTAGGAAACCCACAATCACAACATAAAACACATAGATATCCCATTTATGTCTTATTCAAAAAAATGAATACTTTCCTACTACACTTTAATAGTTTCATCTAAGTGAGTATTATATCATGGATCCTATGGAAACATGTGTGGCACAACTTTTTAGTGAAAATATTATTTGAAGGTGTAATAAAATTAATTATTTACCTAATGGTAAAATATAGTAATTTTGGGAAAAAATATAGTCTCCAAATAGTGGTTAAAATTTTACATTTCTATAATAATTAAAATGAAAAATGGGACAGGTTTGTTGAATTTAAAAAATCTGAGAAACAAATAAAGTGAGAAAATTTTATTGAATTAAGTGGTGAAATGGGTTATTAGTTCACGGTTTAAATAATCAACTGTTATGTTATCTAAGTCTTAATTTGATTAATCCTTTGGATAAAATTTGACCAACGAGATAATTCACAGTCTCTTCATCTCTCATCAATGTGTGGTAATGAGAGTGAGTGATAAATTAATAGTGTTCACTGCCAATATATCATGATTCTTATTAGTGTGAATAATAAAAAGTTACCTCTTCTCAAACTATCCAAACAAAACCCAATTTGGTGAGTTAATTCTTGAGAAACTTACAAATATCCACTATCTTTCAAAGTCATATTAGTGATTGGTCAATACTATAACAAAAACCTATACATTAAATTTTATATGTGATCGATAAAGTGGAGGGAGAAAATATGTCATCACGCTAAGAATTAAAATTTATATGAAATACTAACTAAACATAATAACATCTAATTTAATATATTTAAACTACAAACTGATTTCAACTGATAGCAAAGGAAAATTCTATTGATATTCAAACTCAATAATAATAAAAGGGTTCCCCTCTCCACTACCGAAGTAACTAAAATGTTTTTAGCCCCAAAATTGTAGGTTTACTGTAGTTAAGTTAAATTATAAAAGGGAAAAAATATAAAACATGGAAGACATCCTAGCCTATCAGCCCCTCAAATAAGTAACTATTGAAATCACATGTTCGCATATTATTAAATAAATCCTCCCACTCAAAAAAAATCTCCATTAGTGTAAGAGGAATAATCTTCATGTGCATAATTATTTCACATGATATTCTTTTAAGTAGAGTAACTATATATTTTTTCATATTTAAATTCTTCCCAAGTTTTTTAATTCTTCCCACATGAGATTCTTAATGAATAAAGTAGATTGAAATATGAAATAATTTAAATGGATGAAATTATTGATATTGGTACCACATGGTTATAATTATTTAAAATATACCACACTTTGAAGTGGAAATACCAATATATGTTCCCATTCAACCCTCTCTAATGAACATGCAAAAAAACCTTTGTTACCATGACATGTTATGTTTTCGGTCAAGTGTGGTGCTTCTCAAATTGGATAGTGTAACTCACCAAAGGCATGACAATAATCTATTTATGTAACTTACTCAGTTTTTCCATGAAAATATAACCAGATTGAAGGAAAAGACCTAAGAATCACCATGGTGTTCTTGAAATTCTTCTATGATTGATAGTCATCATCTTTTATGGTGTCATAGACACTATTTCAAGATTTATCATAGTGTGACTAAATTTTCCACTAATTTTCTTCTCTTTTATGACATTACAAAGTATAATTCTTCATTCAAATATATTGTTTGAATTTTCACTATTTTTATAACATGTATACATAAATCTTTAATTTAGGATTTCCATTAATTATTCTCTATACTACTCTTATGGTTCATAATTTCATTTTCCTATGGAAAAGTAATTGAATTTTATGCATATATGGTGTTTATGGGAATTACTTTTATGTAGTTTCATAATTAATTTTAAATTTATCTATATTTTAAAAAAAATTGAGTGTATGTTATAATGACTCTCACATAAATAAAAATGATTCTTATATATCCAATACAAGAGTATTTAATTTGAAACTTTTCTCCAAAGTTATGTTATTTAATTTTATTCATGGGAGGACTTTTCTGTATTGTTTTACACTACTTCAAAATGAATTTTTTGCTTGTAATATTGACTTATACACTTTTCCAAACTCTTTAATTTTTTGTTATAAAATGACTCATAAGTGATCCTTGGACATTCATAGTTTACATTAACACATTCTAGACATAGCTAAATTATTTCCCATTGATGTGTCCAAATTATTCTTCTTAAAAATAAAAATTCAAACAAGTATTAATAAATAGAGTTCATTTTATTAAAAATATCAAATAAATGGATTATATTCACTATTTTCTACCATTTAAGAAATATTTTTGAAATCTAATGAAATGAAACTTTAATTCCAAAACATACGTAATCATAATTAATTATTAAATTTGAGGGAATAAAATTAATTGAATTTAAATAAAATATAATTAACTTATTACTTATTTCACTACTCCCCATATCTTCGACATCAACTAAACTAGGGGATGTTATCTAGTGTATAATCTCAACTATAATAGAACTCATCTTTTGATTTCTCACTTAGCTACCCATGTTTTCAATTATGTTTCTAAAGGTATGTGAGTAACAAAATATAGAGTCTCAACATAACCTCAATATAATCAAAAGGTAACACTACATATCACATCATAGAACCCTTCAAAGGAACTACCCCTTTCAATATAGTTATATAATAAAAAATATTTCATATAATCATAGTTTCATAATCAAAAAGTCCCAACGAAATGGAAAAATATTTCACAGGTGTTTTTTTATACAATGATAACATTTATATATTTTCCAAATGGGTGTTTATTTTTATAAAATAAATTCAAACCAAAAAACCAATCATAATTTATCAATCAAGAGTGAAACAACATTGAAATATCAATTTGAAAATATATAAATCATGCTAGAAACCTAAATAACAAAAAGTTATAATTAAACGAGTACATATAATCCATAAGGTTTTTTTATAAACCAAAAATATTTTTACCCCAATTGGACAAGTCAAAAATTATTTTATACCCAATTTTAAAAACCAAGAACTACCCAAAAACTGTTAGAAAATTCCTTCATTTTGTAAAAATCCTACTTTAGAATTTTAGTAAACATATGGAATGTGTAAAATTCTATTTTGGATGTAAATTCTTTTGAATTGTAAATTCCACTCATTATTTCAGATGAAAACCAACAAAAATATATAAAACTATTTTGAAAATCATATATATATATATATAATATATTCAAAATTTATCATGGTTGAAATCAAATTTATAATTACAAGCATACAAAATTCTCAAAAATAGAATGAATAAAATGTAGACACCTACCATAATCATGTACCATCAACCATAATCCTTCAAAATCATAAAGGGAAGAATAAGAGAAAGTTTTTGAGCTACATAAAAATAAATAATACTAGGGTTTTAGAAAAACCATTACCATTAGGGTCATCCCCCATGGATTTCAAAGTAATAAAGAAGAATAATAAGAGGATATAATGAGGAAAGAAAAATAAAATAATAGAAAAAAGGGAATTGGCTTGAATAATCACTTGAATCCCAAAATGAAAGCATCATGTAAGAAATGAGAGGGGGAGTATATTCTCTAATGGATCTCTATAGATGCATTAGATAATAAAAAATGGATAGTAGACCAAAATATGTTAAACTAATGTGAGAGGTAAAATGAAAAAATCAAAATTAATTTCCAAGTTAACTTTTATAGATTGGCCATAGAATTTAGAAAACTATGTGCTAACCATGCAGAATTTAATATACTTACTCAATATTGCTCAAATGGTTAGCCCACATACATCTTCAAATAATGTGAAAAGCATATTTATTCCATTTGGCTGACTGGGATCACTCAACTCTTATCGTGTGAGGTAGTCACTCCTAATAAATGGAACAAGGCCATGTATTAATCCTTCCACACTCAAATTTATTTGGTTATTTATGGTGTATAAGTCCTGGTATTATCCATGGAAATGCATTTTTTGGAAGCTATATATACCACATTACCCAATATTCTTCCGATTATTGTAAGAAAGAAATTGTGAGGGAAGTCAGGTGACCACAAAGATCTAACTCTTAATCCATATTTTAATTCAAAAGGATATCATGACTATTATTTGGATCAATCAAATCTCATCAGTCATATGGATATCTTCCATATCTTTGCAATGAAAAGAGATCTTGTATCTAGTTATGCTATGAACATGGGAGATCTGAAAAATACGTTTTTGAATGCCATCAAAGTCATGGGAAGATACTTGTTCTCAGTGTTGAGAACTCCATCATCAAGAAGGATTATTTAGAAGGGGAGAGTATTTCATATGGAATTAAATCATAAGTATGTTTTTAAAAATATAATCATATGTAACTTTTTCATTATTGTGAGGGTATTTGTTAAGAAAGGGGACATTTTATGGAAATTTTATGACCACATTAGATAAATCAGGGAGATTTGGGGCCATAGTGAGTGGAAGATTATATAAATGGGTGAATGTTTATACTACATTGTATTCCTCTCATATGAGGCCTTGATAAAGGATTAGATTTTTTAATCCATTTAACTCAATCCATGTGTTGTTATAATTTAGGAATAGGATGTAAATTTTTATCACTTCAACATAAATAACACACACTCTAAAATATGGATTCCTATTGAGAATTTGAACTCATTATATTAGAACTTGCGAATTATATGGGACATTACATCCCTAGTTGTTCTTCCCAGTAGAATGGAAAAACAAACTAGTAATACAATGTTAAAGAATTTTTCTAGAGTTCTTGCAAAATTTTACTTGGAAAATTCCGTTTTAAAAGAGGTAGTTCTCACCGCAATTTTAGATTCTATCACACAGGGTATACATTATGAGAGAAAAATCGAATTTTTTTAGAGTTTATTTTTATTTAAAAGTCTCCCTCTATGAATATAGAAGAACAATGACCGACACATTTTGTAAGATAAAGGGACGCACTGATCCAACATGTTGGAGGAGTATTTAAAACAGAAAATAAAATATACCAGATCTATATTCTTATAAAGTATCTCATTATTTGGTATAGATGACACATGTCATTCCATTTTGTGATGAATTCACTATTAATAACTAGATGTCTCCTGATGGGATGGAGGTCAATATTGATAACAAATGGAATCATGGAAAAACTTCTTGAGGGTTGATAATATTGAATAAACTGGTGATATATATCTGAACCATGACAAAACTAAGATTGATATGAAACATATATAACTCAAACTTGTTGGTATTACTCTACATGATGTTGAAAAAAAATGTTGATGGTCATTTGGTGACTTCTTAACTTGGTGTGATTTAAATCATCAGTGAAATTAAAAATAATGATGGTTTAGACCCTATTATAGCCAAGTAGCTTCAACCATATTATTTTATTGATAGGATCCCTAAGGGTGGCAGGGTGACATAAGAAAAACTTGAGTCCAATTATTGAAAGACTGATATGTCTAAAATTAAATTTTCATTGAACATTTTAAGACATTGGGAAAGTGTCACCATCAAAAATGTAATGATGGAACTTTCACTCAAGTATCTTTAGAGAAGGATTATAAAATAAGACTTAGCATGGACCTGACACCATGAGTGGGGTCTTCTAGTAAATTCATCAATCTTAATGTCTAATTTATACCTAATGAGTTTTATAATTCTTATGAGTCACAAATATCTTATATTCTTGAAATATTGAAAAGGTGGGAAGAGTAAAAACATCTAGAGCATTTAGTCAGAAAGTGAGGAATGATCATCTATAAGAAGAAAGGAAACAAGGGAAAATATTAAAATAACAATTCTTCAAGTGAGTTGGTAAAAATTTATCTAACCTGCAAAAGTTGTAGGGAAGCTACACTTCAACAATTAACTTCTTCTTCTACAACTATTAAGTACTTGGTAATGAACCAATTACCAAGTCCCTTATATTTTTTCTTATCCCTAACAAGCCTATTTATGTTTCAATTTCTAAAACTAATATAAACATTCAAAACTGGAATGACACTAAATATGGGTCCATTAAATACTCTTTTGTCACTCATAACTGACATGAGGGTGCCTTGGAACCCCTCTAGGTCCTCAATTATGTTTTTGTGTAGTATTTGTATTATGTACAGATGTTCTATCACATCTATTTCTAAATTTATGTATATGGTTATATCATCACATGATCCTAAATTTATGTAATAAAATTTGACATCATGAGAAGGGATTTTTTTATAGATATTTTATTCTTATTAAATAATGATCATAAATGGATTCTCTTTAAAGATTTCAAATATGTTCCAATAACATTATAGAGAGTGGGGATAATATTTCTTGTTAACTCTATTATCACTTTGATGTTTTTCTACTTTTTATCAGTATAAAAATAGACATATAAATTGATTAATAAGATCAGAAGTATTATCAAAAATCTCATACGGAATGGATTTATTCATGAGAAGAAATTAGCCACCATTTATTGGAAATAATAAATTAATCTCACCAACATGGGTGGTTTTGGCATCAAGTGTCCCCAAATTTCAACGAGACTTTACTAATTAAATTAACTTATAATCCCCAAAATTTTAATGATAATTAATTTGTATTCCTCTGGGAAAAAATCAAAATTAAACTACATAATGGATATAACTACTATCTTTCCTCATCTATATGTCCATCTATCAAGTCCTATTACCATGATCTGATAAATCATTCAAAATAGTTAGTGTATAAAAAATCATATATTAGCTAATATACTACACACTAGCCTGACATAGAATATGTTGAAATTTTGTAGCACTTCCAGAAGATTACCATTGCTAAATGGGTATAGAACATTGATCAACTACCTATACCTTCTGATGTGATTCTATTAACTCAAAAATATAGATACATAAACTAGGAAACTCTTTTCTGGAGAATAAGAATAACTAGGTGCTTCAATGTCAGGGACTCCTACACCCCGAAATGCAACCAATATAAATTCATTACTAAGTGGATCCAACCTTTTTGAAGAACATTAATTTCTCAAGATAGGTTTCCCATTTTCTATAACATATGTAGGAACTTCCATCTCTTTGTTCAAATACTACTGTCTACTTGAATTCTATCATTTTCAACATATGCTTTATGCTTGGATGTGCCTGAAAATTCCCATCAACTCTCCATAAACTAACACTTTACCTCTACTCTGTGGGAATATATTCAATGGATTTTTTCACAAACCTATACATGGTAAGTACTTCAATAAATCTAATGAAATACATTACTTACGCCACGCTTAGAAAAAAAATAATCATCAAAATTCTTATAGCATCAGTGGGCTTCATTTATTTTACAAAGATATAAAGAAATAGAGTAATCTTTGAAAACATTATGACCACCTTGAATTATATAATTATTTATATTCATATGTAAATACAGGCTACATTTAAAATTCAAAGAGGCTCAAAGCACAATGATATATTTTACTTAACATCCTTACACTTTATTAGTGTTCCTATACGGTCAAAAGTATCGTTTTTATGAAATAAATTTATTGGATTCAATCAATTATATATTATATCAAGTTTAATTTAGATGGTGTGGACTCTAGTGTTCTAGACTCATCAAGTAGTGTAGAAGTTCTTCACAACAACTGAGGTTCATTAAAAGTTTTTTTCCCCACAAAATTGGAAATGGGATAGAATATGAAATGGAATTATGTGTGATGATTCATGCCCTCAAATATGTCAATCATTTCAACTAAAAACCTCTTTTAGTATAATATTACTCAAGTTGTTTCATCGATACTCTTGAGAACATGTCTATTAATGTCCCATGGAGAATTCTTCCAGAGTGTATCCAATTCCTACATTATTTTCATCATCTCTATCTTCATACGATACATTCCTATAGGGAGGAAAATTTTGTTACATGTTATTTACCTAAGAATAATATTTTTAATTATTGCCTGATTTGGTCATTTGTAATTCCAAGTGAGTTTAAAAACTTATTGGAATTTGATTCTCAGGGTGATTTCCATACAAGAATCTATAATCCCCCTTACATCTCTCGCAATTTATCTTTTTATTAAAAAAGGTTTAGGGTTGGGTAATCCCAAGTCCTAATCCTTTATAATATTATACATACACATCATTCTAAATTTGAAAATCATTTATTTCATTCTCATAGTTTCTTTAAAATATCTATTCCTTTTATTATAATTTTATTTATAATATCACTATATCTTTTATTCATGTTATTATTTGTAGAATATGATCCTATAACATTAAATATTGTGGTGTCTTGATATATTTTTATTAATTTTATAGCTCCAGTTTTATCCATTTTAGTTAATGTAACTATCTAGTCTGTATTTTACAACTATGATGAAATAAAAGGGCTTGTATTGTGTGCTGGAAAATATAATGAAATATTTTCTTATTTTTATAAAACCATAGATCTTACATCCACCCTTGAATAATTTCATCAAAAAATTATAGAATGAATTAATATATAAAAGATTCTGGTAATTATTCAACATTGATTCTTTATAATCCCACATCACTTTCTTCAAATTATGATTCCTCGGCTGTGTGACACGGAAGATGCTTTATACATTAAATAGGTTAGGTGGAATAGCTATGTGATAGGTCACAACTCTAATTATCTCTAAAATCTCAGAATTCCCAATGTTCATTTAACATGCTTTCCCCTTATTACTAAAACTTTTAACTCCCTTCCATGGTGATACCTTCTAGAAGAAATATCGGCCTAGTTGAAATAGTAAGTCCTTCCACTAATTATTAGAGTAATTTTTGTGTGTTCTTTGATAAAATTTTATATGTTTTTGGATAGATCATATTTTATTAATTTAATTTCACTTTTAACCAACTATAATTCATTCTCTAACTCTAATAAAATAGTTTTTTGTTCAAAATAATTTCCTATAAAAATATGTATATAGATCAAATTTTTATACTACTATAAAAAAAATTATTACAGACGAATTCCACCAGAGGAATAGTACTATCCTTTTTAGAAGTAGAGTGAGAATAACCATGGAATTTCCTCTAATGTTTAGATAGACCTTTAATATTTCTCATGTTCTGATGGATGATAAGAAGTTCATAAATATATCTCAAAGTTTAAATCCATCTAAAGACTCATATAACATTTTTATGTGAAATGAGGTTTCTGATTCGATAAAGTTGATAAAGGTGCACCATGAATTCTCATTGCTTTATCAACATAAAATTTTATAAGTCATGTAATGGGGTATATCCTCCCTCATTGATAATAAATGTGTTCATATCTTAAGTAGATACATAATAGTCCATATTTCATCATCCTTATTTTATTTATTAATAAGTTTAGTAAAAAAGTATATCGTGATATTATACCACTTACAAATTGGCATAGAGAAAGTTTTAATGACATACTTTTGAATTTTTCTAACATCTTTTATTTGTTAGCATACTAATTATATTGAAACATAGTCATTAATTTCATGTTTCATGTTTTCTCATAAAAAAGCTTTATATATCCTTATACATCTTGATGCAACTATGTTGTATATATAAATTTGAGTTTTGAGCCTTATCTATCAATTTATTCTTTATCTTGGGTATTGATGGTTTAAATAGCCTATATAAAAACCTCAAAATTCCATCTTTATCATAAAAATATATCAATCTCCCATATTTTAATGTTTTAATATTCTTCTATAGAGCCTCATCAAATTGTTGATATTTCTTTGTCTTATCTTGTATATATGATTAATATATAACTTATATAATCAATGATTTTTTCACTTCTCTAATAATTTCCATTTACAACATTAATAAATACATTAATATTAGATCCTTTTCCATTCTCATTATTTATTGAACTTCATACTCCTTTCTACTCAATTTATCTTCCACCTTGTTTAAATTCCATGGGTGGTAGTATATTTTATAGTTATAATCTTTATATAGTTTTAACTATATTAATTGTCTCATGTTGAGGAATTTCTATGTGAATACAATCTTTAAACTCTAAGGATCTATATAATTTTCAAATATTTCACTATTCATATAGTTCTTCAAATATTTAAGGAAAATATTACTACAATAAACTCTAGATCATGTGTATGATAATTTTATTCATGGGTATTTAATTATCTTGATGCATAAAAAACAAATATATAATTTTTCATAATGTCTAACACTATACTTTTCTTTGATCCACCTCTATATATAAAAAAATATTTCCTTCCCCATGTGTAAAGATAATATGAGTGAATTTATTATTCTCTTATTTAATTCTTTTAAAAATTCTTTATTTTTCTTTAACCATGTGAATTTGACCACCTTATATGTCAGCATGGTTAACAGATGAGATAATTGAGAAATGATTTAAACAAATTACTAATAGTAACTACTTAAGTCAAGGAAACAATGTATTTAGATTATATTTATCTATGTTGTTCATTATTAAGAAAACATGGTTTTTAAATATAAATAGTTATTCTGTCCTTATATTCAATATGGATAAGAAACCAAACATGTTAAAGCCAAAAATTTAGACTTAATGAATTTCCCAAAAAATCCTTTTCTCTCTAGGTAGATAATAATATATAAATGTTTCTCATGACCTTAACATTTCATAGATTATATAAATATATTATAAATAAATACCCTAATAAATATGCCAAGATAATCCTTGAATACTTTATTAATTATATATATAAACATTAAGGAAATATTTTTTAACATATAAGGAATTATTGTGAACTCATAATGCTTATAACTTATAAAATATACATATTTAGTATATCAACCTTCATAACAATTAATTTATGATATGTATAACTGAGATAAATTTTTGAGAAATTTAAATCCTATTTAACTTGACCAAACAAGTCATGAATGCATTTTAAAGGATAATTGTTTTATATAGTGATGTCATTTATATTTCTCTAATCGATATACAACCTCCTTGAACCATAATTATTTTTTACAAATAATATGGGTACTCCCTATGGTGAGAAACATGGGAATATGAAATATTTATTACACAAATCATGAAGGTGAAACTTCATTTACCCAAATTATAAAAGATCTATTCTATATGATTAGTTATATGTGGGGTTTTAATAAGGTATGTAGTTAGTAGATAATTCTACTTCTTTATGAGGTCTATATCTATATAATTCCTAAAAAACACAAAAATTTAATCTTTAACAATCGATAAATATTCTATTCATGAAGTATCCTTATTCTTCATAGATTTTATTTTATTTTCATACTCTCTAAGAATTCGAATAAGATAAGCCACTATTTGTAGTTCCATAAAATATATAGTTAATCAGTTCCCTTGTTTAAAATAAGAAATTTTATAGATGACTCATAAATTATAATCTATTTCTCTAGAAATTTAATAATTATATTATATTTTAATACCCAATACATACCAATAATTATTTCAAAGCCAACAATTTTTTTTACATTTTTTTTTAAACAATAAAACCTCCATGCATTCTAACAAGACCAGGCAGATATATTTTAATTGTAATAAGATTTCAACTATGTGTTTTAACTTAAAACTCCTTAATGTATTTGTGTGTTATTCACTGTTCTTTGAAAAAATTCAATATATAAAATAGTGTTTCAATCTAAAATCAAATTTTGTATTATCTAATATGGTTTTTATGATCGAAGTACTAGTTATTATATCATTTAGAAATTTAGATTTCTCTATAGTAATTTAAAAATCTTGTATTTTCTTCCTAATCCTCTTATAAGGTAGATCCTATTGATACTTAAGGAAATAAAAACAGTATCTCATATTATTTCAATTAAAGAATTGGAAATTGGTGACTTCTCTATTACCAATTCACTCATGATCTTGATGTCCTTTATCTCCACACCAAAACAAGCTCCTAATACCTTCAAGAAATCTAAATTCCCCTAGGGAGATTGAATTGTGCTTAATGAGTGGTGGTAGTTGATGAGTTTTTGACTTTTAAGAATCCACTCAAGAAGTGATTTGAAAAGGTGGAAATGTAGTTTTATCTCAAATGAGACATGTTTAAAATGGAATTTATTTTACAATAATAGTATGAGTGCTATAACAAACACCATTATACCATACAGCATGATGTCTAAACAACCTTCACATTAATGGAATGTTTTGAATAGTTTTTTAAGGTAATATATCCATGGATTTCTGAATTTTTTTTAACTTTTATTACATTAAATAATGATTAGTGGTAAGATAGAGACTTTTTGGAATTGATTAAATGAGAAAAAATAATGATGTTATGCTAATTTTATGTGCATCACGGAATGAATGATACTATTTCAAAGTGATGGGAGTGTTTTAGATGAAGTTATTTAGTCATAAAAATATTACTCACACCACAATGGTAATAGTCACTTCTTTAAGGGGTTCATGTAATAGACTTTCCTCAGTTTTCTAAACTATCCACCCAAACTAGCCAGTCATAGTGAGGAATAAGAAAGATAAAGTAAACAAGTCTTTAAAATAACAAAAAAACATAAAAATAGAGTACAACGTGGAATAAAAAGATATAACCAAATCCATAAAAACAAAATAAAAATAGGATAAACCAAAAAATTATAAATCATACAAGACCAACAAGTCTCAATGTGACCATATATCAACTCTAAACTATCTCATATCGAAGGAATTGAAAAAAAGATAATCTATCATGCTACATGATTCCCTTCCCTTTACCTTTATCTTTCAACAAAAATATAGAACCGCCGAAAGTAAAAAATTAGGGTGTGAGAAAAAATACCTATTGGATACCACCAAAGATTTTGTATAAGGTATAATATCAAGAATTAAATAGTTCTATATTTTAAAACAAAAATATATTTACAATGAATTTTCATAAAACCAAACTCATTTTTAAATGATTTTCTTTTGTTTTAAATAAATTCCATTCAGATACTAAAATCTAGGAATATGAAGAAAAAAAATACATGATAAAATAGGGATGCATATCCATACACAATAAATTAATAAAGTATATAGATATCAATGAAATAACTCTTTATGTGAAACTGTGTGATACAACCTCATGTGAAAACATGTGAGAAACAATCCATGAAAAAATCCATCATGTGAAAATAAACATAAATAAAAAATTAACACTATATTTAGGACATAGACTATAGTAATAAGTATTACAAATAAAACATCTTAAACTAAGCATAAATTGGTATCAACCAATATTGAGTCCTTCCATCATCCATCGATTTCAGAAAGTAAACCCTAGTGGTTCCACACACACACTAGGGACACCTATGTCCCTTTCCTAAAAAAACCCATGGTTCCCAAAATTTCATGTTTTTTAAACCTTTTCAAAACCATGATTGAAATTTATAAAATAAATGAAATCCAATCCAAACTACTTCCATTTTTGAAAAACCATTTCCAAATATAAACTACTATTCAAGAATTTAATGAAACACTTTTTGTGAAAAAAGGCTATTTTTAAATGGAAAAAAACCCCTTTAAAGCATGTATCTCTACCAAAAATTCCATTAAACCAAAAATAACTTTAATTAAATTAATAAACCAAAATGATTTTACAAAATTGATAACCAATTCAAATAATTAACCCATTATATAGAAAAACCTACATTAAAAAGGAGGTAGAAAAAATAGACTTAGATAATGGTGATTGGGGAAGAGTATATTAAGTTCTCACAATCCTATATCCATAAAAAATAATATAAATACTCAATTAATTCCCTTATTTATAGAATACACATTCCATTTGCATTCTATTTGATAATAGGATAAGTGATATAGTAAGGATTTTCAAATAATAGGAGAAACTGGATTAAAAACACAACATACCTCAATGTGATCTATCAGAAATGAAGGAATTACACCTATAATACAAGGGGGAGACCTAAAATTTTTCGTATAAGTTTTAAGATTATCCAAAATGAGATTATGGGTGATTATAATTCAAAATTACCAAGGTAAAAAGGATAGTATCTCACTTTTTAATAGTATATAAGGGGGTCACATTGTTTTCTAGAGAATACCTCGTAGTTAAACTAATTTTAAGAATTAACTATATACTCATACAATCCATTCTAGGTGGAGGAATAGTTTGGATGCATGGTTAGTCTAATCGTGTTCCAACCACGCAATCCCTTATATCCAAAGAGTTCTATATTTTCACTGGGGCACACGATTTTGAAAAACCATTCTCAAACCATGTGACACCTCTAGACAACCTTCATACACATTGAATGGTTCCCTAGGAATTTTTCATGGTTTTTATAACCATGTTAAAACTATGAAAAATACCACAGGAATCTCATAGGGGAATACTCCACAGTTATCACATGATTAATCTAATAGTGTTCCCAAACTATTCACTTTTTCAGTTTTCCCAAAATTACCTTGTTTTGAGCCTCCAATACCTTGAATATTCTTAGACCTAGAAAGAGAAAATTCAACCCTCTACTAAGGAATACATGCTACTAGAAGGGAATCACAATTCTCCACACCATAAAATCTTTCTATCAACAAATTTTCCTCAATATTTTAGACCTACAAATAAAAAATTCCATTCTTACCTCATCAATGATTTCCACTCCCACATTTCATGGATATCCCATCTACACTGCCACATTACCCAGAAAAAAAATCATTTTTCTGCGTAGTACCCCATCCTGAAATCCATAATCTATACTAGTTTCTCAATAGTGGTGGTATCAGTTTCAAGATAAATATCCTCCCATTCAATCACATTGGAAGGATCTGAGTGATACCTTCTTAGCTAATAAACACGAAACACATCACGAATCTAATTCAAATGAGGATTTAACTCTAACCAATGGTCCACCTTTCTATGTATCTCCATGATTTTAGAGGGAAAACAAACCTAGGTGCCAACATACCCTTCATACCCAACTGAATATGTCCCAAGAAAGGTCAAACTCTAAGAAATACCAAATCACCAACTTCAAACTCTAGCGGAAAATAGAGATGGTTTGCATCATATTTCTGAAGGCTCTGTGATGTGACCAACCTCTTCCATATCTGCTGCACCTTTTCTATCATCTCTTGAATAAGACTCAACCCAAGAAAGGATCTCTCTCCCAACTCTTCTCAACCCAAGTAATATCTTTATATCCATTCATTCAATGCTTCAAATGGTTTCATATTTATTGAATCCTGATAATTATTATTATAGTAAAATTTAACCATATAAAAATTATTTTATCAAGATCTTCCAAAATCAAACACACAATATCAAAGATTATCCTCAAGAACTTGTATAGAACTATCTGTCTGTCTATCCATCTGTGGATGATAAACTATTATCAATTTCAACTTTAAACCCCTATCCCTTAGAAAACATCTCCAAAACATGGATGGTAACTTTGGTTCCCTATTAAAAACAATTGTAGTGGTAACCCCATAAAGTCTCTCAATCTCACATACAAACAAGTCACCGATATATTCCATTTTGTATCTCATTGATATGTGAGAAATGTGTTGATTTAATAAGTCCATAAATGATCACCCAAATATCATCATTCCCAAGATAATTCCACAGAAAACCAATGAAAAAATACATGCAATTTTGATCCCATTTTAATACTATAACAGGAAAAGGTTGAAACAAACTTGTGGGTCACTGTTGTTCAGCCTTAAATTTTTGACAAGTGAAACATCATGAAACAAAATCTTCAACTACTCATATCATACCTATGAAATAATATTTAAATATTAATTCATGATACATCCTGTTATCCCCAAGTTTTATGTACCAACATGACTGGTGTCTACTGTCTATCAACTTTTTCCTTAAGGAAATCAGAACAACCAACCTATTATGGAAGAAAAAAACTCCACTGGAAGACCAAGACCACTCACTCAAGGTTTCTTCACCCTAAGGAATTTTACCATAGTTTTGGCACTTGTATTATATCAACTGATAAATTCCAACTCATTCATAAAAATATTATTCATATTTCATAAAATACTATAGCGGGAACTGTAGCAGGCACTGTTTGGCACTATAGTAGCTGGGAATATGCCCCCGTTTGGACCTTCAGGACACCGATTTGGTCCTTGAGTCCTGTAAGGCCTTCGGGCCACCTAGGCCTTCAAGTCAGTAAGGCCTTCAGGCCACCTTAACTGCAAATTCAAACCAGACAACCTACAAGGAAAAAGATCTACAAGGGGTATGAACAAGGAGCTTTCACCACAACAGAAGCTAAACGGATTGTAAGAATGAGAGGGTATGGAACCTTCCATCAGGACAAGCCTATGCATGCATGAGAATGCATATCCGAACAGCCATGCAAAGGTGGAGAGCTGATTTCATGATGAAGCTACTAGGGAGGAGTAGTTCTACTTAGTTTTTCTGGGTTGTATGTAATTTTTGAAGCCTACAGACAATGAATTCCTCTAAGGCTTATGGGCCATGTAATACCTATGCCAACGGGCCTTGTAAGGGTTCCACATCACCCCTTGAAAGGTGTATTATCAAAAATCAATAAAAAATGAAGTCCTTCGGGCCATTGGAGGAGGAGATACATATGCCACCACATATTTATCCTATATTAAGACACATCCCAAACCCATACCAAAAGCACTGTAGAAAACATCATAACCCAAACCATATTCTGGAAAAATAAAAATTGGTTCTAAATTCAACCTTACCTTTAGATACTCAAAGTATTTCTGAAATTTTTCATTCTATTCAAACTTTACACCCATACAGATTATAGTTTTCATTGAAGATGTGATCGTGGAGAAATCCAAAACAAACTAACTATATTAACCAGAAAAACCCAAGAATATATGGATCTCAAACAAATTTCTAGGTTGTTTCTAGGAAATAATATCCTGTATCTTTTTAGGATCCATTGATACTCTCCTCTCATATATCACATTCCATAGAAATATTACTTCTCAAATCCAAAAATCACTTCTGGAAAGCTTACCATATGGAAGATTCTTCTTTAAGGTTCAAAGAATGATTTCCAAATGGTATGTATGCTCCTCCTATAACTTAGAGTACACCAATATATCATCCTTGAACAAAAAATAAAAGATTCCAAAAAATTGTGAAATATTTGGTTCATAAAATCCATAAATATCATAGGAACGTTAGTGAGACTGAATGACATAACCAAAAATTGAAATGCCCATACCTTCTCCTAGACTTTTTCTTAGATATATTCTCTTCTTGGACTCTGAACTGGTGGTACCCTATCTGAAGTTCAATCTTTAAAAACCTACAAAACCCTCTAAGTTGGTCAAAAATATAATCAATCTTAGGTAAAGGATATTTTTTCTTAACAGTCACATGATTTAACTTTTGATAATCCATGAAAAGTTTGAGGATCCCTTCTACCTTCCCATCAAAGAGGGTGATTGAAGATCACAATAAAATGCTAGGAAGAATAAATCCCTTATCCTCTAGATCCTTAATATGGACATTAATGACCAAAAACTTAGTGGGTTATATTCGATAAGATGGAATAGGAATTTGAATCACACCAAGAATAAGGTCAATAGTAAATTCAACCTCCCTTTATGGTGGTAAACTAAAATATCATCTGAAAAGAACATAGTGTATGCACACACTACCTCAGAAAGAGGACTAAAAAAAGGTTCAAAAATATCAAGGAACAACTCTAACAACTATCATGATATTACCTCAGCATAAGGAACAACTAGCCATGTGCTTCTCGATCAAGAGTCTCACTAACCAAAAAAATTACGACTGACCCCATATGATGATAAAAACAAAACTCAAAGATGATAATATTTTATCTAGTCATTAACATTGATCATCCAATCAATGTCATGTATTAGCTATAATATTTCAATATCAAGAACTAAAAAGTCCCATATCATCTCATATTCGATTTTCATCACCCAACACGTGGTATAATTTAAACCATTTTCAGACCTCTTTCCCAAAGTCATTGAGATATTCAACAAGTATGGAATAGGTTCTGAATAAAATCCCAAGACATCAAATAAATTTGAAGATATAAAATAATTAGTAGCGCCTGTATCATACAAAACTATCACCATATAAGATGAAATGAACTTTGTACATCTAACAATAGTTGTCCCTGCTTCAGATTCCTCTAGTCCATACTCTACTGGATAAAGTTGTTTGGTGTTAGCCACTTGACCATTCCCATTTTCCTGAGTATTAGACCCACCAACCTTGACAAATTCAGTATAAACCTTTGAACCCATTATAGGATTTGATCCTACCTTACTTCCCTAGGATATCCTTTAAAAAAATTCTCCTAATGGTTCGATAATCCATAACGATGAAAATTCTTAAGAGCGTCCATAGCATTAGGCTTGGTATGACCATGACTTCCACACTTATAGTAGATAAATGGTTGTTATCCTAATTAATCCCCTAAAACTGGCCCAAAAGAAAATATATCACCCTTTCACTTCCTTTCTTGGAAAGAATATACACCCTGGCTAATATCTACATTAACCAAAGTTCCACTCAAACCTTCCATTCCAACTATGTCTACCTTATCCAAAGATTCTTTGATGAAAACCTCCCTGAAGGTCTAAAGGCACATGAGAATCAACATCAACTGATTATCTAGCCTTACTCAACACTTAAACCACTAAGCCTTTAGATACTCATTGGTTACTATCTCTAGTTACATATTCACTATCTTGAAAAAATGTGAGGAATACTTTAGAACAGTGCCCTCCCCTTTATCCAAGGATAGAAACTTTCTAGGTCATCACTACACGTAATGTCTTAGGGTAAAAATTCTAATTGAATATTTTCTTGATATAAACCCAAGTAAGGTACCTGTGAAACTTATCTTTCACAATAGAGTCTCTCCATATCTTTCCCAGTCCCTTGAGCATATACACGGATAAACCCACCTTATAATCCTCTAAAGTCTTTAAGATTTTGAAGAAACTCTCAATCCACTCAAGCCACTACTTGGTTTCTTGGGGTCCCTTATCACTACAGAATATGGGTGTATGTTACTTAGTAAATTCAAATCCATTACCCACCACATGTCCTAGGTTCATGATACCCACTTGACCAAGAGTCTAAATTGTTTTTGTTACAGATTCAACCAAAGAAGGTTCCATTGGAGGATTATCTTACAGATCCTATCTTAAAACTTCCTCTCTCAAATTTTAAAGATCTCTACTTGTAATAATTTTATGTTAATCAAAATATAATGACCAGTCATATTTAAGTAATTACTCAAAATCCTTGAAAAAACATCTAAAACTCAATTAAATGCTTTAATGGATTAACAATTTACATAAATCATGAATTTTAAGAAAAAAACAATTATTTATAAATTAAAGGGTCCATTTAAATAAACTTCCCATAAAATTAATTAAAATGACCTCAAAATCCATGTCTCAAACTTGGTAATAATTTTCCAACCAGCCATGGTAACTCAAGTTGATACATAGAAGTGCGCTTGCCAATAACCCTTCCACACTTACTAAATTAATTCTGAAATTCACTACTCTTGTCAACCCAAGACACATAACCAAAATTAGGCAATGTTATCACACATTAGTTTTACCATTCCTCTGATACAAAATTGTAATGGCCCAACCCGAGCCATTTAAACTAGTCACTCAATCTGGCCCATCACGGTGAGGTATAACAAAGATAAAGGAAACACATCTAGAATATAATCAAAATAATACATACAACCATATTAAAATCAGGAAGAAAAATTTAAACCAAAATCCATACAAAATAATCCAAACAGGATAAAATAGAAAACTATAATTCATACAATAACAACGAGTCTCCATGTGACCAATCGTCACCTCCAAACCATATTTTACCGAAGGAAGTGACCACAATATAGAAATATATGCTACAATATGCCCTTAACTTTACCAGGATCTTTCAATACAACATATAAAATTTCTTAAATGAAAAAATTAGGGTGTGAGCACTAATAAAAGAAAGATACCACCATAGAGTCTATAAAAGTTCTAATATCAAGAATTCAATAGTTCTATATTTTAAAAAAATATTTTTACAAATAATTTTCATAAATCCAAACTACTTTTTCAATCATTTTCCATTGGTTTTCATAAAATCCTTCTATATACACAAATCTAGGAATATGACAAGTATAAGTGATAAAACATGGATTCATATCTATACATCATAAGGTATGAAAATAAGCACATATCTATCTAATAAACCTTCATGAAAATCCATGTGATAAAACCTAATGAGAAAACATGTGAGGAATAATCTATGAAAAAATCAATCATGTGATAAATTACCATAAATGAAAAATAACACCATATTTGGGTCCTATCCTATGGTAATATGTACTAAACATTAAATTGACTGAACCAAGAATAAGTTGGTACCAACCAATATCGATTCCTTCTACAGTTCATCGATATCACAAAGTTACCACTAGTGGTTTCACAAACACTATGGTCACATATATCCCTTTCCAAGTGCACCCAAGCCTCCCAATGTGCCAATTTTTTCAAATACATTTTAATACCATTCTTAAAATATAAAAAAAAACAAATCCAATATAAACTACTTCAATGTTTGAAAACTCATTTCCAAATCAAAACCACCATTAAAGAATTTAATCTGAAACTTGTAATAAAACCCCTTGTTTTTAAATAAAAACACCTTTAAAATATATATATTTCCCAAAAAAATAATTTTATTA
Source organism: Viscum album (assembly GCA_963277665.1). NCBI lineage: Eukaryota > Viridiplantae > Streptophyta > Magnoliopsida > Santalales > Viscaceae > Viscum > Viscum album. Next base: position 793,838,275 of record OY728156.1, on the reverse strand, counting down.
TATAATTAATAAATTCACATAATCAACCCATTATATAGAAACAAATACCTCAAAATAAAGGTAGAGAAATTATACTTTGATAATAGAAATTGAGGAAGAGTATATCAGGTCCTCATGATCCTATATCCATAATTAACAACATAAATCCTCTATAAATTAACTTATATCTAGTATACACATCCCTTTTGGTTCTTTGATATGGGAGGATAAGAGATATATGGGGGATCTACAAAAAAAGGACAAACCAGATCAAAAATGAAAAATACCATGTTGATTTCCATCAAGAATGAAGGAATTCCACCTAGAGTCCAATGTGAGATACCTAAAAAATAGTGGGGAAGTTTTATGATGATCCAAGATGAGATTAGGGGTTATTAGGCTTTCAAATATCTAAGGTAAAAAGTGTAGAATCACACTTTTTAACTGTACAGAAGGGGTTCACACACTTTCTTGGGGTATTCCATGTGTATAAACTAATTGTTTGCCTTAATAATATACCCAAACTATCCATTATATGTAGGGGAATAGTTTTGACACATATTTAGTTTAACCATGTACCAACTGTACAACCCCCTCTATCCAATGGGTGTATAATTTTTACTAGGGGTCTCATGGTTGGGGAAAACCATAATCAAACCTTGTGAAAACCTTTGATAACATCCAAAACCATCACATTGTTCCCTAGGCATGTCACACAATTTTTCTAACAATGCTTAAATTTTGAATAATTCTACTAGAACCTCATAGAACCATATTTCGTGGTTATCACATTATTAAACTAACTATGAACCTTAACTATGTGTCATGTCCATTTTCCAAAAATTCCATTATTGTTAGCCTCTAATCCCTTGAATCTTATAAGAACCCAAAATGGAAGAACCAAGGATCAGATAAGGCATACTTTTGAACTTGAGGAAATCAAAATTGAGGTAGAGGAGAGCCATGCCACATTATATGAAATTGAACCATAAAGCATGTAACCACAAGTTTCCAGGTTCTATTTTCTCTATGAGGTGAATCCCTTGAACTTTTAGTGATACATATCCTGGAAGAAAAATTGGGTCACACAAAAAATATTTCACTCAATTAGTAAAGTAGTTATTCAATCCATGATAAACTATCCATAAATATTTTTTGTTGAAATGGGTAAGGAGACCGAAAAGAATTATGTTGTTAAAGATATAGGTATAGATGATTGTATATTTATTTCATGTTATAGTTTCAAGTCCCACACCTCAATGATTTTCAATGATTTTATAAATATATTTTCCTCTCCTATCAGATATGAGCATCACACCACAAGCACAATTATCACACCACAATGCATGTCATCCTATAAATTGAACTGTGTATTTTATAAACATAGTGAAAGAGATTATTAAAAAAACTTTGGTTTAATCTTCTATTCATTTTATGAAAGATTATAAGGAGGGATCGACTAAGATTTTAGGAGAAGAACTAGGTTTCACATGAGATCTAAAATCCAAAGGCACATGAGGTTTCAGAAGTGAAGATTTTTTGACTTTTTTTTGCTAGTAATTATTTACTTGGGTCATCAATTCCATTTCCTAAATACTTTCATTATTCTTATTGATAATATAATAGGAACATGGGTATATGGATCATAATCATTGTGCGTTATAGATTAACCATATGATAACAACAGTAGATGAACATTGTATTCATCCATGTTTCATCGGTGTTTTTTATAACTCAATATATCATAATCCCATCATCATTATCAAGTTACATATTCACTAACTAGTTCTAATAAATCATTTTTTAGTGGATTTTGTGTTTTAAAACAAATATTTATCTGTGCCCATGTTGTTATTTACTCTCTTGGCCCTATCAATTAATATATGGAATTTTTAAAATGTTTATAAGTATTCCCATAGATATGAGATTGTTTTTTATTGGTTATATATTTTAAAAATTAAATATATGGAGTCTATAATAATTTTAAATAATAAATTAGTTTAAAATTTAAATGGAAAGATATTACATATGTGAAGATAGGATGGTTTCATATTATTTATCTCATTTTCTTAAAAGTTATTAACATATCTAATAATGATATATATATTTCTCAATTTTGGATAGTATGTACACTACTTGACTAGAACATCATAAAATATAATTGTAGATTTTATAATTAGATACTTTCATCCCTCTTAAATAATGAGTAAAAATGAATCATGGGTATAAAAATAGTAAATGTAATATGTAAGAAACTCCATGACAACCATAAGGGAGACAATAAAGTGAAATAGTAATGATTAAAAAAATGTAAATCTAAATTTAAGGATATTTTGATGGGGGAAGATGAAAATTTGGATGATTTCTTTGTTTGTGTAAAAAAAATATAATCTCAATTTGAAGCTATAGAGGGATTTTTAAAGACTTCATTATCATGAAGATGTTGAAAAGAAGCATCCTAGATAAATTTAATGTGAAAATTTATTCCCTTAGAAACAAATAATTGGATGATTGGACCATTAACAAACCCAATAATGTATTAATTTATTATTATATGAGTAGTGGTATTATTTTAATTACAAAAGGAAAAACTAAAAAGGATATGGATTTTAAAGCCAAAAAAAATTATAACTATTTTGAGCTTAAGAAGTATCAAGAGGTATAAATTGATGTTGAGGATGATTTAATGGATTTAACTAAATTTATATCATTAATAAATGTTAAAATGATAAATAGATAAGAAAATTTTCATTAAAGTGCTTCATTTATGGAAATATTAGACATTTTTTCTACAAGTTTCCCTGAGAGTGAACAATAATATGAGAATAATCACCAATATAAAAGGACATAAAAAGAATATATAAGTTGGAAACTATTAATAATGTAATAATGTCATATAAAGGAGAAGTTAAGTTCAATACAATTAATAATTGTAATTTATTCTCAATGAAAGATGCCTAATCTTGTAATGAGAATATTGAAAGAGAGAAGGGGGAATTAGAGGATAATGGTATAAGAACATTCATGGATAAATCAAATCAGCCCAAAGATTCGTCATGTGAAGAATAAGACTATATTAGTTAAGATGAATAAAGAAGTTATAAATAAAAAAATAAGGAGTTCTAATTGAGGATATAGCTCTTGGTATGCTTGAATGGAAATATGAATCTTGAGAGAGAAAATAAAGATTCAAAATTAGAGAATAGTTCACTAAGAAAATATCTTAATGAATCAAATTCCATAGAGATTATTGATATACAATTGTAATTCACATGAAATATGGGATATATTAATGTAATCCTTGAAATTGCGATAAGATTATTGATATCACCCAAATAAATCTCATTACTGAGAATCAAGAAGTGAAATCTCCTGAGGTAACGTTTTTTGATGCTAAAGACTCCTTAAAGATCACTCACCATGTGTTTAAAAATTTCATAAATTTAGTTTTGAAAATATTTAAAATATTAGATAAATCTATCTATTAGACTAATGAATAGGGTGTTTATTTTATAGTACAATGTAATATTGTTTTTGACACACAGTATTGCAACATAAATGGTGGCAATAGTGACAATAAAGGGAAAAGGTTATTGAATCAACCAAGAAGGTGAGTACACCCATTACAAAATTAAAAGGTGGTTCTAAAAACACTAAAATTAATGGGGTGTGAAGGGAGAAATTTTTTTATTTTAAGCCGAAGGTAATGCTCAAGGAGAAAGTTAAAGAGATTAATTAAGAAAATATTAATGGAAAGAAGAGGGTTCTGAATAAAAGAAAATTGAATGAGTGGAATTTTAAGAATTTATTTACTATATTAAAATATTATATTTTAAAATAAGGATTTGGTGTTGTGGATTAAATAGAATGAATTTATATTATATTATTAGTTTTCATCTTCCAACTATAATAGAGGTTTGTAATCAATGGGGATGCATCATTAAGTTAGTTTAACAAAGATAACATCAAAAAGAAAAGTTCTATTTTAAAAAATATTTTAATTATCTTAGGAAAATGTATTAGAGGTATGTCCTACCTATACATGTCACCAATATATTTCACACAATTATATTATTGAAACTGAATAAAAATTAGTAATCTAAATATATTAAGAGAAGGATTAATCGAGATCAAGTAATGGTAGTTGGGGTTTCTTAAAATTCTATAAAAGTAGAGAATATTTGGATACTTGATAGTGATTTCTCATCACACATGACTGGAAACAAAACTCTATTGAAATATATCAAAATGTATGATGGATGATACATTAATTTTAAAAAATATGGATCACTAAATGAAAAAGGATTTGGATTCATTAATATTAGTAGGAATAAATCCATCAATTATCTCTTTATTAATTGGATGAATCAAAATCTCCTGAGTGTTTCCCATATTTGGGAAAATATGAATGAATTTAAATTTAATAAGTATGGATGTTTCATTGGGAAATTGAAAGATGACACAATATTGATAAACATACAATGAAAAAGTGTCAATATACTTCAAATTTATAATGATCAAGATACTTATTGCATAAGCATAAAGGAGGGGTATGAATTATAGTATATGAGACCTTTTCAATTAGGAAATAGAACGTTGAAATTTTAATTAAACCGAATGTTGTGAGGAATATACTAACTCTACACTATGAAATATTCAACACTTATGAATCATGTCAAACAAATTGTGAAAAATATCCACAATCCTGTGGAGATCAAGATGAATAATCCTATTTAGTTGGTGCACTTAGATTTTTGTAGAAAAATGAGTAGGAATTTCGTAAATTAAGATAGGTATTTTTATTATTTTTTCTGAATATTTTATTTAGATGAAATATACCAATTTAATGTCAATTAAATTAAAATCTATTATGAGATTAAAACTCTCTATGAGGAATACTAAGAATCAAATAGAATATAATGGAAAAAAAAAATTCATACAGTAATATATCAAAATAAAGAAATAAATACTTCAAGTAAAGTAGTAAAAACTACATAATAAGTAATGGATACACTTCCCTACACACACCCTAACAAAATAGAGTAACTGTTTGGAAGAATTAGAGTTTTGTGGACATGTTGACAAATATGTTATTGAAGCATGCCACCTTGAAATTATTCTAGATAAAATCAACAATTATGACAATATATTTTCATAATTGATGCTTACTCCAACTATATTTGAATAATATTTTATATCCCTTATTACAATAAGATTAAAGGTAAACAATTGGGAAAGTTCGATAAGGGGTCCAATGAATGAATATTTTTTTGATACACACCCAGTAGAAGAAGTTACTAGTTTTACAATAAGAATATAATAAATATTGTTGAATTTTTTCATGTAATTATTTTATAAAATAAAAATACCTCATAAAAATAATTTCCCATTGATGATAACATTGATTAAGAATGTAGAGAAGATATTGGATAGCATGGGAGTATTCCAAATACACAAAAAGATTTCCAAACTCTCAATATTATTCTGAAATATCAAGTGATGAAGAAAGACCTAGAAAAGTTAACAATAATTTCTAAATTATTATAAATCATTTAAAAGTCAATATAATTTTTGGAGGAAAAAAATTATTCCAATGCAAAGGTGTTTGAGGAATTAAAATCATGTTATCTTTTTTCAAAAGTTGAAGTGACGAGTATGGAAAAAGTATTATAATATGAGCATTAGATGGAAGCAATGGAAGAATCGATGAATAAAATTGATAATAAGGACACTTGGGATTTATTTACACATCCCAAATGTAGAAATATGATTTAAAAATTAGTATGAATTTAGGAATAAACTCAATGATAAAGGAGATGTATCATAGAAAAATATCATCTTTCTTTAAAGGGGTACTCTCAAATTGATGGAATAGAATTTTATTAGAATTTTCCTCTAGTCGTAATGTTTGACATAATTAAAATAATTTTTATGATATGTGTTAGTGTAATTATAACTTTTTATAGTTGGATATGAATTCAGCATTTCATATTGGTGAAAATTTAGGTTTAGGTATATATTGAATAACCAGAATGTGATATTCTTGATAATAATGGTCCTAGAGTTTTAAAATTGGGGAAGGGATTATATGGGATGAAATAAGAACCATGGTAAATATATTCAAAGCTATAAAGTATCATAAGTATCATGTAATTCCTAAAAGTTGATGTGAATTCTAAACTCTATGTCAAGGTATATTACAAAAATTCTCTCATAGTGATTGTGTATGTCGATGAAATAATTTTTAGAAGAAATGAAGAGGAATCTTGTGAGAAATTTACTACCCAAATGAAGAAATGCTTATAAATTTCCATGATTGATGAGATAAAAGTTTTATTGATTTTTCAATTAATAATCATATTCGGTTATATTTTCTCTCAGAAGATGTGTATTATCATGAGTTATTGAATGAATTGGTATGGACAAATCAAGATAAGTCTCCACATGTCATGAACCTGCCCAGATACCCTGGTACCCTAAAAACCAATACAACTCTGAAATATTCCCAAGGGAATTCTTAATCCCCATGGGTTGGTGTCTAGAACCTGGCATAATATAAGATAAAATAGGGAACAATTTTTCTATAAAACAGCAGAATATAAAAGATTACAAGTTAGTATTCTCAGCACTCTAAAAGAATAAAATAAAATAAACCAAATAAGTATAATAAAACCCAAAATAGTATATAATCAATATACTCAACATATGACAGGATAAATCTCAAATATTCTAAAAGAAATATCACTCCAAGCCTAAAATATCAATAACTTCCTCCACCTCTAAGTGAATTATACCCTTTTCTCTGACCTTGAAGAAAGAAATATACAAACGCCCAAAGTAAAAGGTATGGTGTGAGATATATGTCCATGTAGGTTCTCACCAAGTGTTTCATAACAGATTCTATAAAAATAAAACAAATCATTCTCTCAATTTAAATAAAACATTGCATGGAATAATATATCAGTTTCATATTTAAGACAAAACATGCTTCTTTTCCAAATGATAGAAAACATTTCAAAAATGGTTTAAATAAAAAAACTATATGAAAAACATTTATATAAGTCATTTTTCATGAGTAAAACATTTCTATAATCAATTGAATTTATATCAAAAATCACAAAAAAAATCACAAGTTTTGTCTTCCCTATAGTACATTATTTTCCAGTTATAGGATCCTCTCACATCTCATATCAGTGATCATGGAAATTATGTGTTCGCACGTCCCTTAGAATCAAGAATAATATGATTCATCAATCTCTCTTTGGGGATAAGATATATCGAACAACATTTTTGTTAGAGTTTTCATCATCAATTAAAAGCTTGGTGTTCACGATCCTAGAATGATTTTCCCAAATAACCCATTAAGTACCTAGGCTCACATGTTCTTAGTAAATCAATAAATAATGGGAAAATAATCTCATTTCAAATTAATCATCATTTAAAATTCAATTTCCCAATTTTTAGTTTCAATATGCCTACTTAATTTCAAAAACAAAACATGTGTTGTTCAATATTTCATGCCTTTTCAATACAAAACCAAGAATTATTTTTCATCATTTTAATTTAATCCATTTTTATCAAATAATTTCATCAATTCCATTAATTTCAAAATAATAACCAAATTCCAAATCCATTAGAATTAGTAGTTTCTCCCCAAAATACATGCCATTTAATTTAAAATTTCAATTCATATCATATAGGATTTTCATTAATCAATTAAAAGTTATTTAAAACAAATAGATAAAATAAATGTTTGAATTAAATGAAAAATATCAAGTGAAACCACCTTCCTTTAACCAACAATCAAGATTCAACACCCGCAATGGGATTATTTAGTGAATAATGAAGGCATTAGAGATTAAGAAATCAAACGTCGAATCAAGATCCCATCAAATAGTGTTTAGATACATCAAAAACATGATTATATAATACCCTCTAAAGAGGATAAAACAAGAGACCATAATAAATCACATGATATGGGATTCACTTACCAATAAGATATTAAATGTGATAAACCATGCTTTCATCCTCTAATAAAAGGGATCTGAGGATCCAAGAACCACTTCAAGAGAGCCCCCAAAGCCATGAAATTTGAGTTAGATCAAGTGGGAGTTAACCCATGATTAAATTGGGGGATTCAAGAATTTATAATAATTTTTTAGTATAAATTAATCCTGAACAAATGGTTTCCTCGAGAGGGTCAGATAATTAAACAAGCAGTGCACCCTGACTATGCATACCCTCAGGACACACTATCCAAGGCATAGGTTTCTTAAACTATTAAAAAAAATTAAAACCCTCACTATAAAAGGTTTCATTGTTTTCAATGGGTGTGCACAGTTTTTCCAAAACATGATCCAACCATGCACAGCCATGAAAACCTCCAAAAATTTCCAAATTTTACCTAAAAACTCCTTAAAAGATCCATCCAAAAGGGAATCAAATAGGGTTTATGGGAAATCTGAAAAAAAAAATATTAATAGGATGTTACAACCTTCCCACTATATGAACTTTTTATCCCTATAAATCTTCCAAGAGGTTTCCATATCAAAGATATGAGTCCACTACTTTCTCATCAATTTCCGACACACCCAAGACTCAAGAGACTCTAAAAAATGCTACCATAGCACACAGACCAAAAGAATTATCCTCCCATGAAGTACCTTTGTCTCAAAATCAAAAATATGGACTAGATTCTAAATCACAGATAAATCAGGATCAACTTAAAGGTCCTCCCATCTCAAGATATGAGATGGGCGAAAAGACAAATTTTAAACTGTGATATAGGGAACATATTATGTATCGATATCAATAGTGGTGGAAGTGATAATTGGTAAGCCTCTTTACCCAAATTCCCAAAAACAATGTCTCATAAAATGAGATGAAAGATTCACTTACCTTCTAATCCTTCTATGACCCAAATTACGTGAAACTGTCAAGAACACCAAGTCACCAGTTGAAAAAACCAACAGTATATAATGACTATCATCAAAGGATTAATATAGGATCTATTTCATCAAAATTATCTTCCATATCAATTTAATATTCTCCACTATTTCTTGGAACAAATTTGACACAACCAAGGAAGTTTCTCTAATATTTGAAAAAAATAAAGGTGATTCACATGGCCTATCATAAAACTCATAAAAAAATATCCATTATGATCATAGAAAGTTAACTATTATTATAAGAAAACTTGACCAATCCCCAATAGACATCCTAAGATCTATCAAAATTTAGGACAGAAGCATGAATCATATCCTCAAGAATATATATAGCACCCGATGTTTAACCATCCATCTGTGGATGGTACATCGTAATCAAATGAACCTGAGATTCCATCACCTCCTAAAATCCCCACTAAAAATGAGAGGTAAAATGGGAATCTACATCAGATAATATAATAGATGAAACACTATGAAACCAAACAATATCTTTCACATATATTTTTCCCATCTCCTCAAATTTGGTTGCATCACTAATGGGTATTAATTAGTTTAATTTTTTCATTATATTAATAAAAACCCATATTTCATTATTCTTTTGATTGGTATATAGAAACCCAACCAAAAAAACCCAAATAAATCTCACTTCACTTCCATTTTGTCACTGGGAGGGGCTCGAGTAAACCCAATGGTCTCTAGTACTAGATCCTGACCTATTGGAAAGTATAGTAGTGAGAAACAAAATCAACAATTTTTTGTCTCATACATGAACACAAAAATCATAATCTTATATCATATAACATATTTGTGGTTCCTGGGTGAACAAACCACTGAAAATTATGTAAATTCCAAATCACATATTTTCTCACTAGAAAAGGTAAAACATATCGGTACTAGAAACACATCATACCCTCCTTGGAGAATGACCACTCATCAATGGTCTCCCCATCATAAACATAGTATCTAATTATATGTAATTTATGAAAAATCATATTTTTATAAATAACCAAATCAAAAAGAGTGGATTTAAACTGAACACTATCCAATAAAACCTTGTCCCCTATTTCCTGAACTCCTATATGAAACCGTGAAAAAAGAACCATCAAGTTCCACTCTTCTAATGGTTCTTTCATACCCTAGGTTCAGATTTTTCTACCCAAAACATCAGTAATGACATTCCCTTTACCCAAGGTATAGGTAACGTCAAAATAAAAATACTATAGGTACTCCACCCAAGTCCTTTGGTGGAGATACAAATATTTTTGAGAGAATATATAACTTATGTTTTTGTGTTCTAAAAACACAGTAAACATTTCTTAGAAATGGTATTGCTACCAACTCTTAAGTGAATGCATCATGGATGTGAGTTAAAGGTTATGGGTAATATAATTCTTCTCATGTTTCATAAGTTTTTGAGAACCATAGGCTACCACATGATAACCCTACATAAGAACACAACCCAAACCCAAACATAATGCATCACAAAAGACCAAAAATCTTTGGCTTGCCTCTGGAAGAGTCAATATTATAGTAAAAGACAAATGATATTTCATCACAATAAAAGAACTCTGAAATTTATATTCCTAGGTGAAATTTACCCCCTTATGAGTGAGAGTGGTCATCAGAGAAGGAAACTTTGAGAAATACTTTACAAACTGGTGTTAATACACTACTAGGCCCAAGAAGCTCCAAACATAAAAAACATTACATGGTCATTCCCCTATCATAACATCTTTTACCTTTTCAGGATCAAATGAGATACCATGTTCCAAGACCACGTGTCTGAATAACTTCACTTCCCATATCCAGAAAACACATTTTGATATCTTTTCTTAGAGTCGGTGATTTCTCAACATTTCCAAAACTACTCTCAGATGATGGACATGATCCTCCTCAGACTAAGATTAAATCAATATATCATCCAAAAATACAACCATGAACAAATAAAGATACTCATGGAATACCCTATTCATCAAATCCATAAAAACATCAATATAATTGGTTAGACAAAATGGCATGAAAAGATACCCATAATGGTCATACCTACCCCAAAAGGTAGTTTATGAATGTAACATTATTTTATTCTCAACTAGAGATTACTATATTGAAGATAATTCTTTGATAGAAACTTATCCCCAATAAAATTTTCAAATATATCATCAATATTTGGCAAAATATAATTTTTATTTACTATAAATCATTTAATTTTCCATTAATAAAAACAAAGGAAAAGTTTTCCATCTATTTTCTTCGCAAAGAAAACAAGAATCACCCAAGGTGATACCCTCAGGTGTATAAGCCTTATATCAAACAGATCATCTAATAGAGTATTTAAATATTTCCTTTCAGATGGTTCCATATAGTAAGAAGGTATAGATATTGGCTAATTACCAGGAATTAAATTAATAAAGAACTCTACCTCTCTTACCAGTGCAAATATAGAGAAATCAGAAGGAAACATGTTTTCAAACTCAGCGATAACTGTATGGAGATAATCACTCAAGGATTACCAATATATTTTAAAAAAAATACTAATATTACTTTCCCAAACATAGGATATTAAGGTTTATCTCTACTCAACCTCAGGTCTCATTCTCCCTGAAAGATACGACACACCCCATAAGGCACAAAAATGGATACTCGCCAATGATAATAGTCAATTCGAGACATATTAGCAATGATCCAATACCTTGTGAAAATTAAATTGAGATATTTCATGAAAAGAAACCTAAAATACAAGGTAATATTGATCTATGAAAATATAAGACACAAGCAGGACAATAGATACCATTATCGCTCTTCCTTTATAGGGTCGTAGTAATATATATCACATAATAAAAAACCACCATAGAAAGATTTATCAACCTCACAATATGAGTAAATATAAATGAATTATATGAACTAGTATCAAATAAATAAGTCAATAAAGATGAATATATAGTGATGGTATCTCTCACATTCACTGGTCCTATATCAGCTTCCTTCGGAGTCTCTTCCACTGCATGAAGATTCTTTGTTCTGGATGCCTCTGGCTGGATCCCCTTTTTTGTGAAGCATATGATTTCATCTAAATAAATTTAGGTGATGATGATACCATGACACCACATAGATAAAATATATAATAGAATTTTTGAAAGTGATATGGACATCCACAGGAAGTACAAATATTGGTTTCTTTAATGAAAACCCATTTCGAATGCACATTCCTGCCACACTGGAAGCAAGTCCAATGGACTCTACCAAGAACTGAATGGTTTATAGTGTAACCCAACTATTGATAACCACTATAAGACTCATCAAACTTTCTATTTCCTTTAAATTAACTCATATAACTACCACTATGAGTGAAAATAACTCCCATTAACTCTATCTTACTAGATAGTTTAAGGTCAACCATCAATACCCTATCCATCATGTCAGCATAAGAATTGAGATTCAGTAAGAAAACATGACAAAAATATCAAGTCGATGACCCATGTCAAATCATCAATTATTCATCTTCCCATTTTAGACAATATTAGGAGAAGACTATCTATGCTTGGAAAAGAAATTTTCATACTTCATCACGGTCAAGTCAGCATGTTTGAGTTGTAAAAATCTTATATCCTTAGTCAGTTCCATAGAATCAAGATAGAATTTTTCAGTGAAAATAAATATAAAGTCCTTACAGTCTAAATAATCATGATTCTTCCCCATAACCATTGAATCCCTCCATCTCCTTATAAGACCTTCTAACTTGAAGGTGGTATATTTAACCTTAATCGAATCCAGAATTTCCAAGAAATAGAATAGGATATATATATTTCTCAACCAATCCTCAGCCTATAGATAATCATTAGGGCCCTTTAACACTAGTGGATTCTAATGGAGGATCTTCTAAGCATGATTCTGAGATTCATTCATATGAGGTTCCACAAATAGAGACTAAATGGTAATGGGTGCAGGTTCCTATCCCAAATCTTAGATAACATGCACAATAATCTCAAATGATTCTAGTCCATAGGAGGATTTCCTCACTGTGGTTCACCAACCACATATTCATGGGGAATATTCATATGTCTTCCTGGAGGTATGATGCTACACAACATCAACAAAAAACATATAAGACATCATAAGGTTAATCAGCTCAATAACTCAAACAATTGGAATATGAAAAAATAATCCCATCAGATAAGATATCAAGATTTGGATTTCAACCTACCCAAATAAAAAGTGGGGAAAATACTAAAATTAGATCAAATTATTCCTCAATATGCCTCCTAAAACCACCCATGGTAACTTAAGGCTTATTACGATGACAGATACTCAAGAAATCACTCATAACTACCTCCTATATCCTAAAAATATATCCCAAACTATGTATTGGCAACATACAAGATAAAATAGGGAACAAATTTTCCGAAAAACAGTGGAAGAAAAAAATATTACAAGTCAATATGCTCAAAACTCTAAAAGGATAAAGTACTAGAAACCAAGTATATATAAAAACCCTGAAATAGTACATCATAAAAGTACTCAAAATCTGAAAAGATAAGGTTCAAATATCATAAAGGAAACATAAATCCAAGAACAAAGGATCAAGAACATCCAACACCTCCAAGTGACTCTTTCCCTTTTCTTAGACTAAGAAAAATGAAATCTGAAAACACCCAAAGAAAAAGGTAGGGTGTGAGTTATAAATCTTAGTAGGGTCTCACAAAGTTTTACATAATATATTCTATAATAAAAAACCAAATAATTCTTTTAATTTATATAAAATAAGTCCTGGAATAATATATCATTTTCATATTTAAGATAAAATATGCTTCTTTTCAAAAGATGGAAAACATTTCAATAAAGTATTAAATAAAAAATTTAAATAAAAATGTTTATATAAATCATTTAGAATGAGTAAACTAGTTCTATAATCAATGGAATATATATATCAGAAAAATTGCAACAAAAACCATGGTCATCTTCCCTACAGTACATTAGTTTCCATTTATAGGATCCTCGCACATTTCGTATTAGTCATCATGGAAATTATGTGTACACACACCCCCACGCTCAGGTAGAAAAGTACTCATCAACATCTCATTGAGGATAAGATGTGTAGAACTAGGTTTTTTTTTAGTTTTCATCATCAATACAATGCTAGGGGGTCAATATCCTATCATGTTTGTCCAAAATAACCCACTAACTAACTTAGACATCATGTTCTTAGTCAATCAATCAATATTGGAAAAATCATCACATTTCAAATCAATCACCATTTAAACTTAAATTTCTTAGTTTTCAGTTTCAAGAAACCAATTCAATTTCAAAACCAAAACATGGTTCTTTCATCATTTCATTCCTCTCAATACAAAAGTATGTGGAAAATGTTTTTTTAACTTATACAGAATGAATGGATTCTTACACTTTCATAACACCTTATATTAATGAATTTTATTTCACAATATTTCAAGTGGATTTAAATTAAATTATTTTATTTTAAAATTGAGTGGAATTTAGAGAAAAGAAAACGTTTTTAAGAAGAAAGGATATTTTCCTCAAGAATTAATTTCAAGTATTTTATCAAAATTGTTTTCCATATAAGATGACATAGGGTTATGTTTCTATATTTATTATTAAATAGATTTAATTATGTTTATTATTGAATTATTTTTATTAAGTGGATTTATTTTATATGGATTATGATGAAATGATGTTTAAAAACCCCATTTTTGTTCCTTGGGTTATGATATTATGAATGGTTTATGTTTTTGTGTAACATTTAAGAACGATTTCATTATGAGATGGGTGGGACCTATATCTATCTCCAACTCATTGGGTAAATATTTATATCCCATTAGATAAACATGGCTAGAATGGAATGTAATTCTAGTTTAGTAATATAGGGCTAGAACGACATGTAAATCCAGTTTAGAAATACATGGCTAAAATAGAAAGTATACTAATGGACTTTGTCCACTATGACAGTCTTGTAAATAATCCTTATCTAATATGGAAATGATTTTATATGCTTATGTGTTTTTCAAAATTCCTTTTTTATGTCAATGTTATTTTATCATGGTTTGTGTGTATTTATGATTTACGCCTTATGAACTGCCAAGATTTATTTCATGACTCGCGATTTTGATATTCAAAATTTATGTTCAAGTTTTTAAATTATTATGTTTATGTTTTGTTTGATGTTCTTCTTATTTACCCTTACTGATCATTTCATCTTACCCTTTTATGTTTTCTTTTCCCCAGGATATAAATAAAGTTTTTAGGTTTGAAAACTAACAGGGAATATATTTATGGGAGATGTTGAAGATCTTTCACCAAGTTAGAAGAATGTGTTTTATGTTTTCAAAGACACTAAACTAATACGGTTTTTGGGAATCTATTTTTTTAATTTATTATATACTCTGCAAAATAAATTTAATTTCCATGTATGTCAATATAGGGTCGTTAGAGTTGGTATCAGAGTGAATTTTTAGTTAACCTTTGGAAGATAGGATGCAAAAATTTTAGTGAGATCCCTGGAGACATTTATAAGGATATGTATAGGGATGTCTCTAAGGATAAGTCTAACTATAGGTTACAATCCTAGAATTATGGTAACTATCATGAATAACCTAAGACTAAACCTAAAACTCTAGAGATTGAAAGTACTCCACATTGATTATGTTTTTTTCCTAATAATATTTTTTTCACTCACACTAATCTTTTTGGGTTTTAGAAAATTGCTGGAAATATGAGGATTCATGTTAATAAAGAATATAATGGACAATGGAATGAAATTCTTCCTAATAAGACAAATGAAATTTGAGTTTGAAGGAAAAACATTGTTATTATTCCTAATCATAAATCTCATATTATGATCAATAATCTCAACTTTGGTGAGTTTTCTGACATGTATAATAAGAGAAAGATGGAGTTTCATGGTGATCATAGTGGAAAGAAAGTTCAATTTTCCTCATGTAAATCATGGGTGATGAGGCATCAAGGATAATGTTTCAAAGGAATTGGAATATTATTTCGGTGTGGAAAAGAATGACATAAAGTCAGTACTTCTAAAGGAAAAGGATTTGTTAACACAATGAATAAGGATAATGGTATTTATAAGACATCAATGATGGTAAAATGTTTTAAATGTGGAATGTATGGAATTATGAAAATTTATTACCTAAGGGAAAATCTCAGGAAGAGAATAAACATGGTCTTATGGGTATTATTTATGTTATAGATGCTGAAGATACTAAAAATGATATATGATATGAAAGAATTTTGAAGGAATAAAACAACAAAAATCGTTCAATGGTTTAAGAAGATTGTGGAATCATTAAATGTTTACCAACAATAATGTTGTATAAGTAATTTTATGGTACTATAGAATAAAGAAACATCTATGTATTGTTACACAATTGTTTTTTCTCAAGTAGTAGAAAGTATATGTTGAATGGTACAAGTAACCATGAAAATTTATTTAGTTATTTTTTAAAAACGCATGATATGTGCATAATGATGGAATAAGGAGATAATGAGATGCCTAAGTATTAATGATCTTGGTAATGATATTAGTTCATAGTGAAATCATGGTTTGAGTATAAATAATTTTTGTAATTTTAGGTATGTTGAAAAAGTTAATTTTTGATAGCATGCATGTTTTCACTAAGGTTCTATGGTAATTCAAGTTATTACCATGTTTAAAAAAAATGATTAAGCCACTCACATGTTTGAAATGAGACAACCAAGAACTCCCTAATGAGATACGGGAGATAAATTCTATGCTTATTTAGTTCACCTCTTTCTAAAGTTGTATATTTTCAATTTTTGAAACTATTTAAGGTTAATCCATTTATGGATAGTATAAGTTATACTCTGGTTGAATTTTGATAGATTAATGTATTATCTCTCTATAGGTGGAATTATGCATATGTGATAACCTGTGATAATATTTTTATTGGAGATATATGGAATGACCTATCATTCTTGTTATGGATCTCATGGTCTACTAACACTTAAATAATATTAAATTCAACTTCATTTCTTTGAATAAGAGATAAAGGGGGAATTGTTCAAGGTAAGACCAATGGTGAGATTGTACCAAAATAATGTACGTAATTATTATCAGGAAAAATTATTCAAATTTAGTGAATCTTGAAACCAAAAATTTTATCCTAGTACCTTCTTATCTGATGAAACAGATGGTCCCTTAAATCATCACAGATTTATGTATTTCTGGTTGTTAACTTTCTCCAAACCTTGTTCTCTATAACTATACATCAGAACATGATGGTCAAATTTTTCTTCTATATCAACATTTTCTCTTCCCACCTATGTTATAAGATATGGAAACCCATTAAGTAGATACTTTGGGTAACCATTATGTTTCTAAATTTTCTTTTTAAAATGAAGTTTCAGTATTTCTATTTACGATGTGGGTTTCTATGAAATAAACTTTCAAGTAGTAAATCCTTTATAACACTGAGGAATTTTGAGGATGAAATTTATTTTCAGGGGGGGTATAATGTAAAACATTGAGATTTTATGAGACATATTCTTTTTATTTTCTTTGATGTATTGTGTTGTACGCTACACCAAGATTAAATTACGCTATACACAACATCATATTAGCTTGCAATATATGCAACACTATTCTTGGCTTGTCTTACACACAATTTCTAGTTATTTTTATAGAATTAATTTCATGAAATACCGATTATAAGTGATAACTAAATATTATAACCTAGTCATTATAATGGCGAGTATGAATAGTATTAACTTCCTTCTAAAAAAACTGTTCAAATGAAAATAAGTAAGTTTATAAAATAATAAAATCACACTTATTGATTTTATTAGTGAAATGTATATGTAATATATTCAATATAATATTTTAAATTTATCTTATATGTTTTCTAGATACGATATAAAAACCAATTAAATTTTATGGATAAAATGAGCATTTTCCTAAAAATGCAATTTTACCACCTTTTGATGGTGCACCAATTTTAAATATAGTTTTTTACATTTTTATAAGTAATTTTATAATAAATAAACTTCTTATTTGGTATCAAGATATCAAAATTTACCTTGTTTGAAATTTTGGTCTTTTCGGAAGAAATTCATATTTTAATGAATAGTGAAAAACACTGCATTGTAATTCAAAACTACCTTTTCGTCTAATTTATTTATATAGTTAGATTATATTTTTAATTTTAATTAAAGATTAATTTTATTATGTTTTTATCATTTAATTAATTTTTGATTTTTTAAGTAATTTTACATTTAAATTTTACATAAACACATGTCAATCTTTTGATAGTTTTTACTTCTTAAAAACCCGCTTTCTAGTTTTGATAAAGAGAATAAATTTTGAATTAATTAATGAAACTTATATGTTTTGAATTTGGAAAAATGGATTCCATATTTTGAATCAGAAGTTCCAAATTATTTAAATAGGTACCTTTTATTTTTTGACATTATGAATAGAAACTTCATTAATTATTTTTATTTACCGCAGTTAAAGTAGAAATTAGGTAAATAGAAGTAATATTAATATTACAATAATATAAAACTACCCTAACACATATGAAAATTTTATTTTATGATTCATGGTCTACAAAACAATCCTTAGGCTGAACTTTTGGCATTTGGAAGACACTTGGTTGTGAAAAGGACATGTTATAAGAATTAATTTAAAGTAAAGAGAAATATAACATAAACATGTGTCTTTTTACTAAAACAATTTTAAGGTGGGGTTATATAATTTATATCCTTGAAAATAAAAATTAATTAGAAAAATAAAAAATATTTCCTACACCATGGTATTTTATTTATAATTTTGAGACATTAAATATATAAATTTATTTATAACACAATGATGATGTAGTGATTACCTTATTAATGAAAATTCAAATATATGATATTATAAATATTAAAATAAATTTAATTTGAAAATTTTTATGGAATAAAATAATTTTATAGATTATTATGAAATGTTATATTTTATTTAATGTAGTTTTTTAGAATAAATCAACTATTTATAGATTTAACAAAAATAAATTACTAAATAATGTCAAAATTGACATAAATGAGTTTTAAAAACAAATACTATTTTATAAAATGATATAATTGTCATAAAAATATAAAATTCGACCAAATTACTTTTAAAATGTTAAAATTTTCATTAATAATCCACTTGAGAATCTCTTGGCATTTTATAGTAAACATATTGACCATATAGTGTAAAAATTCAAGAAGACATGGTAAGAGTTAATTTATTTAACTAACGGTTAAGGCCAAATGATAAGGTCAAATTTGTGACCTAAACTTATCTAAAACCTATTTTCTAAGAGTATTTCAACCAATTATCATCTTATACTATAAATATATCACCTTTTATCTATTATAATTTGAAAATTAATTTATAATTAAATAATATTTCATTACTTTCTTAAAGTGCCCCTCCTTCTTCTTATAAAATCCCACCACATATACCCACAAAATCACACCTCTAAATCCCATTGGATAATACAAATTATACTAAAATAAGATCCCAATATCCCTAAATTCCTCCTATATACCACACTTTAGGTATAAATCCATCCTAAGGAGACCTTTTATGAAAATCAAAAGGAGATACTCGAAAAAGAGGTAATTGTTTTATCACCTCTTTCAAAATTGTTTTTTCTTCTACTTCCTCTTATTATGTTGTTTCCATAATAAATTAATAAATCCAGTAAATTATACATGCTGAGATATTATTTTAATTTTTTTATAACGTTATACCTCCTTTTATTCATCCTACGAATAACAATATCACCATGCGTGTGGCATACCGTCTCCACGCCGTGGTGTAATTTTTTATTCAATAATTATTAATTTTAATGGGTATAATGATGAGTATAATGGATGTAAAAAATTAATATAATGTTATAATTATTATTTATAATTAATATACCATCCAATTCCATACCATTTAACTTTTAAGTGAATGATATCATTGCTCGTGCATATGTACGGCCTACCGTCTCCATGATGTGATGTGATTCATTCTACATGGTCTTCATTAAACCAATATTATATAAATGAATGTATTGAATAAATATTATATATATTATACTAATATCATTATTTAAATGATATAACTATAAAATAATAAGGGTAACATGATCTTAATTGACAAAACATGCATAATAACAAAAAGAAGTTAATATCTGAATAACGAGTGACAATGAAATGTTACTGACAAATGAATGATAATATAATCATATATGATATCATTAAAATTATTATTATTCTGGAATAGGTCAATAACATTATTTAAATCATTATACATGTGGTTTGGATACATTTTAAGGATATCGGACCTAAGGTAAGGGTTAATATTTCAATCTCGTTATTATCCAAGATTGTTTATACGTAATTATTTACTAGGGTATATTTATCATCCACATCCATGTTCCCTAAGTATGTAGTAATATTTCTATTCTTTGATAATTTTTTAAAGTCAAATTTTCCAATTTGTGAATTTTTACTGAATAGTATGAAAGGAATGTTTTTTTGTTATTTGATATGGGATACTTTTTCGACTTTTCTGCCAAAAGTACAAGGAGAATTTTTTTTAACTTATACAGAATTAATTGATTATTATGCTTTCATAATGCCTTATTTCCATGGAGATTACTTTAAAATATTTCAAGTGTACTTTCAATTAAATTCTTTTCTTTGAAAATTGTGTGGCATTTTTAGAAAAGAAAACCTTTTTTAATAATAAAGGATATTTTCATCAAGAATTAATTTTAAGTATTTTATCAAAATTATTTTGCATCTAAGATGACATAGGGTTATGTTTCCATCCCTATTATTACATTGATTTTATTATGTTTATATTGGAATTATTTTTATGAAATCAATTTATTTTATATGGATTATGATTAAATGATGTTTAAGAGACCCATTTTTGTTCCTTAGGTTATGCTATTATGAATGGTTTATGTTTTTGTAGCACATGTAAAAATGATTTCATTATGAGATGGGTGGGACCTATATCTCTCTACAATTAATTTGGTAAATATTTATATCTCATGAGATATACATGGCTAGAATTGAATGTAAATCTATTTTATTAATATAGGTCTGGAACAGCAGGTAAATCTAGTTCAGTAATGCAGGGATGAAAGGGAAAGTAAACCTGGTTCAGTAATGTAATATTTCTACAATGATGGTCTTGGAAATGATCCTTATCAAATATGGTAATGATTTTATATGATTATGTTTTTTCCACAATTTCATGTTTTATTTCAATCTTATTTTATCAGGTTTCATGTTCATTTATGATTTATGCCTTATGAACTGCCAAGATTTATTTCATGACTTATGATTTTCAAATTCAAAATTTATGTTCATGTTTTTACATTCTTATGTTTATATTTTGTTTGATGTTATTCATGTTACCCTCACTAAGAATTTGAGCTCACCCTTTCTATGTTTTATTTTCCCTAGGATATAAAGAAAGTTTTTAGGTAGGAAAACAAAAGGGAAAGATATTTATGTTGAAGATCATTCACCAAGTTAGAAGAATATGTCTCGAGTTTCTAGAGACACTAAACTAATACAGTATTGGGGTGTCTATTTGTGTAATATATTAAGTCTTCTTCAAAATAAATTTAATTCCCATGTATTTAAATCTTGGATCATTAGAGATATCAAAGTCCATGATCTTAAAACGTTGTGTAATTACCTCTTTGTTGGGAAATTTACAATGTATATGGATCATAAGAGTTTGAAACATGTTTTCTCACAAAGTTATTTAAACCTGAGACAAGTGATATGGATGGCGTATCTCTAAATGTTTAACTTTGAATTTATGTATGCACTGAGTAAATACAACTCAGTGGAAGATACATTAAGCATAAATTCCTATGATCAGTTGGAAAATTAGGCTTCAGATCAGTGGCAGTTCATTTTAGTCATAGCCAACATACACTTGGAATGTGAGGACTGAGGTAATGTTTTGGTTTTCTTTCCAATTTCTTTAATTCCTGATTTGGTTGAAACAGTTCAAGATTTATAGACATCTGATTATGAATATGTTACAATGAGGTCAAAACTCAACAATAGTGATAACATTGAGATATAGAAGCTATATGGGTGTTCAAATTTTCTGTTTTGAGATTGATTGGCCATACCTATGGATTGTCAAGAACAACTACTTCATGCTTTCCACCATTCAAGATAGGTTTTTCATCCTATAATACAGAAGATGTAAAAGGAGTTTAAATCATGGTTTTTGTGGGTTGGTATGAAAATAAAGGTAACTAAGTTTGTTTTGATATTCTTAACTTGTAATTAGGTTAATGGGGGACACTAGCAACCAGAAGGTATGTTGCAGTCTTTACCTATTCCTATTTGTAAATAGGAGTATATATCCATGGAGATTTTGATAGGTCTCAAAACAATGGTTTGGTAACACGATTACATATTTTTTGTAGTGTATAGTCTCATAAATTCAGCCCACTTCATCCCAATTCATGAATCTTATATGGTGGAGGAATTTTCTAAAATATATATTCGAGAAGTGGTAAAGAGGCATGGTGTACAAGTTTTGATAGTATCATACCGATATCTAAGGTTTAGGTCTCATTTCATAAAATCCTTGCAACAATCCCATGGCATTCAATTGAATATGAGTATGTCATATCATCCTCATATGGATGAAAAATCCTATAGGATTATAAAAACACTAGAAGACATGCTTCATGCATGTGTAATGGATTTTGGTGGATCGTGGGAGGAGCACATACCATTAGTGGATATTTCATATAAAAAAAGTTATTAGGACATAATACATATGGATTGTTTTGATGCATTGTATGTCCATCCATTTCATTCTCCACTTTTTTGGGTGGAAACAAGTCAGACTTCACTATTTGGGTTGAGCCTTTTCTAAGATATAACAGGGAATATTTAGTTGATTGAGAAAATGATGGAGATGGCTTAGAGTCATAAAAAACTATATGTAGATCCTCGTCGATGGCATTTATCATTCTTGGTGAGTTATTATGTGTTCTTGAGAATATCTCTAAGGCTTAGGAATAATAATTTTAAAAATTATGGAGAGTTATCTCCTCGATACAAATGCCCTTTTGAGATACTTGAACGAGTTAGCAACATGGAATATTAGTTGTCTTTTCCACCACAGTTCAGTGTAGTGCACAATGTGTCTCATGTATCTCAGTTCAAAATGTATTAGCTTGATCCAAACCATGTGATTTTTTGGGATCATGTTGACCTAGAGTTGTTTTCCTTGTAGGTTCATATGTCAGTATAGATTTTGGATAGGTAATAGAAAGTATTTCATGGGAAAATAATCGATCTAGTGTAGGTTTGGTGGAAACATGGTCAAATTCAAGAAGTAACTTTAGAATGAGAGAAATAAATACTTGATCAATAGCCTGTAATCTTTTCATAAAGTAGTGGTTTTCTACTTTTGGTGACGAAAATTCCACTGTTGGAGAGAATGTAACACCCCTGGTTTCAAGTAAGTAACCCTTTATTTTTGTATTTTAAGTATTTAATGTTTTTGGGTAATGTTTGGGAGGTTTTTGAGGACATTTATATTGTTTTTTTTTCTAGAGGTGAATAGTTTAATCATGGTGAGTACAAACTGTGCAACACCCTCAAGAAAACATTAAAATAAAGACAATGGGCTCTAGGAAGGCGCATGGTTTTTCCAAACTTTGTGGTTACCTAGAAGTAACCGTGAAAAGTTGAACTGATGGAAAAACACGGTTGGTGCATGTTTTTTCTAACCATGAAATCCAACCGTGTAAAGGGAGTTTTTGAGGTAGTGATTGGTGCATGGTTTGTTCATGGTTGGCATAACAATGAGAGAAAATTGTGCACAGTTAAATTTTAGATCCTAAAAAAGTAGATCTCACTCTTATTTAATCCTAAACCTATCATTTTTTACTTTTGTTATCTCTAAATATATTTTATGTCCTCTCAAGGGATTTGGAGACTCTTCCCTTCGATCTGATAGTGATATATTAGAAAATCATGGTGTGTTGTAGGCTATATTACTCAATAATTCCCTTTTATTAGAGTTTTACATTAGATATATTATTATTCCCACTCTAAGATTCATAGATCTTGTCTTTGAGGATATATATATGATATTTGATGCCAATAATGATGATATTTTTCTGTATTGATTATATGGAATGAGATCTGTGGTAGGTTTTTGGATATTCAACCTGGATTTGTTGAAGAATTCAGGTCATTCTTTGTTTTTTCCATAGTTTTTGAGGTTTGTGGATTCACAATCAACTCCTATTATTAGGAATTAAAGTCTAGATTTTTAATTATATATATTTCTTTAAATTAATTAATAAATTGTTGGTAAAATCTTGGTAGAAACCTTATTTTTGATGGTTTGTGAAATTATAAAATTTTTGTGAAAAGTTATTTGTTGAATAATTTTAAAATGATGATTTCAAAAATGTTTTTTTGGTTTTATTTATATAAAAAGGTTTTGTGGAAAGTTTTAAAATAAAAAAATTATTGAAATGGTTGGAAATAATTTTTTAGTATGTTTTTGGAATTATTTGTTAGCATGTGCTCATTTTAATTAATGTGACCATGTGGAAGGTGTATGTTCCCTTAGGGAACTAGTATATGGTTACCTTATGATGACTTAGTAGATCAATGAGAAACTACTCATGAGTATGTAACTATCACATGGGAAAGCATGTGTTGATATGTGGATATATATATATATAATATAATGGGTATGCTAAAATTGAAGCTTGAGAAATGGTTTCAAAGATTTTTTTGGTTAGAATCATTGGAAAAGGATTTGGTTTAGGAAAAAAAATTGTGGAAATTGTTTTATATTTTGATATAAAATGTTTTAAATTATTTTATATAATTATTCTATATAAATGTTCTAACATGTTCTATCATATTGGTGTGATTAGGGAAGTAATTTTTGGAAAACCTACAGAGTTTCATTACTCACCCCATCTTTGAAAATATAGTGCTTTCGCAGATACCGTTTTTTGAGACACAAGTAAAGAAAAATTATCACTTTTCATTAGTGATCTATCATTATAATTTGGGTTTTATTGAGTAGTTTGATCATGGATCATTTTGGGAGTCATGGATTTATGTATTTGGAGTCTTTGAGTTTTGTGGTTCAGTCTTCCACTTTAGTACTCTAATGTTGATATTGTTTTTGGTTTCCTATTTTTACTCTGGTATGGTTTTTTATTATTTTTTATACTTTTTAGTTGTATATATTGTTCTCATGCCTTATTTATTTTTTGTTTCATTATTTTATACTTGGTTTAGTTGTTTGGTTTCAAAAGGAAAATCATCTCCTAACTGTTTATGAATCCCTTGGCATTTATTACCAGCCTTTGGCATCTTGGGGATGTCATATAAGTCCTAGTAGCTGTTTTTCCATGACTCAAGCCAATGAGGAGAGGCGTGATGTTACAACAATAAAACTAACTATGCATTTAATAAAATTAGTATTCAATTATAATCATTCTTATTCAAAACAAATCATCCTAAAATAAATTAATTATCTTATTTAATTAATAAATTCTTTTATATTAATTCACTTCCAAATTTTATTAAGATTCTCATCCATAATAATTTTAAAAAAGATCAAATAAATTTATTAAAATTAATAGTGTACATAACTATAACTTGGAGGAAACACTGTGAATACCCATCTGAATCTACCCAACATGTATTATACTCATATATTGTTTACTCTTGGGAGATATGTCATACATTAATTATCACATAATTTCATTATATAAACAATCAACTTAATTATTATTCATACTACATGATTTTTCTGTCACGTGTTATTCTTCAATAAACCTAGAGTAATAACTATAATACAACTCTCAAATGATATGAAAATATGAACATTATTCAAAAATTATTTAAAAAATTATATATAATAATAAAAAAACATCGCATGGTGTGTCCTATCAACTTAATGACCACATTAAAGAACATTTTGATAAGGTTTACATGGTATAATACATTAATTTTAACTATACTTAATTTGGTATAAGTACACGGTGTGTACAAGCCAGCTACATGGTGTGTACTTTTCTCACTATCTATATGAGGTACATTCCTAGGGACTCATCATGTAAATCATTCAATGAAAAAAAGTTGGATTACATGGTGTGTATATGGGATACACATCATATGGTCTCTAAGTTACATTATCACTAGTCAGGTAGGTCATGTAAGAAGATACACGGCATGTCTCTGACTAAAGGACTACCCGGCATGTATGTGAGCTATACGGCATGTACTTCGGATGACTGTGCTTCAGGCTGGCCTGGTCAACATGTTGTTTATAATTAAATGCACTATGTATAATAACTTCACATGCCTTGAATTAATTCTTGGTGCATTAAACACTTGTATGTGGTGTGTACCTCTGGGTTACACGGTGTGTACTCTTCTGTTATCTAGCCAGATTCCTCGATACCTACAGATGAGATCTTTGATTTTATTTCATTCATAAAATTAATCAACTTGATTATATTTACAATAAAATAAAGAGGAAGAATCATATCTTTCAATTCAGATTAAATAATGATTATAATTTAATTGAAAACTAAATGAAAAATCCATATATCTATCAATGATCCTTAAATAAATATATATAATTATGTGTAACCTGTAATACTTCTTCATGGTTATGGGCATAGAGTAAGTGTGTTATTGGTCATAAACAACATTTTTTTATCATGATCGATGATCAATCTGATATTTACATGATGATAAATTTTGTGATCAATGGAATTGAATCAAAGAAAACAGACAAGGGATAAAATATCGAAACCAAGCATTGGATCATCACATATTATCTATAATTAATTTAATTAGTTAAACAATTACCTAAAGAGAATTATTTCATTATTTATAGATTTAAAAACAAATCTATATTGTTACATCATTACCTTGTAGGAATCAATAGAATATTTCTTCTAGCGGTGATCCACTTGTGTTCCAAAAATCTTCAAACATCAACTTCGGAATCTCTAGGTGCTCACACAGTAGATCATATAGCTTGTGTAATTTCTCATTTGATCATCATGAGAATTTCTTCCAAAGTATTCTCCTTGATATCTCTTTACTCGAGAGTGGTAGGTGGAGAAATATTGCACTCTATTATTGGCAGTGTTCTTGGAGAAGAGAGATCTCTAGAGCTTCGAGAGGATTCTCCTAATTCATTGTGCATAGGCAAACAAATGAATCGTATCTCTTGAAAATTAAAATAATTAGGTTTACATATCACTAGGTTTAGAAATAAATAATTGAACAAGTTCCATTTATTATTTATTTAGTCCCTTATAGAACCATGTCTCTAAAATAATAATAATATTATTATTTCTCGACATGTTCTTAACTTTTGAATCAAAATTAAGTATTATTTATTAATATAATATTAAATATATATTATTTATCACTAGACCTAATAACTAGGCTCTTTATTTCTCCAAAATATTTATCAGGCCTCAAATAATGTCTATTTATTTATTAAATAAATATAACGACATTATTCACCAACAATGAAAATAAATGTTATATTCATTAAATAGAAAATAGATATTTATTAAATATTCTACTCCCATAATATTGTCTCGAATAACTGGTGATGGAATATATGAAATCAAGTAATTGGGAATAATTATTAAACCATGTGTGGGAATAAAATTTATTCAACCTGTTAAATGAAAAAATAATATATATTATTTAACTAAGATTCTTAATAAACTTAGAGTGTGACCCTCTAGGAATATTTCTCTGTGGCATTAGGCGACATAGAAAAGATTCCAAGGTTAGAGTCTCGCAACACTCCAAGATACCCATATAGAAAGATGTTATTTCCATAATGATATAATACCTCATATGGACTCCTATTGTGTAATGTAATTTGGTTATCAAGATATCTTTAATCAAGCGGGTTTCATGTTGGTTCCATCAACCTATCTGCTCGATGTCACTTTATTAGAATTTATAAAAATTAAACTTACCTATAGAAAAACATGGACATTGATTTACTTTTCTTATATTATTTTCATAAAAGGGCTTGATATATCAACTTCCATTAAAAACGTAAGGGACAAATCATTTCTTTCATTATTCAATAATGAAATATTAATCGTGATACACCCAATGTATCCTACCTTTTCATAAAAATAAATCATCATGGATTTATTTAATAAATCAAATTATGCAACTTATAATAATAATTAATAATAATCATAAAGTTAAGGATCAATACACACATCCACATATAGGAACATCAAATGAAAAATGTAAATGTGTATTTTCTACTGGCAGGTCTCATTCTCATAATATCCTACATTGGATATTACCAATACAATACCCTGTGAGAAGGTTCCTCAAAGTCCTATGAGTATCCACCCCCGATATCCTATATCAATTGTATCCCTCAAATGATTTAATATAGCTATAGAAAATATATTTAAGAATACAATCATGTCAGTTTTTGGTTCTCATCATAGTGGGTAACTTATTTGACCTTTTAATATGATAGCTACTCTTAGGACATTATCACATATCATATTACATATAATAACAATCATGATATGATAATAAGTTTTTTAATATTCAAAAATATTAATACGAGCTATTATAAAGTACATAGAAGTTGGTTCTAGGGAACCAACTCCAAAAGGAATAACACTATAAGCTGCGATATATGAATGATCAGGATATTCATCACAATGTTGGACATTCAATGGTGAATTTACTATTATTGGACTAGAAATGATATAGGACAAAATAAATCAAGAGAAAATAATTTGGGACTGAACAGGGTTTAAACAGAGACAAATAGAAATTTTATGAAGGTCAAAGTTGCGGTTAATTAGATTAAGTGATAATTTTCTATTCTTGTGAGATTCTCCTCGACATAGGCATCATAGATTTTTTTGAGGAAGAAAAAATTCACAAAGATTTATCAAATCATTCAAGGAATTGAAATTTATTAGAGAGATATATTATTGTTTGGAATTATTTCCATGAAAAGAGATAATCCATGAAATTTTCTATGTGTCATGGATTTGAAAGTATTATCCAGATCAATTTCAAATAACTAATTAGAGTGACCATGATATTGAGAAGGATGTGATACTTATTGGAAATCTAATGGAAATTGGAAAACAAAGATGGATTTTTTTCATATAATATTTATTCTATTAGTTTGATTTTTTTAAACACATTGTGAAATATATAAATGTACTTTGGAAAAGATATCTCATGTTAGAGTGCAATATGAAGGAAGTTTCTAGTTTTATCCACTATATGTTAATGTTTAATCATGATATAATAATGGATGAAGATATAATTATATTTCTTTATGAGATTTTTTTATTCTTTTTTATGTTTAAGGTTATGTTTTTTCGGAATAAAATTTTGAAAGATATTGAGAATATTGATACCTATATTTTTTTTTTGTAATAATTTGGGAATTTTTTGAGATTATTTTATCCATTTTTTGATATGAATGGTAAATGTTAATTTTGATGTTCTCATAATAAAATTTTATGTCTGTCGACAAAATTAGAGTGGGGTGTTTACCCATCGGTTAAATTTTTTTAAAAAATCTATAGAGGTTAAATTTTGGATAATGTTGAAAATTTGAAACTTAAATTAATTAATTATTTATGTAATTATTTTTATAAATAAATAATCGTATCTAATTTTTTGTAATTTTTTTACAATGTGGTGTTATAAGGTTTCCTAGGAGAATTATGTTAAATGGATTGACTTTATTAGATAATCTAATATGGAATTCAAATATTGAAATTAAAAGGGTGTTATCATACTAAAAAAACTGTTATATTAGAAGAATTTATAGTTGTGTAAGTTTTCAAATAAATAAAAGAGAAGTATTGGTCTTGTATTTTTTTCAAAAACAAGATTTTATCTTCTCCATTTGATTAGTTCTTTTTATCCCCTTATGATTTGGTGAACCAAAAATGAGAAACAATTAGTCATCAATAAATTGAGGTAGGTGACCCATAATTTTTATCCATTTTATTCTATGTGAATTTCACTTTCATGGGTGATAAAGTAACTTTATTTGATGTAGTGCAAAATTTAAATAGGGGAATTTCACTTATTGGTAAAACCTTATTCCCTTATTGAGAGATAAAAATTGTTCTATACTAAATTAGTTTGGTATCACCCAAAATAGAAAGGGTATTTTCCCACTTATCCTTTTCTTTACATTTCATCTCTTATTGACACAATGGTGTGTTGAAGTAAAGTAAATGTTCCAATTGTTATATTTTTATTTAAAAAATTCTTTTAAACCCATCAAAAATACATCTAAGGATGGGTGTGGCATGTTATATGTATGTTTGGATTCTCTTTAATGG
The DNA here is from genome assembly GCA_963277665.1 of Viscum album. Taxonomy (NCBI): domain Eukaryota; kingdom Viridiplantae; phylum Streptophyta; class Magnoliopsida; order Santalales; family Viscaceae; genus Viscum; species Viscum album. The sequence goes on along the minus strand of OY728156.1, from coordinate 793,807,926 downwards.
GTATTGGGAGGGAGTTTTATTTAATGATGACTACGATGCATATTTTATATAATAAATGATGAGTATATAATAATGCATGGGATATGAGGAAATGTTATATTTATATGGTCTATGTTGAGTTTCCTAAACCAACCTGATTTCTCCTTCCATTGGATTCTTTAACTGGCCCGTGACATTCCCTAGGGGCGTCCCTAATCCCCCCAAGGCTAACGACAAGTTTCATTTTCAAAAAATGAAATATTGGGGATGATTTCACCTATAAAATAAATTAAATTAAAATTAGAAAAAATTGGAATTACCAATCCATACACTACTAAAAATTTAGGCTATAGCCACGATTTGGAATTTTGGCTATAAGTCCAAAAAATGTTGCTATAGGTTACATACATGGTTCATTAAACCATGGATAATATTGTTGTGGCTATAGGGCTTTCCCCATGGTTCAAAATGTGGCTATATTCCTTCCCATTACATAACCCCCCCGGGTAAACCCCCTGCACCCTTGTACAAAACCCCCATTCACCCCGAGATAGACCCCCTTGCACGCTGGACAGACCCCCTTACCCCCCCCCCCCCCCCCCCCGTAGAACCCCCTTACACCCCCCCCCCCTGCACCCCCTGCACAGACCCACTTGCACCCCTGAAGAACCCCCTTGCACCACTGGACAAACTCCCCTTACACCCCTGGACAGCCCCCCCCCCCCCCCCCCGCACCCCTGGACAGACCCCTCGTGCACCCATGGACAAACCCCCCTTATACCCTGTACAGACCCCCTTGAACCCCTGGACAGACCCCCCCCCCCCCCCTTTCACCCAGGACAGACCGCCCTTCACCCCCATACACACCCATACCCCCTTGCACCCCCCCCCCCCCCCGCACAGCCCCCCTTACACCCCATGCACACCCCATGTCCTCTTGCAGACCTGCACTTCCCTGATGGAAACCCCCACTACACCCCCCCCCCTCTAAACACCCCCTGTACACCCCCCCCCCCTCCCCCCACTAGACAAACAACCCCCTAGACAGACCCCCTCCCCTTGGACAGACACCCCTCTGAACAGTAACCCCCAACCCTAGACAAACACCCCCCCCATGCACCCCCTAGACCCCCCCCCCCCTCCACACACACACACACATCTCGTGCACCCCTGGTCCCCTTGCACACACACCCTTTCACCCCCCTTCCACACCCCAACTGCACACCCATTTCCCCCTGGACAAACACCCCCCTTCCGTGAACAGCATCACCCCCTGGAAAGACACCCCCCCTAAACAACACCCCCCCCCAACACACACATCTCATTCACCCCCCGGTCCCCTTGCACCCACCCCCAATACACACCCCTTGCCCCCTGTTATACCCCCTTTCCCCCCCCCCAACTGAACACCCCCCGTACACATCCCTTGCACCCTTGGTCCCCTTGCACACACCCCCTTTCACCCCACTTTCACACCCCCATTGCACAACCATGTCCACCCTGCTAGACCCCCCCCCCCCCCACACACACACACACACCTTGCACCACCCTGGAGAGCAGCCCCCATCCCCCCTGGACAGACACCCCCCCACACACACACATGTCTTTCACCCCCTGGTCCCCTTGCACACACCCCCACCGCACACCCCTTCCCCCCCTGCTGGACCCCCCTTGCACCACCCTTGTTAGACACCCCCTACCTATTGTACCCCCTGGATAGAAGCCCCCCCACCCACACACACACATCCCATTTACCCCCGGCCCCTTGCACAACCCCACTACACACCCCTCCCCCCCCCCCCCCCGCACGCTAGACACCCCCTACACCACCAGGACAGAACACCAGATAACCCTCTACAAGTTGGGTTGAAGAAGTAGTTATTAGGACCATAAATTGAAAGTGAAAATGGCAATGCTTATAAATCCATTTCCTAAAAGATATATTATTAAGCTATAAGTGAACATAATGATACGTTCTCTGTAAATGGACACTGTTATATCAATAGAATGAAATGTTAAGATGAGCTATCGATAAATTCATATTTTCTATATGATAGTATACAAATCTGGTTATACGGTTGGATAATAAGCTCCCAATGATCAATGTCTTTAAAACAAGCATTAAGGTATTGGATGACAATAGATTTCAAATAAACTTAAAATTTCTAAAAATAAATCAAAAGTGTTTAACAGTCAGGTTTGACCTTGACCCATATCCATTTATATATTTGAGTTTTGAATCCCAAGTTAATTTTCTACTATGATATAATTCTTAAAACACATCTCTTACTCTTTCTCGAGCCTAGCCATCCACTAAACCTAACCCATCAAGCTTCATGCCGCCTTTGGCCACCAAACCCCAATTTCAGCCTCCCAGGCCACAGCCCAGTCTAGTGACCACTTCCTCCTCACCCCCCTCTTGTAGCCTTGTAGCCTCTTCTAGGAACGTCCCTTCCCCTCACCCCTGTACCAACCCCCTAACCCCCACCCCTGCACAATCCCCCTAACCCCCCTTCACCCCCCCTGCCTCCCCCTGTACTAGCCTCCGCCCTAAACCAGTCCCCTCCCCCACAACTATCCCCCCCCTCTCCTTGTACTAGCCTCCCCCCTAAACTAGTCCCCTCTCCAAAAAAAATCCCCTAACCCCCCCCCCCCACCATCCCCATCCCCTGCACCATCCCCTTACCCCCCCCCCCCCCACCACCCCCACCCCTTCCCATGGACTAACCTCCCCTAAACTAGTTCCCTCCGCCTTACACCACCCCACTCACCTCTACCCCTAGCCTGCACCAGCTGCACCACCCCTACCCCTACCCTTGTACAAACCTCCCCCCAAAACAAGTCCCCTCACCCAAAACCAGTCCCACCTACACCACCCCCCAGCCCCTAGCCATCACCATACCCACCCCATCCCTTGTACTAGCATCCCCCACTCCAACCCATCCCCCCCCAAAAGGAGTCCTCTCCCCCACAACCATCCCCTAACACCACCACCCCCACCCCCACCCCCGGCCCCCTACCCTGCACCTCCCTCATTAAAGTTTCAAAACAACAGTTCAAGACAGGCATTATTCTATAAACAGAAAGGTATTTTGGGGTGTTTTTTGTGTGGGGATATATGAGGGTCTTGTTGTAGCCCTATGTAAGGGTTCTGGGGGAGAAACTACGTAAGGATCTTGTGGGTCCTACATAAGGGTTGTGTTGTAAGGGTACCCGGTTGCTAAATACCCTGCAAGGTTCAGGAGTGGTTGGGGTCTTGGGTGAAGGTTGAGGGTGTAATAACTACCCGGGACAGTTAGGTGAATTATATTTAGAGTAGGTTAGTTTGGTTTGGCTGGGGTATTTAATAAAGGAATGTTATAGGGATGGGGGAATGTAGATGTTTTGAAGTTGTATCTATTGTGTATATTAGAGGCTAAGGCCTAAGTCTCCTATTGAAACATCTTTGGAAAATTATACTTCCTCCCATTTCTTCTTTATTTTTTTATTTCACATTTTTATACTGAAATTTTCGTTCATTTTGATATTAACATTATTATAATTACTTTTTTCTCTCTCAAACCAATCATAAAGATGGTTGATGAAGAAAACATTGATGAGTAATTCATAATACCTAATGAAACTGTCAATAATATTTGAGGGTATGGAGAAAAGTTGGATGATTCAACAATTTTCAAAAATTTGATGAGAACATTTCGGGACAAATTTAATCCTAAGATTTAATCTTTAGAAGACAATGATGATCTTACCCTTGATAAATTACCTAATATTCTTATGGCTTATCAAATGAGAAAAAATATAGCTTCTAAAAAGAATATACAATATTAAAATGGATTTTCAGGCTAATATAAAATCCAATTTTAGAGAAGAAGAAGATATAGTCAAGTGAATTTGATGACAAGGAAGAAGATGAATCAGTTGAAAATATAACTAATTTTATGGATCATGTTAAAAGTGGTGTTGAAACCTCATGCAATGAGGAAGATGAAAGTGAACCAACAAATCTAGAACACATGTTGAAGGATGAATTGGAAGTATATATTGAGCAGAACACAAAACTCAGGAAGGTTAAGTGTATGCTAATGAAATTATTTGAAAAGATGATTGAAGGAATGGTGTACATCAAGTGGTAAGCTACTTACATTAATGAAATCAAAAAATTAAAATTGAATGTGGTTGATGAGGATAAGATGGTGAGTAAACATGAGGAGAAACTTTATTTGAGAGAATAATTACTAAGAAAGACACAATAAAGTATCTTGAAGTTTAGAATGATTTGAAGAAGATAAAAGAAACAAATTAGTTGAGGTTTCTCATGAAAAGAAGGGTCCAGTGTGGCAGGTTAATTCATCTCTTAATAAATATCAAAATAATCATGTTGCCTCTAATAATGCTGGTACTAAAATCAAATATAGACTAGTTTGGACTAGAAAGACTAATGGTAAACCCTTTTTGAATCAAAATAAGAGAAGTATATCTCAATAATATCACTTCTATATAAGTGAAGATAAGCATGGTTTGTGGCATGACATCGACAACAATATTTTTGAAAATTTTATTAACATTATTGAAGATCAAGGTTCAAAGACTATTGATGGCACTGTGGAGAATTTAGACACAAATCCTACTCATGCTAGTTCAATTTGTTACTCCTAGAGAAGAGGCATGAATCAAGGGGGGGTTATTCTAAGAAAATGGAAAGAGACTCTCAAAGGAAGAAAATTGTTACCAGAAAATCATTTCTTCTTTAAACACATAACCAATTTGATTTCTTAGAACAATTATGTGGCAGATATGATCAATAGGGCCATTGTGTTGAGAAGTACATGACTAGCCGACCTGGATATATTTTCTATGGTGATAAAGGAAAGATAATTCAGAAGGATAAGGAGGAGAAATATTTCTTTACTGAGGTTTTCTTTAAAGGCCTACAAGATAACCAAGTCATGGATTCTTGAAAGAGAACCAGGTCATGGATTATTGATAGTGGTTCATTCTACGTGACTGGTGACACAAGAATTTTGGAGAAATTTGAAAAGAAAGGAACGGTAACATTTTTCAATGACTTTTCTCTAAAAATAAGGGGAGTTGGCTCACCATGAATTTCTCTTCATCTGAAACGTGGGAAACCCCCAACAGGGATATAAAAAGGTTCAAGTACAATGTGTGCTTTATTACTAACAATGAAATTAAGTATAAGGATAACATCAATGCAATAATGTCAAACAAGGCAAACCACTGTGAGTTTTCACAGACAGTGCACCTCCATTGGAGGGGTTTTATTACAAAACCAGGACTTATTTATAAAACAAAACAATTATCTTATCTAACACTTATTCAAGAATTGAAATTTAATATAAGTAGAATTAAAAAGGTAACTAAATGTAATTTAAAACATTATGGAATTAAAGAGGCTAGGAGAGGAACCCTACCTCAAAAAATCCAAGCCACACTCGGTGCTTGAAACTTTTATCAGCGAAAACTCTAAGTTGCTCCATCCATCCTCTAGGAATATGCACCATTGCATATACATAAGGATTCCCAAACCCCTATGTATGTATTTTCATGGCCTTGAAAACACACAAGAAGATCCTTATATATATTCTCACATGCATATGCTCGTTATCACCCACATGTGTATGCATTTTTCATATATATACATAAGCACACCTAGACCCTTATATATAATCATGCTTCCATGGGCGGATATACATATAATAGGATAACTTATTATATATATGCTTACCTATGAATACGTGGTGAGTCACCTTTGACTTTGGTTACCGCAACACACACAAACAGGTCCTGGGAGACATCAAAAAAATGAAAGTGATCTAATGAATCTATAAGGGTTGGTGTCCTAAGAACCAACTATTTTGTACTTTGATTACATGAATGTTCACTTATTATATATTGTTCATTATTCTACATGTATATAATATAATAATGTCTTGGAATATTTGTTGCATTCATAAGGTCGTGGCAGATCCCCGCTATGATGAGAACCTTGAAATGCTATAACAATATTCTTAAATAAAGTTATGTGGTTGGATGACATACTATGATAGGACACATAGTATACATACCATCATGTGAGCGTACTTGTAATAAGATGAGACTCTCTCTCATGGAGTTCAGACTTGGTAATCTCCAAGATGGAAGATTATGAGAATAGACCCACTAGTAGTAATTATGCATGTCTTGGTTTCATCAAACATTACTATCTGCGAGCGTGTGTAATGGTCCTTAGACTGAAATATTATCATTAACTCATGTCATGACTCACGCACTTAGATTTACTAACGATAACCATCACGAAGACTGTTGGCGGGAAGTAGGGTACGTTTGGTGCGTCACAAATGACATGTTGTTAATGGATAAGTCAAGGAAGGATTTTTCCCTTCCATATTTATGGAAGTAGATATCTCAGGACCTTTTATTAAAATAGAACTTTCAAACAAATTCCATGGCCATGGTGTAACGACGAGTTTATTTCTGGAAGTCAAAGAATGAAAGATCAAGCATATATGTTTATGACACTACCATGAAACCTTCTTGATGAGATATTGAGACAAAGTGATTAAATTACATAGTAAGCATTCATATGTTTCGATACGTCAATGTGGCGTCAACTTCTTTCTCTTGGGTGCCTTGACCCGTAGCAAGACAGTAATCTTGGACTTTAGGCAAGCCCGCATAATGCCAATGAGAAAGAGGCCTAGAGGGTCACACTCTAACTGTATTCAAGTATCTCAAGTAAAATAAAGATTATTCCCATACATGGTTTAATAATTATTCAAGTAAGCCGAAATCATTTTAATGTTGGAGGAAGAGTAAAATAAAACAAGTACACGCCGTGTAACAATGATTACACGCCGTGTAGTTTTATTTTGAAAACAAGTACACGTTGTGTATTATTAAATGTACATGCCATGAAGTTTTCATGTTGGAAAGGAAATGAATAAATGAAAACAAGATATACACACCGTGTAGTTCTCAATGAAAAACAAGTACACGCTGTGTATTTATTAATACACGCCGTGTATTTATTAATACACACCGTGTAGTTTTTCTAGTCGAGATTTTGAGGAAATATAATTTTATTAAATGATATTTATTATAATCAGTGTGGCCGCATGTCAAGGAATTAATGACTCGACATGTGGTTTTCAAAAGGGAGTTAATGAAATAAATAAAACGCGTAATGCATTTATTTATTGTCATAACTCTACAACCTCAAACCCGGTTATAAATATCCTCACAACCCCAACTCTTTTCCAAAAAAAACAAGAGAATCGTTGTGCACAACAATTTTGGAGAATTCTTTCAAGGTTTAAAGAACCTCTTCCTCCAAGAACGCTCTCAAGACCAAGATAGATCCTCTTCCATCAGATCAAGACGATCTAAGGAGCACAACGCAAGAAAAGTTTTCTCCACACTAGCACCCGGAGACTCCTTTGGTGACATCCAGAGATACGAGGTGCACGTGTGGATCACCGCTAGAGGAAGACTACACTTGTATTTTTCGACGCAACGATGAATCACATCGGAACGTGATCAAGAATATCAATGAAGAAATAACACCAAAAGGTTCTTCTTTTCAATTGATTAAATTAATTATAATCAACCTGTAATGATCCTACTTTGTGGTTCCAGAACTTTCCTTTTCTTTGTCTATTTCTGTGATTCGATCCATGGAGGCCGGTATTTATCATCGTATTGATCCCGAATTGATCATTGTTAATGAAAAAAATCCAAGTGGTCACATCCACCCTCAAACTTCCTCTACACCCGGAACCTTCAGAATCATCATTAATTCATCCTAAATATTGAAGTGGGAGGAATATGATTTGTGAGAAAGGAAATAATAAAACAGGTGATGATGATAACAATATCAACATGCAGTAGCATCAGAAATATTAAGACATCAAGAAAACAATATCTTATTGAAGTCAACACATTTTCACACAGCATGGGTGAAATAAGAAATTAACAGAAAATAATACAACCAAGAAAACAAGTAATAAAATAGGTGCATATTTTTTATGCTGATAAAGGTTGTAAAATTATGTCTATATACCCCCTCGTACATCCCCCCCCCCCCACACCTGAACCACCAGTCACCCCCACCCCAAATGCACCCCCACTTACCCCCCCCCCTCCGGAATGTACCCCCACTCCCCCCACCCTTCACCCCCACTCATTTAAACCCCCACTGACCCCCCCCCCCCACCACCACCACCACCACCTCTACCACCTGCACCCCCCCCCCACACCCCCCCCCCCCCACCACCTACACCCCCACTACACAATACCCCCCCCATCCCTCATTACAGGTTTGGGAATAGATCATTATATTATAGGTATAATCTATCAATTCTTAAAAATTTGAAAGTTCCCAAGTCAAGGGTGATAAAATCAAGATCATTTCAGAATTTAGAAAGTAAACTAAAAGTATTTATCTACCTATAACATATTTAAACATATTTAAGATCACTATTGTATTTTAATTTAGTGTGGTCACTAGAATGGGGTATTCTCATCTAAGAATGTGTAAAAAACAAATGGATAGTGAAGACCACTAATGATGAAAAATGGAAGAAAACTTCCTTTGGAAAATTTTAAAAAAATGAAGTTGGAAGCACTATTCTCAAGAAGTTTTCAAAGAAGGATGATCATACATCCTTGGGTAATAAACCTAAGAAGTCTAATCCAAGTGCTAAATATAAAAGGATCAGTTTATTCTATAATTAAAGAAGGAGAAAAACTTAGATTCATGCAAACAAGCCTTTCTTGTGTGTAAGAATAGAGGCAAGAAATAGCATAAGAGAAGATTTTTCCAAGGAGAATAAAAATGAACTGGTTTGGTGAAAATAAATTATAAGAATCCATGTCAAAATTCCAATGTGTACCTAAAGAGTTCATGGTAGTATGTATCATCTATTTGGAAAAAATGAAATAATTATAAAGGAAGCACTTATAAAAGATGTTTCCAAATGAAATTATTAAATTCATTATGAAGAAGTCAAATTTCCTTAGAGATGTTCAATAAATAAAAACCCCAAAGTTTTTATAAAACTTTGGGGAACAAGTTATATGGATGGACATAGTACCCACAATTTATTAATCAGGTTACTAGTATAAAAAAAATCTCTAAAGAAGATAAATATAACATTATGTGATGCATGTGCCTTGATGTTTTATGAAAAGAACAACATCCCACATAAAAAAGTTGAAATTGAAGAACTCCATGCTCCAAAAAAACAAATCTTGAATAAAAATGTGCAAGCATTAAGAAAGGGGAAACATGGTTTAGAAAACATTCCTAACCTTGTTGTTCACACTAAGTAACAAATAGTACCACCTTATTCTATTTTGTATTGTATTTATGTGCTAACCATGAATGGAATTAAAGGTGAAGCTAGATCTCAAAGTGAACTCAAGAAATTGTACAAGCTATAAAATCTTGACTGTTACTTCAAGTAATCCATTTTAGTGAATTCTCAATATAGTATATCCTAAAATCAATCTATAGAATATATATGCATTGATGAAGATGATTTAAATTTTCTCCTTGTAGGGGATAAAGGTGCAGAAAACCTTGAGAAGCTACCATAACCTATTAAAATCATGTAAATCATAATTCTAGATGGTGCTCTGAAAAGCTTCATTAAAATGGTATGGATTCATATTCTATCATTCTTGAGTTAGAAAATCAAATCCTAACATTAAGTTAGAGATGTTTATTTTAATAATTGACATGAATGAGGAAGTTTAAAGAATCCTTGAGATCGAGGTTACCTAACTCGGGGCTATTTGTCTTGAGAATCTATGATCATTCAAGGAATGAACCCCTCATTCACATAATGAGCTTCTAAAGTAGTAGTTTTTTTATCTCTTTAAAAGATCCAAAATTCCAAAAATATACAAATGTTCAACCAAATAATAAAAAACATAAACAAAAGGACTTTCCATACCTGAAGAAAACCTAAGATATTCCATAACACAAGGGAACGGACCATTATACTACATCCCACCTTCTTTAAACTAGCATCACACTAGCTCATCATCTCAGATTCCTTCCATATTTGGAGTAGATCAAAAATACTATCCAAGATGTCACTATATCACAAAAATAATCTTCTTCCTCAAACAAATTCTTCAAAAAATCATAAAGAAACACTTCAAACTTGGTCTCTATTTTTATTCCCACTTACCAATTCTTCAAAAATTATTCACTGGATTCTCAAATTCAAAGGAAATCTTCCTATTATCTTTCTTCTTCTCTTTATCTTCTTCATCAAAACTATGTAGGTTGTAACTCATCATCACTATCTCAAAACACTCTTCTTATTACTTTATATAGTATGTAGTGGATCATGATTCTTATTATTCAAAATCCTCAACTCACTCAACCAACACTTCTACAACACTATTGGATCCTCTCACTGCTCACTTGGAACACCCAACACATAACACCATTTTTTTATTAGTTTTTTATACTATCAAGATATTGTTTACCTCAAGTAGAAAAATATATTTTTAAACCAATTCCCACTATATTATAATTCGAAGAAAATCGGGTATAACTTGTCCCACCAACTATATCTTCTCATGAAACTATTCTAACCCATTTAATTGGTTGTTTCATTTCATTCATGGTTTTCTCTACTAGGTTTCCACAAATACTCTTTTCTTTTTATTTTTATTCTCTACTTTTCCAATTATGTCTCCCAGGGAGATCAATTATTTCTTCATCTAAAAATACTCACTATACAATAACTTCATATTAATCTTCTTGTCTATTTTAAAATGTAGTATCAGTAAGTAGAGAGGGTATTTTCATTTTGTCTTTGATGCAATTGTAATTTCAAAATAATAATTATTTTTATTTAAATCCCACATCACTGCCAGATCATCTCTTCATCCTTCTTCTCAATAATGAATCGCTAGTTCTTTTGTGATGTATTGATCCTTGGAGTTTAAAATATGCATCCTCTAAATTATTCACTTCCATATTTAAGAGACTTATAATATCTCTCATTTCAGACTTGGGTAAATTCTTATCCTTACATCACATGTTCCCTTTGTCTCAGTCATTAAGATCAATGACTCACAAAAATAGCTTCAATATCAATAATTTAGTCTTAATAACTCAAGAATCAACCCAACTTTATCTAAATTATTCTAGGAAAACTCATTAGGTTCTTTCATTTATAAATAATTTCATCCTCATGATCTTATCATCCCCATTTCATTTTATTTTAGTCAAAAAAAAAGCTTGGACTAAGGATTAATTAAGCATTATGATGTTTCGAACATGATAGAACAACTCAAACATCATCATGATGAGGATAAAAAACTTTTTAATATTTAGAAAACCTAATAAAAATGTAATCTAGTATTTAACCCCTTATATATGGAAGAAATAAAATTCTAAATTTTTAGTTTTTCATTACTTTAATATCATGAATTAACACCCCATCCTACCATTCAATATAAGAACTATGAAAGGAAAACAAGAATTCAAAACCTTGATAATTGAGGAATTTAGGGACTCACTCTTAGTTCACATAAAGAGTAGTAAAATAAAGAAAACAATGGATTCCCAACATTAAATCTATTATATTATGGGATTTTTAGAAACTCAATGATCAATTTAGATAATAATCAATGGTATGTTCAATGGGAGATGGAGAGAGATAAAGGATAGCCTCCCAAGGGTGTTAAAAAATGAGAATCACAATGAAATCCCAATAAAGGGTGTTCTAGGGGTTAATTATCTAATGTAAAATTACTATTTAAACCCATATTTAAAAAAACTCATCAATGTCTAACTAGGTGCCTAGTATAAGGCACTGGGTATATAGTGGTTACAACATTAGTTTCCAATGGTTATACCTGACACCGCTAAATACTTAGTACCAAACAACTAGATATTTATTTCTATACCTACACCAAAAACCTTACCTTTTTAACACCAAATTAATTTTACCCTTCTTAGATCCTTATAAAACCCCCTAAACTTCCATGTTTATCCATTTTAATAATATCAAAATTCAAATTAATAGAATTAATAACTCATAATGATGATATTCCTTATAAATTTCTCATCACTAGGCTTCCCCTCACCAAGAATCATTAAAGAGATTCCTGAGAGAAAAACTCTATACATTGAGAAATAATTAAAAATACATGTTTATAAGTTTCATTATGAATTTATAAAAATAATCTCTAATCTTTAACTATCAACATGATCATACCTTATAAAACCTTCTCACATTAGTTGATGATACCAACTGATCATTCCATATAGGAACTACTAGCTTCCAACTCAAAATTATCAAACTAAATAACATGAGTAGGATCAAGTATACATCTCCTCATTTTTAAAATATGAAACACATTCATCGTATCATTGAACTGAGGAGAAAAATACAATATTTAAGTTGTTTCTAAAATATGATCTAATATCTCAAAGTGTTTAAAGAAGCTAGAAATTTACAAACCTTTATTTCCCATCCATCGATGTCCCAATCAAGGAGATGTCTATAGAAAAACATCATGATGCAGATGCTGCTATGCATAAGGACTGGTCGATGGGATGGAATAGAAATCTGTGATGAAATGAAGTTGTTCAGAATTGTGTTAGGGTTTCGCTAGGCTGGATTGGTTGGTGCACTGAAGGGGGAGGTCGGGAGGCCGCCTAGGAGAAGCATCGGCGGGGAGGTGGAGTGGCCATGTTGGATGGCATCATCTGGGGAGGGCTGCGGAGAGGAGAGCTCGTAGAGGGGTGGTCGCATTGGGAGGAAGCATTGTGGGAGGAGGGTCACCAAGAGGAGATCTTGTGAAGTTTGAGGAGGGCTGTGGAGAGGAGAACTCATGAGGGTAATGGGAGGAGCTCTGAGAGAGGAGAGGATGTGGGGGTGGAGGACGGTCGCAGCGAGGAGAGGTTTTGAGGGTAATGAGGAGGGAGTCGGGAGAAGAGAAGAGTCCCATGATGGAATAAAGCTGGTCCCACGAAACCATGGCTTCAAATAAACATATATCCACGATTATTATTGAAGTTTGGATATGAATTAAGCTATAGCCACGGGTCTATAAAAGTTTGGCTATATATCTGTGGCTATAGATAATTTTTCTTGTAGTGATATTCCATAGATCCATGCACTAGAATAAATAAATAATATATATAAACATTTTAAATAATTTAAAACAAAGAAATCCTATAGACTACCTCAAAATATCACCACAAAAAACATCCCCTGAGATCCATTCCCTAGTCACCACATATATAATGTACCATAAATAGATGAAAAAGTTATAGTAAAATTTATATTTTACTAATGTGATGAGGAAAAATAAATAAAATAAAATAACAAACACACCTTCATGAGACTTTACAATTCACCATCCAACCACAAACTAATCATGCTCCATGAGTAGTTGATATTTGAATAATAAATTGAAAATTTAGTAGGCTTGAACATGAAGTCTGAGTAAGAATTATGAGTGAAAACACGCCCAATTCATAGTCTTAAAATAATATATCTATTAATACTAGTTTGAAATACATTATAAAAATAGGTTTTCCATATATCAGAACATAAAATCCATTATCATTTCCATAAAAAATTTATAAAATTTATTTTTATTTTCATAAAATAAAAACAACACTTTAATGAAAATTCCTATCTAAATCCCACTTTATTAAAAAAAACTAATTGAAACTACTTTTAAACCAATTTTAAAATATTATTTTTAATAAAAAATTTAAAAAACATCTTTATTTTACTAAGGATAATTAGGATTAAAGAAATAATAAAGAGAATATAAATCTTGGTAAATACAAAGTGGAGAAAGATAAAGAGAAAAACATACATCAATAATCTACAATAAGCATCATGGGAAAAACACCATAATGTCACTAGGTCTAGGGGAATCTATAACATAATTTCTCTAACTAGTTTCATTCCTCTAAATAGTAGAAATATTATCACGTAATTAGCTATTAGAGGTATCACATTTTCTTTACTAGCATAGCTAGTGGTGATAGAACCCATCCCAGTCTAGGACTTCCTAACCAAGTACCCAGGCTTCCCATGAGGTCCTAATAATAATAAAAAAACAAAATAATAGAGTAAACATCTCAAAATAGTTCAATAACATCATGATCATATAAAATCAATAAACACCTAAAATTATATTCAAACCATCCATCTAAATCCTTTTTCATTGAAATCCCACAAAAACCCATGGAACTTCCATTAAATGTGAAATAAAAGATTGAATTTTTTTTAAAGTTTTCAATTGAGCCTCACATTAAATATTTTGAAATTAAGATTATAAAAAAAATGAACCCAATTACCAAGATTTGTAAATAAATTTAAACATTTGGTAGTTTTAAACATCGTTTTAAATAATTCCAATAACTCCTTTATAAATCTATGAAAACACTTATAAATAAATTTTAAAATAAAATTATGTCTTGAAATATAAAAATACATTTCTAAATTCTATTCGAACATTTTATCAAACACTCAGTGTGAGTAATTGATTAAAAACAAGTTTTAACTGTATTTCTAAATCAATAAATCCTTTGAATTGAAATATAAATTAAGTGAGACTTTATTTTCCTCTCAAATAATCCTTGAATATATTTAATACTATTTATAAATACCCAAAACATTAAGTTAAACATGTAATAAATCTTGTTTATTAAATTCAAATTCTAATATAAAGGTGTAATATTACCATAAATTTGTTACCCTTGATAAAAAAAGTGATAATTCACCTAAAAAAATAGATCCCAATTAAAATCAACCAAGAGGTAACTTTGATAATCATACCATAATAGTTTAATAAATAAGAGGAAACAACAAGGAATAAAAAGTATAGAAAGATAAAAGAATCATACCATAAGAAATTAGAATAATTTAATACTAAAAATCCTCATAGGGTATGGAAAGGGTGATTTGAAATGATGGTAATATAGAAAATTGAGTGATAAAATAATAGGAGAAGAGGAAACTCTATCTAAAGATACATAAATTGAAATCAAATAGATCAGGATCTAAGATCTATACTAAAGGAGAGGAAGGTTCATATGAGGTCCTTTAGAAAGTGTTACAAGTGAGAAAGAGGTTAGAGGGGGATTAATTTATTTAGGTAAAATAGGTATATGGTAAAGTTAGTAAATTTCAATATATTTCATATTCTAGACATTTTTTATAGTATGGCCTCATGGTTGTCCAAATCATTAACCAATCATTCACATCTTTCTAGAGCATCTGGAGGACCCCAAATGAGTAAGAAACATGTTAAGAAACATTTTACACTCACCATGTTCTTTATATCCATTAAACTAAAAACCCAAATGCATTATTTTTACATGGTTTCTAATGACCATTTTCTAACTGTGTTCATGTGCTAAAATTCTAAAAAAATAAAAATTTAACCAGTTACACAAGAAATTTAAGGAAAATATTAAAAATAAATAATAATTTATAAATAAATAATTTAATAATGTAAATGGAGTTTGGGGTGTGACAATTCTTCCAAACCTAACACTTTATACACAAAAAAGGCCATGGATAAAATGGTTGGTTCATAAAGAAATGGGGTGTAACTCTCTTTATAAGGACACAACCTGAGAAACATGAATTCTGAATGAAATTACTACCATTAATGGATAATTTCATCCTCAATGTGGAAGTGGGTCACAGAAAAATTTTCTAGTTCCCCCATAACAGACAATCATAAACGATCCTTAGAAAAGCTTCCTAGGAGTCAGAATCAAAAAATCACCTTAAATAATGAAAAGGGTCAAGTCTATGATGCACAACCTCAAAAAAATATCGATAAACCCAACTCAAAATTGGAACGATGAGAATACCCAAATTAAACTCAATCACTGATCCTAAAGAGATATTAAAAGTATCAACACTCATACTTCAAGTGGGAGTGGTTATAAAAGAATCAAAAAAACATGTCCCCAACCAAATACTATAATTTACTTTCAAAATGAAAAGGCACAATTATAGTCAAAGAAAACTATAACCCTATATAATGACCACTTATGGTGGTCTTCCCATCATATTATAATTAGACTAATACACCAAGAAACTCTCTTAGACAACCACTTACTCTATGAAGTGACCAATATCAAGATCATAACCAAGAATAATAAAACTCTAATGGAAAAGAAAAGTCTCCCAATACACATCAAAATGAGGGGAAAGTTTTCAAGGGATTCAAAAAAATGAAAAATATAATAATAGAAACTACCTTTAATAGATTGTGAACATTCACACAAGACCAAGAGCTCATGAAAAATACCAAATCAGTTAAGGACATCCAAGATGGACTAGCTAGGATAAGAAAAGAAATGAATAGGAATACCTAAAACAAATATGAATCAATAAGAAACAAATTAGGTCACATAACTCATCTTAGTTACCCAAACACAAATCTAAATTTCCCCATGTGCATCCCCTCAAAGGTAAAACCTCATCAGTGAGCTAGTATCACAACAATACATTAATGGATAAACCAAACTCTAAGTTATAGGAATTACAAAAAAACAAAACTAGTATTATTATGAAATTAAATTAACAATATATCATAAAACAATAATATATCCAATAAAAACAAAAACTACACTGATAAAATTCAAGTTAAACCCCCAAAAGGTCATTCCAATTAATAACCACTATAGAAAATCCACCTATAATAGGTTTGGAAATAATAATTCACAAAAGTGGTAATAATCACTATTCTATAATGGGGATACACCTATAAAACATAAGTAGACACCCTTAAAGTAATATACTCACCCATTTCATTTATACCATTCCAGGAGTCCAATGAAAACTAATATAATACATATTCCCAAACTAATCTATATTTAATAATTTAAAACAAATATATTCAAATTAAATTAAGGGTCATGTCTAAAAATATACTTATCATGTTTCATATGTAATATTCTCAAAAACTTACTCTTACCCTTTAAAACACTCAAATTTCAAATATAAACTTCAAAACATGATTCATAGAAGAAAGTAAACCATAAAAATACTACCCCTTTTTAAAATAAGAAATTAAACCTCAATATATTTTTCTTTAATTAGAAATCCAAAAAAATACATTTCACAAATCCTTTATTGATATAATTACTAAAATACAAAACATCACCATTATTTTAAAATATTTTAGAGGTATTCCTTTAAATTTGAAAATGTTAGTAAAACCTCACTTATTAATTTTTAAATAGTCATTACCCATTTAAAATCAAATTTCCATTTATCTTTGAATAAAAATTATAAAAATAACTCCCACATTCTTGTTCAAATCCAAATAACATAAACTACCATCAAAAAACCCTTTATGGATTACAAAAAAATATCTTTTATATTTTTAAAACAATTTTACTAAAAAAACACTAAGTTTTATTTTAAATAAAATTTACTAAAATTCATTTATTAATTTAAAAACTAATGCATTACCATTTAAAACCAATCATTAAAATTTCTAAAAAAATATTTTAAAAATTAAAAATCAATTCCCATGAAAACAACTCAAACATGTCACAATAAAAAAATAATTTAAAATATAATAAATCCAATATATAATTGAAATGGTGACTAGTGTATGTGTGCATAATGGATGCATGGCTTGGATGGCCATGTGAAAACTACACAACAAGTAATAGGATTCATAATGAACCATGTAATTATCATCCATATGGATTTTTGGGCTCTGTGAGCTCACTATGTACCACGATTCCACTCCCCATGTCAACCCCAAAAGTTACAACTCACAAAATAAATTACATTTCAAAAGTAAACAATGATAGCAGAAAACCCATGACTTAAATCCTAACTTTCCTTGGAAACCCAAAACTTTGAATCTAAAAGAGCTAACAAGACCCTTACCACTCATACCTCCAAAGTCTCAATAATCCTATATTTGATATATCATTAATACTAAAATAAAAAAAGGAATTATGAATCATAGTCCCCCTTAAAAACCTAATCTCTCATACTATTTTCTATGAACCAACCTGGTCCATCTCTCTATGGAATGCCCAATCTATCCCATGACATACCTAAGTAGTCTCTCCAATACACCCCCCCCCCCCCCAGGTTGACAAAAATAAAAATTGGAATCAAATAAAATAATTGGGAAAATTTAACTAATAAAATAAACTAAACATGAAATAGAAAAATAGGCATGACCACTTCATACATCAGAGTTACATGCACTACAAAAAAGAAACAAGATATATAAACAGTTTATATAATTTTAAACAAATAAATCCCTCATCTCACTTACAAATCCTTCCATAGAAACCGTTTCTAAGATTCATTCCCAAGTCTCCACATACATAATTTCCCATTGATTAATGAAAAGGAAAGCAAAAAAGTATTATTAAGAAGTTATTATAAGGAAAACTAAATAAAAAATAACTAACTTAAATACATGTGACTTTAAAAGTCACCATCCAACGTCAATATAATCATGCTCAATGAATAATCAAAAGTTAATAAAAAACCTAAAAAGTTATTAGGCATGATAATGAAGGCCTTGTAGGAATTCCTAGTGAAACTAAACCCCATGAATAGTCTTTAAATAAAATATCCATTCTTACTAGTTTGAAATGCATTATAAAAAAATAGGTTTTGGACATAAGCACATAAAATCCAATATTATTCCTATAAAAATATTTATAAACTTTCCTTTTTATTTTATTTAAATAAAACAAAATCATTAAAGTAATTTCTATACTAAAACCTCCTTTATTAAAAACACTCATTTGGAGCTACATTAAAACCACTTTTAAAATATTCCTTTTAGTATAATTTTGAAACCCTGTTTTTCTTTTACTAAATATAATTAGAATTCAATAAATAATATAGAGTATATAAATCAGGGGAAGTATAAAGTAGATAAGGATAAAAATATATCTATACTTCAGTAATCTCTAATAATAATCTTAAGATAAACAAACTATGTTCACCAGGGCTAAGGTCACATAGAACATAACATTACTAACTGGAGATGTTCCCTCAATTAGTAGAAAGAGTACCACCTCACTAGCTTGTGGAGGTATCACATTTATATCACTAGAATAGCTGGTGGTGAGATAACCCATCAAGATATAGGCATTTTACCTTATTACTTGGTATTCCCATGATATTTGAATAATAAAAACAACCACAAAACTATAATATGAAATATCTCTATGAGGTCCTACAACACCACAATCATATAAAATCAATAAAAAAACGATAAGATAATTAAAATCATGTATCCAAATCCATTATAAATTAAATACCAATAAAGAAACCCATGTAACATCCATTAAATTTCAAATAAAGGTTTAAGAATTTATTTTAAACATTTTGACCGGGACTCATAGTTATTCATTAAAAATTTCAATTATAAAACTAATTTAAACCCAATTGAAAATATTTATAAAATGTCTTAAACATTTGGTAGTTTTAAACACCCCTTTAAAAAATTCCAACCAAGCCTTTATAAATTTAGTAAAACACCTAAAAATAAATTTGAATATCAAAACACTAATTAAAATCTAAAAAAGTCATTTACAATATCTATTCATGAATTTTATCAAACACACAGTGTGCAAAATTTAGTGAAAACGAATTTGATTCATATTTCTAAATCAATAAATCCTTTTTTATTGAAATAAAAAAGAAGTTAAAATTTATTTTCCTATTAGTTAATCCTTATATATATTTAATACTGTCAATAAATACCCAAAACATGAGGTTAAGCATCAAAGAATTTTTTTTCCCCTTAAATTATTAGGCTAATATAAGGAGTAATCCTACCTTAAAAATATTACCTTTGAAAACAACTAATAATCTTCCTTAATGGAGTTGTAAGTGGGAAAGAAAAGCACCACAAACCCTAAAACCAAAAAAACTAATTAACATCGAGAAAAGATGGAACCTTAAATCACTAATCCATAACTAGGTAAGAAAGAGGAGAAAAAAAAGAAGGAAAATGAAAGGATAAGGTTTAGAGAAGACTATCATAATAAATAAAAAACATTTAAGTAGAAAATCATCCTAGGGTTTTATTTGGGTGATATGAAAATAAATTAATGTAGAAAAAAACGGAGGAAAAGTAGAGAAGTGGAAGAAATCCTACCTATAGATACACATCTCAAAATTAGATGCAAGAGGTCCATAAATCCATAGATAAGGAAGGGAAGGAATTCAAAGATGAGGTCCTAAGGGAACTGTGTCATGTGATAAATAGAGATGAGGGTGAGGGATTGATTTAGGTAAAAAAGATAGAGGGTAAAGATGATAAATTTAAACATTTTAAATATTTCATAAACTGGAATGATTAAGCCACACTGTGTTCCTATTGTGTGCCTCCCAGTGGATGGTCTAGATCCCCCCACATGGGTAAGACATATAGTAAAAAAATAGTTTTTTAACTATGTAGTTTGGTTATATGAAAATATAGACCCAAATGAATGATTTCTATATGGTTTACATCTATAGTGTTCCAACCATACTCCTATGCTAAAATTCAAAAAAAACCAATTTGACATAAAATTCAAGGTCACGATTAAAAATAATTAAGAATTTATAAAGATACAATTTAATAATATAAATTAAGGGTTTGATGTGACATTGAGGATTTATTATGTTGATGGGTTATGTGATTACTATATTTTGGTTGATAAATATGATCTATTTAGACTCAATGATATGGGAATTATAGCATCCCTAATTATGATTTCCCAAAAAACACCCAAGATAAAATGTCATTGACATCAACTGAACCTCCTTGTATATAAGAAGCTACCTACTAGTAGTGAGGGTATATTATGTGATTATGGGGATATTATTACCTTAGTAATAAAGCTTAAAAATAGGAAAATAAATTAATAACCAACCAAAAAAACATCAAGATCAAATCCAATTTATATCATAGAGTATGCATAATGAAAAACTACAATTGTATTCCAGTCATACAAATATAAATAGAATCATTCATATACTGATCATATATAGAAAAGTCAAAACATCAAGAGAAAATACCATATCAGCACCAAGGATCCACCATATTAAAATCCAAAGTCTAACCATGAACTACTCATGTATCCACATCACCTTCACCATCTATGCATAGATCATAGTTCCTTTTTCCTTTCCTTTATCATGAATCATAAATTCTACACACATCTTGAAGGTATCATATAGGTTGTGAATATGAACTCATAGGGACACTGCCAATAGTGACCCTATATAATATTCTTACATACGCAATTTTATTCAAAGTACAATAAATGGAAACCAAAAAATCATCAAACTACATTATTCCATGCTCGACTAGCAACATGTGAACACTTTATCTGATTCAACTAGTTCCAAAGAGGGAAAAACACCCATGATCAAATCACACCCAAAGGTAGGACGGTGCATATTAAGGTTATAGAGTGTGGTGGAAGCATTGGGAGGGTGACCAATTTTTTTCTCATTAATTTAGTTGGATAAATCCAAATAAATTGATTAGTATATCCCTAAAATCTCAAGGAGAGAATATTTCACATTTAAAATATCATTAATATAAAATAAGATTTACCTCAAATGTGACAATTTCCTTAATAAATTTTTTTGTCATGTGAATTATCATTTCAGTGGAGAATACAAGTGATTATTCTTCTAGTTTTATCCACATGTGATCCATAAATCTTTGGATGGAGTTATTAGTATTTTGAGTTCTAGTAAGGATGAATGTGGTGCTTCATGTCATTCATCATTGATCACAATAATGGGTTCAATTATTCTCTATATGTTTCTAAGAGGGAGTGGGAGGCTTTTCTCTCTAGGGATTGAGATAATTCTATAGAGATTTACATTTTTTACAACAAGTATCACAATCTCCAAAATGATACACTTGGAAATTTATACTTAGGGTTAAAACAATTGATAATTACACACAATCTCATATCAATATATTTAATCTAAGTAATATCCCATTTAAAATTATAATAATAACATTATTATTATATCTTATGAAAAAAACAAAGTGAAATATCATTTCTTAAATAATAAACTAATTTATATTTATATCATATTAAATAAAATTTATCATTTTTTGTCTATCTATTAAATCATCCCATTAGTCCTCCTTTGAATTTATTGAACCATGAATAATAAAATTTTAATCAAATAAATATTATTCATCAAATAAATATAAAAATATTATATTCCCTAAACTTGTGAATAAGTATTTATTTTAACATTCATATATATTGATAAATATTTATATTAATATATTCATTAAATTGGTGGATAAATATTTATTTATTTACCTTGTGAATGTTAAACAGGACATAAAATTCATCTCATGTATTATTAACTTGAATTTATCATGATTTAATACTTATGTGATCAACTTTACTTTAGTAGTTATTATTCAAAAATCTAAGAATAATATTAATTATTAATATTAAATTCAATTGAATTTAATAATATCTTGGATACAATTTGTGTGTAATCATTTAGGCCTCTTTCTCAGTGTCATTAAGTGAACTTACAAAAAGTCCAAGATTTGTATCTAGAAATACATCAATACACCCCTAAAGATGGAAGTTGATGTCATAATAATAATAAATTTCCTATGAATTCTACTATGTAATATAATTCCTTTATCTACTAATATTTCATCATGTAGGATGCATACTTATGTAATCACCTTATACACTTGATTATCATTCTTTGACTTTTCTAAATGAACTCGTCGATGAACTACCATAGACATGGATTTAATCTGATCGTTTCATCTCAGTAAAATTTCTAGAGATATCTTCTTCCATTAATATATAAGTAAGATAATATTTTCTTTATTTATTTAATTAATTTCATATCACTTATGATACACAGAATTTATGCTACCACGCCATGAGTATATGTTTCCATGGTCTTTATCCATACATAAAAGTATGTGATTCATTATTCATATTATTAACAATATAAAGTCTATAGACCAACTTTAATGTTCATATATAGGAATATTTAATGACACAAAAATGTGTGGAATTCTTATTTGTATGTTTTTCCTCATGTCCACCCTTTATTTGAGATCACCAAGAATGAACTGTGTGAAAATAATTATTAATGTATTATTAGCCCCCAGCACCTGATATTCAGACATAATCTATGCATTATTATATAGATGTTATATAGACTATAGGATATATGTTTTAGAATACTTTCATATCATTTTTAGGTCCACATTATAAAGAGAAACTATTATAAGATTTTAATGTGATAAATACAATAAGGATGATATCACATTAATGTTACATAGAATAAAAATCATCATGTGATAATATATTTCTTTATATTTTGTTAATTTAAATTAGAATGTTTTTTAGTTCTTAGGAACAAACTCGAATAGACTTCCACTTACAATATTTCCAATTTCTAATGAATTTTTACCCAGTGGCACTCACATGATAATTGTTCTACTAGTAAGATATGTATTTTTTCAATGGGTTTTCAACAATTTATTTTCTATCTACTTTTATTAATGAGGATTCACCCCCATTGAGAAAAATCCTTCAAAAGGTAACAAATTTGACCTAGTAAACTTTACTTGAACCGTTATTGCAATATTATCACAATATAGAGTGATATAAGATTTACTATTAAGTAAAAACCTAATCTACTTAGTGAATTTTCATACCCATAATGTTTCTTTAACTATATCAAGATCAATAATATACCCTTACTCTACTATAAAATTATAAACCACTAGCTTCTTTGATCTCTTCTAGTATACAGACCCTCTATTAAGGAAAAACACATATCCTGGTTTTTATTTCAGGTCATTCTGATCAATTCAGAGACTAAATTATATGTATCCTCTCATAAATATCTTCTCATATTCTATATAAATTAGGTAAATATACATTATATACCTCAGGTACTTATTCTTTATATTCAACCAATGAAACTCTATAAGGTATGATTTATATCTACCTTCCATGATCAATGCACGGGAAACATCAATCCTAATACATAGCATAAAATACATGATTGATACAATCACAAATACATAAGGGATTCAACTCATTATTTCTCCCTCTTATTGTGTTTCTGGACACCATTTATTAGATATATTTATACCATGTGACATATGGTTAAATCATCAATTGGATTTTTCTTTATTTTATCTATTTAATACATTGTCAATAAACATACCTTAACATAGTCCAAGAATCCTCTTAGATATGTCTCTAAGGATCTACATCCCAATAATATATACCACTTCACCTAATTATTTCATAGAGAAGAATTCATTCAAACATTTCCTAACTAACTGTAATATAAGTATCTCATTTCCCATTTGTAATATATCATCATCATATGTTACTAGGAAAAAACTTACACTCTCACTAATACATTTGTAAACACAAGGATCACGTGTATTCCTAATGAATCCAAGTTCTCTTATAGATTCGTCAAAATTAATGTTCCTAGATATTGATACATACTTCAAACCATAAATGGATCTCAATAACTTTCACACCTTATTGGAATCCTTTGGTGTCACAAACCCATCTTAATGTGTTATATAAACATATTACATAAGGATTCTATTAAGAAAGATAGTCTTAACATCCTTGGAAAAATATCACAATCATTATGTCAAGTATAATTATGATTTATTTTATCATAGAATTTGATGAAAAGTTTTCACCATAGTTTATGCATTAGCATTGGTTAAACCCTTTGGAAACCCATCAGGATTTATAAGTATTGGTTGTATCATTCAAGTCTTGTTTCTTCCTTAACACTCACTTACACCCAACTGGATTTACATCAGCTATAAAATATACCAAAACACAAAAAGAATCAGAATATTGAATCCATTTTATAATTCATGGATTCCTTCCAATTTTAAACTTCTAATATTCTTATTGATTCCTTATCAAGAATAGGTTCATTATTTTATACTAATAATTTTTCTCCTTCATTAGTGACTATACAACATATCTCTTGGTTCTCTAACCTTCCCAGTAGTACTATATAGTACTTATGTCTCTAGAACAACCTATTCCACTGGATCTTGTGGAATATTTTCATGTGAAAAATCTTATGTATCTAGAACCTCAACATCATCAAATTATATATGTCTCTCAACATCTCCTTCTAATATGTGATCCATTTCTAGAAACATGGCTTGTCTCACCATGGTTACATTTCTATCTGAGGGTTCAAAAGGGTAATTTCCTCTAATTACATTAGGATATCCTATAAAGGTACACTTTATACCTTGAGTTGAAATTTTATTAATCAAATTATCCTTAACAAAAGATTTTCAACACCACACACATATATGTAACAAAATTTATTTCCTATCATACCATAACTCATATGGTATTTCTCTTGTTTCTTTAGTTGGAACTTGGTTTAATGTGTATGTTAAAACCAATAATGTGTATACCCAAAAGGATAATAGATGATATAAAATACTCATCATTAATATCACTATATACAATAAGGTTTGGTCCGCTATTAACTAATAAAATTACACTATGGTGTCTGGGGAGGAGTGATTTAGGATAATTTCCCGAAATCATTAAGATAATTGATGAATTATTTATTGAGATACTCTCAACCTTAATCTAAGAAACGTTTATTTATATTATAAACAATATGATTCTATTATTCATTATTTTATTCAATAAATTTCTAAAAGTAATTAGGTTTATACCTCATCTAGTAGATATATTCAAATTTTCTGAATTTGTTAGTAAAAGTTATGTAGTATGAGTATCCACCTTTATCCTATATTAGAAAAGTTCCACACACAATTTTTTGAACTAATCCTAGAGGATCTACTAATCTATAACCCATTATACTAAAACTACCATTGTGATTTTCCCTTGTAGAAAATCATGGCATATATTAAAAGGATTTAACTAAAAATAATTAAAATACCCTTCATGAAATAATTTTTACAATTGATTCTAGTTTACATTACCAAGTAGAAGATACCACAACTAGGTGTTATAAAAGTCTAGTGAACTTGATTAATTATCTATTTTTTATAATTAATTTTCATATTCCTATATGTGAAGATTTTTATTCAGATTTTATATATCAAAACATATGATATTTTTATAAAAATTCCATTCTTTATTTCCTAACATAAAAATAAAAACATTTATGTCTAAACTAGACATAGAAATTATATTCTTAGTAACATTAGAAACATGATATAAATACATTAAAATAGGTATCATTCTATTCAACAATGATAGAGGGTATTATCATATATCCAATGCATATAGTCCTTCTCTATTGGTAGGTCAAAGATCGACCTCACTTTTATCAATCTTATCTACTTGGTTCTTGTATTTGGTTAAAAATAGGAGAACAAAAAGTTATATATAATACCTAATTAGTATAAATGGAAATATTTCTCCTAATAATTTACATACATAAATCTTCCCATTACTTCTTTACTAAGGTATATATCTTCATTCAGTGGGATTTTTTACCATAAGAAAAACATGTTTTATCTTTCTATTAAGACACCCCCTATATTTTTCTATTATTTGAAGGATATTGAAATTTTTATTTGGGATTATAAATTTCCTTACACCTTTTCACCTCTTTGTTCGTTTTTTAACCATAAGGAGAGAATTTTTTTCATACTTCATTTCTTTATCAACTAGGAGATACAAATTCAATAGATTTGAGATTATCTCTTCTATGTAGTTAACATTTAAATTTAAAATTAAAAGTTTGAATTTGAGTAATGTGAGTAGATAATGAGTTCTATGAACAATTCTTTAGGAATCTTGAATCCTAGTATTTGTTAACACTCGATATATCCAATCATTTTAACTAACTGGGGGCTAATAGGAATTCCTTTTCCCAGATTTCATATAAAGAGTAACTTGGAGATTTCATACCTCTCTTATCATGTTTTCTCCTGATTGAGATCATAGAGATGAGATAGAATTGTGTATGTATCCATTTATTTGTGAATATTGTGTATCACACTATTCATGGATGATATCATAAGGAATTGGACATCCATTTAATATATATATATATATAACTAGCCAAGGATTCCAAATGAACTCATACCTGACCTAGCCCGCTAGTATGCCCAAAGGGAAATTCTAATCCCCATAGGTTGTGGAAAAGTTCTTGGGCATAATAGGAACAATACTTAGGAATTATTTAACCCTCAAATCATATTTAAATGAAAATAGAACATTTTCCATAAATACTAACATCGTACGTCATTATATTAGAAATCCATGTGACATCAAGTAATTAAACCAAAAATAAGTTGGAATTCCAAACTGATCAAAACCAACAACATGGATTGAATACATTTTCATAAATATATAAAATAATCCATAACATAATACAATACAACATGGAATAACCAAAAGTAATAAAAATAACTGAATACAACTATAAGGATAGTCTTATTAGTTGATACAATGATAACCAAAAATAAAAAAACTCAAACCAAGCTCAAAGCCCACTCCATTGAGCCTCTAGTTGCTCACTATCTCCAAACTCACCCATATTCAGCCCAAAGGAAAAATATCAGGTCCAACTGAAACATATAACTTGAAATAAAAATGTGTGATCTATATAGCCTAGTTGGTATCCACCCTCTAAATATATGAAATATCATTCATAAGACAATTCAATAATTCCAGTTTGAAAATAAAACAACAAAATTATAATTTTAAAACATAAACATGTGAAACCCCACAACAAGTCCACATCAACTTCATATGAACATTCATTTTTTTTCTTAAATAAAAATAATCAATTTGAAATAATTCCCTCAACCGAATCAATTTTTATCACTATCCCATTATAAAATCCAATTTATAAAATATAAAAAGGGTATTTAATTAAAAATGAGTTTCCAAACATCCATGAAAACCATTTGTAAAGTATATGACTCTAACACAAGGTTCAAACATAACAAAATGTGGTAACCACAAGTAAAAAATATTAATAATAGATATAAAAAAGATAAGGGATCCACAACAATACAATTAAGGAAAAAAAATCAATCAAACATAAGAATAGAATCCCCTGCATAAACCACCAATCAAGAAATAAGTGTTTCATGGGCTCTACCCAAGGTCCTAACGTGAGACGTATCTAAGTTTATCAAATCCACAAGGGCCAATTTTCATCATATTTTAAGTATAAACTATCTACAACCCATCTAACTATACCACACTAGCCTCATCATAATGGAACCTCCTCTTATCTCTAGTTCCTAGTATGATTAGAGGGATACTATAAGTGTCTAAAAAAACTAGTTTACTATAAGTATTGATTTCCCACTTAGTACCCAGGTTCCCATGACCAAAATTAAAAGGATCTGAGTGAAAAATCAAGACAAGATTAACATACAAGGCATAAGAAAAAACTCTCCCTCACCTCCATTACCTTAATATATAATAACCCCTTTACACATCATCAATCTATGGAATAAATGAAGCAAACTCCCTAAAATGGAGAAACAAAAATCACATAATGATAAAAAACCAACATAAGGGGGTAAACACCAAGGGGAAGTCAAGAGGGACACATAAGAATAAAACAATAAACATTATAAAATTCCAAATGGGAAATTTCCCTAAAACATGATGCAAGTTACCAAGACCTTTCCATTTCATAAAACCTCTACTTTTACAT
This sequence comes from Viscum album, assembly GCA_963277665.1. Taxonomy (NCBI): domain Eukaryota; kingdom Viridiplantae; phylum Streptophyta; class Magnoliopsida; order Santalales; family Viscaceae; genus Viscum; species Viscum album. Next base: position 793,779,199 of record OY728156.1, on the reverse strand, counting down.
CCTTTGGAAATCCATTGGAAACACACATTACATTTACATTTCAAATCCACCAATTCAAACAAGGTTTTCACCCCTTTCAAATCCAAAAGAAGACCAAAGGCCTTCCATTTTCACCAAGAACATTTTCAAAAGCCTTACATTCATTTTCTCAAGTATCATGGAAAAAAATAAATTTCAAGAAACATTATAAATTCATTAAATCCCCCCCACATTAAATCATTTTGAGTCCATTACCTAATTATAAAAAAATCCCCATTTAAAAAATATTGTTTGCTATTTGAAAACTTGAATGGAATAAAAATCCAAGACACACACTTTAAATCATTTAAAAAATCCTCATAGAAATTTCAAAATGATTGAAACATGAAATTATTCCTTTTCAAAGTGAAAATATGAAATTCAAAAATCAACCCATTATGCTAAGTTAAAATTTGATAGAAATGATTTAGAAAAACCACAAAGATATTGAATATATTCATATTTTCAACAAAAATAGATTTAAAAAGTTTAATCATACTTTAAATTTTAAGATTAAACAATTGCATGTAACCACCTACTTGGAAGAGGAAGAAATCAAGATGGAATGTGTTGCCTTTGGTGGTGAACACCAAAATAAGAAAAGATACCTCCTCAAATATCTATAAGAATCCAAAATACTATGTTATAACCATCTCAAACCCAATCCCTAGATTACACAAGAAATTAGTGTTCTAGGAGAAAGGGAAAATTAGGAAAGATAAAAATAGTAAGTGAATTAAAAAGGATATAAGAAAAGAAGGAGGAATTTACCATGGAATCACTTGAAAATACTAAAAGATGAGATAAAAAGGAAGGAGAAGTATGGAGCTCCCCCTTGGGATACTTAGACTCATTTGAATGAATAAGATGTGAGGAATGGTGTAAATGGATAAAAAATGAAGGTTTATTAAGCTAAAATCACATTTTATATGATTTTGGGTAGGTCTTATAGTTTACTATATTGAGTCAAAATTTTACCTTCTACCTTTCTATCAATAGTTTTGAAAATCACAAAACATCCTTAAAACTATCTTTTACAAACTTTATATTTCCAAAGGGTTTACAATGTTTTTGTAGAAAAATATTATTCTACCAAATGAAAAATAATGCATAACTATCTAATATAAATTTTCATCTAAGTCTGATCTATCAGACTGACCTATGTCAAGTCCATCAGATGGATCTAAGTCATATCCATCGGACTGACCTAAGTCATGACAATCAGACTAACCTAAGTCATGTTCACCGGTGTAAGAACTTGGAGTTTTGTAGGAGGTAAAGCTCCCTTATTTTTCTATTTAAATTCTTAAGTATGGCCTTATGTGAGTAACCAACTTCCTCACAGGTGTTTTGGAGATGTTGGGGCATGATCAAAGCCTAGAACTAGGTTTTAGGCTAAAAATGGCTTCGTGCAAGGTCAGTTTAAATTGTTCAGGGAAGGCCACATGGTTTTACTAAACCGTGCGTGGCTAGATAGAGGGGTGGTATTTACCACATTATTAGGACAAACAGTATAGAATGGATCTCATGGTATTGTATCCATGTATTCAGTTTTTATAGACATTGATAGAGACTTTGCGCACACTTTTCACACAATTTGTGAAACCGTTTGAGGAAACCATACAGATTCCTATTTTTTTTATAAGAACTTTGAATATTTGGTACACAGTTTGGTAAACATTGCACGTAAACCATAAATCCCCTATATTTTGTGTTTTTAATTAATTTTAATTTTAATTCTTTTTTATTTTTAAAAACAAAATCCTATTAATTTCAACGGATAAAAAGGAGAAGCTTTGGCAGCTCTACTTAGAAACTATCCTTGGAATTCAAATATACTATTTGTCTGACCTCTAATTTGTGTTCAGATTGTCTCATTGGATTCGCATCAGTAAGATCAAAATTCCTTTTAAGTCTTTCTAGATTCTTATGGCTATCGATTGTGCTATTTGGATTTAGTCTCATATGCCCTAATTTCTCATTCTTCATCCATTTTCAGATTACTCCGAAACTGGGATGAATCAATAATTGATAAGATATGGTTACTCCAATACCAAGATAAGGTATGTGGTCTATAATTTTCTTTCGGAATTTGGTACTTATTAAAGCTATTGACCATTATTTTGCCTGCTGTTCTTTCCAGTACGGCCCATAAATTGAGTCGACTAGTTGAATTAAATGAAACTGGACCTATTAGGGATGACTATATGTTCCTTATAATCGGTTTTTGGTCTTTTACCCAACCTGAGGCTACCCATGGGATGCGACATTCCTTTTATTGGGTTTTGACCTTATTGAACCTCCCATGGGGTGAGTCCTTGTTTTTTACTAATTTAAGGAATCTAAATTAATGTTAAATGGGATTTAACTACATGATAGGAGACATACTACCTCATTTCCCTATACTAACATGTTATTCTATGATTTAAATAGTTCAATGGATTAAATGAAATTAATGGAATGGGTGGTTATACCCATGGGATATGCTTAATTGTGAATAGTATTAAATGGGTGGGTATACCAGCGTGATATGTTTCAATTGAATTGATGGAGAATGTATTGGTATACCCATGAGACTTGTTTATTAGTGAGTAGTAATTAATGGGTGGGTATACCCATGTAATGTGTTTAATAGAAAATGGTGATAAATGGGTGGGTATACCCATGTGACTTGATTAGATGGAAATGGAATGCATGAGTGGGTATACTCATGGGATGTAAATGTAGAGACTCAAGCTTGACGTACATGGAAATTACATTACTTTTCAGAATACTTAATAAATAACAAAAACAGACACCCAAGGACCGTAATAGTTTAGTGTCTTTGGAAACTAAGAACATAATCTTCTAATCATGGTGAAAGATCTTCAACATCTCCCATAAAGATCTTCCCCTTTTGTTTTCTTACCTAAAACCATTATTTATATCCTAGGAAAAAGAAAACATATAAAGGGTGAGATCAAATGATCAGTAAGGTTAATCATGGAGAAAATAAAAGAAACCATATACATTTTAACTTAAAAACATGAACATAAAGTTTAAACATCAAAATCTTTTGCAATGACATAAAACATGTCAGTGCGTAAGGCATAGATCATAGTGTAACATCAACCATGATAAAATAGCATGGCAATAAAACATGTAATTTTGGAAAACCATTAAGCACATGATATGATTTCAATAGTATCCAAGGCATTACTACCAAGACCATCTTAGTGGACAAAGTCCCTTACTGAATTGAGTTCACTCCTCATTCCAGTCCTGTATCACTGAACCGGATTAACTTATCATTATATCCATATCTATCTAATGAGATATAAATTTTTACCCAAATCATTGGATGGAGATATAGGTCCCACCCATCTCATAATGAAATCATTCTTACTTGTGCCACAAAATAAACCTAAATCATTCATCATAACCCAAAGAATAAAATGGGTTTCATAAACATCATCCCATCATAACGTAATCCATATAAAACAAATGGATATCATTTCATCATAATAAGAATAAAACCATGAAAAAAATAGATACAATATACTTGAAACATAATCATAATTTCATCTTTGATGGAATATAGTTTTGACAAAACACTTGAAATGAATTCTGGAGAAAAATATCCATTCTTCTTCAAAATAATTTTCTTTTCTCAAAATGCCATGAAATTTTTAAAGAAATGGATTTTTTTTAAATAATAATGAAATCATGTACAGGAAGATTCATGAAAATAAGGAGTTATGAAACCGTAAAAATCCATTTACACCGTATAAGTTAAAAAAACATTCTCCTCATACTTTTAACGGAAAATTCAAAAAGTACCACATATGGTAAAAAAAAGAAAGATTTCTTCCATAACACAATGTAAAAGTAATAGAGGGATAAACATGACTTTAAAAATACATGTAAAAACATTTTTATGGACTTGGTTTAAAAATATAACCCCAGTAAATACTTACGTATAAGTAATCTCGGATAAAAATGAGATTGCAAAATTATCCCTTACCTTAGGTCCAATTTACTCCGTACGTGTCTGAAAATACTATATAGTTGGTTTAAAAATGTTATTAACATGTAAAATAACCATAATAATATTTATTATATCACATATGATTCACTTATGACTTCATATTACCCATTCTTTTTTCAATTCCATGTTAAAGCAGCATTTTGGGTAAAATCGTATCATTTGTCGTACATGTTTGGAATTGTTGTTATTGATATTATTACTTATATCCTAATTTACTTAATTCCAGAATTTAAAACATGATTTATATATAATATATAAATTCATAATATAAATATATATTATAGATCGATAAATATAATTAAATACACCGTTCATGGAGACGGTAGTTCGTATGTACGCATGAACACTGTATTCGTTTCCTTATTGAATTGAATGGAATTAATTAAATGAAACATATATGTACATTAATACAGTATCATTATTATGTCATATATTTCATGATTATTTATTATATATACTGTATAATCATTTTTGAATGGTTAACTTTGAGAATGAATCTCGGCGCATCATGGAGACGGTAATCCGTACGTACACATGAGCGATGATATTGTTCCCATGATTATTGAATGGAATTGGAGTGGATAATATAATATCTAAAAATCAGTATGATGTTATAATAACCATATGTATTTATTCTTTACACCATTAAACCCATCCAAGTAAGTTGGTGGTGGAAAAACATATTACACCACGGCGTGGAGACGGTATTCCGTACGTACGCACGCGCGGTGATTTCGTTTTTTGTAGGATGGATATAAGGTGAAATGGGGTTGTTTCATATTTATAATAACATATCAGTATATTATTGATACTGATGTTATTAATTTATAATGAAACAACTAAAGAAGAAGAAGTTTAAGAAGAAATAAACTTGAAAGAATCGGTAGAAGAGATTACCACTTCTTCGACACACCTCTTTTAAGCTTCCTCTTAAGGCACTAGAGTTGGCCTTTTGAGAAGACAATAACCTCTATAATATAAATGGAGAGGTTTAGAAGATAAATTTTCAGGGTTTGGCCTATCTTGAATGCTCAAAATTGAGTGAAGAGGATAGGGAAGGAGGTTCCCTTATATAGGAGAGGAGAGGGCACTTTTGGAAACCTGAAAAATATTAATTAATAATAAAATGAAACCCTACTTAAAAACCTCCAAAAATGACTCAATTCTGAGATGAGATGATATAGGGCTGTAATATCATCAAAAAAAAATTATAAATGTTTTAAGTTTATTTTAAACCTTATCAACTTGATTTATCATTATTTAATCTATTAAATTTTATTTGTGGTAATAAAATTATAAATTGTTAAAAATACATACTTAAATGTTGTTAATTTTCCATAATTGGATACTTTATAACAATTTAGAGCATAAAATGTTCAATTTGTAGTTTTTAAATATTTTTGTGATTTTTAAATAATTTAATAATATGTTATTTTTATAAAATATCAATAGTGTTAATTTTACCACTATTCATTATTTGAATTTAAATAAAACCCAAACAGAAGATATGTTCGAACCAAAATATATAATAGATTCAAAAAATGTCATATTCATCAAAAAAATTCATGGAGCACATTAATTTGTTCATATATTATTTATTTTAATATTTTTAAAACCATTTATTTGGTATTTCTCTTAATAAAATAATTACTACAACATTTTTGTATAATTATTTAATATACTTATTTGTTGCATAAAAATTAAAAATAAAATCCTATGATGAATATAAATATAATATATTTCATAATAATATTTGTACTCGGATTTATCATCGTAAAATCACAACATTTAAATTGTTATATTTACTAAATTATGAAGGTGACATCTTTGATATCATTTAAAATAAAATCATATAAATGTCCTAATCAGTTTTATAAGGCTAAAAATGGTCCAAAAATAGACCCTTGGATGCTTAGGGTATAGATATACTATACCAATAAAGTTTGGTCATGTTTTTGGTCCTTTTATAGGTATTTTTATTTTAAAAAAACTATATTATTGATTTTTCACTAAATAAATAATTTCTACATCATTAATGTATAAGATATTAAGGTAATTAAATATTTATTAAAAATTAAAAATAAATTACCTTGATAAATAAAAACATTTTATATTTTAAATAAGTATTTATAATCGAGTTTATATTCTGTATAACCTTATATTAAAAATAATCTAATTATTAAAGTTTGAGTGAGACATATTTCACTTTCCTTTAAATAAAATAAATAAAAGGTCTTAATCAAATAAAAGTGGGTTCCATTAGATTCCATTTCGACCCAAGTATGATTTATGAAAAAATATAATCATCAAATTTTATTAAGAAAAGTGTTAGGGTAATTTTATAATATTATATTTAACCTTAATTACCTGATTTATCTTTAACTATGGTAAATAAAATTTACCGTAGTTACTATTCATAATGCCTAAAAATAAAAAGTATCTTATTAACATAATTTGGACCTACTGATTCCAAATATGGAATCCATTTTTTCAAATTCAAAATACAAAATTTTTAGTATTTAATTTAAAATTAATCCCGCTGTAGAGAAAACATGTTTTAAAAGTTAAAACGTTGCAAAAGATTGAAATGTTTTTACTTATGAATTCAGTGTAAAATTAATGCTAATGAATTGCATTATATTAAATGGTAAAAATATATTCTATTTATACTTTAAAACCATTCAATATTATATTTTAACCATATAAATTATCTCAATGAAAAAAGTTGTTTTTAATTAAAATTTAGTGTATTTTTACTATTCATCAAAATAAGAAACTTATCAGAAAAATATCAAAAATTTATCCAAAGTAAATTTTTATATCCTGATTCAAAAGAAGAATTTTATTTTGTAAAATTGAACTTATAAACATGTCAAAAACTAAATTTTATGTGGGTTCTCGATCAAAATGTGGCAAAACTTCATTTTATGAAAAAATACTTATTTTACCCGAAAAAAATTATTTTGTTCTCATACCATGTTCTATAAAATGTGTAAGATGAATTATAATGTCATAAAATTCAAAATGTAGTAACTACTATGCATAACGGCTAGTTCAGAATAATATTATAACAATATATCTTTGTTAAGTGAAACTCAGTATTGCGTATAACACAGACTATTGAGGAAGGTTGCTCTTGCATGCAACACAAGCCAAGAATAGTGTTTTCATATAATATAAGCTAATACGATGTTGGGTATATCACAAGCTAATTTTGGTGTAGCGTAAAAACAAAATACATCAATTAAATTAAAAGAATATTTTTCATAAAATCTCGGGGTGTTACATTCTACCCCCATTAAAATGAATTTCACCCTCGAAATTCATCAGTGTTATAAATGGATTACTACGTGAAAGTTTCTTTAATAGAAACCCACATCGTAAAAAGAAATACCAAAACTTAACTTTAAAAAATAAATTATAAAACATAATGGTTACCCAAATTAACTAATCAATGGGTTTCCACATAGGATAACATAGATGAAAATATGGATATGGAAGAGAAATATAACCATCAAGTTCTGATGGAGAGTGGTAGAGAACATGGCAATGAAAAAGCCAAAAATCACAAAGCCATAAATTTGTGATGATCTAAGGTACCATCTGATTCATCAGATATGAGGGTAATAGGACAACATTTTTTGTTTTCAAGATCATTTCCCTAATGTTGAAGAATTTTTGAATTAAAAGAAATACTTACTTGATTTTGGTACAATCTTACCATTTCTCGTGCCTTACAAAATTTCCACTTCATCTCTTCAAGAAATGAAGTTTATTTTGACTTTTGCAAAGTGTTAGATGATCAAGCGATAGAATAATAGGTCATTGCATCTATCTCAAACATAAGGTTAGAAAAAGTTATATACATAAGTCCATCTGTGGTGAGATTAATTGTATATGGTTCCAAAAATGGACTTATACTTCATCTATCATCCTGCTTAACAAAACAAAACTAGTTTCTAGTAAGCAGGGACTTCCTGTAGGCCAGTGGTAGGCGATAAAGGCCTGTCGCACTTCAGTTGTGGGTTCGATTCTCAAAACCTTGTCCGACGTGATGGGTTGTTTCATGTCCTACATGTTGTCCTTTTTTTAACACTACACTATTATAACATTCCAGAAATAATATCGAAAAAAAGTTCTACCCTTAAATAATACTATCTGATGTCTAACATAATCTATTCCAATCTTTAGGCCTATCCAAAATACATATGTCCAATCTCATATTATAAAGAAAATGATTACTTGAAAGGTCACATAACAAGCACGTGAATACCATCATTTATCCCCCATATATCATAAGATATATCTTGTTGATCGCATTCCAAACATGTGAATACCATAATCATGTATTCTATTGAAACATGAATTACTATAGAACCTTAGTGAAAACATAAATGTTGTCAAAAGTTAACTCTTTCCACATACCAAAATCCCAAAATTTCGATATACTCAAACCATGATATCACATTGTCCTTATATTAGTCATGAGCTCATTAATACTATCAAACATCTCATTATCTCCTTATCCCTTCATTATTCGCATATCATCTACTTTCTAAAAATATCTGAATAACCTTTCATGGTTACCGGTACCATTCAACATATACTTTCAAATATTTTTGGAAAAAAATAGTGTAACAATCCTTATATGTTTCTTTATTCCATAGTACCATTACCTATACAACATAACTCTTGATAAACATAAATCATTCCACTACCTTCTTAAACCATTGACCGAGCTTCATCATTGTATTCCTAAACACATCATTCATTTCATATACCATTTGTAGTCTCTTTATCATCATCAACATAAATACTACTCATACAACCATGCTGATTCTCTTCATGATATTTTCCCTTAGGGCATTGGTTTTCATAATGCCCGTACGTTCCACATTTAAAACATTTAACTGTTGTTGATGTATTAGCAATACCGTAATCCTTGTCCATAGTGTTAACTGAACCCCTTCTTTTGCAATTACTAGCTTTGTGTCCTTCTTTTCCACACCCAAGGAATCTTCCAGTTCCTTTGAAACATTCTCCTTGATGTATCTTACCACATGATTTACATGAGGAAAATTGAACTTTCTTTCCTCTATGATCATCATGAAACTCCTTCTTTCTCATATTAACTGAGTTAGGAAACTTACCAAAGTTGAGATTATTAATCATATTATTACATTGATGATTAGGAATAATAACGATTTTTTTCCTTCCAAATCCCATTTCATTTTCTTGATCATGAAGGATATCATTCCACTGCCAATCATATTCTCCATTAACATGAATCTTCTGGTTTCCATCCATTTTCTAAAACCCAAAAAGAATAGTGTGAGAGGCAAAAATCATGCTAGGAAAACAACATAATCAAGGGGAGTACTTTCAATCTCTTGTTAGGTTTTCGGGGCCCGTAGCGGAAGCCGGTGGGCTAGGGATTTTCAAATTTTCATCGGTGGAATGACGGTACTTGTCGTCGCCGACGATCCGAGCCCTGGATAGCTCCGAGGATCTCATGTAGATTATTAAGAGCACAAAATTAAAATGAAAACGAACCCGTTTCAAATCTGAAGGTGCGGTCGACTGCTGCTAGCCGATGGTGATCATCGCTTGAAGGATCAAAAGAAGGATCCCTCTAGATCATTCACACGTGCTCCCAAAATCTGTGGGAATGTCAATCGTTGAACTATGGGTGCTAGTGCAGGGATTCAACAATATCTTTGATGTCCCGACGATCACCGCATCGTTGATCTTGCGATGCGTGAGGAAGAACTTGATCTGAACTCTTGGATCATCAGCTTCTCTCTCTAGGAAGCGGGAGGAGAGAGAGGCTCTCAATTTTTCATCCCATAAATAAATGAATAGTGATTTTCACACCAAAGAGAGAGAGCCTCTTCTATTATTTATAGAGAGGTTGATAAATACCTGGTAGGGTTCCCCGGCCCCAATTAATATCAATTTTCTCTAAATAAATAATTTTGAAGGACTAAACTGCGCCAATATTATTTAATATTTTATCACATACTTGTAATATATATATAATATATTACGTGAAAAAATTGATCCATTTAACTCGATTCGCTGTCCCGCTTAATATTAAACGAACATTGAATATTAAATAATATTTGTTCGATTAATATTTTTCTTGTATTTACTAAACTCGTAAATACATTAAACAAATTCAATCCCAAATATTCGTAACTTTAATATTAATGAATTTATTTAATTCTTTTGGTGATCGAAAACTTGGAAAACGCTCAGACCCCATGGTGGGGCCCACTATGTCCGTATACCTATTCAACTGAATAAGGAGGATTCTTGAATACACTATTGTGTGTGTGACCCTCTAGGCCCTTATCTCAATAGTAGTGAATAAAATCCACAGACCAAGAGCGGGGACTAGTAACCCGTCATTGCCCCTAAAGAGATAAGGATAGTCATTGCAACGACTACCAACCTACGAACATTGACTGTGTACTAAAGTCTCTTTGTCATTAAATATCTCATAAAGTAGGACGCACTCTTGTGTCATTGTCCTTATCTTTCTTTATTATTTGTTGATCTATCTGGATGGATTTGCCTTTTTACTACTTTGTCCAAAGACTTATGAAGGCGGCACCATCCTAATCAACCAGGCCTGAGATATACAAATTCCTAAACTTGAAAGTGACAAATCATTTCTTGACCATTCAACCAACGTCATACCACTAATGACGCACCCGACACAAACTACCTCGCCATGACATTACTGCCATGGTTTTTTCCTTGCATCAAAGTACATAATTTAATGATATACATTGGTAATGGTCTCAATTCAGGAGACCAATACACATGTCTGTATATAGGAACAACCAATGACACCCAAAACATGTGGTGTTCCTGTTGGCGGGTCTCTCCTCATGATCTCACTTCTAGAGATCACCACGTGCGAACTTCATGAGAAGAAGTCTCAATGCTTATGAGCCCCCAGCACCTGATAGTCAGACATCTACTGTGTACAGTCAGTAAGATGTATCTAGACTATAGTACATATATTTAAGATCAATGTCATTGTATCTCAAGGTTCTCATTATAGCCTAGGATCTGCTACAACCTCTTGACACGACAATTAACCTTTGGACATTACCATTATTATAGTAGACGCAGAAAAGTCTGCACTATAATGGTAAGATATCATCATGAATATCTAACTGTACACATGATACATTAATCAAAAGTACTACATAGTTGGGTCTATGGAACCCACTATTTCAACACTCCCACTAGCACTAGAGCCAACTTGCTAACTAAACTTGTTAGCTACTCACATGATAAATACCATGCTTCTGTTGAGTAATGGCTTTAACTACTTGGCCTACCACATTTTCGTTGTGTGGCATATCTGCTATATGTGACCTCATATGCTTGAGTAAAACCTTATAAAGATAAGGTATCCCCGAGTAGATCATTTTTTCAATTTTCATAAATTGACAACTTGGCTAGTAATAATATCATAATTCTCATTATGACAATACTTTTCTTACTAGGTGTGAATCCAAGAACTAGAACAAATCATTGAAATTTATAACTTCTTCTTAGCTACTTTAGAAGCTTCAACGTACTCGGTATTTGTAGGTATGGCTACCACAAGCTTTTATGATCTTGACTCGGTCATCTCCTTTTCCTAACTGCGATACTAGATCAAATTGATATAAGGATTAATAGTAGGTATCCCACCATAACTAGTATACCTTCCTCTCTTTATTCCAGGTACATATCATTTGTACATACCGAAGTACAAGATGAAAGTTCTGAATGTATCACTTGCAGTGCTCCTAGAAATAATTGATATCTGCCTATAATAAATTATATCCTGTAAGTATCAATTATTGTACATAATATGGCATATGTGATTGATCCATCGCTAAAGCATATGGTATCAATTCACCACTTTAATCTCTACACATGCTCTGAACATGTTAACCTGGAGAGATTAATCCATGTGACATAGGCAACAATTATGAACTTGAATTGTTCCAACTTGTATTTATTCAATACAATGTCACTATATGTAAGATTGACTAGGAACAATCAACCTTTGGATCTACCTAAGTGGATCATGTTCCCTAGGACTTAGTTTTCTACTTGAAGTCAATCATTGGAGAATTTCTTTTAACCTGATCTTATCTAACTGTAAGATCAAAAACTATTTTCCATATGTTGCCAAACGTATTTCACTTGGAAAACATTGGCGCTCCCACTAACCTTTGGTAGACACAAGGAAAATATTTATTTATAATGAATGTTCTAAGATCTTGTCACTTACTTTAATCCAAAATAGTAATTCAGTAACTTGAAACCCTTATTGAAATCATTTGATGTCATCATCTCTTTCTGGTTGCGTCGTATAGACACCTTCCATGAAAAATGATCTTGACATCCAATTACCAATAAAAAGTATCTTAAAAGTTTATCTATGACAAGTAAAATTCTAATAGATTTAGGCGTACCGACTTTGTTTAACCAATCGAGCCTTATTGGTACCATACTTGTACCATCCATGTATCATTTGATTTGAATACCCACCGCAGTATTCAATTTATAAGTCCCTTTGCAATTTGATACATGGAATCCATTATTGAATTTTATTTGATCTTGTAAATTTTAGCTTGTTGCCATATACTGCTTACTTATAGGATTTATTATTCTTAATGAATAATTTATCACCAGCCATGGTGAATATAAAACCATCACCATGGTTTCATTATTCCTACGTAGTATGTGTCACTGGAACATGCCTTTTCCACATGTACTTGTGGAACTTGTTCCCTATGCCAACCATTTGTGCATCTCGAGCATTGACTAAGTCCGAGTCAATTCAGCTCCCACTATCTCTAATAGAGATGTGCACCCTTGTATAGAAATGTATTCTAATACTTGACTACATCTTTTCTATCTTAGGGATTTAGGTAATATCTTAAGAAAATTTTAGTATAATTAACTTAGATGCACAACGTGTTTAACTTGATGCAGGTTTGTTTAAATCCTAACAAACGCTTTGCATCTAAACACTTCCTATTACATAATGGATTTTCCATCATACTAGGACTCGTATGATATCCATTTTTCATTTTAGTTGGCATATTGGTTATGGGTTTAAGCTGTTATTTTCAAATCACATTTTGAAATATGATGGAAGTTTCTGCAAGTTGCAACATTAATACAACTTACATCATAACTTTGATGTGTAACATATGCGTTTAGGAATTTATCCACGCTACATGTTTTTTGACCAATGTTAATATTTAATACTTTATCAACTATCCTCCTTATGAATGTCAACACGGTGATGTAGATAAGGTAACATGCGTTTAGGAATTACTCCACGCTACATTATCATGATCGATGATTGCTTGGTCAAGATATTCTTCGGCCTGCTGATCTGAAGCAACTCATATCTTCTTACCAAACTTATACTTCATTGGTACATTCCTTAATGACTTAAAGGAATCTTATGAAGTATCTTTACCTCTAGATTTATTTGTAACATCTCACACTCTCGTGTTGAACTAACCTCAGAATATTTGTGACATACCTTTATTTCTAAATGTTTATTTGTCTAAACTGAATATGTCAATTATACCATAGGTGTTTAGTTGTGCTGAGCCTAAATACCATAATAGGTATATATTTGAAGTCTTCTTTTAGTTTTACTCAACAAAAAATCACATTGACACAACTGGGTATGTCTTACATTTTATATTCATCATGTATTGCCATTGATTCAAGTTGCAGTGAACTATTTGTTGAGTATGTTACCACAAACAACATTCATTCCATAACATGGAATAATGTCTCGTCATATCTGAAATGGAATGTGAGATAAATGTTTTGGTTATACTCAATAACTTGTTCATCTTGAATCAATCACTTGGCAATTAGAAGTTATGTGTTTCTCCCCTGCTGACTTAGGAATCACCCTTTCTCAACTGTTTGGAGAAGACACTTTACTTCTAGTAATGTTTCTCTACTTGCATGGTTATTGTATTTCAATACATATATGTGAAAATCATATTGTATTTTAACACCCAAGAAGTATGAGAGAAAACAATACTTTTATTTGATGAATATTAACTGAATGAGGAGCGGGTACTTGCTTCTTGTAGTTCAGTTTTTAAAATTCCATGAATTTATTTCATTATGTAATGAAAATAACCTCCTGTTAATTAAACAACCACTTTACTTTGAAGGACATGAAGAAGGTTCCTTTGTCGTAACTTTCCATAGGCCTTTTCGCTTTGTCATTCAATTTATTCGCCATAAGAATAAAAGGTGGTGTTATCTCTAATATTCTTATTACTTGGAGAATGTTACCTTAACGGTAATGAAGCACTTAATCTATACGGTTCATTTGTATCCTTAAACAAAATAGAGTAATTGAGTGTAAAAGTTATAAGAAATGGGATGGCATGAAAGATTGTGAACTATCTTTCACTTTACAAAAACTGAGTGCGACCATCACATTCAAATCTTGCTTTGCTTTCTCCTCGAAAGGATCTTGGAGATGAGACTACATGTAACATCATCCATATAATGATGTAGATACCACAACTAACATCAGACATTGAAGATAGAATTATGATAGAACCATCATATGCTTGATTCATGAGTATCCTGTAAGCAGTTTTACACCCTCGCTTCTTAAGGTGGCTTAACCGGTTGGGACACAAGCACCTTGAATTTCCGATATAGTAGTAATGTGCACAAGAGCCTATACTACACATGAAATTTTGTGCTTGTTTAGACATTAACTTTGTCTAATTTTTATCACAGTTTTATTATGGTATTTCTTGCCATTATCTACAAATATAATTTAGCATATTGTACTTTTATGTGATTACCTAATGTGACGTTACTGATTATTTAATCATAAAATGTCTCCCACTAATTTTTCAAATTCTGGGAACCCTATGTAATAGAATTGGAATAATCTTGAGTATTCTAGTGGCAATGATTCCTGAACCTACCTCATAGTCTACAAGCTAGGGCTACGCCACTACTCGGAGGGTCTAAGGTAGGCTTTTGGCTGGCCAACCGCTTTAACTTGCGGTTCCTTGATCTGTTGAGTGAAGTCCCAGTTTCAAAATCATTTAATGATTTACTCAACACTTGCCTCTAAAATTACAACAAACTAGCTAAGGATATATCTTTGCTGCAATTTTAGTTAAGTCGACCCACCACACAAATAACAACTCCCCGGTAGTAAGAGGCACCCTCAGCTGAGGCATGAACCGGCACCTCGAACACCCAGTTTTGTTCAAACTTGAATGATGGATGGCTGTTTGTGACTTAATATTTTCTTTGAGGGTTTTATTGGTTTCTATTGACGAATGTAATCCATTTTTATTAATCTTGTTCATCTATGTTGTCGCGATCACAACTGAACATCGATAGAAATCAAACGTCTCTTCTTTATGCATTTTATTATTTATCATTTTATGTATTTTCCCGCTGTTCTAAAATGCATAAAATAATAAATAAACACATAAAAGCAAACTACTACCCAACTGGTCTTGAGCATCTAAACGACCTAAACGCATCATACCTGAGTCGTATCTTGACTCTAGATGCAGCTCAACCCGTGTTGTAAGTCTGCTTCTCATTTGGAGTATCGCCTCGTTTTGGAGGACTCAACATCACGTCTTGGAGTACCGCCTCGTCTTGACGTGGTCCACGTGTCGTCTTGCATCGTCTTGATCAATGTACTCTGCCTCGTCTTGGCGGGGTCGACGTCGCTCATCGTCTTCGTCCGAAGTACAAAGATACTCTCGCACAGGCGAGGGGAACTTGGGTATAAATTTACATCAGGTAAATTGGGCGCGCAGGCCCTTATACATTTTAACCGAAAACAAATACGATGTGCAGACCGTCATTTAATTAATTACATACATCACACGTAGTTTAAAATAATTAATTAAATAAATAATTTAAAAGCATACATACGGAGCCAGTTCTCAAGACCATTAATCGGGTATTAAATTAAAGCGTGATAAAATTAAAATGTAATAATTAAGTACAAGGGTTTATCTAATTAAATTAATTGAATTCATAAATTAAAATAATTTAATTAATCCTAGGTCATCTAATTAATTTAATTTTAATGAAAAAATTAAATTAATTTAACTTAATTCAATTTAATAATTAAATTGAATTAATTTTATTCGGGTATTATAATAACTAACCAGAATTAATTTCAATTAATTTAATTTAGATACTAAAATTAAATTAATTACTTTTGATAAATTTTAAATTGGTCGGTCTCCGAAAACATTGTTGCATGGCATGTGCGGGTCGGTCAAACCCATACATGGCCACACCTCGGCTAAAAAAGGGTCGGGTCGATCCGCCCAAACCCGTTCCGGGTTGGACAGGTCTGCTCGGACCGCTTCTGGGCCAATTTTGTCCTGCAGAAAGACTTGCAGACAAAAGGGGTACCTCTAGGATGGTGACTTCCAGGGGGTCGGACCGTGCAGTGACATTCTGACCGAACCATGCTGATGCATGGAAGCTCGTTGCGGGTTCCAAGCGGTTTGGGTGAGCCGAGGTGGCCCGGAGGCGCACCTGTTGTTGCATGCTCCTGTGCTGCGGCTGGAGGGCAGCGGGCTGCTCGGGTGCGCCGGCGGTGCTGCTCGTTGAGGAAGGAGGCCAGGAGGCTCAAAGGTGGGAAGGAGAGAGCTGTTTGGTGTCCGAGGGGCTTCTGTATAAGGGAGGCGGAAGCGAGGTCTGCAGGCTACAGTGGGAAGGAGGTCGGGGCGCGGCGGTGCACCAGGCTTAGGGTCACTTGGGAGAGCCGGCTCGGGGTGCGCCTTCTGCTGTGCGGGGGTCTGGCCGGAGCAGGCGCAAGCGGCAGAGGAGGCCTGGGAAAGCAGGTTCCCAGAGGGAGAGGGGGCCTCAGCTAGAGGAGAGTTGTCCAGGGAGGCAGGACGACGAAGAGGAGGTCGGGGCGGCCTGGGCAGGGAGGTCCGGCTGCATGCGTCGGGTTGTGCGCGGCGACCGACCTACATGGGGGTCGCCCTCGGGAGAGGGAGGCGCGACTGTTGCGCGACGCAGGGAGAGGGGCACGGCAGCCCCTGGGCTGTCCGTCGCGCCGAGGTGGACTCCCGGCGGCGCTGTAGTGCGCCGCGCTGGAGAGGGAGGGGGTCCGCTCGGACCCCCTGCTGCTACCCTTTTTTTGCAGTTCTTTCCACAGGCCGCCCATGCAGTTTTTGTTTTTTTTTCTTTGCTTGACTGCACCACCTATCTCCCTTTCTTTTTGTTTTTTTTAAATAATACTTCTTTTGAAGTATTTATTCCCCCCCCCCCCCTTTATTTATTTTTTTAAGTCAAGTCACCACCTCCAAAATTGTAAAGGCTAAATATCCTTTAAAATTAAATAATAATAAAATTATTATAATAATATAATAATTTATTATTATTACATTATTCTAATAATAAAATAATTATTATTAAAATAATATAATTATTGTGGAAATTATTTAATTTGTCAAATTAAAATTTTCACAATTTTAATTATATCCATTGAACCAATCTAAACTTGATTGGTTTCTGCATGATGAAATAAAAAATAGTACCCGAAATTAAACGGCATATTCGATCCAATCTGAAAATTTAAATTGACCGTATCTTGGCCGTTCGAGATCAGATCGAAGCACAGTTTGAACCGCTGTAATCATTTTTGAACCCTCTACATAATTTTATTCAAATTAATTTTATTTGGCTCAGAAAATTTACGCGACTCCCTCTGATACCACTGTTAGGTTTCTGGGGCCTGCAACAGAAGGCGGTGGGCTGGGGATTTTAAAATTTTCATTGGCAGAACGATGGTACTTGTCTTCACCAACGATCAGAGCCTCGGAGAGGTCCGAGGATCTCACGTAGATTATTAAGAGCACAAAATTAAAATGAAAATGTACCCATTTCAAGTCCAAAGGTGTGTTCGACTGCTGCTATCTGATGGCGATCTTCCCTTGAAGGATCCAAAGCAGGATCCCTCTAGATCATCCACACGCACTCCAAAATTCCGCGGGAACGCCGATCGTCGAACTCCGGGTGCTAGAACGGCGATTCAATGATATCTTCGACGTCCCAATGACCACTGCATCGTTGATCTTACGATGCGTGAGGAAGAACGTGATCCGAACTCTTGGATCATCAGCTTCTCTCTCTAGGATGCGGGAGGAGAGAGAGGCTCTCAATTTTTCATCCCATAAATGAATGAATAGTGATTTTCACACCAAAGAGAGAGAGCCACCTCTCTTATTTATAGAGAGGTAGATAAATACCTGGTAGGGTTCCCCGGCCCCCGTTAATAACAACGTTCTCTAAATAAATAATTTCGGCGAACTAAACTGTGCCAATATTATTCAATATTTTATCACATACTTGTAATATATATATATAATATATTACATGATAAAATCGAGCCACTTAACTCCACTCGTTGTCCCGCTTAATATTAAACGAACCTTGAATATTAAATAATATTCGTTCGATTAATATTTTTTTTGTATTTACTAAACTCGTAAATACAGAAAATAAATTCAATCCCAAATATTAGTAACTTGAATACTAATGAATTTATTTAATTCTTTTGGTGATCGAAAACTTGGACAACACTCGGACCTTGTGGCGGGGCCCACTATGTCCATATACCTATTCAACTGAATAGGGTGGATTCTTGAATACGCTATTGTGTGTGTATGACCCTCTAGGCCCTTATCTCAATAGTAGTTAATAAAATCCACAGACCAAGAGCGGGGTCTAGCAACCCGTCATGGCCCCTAAAGAGATAAGGATAGTCATTGCAACGACTACCAACCTAAAAACACTGACTGTGTACTAAAGTCTCTTTGTCATTAAATATCTCATAAAGCAGGATGCACTCTTGTGTCATCGTCCTTATCTTGATTTATTATTTGTTGATCTATCCAGATGGATTTGCATTTCTACTGCTTTGGCCAAATACTTATAAAGCCGGCACCATCCTGATCAACCAGTCCTGAGATATACAACTTCCTAAACTTGAAATCGAAAAATCTTTTCTTGAAAATTCAACCAACGTCATACCACTAATGTTGCACCCGACACAAACTACCTCGACACGATATTACTACCATGGTTTTCGCCTTACATCAAAGTACGTAATTTAATGATATACATTGGTAATGGTCTCAAGTCAGGAGACCAATACGTATGTCCATATATAGGAACAACCAATGACACCCAAAACATGTGGTGTTCCTATTGACGGGTCTGTCCTCATGATCTCACTACTAGAGATCACTGAGTGCAAACTTCATGAGAAGAAGTCTCAATGCTTATGAGCCCCCAGCACCTGATTTTTAGAAATCTTCTGTGTCCAGTCAGAAAGATGTATCTAGACTATAGACCATATATTTAAGATCAGTGTCATTGTATCTCGAGGTTCTCATTATAGCCTGGGATCTGCTACAACCTCTTGACAAGACAATTAACCTTTGGACATTACCATTATTATAGTGGATACAGAAAAGTCTGCACTATAATGGTAAGATATCATCATGCATATCTAACTGTACACATGATACAGTAATCAAAAGTACTACATATTTGCATCTATGGAACCCACTATTTCAACATCTCTAACATCATAGGTTTAATCCTAGGTTATTCATGATCGTTATCATAATTCTAGGACTGTAACCTATACTTATACTTAACCTTAGGGGCATCCCTAGACATACCTTAGAAATATCTCTAGGGATCTCACTAAATTTTACGCATCCTAGTTTCCAAAGGTTAACTAAACCATTCCTCTGATACCAACTGTAGAGACCCAAGCTTGACATACATGGACATTACACTACTTTTGAGGAATACTTAATACATAACAAAAACAGACAACTAAGTATCGTAATAGTTTAGTGTCTTTGGAAACTCGGAACATAATCTTCTAATCATGGTGAAAGATCTTCAACATCTCCCATAAAGTTCTTCCCCTTTTGTTATCTTACCTAAATCCTTTATTTATATCCTGGGAAAAATAAAACATATAAAGGGTGAGCTCAAATTCTCAATAAGGGTAAGCATGGAGAAAATAAAAGAAACCATATACATTTAAACTTAAAAACATGAACATAAAGTTTAAACATCAAAATCTTGTGCAATGACATAAAACATGTCAGTACGTAAGGCATAGATCATAGTGGAACATCAATCATGATAAAATAGCATGGAAATAAAACATGTAATTGTGGGAAACCATTAAGCACATTATATGATTTCTATAGTAGCCAAGGCACTACTTCCAAGACCATCTTAGGGTACAATGTCTCTTACTGAATCGATTTCACTCCTCGTTCCAGTCCTGTATCACTTAACCGGATTAACTTGTCATTCCAGCAATGTCTATCTGATGAGATTTAAATCTTTACCCAATGCATTTGAGGGAGATATAGGTCACACCCATCTCATAATGAAATCATTCTTACTTATTCCACAAAATAAACATAAATCATTCAACATAACCCAAATAATAAAATGGGTTTCATAAACATCATCCCATCATAACGTAATCCATATAAAACAAATGAATATCATTTCATCATAAAAAGAATAAAACAATGTAAATAATAGATACAATATACATGAAACATAATCATAATGTCATCTTAGATGGAAAATGGTTTTGACAAAACATTTGAAGTGAATTCTTGAGGAAAATATCCTTTCTTCTTCAAAATCATTTTCTTTTCTCAAAATGCCATGAAATTTTAAAAGAAATGGATTTTCTTTAAAATAATTATGAAATCATGTACAGGAAGCTTCATGAAAATAAGGATTTATGAAACCGTAAAAATCCATTCACGCCGTATAAGTTAAAAAAAACATTATCCTCATACTTTTAACGGAAAAGTCAAAAAGTACCACGTATGGTAAACAAAAGAAAGATTCCTTCCATAACACAATTTAAAAGTCAAAGAGGGATAAAAATGAATTTAAAAATACATGTAAAAACATTTTTATGGACATGGATGAAAAATATAACCCCAGTAAATACTTACGTATAAGCAATCTAGGATAAAAATGAGATTGCAAAATTATCCCTTACCTTAGGTCCAATTTATTCCGTACGTGACTTAAACTCATATATAGTGGGTTTAAACAATATTATTAACTTGTAACAGAACCATAATAATATTTATGATATCATATATGATTCCCTTATGACTTTATATTACCCGTTCTTTTGTCAATTCCATGTTAAAGCAGCATTTTGAGTAAAATCGTATCATTTATCATACGTGTTTGGACTTATTGTTCTTGATATTATTACTTATATCCTGATTTACTTAATTCCAGAATTTAAAACATGATTTATATATAATATATATATTCATCATATAAATATATATGATAGATCGATAAATGGAATGAAATACACCGTTCATGGAGACTGTAGGTCGTACGTACGCATGAACGCTGTATTCGTTTCCTTATTGAATTGAATGGAATTAATTAAATGAAACATATATGTACATAAATCCAGTATCATTATTATGTCATATATTTCATTATTATTTATCATATATACTTTATAATCATTTTTGAATGGTTAACTTGGATAATGAATCCCATCGCATCGTGGAGACGGTAATCAGTACGTACGTACGAGCGATGATATTGTTCCCATGATTATTGAATGGAATTAGAGTGGATAATATAATATCTCAAAATCTGTATGATGATATAATAACCATATATAGTTATTCTTTACACCATTATACCCATCCAAGTAAGGTGGTGGTGGAAAAACAGATTACACCACGGCATGGAGACGGTATTTCGTACGTACGCACGCGCGGTGATTTCATTTTCTGTAGGATGGATATAAGGTAAAATTGGGTTGTTTCATATTTATAATAACATATCAGTATATTAGTGATACTGATGTTATTACTTTATAATGAAACAACTAAAGAAGAAGAAGTTGAAGAAGAAAGAAACTTGAAAAAATCAGTAGAAGAGATTACCTCTTCTTCGACGCACCACTTTTAAGCTTCCTCTTAAGGCACTAGAGTTGGTCTTTTGAGAAGACCAGAACCTCTGTAATATAACTAGAGAGGTTGAGAAGAGAAATTGGCAGGGTTTGGCCGATCATGAAGGCTCAAAATTTAGTGAAGAGGAGAGGGAAGGAGGTGCCCTTATATAGGAGAGGAGAGGGTACTTTTGGAAACCTTAAAAATATTAATTAATAAAAAACCTCCAAAATTGACTCAATTAAAATGTGAGATGATATAGGGTTATAATATAATCAACCAATAAAATTTAGACATGTTTTAAGTTTATTCTAAACCTTATCAACTTGATTTATCATTATTTAATCTATTTAATTTTATTTGTGTTAATAAAATTCTAAATTGTTATAAATACATACTTAAATGTTGTTAATTTAACATAATTGGATACTTTATAACCTTTTAGACCATAAAATTTTCAATTTGTAGTTTTTAAATATTTCTTTTATTTTTAAATAATTTAATAATATGTTATTTTTATAAAATATCAACAGTGTCAATTTTGACAGTATTCATTATTTGAATTTAAATAAAAACCACACAAAGATATGTTCCAACCAAAATAAATAATAGATTCCTAATATGTCATATTCGTCAAAAAAAATCATGGATCACATTAATTCTTTCATATATTATTTATTTTAATATTTTTAAAACCATATATTCGGTATTTCTCTTAATAAAATAACTAGTACAACATTTTTGTATAATTATTTAATATACTTATTTTTGCATAAAAATTAAAAATAAAATCCTATGATTAAGATAAATATAATATATTTCATAATAATATTTTTACTCAGATTTATCATAGTAAAATCACAACATTTAAATTGTTATATTTATTAAATTATAAAGGTGACATCTTTGACATCATTTAAAATAAAATAATATAAATGTCCTAATTGATATTATAAGGCTCCAAATGGTCCAAAAATAGACACTTGAATTATTAGGTTATATATATACTCGACCAATAAGGTTTGGTCAAGTTTCTAGTACTTTGGATAGGTATTTTTATTTTAATAAAAACTATATTATTGATTTTTCACTAAATAAATAATTTCTACATCATTAATGTATAAGATATTAAGGTAATTAAATATTTCTTAAAAATTACAAATAAATTACCATTATAAATAATAACATTTTATCTTTTAAATTAGTATTTATAATAGAATTTATATTCTGTATAACCTTATATTAAAAATAATCTAATTATTAAAGTTTGAGTGAGACATATTTCACTTTCCTTTAAATAAAATAAATAAAAGGTCTTAATCAAATAAAAGTGGGTTCCATTAGATTCCATTTCGACCCAATTATGATTTAGTGAAAAATATAATCATAAAATTATATTAGGACAAGTGTTAGGGTAATTTTATAATATTATATTTACCCTTAATTACCCGATTTATCTTTAACTATGGTAAATAAAATTTATCGTAGTTATTATTCATAATGCCTAAAAATAAAAAGTAGCTTATTAAAATAATTTGGACCTACTGATTCCAAATATGGAATGTATTTTTCTAAATTCAAAACAAAAAAATTTCAGTATTTAATTTAAAATTAATCTCGCTGTTGAGAAAATGGGTTTTAAAAGCTAAAACGTTGCAAAAGATTGAAATGTTTTTACTTATGAATTCAGTGTAAAATTAATGCTAATGACTTAAATTATATTAAATGGTAAAAATATATTATATTTATACTTTCAAACCATTCAATATTATATTTTAATTATACAAATTATCTTGATGAAAAAAGTTGTTTTTAATTAAGATTTAGTGTATTTTTACTATTCATCAAAATAAAAAACTTATCAGAAAAATATCAAAAATTTATCCAAAGTAAATTTTTATATCCTAATTCAAAAGAAGAATTTTATTTTTTCAAATTTAACTTATAAACATGTCAAAAACTAAATTTAATGTGTGTGCTCCATCAAAAGGTGGCAAAACTGCATTTTTTGAAAAAATACTTATTTTACCCGAAACATTTATTTTGTTCTCATACCATGTTCTATAAAATGTGTAAGATGAATTATAATGTCATAAAATTAAAAATTTAGTTACTAATATTCATAACGGATAGTTCATAATAATATTATAACAATATATCATTGTTTAATAAAACTCAGTATTGCGTATAACACACGCTATTGAGAAAGGTTGCTCTTGCGTGAAACACAAGTCAATAATAGTGTTTGTGTATAATATAAGCTAATACGTTGTTGCGTATAGCACAAGATAATTTTGGTTTAGTGTAAAACACAAGACATTAATTAAATTAAAAGCATATTTTTCATAAAATCTCGGGGTGTTACAGTAAAAGATTAAACGAGTGGGTATACTGGTTGTTTGAAATTGAACAGAATTGGTTATCTAAGTGGGTATACTCATATGGAAATTGAATTGTTAAATGGTATGAATGAATGAATTTTTGTATAGATTCCATGTATGTCTCTCCATATATCTTCAATGTGGAAGTGGCCTTGGATAGAGTATGCTGCAAGGGACTTGATCCTATGGTATGCCTTGGGATTGGTAACCCTTGGATATGGCTTTCTTGGACTCACGTAAGATGTGTTGGTACACATGATCCTAGAACTCCAAAAAGTTCCTATACTAATTTTCCTTTAAGATTCTCATGGGACTTTATGAGTATTCCTCGGTGTTATAAACCCTGGATCCAGCCCTTCTTTGTCTAAACTTTACTGTACAGCTTGGTCATGGGATATATGATGATTGGGATGTACGGAAAGGCTATGGTATTTTGATATGGTTTCATCATAAGGAAAGGTTATTTGGACAGGATATGGATGGTTGTACAGTGAGGTCTTGTTTCATGTTATATTTCTTATAGTTACCTTTTTAGGCGCTGACACTTGTTTCATGGATCCTTAAGATGGTTTTTCTATTATTTATTTGCATTAGTTATATGCCTTGGGCATTCACACTTACATTAATTCTTACTTGCACTTGTTTAGTATATTACATTATGCTTCTTAAAACAGTAAGGATTTTTGGTGTTTACCTACTGGGATATTATCTCACACCCTGTTTGGGCCTCCTGAGGACCCAAAAAGATTATATTATTGTATGTGATAATAGGGGAAAGCTCCCTAACACAGGTTGTTAATCGTTGTTTTGGAGTAGGGGAGCATGGTACCAAGCTGAGGATTGCGATGATATTGGGACACTTTTTGGTTTTTTTGTCTTTCTGGACACTTTTATTATACTATACTTCCATGTACCTATTTTGGTTTTTTTCTAGATACATGTATCATATGCATCATTGTAAACGAACCATATTTTGATATTTTTATCTATTCCTATTATATATCTATTGTCTTATTATTTTACTAATTTTTCTATCTATATGTTATTGAATTCCACTGTGATATACTCTAGTAATGAGGACATACTCTCCCCACTAACACACATAGACCCTCATTACTAGTCAGAAAACTCTGGAGTTTGGGGAGATGTGCTTTAGCCCTTGTATCCAGCTGGGCTAGGGAAACTATTGAGTGGAATCCGGGTCCAGGGAATTACAAAGTGGTATTAGAGGTTTTCTTTTATGGTTTGAATTACTATTTGGTAACAATATACATGGATAGGAAGGAAAAGGAATATGGTAATAATTTTTGTCTGAGAGTACCTACCCCACGTATAGGGAAAATCTAAATTGCCTCGAATGGAATTGTTATTGTCAATATTTTCACTATTACAGTTGATTTGATTTCACCATTGAGTGATGCAATTCATTTATGCTTTTAATATTGATATAATTAGAGGTTCTAATTCTGTTTCAAAAGGATGAGATGAAGGTTTGACATCTCATGCATCATATAGGAATCTTTTAGAAATCACATTCTATGCATTTTACCACACCATTTAGGATGAATTACTCATTGCATGATGTTGTGATAGGTGTTGGGATAGCTATATCTGCTGTTGTGATAGATTTTGTGTAGTGGATAGAGGAGTGATTCTATCTTTCAGTTCTTAAGGTGTATAGGTCGTTATGGACAAGGAATGGGGTACCAATGAAATTCAATTGTTATAATAAATTTGATATGTATGAATTGTATGGAAACCTAGTTTTGGGTTCATGAGGTGTTAGGGGGCCTCATGGATTTGGAATTGGTAAACCAATGGTTAAACCCCTTGGAAAATTGAATTATGGAAATGAAATGTAAAATTAATGTGACTCCAAATAGAAATGAAATGGAGACATGAAATGATGAATAGAATCTTGACCTAGACCTGGATTTTGATGGTAAATAGGTAGTGTTTCTAGTTGTGTTGTTACTATTCCTTTTTATAGTCCTGGATTTAGGATAAAATTGTAGGGTGTGACTTATATTAGGTGGGTTTTGACTTGTCCTACACTTTTGAGCTATAATCTTTGAACTCATATCTTTCCTAAGGCATGTGTTTGGAATTGTATAGATATTTCACCACGATGACCTCAAGTTGCACGCCGAGAGATAGGAGACGACCACACTCTATAAAAAGTGGTCCATGGGCTACCAATGGATTCTCCTTTAGTGCTAGTTAAGGAACCAATATCAATTCCAAACATAGGTGTTTAGGCATAGTTCTGTGAGGGTTTCTTCATTATATGAATACTTTCTAGAGAGTACTGCAACCTGCCTTGTCTATGGATGAGTTGAAAAGAGTGTTCCAACATCATCAACATCCTATGTTTATGGGATATAGAGGTCCATATGCTACAGATTTTTGGCTTGATACCACATTATCTATCTTTAAGCATTTTGAGACGCCTCCAGAGAGAATGGTCAAGCTCACCACAAATATCCTACATAGAGCAGCAAAGCACTGGTGGGATGTTTTGAACTAGGATGACAGGCTTCAAGATATGGGTTGGGATGATTTCCAAACCCACTTATGTGACTACTTTTTTCCTACGACTCTACAAACAGATAAGTCTAGTGATTTTATGCATCTGGAGTAGGGAGTGATGATGGTTATGGAGTACTCATCTTGCTTTACGTAGTTTTATCATTTTGCACTGATGTACCTTACTGATGACCTATCTAGAGTGAGATTCTTAGAGGAAGGTCTCAAACATGATATCAAATCTCTGGTCAAAATTTTTAGATTGACCTATATTACTAAGATTATGAATCGTGTGCTGATTACATAGCGAAACCTGAGAGGTTGGGGGTGCAGAAGAGGGTAGTTTTATTTCTAGACTAATTAGTTATGCGTCTTCAGGACAGAAGCGCCATTTGAGGCTTCCCACCAGATGAGTGTCATCCATACTATTAATACTGTAATCTCAATGTTTTTTCACCAATGTGGGAGTCGAGGACACATAAAGATTCAATGCGACCACAACCCAGTTGAGTGTTGAGCCTGTGGTAGGATGGGCCATGTACAACATTTCATCAAAACCTTCCCACTAAGTGTGAGTGTTAGGGGGTCATATTTGACACCTAGTTCAAGATAAGGGTCCTCATATCTACATCATTAAGGGTTCTGTAGTAGTGTTTGTCGATCAGGTCGAGGAAGTGGTGTTTATGGAAGAGGCAGCCAGACACCAGTTACACTGATACATTAGAGTGGGCCTACTCTAGGTAGTGAGGTTCTATCACAGGGTCATGGTGAAGGCTAGATATTTTCTTTACAGCTTTCCCTTGAGGATAATTGTTCTATAACATATATGGTGAGAGGTACGATCCTAGTAGCCTCTACAATTTCATCTTCTCTTTTTGATACAGTTGCATCACATAGTTTTATATCTTCACTAATGGAGAAAGGTTTTGTTCTTGTTTTTAGGATTTATGATGGAATTTTGATGATATGAACATCATTAGAAAAAATAACAGAATATGTGTGTCATTGTAGGGAGTTCCCCCTTGATATTGGTGGGTTTCACTTCGTTTGGAGTTTGTATGTTCTCAAGATGACAGGGTTTGACATCATACTCAGGATGGAATGGATAACAGTTTATCTAGATTACATTAACTACTATCATCATATTATGACTTTTACATCACAAAAGGGTGAATTTTACACTCACAAGGGTGAATGGTATGTCCAAGAGAGTTGATCTGGACCTGAGTATCATGGTATGGTAGGAATAACATCCAAGATTTCTAGTTTGTATCTGGATGATCGGGTTGTGATCCATGAAAACATTCCTTTAGTGGTTGAGAACTTCAGGAATGTATTTCTCGATGAATTATATGGTTTAACTCTTGAGAGAGAGGTGGAGTTATCTATCTATATAGTTCCAAGAGTTGTACTGGTATCCATTTTTCCTTACAGGATGGCTATGACAGAGTTGCAAAAGCTCAAGAGGTATCTAGAGTATTTGGAGGTGAAGGGGTTTATTTGACCCAGTACTAATATATGTGGTTCCACGATCCTTTTTTGAAAAAGGGGGATGGTTACCTTAATATATTCATGGATTATCAGAAGTTGAACCAGCTGACGGTTAAAAACCGATATCCCTTTCTATGGATGATAACCTGTTTGGTCAGCTTCGTAGAGTCCGAGTGTTCTCAAAAATTGATTTGAGGTCAGTATATCACCAGGTTCATAGTATACCTGCCAAAATACCTCATACAACATTTCATAGCAGGTATAGTCTATATGAGTATTTGGTTATGTCATTTGGTCCCATGAATTCACTAGTAGTGTTCATGGATTTTATGAACTGAGTGTTCCATCCTTACCTGGATACTTCTGCGATGGTTTTCATGGATGATATCTTGGTGTATTCTAACAATAAACATGACTATTCCAACCTTCTTGAGATCATTTTGAACACACTAATAGAGCATTAGTTATATGCTAATCTCACAAAGTGCCACTTTCAGATGGATCAGATTCACTTTTTGGGTCACATCATCTAGGAGACAAGAATATTAATAGACCTAGAGATGGTGAGAGATATAGTTTCATGGGAACATACCAAGAAAATTTTTAACATATGGAGTTTATTAGGGATATTTGGTTACTATTGGAATTTTATATTGAACTTATAATTCTTAATAGCATCGTCGAAGGGCTTTACTAATAAGTGTTTGATGTTTGTATTGTCAACTTCTTCTGAGATAGTCATTTAGGAGCTGAAATAGAGGTTGACATCAGCACCAGTCCTGATACTGCTAGAGTAGGGAAAGAGATACACTGTGTATTGTGATGCATCAAGTATCAGGATGGGAGTAGTACTGATGAATGGGGATAGATTCATTGTTTATGAGTCTCGAAAGTTGAGGCTACACGAGAGGAACTACCCAATGTATGATCTTAAGCTGGATACAGTTGTTCATGATTTAGATTGTTGGATACATTACTTACTGTGAGAGAATTTTTTGGCATACATAGACCAAAAAAATACCCAAGTATATTTTTACACAACATGATATAAATTTGAGACAATAAAGGTGGGTGGAGTACCTATAATATTTTGACTTTGAGATTTCATATATTCCTTGTAAAGGTAATGTAGTGGCTGATGTACTGAGTAGGAGGAATCAAATAAAAATAGTGAAATAGGCCAGTAAAGAGTGGAAGCTTATGGATTTGTTCTCGGATATGCACTTGGATGTGCACAATATTCATAGAATACTTATCTATCATCCTTAGTTATCACTGACACCCTACCGGTCAAAGTGAGGATGAAGAAGCTATCAGATTTAGAGGGCCTAATCTTATGGGAGATGTGGCTGGGGAGGATCCACCTCCTGTTTAAATAATATGCAAGAACTAGATCATTCATATACAAGGACATGGTTAGGTTATAGTGGATATACGTGAGGGTATGATGCGGGAATTTCATGCCTCAGCATGGGCAGTGCATCCAAGAGTTATGAAGATTTATCATGACTTGTGCCATCAGTACTGGTGGTCGGGTATAAAGCATGAGGTAGCTAGTTTTGTTACAATGTATTCCACCTATCAGCAGGTGAAGACGGAACACCAACGACCAGTCAGGCTTTTACAGTAGTTACCTACTCTTGAGTGGAAATGGGATGATGTCACGATGGATTTCGTGACCATATTAATGAGGTTTCTTCGAGGTAACAAGGTTGTGTGGGTTGTTTTTGATAGTCTCATGAAGGTTTATCATTTATTGTTAATCAAGGATACCTTCCATATTGATGATCTGGGAAGGTTTTAGATTTTTGAGATAGTATGACATCATGGGTTCCTTCACACTATCATTTAGGAAAGGGACATCTGCTTTACATATCATTTATAGAAAAAAATTCAGTGGGTGATGGGTATACAGGTTCTTTTGAGCATAACATGCCACCCTAAAATGGATGGCCAGTCAGATTGTATGGCATAGGTGCTAGAGGATATGTTTTAAGCATGCTCCATGGGTTTTGGGTGCTCTTGGGAGAGACAAATTCCCCGAGTTGAGTTTTCCTATAACTACAGTTATCATGCGACAATACAGATGGAACCTTATGATGCTTTATATAGTAGGCCATTCCAATCACCCTTGTATTGGTTAGAGGTAGGTGAGGCATATTTATTGGGACCACTTCTCATGCAGGAGACATCTGAGTAGTTCTAGTTGATTCAGAAATATATGGCTACTAAATAGTCTTGATAGAATTCATACACTGATCGCTACAGAAAACCTCTAGAGTTAGAGGCCAGGGATTGTGTTTTCTTGGGTGTTTCACTGAGGCTAGGACACAGTCTGATTCTAGTGCAGTTTGTCTCATTGGATCTGCATTAGTAAAATATAAATTTCTTTTAATCCTTTATCAATTCTTCTAGCTATTGATTTCACTATTTGGATTTAGGCTCATATTCCCTAATTTTTTGTTCTTCATTTGTTCTTCAAATTTCTCATAAATTAGGTTCAATATAGATTAGATATTGGATGATCACTCGACTACCGAGCTAAGGTAGGTTGTACAAAAAAAATCAGTATTTGGTGCTTTTTAGAGCAATCAGTTGTTATGTCACTCATCGTACTTTCCAATGGGGAAATGAAATAGAACTGACTAGTTGAATTCAATTAAAAAGGATCAATTAGAGATTCTCATAGGTTCCTTGTGATTCATTGGTGGTAATTTCCCGAACCTGAGGCCATCCATGGGGTGATCCATGCCTTTGCTTGGGTTTTGACCATGATGAACCACCCAAGGGGTGATTCCTTGATTTTTCCTAGTTTAAGGAAGATAAATTAATGTTAAATAGAATTTAATTACATTATTGGAGACATACGACCTCCTCTCCAAGTGATAATATTTTATTCCATGCATGAGATGGTTCAATGGATTAAATGTGATTAATTGAATGGGTCGTTATAGCCATGGGATATGTTTAATTTTGAATGGTATTAAATGGGTGGGTATACCCATGTGATATGTTTCAATTTAAATGATGATGAATGGGTGGGTATACCCATGAGGCTTGTCTATTAGTGAGTAGTGATTAATGGGTGGGTATACCCATGTGATATGTTTAATGGAAAATAGTGATAAATGGGTGGGTATACCCAGGTGACTTGATTATATGGAAATGGATTGCATGAGTGGGTATACTTATGGGATGTAAATGATTAAATAAGTGGGTATACTCATTGTTTGAAATTGAATTGAATTGGTTATATGACGGAGTAGACTCATATGGAAATTTAATTTTTAAATGGTATGAATGAATGTATGTTTTGTATAAATTCCATGCATATCTCTCCATGGATTTAGAAAGTGGTAGTGGACACCTTGGATATAGTATGCTCCAAGGGTCTTGATTCCATGGGATGCTTCAGGAATTGCTGACCCTTTAATTCATATTTCTTCAACTCACTTAGGATATATTGGTACACCTTCTCTTTGGACTCCAACCAATGCATATACCAAGTTTCAATCAAGATGGTCTTGGGACTCGATGAGGATACCTTGATCTTCAACACCTTGGATTCAACCGTTTGTGGTGTACAATTCACTATACGGTATGACCATAAGATATATGATGCTTGGGATTTACAGTAAGGCCATAGTATTTTGATATGGTTTCATTATATGGAAAGGTAATGTGGACAGGATATGGATGGTTGTATAGTGAGTCCATATTGCTTGTTATATTTCTTATAGCTTCCTTGTTATGAGATAACACTTATTCCCAGGAGACTTGAATGGTTGTTTGGTATTATTAGTTTTCATTAGTTATATGCCTTGGTAATTCAAACTTACATTACCACTTACTTCCGCATTTTTAACATATTGCACCATGAAACTTAGAATTGTATAGACTTCTGGGTGGTTACCTACTGGGATGTTATCTCACACCAAATTTGGGCATCCTTAGGGACCCAAAAAGATTATATGGTTGCATGTTATAATAGGGGAAAGCGCCTTAACATAGTTTGTTGATCATTACTTTCGATCAATGGAGCATGGGACCAAGCTCAGGCTCGGGATGCTATTGGGACACTTTTTGGTCTTTTTATCTTTTTGGACGCTTGTATTTTACTATACTATCATGTGCCTATTTTGGATATTTTATAGAAACATGATTCATCAGTATCATTTTAGAAAATCCATCTTTGGAGATTGTTATCTATCCCTACTATGTATCTGTTGTCTTCTTGTTTTACTACTTTTGTTATTTATATGTTATTGACTTATGTTGTGATATACTCTGGTAATGAGGGAATAGTATCCCCATTGACAAACCCAATCCCTCACTATTAGTCATCAGCCTTTAGCATTAGGGTAGATGCAATTGAGGCCTTGTAGCCAACCAACCTTGGGGCACTGTTGAGTGGCATCCGAGTCTGGGACATTACAATCGGACTAACCTAAGTCATGTCCATTAGATTGACCTAAGTCATGTCCATTGGAATGACCTAAGTCATGAAAATCAGATTGACCTAATTCATGTCTATCAGTATGATGAAATCATGTCTATCATTATGAAGATAACATATATACCAGTATGACAACATCATATCTATCAGCGTGATGATATTATATCTATCGACATGATGATATCATATCTATCAGTATGACGATATCATATCTATCGGTAGGATGATATCTAATTTGTTGGTGTGATGATATATAATATTTTTGAGTGATGATATTCATTTTATATGTGTGATGATATCTAATCTATCGATGTAAAAATATTCAGTTTATTAGTGTGATGATATATAATCTATAGGTGTAATTATATAAACTCTATAGGAGTGATAGAGTTTCATCCATCATACTAACAATTTATTTCAAAAAAATAAAAAAGTTTACATTCAGATTGTGAGAATCATTTCTATTAGATGGAAGATATTTTATATCATTGTAATTGTTCTACTGGAATGACATCTAATGAAGATATTATTGTTTGAGATTTCAAGTGAATATCATTTATGGTCATTACAAAAAACTATGAGAATCACAAAAAATATGACTGTTAGATGGATTCCTATAAATAGAAGTAAATTTGAGGAGATGGTAGTTTACTATTTTGTGAACTCAACTCATCTGAGATTTTTCTCTATTGTAACTACTCACTACATTCTCTTTGTAAAGTTTTCATAGAGTTTGTGTCCTAAGGATTCCATGTGGGGAATTGTACAATCCTTAAAATAGTTTTTTCATTTTTATTCTATGTATGATCAAGGTTATGATCGAAGTATTTTAGGGATAGAAAGATGGATGGATCCAATCATGATGATCAAGGGATTCTAGGGATAGGAATATAGAGTTTTTTCCGATATTAGTGATTGAGGCCTCTATGCTGAAGAAAGAAAAACCTGAAAGTTTGGTTAAAACTATGGATACCTTATTCAACGTTATTGAATTCCTTTACACTAATGGTTAAAAGTTTATTCATTTATTTTATAAATTTCTTATTTATTTTGGCTAAATAACTTTATAAATTATCTATTTACTTGTTTCTAAAATTTATATTTTCTATTGTTCATTTTATATTGAAAGTTGTCTATAAAAAACATTTCAATATTCTAATTTTTCAGACTAATGATGAGTCTGTTACTATGTACTCTGATCATCATACGCACACTGAGTCAGATAAATTTGATAAAGAAGTTTTTGCTATTTAATTAGTTTAATGTTTTTAAATTACAATTCACTATTCCCTCATAACATTTCAGTTACTTTCTACCTCTTTTATTCTTCTTCAAAATCACAAATGGAGGGAAGTGTTTGGAGAAGTAATTTTTGGGGAGAAGTATTGAGAGAAATTATTCAAATGGGAGAAGATATTATTTAGGATTATTTTTTATTTTAAGAATATATATTATCTTTTTATTCCTTAAAAATTATACTGAATAAAAGGAGTCATGAACAAAGGGGTATATGAGAAATATAAAGGGATGTGTGTTTAAAAAATTTTAAAGGGTCAGTATGTTTTTAAATGTTACTAGTTTTATATTTTATTGTTGTGATTTTTTCATTCAAAAAAGGGAGATATTTTTGAGTATAAAGTTTACTTTATAACTTTTGTATCCTTAGTTTTGAAAATCACAACACATCCTTAAAAACTATGTATTTTGAACTTTATATTTCCCAAGTTTTTAGAATGTTTTTGTAGAAAACAATTTATTTTACTAAATGAATAAATAATTATTAACTATAGAATATAATCATTGAATTTATGTTTGATCCATCAGACTTGCTTAAGTCATGTATAATCTAAGGATCTAGGTCATGTCCATCAGACATACCAGAGTCATGGCGATCAGACTGAACAAATTCAAGTCCGTCGGACCGACCTAAGTCATATCCACCAGACTAACCTAAGTCATAACCATCATATTGACCAAAGTCATGTCTATTATTATAACGATATCATATCTATTAGTATGATGATATCATATCTATAGGTAGGATGATATTGTATCTATAGATATAGAGATATCATTTCTATCGATATGAGGATATCTAATATAGTGGTGTGATGATATCTAATCTATCAGTGTGACAATATTCAGTCTATCAGTGTGACAATATATAATCTATTGATGTGACCATATTCATTCTATTGGGGAGACAATATATAATACATCTGTATAATTATATTTAGTATATCATAGTGATAGAGTTTCATCCATTGGACTAATAATTTATTTCATCAAAATAACAATGTTTATAATCATATTGTGAAAATAATTTCTATTGGATGGAATATTTTTTATAGCTGTAATGGTGCTACCAGAATGACATCGAATAAAGATATTATTTGATAATACATAAAGTAAATATTATATGATTACATTTCAACCAACTCTCATAATCATGTAAAATATGACCATTAGAGGGATGCCTATAAATAGGAGTGCATTAGAGGAGCTGGGAGATGATGCTTTTGTGAACTCAATTCATCTTAGAATTTTCTTTACTTTATCTGCTCGTTACATTCACTTTTTAAATTTTTTAGATATTTCTTGTTATAAGGATTCCATGTGAGGAATTGTAAAATCTTTATAATTGTTTTTTATTTCTATTTTGTGTTTGATCAATGTTATGATTGAGGGATTCCAAGGACAGGAATATAGTTGGATCTGTTCAAGATAATTAAGGGATTCTGGGGATATAAAAAATATAGATAGTTATGATCTTAGTGATCGAGATATTTATTCTGAATAAAGACAAACCTTATAGTTTGGTTTAAATTGTAGATACCTTAATTCAAGATTATTGACTTCATTTATATTGAAGGTTAAAATTTTATTCATCCCTTTTATAAATTTTCTGTTTTTTTTACTACATGACTTTGTAAAGTTTCTATTTAAATATTTCTACAAGTTATATATTTCACTATAAATTTTATATTGAAAGATATTTATACAAACAATTTCAATATAATAATTTACCAAACTGAAAATGTGTCTATTACTAGTTACTATAATCATAGTATGAACACTGAGTCTAATAAAATTGATAAAGAATTTTTGGGTTTTTAAATAGATTAATGGTTTTAAACTATAATTCACCCCCCCCCCCCTCTTATATCCATAATAAACTCTTAAGATTAAACATACTAATCCATGTTCTAATTGTGAAAGAGTACAATAACACACAAAACATACTGCATAGTTCCCTGGAAGTTCTGCACAATTTGAGAAACTATATGGAGACTATTTAAAATAAAACTATATCCATAATATTACACCTCAAACGGTTTCCTCACAATTTCTCCTAACTGTGTTGAAAAAATATCCAACACCTAAGGACATCACAAAACCTCAAATTCTCATCCTGAAAATTATTGGAACTCCAGGTGACTAGATATAATAAAAACTAATACAAAATAACCTACTACAACAACTTTTGGGTGTTAAAATTCTCCACACTATACCACTTTCTTCCCCTAGAAAGTTCTAGGGAAAAATTAGAAAGAGAAAATAAATTGAATGATTCAAAGAATTATAGAACAAAAAGAACCTCTCAACATGATCTATTCACAAAACCCAACATATAGAATACTCAAATAAACTGAATCAAACATCCACAAATATTCCAAAATTTATCCAAACACAACTAAAACCCAAACATCAAACCAAAAAATCTAAAAATTAAGGACACCTATCATGGTATCTCCACTATTTAGAAATTATCTAATATAATGGAAAAAAAAGTAAACTACAGAGATAGACTACCTCAAAACAATAAAAACAAAAGAGAAACTCATATAGAATCCATCAACACTTCTAAACTAAAATAAGGAAGAACAACTCATAATTATCATGAAATAATGACATGACTTCAAACATAAGCCTGTAACACACATGGATAACCTTAGGTCACAAACTGGATCACCCTCACATGGTAGATCTATAAAATTCAATCCAATAACCAAATTTTTCATAATATTAATTGTTAAATCACTCACCCATGTAACCTATATATGCACCCAAGGACTTTTCCCTTTCCCAGCAAGTAAGAATATCAAATCTCGCCACTACCCAAAACTCTCAAAAGAGACCCAAATAGTGAGGCATAACAAAAATAGTGCTCACAATAATCCAATGGGGAAATAATACTATAAATAATGGCATATATAGATATCCATAAAGGGAATTACTTAATATTCTAAACATATAATTTTATAATCTGAAGGGATCAACCAGATCACAATCATTAGATAGAAGTCTCCAAAAAATTACCTTCTGCAAGGATCACACACATGTCTTATTCAAAAAATCCGAACTTATAAAATTTATAAATATGAATTAAGCATCAACAATAGAGGAAAAAATATTTTATATTTAAAAAATAAATACTTTGACTTCCCTATAGACCCACATTAGAAGCACATAAGAGAACTCATCTTCCTTCAAACAGCACCAAAATTATAGGAAGTCCAATTCATATCTTCTTGAATTTGAAAATCTATATTATACCACTTCTACTCTACACAATACAGGATACCATCATTTTTATTTTATGGAACTAAGAAATCACCTATCATTGATCACCAAAAATTTTTAGCTTCCACCTAAATGGACTCCTCGACAACCTCTTCGAAGGAGGTTAGGGTAAACCAAAGAATATTTGAACCAAGATCAAGTACATTACCACATCCAATGAAATTATCTCTATTATATCTATTGAAAACTATCCCCAAATAAATTATGACCAACTATGATAGGTGATTGATATACTCTTTCACAGATCACACACCCCGGTGAAGGCCCACAAACTAAAGAGCTCTCTCCACTTTCATGACCTCGGTATATAACCATTGGATAAACATAATCCTAAATAATTCTCAATACATAAATTTACATAGATAATAAGGTGTCATAGACTACTACCATACTTGGATAGATCATACAAGCAGCCTCATTGTAGCTCTCACTCGTGATGCTTCAGGTGTTCTAAGAGAATTGAGGATTCCCTAAATCTTTTCCAAACATCTCACCACTTAAGTAAAACCATGATCACCATAAAAGGAAGGATGATACTAATTCAAGAAGTATGATATAGTTTATGAGAGAATAAAAGGTTTTGATTCTACCACTCTACTCAGGTTTTAAGTAGATTCTAGAAATAAAGGATCCCATTTTTAAATATGAGTGGTTTCACCATGAGGATCATCCTTGATAACAGGACTTTTATTTCCTCTTTCAAAAAATATGGTAAACATGATATAAACAACACAATACAATATTAGTTATAATTAATGCCCTAAATATCAAATAAAACAACATCATTTTAATTTTGGGAACAAATCCCAAAGAATAAGTCACCAAAACAAAGCACATCAATCCCACACA
Source organism: Viscum album (assembly GCA_963277665.1). Classification (NCBI taxonomy): domain Eukaryota; kingdom Viridiplantae; phylum Streptophyta; class Magnoliopsida; order Santalales; family Viscaceae; genus Viscum; species Viscum album. The sequence continues at coordinate 793,740,814 of OY728156.1, read as the reverse complement.
AAGAAAAAAACTTTTCTTTAAAAATCATTAACATCCATCAATGAATTTTTTTAAAAACACATTCCACCAAGACCTTCCATTGAAAACTAAGTCAAAATAATCTTTAAAAAATCCAACATTTGTGTAGTAAACTACAACAAAATAAGACACATCACAAAAATACCATTTTCCAAAATCAACATTCTTTGAAAATAAGACCCCCTTTAAATATTCATTTCAAAAAACTTCTAAATTTTTATTTAGAAATCAATTGTTTTCAAGAAAAACCAATGGAAAAAATTTCAAATATTCCATTTATAGAACTCTTCATGAAAAACAATAGGGATTTCTCTTCTAATAACCCATGAAAACCAAATTTTGAAATTATAAATTTTGTATAAATCCACCATTTTATTGAAAGAATACTTTGAAACAAATCATCACAAAAACACCAAAAAAATATCAAACAGGGTCCATTAGAACCATATCTAAATAGCATCAAAACTCTCTTCAATTCATCTCCATCAAGTGAAATCACTTTAGGATAAATCTAGAATAAATAAGAGTCAAAACAAATCAAACAGAGAAGAAACATAGTTATGCATAGTTTTGTTGCATGGGTTGTTAAACCATGTTCCAATCATGAAATAGTCTCTATCCAGGGGACAAACCCAAACTACACGGGCACCACATGGTTGAATAGACCATGTGATATGACTATGCAGCTAAATGTTTCATACATTTTCACCCTGAAACACAAGAGTGGTCCCCAAAATCACTAACATACTAATATGGGATCAAAACATCATCATTACATATCAGAATACAATAAAAGTAACTAAAAAACTTAAATTCATAATTAAAAACCCATCATGCTCTGTAAACATGAGGTTCGGTATGAGAAAGATAAAGCTATACTCTCCCCTCCCTTACCACTCAAGTCCCAAAAAACTTAGTCATATTCCTACCAAGACACACCCAAAATAAAAATAAGATTACTTAATAGCCTAGGTCCCCCACTAAACCTCATATTTGAGGTTATTTTTAATGAACCATCCCAATATACCACTTGAACTGGCATTACACTAGGCATAAAGGGTGTTACTAATCTCTATATGCTAGTGACAATTACCTAGGAAACACAAGAATTATCTCTAGTAAATATTTCACCCAAAAATTAGTGTTAAATGATAGAAGGCCATTTTCCATAAAAGCATGGCAAGGGATATCCTTACATTGGACATCCATACAGCATCAAGAATAACCAAAAAATAGTAATTACAATTGGGGTATAACCAACATCAATGATTTAACCCATTTTTATTAATATATAACGTCATCCATAAAACGGTACAATACATCATGGCATAAAAATAAGAATTAAAAAAATAAATAAAAATGGCTATAAGGATGGTCATTTTGGTCGATACTATAATAACCAACAATTAAAAAACTTAGGATAAGCAAAAATCCCACTCCAAGAAACCTCTAGTTCCTTTACACCACCCAAATCACCCATCATTATCCCAAAGGACAAATATCAAGTCACATTGAAACCTATAACATTAAATACATAAGTGTAATCTATACATCCTAGTAGGTCTCCACCCTCTAAATCTATACAATTTTACTTCATAATATAATTCAAGGTTTCTAGTTTGAAAATAAAACAAGAAATTTATTTTTTTCAAACATAAACTTTTGATAACAAACATCAAGTTCACAACCAATTTATAAGAACAATACTCTAATTTTATTCAATTAAAACAATAACTTTAAAGGAATTCCCTTGACCGAATCAGTTTTTAATCAAACTCTCATTTTATAATAAAATTTAAAAAAAACACAAAAATAGCCTTTAATTCAAAATAGTTCTTCCAAATATCCTTGAAAACAATTTATAAAGGATAAAACCCAAAAAATTGTGTTAAACTAATAAAAAAAGGGATCCCTAAGTCCAAAGATATATAATGGAAAAAAATAAGCTAAGGGTGACACAACAAGATAAGAAAGAGGAAAATAATAATTGAGAATAATAATATAACCCCCTAAACAAAAAAACAATAAAGAAATAAGTGGGTCATAGGCTCTACCCAAGGTCCTGAAGTGATATGCGTCTAACATTATCAAATATGAATAGACTAATTTTCTATATATGTTGAGTCTAAAAAATCTACAAACTATCCAACTATCTCGTACTAGCCTCATCTCAATGGAATCCCCTCTTTTTCCTAGTGTTTGCCATGACTTGAGAGACACTACCAGTGTATGAACCAACTATTTTAATATAAGTATCAATCTCCCATTAGTAATCAAGTTCCCCTGAACAAAATAAAGAGGATGTTGTTTAGAAAACAAGTCAAGATCAAAACATAGTACCTAACCCATAACTCTCCCAAAATTATACCACCCATTCATATAATATCCCCCTTATGCATGATATATCCATGGAATAAATGGATCACATTCTCTAAAATGGCAGTACTAATAATCACATAACAATAAACAACCCACATTATGGGTGAAACACTAGGGGTGGTCAAGGGGGCCTCACAAGCGTGAGCCAACACACTTTATAAAGTGAAAAATGGTCATTTACAATTAACCATGACTCAAGATACTGATACCCTTCAGTTTTACAAAAAATACACTTTAACTCATTTGGAAATCCATTAGAAACACAAATGGAATTTATATTTCAAATTCACCCATTAAAACAAGGGTTTCCCTCTTTGAAATCTAAAACAAGACTAAAGGCCTTCTATTTTTATCAAGAACATACCTAAAAAACAAAATAGGCATGGAAACATATTTACTTTAAGAAACATTTTAAATTCATTAAGGAACTTCCTTTACTTTTAAATTATTATTTGGTAAACACCTCATTATAAAATAAAACCCCATTTAAAATGAAGTTTTCACACTTTAAAAATCCAAACGGGGTAAAAATACAACACACACCCTATAAATATTTTCAAAAATCTTTATATAAATTTAACTAATTCATCATGTGAAATATGAAAAAAGTATATTTCAAAGTGAAAATATTAAATTCCAAAAATAAACCCATAATTACATGTTAAAATTTCATAGAAATGATTTAAAAGCACCACAAGGATATCACATATATTTATGAATTCAATAAAAAATTATTTATAAATCTTTAACATACTTTTTATTTTATGATAAAACAATATCATAGAAACACTAACTTGATAGAAGAGGAAATCAAGTAGGAATATTAAATCCTTGAAACCTCACTTCCGGACCCGACGCTAAAATCAAAAACATTACATTTCAATATTTTATACTGATGAAGGTGACCCAATTTTCACTATCCAAAACATACAATATAAAAATAAAAATAGTATATATCTTATATTTTCAAGGTCATTTTAGGTTTAGAGTTTTATATAATTAGGAAAAATTATTACATAAATAATACCAATGTATTCAAATGATCATTTCTTAAACTTAGACCATCATTACTTTATTTAACATTAGGTCATCATCATTATCCATATTAAACCCTTATAAACATAATTCATTTAACATAATTCTTATTAACCTAGGTAAAAACAAAACATAAGAAGGGTGAGATGAAATTATCAATAAGTGTAAAAACGTCTTCAGTGAGAATAAAATGAGTATAAGTGTATGATGACATAATCAATGTGCATGATTATAACATAAGAGAACTCATACCCATCAATAATTGGCTCATTAAAAATGAATATATAGATTAAGGATTTAATAAATTCAATAGTCATCTGAATCAATAACCGTGAGTCCAGTGATATCAATAATGATTAAGGGAAACACTTATAACCCATATAAATAATAATGAAAACGTGTTGGTATCTTAAGATATCATCATCATATAACCCTTATAAAACCCTTAAAATTGGAAAAGCGATATGTACAACTTCTAATATAATTCCTTGGAGAACATAATCATTACCCAATCCATTGGAGCGATATATGGGTGAACCCATTGTATAAGCTATATCAAAATCATCCTCTACTATCTTGGTATACACATCATATAACAATTTCCAAGAACCATAAATAATGTACATGAATCTTCAATTTCATTATAAAACACATATAAATAATCATTATTACCTTTATAACCTAATTAACCAATAGAAAAGAAATGGGTTCCATGTCAATCTCCTTGAAACAAGATTAACCCTTGGAAAAGAAACAAGATCTATAAAAATATATTTGAAACATGATTAACTCATGGAAAAGAAATAGGTTCCATAATAATATCTTTGAAACATGATTAACCTGTGGAAAACAAATTGATTCCATAATAATCTCTTTAAAACATGATTAACCCATGGAAAAGAAACGGGTTCCATAACCATCTCTTTGAAATAATATTAATCCATCTAGAGAAAGAATGTATGTAGTATAATTAAAAATTATCCCCATTATCGGATAAGTAACAAAAAATGTTATTTATTATGATTAATGGAAATGCCATTAAAATATCATTAAAAACATTTAAGAGGAAAATAAACTTTAAATTTTTAAAATCACTTTAAAGACTAAAAGTTCAAAAAAATATTGATAAAATAATTTAATTTGAAAAAAAAACTTGGAAACATTTAAAATAATGTTCAAATAAAATAATGTCCATAACGGTGGTAAAAAACATTCATGTTTTAAAAGTTAAAAAAACATTATTTTCAAAGCATTTTGTAAAAGCGAGTCAAAAGTGACTAATTTGGAAAACATTGAGAAATTTCTGTAAAAACATTTTAGAATAAGGTCAAAGACCATGAAAAAAAATTTAGTAAATAATTTATTTTTATAAAGAAAAATTTTGAAAAAAAATAGAAAACATGGATATGGAAGAGAAATTCACATAATCTAAAATAAAATACAAGATCGGTATCACTTACAAACGACTTTCTCTATGTTTATTTAATAAATAAGAAAGAAAAATTAAGTAAAACATGTTAACCTCATTAAAAACTAGTGTATAACAAATATATTTGGTTTAAGAAAATAATGTCATATTATTTCCTCAAAAATAAACTTTAACATAAATAATCCCAAAAAGAAAGGAGATTAAAACATAAGGCATTTTCTAGTTTGGTATCTCTTAAATCATAAGACCCATGAAGGAACAACCTAAAAATAAATTTTAAATATAGATATAAAAAGGCTATAAATGATATAACTTGTCAAAATGGAAGTATATACACCTTAAAAATTAATATATGTTCATTTCATAAATGTATGTCTCAAAGAAATATAATTTGATACAAATAACCGTTAAAACATCATACCATTGAATTTGAGAATTAATCAATGGAGTGATTCTGTGTAATAAAATAAAATCCACACAAAAGTATTGAAAATATATAATAAAATAATTTTTTGGTCAATTCATACATAATCATATCATAATAAAGTCAATAGAAAAGAGTTATAACCCAATGAAATGAAATTAAGTTAATAAACCCTTTACCACTTGTTACCATTAAAGTCAAATACCCTTATATGAAATAGTTAAAATTGGAAAATAAATTACCATTAATTATAAAGGATTCATGATATAAAATATTTAAGAGGAAATATATACACTATATAAAATAAATTAGGTGCATATCATTACAATATGTCTCAATAAAGAGAATTTAAGATGAAGTCCCTCGCAGCTTTGGTAATATATGGATCAAACACTATGAAAGAGAGAACCTCATATAGATTTTTAAGTCAAAAAAATTGTTAAAAGAAAAATAAAATAAATTTATGGGAATTATATATACAACAAAAAAATAGGTGATGAAAATAGAATATGTCTCACAGAAATAAAAGTGATACGAGAAAACCCTTACATGGAGTCCAGACTTCCCATGTGTATCATTTAACTCCTATATAATAAGATTATATCAATTATTTGATTTATTAAGAATATTTTTCAGTTTTTAAAACTTATAATTAAATAATATATTTTATTTCTTTTTAATTAAATATTAACATACTTAGTTGACTCTATGTCGGGTGTTTTGAATATATTCAACTCATTGTTTTGAAAGGGCTTAAGGGTGTTGACCGCGGTCAAAGAGGTCGTTATTTAAACATCACCTGAATAATAATCATGATATATTTATCTTATTTATACTTAAATTACACATTTAAAACCAATAATTAAATATGGCTATGAAAAATGAACTGTGTTACAATCATAGAGATGGTAGGTCATACATACACATGAGTAACGTTTCCATTTTTCAAAGATCATTAGAGAAATAAGGTAAGTAATATTTTATATTTAAATAATAATAATAATATAATAAATATAATATTATTTCATTAAATATACTTATATATATTATCCATGATTTTTTGTGATGAGAAAAAGAATCATGTCACTTCATAGAGGCGGTAGTTTAGACATGCGCATGAAAAATGATATCATTTTTCAATGTAAGAAAAAAAATATTATCTCATTTGGATGAAAAATATATAATTTATATCATAATTATATCATTTATATCACTTATATTCATTAAATTTATCATTATTACATTCCATATAAAGTGTTAGTAAAAAACGATTCACATTGCATCGCGAGGTGGTAGTCTGCCGTACACCTAAGCAACATTATCATATCCCCCCATAGAATAGAAAGTAAAAAAGGTATATATGATATAGTATTTCCATAAGTATAAATATGTTAAAAATATTATTTATATATATATATATATATTGTTTGTTTGTCTACTTTTAATATGTCATTATATCAAGTCGTGATAGGCGATGATGGAAAACGAATGTCATTGGTTCACGAGATGGTAGTTCACTATACACATGAATGATAATTTTGTATCCCATTTTATGGGAGAGGATATATATTAAGGTTATTACATTAAAATAATAACATGTTATTATTTTTTATATAATTTTTTAATCATACAATGATAGTTGAATAATATTTTAAGGGGTGGAGGAAGAAATAAAATAAAGACACTCGGTTAAGCATAATACCTCTTCTTCAAACAACCTATTTAAGTAAGCACCAAAACTCTGATATGGATGGATTAGTGATAAAAATATAGGTTATAGGATGTTTTTATGGAATTAATGAAGGAATTTGGGAAGTTATTGGCACATGCGGAGGGCTTTGAAGGTGTAAATAAGAGAGAAGAGGGGGTGGCCTTTTTTAAGTGAGGTGAGTGGCCCACTTGAAATTTTTGAAAAGAAAATCGTGTTCCCATGTTTTCCACATTCTATAAGGATCCAAAATGGACCATTATAGATAATTGTACATTATAAGGTCAAAAATATGTCATTAAATTAATTTTTAGAAAAAAAATTATGTCATTTTAACACTTATCTTTTTAGTTTAACCCCCTGGTAAAACTATTTTCACCTTAAATGTGATAATTTATTTTTATTATTTTCACTATTCATTATTGTACAAAATTATGTTAAAATTATTACATAATATAAATAATTATTATTCAAAATATATAATCAATTTTACAAAAAAACATATAATTTTAAAAATATAATTTATAATTAAAACCGCAAACATGATGAAAAAACGGGTTTCTAAGAAATGTATTTTTAGAAAAAAGATAATTTTATATTAACTATATAAATAGTAATAATTATTTTATAAATATAAATTCATATTTATTGATATATAATCTATAAATTTCATTTAAATCATTCCTTGTTTTGGTTTTTTTAGTTAATTTAAAAGAATAAACATTATTCACTTTAAAATATCATTCAGGAAAAAAACCAATTTTTAAACCCACAAAATTACTTATAAAAAAATATAATATAAACAAGATTAAAATGAAATAAATTTTATTAAATATAAATAAATAGTAATTATTTAATTTTATATCATATAACATATAATTTTACTTTTAAATTTTATTAATTTATTGAAAAGAAATGGAATTTTTACAAAAATGTGTATTTTTTATTATTAACTAAAAATTCAATAATTTCCAAAAAAATCCAAACAATTCAGCCAAATTAAATGTTTATATTCTGATTTAAAAAATTCATTTAATTATATAAAATAAATTTTTTAAAGTTTATGAAAAAATTAATATAATATTTTTTCATGAAAATAAATAATATCATTTTTTAAGAAAACAAAATTTTTAAACAATAGAATTACTTTACAAAAAAATGATTATTTTTTTCTAAAAATTTATCAATAATTTTTTGTTATTATTAAATTTATATATATATATATATATATACATATCATAAATAAGTTAATTTTATTCATACTTAATAATTTAAGGGGTGGGTTATAACATTTATATATTTCACAGGCCGTTTAAACTTATTATTGTGTGTCGAATACGCTATCGAACATAGTTTTATTTTATAAAATATAAGGATGATACATCATCCCCCCTCCCTCCTTTAATAAATTTCATCCTTTCAATTTTATCTTTATCTCAGCAATCAGATTTTGGATATTCGTAAATACATTTTTTGTAAAGACACATCATAAAATGGGTTAGAAAAATTTTCTCTTGAAATGAGAGAGAGATATATATAAATATCGTCACATAAATTGGTTTCCACATTGGAGAAAATTGGGGGAAGGTGAATATATGGACATGTAAGAAACTCATAAATAATTACAGATATTGGTAGAGATCATTGATCATATGGAAATGAATAGTCAATAGAAAGCTAACTCACACAAAACCATAAACCAAAGATGTGTGAAAAATAGTCATTGATATCATCAGAAATGGTGGTAATAGGACAAAAAAATCAAGATCCTTTTCCTAGAGTTTAGGAATTCCTTTCCCATCTAAACTAGGATCATAAGTAAATATAATTACTTGACAAGTTGAATTTCATCCTTTATTCAATTTACATAAGAATGTCATATTTTTCTCCAAACTATGAGTATTCAAGATGAATGTTTTTCATTCCTAATGTACAAAAAATCACTTTTAATATACCATATAACCATAAAAGTGATAATAAATATATCCCTCCAATATTAAGATTTTAACCAAAACCAAAATGGTTAGAATATAGTAAGATAATTTCTCAAATGAATTGTCCATCATATAATGAAAAAATACATTAAAATCCAAAATTTAACAGTAATACCCAAGTTAAAACTAAATCATTCCATATATAAATGACTCTATATCCCAAATAACCTTAAAAGACCAAACATTAAATAGTGTTTTAACCTAAAATTTTATGTCATATATTTCATCTTACAAGCTTAAAAATATAGCGATCTTATTTTGAAATAACATTAATTACATAGTCACCAAATCACATTACAACCTCATGGTTATTTATATGATAAAACTTATTTTCCCATAATTATCAAAATATCCAACATCATATAAACCCCATTCATTATAAATTCCCTAAAATCTATGTCTAGAAAATAGAAAGGAAAACTTCACATTGGTCCAAATATTTATATATACTTTAACCCAATAAAAAATATCTTAAAGGGTCATTAATTGCTTTAAGACCACATCACTTAAAATTTAAAAAGGGGTGTCTAAGAATTTGATCTTATGATTAACCTTAATCTTATAGACCTTCGATGATATCTATAACTCTTAATATAACCTCACATAAAAACATCCTAATCTATAAATTTATCTAAACCCTCATTTTATCTCAACTATAATAACCCTAAAACTAAAATCCTAAGTCCAACATTGAAATCATAAACGTTATACTTTCATATTTGAAATCAACGAAGATGAAACATTTTTCTCTATCCAAAACATGAAATATAAAAATAAAAATACTGGAACACTTATATTATAAATGACCTTTTAGGTTTATATTTTTAGAGAATTAGGAAAAACTCTTACATAAACAACACCCATGTATTTAAATGAGAATTTATCCGACTTAACCTATATTTTCTTTCTTTTGCATTAAGTCATGATCATAATCTATATGAAAACCTTCAAGTTGAAACTAATTTAACATAATTCTTGGTAACCTGGGTAAAATCTACACATAAGAAGGGTGAGATCAAATCTCAGTATGGGTAAACATGAGTATTAACAATTGAATGTCATAAGTGAGAATAATATGAGTATAAGGGTATGATAAAATAATCAAAGTTCATGAGAATAACATAATAGAACTCATACCCATCAATACCTAGATCATGAAATATGAAAACATTGCATAAGGAGTTAAAAAAGTAAATATCCACCAACATCAATAATCATTAGCCATGTGATAACAATCTTGATCAAAGGAAATATTTATAACCCATAAAAATCATAAATAAAATTTATTAGTATCTTGGGACATAATCATCATAAAACCCATAAATAACCCTTGTAATTGGAATAACCATATAGAAAACTTCCAATATAATTCTTTGTATAATATAATAATTACCCAATGTATAAGAGCGCTATCTGGTTTCACACATCGTATAAGCTATATAGGGATCACCCATATCTATATGGGTGCACCCATTGTATAAGCTATATTGGACTCACCACGAATAATTTGAGTTCACCCATTGTATAAAAATGTCCAGGAACCATAAGTAATTACATATATCTTTCATTTCATCGAAAAACTCATAAAACTAATCATTATTCCTTTTATAACTTGATTAACCCATGGAAAAGAGATGGGTTCCATTTAAATATCATTGAAACATTATTAACCCAAGGAAAAGAAATGGGTTCCATAAAATCACTTTTAAATATGATTAACCCATGGAAAAGAAATGGGTTCTATGATAATCTCTTTTAAATATGATTAACCCATTGAAAAGAAATGGATTAAGATGTGGAAAATAAATAGATTACATAACAATATCTTTGAAACAAAATTAATCCATTAAGAGAAAGAATGATGATAGTATCACTGCTAAATATCTACATTAGTGCATAGGTAATAACAAGGGTTGTTGATTTTAATTCATGTAAATATAATTAAAACCTCATTAAAAACATTTTTGAAACAAATAACTTTTTATTTGGAAAATAAATTTAAAATTTAAAAATTCACAAAATATTGTGAAAATAATTTTCTTTGAAAACAAAATTAAAAAAATATAAATAAGTTTCAAATAAATAACATTCGTGATAGTAGGAAAATATTTTCAGTTTGTAAATGTTAAAAATAAACATTATTTTTAAAACTTTTTTTAAAAGGGAGTCAAAAGTGATTCATTTGAAAAATTTAAGAAATAAATTTTTAAAACCTTTTAAAATAAGCTTAAAGACCATGTGAAATAGCTTTAGGAAATAAGTTTTTTTAGAAACAACATTTTTTAAAATATTTTAGAAAACTTGGATATAGAAGATAAAGATACATGATTTAATGAAAATATAATATCAAAATCACTTAAAAATGACTTTCTTGATATTTATTTAATCAATAAGGAGGGAAATGGAAATAAAACATTTTAACCACATTCATAAATAGTTTTTATAAAAGTGATTTTTTTCCTGAAAATAAGATCATATGATTTCCATAAAAATAGCCTTCAATATAAACAATCCCAAAAAGGAAAAATATTGTAACCTAAAGCTTTTTCCACATTGGTATCTCTTCAATCATAAGTACCATGAAATAATAACATCAAAATAAACTTTAAATATCATGATAATAAGGAGATATATGATATAAATTATCAAAAGGGAAGTATATACACCTCAAAAATTAATATAGGTTCATATCATAAATTTATGTCTTAAAGAAAAAGAATTTGAGATGAATAACCCAAAAAAATTGTACCTTTAAATTTTATAATTAATCAATGGAGTGATTGTGTATAATAAATTAAAATAAAAAAACAAAAAGTTCAAATATAAAATAAAACAATTTATAGTTCAATTCACACATAAACATAGAATAACAAATTTAATGAAAAAGAGTTATAACCCAATGAAAGGAAATTGAGTTAAGAAACCCTTTAACAGTTGGTAACATTCAGGTAAAATAATCTTAGATGAAATAAGTTTAATTAAAACTTAAAATAAAATGAAGTATAAAGTATTCATGATATAACATTTAAAAGGGGTAGTGTTTAAACCATAAAAAATAAATTTGGTGTGGAGAATTATAATATTCCTCAATGAAGGGAAATTGAGATAAAGACCCTTATGGATTATATCTGTATAATAAGATTATATTAGTTATTTAATTATTTAATAAATATTAGAAGTTTTAATTACATATAATTAAATCATATATTTTATTTATTTTTAATTTCATATTGAAATACTTAATCAGTTAAAACCACATCAGGCATTTTGAGGATGTTTGATTCATTGTTTCAAAAAGGATTTGGTGTGTTGATTGTGGTCAAAGAGGTCATTATTTAAATATCACCAGAATAATAATAATTAAATATTTATCATATTTATATATAAATTATAATTTTAAAACTAATCCTGAAATACGGTTATGAAAAATTAACTAGGTTATAATCATAGAGACTATAGGTCATGCATACGCATGAGTAACGTTTCCACATTTCGGCGATCATCATGGAAAGAAGGTGAGTAATATTTTTTATTTCAATAATTATAATAATATATTAAATAAAATATGAATTAATTAAATATACTTATATATATCATCCATGTTTCTTGGTGGAAAAAAATAATCACATCACATCATAGTGACGACGGTAGTCCACACATGCACATAAACGACGTTATCATCTTTTATTGTAAGAAATAAAATAAAATATTATCTTTTAAGAATGATAAATATGTAATTAATATCATAATTATATCATTTATATCACATATATTCATTAAATTTATCCATATTACCATCCATGTAAATTGTTAGTAAAAAACGAATCACATCATATCGCGAGGTGGTAGTCCATCATACACATAAACAACTTCATCGTATACCCCATGGATTAGAAAGTAGAAAATTTGTATATGATATCATATTTATAGAAGTATAATTATGTTAAAAATGTTATATATATAATTTTAATCCATAATTACATAAATTTTTGAGATGTGGTGATGGAAAACAAATGACTTCGATTCGCGAGGTGGGAGTTCATCGTACACACGATTGATAATTTTATATCCCATTTGATTGAAGAGGAGATGAATTTAGGTAATAAAATTTTAATAATAATATATTATTATATGGTAGATGATTTTTTATTATATGATCATAATTAAAGAAGATCCCAAGGAGGTGGAAGAATAAATAAAATAAAGATACTCACTTTAGAACAATACCTCTTCTTCGGACAACCTCCTTATGTAAGCACCAAAAGGATTCTTAGAAATTATTTCTGATAAAAATAATTTTTCTAGGATGTGGGTATGGAATTAAGTAATAAATTTGGGTAGTTATTGGATGAACCAAATATATTTTAATATGTGAATAATAGAGGATGGGGGTGGCCTTTTATAAGTGAGGTGAGTGGCACACTTGCAATTTTTGAAAATAAAACGGTGTACCCATGTTGTTCAAATTCCATTGGGCTATGATATGGACCATTATCTAGTATCAGATATTATAAGTTTAATATATTTCTATAAAATAGTATATAGACAACTTTAGTCCATTTTTACCCTTATATTTTTAGTTTAACCCCCAGAAAAACCAGCTTTACCTTTATAGTGGTAATTAATCTTTACTATTTTCAGTATTCATTATGGTAAAAAATTAAGTTAAACTTATTAGATAACATAATTTATGATTACTAAAAATAAAATAACATTTTCCCAAATTAAATTTACATGATTAGAAATTCTAAATTTAAAATTAAACCTAATGATGCGATGAAAAGGCTGGTTTTCAAGAAGTGTGTTTTTTAAGAAAAAGAGGATTTTATAATAACTCTATAAAAAATAATAATCATTGTATTAATATAAAATAATATTAATTGATATATAATATATAAATTTCAGTAAAATCATTCCTCATTAGGTGGATTTTTATATTCTAAAATGGATAAACATTATGCACTTAAAAATAATTTTCAAAAAAATCCATTTTTAAACCTAAAAATTTATATATACTAAATCCAATATAAAGATGATTCAAATGTAATTAATTATATTAAATATAAATAAATAATTATTATTTTATTTTAAATTATATTAAAAACATAATTGGACTTATAAATTTTCTTAAATTATTGAAAAGATATGACATTTTTACAAAAAAAATGTTATTATTCCCTATTCAATAAAATCAATATTTTCCAAAAAAATCCCAACATTTCACCCAAATTAAATTTTTATATTAAAATTTCAAAAATGATGTTAATTATATCAAATATGATTTCTAAAAGTTCCAAAAATTGATTATAATATTTTTTTTATGAAAATTAATAAAAATCATTTTTGATGAAAATATATTTTATGAAGAATAAAATTACTTTACTAAATATTGATTAATTATTTTCTAAAACATTTATCAATAATTTATATTTGTTAGGAAATATATATATGTATATATATCATAAATTATTTAATACTATCAATACCCTCTAATTTAACAACTAGGTTATAACAGTTATATATTTCACGGGTCGTTTAAGATCACTATTTCATGTTGAATATGATATAGAACATTTTTTTATTTTATAAAATCTTGGGGAGTTACATGGAATGTGTATCCTTAAATATTTACCACCCAAATAAGCAAGGAAACCTTATCTAACAATCTATAAGAGACCTAAATCCTTGGATATAACCATTCCAAACCTAATATCTGGATTACACAGTGAATTACTATTTTGAGAAAATTGGGAAACCAAGGAAAATGGAATGAGGTTGAGAAGGAATAAGAATAAAAGAAAATATGGTGGGATTTACCTTGTAATCAAATGAAAATCATGGGGGATGGTCAAAAATTGAAGAAGGAGAAGGATCATGCTCCCCCTTGGGATCCTTGGGGTATTCCAAAAAAATAGTAAGGAAAGAGGGGTCCCAAAGGAAAAAAAAATAAAGGGGTACTAAGGTAAAATCATATTTTAAGTGATTTTTAATTGACCACATAGTTTAACCACATGGTTTGGAAAACTATTCACAAATCATGTGGCAGTACCCTTATACAAAACACATATTACACAGTTCCCTAGGAAGCTCTACATGATTTGAAAACACGTAGAGACTATGAAAAACTATATTGTCTCCATGATAGTAAAACTTGTATGGTTGTCACACAATTGATCCTAATCATGCGGTTTAACCATGAAATACCCAAAAACATAAAAAATTTCAAACTATTAGGGTGAAGATTATCTAAACTTAATTTAACCTATGATGGTATAAAATTATACAAAATAAATAGAAATAGTAATATATGAGTGTCACAGTATCATCTACATGTTTCTAGAATTTGTTTTTCTCCTCCTTAATGACCACATTAAATGACTTAGAAGGAACTAGGGTCTCTAGTACATAAAAATTTCTCTCTTGGTGTAGTAAATTGTACAACTATTTGTTTCATGCCTATAAGTTAACACTAGTCAAGAGATTATCTTTATATAAGATGATTCATAGTTAAAGTGTTGAGGTCAAGTTTCTTTCAATTTTTCTTTCTATAATAATTAAAATTTATATATATTACTTTATCTTGATTATAAATTATAACATAACTAGTTAATTTAATTTTTCGCCCATTATTTTATAAAATCCCAATATCCCTCATCATTTGATTCTAAATATACTTTTTCTTAGATATTCTTCTGTAAAGGATAAATTTTTTCCTTTAAATAACCACCTGAAGGAATTATCAAATTATTTAAAGGTATATAGGTAGGATTTTCATTCCAACTACATTAATTTAAAACTCCTTGATCTATTTAGTGTACTCCCTAATCCTAAAATCATAAACTCTAATTTTGTTATAATTTTCTTCCAATAAACACCAAGTCTTGCAAAGATAATCAAACCTGGATAATAACTTCATTAATTTGCCCAAAGACATTCATTAGAAATCCCAAACCATTTAAATCACTCTAATAAGGTTTGGAAAAGTACTTTGAAGTATGGTCGCATTCAAACTAAAGATATGGAAGGCATTTTATGAATTAATATTTTGTTTAAGGGATATTTTTCCTAACTTATTAATAAATATTGTTTATTTTATTCTTTATATAAATATTTATATTATGTGTAATTCATATAATAAATTAACCATGTCCAAAAAATTATACATAAAAGTTTTTATTTTATTTTATCTTTTGTCTTATTTCAATTTATTTATTTTATGTGTTCACATTTAATAATAAAAATATACTATGCATCACATAAGTAAATAAATAGACATGTATTGAAAAAATAAAGCAATAATATACAATATGATTATGAGATTTTATCTACCATTTGGTTTACCAAATGGTGATAAACCAACCTTGACCCTGGGAGAAATAACTCATTGAGCCCATGATTGGATTGTGTTAAATCATTTCTCCATTATCCTATATATCTCCTTGGTTGAATTCACTTTGGCTAGGCACCTGAACCATGTCCTCACCCAAGTAGATTTATCCTTTAAAAAAGTTTAGTCACTCACATGTGAGGGACATCAGGGGTTTATGGTTATATAAAATAGCCTTTGAGGCACAGGCCCATACATAATAAAGGGGGAATGATGATTTGTGGATTATAATATTTAATTTGATAATAAGTTTTCATATAAAACCATGCAATAAATAATTAAATTAAATAAATTCAATGGATACATAGGTTCGTCAAGATCATGATCAATCATAACATAAAACAGCACAAGCATTTAATATTGATAGTATTAATCTCAAATAGTTTTAATTAAGATAAATGTACTTGAATTAATAAAATAATCAACTAATTGAATAATTAATTCTTTATATTAATATTATGACCTAACAATACTTGAGATATAATAAGATTATCATCATGTTTCATTTTAATAAAATTAAATAATTTTAATTTTAATTTTAAAATAATCAAATACACAATGTGGGCTCTGGAGGTGACATGGTGTGTACAATCTACACTAGATTAAATCCATTTATATAAATTTAATACTTACATGGAATGTACTATTACTTGACATGCCATGTGATATAAGTTGTGTATAGTCATTTTTGTGTATTATATACTTACATGGAATGTACTGTTACTCAAAATGTCATGTGATATGATTTGTGTAAATTCATTGTTGTGTGTTATATACTTACACAGCATGCATGAATACACGGAATATCATGATATACATGGTATGTAGTTCTATGGGCCAAGATGTATAGTTTTCATGGAATATATAACCACACACTGTGCCATAATATAAATGGAAAGTACGAGATGTATTGCGAGTGATGTACTTGTCATGTATAATGACTATTAATCATCATGTAGGTTCATAATTTATGAATTATTAATTAGTATTCTTGTATACTCAAATCACAAGAGAAAAAATACTCAACATGTTCTTGGTATGGAATGTCACCAGTCACATTTCATGTATAGAAAGATATATGTCATGCAGTTTGTGTCTCACTTAAATTATCTCATATTTTGACCCAAACAACATGCCTAAAATATTATAATGTACATTTCATGGGTTGAAGCATGTTACATGACACATTTGTTCCATCTATACATCATGTAGTAAATATTTGGCGATGTCTATTGGCTATGTAACAACCTAATATTTCATAGTATGTTATCACTTTAAAGTAAATAGCTTATGTTGCAGGCAACACCGACTTCACTTGCGTTATACGCAATATTGAGTTTCTGTGGAACAACACATTAGTATTATAATTATTTAAATTATATATTTATTTATAAATTAAATATTGTAATATGAATAGTAATAAATAGATTTTGAATTTTTTTTATAATTTTTTTATAAATAAATCATATTTATAATGTAAGGTATAAATTTTATTAAAATACTTGTATATTTAGGAAAACTATTTTCCTAAAAAAACTACTTTTATGTTCCTTTGTAAATGATGATAAAATTAATTTTATACACTTCTAAAAATTGAATTTGGAAAAATATACATCATTTTTTAATTCGTAATATCAAAATTAGCTCAGGGTAAATTTTTGGAATTTTTCTGAAAAAATTCAATTTTTGATGAATAATGAAAAATACTCTATAGTACATAAAAACCGACTTTTTCATTTAAATAATTATTTTTAATCAAAATTTATCTTAAAGTCAAAATAGATCTATAATACATATATTAGTTCAATGTATTTCATTTGAGTTATTTTATAATATGATTAGATATATAAAATTTTATTGAACCTTTTAACGTCTTTTACCCACCTTCTAAGCATCATTGTAAATTTGCATAAAACGTAATTTTACCACTTCTGTGAATTGAATTTCAAAAATATTATAGACACGGTTTTCATTAGAAAGTAAAATGTGGTTCAATGGGCTGAAAATAATTTTTGTTGAATAGTAACTTTTGAATTTTATTTACCACGGTTAAAAGTAAATAGGGTAATTGAAGATAAAAATAATATTATAATAATATAAAATTACCCCAAAACATGTCCTAATTCTATTGGATAAGTGTATTTCGACCAAAATCAACCTTAGGAAAAAAAATATGATCCTTTTTTATCCACATGGATTAGATTAATACATATATTATATTTTATTTAAAGAAGTGTTAAAAGTGTTAAATTCAAATTTTACTAACTAAACCATTTTTTATATAGAGTTATATATAAGATAAATCAAAATAAAAATATTAATTAGAAAGATAAAAATATTTAATATATCATGGTATTTTATTTATAATTTTTAGACATTAAATAATTGAATTTATTTATGACACAATGATGATGCAGTAATTACCTTATTAATGAAAGATTAAAATAATTGATGTTATAAATTTTAAAATAAATTTAAATTTAAAATTTTGATGCCATTCACTAATTATATAGATTAATATGAAATTTTAGGGTTGATTCAATGTAATATTTTAGAAGTAATCAAGTTGTTATGACTTTCACAAAAACCAAATACAAAATAGTGTCAAAATTGACATAAATGAGTTTTTAAAACAAATACTATATTATTAAATGATACAATATTACAAAAAATATAATATTCTGCCAAAGGACTTATATAATTCTATATTTTTCATTAATTAACTACTTTATGTTATCTTGTCATTTTATAGTTACTATATTAACCATGTATTATAAAAATACATGAAGACATGGAAAAAGTTCAACTATTTAACTAAGAGTTAAATCTAAAAGAAAATATTAATATGGTGATATAAACTTGTCTAAAACCTATTGGTTGAGATTATTTCGACCCATACCCACATTATCCTCTAACGAAATCCATTTGGATCTATTAGAAACCGAAAATAATTTTATAATAAAATAATATTTTAAGTTTTTTCTAAAGTGCCCCTCACCTCTCTTATAAAAAGGTACTTCTCCTTCTCTTAAAATCACAACTCCAAATCCTTTTTCCTCAACCAAAACATGCTCAAATCTCCTCCCAACTACCCTAAATTAAACCTAGATGCTTTAATTTGATCATAAATCCAACCTAAATATCTCGTTTGTTCAAATCCAGAGGTATTACCTAAAGAAGAGGTAATTATTTTATCACCTCTTTCAAAGTTCTTTCCTTCTTATACATCCTATTTACTTGTTGTTACCATAATAAAATAATAAATCCAACACCTTATACATTCTTATATGTTATTATAAATATTTTACAACCATATTTGTTATTATATCCATCCTATGAATGAAAAAATCACCATGCGTGCATACAAATGGCTTATTGTCTCATCATCGTGGTGTAGTTTGTTATTCAACACAACATTATTTGTATGGGTATAATAATGAGTATAATTAATTTAAATAAATAATATAACATGGAAATGGTTATTTATATATAATATACCAACCAATTAAACATCATTTCACTATCAATAGAAATATATTATCGCTCATGCGTACGTACGGCTTACCATCTCCACGACGTGATGATATTCATCTTCAACGATCACCATTCAAGAATTTTTATAAAAATATATATATTGATTAAGTATGATATATATGAAATAATATTTATACTATAATAATATATATTTATGTAGTTAAATATATTTCATTTACTTACTTACATACTATACGATAAGAAAACGGAAACAACATTTAATGCGTGCGTACGGACTACCGTCTCCATGAACGGTGTTTCCATTTCATATATATATCTATTGTACATATATATATTATGAATATATATGATATATAAATCATATTTTATATTCTAGAATTATGTAAATCATGATCTAAGTGATATGATCAATAATAACAAGGTAAAACACGTACGATAAAGAAAGCAATTAATACCTGAAATGTTAGTTAACATGAAAATTATTATTAAATGGATAGTATAATGTCATAAATGAATAATATATGATATCATAAATATAAATATGGTTCTTAAATAATTAAATAACATACTATTATCGTTATACAGGAGGTTAAACATACCCTTGACTAAAGGAAAATATAAGGTAAAGGTTAATTCTTCAATCTCATTATTATTAAAGATTGTTTATATGTAAGTATTAAATGGGTAATATTTATCATCCATGCCCAAGTTTCATAAAAATATTTAAAAAGGAATATTTTATGGTTTTATGGAAGGTACACTTAAACTAGATCATCATTTTAAATGTTTTAAAGACTTAATTTTCTAAATCGTTTTAATTAATGTCTGTATTTTCAAAATGATTTTATGGATTTATTTATATGGAAATGATTGTTTTAAAATGTTAATTCCTTTAAAAACTTTCGAAGTGTTATGGGAAAATTTGATTCAAACACCTCTTTTAATTGAATTCCTTTATAAGTTTTGCGACTTTTAAATGATTTCATGAAAAAGGGATATATCCCTCAAAGAGTTTTACTGATTATTTTCAACGATGTTAACATCCTTTATTGGATATTATTCTTGATCGAGGTTGATTTATTATAATACAATCCTATATATTGTATTCCATGAGTTATGATATGTTTGACTTTGGATGTGCAATTTTTATACCAATCATGGTTTATGGTAGTATCGACATTTTTTATGCTAGTTTTAATACGAATGTTTATGTTATGTTTCATCCTTTTCATATGAGGAATGCATTGGAATTAGTAAGTGACGGGCGGGGCCTACTATAGCCCCTCTATACATTATTAGATCTCATGAGAAAAAATAGTGACATGTAACAAGGCCTTGATAGAATATTTTTGAATGATATTAGCACAAGGCCTTGACGTAGTAGTTATTATACCTGGCATTATGCATTCCCTTGTTATGAAATTAGTTATTAGATGTGATTATTCAACTTTTATAATATCTATGTGCATCTGTATATAGTAATTTTTCACTTATTTTTACTATATTATTCTCATGTTTTATGTTTAAAAGTATTTGGTTTTTTATACATATTTCCTTAAAAGTGTATAGCTTCCGCTGAATTATTTACCCTTACTCAGCATCTGAGATCTCCCCTTTTATGTTTTATTTTCCCAGGATGCCAAGAAATGTTTTATAATTGATATGCAAGGTTACTCTAGGGTAATAATTTCATTCTCAAAGGATTATCTATGTTGTGTTTTATGTTATAAATTTTAATTTAAAGTTCATGTATTGTAATCTATTTTCCAATACTTCTAAACAAATCAGTTCTTCGGGACTTGATCTCTTGTGATCATGCCAATGTATTAAAATAATGCACCGGCTCTAGGATTCTGGTTTGGGGCGTTATAATTGGTATCAAATGAAGTTTAGAAACAACCTTGGAAATATATTTTGAAAACTTAGATTAAGGATCATAACCCTGCAATTGGATTTGAGGATAAGTATAGAAGAACCCCCTAGAATTTGTTAATGATCATGGATAACCTAAGATTAAACCTAAGATGTTATAGATTGAAAATACCTTCCCTTGAATATGTGGTTTTATTAAATGAGGTTTGTTTCTCACCCTGTGATTTCTAGTCATAGTAAATGGAGGAAACTAGAAGGAATTAGATTAACATGGATTTTGATCAAAAATATGGTGTTTTTTAGAAACACAATCAGATAATGACTGGGGAGAAAGATATTGTGATTATGTCAAATCAGTTGTCATGATATATGATTAAAAATGTGATATTTGATGAAATTCTTAATGCATTGCATAAGAGGTAGATGAATGTTTATAAATGTTTGAATTTTATGAAGCATAAAGGAAAGAAGATTTGGTTTCCTACATGTCAAGAGGAAGGGAATAAAAACCATAAGAAATACCTCAAATGGAGAGGAAGATGTTATCTCTATGGGAAAAAGGGTAATAGTGTAACCAATTGTAATGGAGTTCAATGTATCATTTGTGGAAATAGTGGGCATTACCTATATCAATTCCTAGACAAAATAATCTACCTCTAAACTAAGGAAGGACATGTTCCATTCCAACCATTAAATTGGAGGGATTAAGGTGTTTATGTATTTGGATCCAAGAATTATGAATAAGTGAATTATATAAGGTGTATTCAGTTTATGTTTTTTTCTAAGGATTTTTAGGAATATTTTGAATTGTTATAAGGGGAAAGAAAATTTATTTAAGGGTAAGATTATATTTGGAGAACATATGATTAAGCTAAATATAACCCTTAATATGTTCCTTATGTTAAGATAATAATGTTACGTTTGAATAAGTAAATTGGATGATGCAAGTTTCTTGAGAACTGATTTAGGATTTGTTGACAAGAAGTTTATGCTATCATAGATGAAGTGTACAACTTTTGGGGACTTAAATAATAATCCACTATGTTTTGAAATAAGGAAACAAGCATGTTTTCAATAAGTATGTCAGATAATTCAGGTTTTTATTGTGACTCAAGAGAATACATGATGAAGGTGTTCACATGTTTGGAATGTGACAACCAATAACTTCCCTACGGGATATGGGAGATAAATTCTAGGTCGGGTTGGTTTAACGCTTTATAAAGTTGTAAATTTTTCAGTTTTTAGAAGGATTGTAAGGTTATCCATTATTGGATAGTATAATTTATACTCTAGTTGAAGTTTGTTAGATTAATGTATTATCACACTATAAGTGGACTCAGGCATATGTGATAACTTGTTCTAACACTTTTTGTGATACAAATAGAATTACTTGTCATTCTATTTATGGATTTCATAATCTTCCAACATTTTAGGAATGAAAAATTCAACTTCATTTTCTAGTGTAATGGAAGAAGTGAAAATAGATCGAAGCACAACCAAATGATGAGATTATGATTATGGCTGGTAATGAAATCAAGTGTGTTTTCTTGAGTTCTTATCTTGATAGTAAATTAATCCCTCCTCTTCAAAAAAAGTATCTAAAAAATTTATTATCCTAATACCTTATGTTTTTTTGAATTGATGATATTTTAAATTCATCATCGATTTATGGCTTTGAGGCCTTCAATTTTCCATTTATTATTCACTTGTTTGTGATTTATGACCTCAATCAATCCCTATAAATATTTACATTTTTTCTCCAATTATGTGTCTCTAATTTCCACCAATGTTCTCCAATTCAAAATCCAAATTTTGTTGTGACTTTTTCATTTCCCTTTCCCTCTTATTAAGACTAAATTTTATTAACCCTATTTCTGATGTGGGTTTTTCACAAAGGTATTTTCTATTTTCAAACTTTTATTTTTGAAGAACAATTTTAAATTGTGAGGATGCAATTTATTGAAGGAGGGGAGAATGTAAAACCCCAAGATTTTATATTATGTTATCCATTTATAGTTAATAGCTTTTATTGCATGCAACACCAACTTGCCTTCCGTTATATGCAAGTTTTAGTTTCTACGAAACAACACATTAGTATTATAATTATTTAAACGATATATTTATTTATCAATTAAATATTTTAATACGAATAGTAATAAATAAATTTAAAATTTTATTTAAAATTTTTTTATAAATAAAATATATTTATAATGAAATGTATAAATTTTGTTAAAATAGTATTATATTTAGGAAAACAATTTTCTTAAAAGAACTACTTTTATGTCCTATTGTGAATGATGATAAAATTAATTTTAGACACTCCTAAAAATTGAATTTGGTAAAATTGACTTCATTTTTGAATTTTTATTATCAAAATTACCTTAAGGTTAATTTTTTTTATTTTTCTGAAAACATTCAATTTTGTATGAATAGTGAAAAATACTATATAGTACATAAAAACCGACTTTTTCATTAAAATAATTATTTCTAATTAAAATTTATCTTAAAGTAAAAATATATACATAAAACATATATTAGTTCAATTTAATTCATTTGAGTCATTTTATAATAAGATTAGATACGTAAAATTTTATTGAACCTTTTAAAGTATTTTACCCACCTTCTAGGGACATTTGTAAATTTGCATAAAATGTAATTTTACCATTTCTAGGAATTGAATTTCAAAAATATAACAGATATAGTTGTCATCAGTAATTAAAATGTGGTTCAATAGGATGAAAATAAATTTTGGTAAATAGTAACTTTTGAATTTTATTTACCACGGTTAAAAATAAATAGAGTAATTTTAGATAAAAATAATATTATAATAATATAAAATTACCCAAAAACATGTCCTAATTCTATTGGATAAGTGTATTTAGACCTAAATAAACCTTAATACACAAATATAATCCTTTTTTATCCACTTGTATTAGATTAGGACATTTATTATATTTCATTTAAAGAAGTGTTAAAAGTGTTAAATTCAAATTTTATTAACTAAACCATTTTTAATATAAAGTTATATATAAGATAAATTTGAATATAAATATTAATTATAAATATAAAAATATTTCCTACATCATGGTATTTTTTATAATTTTATACATTGAATAAATAAATTTATTTATAACACAATGATGATGCATTAATTACCTTATTAATGAAAGATTAAAATAATTAATGTTATAAATAATAAAATAAATGTAAATTGAAACTTTTGATGCCATAAAAAAATTAAAGGCTAATATGACATGTTAGATTTTATTCAATGTAATGTTTTCAAAGTAATCAAGTCGTTATGACTTTCACAAAAACCAAATACTAAATAGTATCAAAATTGATATAAATGAGTTTTTAAAACAAATACTACATTATTAAATGATATAATATTCCTAAAAATAAAGGATACAACCAAATGACTTATATAATGTTATATATGTTATTTATTAACCACCTTAGGTTCCCTAGGCATTTTATAGTAACTATATTAACCATGTAGTATAAAAATACAAGAAAACATGGTAAAAGTTAAACTATTTAACTAAGAGTTAAATCAAAAAGATAAGGTTAATATGGTGACCTAAAATTGTATAAAATATATTGGTTGAAATTATTTAAACCCATCCCCGCCTTAGAATTGAAATAAATCCATTTGGAGCTATTCGAAACCGAAAATAATTTTATAATAAAATAATATGTCAAGCTTTTCCTAAAGTGCCCCTCACCACTCTTATAAAATGGTACTTCTCCTTCTCTTAAATTCACACATCCAAAATGTTTTGGCTCAGCTAAACCCAGATCAAATATCCTCCCAACTACCCTCACTTCAACCTATATGCCTTAATTTGATCATAAATCCAACCTAATGAACCCTTTTTCCAAATCAAAAGGAATCACCCGAAGAAGAGGTAATTATTTTATAACCTCTTTCAAAGTTCTTTTCTTCTTCTACTTCTTCTTTATTTTTTTTTACCATAATAAAATAATAAATCCAATACCATCTACATTCTTAGATGTTATTATAAAAATGGTACAACCATATTCACTATTCTATCCATCCTATGAATGAAAAAAATCACCATGTGTGCATACGAACGGATAACCATCTCCACGTCGTAGTGTAGTTTGTTATTCAACACTACATTTTTTGGATGGGTATAATAATGAGTATAATAAATGTAAATAATTAATATAACATGGTAATGGTTATATATATATAATATACCATGTAATTAATTATTGTTTCTTGATCAATATAATGATATTGTCGCTCGTGTTTACGTACGACTCACCGTCTCCGCGACGCGATGAGATTCATCTTCAACGATCACCATTCAAGAATTTTTATAAAAAAATATATATTGATTAAGTATGAGATATATGAAATAATATTTATACTTTAATAATATATATTAATGTAGATAAATATATTTCATTTACTTACTTCCATACTATACAATAAGAAAACAGAAACAATGTTCATGTGTACGTACAGACTACTGTCTCCATGAACGGTATTTCCATTCATATATCTATCGATTGTACATATTTATATTCTGAATATATATGATATATAAATAATTTATTATATTATGGAAGTACGTAAATCATTATCTAAGAGATACGATCAATAATAACAAGTTAAAATACGTACAATAAAGAAAGTGATTATTAAAAGAAATGTTACTTTAACATGGAAATTATTATTAAATGGGTAGTATAATGTCATAAATGAATCATATATGATATATTAAATATGAATATGGTTCTGGTATAATTTAATAACATACTATGGTCATTATACAAGATGTTAAATGTACCCTCGACTAAAGGAAAGTACCAGGTAAGGGTAAATTCATCAATCTCATTATTATCTGAGATTGTTTATAAGTAAGTATTTACTGGAGAATATTTATCATCCAAGTCCATGTTTCATAAAAATGTTTTCAAAGGGAATGTTTTATGGTTTTATGGAAGGAACACTTTAACTAGATCATCATTTCAAATGTTTTAAAGATTTATTTTTCTAAATATTTTTAATTAATGTCTATGTTTTTAAAATGATTTTATGGATTTATTTATTGGGAATGATGGTTTTAAAATGTTAATTCCTTTAAAAATTTTGAAAATGGAATGGTACACTTTGATTCAAAAACCTCTTTTAATTGAATTCCTTTATAAATTGTCCAGCTTTTAAATTCTTTTATGAAAAAAGGATATTTCCCACAAAGAGTTTTACTAATTATTTTCAACGATGTCAACATCCTTTATTGGATATTATTCTTGATTGAGGTTGATTTATTATAACACAATATTCCATGTTTTATTTATTTAGTTATGATATTTTTTATTGTTTAAGTGTTATTTTGATTCCATTCATGGTTTATAGTTAAATTATTGACATTTTGTATACTAGTTTTATTATGAATGTTTATGTTATGTTTCACCCTTCTCATATGAGGAATTCATTAGACTTAGTAAGTGAAGGGAGGGACCCACTATATCCCCTTGATGCATCAGTAGGTCTCATGAGACAAACTAGTGTCTTGGAATAAGGCCTTGACAGAATATTTGTGAATGGTCTTGGAAAAAGGCATTGACATAGTAGTTATTATGTCTAGCATTATGACTTCCCTAATTATGAAATTAGTTATTACATGTGATTATTTGACTAATATTTTCCATGAGCATGTTTATATGGTAATTTTTTACTTATGTTTATCATATTATGCTCATGTTTTATGTTTAAAAGGATTTTGTTTTTATTATAAATCTTTCCTTAAAAGTTTATAGCTTCTGCTGTGTTATTTACCCTTACTGAGAATCTGAGCTCACTCATTTTTATGTTTTATTTTCCCAAGATTCCAAGAAGTTTTTTATGATTGATAAAAATTATTATTCTAGGGGAATAATTTCATTCTCAAAGGATTATCTATGATGTGTTTTATGTTATAAATTGTAATGTAAAGTTCATGTATTGTAATCTATTTTTCAAGATTATTAAACTGATCGGTCCTTAGGGACTTGATATCTTGTGATCATTCCAATATATTAAAATAATACACCAGCTTCGGGCTTCTGGGGTTGGGTCATTACAGGCTATCAGTCAATGCATGGTGTGTAATAATGTCATTTTTTACCACATGGCTTGTGAGGATTTACAATAGCTTAAAATCATGTGGATTTATATGGAACGTATGCTCGATACATGTAATATAATCATTTTAAAATCTTGCTTCATCGTGGAGGTCAATATGAAACAGGTAATAACACCACTTCGTAATTCACATAGTGAAGTGAGATTTATGTATCTTGCTCCTTGTGTGAGTTAAGCATGGGTACACTGTGTATAAATTATTTTTACACATCATGAATAAATTTCATATATCATGAAACCTTAGAACCTATGAATGGTATATTCCAATATTCGTCATACATTTTTTACATGTTCTTAGTAATACATACTCAAAATAATATGTTATCTAAAATGTAGTAAAAAATAATTTAAATCTGCAAATAAAAAAAATTTATGCCAACACATGAAACTGATCGATTAAATTATAAATAATTATAAATTAAAATGTGGTCAATATGATACCACTTGAATGTTTTAGTGTGCGGAAGAAGTTTTAGGTGGGAAGAAAATATTGGTTTTTCATCAGTTTCAATAGATAAATATAAATAACATGAAAAAAACCACCCTGGAATCTCCTCAACAATATATTTAACATTTAATTTATAATTAATTTAAAATAATCATTGCATTAAACATGATAATAATCTCAATAAATTTCTATTACAAATCTTGATGTGTTTTCATTGCATTGTATAATTCAATTGATAATTCTTCTAGTTTTATCCACATGTGCTTCACAAATATTTATATGATGTTCTTGGTATTCTAAGTGCTGGTATGGAGAAACCTAGTGCTTCACATAATTCATCATTGATCACAAAAATAATTTATCTTATTCTCTATAAATTCATGAGAGGGATTATGGGAGGATTTTCTCTCTTCATCTTGAGAGAATTCTTGATAGATTTCTATTATGAACAAAAAGTATCACATTATCAAAAATGATATAATTAGAATTTTATACTTAGGTTTCAAAATATTTATAATTAAACACAATATATTATCAATATTTTTAATTTAATTAATACCCCATTTTAAATAATACTAATATTATTATTATTACATCCCCAAATATGCCCATAATTAATTATCATTCCTTAAAAAAATTAATTATATTTATTTAAATGATATTAAATATAATATATAATTTTACATCGTACCATTAACTCAACCTATCAATCCTCCTTAGAATTTATTGAACCTTTAATAATAATATTTTTAATAAAATAAATATTATCCATTAAATAAATAATTATTAATTTATTACCATGTGAATAATAAACAAGAGATAAAATTTAACTCACATATTCTAAACTTGAATATCTATTGATTAAATATTTATGTGATAAACATTACTTGAATTACTATTATTCCACAAACTAAGAATAATATTTATTCTTAATATTAAATTCAAATAAATTTTTTGAGATTTTGGGTACACTTAGTGTGTGACCCTCTAGGCCACTTTCTTAGTGTTATTAGGTGAACTTATATAATGTCTAAGATCATCATCAAGAAACACATCAAGGATCCTATAAAGAAAGAAGTGAATGTAATAACAAAAATAACTTTCCTTTGAATAATACTATGTAATAAAATACCCTTGTATACTGATATATCATCAATAAGAATTCATACTTGTGGTATCACTAATTACACTTGTTTTAGCTTTCTTTGAATTTTTGAAATGAACTCATCAATGAACTACCATGTTCATGGATTTAATTATATAGTTCCTTCTTAACCAAATTTCCATAGATATATTCTTACATTAATACATAAGATACAAATCCTTCCTTTACTTACTCAATTAATGTCATAACACTTATGACACACAATATATAAGCTACCTAGCCATCGGAATGTATTTTCAAGGTTTTCATCCATACATCAAAGTATGTGATTCATGATATAAAAAAATAATAATCTAAATTATAATGACTAATACACATGTCTGCAAATAAGAATATCCAATGTCACGTAAACATTTGGAATTCCTATTAGAATATTTTTCCTCATGACCACCCTTTATTGAAGATCACCAAGAATGAACTTCATGAGAAGAAGTATCATTGTCTTATGATCCCTAAAAACTTGATGGTCAAATATCATATGCATCCCATTAGGTAGATGTTATCTTAACTATAGGACATGTATTTAAGAATACTTTCATAGTAACTATAGGTTCTCATTACAGTGCAGAACATCTATAACCTTTTTATATAACAAATACTCTAAGGAAATTATCACATTAATATTATGCAAGAGAAAAATCATCATGTGATAATATATTTATTAATATTTTGGTAATCGAAATTACATTGTCAATTGGTTCTAGGGTACTAGCTCCAACATCATACCCATTCATCTCATACCAAGCAGTTATTCATCATAATTTTAGATGGACACCAAGTGACTGAGACATCACCAAATCACACACCACAAGACATCCTTCTAATTCCACGCTCCACATCCCCAACGGTTCCTCATACATTGAGAACACATCTCACTGATCGTATCCCATCATCCCTGATATATCTAATACATATAGAGATAATTTTACTCCCAACTAATGAGCTCAACCGCCACAGGTTCCCACAGAAACCTACAGACCATCCCTCCTCTATTTAAATTTTCAAGGAAACCACCCTAAGACACTCAATTATGAAGGATACCACCAATAAACTAGGATTCAATACCACTTCAAGGTCCATGTTCTATGTGCACATGAACCCAATGACCATGGACCCATAATGAGCAGCAATCACCAACATCATACAGAAAGAACTCATATAAAAAACTGCAATCACCACCCACAAAAGTGGTTAATTCCATCCATGTTACACTAGAAACACATGTTTCCTCATATCTATAAGAGAATACCCATTATGATCCCAAAGAACCACATCATTAAAACCATCCTATTATCCATATTGTGATATCATTAAACAATATTCCAAGAAATATCCAAGATATAAACCTAGAAATATCAATTTATACATGTCCTAAACCACCATTTCCCACATGAGACTACCCTAGGAATCTCATACAAACAATAAAAATTGAAAGTTTTTCCATACTCATACATACACATGAACCAACCCATACCTGTAAACCATGTGATGCATAAACACATGTATAATAAAAAAATTATCCAACCTTGACTTACCCAGTACTAGAAAAGTCTTTCACATCAAATCATATATCCTAATTCAAATAGGGGAGGAAGATATTGAGAAATAATAAAAATATTAATAAATAAAATATTTTAATCAAAACTCACCACAGCATCAATAAAACAAAAAACAAAAATGGAGTATATCAATTCTTACCCAAAACAACTCCTTTTCATGAAAATCATGAACAACTAATGAAAAACGGGTGAGAATTCCTCTTGGGATGATGAGGGTTTAAGGAAAGAGATATAAAGTTATCCCCTTAATGAATGGATCACAAATGAGGGTTTCATAATTTTAAATAATCAAATAATATTATTAATTTAAATGAAAATTTTATTAAAAAATTTTACCAGGTACTCAATACCTCACCAGGTGCCTGAACTAGTTTCATTGGCCACCTTGTGGAACCCCAAGG
The DNA here is from genome assembly GCA_963277665.1 of Viscum album. Lineage (NCBI taxonomy): Eukaryota > Viridiplantae > Streptophyta > Magnoliopsida > Santalales > Viscaceae > Viscum > Viscum album. The sequence goes on along the minus strand of OY728156.1, from coordinate 793,709,340 downwards.
TATACTTCTCCTCTTTCTAGGACATCGTATACTTGGTACCATCCCACCAAGTACTTGGGGCAATTTTTATTCAAGGAAATATGTCCCACACAAGGACCACCTTTCCAAAACTGGCCATTGTGACTTCATCAACCACTCTAACACCTCAAATATTCTAAATATCACATGATCATTATGAGTCTATGCTTAAATTACCTCACGTGAATACCAAATCCATTGCAACCACCTAACTATATAATATCTCATCCTTTTGCTATCTTTGGGACCAAACTGATTAACCATTACTCAAAACTCAGGTATCCAACTCTTTACACTTTTCAAACACCAATGTGATTCTGAAAAAAAACATCTACTCTTGATCATCAAGAGCAACAGACTCATGAAAGTGAATTGTAACTATAGGAACTCCCCACCGTAATAGTTACACACCCAATCTCACTACACTCGAGCTACCAAACACACTAATGGTATCATAATGAACCATTATCATGAATTCTACACATACAAAAAATTACAAATAACCACACATCATACCCAGTTCCCACATCTCAACTAAAACCTATTCAATCCATATACACATAACTCACAATGTGTAGTAGTATACACTATGAAAAAATAAAGAAAACGCACATAATGCATACCTATATCCATCAAAAAAATGTCTATCTGTCTTTAAATACATCAACACAACCATGTGAAACATCTCTAATACTTGAATTACTAATGTCTAACCTCACTACGAAGTCACACTCTACATAGGCCACTTCCCCTAGTGTTGATCACCTTATCCTCTACCATGACCTACATTCATAGACATAATTTATCTACTACCTCCCAACAAATATTTCGTTCCTACCTTAGATGCCTAATTCTAACCATATCCTTGAATTCCATATTACTATGAGATCATTCAACATAATCTCTCATGATACCCCATATTGATTGATGTTTGACACTCCTTTGGTGGTTAATCACACTGAGTACAGATGTTCTGTGTCATCTTATAATGATAGAATATTAATTATTAACTATACCAAGGTGAAAATGATGATCCTATACTCTAACATCCCTACTAGGTCTCCTTATTCCCCTTTTTTTGACTACTAGAAGTCCCACTGTTATCTTCACCTGGCACCACTATCCAGATAATTATACTATCATTGGTCAAATTCCAGTGTATAATTAATTCCCTTTCTGTTACCTTATAAAACAAGGTCAACATGAATATATTCAATTATACCTTGAAAGAATGTAAAATCCCATCCATAAATTATTTCACCTTGTCCAACTCATTTATTCCCAATATAAGAGAAAAATGAAATAGTTTTATAAAACCTGTTACAACACCCATGATTGTTGCCACACCCTACACCAACTGTATGAGATCATTAGGAAAGAAATTATCAAATAACTTCACAAAAAATTCCTTCTAGTCCATCCCCTCATTTCTAACTACTTATACTGATTCATCCCAACAATGTTGCCTTGGTCTCTTGATTATATACATTTCTAGCTTTACCCTCTACCTAGATGGAATATCATTCTGATCTAATATAGTATGAATTGAATCAATCCAACACTCAACAATCTAGGGTATTCTTTCTACCTAAAATATTGTAGGATGTCATGAATATAAATCCCTCATCAAATATTTCATAAATTTATTGACACCTTGAGTCCCCCAGTCAATGATATGAATGATCTATATCAAAATCACCCTCAACTTCTCATCAAATAGCTGCCTGAGCTCAACCTGCTTCCCCAAATTCATTGGAACCTCTCTATGTGACTCATTCCCATCTCCACCCTCAAAGTCCTTGACCAGATCATGCCTCAGTGGCACCATATCTCCACCCACATGACACTCTAGCGGAGGCTGTCATTGTGGAAGATTGTTCTGAACCAAATATTATTATCAATATATATAACACTTTATATATTATAAATAGGGTAAATTGTAACATGTAGCATATCTCACTACCCCATATAATTCCCTACCCATATCCAAGTAATGTACCATCAATCCTCATAGCCCCACCCACCCATGTTTGGGATAGGTTCTATACACCACACACATGAAGGATTCATAATACTAATAATTCCAAGAATCAAAACCCCAGTTTTTCTGAGTATAATATCACTAAGAAACTATATGTTAAAATACTACATAGGTTACTATTGACACTTTAAATAGAAAAATCCCTTTAAGAACCATAATAGAAATCACAAGCAATAAAATTCATTTCATGAGAGTATTATGTGCCTAGCATGATGCATGAGTACAAAATCTTACCTCTTAGACCCATGAGTTAAAACACATATCAATAACATCAAAACTTCACATTTATACTATTTTAAAAATTCAACTATAATCGTGGAAAAAATGAAATATTTGTTCCCCGTCAAACTTGTAATTCATCTCGTACTTGGGTTAGTCGGGCCCATAGTTTGACATATATCCCAAGTGCCAAAACAACCCAATAACATCAAAAAATTACATTTATCAAACTTAAATAACTCAACTTTAGTCATGCAAAAAATCAACCCATGTTCCCTTTAAAAATTGAACTTCAACCCATACTTGTGTTGGCCATCCACACAGTAAGATCTTAGTCCCAAGTCCCAAAATATCCCTAAAAATATATCTACCATATCCCATATAAAAAACTCACTATGTAACATATGATAACAACATTTATCTGACCCTCTCTGATACCACTTTGTAGTATCCTCGTCCTAGATTACACGAATAGCACATGAGCCAGAGTTCCACTGACCTCAAGTGAACCTCCCCGTATGTTAGATACTATTTACTTGAAATGATTACATAGGAGGTGATAGTGGGGAGACTATACCCTCAGTAATAAAACTAAAAACAACATAAAAAATAAATAAATAAATATACAAAAAAATATCAAGATCAAAGAAAGGTTATATCACATGGTTTGTATAATGAATAGTTGTAATTTCATGTTGTTCATATAATTATAAATTGGATATCTTATAGACAAATAATATATAGACAATTACAAAACATAAAGATACAATACCATCTCAATTTCAAGGATACACTCAGTCTATATCTAAAATATAGTCATGTCCAACACATGTATCCACAATACATCTACCAACTACTCATCAGTTGCAAGGCCCTTTCCCTTGCCTATATCATAAACCATAAAGTATGTATGCATCCTATAGGTCTCATATAGGGTGTCATTATGAAATTAATAGGTCACTACTAATAGTATCCCTAGATGATATTCATAGGTATAAAAATTTATAATAAATAGGATAAATAGTAACCAAAACAATCAAAAACCAAGTCCACTTTGTGCTCGACCAAGCATAGGTGTGTTGTCCTAGAAAATGGCTAACTAAAAACTCAATAGGTGGGTGAATTGAGTTATAAAAAATTTCTTTAAAGAAAATCAATCTCTTCAGGTATGATAGTTCAAATATTCTTCCATAACATTAAACCATAATGGAAATATAAAAACTTAAATTAAATGAATTGAACACAATAGATTTATAGTGTTTTGAGGAATATAAATCCCCTAATTCACTCCACCAACACTCTACTCCACGAGTTTGGTGATTTTTACTATAAAATCCCTTTTATCAAGGGCTCCCAGCTGATTATAAAAATCTTTCACTTAATAAAAAGGTTCAAGAGATTTTAAGTAGCCTCTCCCTTTACCAGCCCTATCCACAGTCCCAACACACACTCTTATAATGAGTCTAAACAAAATAGAATGAATAATATTTTTAAATAACAATTAAAACACACAATTTAAAAAAGAAACTAACAGTATTCAAAGATAAATCTAGAAAAGATGATAGTCTTTAAGGTGTATATCAGAATGATCTTCAGTGCAACTGATAAACTTGTAATCACAGTATGGGCATTTATTTTTTTATGTTTTCTTTGTATAGGAATTCATAGAATTTGTATGTACATGTGTTTTATTTGTTATTATTTTCCATTTTGTCTATGTTTCATATAACTCTTCCTTTTATATCTCCTCTTTAATTTTAAATATAAGCATGAGATAATCATAACAGTAGAGTTGATAATCCATTGACAATTTTATAATACGGGCCTATTAATGGCATGTGTTTGTTTCTTCAAAATGTGGAATAAGCTTCTACAGCAGTACGTAAAACACTTTGTTCAAATCAATATTTCATTAAATAGACATTCCCTTTTCTGATATGTTTTAAAAGAATGGAATAACTTAAAAAGGGATTAGAAAATTAATCATGAAATTCTTCATAATAGTTAATTCTTTGTAAGATATTAAAATATAATTATTTTTCTTTATATGATAAACTTTAAAGAGACTTTGTAAGATAAAACAAATATTTTTCTTCTCCAAGGAGTAAGATAAACTGAATTCAATACTATATAAGATAATTCTTTAGCATAAGATAAATGTGTTGTTGTGGTGAGATACTTTGCTTCTATAACTTCTTCTGGCATTTGTAATATAATATTTTATGTATATCATTTTTTAATATAATATCTTATCATAACTTTATTCTTTCTTAAATATATGACTCTAGTCAGACATCAACTTAATCATACTCTTCATAAGATAATATATTAAATAGAAAGATATACTTGTAACACTGAGCTTCCAAATTCTAAGTAGATGAAATATAATCTTTGATTCGTGTAAGATAAAATACTTTTCCATAATATGTATTCTTCACACGTATTAAGATAATCACTTAAAGAATCATTATAAGATAAATTATTTTGATAAATGTAATCTTAAACAATTAATACACACCTATTAGAATAAAAATAGGTATTTGTTGAATCGTCAAAACACAAAAAATTGAGATATCTTGGAATAATATAATTTTGTCCCAAAATCTCTTCTTTTTTATGATCACAAAACCCATTGAAAAGAAAAACAAAAATTTTGAAAAAGAGCTTTAAATAAAAAATTTTAGTTTTTAACAGACATTTTAAACCATGTATTCTTCCTTTTTTCCTTTATTATCCTTTTAAATAATTCTCCCTCATTGAAATAAATTTAGACTTTTAATTTTGGGGTTGTCATTTTTCTTCTCCCAAAATAAAATTTTAAAACATCAAATTTTTTTATTATATTTTTCTTCTCCCCTTTTTTGTGATATAAAAAGGAAGTGGATCAAAGGAATAAAATCATTATTTCACATAAATAATAGTAAATGGTTAATGATACTAATTATCCATATAATTTTTCATAATGTTTAATTATAAAATAGTAATAGATATTATAATGGAAATAAGTATATTCTTGTGAACCTAAATAACAAACATATACTAAGAATAGAAACATATTGACCACATAGACAAATAGATAAATTAGTAAAGAGTAAATAGGTAATTAAATATTATAAAAATAATAGTGAATAATAGCTAAAAGTGAGATAGAATCATCTTGAAAACAAACACTTTAATAAAAAAACATTAAAATCATCCACCAATAAATAATGAAAAAGTAATTAAAATGATGCAGGCTGAGCATGAAATCATTAAAATGTATGTCAAACACCATATGAATTTTTAAAGGGCATCACTCAACCAATAAATATTCAAATTTTGGTAAACTCCCCATCCACCAAGAAACCATCATGAAAAAACCAAGAAAGGTTCATCAAATTTGAAACATCAAACGATTCTTTGTAGGTGGTTTTTTTAAATATTGAGGTTGGTCTAAGGGTAAAGTAGATGAAGGCATAGAAGCATAAGTTCTTTCTCTAAAAACATAACTCAATGTAAATAGAGATGCTTTAAATCATGCTCAATTAGTCTAAGTGATCCTTACATATATGGATTGGATGTTAGGAGTAGATTTTTGAGATCTCTCTAGATCAAAGTTACTTGTAGGTAAAAAGGACAGTTTATGAAAAGGTTCGAGTATAAGAAAATACATTTCTTTATAAAAACATAAATTTTTCCTTTGATAAATATCTATAGGATAAAAGCTTTCTTTTAGACTTTGTGAAGAATACACATTATGATAGATGATGGGAGTTCCTGGAAGATATCACCATCTAATATAAAATAATGAATCATCAAAAACATTGATCATTTTTACCATGTATTTGTTACAATAGTCTAAAATTTTTGTAAATCCATTCCATATCCGCTGCGAAAAATTTCCAAATAGATTTTGAACATATCCATTCTTCACACAACTGATCAGAAAATTCATCAAATTTTCAAACTGATTATCTAATATTCCCATTTAACGATCAACTAAACAATCCCTTTTCTTCTTACTTATATTGGATATTCTTAAGGATTAAAAAAAGCATCATCCTCTTCTTCTTAATCCTCATCTGACAATTTAGGAAACATACTTCCTATAACAATTTGATTTAAATATTAAAATTCCTTATCTAATACTTAAAAGTTATTATATTGGTATCCAACCATATTTTGTAAACTAGTAATAATTAAACATCATTGTTTTTCACTTTTTATGTCAATTGTAGAACTTTTGGAATATTTTATTATAACAGGGTATTATTTTCCTTATTTTATTGATCAATTAATATAAGAGAATTCAAATTAATCAAATAAATTATTCTAATTTTAGCTATCAAGTACCTTTGAATATATTCAATTACTTCCTTGGGTCATAGGTCACACTACATAGAAGCAATATTTGATGTCTTTTGTATATATCCATAGACAATCCTTCTAATCTTGAGAAAACACCCATTTGATTTGAGGTTTCTATGGAAGTTTCTTCTGATATCTTCCCAACCAGAAGCTGAACTAAGAACTTCACTTCTTTAACATCTTCTCATGAAATGGCATGATCATAGAGATTTTTAATTTTATTCACAGACTCTAGAAATTGAACTTTTAAAGAATCAACTTCCTACATAAACTCCAGTTATCTTTCTCTAGATCTTTCATCAGTTGTATGAATTTATGATCATGTATGTTGTTCATGAATTGTATAGAAGGTGTCTTGATGATATTTATTGCTTCTCAAGTAATCCATTTTTTTGTTTCCATTAGTATTGGGTCTTTATTCTTGATATGATTCTCTATAAACTGATATCAATCATTCACTTTAATCTAATTAAGTTTCATTCCCCACTTCTTGTTATTATCCTTCACTAACATCATTAGGACTATTAAGGTCAATTAATTCTAGTATGATTCTCCCACTCACCTCACTAAATGTACATATTTTAAATAATTTCATTGCACCAAACACAGTCGATATCCTTTATAGACCAATAATTACTAATCCTGTAATTATAGAGACAAAATATTTTCTACCAGAAGAAACTGGGATAACATTTGGTATTACTAATATAGGGAAAGGGGATAAAATAAGTTCAAGAACATATTCTCCTCTAAAATTTATAAACAATATAACATTTCTTCTTATTTCTATGAGGGAATCATTGTTAACAACATCTCTTAAATCAAAAAATTGGATTATCCTCTCTAATAAAGTTGGAAAAACTAGAGAAACTTCAACACCACTATAAAATACCCATTCTAGATGACTCCCCATGACTCAAATAAGGGACTATTCCAATATCTTATTCTAAACTAACCATCACCAACTTGTTCATAGGGAAATTCCAAAAAAACACTTCTTCCCAAAATAATTGTGCTCAATGTTTCCAATACATGATAATGGGTAGTGGTATTATAATCCAAATAAATACCCACTTTTCAAAGAACTGAGGTTAACATTCTTCTAAAAGGAAATAAATTCACAGATTTATTTTATACATTCTACATATACCTCATAACATACCATGCTATGTTAACAAGATTTTCAATCATGAACAAATATAAAAAAGTAACACCCTGAAATAAATCATTTTCAAACTCACCATTTTTTGGGAGATGGAGGGATGGATAAACTTAATGAGAAATTTTATTTCTAGTTCCAGATTGTTTATTGGCCTTTACTCTACATAACCAAAGTCAAAACGATAATTCATGATCTCAGGCAGACTGAATCTATCTATAACATGCAATGAAGTACTAAAATATTCATAGCCTTTACAAGGTAACTTGAATACTTCATATATTACCAATGAGGCTAAAGATAAACTTTTCTTTTATACTATTTTAGTGACCAAGTCTTCATTATCCTCAAAATAAAAAACCCCAGTCTTGTAAAACTCATGAAGTTCCCTTTCAAATATGAACTCGCTTCTTCTTTCATCAAAAACATATTCCTAACCTTGATGATTGATAACCTTCTTTAGCAACATATCTATTATGTTGAGTCATGAGAAATAAATTTCTCATACACTTAGAATTTTTTTTGAATCTATTTTTAGCTTGTATATTCTTAAGGATGAACTATAACTTCTCTTAGTTTTTTCCATTATTAACAGGATTCATAAGATTAGAGATTTAGGGAAATGGGTTTTTGGTAGCAGAGAGAAAGTGAGGGTTTAGAGGTTTTTAATCATTTCATGCATAGAGATGACACGCTTCCTTTCATTTCATAGTTCTCGAGGGTTCATACAGTTATTTTTAGGTTAATCATTACAAAATATAGGTGATGTTCCATATTTTTATATAACTAATACTCAAAATAAAGACACCAAAAACTTAAACAAAATAAATTAAATACAATATTTAGTAAAATATGAAATTTTTCTAATCATAAGAATATTAAAACAATATCAAGTAAAATATATTGGAAAGGACATATTTATCCTTCACTAAATCAAGTATCTAATGGAAGGAAAATAATAAAATCAAGAAATTCGACCTTACAGAAATATCTCTCAAAACTATAAAGAATAGTATAACCTAGATTCTCAAGAATGAGTGCTCATCCCATATGATGGAAAATGCATATTTATCAAAGAATGTTAAAAAATGGTTGATTTAATAGTGAGGTTTAGAAATGACGGTGCTTAAAATATTAAAGGTAGTGAAATAATAGAATCAAAAAATGACAAGCTTAAGAAAACTAAAGTTATCTATGTGGACGGTTTGCGGAAAAATCTCCTAAATGTGAGTCAAATCTATGAATTAGGACTAATAGTGAAAATTAATCAAAAGGGTTGCACTATAAAATTAAATACAGGGAATTATCTCATGAAAGTATGTAGAACATATGGAAATTTGTAGCAAGTTGAAAATAAATAGAACATTTGTTCTTTAATAGTACAAGAAAAAAAATTGTGGCACTAGCAGTTGGGTCACATTAATAAACAGATAAAGGAAAAGATATATATGATAAAGATATTCATTGATATTCCCAATATGAATTATGAATAATGAAATACATGTTATTCTTGCATGTGAGGAAATATGGTCGGGAGTTCATACCATCCGAAGAACAAAAGGGCATCAAATCTACTTTATTTCCTCAACATAGATGTATGTAGTCCAATAAATATGACTTGAACATATGGAAAGTGGTAATTAATTATTTTTATTAATGATTATAGTATAATGGATTATGTAATGAATATATATAGGAAATATCAAGTGCTTGATTTCATGAAATTTATCAATGAATAGATGAGAATGATACTGGTCGCATAATCAAAGTTCTAAAATATCATAATGGAGAAGAATACACATCCATTGAATTTTAAAATTATGTAGAAAAAACATGGAATAAATAATTAGGTGTTTATGGTGAGAACCTCATAGAAAAATGGATTTGTTGAACATAGAAATCAACATATGAAAAATATGTCCAGAACTATGTTGATTGAGAGTCGTATCTATCATCATTAATGGAAAGAGGCTATTCAAGAAGCAGTGTATACTCAAAATTGAACATGGATTTATATGGGATAAACCAAGACACCATATGAGTTATGGTATGTAAGGAATCCCTCTCTAAAGTATTTTCATATTTTTAGAATTAAAAGTTTTATCAGAAACAAATAAGGAAATCAAGGAAAATATGGTGATATAGCAGATGATGGAATATTCCTTGGATATTCAATGAAGATTAAATCTTACAAATGCTACAATAGTAGTCTTGGAAGAATTATGGAAAGGGGTGATTTTATGATCATTGATTATAAAACCATAAATAACCTGAGAATCTAATATGCTGATATGATTTGTAACGATCCAAAAATTCATTAATGAAAATTCATCATAGTCTATTTAAATGTCTTCTTATGGTTATGTAAAACATATGCACTTATTTGGTTTTATCTTTTGGATTTTAAAATACCATTAGGAATTGTGATTGTTTCTAATATAGTCATTGAATATTGATCACATGATTAGTATAAATATAGGGCTTTCAAAAATCCAATTTACTCAGATAAAGGAAGTGATGGTCTCATCTAGTAGATTTTCCACGTACGAAACCAATTTTTTAGAGCTTGGAAAGGAGGTGGAGTCATTGGGATTCACTCTTGACCAAACCCAAGTTGATCTTTAATACGTTAAGCTTTAGCCAAACTGCCTACGGGGGAATTGGAATTTGATAGAGATTACAACTTGAGTGATGTTATCCGAGCCACCCCAAGAGTATGTCACCATCTCACACCTTACCCTTTGGTCTTATACGGGTGTTATAAGGGGTTATGTAACAAGACCCTAGCACTATGATTATGTACATTATTTTTTATATAATAAATAATATACACCCATTTGATTATTGTTGTTTTGTTAATAGTTTTTAAAGCACAAATAGTATTTTTTTAGTTAATGTTCAACTAAGGAGTCTATTTTGATAAATTAATGGATTTTTGAATTAAAAAATATTTTTATAAAATATTATTATTATTAAATTAATTTTTATTAAGTATAAATGATCATATAATTTTTATGAATACAATTATAATTTTTATTAAGGTTTCAAAGCTATTTTTGTCAAAACCAATTAATATTCGATAAATGTCAGTTTTTATTTTCAAAGTGAAAATTCACATATTTAGAAATTTATTTGGATAAAATTAGTATTAATTTTGGAATCAGGATGTCGAAATTATCCAATAGTGAATTTTTCCAAATTTTCTAAGCATCGAATTTTTGGGTAAAAAATTAAATACTACTTGAATATATAATGTGTTTTATGACATCATAATGACCCAACAGTGATGCAATAAAATAATATAAACATTATTCTCAGCCAATATATATTTTACCATTAAAATAATGTGATTTTAGGATTGTTTGATTTATTTTACAAAGCTTTAATGGACCCTTCAAGACTTATAAAACATTTTAGTTTTTTAAATTAGTTTCCTTAAGAGTGTGACTCACCTCCACATAATCAACCCTATTATTTTAAGAAGTAAGACCATTGGAATTATAAAAAAATGTTTTCCACTCCCCTATGTCAAAACCCATGGGAAAAAACCATGCTCAGGTTTGTGGTTTTGATTAGTTTAATGTGTGGTGTCCCAAACCTAAATAATAAATAATTCCCTCTCCTTTCATATATAAACCCACCCAAACTCCCACTTCCTCTTCACTAAAATCCATTAGAGTTCGTCCAACCTTTTCTCTACTCTATCTAGAATCCTCCCAAGGCACCCCGAGATCCCAGAAATCCTCTCTCAAGCCTCTCCCAAGCCTTTGGGATCACACTTCCAAGTAAGGGATTCCATCATTTCTCTTTTTATCCAAGTTTCTTAATATTGTTATGCCTTTTTATTTTCAATTATAAATGTTGGGGTATGATTTCACACCTCCCCAATAGTATCCTATTTATGTTTTAATGATGATATACCCCTTTCTCTCTCATCGATTCCTTCCATATCTACCTGTTACCATGCCAAAATTCTGTAATGAATTTATCTCTCCTCATTTACATTCAAGTATTTATTTTCTATCATGAATCTAAATTACATTACAATTGTTGGGACATGTATCTATATTAACCCCTTACTGTCCATTTCATTTACATATGATTAGAAACCCCTTTATCTCTCATCAACCATTTTTATGAGTTCTTATGTCATGTTGTTACATTGTCGAAATTGCATTGCGATTTTCCAAGCCGAAATCATTGTGTAGTGAATATCATGCCCATTTCTCTATCAAGGGTATTCACCTTTACGCACAATTACTTATTGATTATATAGTTTCATGTATTAATTCTACATTCCTTTATTGTGGAATAAATGATGATGTTTTATGTATCCATGTTATATGATCCATGTGGCATACTTATACATGAAATGAAATGTTTACGAAGGGTGTGCCCTAATAGTGCTCCAACGCATCGGGTAAAATATAGTATCATGATATGTCATGTGAAATGAGTGTCGACTCATACTAATTCAAGTGCAATGAGTTTTTACTCATGCTTCATGTGCAATGAGGGTTTACTCATGCTCTATGTGCAATGACTCTGGGCTTATGCTAATTCCATGTTAAGTGTTGTTGCAACATCTCCATGTTATTATTATCATGATTTATCATGCCTTTATGTTCATGTTTATATTGTGCTCCATTGATATACCTATTGTCTAACATGTATTGTATTCCTCATGTTATTCCACGTTTATTACCTTACTAAGCTTTATAGATCACCCTTTTCTTATGCATGTCCTCAGGTTATCCCATGCAATGCTAAGTATGAGGGAATGTAGTGGCCATATAAAGGATGTTTTCAATAAAGATGTTGTGTTTCATGTTTTCAGTCGTTATGTAATGTTCCTAATCCCCTAAGACACTAGACCTCTTGATCTTATATGTTTTATCAAGTGAAGGTTTTATGTAATAAATTATGTTAAGTGTGTAATAAAGAGTAGGGTTGTTATAATTGGTATCAGAGGATAGGTTTAGTTATTTTTGGGATTAGGATTAGAAAACCCTAGTAAAGCCTGAAATACTAGACTAAGTATTATAAAAAACATCCCTAAGATTTTTGTTAGTATTGAATAAGTTTTTTATTAAGAAAATGCATCCATGTCAGGATACGAGCAGGTAGATTTGGCTTTGGAACAGATGTACCTAGGAGTGAGAACTTCGACAAGGAGTTTTGGGATTGACCTAGGGTGTCCTAGTACATGATAAAGATCCTTGTTGCACTCTTGGTTATGACACTCCTGGGGGATATGATTTGGTAAATTAACAAGATTAGTATGAACCATTATTATGGGAATTTAAAAAAAATCCCCTAAGAATACATGTTAGAAAGTAGATCATGGATAACATAGATTGAAGCTTATAGATTCATAAGTTAAGGAAATAAAAGTAATTTATAAGTCATCCATTTTTGTCTTTGGATTACCCTTTATGTGTTACCCCTAACTATACTTTTATTCTAGCCAGTATTTGGTAATAGGAGGACTCAGGCTAGCAACCGATGTGAAGATCAATGTGATGATTGTTCTAATGGGATCCCTAATCCGATTGGAGTAGAAATCGCGAACTTTGTCACGATACTCTCTCAGTTAACTCAAGCATTGATTAGAAACATGGGTCAGGAGTAATGTTCAACCCCTCCTAAGAAATAACAAGTCGTTATCAAGAGATTCATGAGACAAAGGCCTCCTACTTTTAACGGATCATCTGATCCCTCAATCATTGAACAATGGATCAACTCCATTGAAAAGATCTACTCCATCCTTCAATGTTCTGAATAAGAGAAGGTTCTCCTGGATGCTTATCATATGGAGGGAGAAGCTGATCAATGGTGGAAATTCATTAAAAATACAAAACCTGATGAGGAGATCGAGGTGTTGGAATGTAAGGATTTCCAGAATATTTTTTTTGATAAATATTTTCCATGCACCCTCTGGCTTAAGATGGAAAGGGACTTCCTTTCCCTCAAGCAAAAAGATAATGAATCTGTCAGAGCGTATAAGGAAAACTTCACAAGTCTTTCACGATACACCTTCGGCTTTTTCATTACCCCCTAATGCAAGGTTGACTAATTTTTTGGTGGGATGAAACCAAATATAAGGAAATACTTGGCGATCCATGACTTCGATTGCTATGAGTAAATTGTCTGATGTGCCCTCAAGGTCAAAATAGAGATCAGTGAATCTCAGGGGTATCATGGGGATAAGAATCATAAGGTGGTATTAAATTCTTGTGGTCTAATGGATAAATCCAATGGTGCTAAGAAAATATAACACCCCACTTGCCAAAGATGTGGAAAGAAGCACCCTATAAATTGCTTGATGGGGACGAGGAAATGCTTTAGGTGTGGAAGAGAAGGGCACCTAGCTGTTAACTGCCAATAAGAAAAACCTGCAGCTACGATAGAGTAGATGTAGAGACCCAAAGCTTGACGTACATAGACATTACATTACTTTTGCGGAATACTTAGTACATAACAAAAACAGACACACAAGAACCATAATAGTTTAGTGTCTTTGGAAACTTGGAACGTAATCTTCTAATCGTGGTGAAAGATCTTCAACATCTCCCATAAAGATCTTCCCATTTTTGTTTCCTTACCTAAAATCTTTCTTTTAATCCTGGGGGAAAAGAAAACAAAAAAAGGGTGAGCTCAAATGCTCAGTAAGGGTAAGAATGGATAAAATAAAACATACCATATACATTTTAACTTAAAAAAACATGAACATTAAAATTCTTGAGCACCGACATAAAACATGGAAGTACATAAGGCATAGATCATAATGGAACATAAATCATGATAAAATAGCATGGGAATAAAACATGTAATTGTGGAATCCATTAAGCACATGTAATGATTTATATAGTAGCCAAGGCATTGCTGCCAAGACCATCTTAGTGGACAAAGTCCCTTTCTGAATCAAGTTCACTCCTCGTTCCAGTCCTGTAATACTGAACCGGATTAACTTACCGCTCCAGCCATGTCTATCTCATGAGATATAAATCTTTACCCAATGAATTGGAAGGAGATATAGGTCCCACCCATCTCATAATGAAATCATTCTTACTTGTGCCACAAAATAAACTTAAAACATTCATCATAACCCAAAGAATAAAATGGGTTTCAGAAACATCATCCCATCATATCATAATCCATACAAAACAACTGGATATCATTTCATAATAAGAAAATTGAAACCATGTAAACCATAGAGACATTATACTTGAAACATACACATATGAAATAATGTCATCTTAGATGGAAAATGGTTTTGATAAAACACTTGAAATGAATTCTTGAGGAAAATATCCTTTCTTCTTCAAAATAAATTTCTTTTCACAAAACATCATGAAATTTTAAAAGAGATTTTTTCTGAAAATATTCATGAAATATTTTGGAGGAATCTTCATGAAAATAAGGCTATATAAAACTTTAAAAATCCTTTCATGCCGTATAAGTTAAAAAACATTCTCCTCGTACTTTTTTCGGAAAATTCAAAAAGTACCTCGTAACGTAAACAAAAGAAATATTCCTTACATACCATATAGTAAAAGAAAAAATGGGTAAAAAGGAAATTAAACATAAATAAAAACACTTTTATAAAACATGGAAATGTATTATAGAAATAACCCCAGTAAATACTTACGAATAAGCAATCTTGGATAAAAATTAGATTTGCAAAATTATCCCTTACCTTAGGTCCGATTTGCTTTGTAAGTGTCCAAACCTCCTGTATAATGATTTAAATAATGTTATTGACTTATTAAAGAATCATATTCATTGTTATGATATCATATATGGTTCACTTATGACTTTATATTACCCGTTCTTTTGTAAATTCCATGTTAAAGAGCGTTTTGGGCAAAATCGTTTCATTTGTCGTCCGTGTTTTGACTTGTAATTATTCATATAATTACTTAGATCATGATTACTTAATTCTAGAATATAAAACATGATTTATATATAATATATATTCAGAATATACATATATATAATAGATCGATAAATGGAAAGAAAGACACCGTTCATTGTGACGGTAGGCCGTACGTATGCATGAATGTTGTTTTCGTTTCCTCATTGAATTGAATGGAATTAATTGGATGACATACATATATATATATACATAAATCCATTATCATTATTATGTCATATATTTCATGATTACTTATTATATATACTTTATAATCATTTATGAATGGTTAATCATTGAGAATGAATCTCATCGCGCCGTGGAGACGGTATTCCGTACGTATGCACGAGCGATGATATCATTCCCATGATCGTGGAATTTTATTGGAGTGTATGTATACTGTTACAGAATAAATATCACTTTACAATAATCATATATAGTTATTATTTACACCATTATACCCATCCAAGTAAGGTGGTGGTGGAAAATAGATTACACCACGGCGTGGAGACGGTATTCCGTACGTACGCACGCGCGGTGATTTCATTTTCCGTAGGATGGATAAATGGTGAAATAGGTTTGTTTCATACTTATAATAACATATCAGTATATTAGTGATACTTATTTTATTACTTCATAATGAAACAAATAAAGAAGAATAAGTGGAAGAATAAATAAAGTTGAAAGAATCGGTAACGAACATTACCTCTTCTTTGAAGCGCCTCTTTGAGACCTCCTCTTAGGGCACTAAAATTGGTATTTGAAGAAGACCAGAACCTCTAGTATGTTTCTAGGGAAGTGGAGAATATAATTTTTCAGGGGTTGACCTATATTTAAGGCTCAAAGTGGTGTGAGGAAGAGAGGGAGGAGGTGCCCTTTTATAAGGGATGAGAGGGGCACCTTTGGAATTCTTAAAAATATTAATTTATAAAAAATCTAACCCCACTTAGAAACCTCAAAAAATGACTCATATTCGAATATTAGATGATATAGGATTGTAATATCCTCAACCAATAAAATTTAGACATGTTTTGATCTTATTTTAAACCTCATCATTTTGATTTATCCTTATTTAATCTATTTAAGTTTATTTGTGGTAATAAAATTCTAAATTTTAAATTATAACAAATAATTACTTATTTGTTGTGAATTTTCCATAATTGGTTACTTTATATAATTATAGACCATATAAAGTTAAATTTATAATTTTTTAATATTTTTGTGATTTTTAAACAATTTTATAATATGTTATTTTTATAAAATAACAATAGTGTCAATTTTAACACTATTCATTTATTTGAATTTAAATAAAATATATACAAAAGATATGTTAGAAATAAAACCTTTAATAGATTCATAAAAGGTCATATGTATCTATAAAATTAGTGGATAACATTAAATAGTTCATATAATATTTATTCTATTATTTTTAAAACCATTTATTTGGTTTATCTCTTAATCAAATAATTACTACAACATTTTTGTATAATTATTTAATATACTGATTTGTTGCATAAAAATTAAAAATAAAATCCTATTATGAAGATAAATCTATTACCTTTCACAATAATACTTTTACTCGAATTTATCATCTTAAAATAACAATATTTAAATTGTTATATTTATTAAATTATGAAGGTGAAAACTTTGGCATCATTTAAAATAAAATAATATAAGTGTCATAATCACTTTTATAAGGCTCTAAACGGTTATATATTTGGTCATTGGATTATTAAGGTGTATATCTACACTACCAATAAGTTTTGGTCAGGTTTGTGGGCCTTTTAATGGGTATTATTATTTCAATAAAAACTATATTACTTATTTTTCACTTAATAAATAATTTCTGTATCATTAATGTATCACCATTAATGACAATTATTTAATCCCTAAAAATTCTAAATAAATTATCATGATGTGGATAATTTTATTAGATTTCTTTAGAATATTCATGTTTGAAGTTTCATGAAGTTTATCACTAAATTAAAATTATTATACTTATAAGATTTAAGAAAGTGACATGTCGTCACATTCTTTGGTTTTAATAATAATTAAATTATTTTCATGGAAAAAAGTCCATTAAATGAATCTAATCCGACCCTTAGGTGATATGGGTCGACTTTTAGTCATACAATAGAATTTTGGCATGTTTTAGAGTAATTTTATAATATTATATTTACCCTTAATTACTCGATTTAACTTTAACTATAGTAAATAAAATTTACCGTAGTTACTATTCATAATTCCCAAAAATAAAAAGTAGCTTATTAACATAATTTGTACTCACTGATTCCAATATGGAATCCATTTTTCCAAATTCAATACACAAAAGTTGCAGAAATTAAATTAAAATTAATCCCGTTGTCGAAAGAAAATGGGTTTTTCTTTAAAACATTGCAAAAGATTGAATTGATTTAACCTACGAATTTAATGTAAAATCAATGATAATGACATAAATTATATTAAATGGTAAAAATATATTCTATTTATACTTTAAAACCATTCAATATTATAATTTAACCATATAAATTATTGCGATGAAAAAAATTGTTTTTAATTAAAATATAGCGTGTTTTTACTATTCATCAAAATATAAAAGTTACCAGAATAATATGAAAAATTTATCCAAAGTAAATTTTTATTTATTGATTCCAAAGAAGAATTTTATTTTTTCAAATTTAACTTATAAACATGTCAAAAACTAGATTTAAAGTGGGTGCACCATCAAAAGGCGGCAAAACTGCATTTTTTGAAAAATACTTATTTTACCCGAAAATTTTATTTTTTTCTTATACCATGTTCTAGAAAATGTGTAAGATGAATAATAATGTTATAAAATTCAAAATTTAGTTAATACTATTCATAATGGCTAGTTCATAATAATATTATAATAATATATCGCTGTTTAGTAAAACCCGGTATTGCGTACAACACGCTCTATCGAGGAAGGTCGTGATTGTGTGTAATGCAAGCCAAGTCAAGGTTGTGTGTTGTGAAAGAATACTTTGTTGTTTCGTATAACAGAATCCAACGATATTTCATTTATACATTGAATATATATATATATATACTCAATGTTTCATAGAATAACTATTATCAAAATTGTGTGTAACACGATCCAAGAATAGTGTTGTGTATACTGCAAGCTAATACGGTGTTGCGTATAGCGCACGGTAATCTTGGTGTAGCATACAACACAATACATTAATGAAATTAAAAGAATATTTTTCATAAAATCTTGGGGTGTTACATTCTACCCCCCTTAAAATGAATTTCGCCCTCGAAATTCGTTGGGGTTATAAATGGTTTAATACTCGAAAGTTTGTTTAATAGAAACCCACATCGTAAAAAGGAATACCAAAACATGGCTTTAAAAACTAAAGTATGAAATGTAATGGTTACCCAAATTAACTCATCACTGGGTTTCCACGTAGGAGAACATAGGTGAAAATATGGATATGGAAGAAAAATCTAACCATCAAGTTTTGATGGAGAGTGGTAGAGAACATGGCTATGAAAAAGCCAACAATCACAAAGCTATAGATTTGTGATGATCTACGGTACCATCTGATTCATCGGATATAAGGGAACTAGGACAACATTTTTGGTTTTCAATATCATTTCCCTAAATTTGATGAAATTAGAATTAGAAGAAATACTTTCGTGATTTTGGTATAGTATCGTCGTTGGTCATTCTTTGGACAATTTCCACTCCATCTTTTAAAGAAATGAAGTTGAATTTTTCATTCGTTAAGTGTTAGCAGATCATGTGATAGAATGATGGGTCATTCCATCTATCTCAAAAAAAGGTTATAAAAGTTATCAAAAATACATAAGTCCATCTATAGTGAGATTAATCATATATGGTTCCTAAAATGGACTTATACTTCATATATCATACTTCTTAATATAATAAAACTAGTTTCTACTAAACAGGGACTTCCTGTAGGCCAGTGGTAGGTGATAAAGGCTAGTCGCACTTCGGTTGTGGGTTCGATTCCCACAGCCTTGTCCGACGCGATGGGATGTCTCCTGTCCTGCAGGTTGTCCTTTTTCTAAAACTACATTACTATAACATCCGATCAATAATATCGAAAAAGTTATATCCCTAAACAATACTAACTTATGTCAAACATAATCCATTCCAATCTTTAGGCTTATCTACAATACTTCGGTCCAAGCTCATAGTATAAAGAAAATAATTACTTAAAATATCATCAACCAAGCATGTGAATACCATCATTTATCCCCCATATATCTTGTTGGTCACATTCCAATCATGCGAATACCTTAATCATGTATTCTCTTAAAAAATGAATACCCATTAAACCTTAGTGAAAACATAAATGCTGTCAAAAGTTAACTCTTTCCACATAGCAAAATCCAAAAATTCTATATACTCAAACCATGATATAACCTTCTCCTTATATCAGCCATGAGCTCATGAATACTATCAAACATTTAATTTTCTCCTTATCCCTTCATTATGCGCATATCATCTACTTTCCAAAAATATCTGAATAACCTTTCATGGTTACTGGTACCATTAATCATACACTTTCAAAACTTAAGGAAAGACAATAGTGTAACAATCCGTAGATGTCTCTTTATTCCATAGTACCATGAGATTACTTATACAACATTACACTTGATAAACATGTAATCATTCCACTACCTTATTAAACCATTGACTAAACTTCAACAATTCTTTCATCTTACATATCATTTGTAGTCTCTTCATCATCATCAACATAAATACTACCCATACGACCGTACTGATTCTCTTCATGAGACTTTCCCTTAGGGAATTGGTTTGCATAATGCCCATACATTCCACATTTAAAACATTTAACCATTGTTGATGTCATAGTAATACCATTATCCTCATCCATGGTGTCAACTGAACCTTTTCCTTTTCACTTACTGGCTTTGTGTCCTTCTTTTCCACACCCAAAGCATCTTCCAGTTCCCTTGAAACACTCTCCTTGATGCCTCTTCCCACATGATTTACATAGGGGAAATTTAACTTTCTTTCCTCTATGATCATCATGAAACTCCATCTTTCTCTTATTATCTGAGTCGGGAAACATACCAAAGTCGATATTATTGATCATATTATCAAATTGCTGACTAGGCATAATAACGATGTTTGGACTTCCAGATCCCGTTTCATTTGGTTTCTCATGAAGAATATCATTCCATTGTCTGTCATATCCTCCATTATCGTGAATCTTCCTGTTTCCAGCCATTTTCTAAAACCAAAAAAGAATAGTGTGAGAGGAAAAAATCATGCTAGGGAAAACAATATAGTAAAGGAGGAGTTCCCTCAATATCTAACATCTTAGGTTAAATTCTAAGATCGTTACCGTAGTTCTAGGACTATATCCTATACATATACTTATCCTTAGGGACATCCCTAGACATACCTTAAAAATATCTCTAGAGATCTCACTAACGTTTTCACATCCTACTTTCCAAAGGTTGACTAAACCTTTCCTCTCATACCAACTGTAGAGAACCAAAGCTTTACGTACATAGACATTACATTACTTTTGTGGAATACTTAGTACATAACAAAAACAGAAACACAAGGACCATAATAGTTTAGTGTCTTTGGAAACTTGTAACGTAATCTTCTAATCGTGGTGAAAGATCTTCAACATCTCCCATAAAGATCTTCCCATTTTTGTTTCCTTACCTAAAATCTTTCTTTTAATCCTAGGGGAAAAGAAAACATAAAAAGGGTGAGCTCAAATGCTCAGTAAGGGTATGCATGGATAAAATAAAACATACCATATACATTTGAACTTAAAAAAACATGAACATTAAAAATCTTGAGCAACGACATAAAACGTGGAAGTACATAAGGCATAGATCATAATGGAACATAAATCATGATAAAATAGTATGGTAATAAAACATGTAATTGTGTCATCCATTAAGCACATATAATGATTTCCATAGTAGCCAAGGCATTGCTTCCAAGACCATCTTAGTGGACAAAGTCCCTTTCTGAATCAAGTTCACTCCTAGTTCCAGTCCTGTAATACTGAACCGGATTAACTTACTGTTCCAGCCATGTCTATCTCATGAGATATAAATCTTTATCCAATGCATTGGAGGGACATATAGGTCACACCCATCTCATAATGAAATCATTCTTACTTGTGCCACAAAATAAACTTAAAACATTCATCATAACCCAAAGAATAAAATGGGTTTCATAAACATCATCTCATCATATCATAATCCATACAAAACAACTGGATATTATTTCATAATAAGAAAATTGAAACCATTTAAACCATAGAGACATTATACTTGAAACATACACATATGGAATAATGTCATCTTAGATGGAAAAATGGTTTTGATAAAACACTTGAAATGAATTCTTGAGGAAAATATCCTTTCTTCTTCAAAATCAATTTCTTTTCACAAAATGTCATGAAATTTTAAAAGAAAGAGATTTTTTTTGAAAATATTCATGAAATCTTTTTGAGGAAGCTTTATTAAAATAAGGCTTTATAAAACTGTAAAAATTATTTCATGCCGTATAAGTTAAAAAAACATTCTCCTCATACTTTTGTCGGAAAAGTCAAAAAGTACCTCGTAACGTAAACAAAAGAAATATTCCTTACTTACCATTTAGTAAAAGAAAAAATGGGTAAAAAGGAAATTAAACATACATAAAAACACTTTTATAAAACATGGATGATAGAAATAACCCCATTAAATACTTACGAATAAGTAATCTCGGATAAAAATGAGATTTGAAAAATTATCCCTTACCTTAGGTCCGATTTGCTTCGTAAGTGTCTGAATGTAACACCCCAGGTAAATAAAGAATATGACATTTTCATATTTATCCATATTTGTGAATAAAATATTGATATGACTTTAAAGGGGACGCTATGCTCGATGGCGTACCCAACACGCAACAACGAGTTTCTTGGGAATCTTACGTTGCACTCTAATAATAAAATAATATTATTTTAAATGGTAGTTAACATGTAGTCGTTGTATTGGAAGGAATGGATAGAAATAACTAAAATATTATTATATATGTTTTTAAATGTTTTTACATTTATCCAATAGAGGATAGAGGCTTAAAATACGGAAAGAATTCAATTTTAGGCGTATATGCCCTAGTTTTCACTAAAGGTTCACTTATCACCTTTTGATGTTGAACCATCATTAAATATAGTTTTGTTCACTTTTAAACATTCTTTTGGACCAAATAAAACTCTTATTAAGAATCGGGACATCAAAATTTACTTTGTGTAAATTTTTTGTATCTTTCCGATAAAGTTCATTTTTTTTAATGAATAGTGTAAAATGTTGTATTTTAATTCAAAACATCTTTTTAATCTAATTTATTTATATGATTAGATTATATTTTGAATTGGTTTTAAAGTGAAATTAGAATATATTTTTACCATTAAATCCAATAGTGGTCGTTGGAATTAATTTCACTTTGAAATCAGTCTTAAACCAGTGTCAATCTTTTGATACTTATTGTTTCATAAAAACACGCTATTTGCTCTGACAGCAGGAATTAATTATTAAATTAATTAATGTGACTTATATGTTTTGAATTTTGTAAAATAGACTTCATTTTTGAATTCGTAATATCAAATATAGCTTAGGGTGAATTTTTGGTAATTTTCTGAAAAACTTCAATTTTTGATGAATAGTGAAACCACTAAGTGGTACTTATAAAGACTGATTTTCCGTTTAAATAAAATTTTTCCATCATTGTGTTTTGAATTTCAAAAATCCGACATACATGGTTGTCATTAAGAAGTAAAATGTGGTTCAATGAGATTATAATAATCTTTTGGTGAATAGTAACTTATTAAGTTCTTAATCGCGATTAGTGGTAATTAGTGTAGTTTAAGGTAAAAATAATGCTTTAATAATATTAAATGACCTAGACACATGTCCCAACCTTATTGGTTGTGTCATGGCCGACCCAGACAAGCCATGGGTCAACTTGGGGACCCCATGGAGACACTTTGGTTGGGAAATGACATAAATAACTTTTTATTTAATGTAAAAGTAAAAATGACACAAACATAATATGTTTTACGAAAACAATTTTTACATGGGGATATAATGATCAGATTTTTGATTATAAATATTCATTGGAAAGCTAAAAAGAGTTCCTACATCATAGTATTTTTTTTATAATTTTTATACATTAAATAAATTAAATTATTTATGACATAATAATGATGCAGCGATGACATCATTATTTGACGATTTAAATAAAATGGAAAGATAATGTACAATCTATGAACTACACATGTCCAAAACTTATTGGATGGGTGGATTTCGAACCCTTATCACCTTATCCACGAATTATATCAATTTGGGACCTTTTAAAACCGAAACACATTTTCAAATAAAGTAATATTTCTTTACTTTCCAAAAGTGCCCCTCCTCTCCTCTTATAAAAGGCCCCCACCTCTACCTCATTTCACACACTCCTCAAGCCTTTGGCTCGGCCAAACCCTGACCAATTAATCTCTCCACATCCCTCTCCTCATCCTAGTGGATTCCCTTTGGGCATAATCCTTTCAAAGTAATCCTTTAGGCTCAAATCAAAAGGAGTTACACTTTTAAAGGACGTTAAAGAACGATCGAGTCAAGTCGGACCCGAGGTAAGGGACTTCGTCTCAATCTCCTTTCATTGAGGCATATTTTGTTTTATACACAACTTTCTTTTATACGGTGTATAAACCCCCTTTTACTTTTACTTTTATACAAAAGGAATCTTTTTATACGAAGCGTTTTACAAAACGACAAAAAGGAATGTTTCTTTTAACGTACGCGGCGACAAAAACCTTTTCCGCCACCGCGAGTATTATTTGGTCTTTGGCTTTCTCAACAAGCCGTAATGTTTTTAGAATAAAATAAATACCATATACTCTTTTATTTATTTTTGGTATTGAAAATGGTTTTGAAAAAGGATTCTATTATGTCAATATATTTATGATATATTGTGATTGAAATGTGGAAATGTTATCATTCCTTTATATTGGTTTTATGTTTTATGATTTTATATTGGTACTTGGACATTTTAACGGGTGGTTACGTTATAAACCATATGAAGGGTGGTGCCGTGAATACCAGGACGGGTGGTTACGTTATAACCTCCAATGCATTGGGTATGGAAGTCGTCCGTATGGCTATTCCATTAAGTATGTATGGAAATTGGCCGTATGGCTATTCCATTAAGTGATTTGTGTGGGAGTCGACCGTATGGTTATTCCACTTAAGTATGTTTATGTCCCAAGTTACCTTTATATATGTTATGTGTTCTTTTTATGGATTTTATGGTAATCCTTTGGTTACAAAAAGGTAAGTAATGATACTTTATTCAGTGAAGAGTTTTTACTACTTCATGAAGGTGAAGGTATTACTTTGATAGAGTATATATGTTTTTTTTTATGTTTGAAAAACTAACAGTTTTCATTCTTTGTGTATCCCTTACTGAGCTTTTTATGCTCATCCCAAGTCTTTGAAATGTTTTTCACAGGACTTAGTGTGGAATAGGGTCAAGGATGGGATCAAGGGAAAGTCATGCTACCTAAAACATGGAACTATACATGTTTCTTTTTAAGAGTTTTTATTTTATGTAAATTTAGTAGAAGCGACTACTTTGTAATCTTTTGAGATGTAATAGTTATGTCTTAATTCTCTAAAACTCTAAACCTGAAAAGATCCTCAATGTGAATTACTCATTTAATTCAATATTAAGTAAGGTTTAAGGCTGGGGCCTTATACTGAATCTCCTCTATAATGATTTAAATAATGTTATTGACTTACTACAGAATCATATTCATTGTTATGATATCATATATGGTTCACTTATGACTTTATATTACCCGTTCTTTTGTAAATTCCATGTTAAAGAGCGTTTTGGGCAAAATCGTTTCATTTTTCGTCCGTGTTTTGACTTATAATTATTCATATAATTACTTAGATCATGATTACTTAATTCCAGAATATAAAAAATGATTTATATATAATATATATTTAGAATATACATATATATAATAGATCGATAAATGGAAAGAAATACACCGTTCATGGAGACGGTAGGCCGTATGTATGCATGAACGTTGTTTTCGTTTCCTCATTGAATTGAATGGAATTAATTGGATGACATAAATATATTTATATACATAAATCCAGTATCATTATTATGTCATATATTTCATGATTACTTATTATATATACTTTATAATCATTTATTAATGGTTAATCATTGAGAATGAATCTCATCGCGTCGTGGAGATGGTATTCCGTACGTACGCACGAGCGATGATATCGTTCCCATGATCGTGGAATTTTATTGGAGTGTATGTATACTATTACATAATCAATATCACTTTACAATAATCATATATAGTTATTATTTACACCATTATACCCATCCAATTAAGGTGGTGGTGGAAAATAGATTACACCACGGCGTGGAGACGGTATTCCGTACGTACGAACGCGCGATGATTTCGTTTTCCGTAGGATGGATAAATGGTGAAATAGGTTTGTTTCATACTTATAATAACATATCATTATATGAGTGATACTGATGTTATTACTTCATAATGAAACAACTAAAGAAGAAGAATTGGAAGAAGAAATAAAGTTGAAAGAATCGGTAATGAACATTACCTCTTCTTTGAAGAGCCTCTTTGAGACCTCCTCTTAGGGCACTAAAATTGGTCTTTGAAGAAGACCAGAACCTCTAGGATTTTTTTAGGGAATTGGAGAAGAGAATTTTTCAGGGTTTGACTGAGCTTGAAGGCTCAAAGTGGTGCGAGGAAGAGAGGGAGGAGGTTCCCTTTTATAAGGGAAGAGAGGGGCACCTTTGGAATTCTTAAAAATATTAATTTATAATAAATCTAACCCCACTTAAAAACCTCCAAAAATGACTCATATTAGAATATTAGATGATATAGGGTTGTAATATCATCAAAAAATCAAATTTAGACATGTTTTGATCTTATTTTAAACCTTATCATTTTGATTTATCCTTATTTAATTTATTTAAGTTTATTTGTGGTAATAAAATTCTAAATTTTAAATTATAACAAATAATTACTTATTTGTTGTTAATTTTCCATAATTGGTTACTTTATAACATTATAGACCATATAAAGTTAAATTTATAATTTTTGAATATTTTTGTGATTTTTAAACAATTTTATAATATGTTATTTTTATAAAATAACAATAGTGTCAATTTTGACACTATTCATTTATTTGAATTTAAATAAAATATATACAGAATATATGTTCAAACTAAAAGCTTTAATAGATTAATAAAAGGTCATATGTATCTATTAAATTAGTGTATCACATTAAATAGTTCATATAATATTTATTCTATTATTTTTAAAACCATTTATTTGGTTTATCTCTTAATAAAATAATTACTACAACATTTTTGTATAATTATTTAATATACTTATTTGTTTCATAAAAATTAAAAATAAAATCTTATTATGAATATAAATCTATTAAATTTCACAATAATACTTTTATTAGAATATATCATCTTAAAATCACAATATTTAAATTGTTATATTTATTAAATTATGAAGGTGACAACTTTGACATCATTTAAAATAAAATAATATAAGTGTCATAATCACTTTTATAAGGCTCAAAACGGTTATATATTTGTTCATTGGATGATTAAAGTGTATATATACACTACCAATAAGTTTTGGTCAGGTTTGTGGGCCTTTTAATGGGTATTATTATTTCAATAAAAACTATATTACTTATTTTTCACTTAATAAATAATTTCTGTATCATTAATGTATCACCATTAATGACAATTATTTAATTTATAAAAATTCTAAATAAATTATCATGATGTGGATAATTTTATTAGATTTCTGGAGACTATTCATGTTCGAAGTTTCATGAAGCTTATCACTAAATTAAAATTATTATACTTATAATATTTAAGAAAGTGACATGTTGTCACATTCTTTGGTTTTAATAATAATTAAATTATTTTCATGGGAAAAAAGTCCATTAAATGAATCTAATCCGACCCTTAGGTGATATGGGTCGACTTTTAGTCATACAATAGAATTTTGGCATGTTTTAGGGTAATTTTATAATATTATATTTACCCTTAATTACCCGATTTACCTTTAACTATGGTAAATAAAATTTACCGTAGTTACTATTCATAATTCCCAAAAATAAAAAGTAGCTTATTAACATAATTTGGACCCAGTGATTCCAAATATGGAATCCATTTTTCCAAATTCAATACACAAAAGTTTCAGAAATTAAATTAAAATTAATCCCATTGTCGAAAGAAAATGGGTTTTTCTTTAAAGCATTGCAAAAGATTGAATTGATTTAACCTACGAATTTAATGTAAAATCAATGCTAATGACATACATTATATTAAATGGTATAAATATATTCTATTTATACTTTAAAACCATTTAATATTATAATTTAACCATATAAATTATTGCGATGAAAAAAATTGTTTTTAATTAAAATATAGCGTGTTTTTACTATTCATCAAAATATGAATGTTACCAGAATAATATGAAAAATTTATCCAAAGTAAATTTTTATTTCTTGATTCCAAAGAAGAATTTTTATTTTGTCAAATTGAATTTATAAACATGTCAAAAAATAGATTTAAAGTGGGTGCGCCATCAAAAGGCGGCAAAACTGCATTTTTTGAAAAATACTTATTTTACCTGAAAAATTTATTTTGTTCTTATACCATGTTCTAGAAAATGTACAAGATGAATAATAATGTTATAAAATTCAAAATTTAGTTAATACTATTCATAACGGCTAGTTCATAATAATATTATAATAATATATCGTTGTTTAGTAAAACCTGGTATTGAGTACAACACGCGCTATCGAGGAAGGTCTTGATTGCGTGTAATGCAAGCCAAGTCAAGGTTGCGTGTTGTGCAAGAATACTTCGTTGTTTCGTATAACAGAATCCAACCATATTTCATTTATACATTGAATATATATATATATATATATATACTCAATGTTGCGTAGAATAACTATTATCAAAATTGTGTGTAACACGATCCAAGAATAGTGTTGCGTATACTGCAAGCTAATACGGTGTTGCGTATAGCGCAAGGTAATATTGGTGTAGCATACAACACAAGACATTAATGAAATTAAAAGAATATTTTTCATAAAATCTCGGGGTGTTACAGTAGAGGAATTCTCTTTTTGACTCTCAACATGTTGTTCATTTCTCCAACTACAAAGAACCAGGTCACCTTGAAAATTAGTTCCCTAAGCCAAGGGTTTTTTGAGGAAACCAAAAACCTCCAAGACAGAAAGGGAGATCTTTTTCGATCACTACCACTGAAGTGAACCCCGACAATGAAGTGGTGACAGGTACGCTAGTTATTCATTCAAGAATAGAAAATGTACTTTTTTATTCTGGTTCTACACATTCTTTTGTATCCCTAAAGTTTATTAGAACAATCCCAACACCACCAAAAATCATGGAAGTAAAGATGTCGGTGAGTACAAAAAATGGGGAAATCATTGAATCCCATGAATATAACTCCTCCCCTATCATAATTTTTGTATTGAACTTCTCGGAGAAACTTGTCATGCTCATTATGGTCGAATTTGATGTAATTATCACCATAGATTGGATTTCCATATATAGAGCTAACATAAATTGTCGTGAGAGTGAAATCACTCTCCATGTGGAGAATCGACCCCCGATTCTATACAAGTGCAATGAGGAAGATGAATCGTTTTTAGCTCCATCATTTCAAGTGTGGATAACATTTCCCTATGATCACACGTATGTGGCTCATATGATTGATTATAAGGAGGCAACCATCCTTGAATACATTCCTATTGTGAGGTAATTCGGTGAAGTGTTTCCCAAGAAATTGTCTGGACTTCCTCTTAAAAGAGATATTGAATTCTCAATTGACATTATACCTGGGGAATTGCCAATATCCAAGACTTCGTATAGAATGGTTGTTGTAGAGCTTGAGGATCCACTACTAGAATTTTTATCTTTCGAGGTGGTGGACTTATATCAGCCGCTAATACTATCAACAGTGGCTGCCAAATGGTGGTCACTGCATTTTTGTACACCTCACACCCTAATTTTTTCCTTTGGACCCCCACACCCTAATTTTTTCCTCCCCGACCCCGTGACCCACCCCTCCCTGACCCCGCGACTCCAAACCCCGGTGAACCCAACCCCCGGCGACCCCCAGCAACCCCACCCCCCGGTGACCCCAACCCCCAGCAACCCCCACCCCCTTCCCTCTGTGTTGGGCCACCCAAAACCCTGGTGACCTCCACCGCATTGCCTCTGTGCTATGCCCATCGCGACCCCGACTCCCCCACGACCCGGAAACCCCCACCCCCTACCTCCGCGTTGTACCTTCGGACAGTCCCGCTGCCGTCGTCCCCTTCCGTCCCCACTGCATTCCTCCAGCAAGTCCTCACGTCCTGCCTCCGTTGGACCCTCCTGGCCCGTCATGCCCTGCCATGTATAACCCTCCCACACTTCGTCCAACAGTTCTTCCCCATTCGAGTCCGACCGTCGAACACCTATCTTCAAGTCATTGTGCCATCATGAATCCACAATCGAGTCACACCCCATTACCCATGGTCGAGTCCTCTGTAGATAATGTTTTTTAT
Source organism: Viscum album (assembly GCA_963277665.1). NCBI lineage: Eukaryota > Viridiplantae > Streptophyta > Magnoliopsida > Santalales > Viscaceae > Viscum > Viscum album. The sequence goes on along the minus strand of OY728156.1, from coordinate 793,678,935 downwards.
CCTTCAAATTAGCTTTGAATTCATTGGTTTTTAAATTTTAATGATATGTTTTTTTTAGAATTTAAATAAGATATTTCACTTTTGATTTCTATTAAATACAGATATGGATAAGTGCTAGATTGATATGAAAGATAGGTTTTTGGCTAAATACTATGAGGATATTAAGAAATTTATGGATTTCAACAATATATTTCCAAGAGATATGATTAGTTTTCCATGCATAAAATGTGCAAATAGATATCTATTCAAATGATATAGTGTTAGATAACATTTGTTTTTGAATGGGTTTTTGAAAAATTATAAGACACGGACACGTCATGGAGAAGATTCGGTTTCATGTCATCACTCAGAAAGTATTCATATGAATGTTGATTTGAGAACAATTGATCCGATGAATGTAATGCTCAATGATATGATGCATAAATTTCAACCTGAAGACAGTAATGTCGTAAATGACAACGTTGGATCAAGTAATCCCCATTCTTCTGCAGATGGAGAAGCATTGAAATTCTTTGAAATTCTTGATGATGCATGTACTAAATTATATCCTGGATGCACTTAATTTAGAAAATTTTCATTCATCGTTGAATTGTTACACCTGAAGTCCTTGAACCAGTGGTCAAACACCTCATTCGATAGGTTGTTGGTATTGTTGAAGAAGGTACTCCCTACTGGAGCGAAGATTCTAGATTCATTCTATCAAGATCACAAGTTGACCGATGATCATGGTTTTACATATGAATCAATTGATGCGTGTCTCAATAATTGTACGTTGTTCAGAAAATAGAATGCGCAATTAAATATTTGTACTGTTTTCTGTACATCCAGGTGGAAGACCAATGATATTAATCATGGTAGTCAGATTCTTCCTCGGAGAGTCTTGAATCAGGGGAAACAAGTTTCCACTAAATAGATGCATTATTTCCCACTGAAACTAAGACTGAAGAGATTCTTCTTGTCAAATAAAATTTCTAAATTGATGACTTGGCATTCAGATAGAAATAAAGAGGTTGATAAATTAACTCACAAGGCAGATTCTTTGGCATGGAAATAGTTTTATCAAATACACCCAGACTTTTCCTAAGATGATTGTAATATTCAATTGGGTTTGGAAGCATATGTTTTTAACCCATTTAGGTCCATGTTTGGTGCGACACATAGTATGTGTCCAGTGGTGTTGGTTCAATACAACATTCCCCCATGGGTATGTATGAAGCAACCTTTTTTGTTACTGTCAATTATAATTGATGAACTGAGAGGACCTGGTGATAAAATTTATTTTTATATGAAACCTTTGATTGATGAGCTACAAGAATTTTGGGAAGATGGTGTAATGAATTTTGACTCGGCAATTAATGAAATGTTTAGACTTCGGGCCACTTTGTTATGGACAATTAATGATTTACCAATGTATGCTAACTTATCAGGTTGGAGTAAAAAAAGGAGAATTTACTTTCCCTTATTATAATAAGATTAAGAAATCTATATGGCTTAATCATTGTAGAAAGTGGGCATATCTTGGTCACAGACGCTTTCTTCCTCCATTGTAAAGGTTCATAAAATACCGTGTATCGTTTGATGGGAATAGAGAGTATGACCCACCACCACAAATTCTGTCTGGGGTTAAAATTTGTGCACAACCTGATCAAGAAAATATTCTTATAATGTATGATTTTAAAGACTTATTGGTTCCTGAATTTCCTTCTATTCCTGCTGCAAATAGACAGCGCAGTCATAATTGGAAGAAATGGAGTATTTTTTTTAATTGACTTATTGGAAATATAATATTTTAAGACATAATTTGGATGTGATGCACATTGAAAAAAATGTATGTGATAATATATTGTGCACCATTTTAGGCGTCACGGGGAAATCAAAGGATATTGATAATGCTCGGCATGATTTTCAAGAAATTGGATTGAGAAAACCTTTACATTTATAGCTGGGTGAAGTTAATCGGGCATACATTCCTGCTGCACAATACACAATGAGTAAAAAAGAGAAACAAACATTTCTATCAATTTGGAAGACTGTTAAGGTGCCAGATGGTTATTGATCTAATATTTCCATGTGTGTGAATATGACGAGCATGACATTATAGGGGTTGAAAATTCACGATAATCATATTCTACTTAAACAATTAATTCCTATAGAAATATGTGATTGCTTACCTTCCCAGGTTGTTGATCCATTGATTGGAGTTTCTAATTTTTTCAGACAACTCTGTTCTAGGAATCATCACATGAGTGATTTGAAAAACCTTCAGGATAAGATTGTACTTGCACTATGTCACCTAGAAAAACTATTTTCGCCATCTTTTTTTGATTTCATGGTTCACTTGATCTTGCATTTAACTGGGAAGTAATTGCTGGCAGTCCCGTGTAATTTAGGTGGATGTATCCAATAGAGTGATACTTAAATACATTGAAATGGTATGTGTGCAACAAAGATCGTCTGAAATCCTCAATTGCTAAGGTATATTTAATGGATGAGTGTACTAATTTCTATGCTTCATATACTGATGAGGTTGAAACAAAGATAGATAAACCCTCCCAGAATGATGAGGGTCCAATTAGAGAAGGAATAACATTTTATATGCAGAAGGATGAGTAGGTTCAAGATCATCGATATGTGTTGTTCAACACTCTATCAGTTATTACATTGATAGAGTAAGTTTCATAGTTGATGTGTATTTTGTTTATATATTTATTTTATTGCTTACCTTATATTGTGTTGTGATTTAGGATGCATATTGCTGAGTTGAAACGTGAAAGGCCCCGTGCAACTGACTATCAAATCCAAAAACATCATTTCAACACATTTCATGAGTGGTTCAAGACTCATGTACGTATAATTGATTTAATATTTTTATAGTGAAAATTAGTTATATTTTCACAATCCTTTATACATTAAACTATATATGTGAAATTAGCAGATTAAAAAGTTATGTGATTTAACCCATCATGTGAGCGAAGAACTCAACCAACTAGCTAATGGTCCATTTATTATAGCTCGTTGCTATAATTATTTGGATTCTAATGGATTCTAATTTCATATTAGCGATGTTGACATGAACCGAGCCACACAAAATAGTGGTGTTGGTTGTTCTTTTTTTAGTGTGGGTTATTATTATGGATTGCTGAGAGATATTATTGAGATTATTTATGGTCATGACTTAAAACACATATTGTTAAGGTGTGATTGGGTTGATCTGGTTTGTGGAACGAAAGTTGATAACTTCCAATTTACATTAGTAAACATTAACAATATGCTATATAAAGATGACCGAGTAAGAAATGATCCCTTCATACTGACAACACAAGCAGAACAAGTTTACTTTGTCAGCATTGATTCTGATTGGAAAGTTGTGGTGAAAATGTCTAGAAGAGGGGTTTTCTGATTGACCAAGAGGAACCTGAAGTTGTTGAATTTCTTGATCAAACACTTGACCAAACAACAATAGTTGTATGAGATGAAGATATACAATGAGCCAGAGAGACAGTTGAAGGAGATACGATAGACTTGCATGATTAGTGAAAATTTTAATTATATCCCTAGTTATTGTTTGTAAAAATAATTATGAGTTATATATGTATAAAAATTTCTTCATTTAACTATAATTTATTTTAATGTAGGTATGCCACAGGGTGGTCACAGTGGTTCACCTAATGTTTTCAGTATGTATGTTTTCATTTTTCTAAATTAATTGATTGTAATTTTCTATGTATATTTCAATAACTATTTCAAATCATTAATTTATATTGTAATGGAATTATGAATTTATGTTTATCAGGATCTAGTGCGTCTTCCAGCAGACGTAGAGGTCCTGGTAGAGGGGTTCGATCCTAGAACTCTGGATCCCGATTAGATGTGTTATTTGATGACACATTTCATCCAGTCAAAGAAGGTACTACTATATTGATTTTTCAGTTTGGGTACATGATACGAGACTCACGCGGATTCCCCCTGACAACTCATGAATGGAGTTCTTTCCCCCAGGATACGATGGACATATTATGGAAGGAGGTTCAGGTAAATTCAATGTTTAATTTTTCATGATATTGTCATTATTATTGTCCCATCTACTGACAATTTTTTTTAACAGGATAATTTTACATCCTATCCAGATGAGTTTCAGGCTGTATGTATGTCCAAATGTCGAAAATTATGGAAGGATTACAAGTCAAGGGTGAAGAGAGATCACTGGAAACCATTTTTGGGTGTTCCAGACATTCTACAATGAGTCCCTCTGGGCATTCTTCCTACGCAGTGGCAGGATTTGGTTGCGTTTTGGTCGATTGAGGCAGCGATGGTAAGATTTGTTACTTTTAATCTATAAATGACTAATTTTTCAAATGTCTATTAAGTAAATATGTTGAATGTAGACCGAGTCTACTCGTCATTCACATAATCGAGCGATGCAGGACACGCCTTCCAAACTTGGCACTCGACATGTGTCACAGCTCAGACATGATGTAAGTTTAGAATTCACTATTCATTTATATTTTAAAAATATTGTAGTATAACATGGTGAACCCCTTTATTATAGTTACACCAACGTGGTGAGCTGATCGATCGGATGTCCATATGGTTGAGGACTCGTAGGACGGGTAATCCTGATGTTGTCGGTGTTATAGTAAGCAAATTATTTACTAACAAATTTATTTTTATTTTATATAAATTATTCATATTTGTTCATTGATTCATTATATGTTACTGGATCAGTTTGATGCTCAGTTAGTAGAGTTTCCAGAGGAGAAACGTCATAGTATTTTGTGTAGAGATGAAATATTTTACCATGTCGTGGGGCGTAACGGTCATGGTTATTATTTGACTTATGGCGGTGGTGTCCCACAACATGCAGTTGTTAGAGCAGATGCAATAGGTGCATGCAGAGATTCAGGGATGCACATATAGACTGAGATAGATGCTGCCATGTAGGATATGCAGTGCAACATGGATTCGCAGTTTCAGCAGTTACATGCAGAGTATAAGGAGTGGTTGTCACATATGTCATCACGTATCGATGAAATGACAATGCAACAAGTGGCGCCACAAGTAAACAATAAAACAAACCATACTCAGATTTACTTTTATTGATATGTTTAAGATACATAATATTGATATATATTGTAGGCTCCAAATATAGCTGGTGGATATCGCAATGATATTGGTGATCCAGATGAGGACGAACCCCATGCATGAGGTAATTTCATTTGTGTTGATGAATTTTCTAGAAGTTTTTATATCCTTGATGAATAGAATCTTCCATTTTTACCTACATTAGTTTGTTTTAGTATTTTTTGATGACATCTTTATGCACTCCAAGACTGATGATGATCATACCCAATATTTTGACATCATCTAGATTATACTTATATAGCATCGACTATACTCCAATCTATATATATGTCACTTTTGTATTGATTAGGTATAGTTATTGGGTCAAATAATCTCAGAGGAAGGTGTGTTAGTGGATGGAGAGAAAGATCAGGCAGTTGTTTCTTGGGAGAATCCCAAGAACTCTTTTGATATTTGTATCTTTCTATGGTTATTAGGATACTATCTAATTATTATTCTTAACGTGTACGAGGATACGGCACGTCAATCAGCTGTGAGGTTTGCACAGTACGGCTCAATATGCATTTTTTAAGTGTTGGGTGTGCTTCAAAAATGTGTGTGGGGTGGTCCGAACCATCCGAATGACGTTGGAATGTTCTAAAATCAGACGACAACAACTGGTGAGTGAATTTTGAAGTGGTCGGGCAGACGGCATGTCAATCGGAGGTGTCGTGTGCCCGCGGCGACCGAGAACACACTTCTGGTGTCATAAACGGCCAAAACGGGCGTTTAACGGTCAAATTCATAGAGTACGACATAATATTGACCTTAAATCATAGTTCAAAAATCTAATTATTATTCTTGATGTGTACGAGAAGACATCACATCAATCAGATGTGCGGTTTGCGCAGTACGGCTCAATATGCGTTTTTTAAGTTTTGGGTGCGCTTCAGAAACGCGTGTGGGGTGGTCCAAACCATCTGAATGATGTCATAATGGCCTAAAATCAAACAACAACAACATGTGAGTGAATTTTGAAGTGTTTGGGTAGAAATCACGTCAATCAGAGGTGTTGTGTGCCCATGGTGATCGAAAACACACTTATGGTGTCATAAACGGCCAAAACGGGCGTTCAACAGTCAAATTCATAGCGAACGACATCTGATTGAACTGAAATAATAGGGAAACAATGTAATTATTATTTTTGATGTGTAAAAGGATACGTCACATCAATCAGATGTGCGGTTTTCACGGTACGTCTCAATATGCGATTTTTAAGTGTTGGGCGCGCTTCAGAAACGCGCGTGGGGTAGGCCAAACCAGCCGAACAATGTCGGATTGGCCTGAAATCAGATGAAAACAATGGGTGAGTGGATTGTGATGTGTTTGGGCATACATCACATCAATCGGAGGTGTTGTGTGCTCGCGGTGACCGAGAACGCATTTCTGGTGTCAAAAACGGCCAAAACGGGCGTTTAACAGTCAAATGCATATAGGAAGACATAGAATTGATATAAAATCATAGGTAAAAAATATAATTATTATTTGTGATGTGTATAAGGATACAACACGTCAATCGGACGTGCGGTTTGAACGGTACGGCTCAATATGTTTTTTTAAGTGTTGAGTGCGCTTCAAAAACGCGCATGGGGTGGTCTAAACTGACCGAACGATGTTGTATTGACCTGAAATTAGAAAAAAAAACAATGTTTGAGTGAATTTTGAAGTGTTAGGGTAGACGACACGTCAATCGGAGGTGTCGTGTGCCCGCGATGACTGAGAACGCACTTCTGGTGTCATAAATGACCAAAACGGGCGTTTAATGGTCAAATTCATAGTGGACAACATCAGATTGACCTGAAATCACATGGAAACAATCTAATTATTATTCTTGATGTGTAATAATAGACGACACATCAATCGGACGTGCGGTTTGAATGGTACATCTCAATATGTGTTTTTTTTAAGTGTTGGGAGCGCTTTAGAAACGTGCGTGGGGAGGTCCAAACCAACCAAACGACGTCGGAATGGCCTGAAATCAAACTAAAACAATGGGTGAGTGAATTGGGAAGTTTTCGGGTAGACGACATGTAAATCGGAGGTGTCGTGTGCCTGTGGTGACCGAGAACGCACTTCTAGTGTCATAAACGGCCAAAACGAGCGTTTAACAATCAAATTCATAGCAAACGACGTCGTATTGAACTGAAATCATAATGAAGCAATCTAATTATTATTAGTGACATGTAAAAGGAGAATAAATGTCAATCGGACATACAGTTTGTGTGGTATGGCTCAATATGCATTTTTTAAGTGTTGAGCGCGCTTTATAAACGCGCGTGGGGCGGTCCAAACCGGCCGAACGACATTGGAATGGCCTGAAATCAGACAAAAACAATGGTTGAGTTAATTGTGAAGTGTTTGGGTAGATGGCACGTCAATTGCAGGTGTCGTGTGCTTATGGTGACTGAAAACGCACTTCTAGTGTCATAAACGGCCAAAACGGGCGTTTAACAATCAAATTCATAGAGGATGACATCAAATTGACCTGAAATCATAGGGAAAAAATATAATTATTATTCATGATGTGTACGAGGAGACAGCACATTAATCGGACATGCAGTTTGTGCGGTATGGCTCAATATGCATTTTTTAAGTGTTGAGTGCGCTTCAGAAACGCGCGTCGAGTGGTCCAAACCAGCTGAACGACGTCAGAATGGACTGAAATCAAACGAAAACAAAAAGTGAGTGAATTCTGAAGTGGTCGGGTAGACGGAATGTCAATCAGAGGTGTCGTGTGCCCGCAGTGACCGAAAACGTACTTCTGGTGTCATAAACGGCCAAAACGGGTGTTTAACGGTTAAATGCATAGAGAACAACATCGGATTGGCCTAAAATCATAGGGAAACAATCTAATTATTATCCGTGATGTGTATGAGGACACGGCACATCAATCCGATGTGCGGTTTGCATGGTATGGCTCAATATGTGTTTTTTAAGTGTTGGGTGCGCTTCAAAAACGCATGTCGGACGATCCACACCAGCCGAACGACGTCGGATTGACATGAAATCTGACAAAAACAACAAGTGACTGAATTGTGAAGTTTTAAAGCTAACAACACATCAATCGGAGGTGTTGTGTGCCCACGGTGACTAAGAACGCACTTTTGGTGTCATAAACGGCCAAAACGGCCGTTTAACTGTCAAATTCATAGCGGACAACATCGTATTATTTTGAAATCATAGAGAAACAATCTAATTATTATTCGTGACGTATATGAGGAGATGACACGTCAATCGGACGTGTGGTTTTCGTGTTACAGCTCAATATGCGTTTTTTAAGGGTTGGGCACGCTTCAGAAACGCGTGTGGGGCGGTCAAAACCAGATGAACGGCGTCGGATTGTCCTGAAATCAGAATAAAACAATGGGTGAGTGAATTGTGAAGTGGTCAGGTAGAGGACCTGTCAATCGGAGGTTCTGTGTGCCTGCGGTGACCGAGAACGCACTTCTGGTGTCATAAAAGGCCAAAACCGGTGTTTAATAGTCAAATGCATAGCGGATGACATCGGATTGACCTAAAATCACAGGGAAAAAATATAATTATTATTTTTGATGTGTAAGAGGAGATGGAACATCCATCGAATGTGCGGTTTGCGCGGTACGGCTCAATATGCGTTTTTTAAGTGTTGGGCGCGATTCAGAAACGCTAGTGGGGTGGTCCAAACCGGTCAAACGACGTCGGAATGGCCTAAAATTAGACGACGACAACGGGTAAGTGAATTGTGAATTGGTTGGGTAGACGGAACGTCAATAGGAGGTGTCGTGTGCCTGCGGTGACTGAGAACGCACTTCTGGTGTCATAAACGGCCAAAATGGGCGTTTAATGGTCAAATGCATAGTGGATGACATCGGATTGACTTGAAATCACTGGGAAAAAATATAATTATTATTCGTGATGTGTAAGAGGAGAAGAAATGTTAATCGGACGTGCGGTTTGTGCGGTACGGCTCAATATATGTTTTTTAAGTGTTTGGCACGCTTCAAAATCACGCGTGGGGTGTTCCAAACTGACCGAACGACGTTGGATTGACCTGAAATCAGACGAAAACAACGGGTGAGTGAATTGTGAAGTAGTTGGATAGACGACATGTCAATCAGAGGTGTCGTGTGACCGCGGTGACCGAGAATGCACTTCTGGTGTCAAAAACGGCCAAAACAGTCATTTAACGGTCAAATTCATAGCGCACGACATTGGATTGACCTGAAATCACAGGAAAACAATATAATTATTATTCATGACAAGTATGAGGAGACGAAATGTCAATCGGGCGTGTGGTTTTCATGGTACGACTCAATATGCGTTTTTTAAGTGTTGAACGAGCTTCAGAAACGCGCTTGGGGTGGTCCAAACTGGACGAACGATGTTGTAATAGCCTAAAATCAGGAAACAACAACGGGTGAGTTAATTTTGTAGTTTTTGGGCAGACGGCACATCAATCAGAGGTGTCGTGTGCCCGCAGTGACCGAGAACGCACTTCTAGTGTCACAAACGGCCAAAATAGGCATTTAATGGTCAAATGCATAGCGGATGACTTTATATTGACCTTAAATCATATGTAAACAATATAATTATTATTCGTGACGTGTACGAGGAGACGGAAGGTCAATCGGACGTGGGGTTTGCGCGGTACGGCTCAATATGCATTTTTTAAGTATAGGACGCACTTCAAAAACGCGTGTGGGGCAGTTCAAACCGGCCGAACAACATCGGATTGACCTGAAATCAGACTACAGTAACGGTTAAGTGAATTGTGAAGTGGTCAGATAGATGACACATCAATCAGAGGTATCGTGTGCCTGCAGTGACCGAGAACGCAATTATGGTGTCATAAATGACCAAAACGGGCGTTTAACGGTCAAATTCATAGAGGATGACATCGAATTGACCTGAAATAATAGGGAAACAATCTAATTATTATTCATGACATGTATGATGAGAAGAAAAGTCAATCGGACGTGCGGTTTGCGCGGTATGGCTCAATATGCATTTCTAAAGTGTTGGGCGCGCTTCAGAAATGCGTGTGCGGTGGTCTAAACCGGCCGAATGACGTTGGATTGACCTGAAATCAGACAAAAAGAATGGGTGAGTGAATTGTGAAGTGGTTGGGTAGACGACATGTCAATCGGAGGTGTCGTGTTCCCGTGGTGACTGATAATGCACTTCCGGTGTCATAAACGGCCAAAACGGGCATTTAATGGTCAAATGCATAGCGGACGACATTGGATTGACCTGAAATCACAGGGACACAATTTAATTATTATTCGTGATGTGTACGAGGAGAAGGCATGTCAATCGGACTTGCAGTTTTCACGGTACAGCTCAATATATGTTTTTTAAGTGTTGGGTGTGCTTCAGAAACACGCATGGGGTGGTCCAAACCGATTGAACGACGTCGAAATGGCATGAAATCAGACAAAAAAACAAGTGAGGGAATTGTAAAATTTTCAGGCATACGGCACGTCAATCGGAGGTCTCGTGTGCCCGCGATGACTGAGAACACACTTTTGGTGTCATAAACGGCCAAAACGAGAATTTAACGGTCAAATGCATAGCGGACGACATCGGATTGACCTGAAATCACAGAAAAACAATCTAATAATTTTTTGTGAGGTGTACGAGGAGAGGGTACATCAATTAGACGTGCGGTTTGTGTGGTACGGTTCAATATGCATTTTTTAAGTTTTGGGGGCGCATCAAAATCACGCGTGGGGTGGTCCAAACGAGCCGAACAACATCGAATTGACCTGAAATCAAACACCAACAATGGGTGAGTGAATTGTAAAGTGGTTGGGCAGACGACATGTTAATTGGAGGTGTCGTGTGCCCGTAGGGACTGAGAATGCACTTTTGGTGTCATAAATGGCCAAAATGGGCGTTTAATGGTCAAATTCATATTAGACAACATCATATTGACATGAAATCACAGGCCAACAATCTAATTATTATTTGAGACATGTACGAGGAGAAGGCATGTCAGTCAGACATGCGGTTTGCGCGGTACAGTTCAATATGCATTTTTTAAGTGTTGGGTGCGCTTCAGAAACGTGCGTGGGGCGGTCCAAAATGACCGAACGACATCAAAATTTCCTGAAATAAGAAGACAAAATGGGTGAGTGAATTGTGAAGTGGTTGGGTAGACGACACGCTAATCGGATGTGTAGTGTGCCCACGGTGACCGAGAACGCACTTCTGGTGTCATAAATGGCCAAAACGGGCGTTTAAGGGTCAAATTCAAAGCGGAAAACATCAGATTGACCTGGAATCACTGTTCAAAAATCTAATTATTATTCGTAATGTGTACGAGGAGACGGAATGTCAATCAGACATGTGGTTTGTGTGGTACAGCTCAATATGTGTTTTTTAAGTGTCGGGCGCGCTTTAGAAACGCGCGTGGGGCGGTCCAAACCAGCCGAATGATGTCGGAATGGACTAAAATCATATGAAAACAATGGGTGAGTGAATTTTGATGTGTTCAGGAGAAGGCATGTCAATCGGAGGTGTCGTGTGCCCACGGTGACTGAAAACGCACTTCTGGTGTCACAAACGGCCAAAATGGGTGTTTAACGGTCAAATTCATGGATAACGACATCGGATTGACCTGAAATCACAGGGAAACAATCTAATTATTATTTTTGACATGTACGAGGATACGTCACATCAATAGGACGTGTGGTTTGCGTGGTATAGGTCAATATGTGTTTTTTAAATGTTGGGAACGCTTCAGAAACACGCCTGGGGTGGTCCAAACCGGCCGAACGACGTCTGAATGGCCTGAAATCAGATGACAAAAATGGGTGAATGAATTTTGAAGTGGTTGGATAGACAGCACATCAAATGGAGGTGTCGTGTGCCCTCGGTGACCGAGAACGCACTTCTGGTGTCATAAACATCCAAAATGGGCGTTTAATAGTCAAATACATAGAGGATGACATAGGATTGATCTGAAATCATAGGGAAACAATATAATTATTATTCTTGACGTGTACGAGGATATGGCATGTCAAGAAGATGTGTGGTTTGTGCAACACGGCTCAAAATGCATTTTTTAAGTGATGAGCACGCTTCAAAAATGCGTGTGGGGTGGTCCAAACCGGCTGAACGACATCAGATTGACCTAAAGTCAAAAAACAACAACGGGTGATTGAATAAGTGGTTGGGAAGATGACAAGTCAATCAGAGGTTTCCTGTGCCCGTGGTGAGTGAGAACGCACTTATGTGTCATAAATGGCCAAAACGGGAATTTAACGGTAAAATTCATAGCGTACAACATCGGATTGACCTGAAATCATAAGGAAACAATCTAATTATTATTATTGACATGCAAGAGGAGACGGAACATCAATCGGATGTGCGGTTTTCATGCTACAACTTAATATGTGTTTTTTAAATGTTAGGTGCGCTTCAAAAACACGCGTGGGGTGGTCCAAACTGGCCGAACGACATCAGAATGGCCTGAAATTAGTCGAAAACAATGGGTGAGTGAATTGTGAAGTGTTCGGGCAGACAGAACATCAATCGGAGGTGTCGTGTTCCCGAGGTGACCGAGAATGAACTTTTGGTGTCATAAACAGCCAAAACGGACGTTTAACGGTCAAATTCATTGCGAATGACATTGGATTGACCGTAAATCACAGAGAAACAATCTAATTATTATTCTTGATGTGTAAGAGGAGACGTCACATCAATAGGATGTGTGGTTTGTGCGGTATGGCTCAATATGCATTTTTTAAGTGTTGGACGCGCTTCAGAAACGCGCGTGGGGTGGTCTAAACCGGCCGAACAACGTCGAAATAGCCTGAAATCAGACGAAAATAATGGGTGAGTGAATTTTGAAGTGTTCGGGCATACGGAATTCCAATCAGAGGTGTCGCGTGCCTGTGGTTACCGAAAATTCCCTTTTGGTGTCATAAATGGCCAAATGCATTGCGAACGACATCGGATTGATCTGAAATCATAGGGCAACAATCTAATTAGAACCACAGAATTAATGATTTTAAATTTTTAAAATGGTAATTAAAATTATGAATATATTTTTAAAATCAAATACTTTCGATCTGTTACAGTAATTTTGAATTGAAATATGTTAATTTGTTTCAATTATTTTTTTATAGGTTTTATTCGGTACTAATTTTGTTATTAAATTTTGTTATGCAGTTATATTTGATTATGGATGTGGAGATTAGAAGATAACTAATGAGAGTTATGTGGGTATATTTTTATTGTATTATTGATGTTTTTTTTAAAAAATTAAAAACCTATAGTGGCCGCCATTTGGAAGTCGCTATAGGTACAGCCTACAACGGTCGCCATTTGGAGGTCGCTCTTGGTACAGCCTATAGCGGTCGCCATTTGGGGGCCGCTATAGATGATTCCTGCGCCACCTACAGCGGTCGTCGTTGGCGGCCGCTGTAGCTCTGGGCTAAATCAGCTGTCGTAGGGCAGCTGCCATAGCCCATACCAGCTTGCCTTTAGCGTCCTCCAAATGGCAGTCGCTAATAGCAATAGCGACGGGCCAAAAGCGGCCACTTTTTGGCAGACACTAGGCGGCTGCTATAGATCTTTAGCAATGGATTTTGGTGGCTTCTAAAGGTCATGATTGTACTAGTGAGATAAAGAAACAACTACAGAAGAATCTGGATAAAGGTTTTATACACCCAAGTGCTTCTCCATGGGGTACACCAGTCCTCTTCGTCAAGAAGAAGGATGGGTCAATGTGCCTTTTCATTGATTATCATGATCTCAACAAAATCACGATAAAGAACAAGTATCCTCTTATATGAATTGCTGATTTTTTGATTAGCTGTGTGGAGAAAAATACTTCTCCAAGGTAGATTTGTGGTTGGGATATTATCAAGTAAGGGTGAAGAAGGAATATATCTCCAAGATTGATTTTCGTACAAGATATGGGCACTATGAATTCATAGTAATGCCTTTCAGGCTCACTAATGCTCCAACAATCTTCATGGAATTGATGAATAAAGTCTTTAGAAATTACCTTCACAAATTTTTGGTAGTTTTTATAGATGATATTCTAATATACTCCAAAATCCAGGAGGATCATGAGGAGCATCTAATAATTGTACTAGAGACCTTGCGGAAGGAGAAGCTCTATGAAAAGTACAACAAGTTTGAGTTCTGGTATAAGGAGGTCTCATTCTTGGGCCATATCATCACAAGCAATGGGATATCAATGGATCCCTCCAAGACAGCTACAATTGAGTAATGGATGAGGAAAAACATTAGTAATGGATATCTGTATCTTCTTGGGGTTATCTGAATATTTTGCTGATTTCTGAGAAATTTCTCATGATTGTCCAACCCTCTTACCAAGCTAACTCGGAAAGAAGTAAAGTTTTCTTGGAGTGATGAATGTGAAGAGAGATTCAAGGAATTGAAAAGGAGGTTTATCACCGCACCCATGCTCACATTACCCACAAGTGGAGAACTTTTTGTGGTATTTAGTGATGCTTAAAAGAAGGGAATGGGTTGTGTGTTGATGCAGAATGATAAATTAATAGCCTATGCCTCGAGTCAGCTGAAAATCCATGAGAAAAACTATCCCACACATGATCTGGAGTTGGAGGTTGTGATCTTTGCATTGAAAATATGGTGGTATTATCTCTATTGGGAGAAGTTTGAGATATATACTAATCACAAGAGCCTCAAATATATATTCACACAGAAAGAGCTTAATATGTTCCAATGAAGATGGATAGAACTCACCAAGGATTATGACTGCTCAATCCATTACCACCCGGAGAAAGCGAACAAGGTGGCAGATGCTCTAAGTAGAAAGGATCCATTGATTCTGTCATTGATGAGAATTGATAAGGGTCAAATCTTCTTAGATTTGCAGAGGATATACATGGGAATCATTAAGGTAGGAACATCATAAATCCTTTCTCAAATTATTTTTCAACCGTCCCTCATGGAGAAAATAAAAGATTCTTAAAAAAAGGATGTGGAAATTTTGAAAAGGGTGGAAACTATCAGAAATGGAAAATCCTCAGATTTCATGGTTGATAAGGATGGAATTGTGAGATTTGGTTCATGATTATTTGTACCATCCGATCCAGAGATAAAGAAGGATCTTCTGGATGATGCGCATAGCTAAACCTTCTCTATTCACCAAGGGAGCACAAAGATGTATTGAGATCTTCGAGAAAATTTTTGGTGGGACAATATGAAAAGGGAGATTGTTGAATATACATCAAAGTGTCTGGTATGTCAGCAAGTGAAGGCTGAGAGGAAAAATTATAAGGGGGTGATGCAACCACTACCCATACCAACATGGAAGTGGGACAACATTACCATGGACTTTGTCACGGGACTTCCAAGGACATCCAGACGAAACAATGCTACATGGGTCGCTGTGGATTGTCTTACGAAGACAAATCACTTTATCGTGATTTTATAGTACTTAACATTGGATCAACTTGCACATATTTACATCAAATAAGTCGTAAGGATGAATGTACTACCACTATCTATTGTATTCGATCATGGTCTAAGATTCACCTCAAAGTTCTGGAAAAGTCTCCAACTTGCTCTAAGCCCTGAATTGAACTTCAGTATGGCCTATCATTCTGAAACTGATGGCCAATATGAGAAAACTATTCAGACACTAGAAGATATGTTCAGATCGTGTTCTATGGACTTAAAAAGAGGGTGGAATCAAAATCTTCCACTAGTTGAATTCTCATATAATAACAGTTTCCACTCAAGCATCTGAATGGCACTATATGAAGCCCTTTATGGGAAAAGGTGCAGAACACCAGTGTGTTGGGATGAAGTTGGTGAGCGTAAGCTTCAAGGACATGAAATGGTCGAAGAAATGGTGGAAAAGGTTAAAACCATTCAGCAGCATGTCAAGGCAGTCAAAATTCGATATAAGAGTTATGCGGATAACTGTGGATGAGACCTTGAGTTCAAAGTTGGATACATGGTGTTTCTATGCATATCTCTGTGGAAGAAGGTCATGAGGTTTGGAAATAAGGGGAAGTTAAGTCCTAGGTACATCGGCCCCTTCGAGATTCTTGAACGTGTTGGGGTTGTGGCCTATCAACTAGCACTTCCACCTACCATGGCCAAAGTACATGATGTCTTTCATGTATGCCTCTTAAGGATGTACATACCATACCCTTCACATGTACTCTCTTAAGAGGTAGTACTGCTAGAGGATGATCTTTCTTACGTGGAGAAACTAGTGAAAATATTAGATCATAGAGAAAAAGTTCTATAAAATAAGGCAATTCCCCTCATCAAGGTGTTGTGGAAAAACCACAAGTTTGAATAAGTGATATGAGAATCAGAAGAAGTGATGAAGCAGAGTTACCCACATCTATTTTAGTGTGGGAAAATGAAATTTCGAGGGTGAAATTTCTTAAGGGGGGAAGATTTTAACGACCAAAAAATTCATTAATGAAAAATCCTATTGGTCTATTTAAATGTCTTCTTATAGTTATTTAAAACTTATTCACTTATTTGGTTTTATGTTTTGGATTTTAAAATACCGTTAAGAATTATGATCATTGCTAATATTGTCATTGAATAGTGAACACATGATTAGTATAAATATAGGGCTTTAACAAATCCAATTTACTCAGAAAAAGGAATTGATGGCCTCATCCAGTAGACTTTCCCCGTACGAAGCCCATTTTCTGGATCTTGGAAAGGAGGTGGCTTCATTGGGCTTCTCTCTTGATTTATTTTACAAAGCTTTAGTGTACCCTTCAAGACTTATAAAACATTTTAGTTTTTTAAATTGATTTCCTTGAGAGTGTGACTCGCCTCCACCAAAGAAACACTATTATTTTAATAATTTAGGATATTGGAATTATAAAATACTATTTTACACTCCCTTTTGACAAAAACCATGGGTTGGTTTATGGTTTTGATTAGTTTAATGTGTGGTGTCCCAAACCTAAATAATAAAGGATTCTGTATCTTTTCCTATATAAACCCACCCAAGCTCCCACTTAATATTCACTCAAAGTCATTAGATTTCATCCAACCACTTCCTTCCTCTCTCTATAATCCTCCCAATGTTCCCCAAGATCCCATGAAGCCTCTCTCAAGCCTCTCCCAAGCCTTTGGAATCACACTTCCAAGTAAGGGATTCCTTCCTTTCTCTTTTTATCCAAGTTTCTTAATATTGTTATGCCTTTTTATTTTCAATTATAAATGTTGGGATATAATTTCACACATCACTAATATTTTCCTTTTTATGTTTGAATGATGAGATACCCCTTTCTCTCTCAT
This sequence comes from Viscum album, assembly GCA_963277665.1. Classification (NCBI taxonomy): domain Eukaryota; kingdom Viridiplantae; phylum Streptophyta; class Magnoliopsida; order Santalales; family Viscaceae; genus Viscum; species Viscum album. The sequence continues at coordinate 793,661,553 of OY728156.1, read as the reverse complement.
CGATTCCTTCCATGTATACGTTTTACTATGCTGAAATTCTATAAGGAATTTCTCTCTCCTCATTTACATTCAAGTAATTCTTTTGTATCATGAATATAAATTCCATTAAAATTGTTGGGACATATATGTATATAAACCCCTTAATATCCATTTCATGTAAATATTATGAGACACCCCTTTCTCTCTCATAAACCATTTTTATGAGTTCTTATGTCACGTCGTTACGCTGCCAAAATTGCACCGCAATTTTCTAAGCCAAAATCATTTTATAGTGAATACCATGTCCATTTCTCTATCAAGGGTATTCAGATTTATGCACATTTTCTTATTGATTATATAGTTTCATGTATGAATTTCACATTCCTTTATCGTGTAATAAATTATGATTTTTTATGTATCCATGTTATATTATCCATGTTGAACACTTATGCTTGAAATGAAATGTTTACGAAGGGTGCACTCTGATAGCACTCCAATGCATTGGGTAAAGTATAGTATCATGATACGTCATGTGCAATGAGTGTTGACTCATAATAATTCAAGTTAAATGAGGGTTTACTCATGCTTCATGTGCAATGAGGGTTTACTCATGCTCTGTGTGCAATGAGCCTAGGCTCATGCTAATTCCATGTTAAGTGTTGTTGTCGCATCTCCATGTTATGATTATCATGCTTTATCATGCCTTTATGTTCATGTTTCTATTGTGATCCATTGATATGTTTATTATCTAACATGTATTGTATTCCTCATGTTATTCCATTTTTATTCCCTTACTGGGCTTTATATCTCACCCTTTTATTATGCATGTCCTCAGGTTATCCCATGAAATGTAAGTACGAGAGAATGTAGTGGTCATGTAAAAAAACGTTTTCAATAAAGATGTCATGTTTCATGTTTTAAGTCCTTATGTAATGTTCATAATCCCTAAAGACACTAGACCTCTCGATCTTCTATGTTGTATCAAGTGAAGGCTTTATGTAATAAATTATGTTAAGTATGTAATAAATAGCAGCGTTTTTATATGATATAAGATGAAAAAGAAAGTGGACAAGGGATATATTCAAATACATAAATAGTGGAAGGATTGAAAAACTTTTTGGGCTCAAAAAACAATGATTATTTACAAGAATAATCAAAAGAGGAAACCATAACTGAATAAAAATCATCAGAAACTCACAAGATAAATAGAAGTGTATAAATTAATCAATCCAACATCATTGGGGATTGGATCGCACCCACATAGACAAAGAGAATGAGTAGTGAAGCACATTTGGTCTTCCTATAAATTGTGGAAACAACCTCATTTGAATAATCATCAAAGGATTAATAATGGGTTAAGGCCATGAATGAAGAACTGAATTGGATTGACGAGAACTAGACATGGTAACTTGTTAAGAGACCCAAAAATCACAATGTGATTGGAACAAAGTGGATATTTATAAATAAATTCTATGAGCATGGAAATGTGATAAAAAATAAGGCATACTTAGTGTGTAAAGGATATGAATATATTGAAGGAGTTGATATTGAAAAACATTTTCTACAGTAGCTAGACCAGTGTCGATCTGCATTTTCCTTTCCATGGAAATTCAGATAGAGTACAAATTTTATTAGATGGATTTCAAAATGGAATTGTTAAATGGAGTTCTTGAATAATAAGTATAGATTGAACAACTAATGGTATTTCTGATTATAAATTATGAGGAAAATGTTTTTAGATTAAAGAAGACTCTCTATGGTAAAAATCAGGCACTACGTGCATGGTATTCTTGATTGAATGCATATTTTAAGAATTTTTAATTTAAAAAATGAGGTGTTGGTCATAATCTCTATGTGAATAATTCATAGGAAGATCAATTTATGGTTCTTGTATATGTGAATAATATTATATTTGTAAAAATTATGGTGGGATTAGTGGAAGAAATTTATAATCACATGAAATAATAATTTTAAATGTCCATGATTGGTGAAATCACATAATTCTTGGGGTTGTAAGTAATTTTGAAGAAGGATTGCACCTTCATTTCTTAGTAAAAATATGTAAGAGATCTGCTGATTAAATTTAACATACATGACTCCAAACCAATGTTGAATCCAATTTTGGTTGGGAAAAAACTTGGAAATCATGAGGATGGGACATATATAGATCCCACACTATATAGAAGAATCATTGTAAGCTTATTATACTTGACTGCAATATAGACATATATCATCTTTTCACCATTCTTAGTAGCCTGATTTTAAAGTAATATGATTGAATATCATTTGGAAGCAGTTAAAATAATCATGAGGTATATTCAAGGTACCCTCAATTTGGCAGAATATATAATTAATTAATAGATTTTTATGATGCTGGATGGGATAGAGATGTGGTGGATATAAATTCTACAATTGGTGGAGCATTATTCATTGAAAATAAATGTATGGGTTGGTTGAAAAAGAAATAATAAATCACTTCTCTTAGTACAGTTGAAGAAGAGTATATATCTACTATAAAGTATTGCACTCAACTATTGTGGATAAAGAAACAAATGACTGATATTGGTGATGAGGTGAAATATTTGATGGTGATTCAGTGTGAAAACAAGAGTACGATCGATCTTACAAAGAATATTGTTTAGCATTCTCATAAAAACATATTGATATTAGATATCACTTCATCAAGGAAAAAGTTGAACAAGTTGTGATTAAAATGGATCATGTTATAGTTGATGACCACGTGGATAACATTATAACCATTCCATTGAAATAACATGTGTTTGAGAAACATTTGTTTAAATTTGGTTTTCAGACACCTCCTAGTGCATGAGGAGGTTATGGTTGGTCCCTTCTCTCCATTTTTGTTAACCATTTTATTCTATTTGTGGAAGTGATGTAGGTTTATGGGGGTGATGTGATCCAGGGGGGTCTTTTTTGAGCTCTACAAGTACAAATATAGGATCTTTGGGTTTATTTACAAAGGGGATAATAGACAAATTAAATTTATATATAAGTTTTTTCTGGTTACATATTTCTAAAAAAACAATGAAATGCTTTTGTGACACAATGATAATTAGGTGTCATAAGGAAATAGATCATATTTATCAAAGATTAGTTTGTACATATTTTAGTATTCCAAAACATGAGAATACAATTCATGTTTACCATCTTATTTTCTATACTAATATTTTCTCATGTAGAATTAGAGTGTTGGATGTGTTGTTTCTCGTGTATCATGTTTTGATAGTGACTGGTGCTTTATTGAATTTATATACAGATTGACAACAAACCCAATGGTGGAGATTATTGGAGCCAAGGATTTTCATAGCTTGAAATGGATTCTATCTTGTTTTTTTTGTGAATCCACACTGGTTTGATAAAGAATTTTTCAATAAATGTGATCCTAGAGTACAAGATTACTACCATGTTGAAGGTGGTGTCATTTCCCAGTGTTTGCTAAATTTTTGGGCTCAAAATCAGAAGGTAGAGGAAAGAATATCTAAATGTGGTTTTCTAGGTTTAACTATTCATAAATATGGTAAAGTAATGGGTTTTATGAATATTGGGATTCATAAAGGCTAAGATTCATGAAGATATGGAGCATCGTGAACAAGCATCGTGAACGAAGTGATGAGTAGATGGTAATATTTGTAACTACGAGAAGTGTAGAATCATGAATGTGTGAAGGGTTAATGGTAATCTCCACAGCTATAAGAATCTTCACGAGTGGTTCAAACTTCATTGGAGATTTATTAGTGAAGGATTTTTGTGAAAATGAATTTGTAGGTTTGCAAAAAATGAACTATAGACTCAAGATCATCTTGTAAGGATGAGCCTATAAATATGAGGCTACCCCCACTTCATTAAACATGAAAATATTTGGAATGGAGTCTGAACTGGTATGAATTTGTGAAGGCTTAGAGATTCATGAATCAAGTATTCATTTTGAACCTGATCATCATGAAAATACTATCTTAGTATTGACTAATGCTTAGGTTTTTTGGAAAAGGGGGTTTATAATGACTTTTTATTCAATGATGACTTAGTTTTCTATGAAGATAGTTTGATTTGAAAATGTTGTGGGCTTTACAAAGGTGGTTTGTGAAGGATATTTGCGAACATTATTTTTGATCATCTAGTTTAACTGATTAGTGCTTTAAAGTGCATCAACTCAAGACTTCGATGCAAGTATAGTCTCATTCTAGTTAGGAACAAAGACTTAAATAACAATCTACTAAAGTGACCTTTAAGACATTAAATTGAGTAATAATTCACCCAAATAAGTGGTATAGGTGAAGTCAATGGAAGTTTTCTAAGAGATATAGTGTGTTGTCCCTAAAATATTTTAAAGGCAATGTGTCTGGCATAAAGTGATTGTTTTTAAAAAAAATATTCCATAACTACAGAAGATTAGTGGATTTATATATGACCGACACATTGTTTGTGTATGATTTTTGGACTAGTCCTTAGTAGTGAACTAAGTAAAATTTTTGTGTTTTCTATATGCATGTGGATTTTTTATTACCACGTGATTCCATAAAGACAAATTTAATAAGTTTCTACTAATGTGGGAACAAGATATGTCACTTTAAAAGAAAAAGTCGGCACCTTGATTCACCCCTCCCCTCTTAGGGTGTTCTGGGGTCCTACATGAAACTCGTTTTTTTATATCATCTAAGTTAATTAAATATTTAGTCTTACATTATGAGATTATATTGTTCATGTTGGATCCTTGCACATGGGAAATAGCTTAGAAAAAGGTTTAAAATGTCCCATATGTTCAGTGATGATTACCAACTTCAAAATTGTGTGGGATTTCTTAGTTCTTGGTCTTAATATCTTCAACCAATTTATTTGAGTGGATTGGATGATCAGTTTTAAGGAACAAATTGACTATTTATAATGTCTATTTTAGTTTCATTCTCATTATGGAGTCCCTCGTGTCTTTTAGGGTGAATGAGACCCTATATCAGGAGAGTGGGGATTATTTTTTCTTATGATGAGGGGATATCATTCTAGTTTTCAAAAATGGTTCTTGACTCCATTGATTATTGTTTTAGTAGTACACTTCATATAGTGGTGAGTATGTACCCCAATGTATTTCCTGATGATTTTTCTGCTCTACTGCCCTAGAGATAGGTTGATTTCACTATTGACTTTATTTCTACTATGATTCCTATTTATATGTCATATATCTCTCGGAAACTACTGAGTTAAAGGAGATTAAAGTTCATCTTGTAGATATTTATGCCAAGGGATCTATTCATCCTTTCCTACCACCTTGGTATTTTTTTCACTTTTCAAAGAAGTAAAATGGAAGCCTCAAAATTTCAGTTGACTACCAAAAGCATAATCAGGTGACCATTAAGAAAAAATACTCATTTCCAAGAATTGATGATCTATTTTATCAACATAATGGAGAATGATGGTTTTATAAATCCAATATATGATTGGGGTACCATCAGTTGAAAATTTGAGAAGATGGTAAACCTAATACAGTGTTTAGGAGCTCGTATAGGCATTTCAAGTTCCTAGTTATTCCATTAGGTCTCACTAACACTCATGTGATATTTATGAAATTGATGAACCAAATCTTTCATCGATTCTAAAATTATTTATTTTTTATTTTTTGGATAATATCCTAGTATAATGCAATTTATAGGATGAATATAGGGATTATTTGGGTATCATCCTTAGAGTCCTAAAAGAACATTACTTGTATGGTAAGATTTTGAAATGTGAATTTTGGATCCAAGAAGTGAAATTTCCAAGCCATGGTATATTTGAGAGGGGTATCTCAGTGTGTCTTAAAAATATTCGTGCATTAATTTCATTGGTTCAACCCAAAATTTTGTTTAAAATTCAAAGCTTATTAGGCTTAGTCATTTATTACAAGTAGTTTATTTAAGATTTCTCTAAGCATGCACATCTAATGAAAAAATTAACCTATAAAGGGGTTAAGTTTGAGTGGAATGATAAATGTCATGGATCTTTTAGATAAACTTGAGGTTGAAATTTCATCCATATATGATTCTTTCAGAACTAGGTTTAGGCTATGAGGTTTTCTAATATTACTTAGGTATGGTATTGGGGTGTGTCTTGATGAATGGAAAACAGGTGGAGATCTATGGATCTCACCAATTATTCCATCATGAGAAGAACCAACCTACCCATGTAATTGAGTTAGAAGTTGTGATGCACTCTCTCAAAACATGGAATCACTGTCTATTTGGAGATTATTTTATGGTATATCCATATCATAAGATATAGAAGTATATTTTTACTCATAGGTATCTAAACATGTGATATATTTGTTGGTTTGATTGTCTTCTTACTTTAAATTTTGATATTTCTTAAACACATGGAAAGTGGAACATGTTCACTAACACATTGAGCATGAAGTTACTCGATCAAGACTAGAATTAATAATTGGAGGAGTGGTCTCTAATGAGTTTGTTTACTGATTTGATCTTGAAACTAGAATAGGTAGGTAGGCATATGTTCTTAGATTTAGTTAAAGATAACTCATAATTTTATGATAGATTTAAAATAATTTATTAGATTCCTTAATAGTGGTGAAACCTCAAGTAATTGATCTAAATCTCCCATTGGTTCTTTGTTTTCTTGAGATAGATTGGTCATTTTGGTATCACTAAGGAAAGAGTGGATGGATAGTGGACACCAGTCTTATTGTTCTATACACCATGGGACTAAAAATATATACCATGATCTAAGACATAAATATTGGTGGTTGGATAAGAGTTAGTCAATTACAGAATTCTTGTCAAGATGCCTTGCTTTCTATAAGATTAACGTGGTACACCGGAGATCTATAGGCTTGTTGCAACATTTACCCATTCTGATGTAGAAGTGGGATGAGATATCTATAGAATTCATCATCAGTTTACCATGTAATCCTAGTGATAATTATGTGATTTTAGTGATCATTAATAAAATTATTAAATAAACTCACTTCCTTCCTGTTAGAGGAATAAAAAAAGTGTAGGTGTTTGGGTACCTATATCTCTGAGATATCATGAAGTTTTATGGTGTTCCTTATGAAATTTTTTCTAAAGATACCCATGGTTTATATCCATATTTTTTAAAGGTTTTAAAGAGGTTTTTTGTACCCAATTGAAGTTAACCACAATATAACACCATCATATGGATGCCTAGACTAAGAAACCTATTCATATTCTTGAGGATATGCTCTGGGTATGTGTGCTAGAATTTGGTGGTTCATGGGAAAAACATCTTCCTTTGGATGGAATTTACTATAACAATACTTATTAGGATTATATTAATATGGTTACCTTTGATGATTTTTATGGGTATTCATGTCATTCACCCTTTTATTGGGAAGATTTGGAAGAATGATCCTTAGTTGGTCCAAGACATGTAAAAGAGACAACGAAAAAGGTTCGGTTGGTCTGAAAGAGGTTGGAGATAGATCAAAGTTGTTATAAATACTATTTGAACCATCTTAATCTCCCATTAGAGTTTGAAGATCATGATTGGATATTTCTCAGAGTTTCATCTCACTTGGAACATTGTTGATTGAGTAATAAAGGTATGTTGAAACCAAAGTTTATTATCCCTTTTGAGATTGTTCAACATCCTAGAAAGGTGGAATATCAATTGGACATTTTTTCTCTTGACATAAATACATGATGTGTTTCATATTTTACAATTAATGAGGTATCTAATGGACCCTTCCCATGTTATTAAATGAGAATATATTGATCTTTATCCCAATACAATTGTGGTAAAATAGCCGATAAAGATTATGGATCACCAAGATATAGTGTTGAATAGTAAAATAATTACCTTGTTTCATATATTGTGGCAGTGTAGATAAGACATCCATGAGATGTGGGAGAATTAATTATTTGTAATGTAGTAATGTCCTTCTCTATTTGTAAGTTTAGAATCTTGAGTGCTTTCTAGGGGAAGATAGATTTTATGGTGGGTAGAATTTTGATTCCCTCTAGGTCTCAGGTATGTTAAATTTTGATATTAGTATTTCTCTTTTTATGTTTGAGATTTTTTTAGGAGTTTGTGGTTGAAATTCTTGAATTTCAAGGAAAATAGGTTGGGATCATGGTTTAGGAACATGATTAGTATTAACCACGTGGTAATTGTATAGTGAGACATCGTGGGAACTAGTGGAATCTTTCCCAGTTTGAGCATGGTTTTTCAAACCGTGTGTCTTAGGCCAGGAGACTATGTGAATTTATTTTCAATGGGAAGAAACTACACATTTTTGGTACACAGTTTCCTCTAGGAAACTAGGAAACTTGGTTGTCCAAGGATAGTAGAAAAACATGGTTTAACAAATTTTTCAGCCTAGTCGTGTTCCCTATAAAGTATTATTAAAATGATAAATTTATTCTGATTCATTCAGACATTTTAATCTATAATATACTCCCAATATCTCATATTCTCACAAAAAAACTCTCCCCAGTTCTCTATAGAGTTCTCCTCTTGGATCCTTGGTTAATTCCCTTCATTCTTGGCGGATCTCCTCATGGTATGTTTAGTTTTTTGATATGACATCTTCTCTTTTCTCTAGATCTTCCCTTAATCACCCTTCCCCTTATTTCTTTGGAACCAGATTTTGGTATGATTTCTAGATCTAATGGTTTTCATGGTTATTTGTTGATGTTTCTTATGGATATAGGTTTGTGAGGATTGGATCTCCTCAATTTCAATCTCCATTTTCAAAGGTGACTAGTTTGCTCCATTAAATAGATAGGTTTCTCTATATAATGGTTTTAAATCATGAATTACTTGATGTTATTGTAAATTACTTTGGTTTGATTTAATAAAATAATTTATTGATTTAATCTTGGCATGAAAGGGGGTTTCTTAAGGGGTTTTCATTTAAAAATGGTTTCTGAACTTTACATTTTTTATGAAATTCCTCAATGATGTATTTTACTTTAAAATTGATTTTATAGAAAAGAAACGGTGATGCTTCAATGTTAAATTTTTTTATAAAATGTGATCTTGGTTATATAAAGTTTTTGGGAAGGATAGAAAATTTGGAACCTTCGATGTGTCGGGTTATGGGCATATACAAACCTTAGTGAGTGTGGCACCACTAGGAGTAGTTATTCTAATATAGATAGACTATGGAAAAAATCAATATAGGTATGATTCACATTATTTCTATCTTAGTGTTCCTTTGTGTGTCTGAGTACAAATTCTCATAGGTTAAAGCCCACAGGTTATTGGTTTTATAAAATATGGTATTATTTCATATTGATTGCTCACATACTTATGTTATGGTATTTACCTGAATAATTTTGTTTGTTCCTTCTTACTATCACTCATGTACCTATTATATAATAGATTTATTTGAATATGAAATTATTATAGAGAAACTGAAGGATATTTTATGAAAATTATTTTCATTGAAAAATTATTTATAAACTGGTTTTTTTAAGTTAGAACTAATAAAAAGGTGTTATACATTATATATATTCTTTGGTGGTATCCTACAATGATTTAGTGGTCACAACCTACCCTTGAATTTTGGAATTTTTAGATCTGATTTTTTTATGAATCAGGTAAAGGGAAGTGAGACATTTAGTTCATCGTCTTCTCTTAGGTTTTCTCACCATATTTGAGAGTTGGTTTGGTGGTGATAGTTGGTTGCATGGAGATAGTGTCTTGTTCTTGTTTGGTTTTATTGCAAGTTTATCCTTTTTGGTGTATCCTTGTATGTCTCATGTATGTATTATTTACTTATTAATTGTACTATATGATTATTTATCTTATTTAAATTACTCATGAGACATGTTTTTAATTTTTGTTAATCTCTACCAATGTGGTGAGTCATCTTGGGTGATGTTTCAGGTTGACCCAGGTTGGTTTATTAGAAAATATGTTAAGAATTCATAAAGAACATCTAAAAACCCCATCCGAAGGTGCTCAGGATTCTTACTAGAGAACATTGTAATACATGTTGTGTAAATAACATGTACATGTTGTGTACCCATATTCACTAAACCTACAAAAGTCTTGAAATTCATGGAATATCATGTAGAGAAAGGAAGCCCCATTATTATATGATATGTTTTGACTAGGATGAGTTGGCCCAAGGTTTGATTATGTATATGGTATGTAGATAGTGTACACATTGTGTAACTCCACATGGTTTTCTAGTGAAATTTTCAGAAACTGTATAGTCAAATACATATCTTATATTAAATGCATAATGTGTTGGGGATATAAATCCATGAAAAATAGGCCATAAATAAAATTCACAATGTGTATATGGTGTAAAAACCATGTAATGAATTTTTATCCCACATGGAATAAATGTTGAGTCGCTGGGAATGTATTTTTGAATTGGATAGAGGGGATTAAACATCAAGTAGTCAGTGTACACATCATGTAATTTCTACCTTTTTATATAGAGTACATTCAAAGATTGTTAATACACTATGTAATTAATTTATGTTGTGATAAAATTAATTGTAGTATTAAAAAAACTACCCAAACTATAGATAGTGTACACATCATGTGATAGGGTTTAAGGAATATTAAAATTCCTCATTAATTTCAAGTTAAATTCAAAACTACACACCATGTATAATTATCATTACACGTTGTATACTCTGTATGTATCAAAACCTATACACGCCATATAAATTAACACATTTTCAAGTCTCATTAATTTATAGTACACTTCATTTAATTATGTGAAACTCTATTTATGATACATGCTAATTGAGTTCATTGTACACAATGATGACCATGATGGCAGTTCGGATGGATACATAATGTGTTTCCTCCAAGTACAAGCCATGTACTTAATTAATTTTAAATAAAATTTATTTATTTAATTTTTTTAATATTACACTGGATGAAAACCTCTGAGTCTATTTGGATGGAAATTAAGAAAAATTAATTAATTAATAAGATAAATAATTTATTAATTAGGGTAATTTATCTTTAAAAGTATTGATAGTAACGAATGATAGAAATTTGTTTTAAATTAATATTGTTTTCATGTTTCTAATTGATCATGACCCTGGCTGGACAATGTATGTGTAGGATTTATATTTAATTTAATATTATTTCATGGGGTTTTGTATGTGTTAATGTTTTATTAAATTAAATATGGTAGCCTATGATTCATCATTCCTACCTTCATTATATAGGACTTGTGTGTCCATGGTTTATCTTATGTATCTCATTATCCCAGTTCCCCTCATGTACGTGTGATTAAAAAATGTAAATTATAGATCTCCAAGGAGAGGAGGTAGTTCAAATCCCACGATAAGGTGATATCAACTGATAAAATACTAGTTTCTATGGTGGAATGATTCAACTCGATCGAATCCCATGTCAAATAGTTTTTCATCTATGTTTATAAGTTGATTTATCATATTCTCAATAAATCAACTATTAGAAAGATCAGGATCAAGTCACTTTATTTATTTTATTTTTTCAAATTGAATGGTTATCTATTTTATTCTATGCATGTTTATATGATACTAAACTCAATTTTATAAACTAAATATGGTAAAAATACATGAATGATAAAGTAAAATAAATGGATTATGCATAAATGATTTTATCAAGTGATTATTAACTAATTATGTTAAATCTATATAATATTAACAAGACATGTTTATGCATGATAAATAAAATATCACAAGTAAATATTTAGTCATGAACTCCTTTCATTACTTGATTAAGAATGGAAACATAGAACTCAGTGTTGGTATGAACCTCATCAGGACACTTACTTTTATTGGGTAGTTATTATAAAGGTTTTAGGTTGACTTAACAAATAATGAATCAAAAGATGTATCCCTCATTGGACTCGATGTTATTTGGAGAAAGTGTTAAGGAAATATAAATCTAGATTTCATTACTGGGGAGTCCACTCGATAGATCAGGGAGCTACAAGCTAGCATTTAGTAAGACCGCTTACCAAAATTCCTTTGAGTAATTGATTAGGCCCTTGCTTGGGTTATGAGAATGGAAATATGGATCCTTGAAACTATAATGTTTATATGATAGGATATTCAGAGTTCAATGGTGAGGTATATTAGGAATTTATAAAATAGTGGGAGATGGATAAAATAGTCAAATTATTGGATCTCATATATTTTTGTAATCAAGACAAAGTACTAAATATATTTTTTTTAAATGAAAATTTCACTGATATCCCTATGATCAATTCTAGAGAAAAATTATCTCTATTATGGTAGTAACATTTAGGAGTAGTGCAGGTTCTTATGAATTTTACTATGCTAGGAATAGAAGTTTTACATTCTGGAGGCCCCTATTCCTGATCCACCTACTAAAGAGGTGAGAAAATAGGATATTTCTATCTACTTAACACACTTAGATGTTGTAGTATATGTAAAGTGTTTAATTTTATTATCTATGACTGATGAACTCCAAAAATATTATGAGAGCATGGATATGTATATAATACTCAAGAATCTTCATGATCTTTATTAGGAGATATCTAGAGATGAGCGGTTTGATATCTCCAAGGAACTTTTTCCTGAAAACTTAGAGAGTTTGCACTATCTGGAACTTATGTGGTCAGTATGATTGGTTATATTGAGTGTCTATACATTCTACCATTTAAAACATTTGATTAATTATGCATTGGTATCATACTTTCTTCAATCAGTTGGAGTTAATCTAATTTTTTTTAAATTTTAATATGGATAACATTGATAAGCCTCTCCTAAATCTCATTACTCTACTTATCTTGGTAGACAAGTACATTAAGCATCCCAAGATTTATGTTCATATACCGAATAAGGGTAAAGGCAAGGTGAATAGCTCCAAGAATAATTCAAAGTCTAAAGTAAATTGGTAGTTATCATATAAGAAGAGGAATATCAGGGCTCAAGAAAGGTAATATGGAATCATATTTTTTTCATGTGGAAAGAAGGACCACTGGAAGAAGAAATGAACCACAACAAGGAAGAAAAGGGAAGCTTTAGGTGTGTTCGTTATCGAGTATATTCTACTTATTTATAAAAATTGGGTACTAGATATAGCTTTTGGTTATCACATTTGTATATAATTATAGGAACCAAGTAGATTTAGAATATTTTAATAATCTAATGTGGATATACAATCCACTAATGAAGCTAGAATTACTAATGTAGTTATTAGAGTCCACCACTTCAAATTACCAATAGGATTGATCTTGGTTCTGAAGAATTACCATTATGTGAAATCAATTACCAAAAACATTATTTATGTATTTGGTCTTCATTTATATGGTTTTATTTTTAATTTTGAGAAAAAAAATAATAAATTTTATAAATATAACATATGATATGTCTAGAAAATCTAAGTAGTTGTATTTATGTGTTAAAATATGAAAATTTTGTTTTTTAAATAGAAAATAAATCTAGCTCATATATCTCATATAATTCCCAAATATGGAATCACTAGGTAGGTCATGTAAATTAAAATAACTTAGAAAAATTATATTTATATGGATATTTATATTCTTTTGAACTTAAAAACTTGGTATATTTAATGCTAGTTTTCATGGAAAATGGCCAAATCTATATTTAGTGGAAAGAGTGAAGGGACATGGAGCTTATTTATTTGGTTCATACATATGATTTTATACCATTTAATATTGAATAAATGTTTTGATTCTCATGTTTCATAACTTTTTCGGATGAATTTAGTAGATAGGGATATGTTTACTTAATGAGGTATGAGTTAGATTCTCTTTAGAAATTTATGGAATACAAGAATGAAGTTGAGAATAAATTTGGAAAGAAGATAAAGAAACCTTACTCATACCATGGTGGAAATTATCTAAACTAATAGTTCATTTATTTTATATAGGATTTTTTGGATTCTATCTTAACTCACTTCTATTTATACACCATAATAAAATAGTGTATATAAAAGGAGGAATAGAACATTGTTAGACATAGTGAGATCAATGATGAGTCATATAATGATTACATTATTATTTTGGGTATATACATTATAGATAGTATTATACACACTAAACCAAGTACCAACTAAAGAAAAAAATAGTATTATATGTGAACTCTAGTATGAAAGGAAATCTGTGTTGTCTAACCTACATGCATGGGGATGTGATATGTTTTTTAATTCCAATTCATGTAACAAATTTTCACTTTGAGGAATGAAATGTTTATTTATATGATATCCTAAGGAAACAAGGGAATATTACATATATGAACCCTTGGATAAAAATTTAATAGTAGAAATAAATTTTATGTTTCTTGATAGGTATAAATCTATAAAGGAGATGGTGGGGTTGACATAGACTTCAATTAAGTCCACACTCCGGATAAACACGAGTTAACACATGAATAGATTCCACAAAGACCTATGGAAGAACAAGTTTGAGAGACACAAGTGTTGCATAAGATAAAAAATAGATGTTAGAGACCCAAAAAGATATGGTTTTCTAGTAATTGAGGATGGTGACTTGTTATTAGTTGATAATAATGAACCTTTGACCTACAGGGAAGTAGTAAGTGACATAAAAGATAACAAGTGGAAAGAGGCCATGAATTCCAAGATGGATTCCATATATGAAAACCAAGTATGGATTTTGGAACATCCTCATGTAGATGTATATCTTGTCAGTTATAAATTCATATTCCAGAAGAAACTCAACATGGAAGGTATATTAAGCAAAAATAAAGCTAGACTGGTTACAAAAGGGTTTAAAAAACATCAATGAATTGACTACGTAAAATCTTTTTATGAGTTTCTTTGCTAAAATCCATCTGAATTATACATTCTATAGCACTATTACATGAATATGATATTTTGAAAATGGATTTTAAAACAACCTTACTTAATGGGAACCTTTAGAGATATGTTTATATCATACAACTGAAAGGGTTTATGACTCTAAAAGATTCCAATAAGGTATATGAGTTACAAAGATCTATTTATGGATTAAATAAAGAATCAGGTTCGTAGAACATTAACTTTGATGAATCCATAAGGTAATTTGGTTTCATAAAGAATGAATTTGATCATTGTGTATATAAGATATTTGGTGGGTGGGTGATTATTTTCCTAATAGTATATGTAGATTACATATTACTAATTGGAAATGGGATACCAATCTTATAGTATGTCAATACATGGTTAAATTAATGCTCCTCTATGAAGGAATTTAAGTGAAGTAGTATACATTCATGGGGTCAAAAACCACCATGATAGATCCAAGAGGGTTCTTAGACTATATCAAGGAATATACATTGAAACGATACTGAAGAGATTCAGTATGAATCAATCCAAGAGGGTATTTTTTCCAATATCGCATGGCATAAATCACTCCAAGGATGATAAAGATGTCATATGCATCAAAAATAGGTTCAATAATGTATTCCATGCTATGTACTAATCTTGATATTTCATACACATTGATCATAGTGAGTAGATATCAAGTAGACCATAGGATACCATCATTGGATAGTATTTAAGAATATCCAAAATTATTTTAAGTTTAATAAGGAAATGTTCTTGGTTTATGGTGGAGATAGATATTTAGTCATTAGAGGATATATATATTCTATTTTCCAAGTAGACCATGATGATCTAAAATTACAATCATGATATATCTTCACCCTCAATTGAGGAGTTGTGAGCTAGAAGATCTCAAAATAAAAAGAGTTCCCTTATTCTATAGTAGATTATGAGTTTATTGCAGCTTTTGATACATCCAAATAATTAGTGTGGATATAGAAATTCAACCAAGAGTTTGAATTGATTCCACTCAATAATAGTCTTATCACATTATACTATAATAATACTATACTAGTGGATCTTACCAAGGATTCAATGATACATCAGTAAATAAAGAATATATTATAGAAGTTTCATATCTTTCGCCATTTTTATCAGATATGTGAGGTTAAAGTATAAATATTTTTTATGAAATATAAATTTGTGGACCCATTGACTAAATCCTTATCTTAGTAGAATCATGAATATCATGTGAGAGATTGCGTACTCAAAGTTGTTAGGAGTTGGATTTAGTGAATGTCAACCTATTATATTTTCTACCCTAGAACCTATAACTTTTTACTTTATATTAATTATATATTTAAATAATTTAATATTTATAAATGACTTATTACATATTGATTATTCTTCTACATGATATTTAATGTGATAATGTACTTATAGTACTTGTCACAAAAAATGGTTATAGCAGTTCTATTCTATAATGAGAACCTTGAAGTTTCATGACAATATTCTAGAATATATAAATTTTTATAGTTAGATGATGGCATATAATGAGAAACAAATGATGTAGGCTATCAGGTGACTGATTCTTGTAAGTGGATGAGGATTTATCACCAGAATTTCACACTTGAAAATCTGTAAGATGGGAGATTATGAGAGCTAACCAACAATTAATAATTCCACATGTTTTCATGTCATCTGATATTTCTATTTTTAAATATACATATTGGTCCTCATACTTTATATTATTATTAATTCATATCATGATTCATATACTTAGATGTATTGACATGTTTATTGTGAAATACGGTATGCTTGGTGAGTCATGGGAGATATGGCATTAATTAATAAGTAATCAAATGATTTTTCCATTATAATAATAAAAAATGATTCTTAGCCTTATGATTGAAATGGAATTTTCAAACTAAATTCCATGTCCATGGTGATTGAAGAGTTAATTTTAGGAAGTCAAAGAAAGAAAAATCAAGCATATAGGTTAATGAAATGAGTATGAAACCTACTTGATAAGATGGAAAGAAAAAGGAAATAAATTAAATAATGAGCATTTGTATGTTGTTGTTTTTTTTTGTGATATTAAATTTTTCCTCTATGGGTACCTTTACATGTTTTTAGATACTAATATTGGACTTTATAAAACACCATATAATTCCACTAAGGAAGAATCCTAGAGGTCACACACTTAGTGTTTCTATTGATCTTAGTTAAATACTATTTTTATTTTATAGTTCGAATAAATATTATTCTTAAGACTGAGAAATAATATTTATTCTAGATTTAATGATTGCATTTATTTAGTCACAATTAAATGTGAATTGAATATTTATCTAAATATTTATTCTCTATATTTTTGAATATAATATTTATTTATTTATTTATTTAAATATTAATATTTATTCATTATTAAATGTTTGGTTAATTAAGAGTAAGGTGGATGGGATGACTTAAGGATATTATGGGAATGATATACTAAATATCATTTAGAAGAGCATCTCTAGGGTTTCTATAAAGATAAAGAGAATTTATCTGCCAATTCCTCCCTCTCTAGATTGATAGAAAAAGAGAAAAAATCCATAAATCATGAATGATTTTCTCATGATTGATACAAACAAAAAAAGATGATCGGATCATCCATGCTAGCATAAAGATCTTTATCTGTGTTATTCAAATATCAATGAGCATGTCTAGTTTATTTCTAGAGGGATTCTATTTTGGATCTTATTGATAAAATGATGGAAAAACTAAAAAAATGGGTTCAAACAATCAATATATTATTTAAATAAATAATATCAATACCAATTTAATTTATGTTATTACATTAATTATAAATTTAATGTGAAATATCCTCTCTATGTTCTGATATTTTTTTCAACATTTTTATTTCAGTTATATTCTTTAGTCATGATGATTATCCTCCAGGTTATTTTAGATTATCCATTACATACAAAAAACCATCATTGGTAATGGGATTTACTTATAACACCCAAATATTTTAGAAAGGAAAACTATGCTCAATAGTGTATTTGAAACGCAATACCAACCATAAAAAACCTAGGAAATATATAACCATTATAACCTAGCTTAGAAATTGGTATGTATGAATAGTATTTATTAAATTATGAAATATATATATACTAATTAATGTAAATTATTGATACATTTTTAGTAAATAATCAATCAATTTTTAGTAAAGTAATTTTATTCTCCAAAAATATGTTTTCTTCAAAAAATGAGTTTTATTACTTTTTGTGTAAAATATTATAATTAATTTTTGGAACTTTATAAATTTTATTTTATAAAATTAACTTCATTTTTAAACTATTCATATCAAAATTTACTTTGGGTAAATTTTGGGATTTTTTAAAAAATATTGGTTTTTCGGTTAATAGTGAAATATACTAATTTGTCTAAAAATGTCATTTCTTTTCAAAAAACTAAGAAAAATTAAAAGTAAAATTATTTTTTGAATATTATTTAAAATTAAATATGTATTATTTATTTATATTTAATAAAATTAATTACTTTTTAATCAACCTTAAATTGAATTTTTGTATAACTAAATTTTTCAGCTTAAAACAGGTTTTTTCTAAAAACAGTTTTAAAGTGCATAATGTTTCTCCTTATTAATTAATGAGGAATGATTTAAATGATATTTACATTTTATATATCAACAAATATTAATTTATATCCATAAAATTATTATTATTATTTATATAGTTGATATAAAATTATCTTTTTCTTGAAAAATACACTTCTTGAATAACCGCTTTTTCATTACGAATGCGAGTTTAATTTTAAATTAAATTTTACCAAATATTTGAATTAAATTTGGTAAAATGGAATCCATATTTTTAATAATAATATTTTATATTATATAATAGGTCAAATTAATTTTTTACCATAATGAATAGTAAAAATAGTTAAAATTAACTATTGTGGATAAGGTGAAAATGGTTTTACCAAAGCTTAAAGTAAAAAGATATGGGTTAAAAAGACCTAAAAACGTGTATAAATATTATTTTATAGAAATATTCAGACCTTATAATGACTAAGGATATATAATAGTTAATTTTGGTTCCCTTTTCATGTGAAAAATTTGGGTACACATTTTTTAAAAAAAAATTACAAGTGTGTCACTCACCTCACTTATAAAAGGCCACCCCATATCCTCTCTTCTCCACACCATCAAATTCATTTGTATTTTAAAATACCTTCCAAAATTTCTTAATTACTTCTATCCCTACATAATAGATCCCTTATTTTGATCATAAATACATCCTCATAATCCTTTTGGTGCTTTCCTAAGTAGGTTTTCTGAAGAAGAGGTATTGTTCTTAACCAAGCATCTTTATTTTATTTCTTCATCCATATCCCTAAAATATTATTAATATTTTATTATATAATAACACCATAATCTATCATATACATATATTTTATTATGTTAATATAATAACCTAAATAAATCTCCTCTTCTTCCAAATGGGTTATGAAATCATTGTTTGTGTGTACGGTGGACTACCGCCTTTCGAACTGATGTCATTAATTTTCCATTATTTCCTCTCAAAAATTATTGTAATGGTGGATTTAAAGTATATATATATGATATTTTTTAAATAATTATACATAGTCATTTGTTATATCACATGTACCTTCTTACTTTACGTTTTGTGGGGGATTAAATCACAAGTAGAAGTTTTGGATATAGTCACGGACCAAAACTACGGCTATAGGGGTAAAAACCATGGCTATAAGATATATCCATGGTTCCAGCTAGATGTGGAACCTATTAGAGTGGATATAGCTAAAATATGTATCCATGGTTCACTGAATTTTTTTACGGTTGTCCACCTATAAATAACTCCCATATCTTCCCACTATTACACTTGGGATATAGCCATAGTTGTCCACTATGGAAATAGAGTTATTTCCATGGTGGAAAATCATGTTTATATTCCAAAAATAATATGCGTCCATCCAGATTCGATCTCCGTACCTCTGTTATGCCCACTGGCTTTCTTATCACAACACCATAGATCACTTTGGTTGTATGTATGTGTGTGTGTGTGTATATATATATATTGTTATATATATTATTAAAAACTATGTATATAGCCTATAAACCATGGAAATAGCCCTTCTCGCTCTTTTTTTGTGGGTTAATTGTTTTCCTGCGCAAGGTTAGGAGACCTATAGCCACGTTTTTGAGAAACCATGGCTATATAAAATAAAAAAAAACTATATTGACATGGTTTAAAAAAACCGTGGCTATAGAACTCAAAAAAAACACTCTATATCCATAGTTTTACACAAACCATGGCTATATCCCTTGTAAAAAACTCTATAGCCATGGTTTTACACAAACTGTGGCTATAACCCTTGTAAAAAACACTATAGCCATGATTTTACACAAACAATGGTTTCAGACTTAGTAAAAAGACCCTATAGCCATATTTTAATGAAAAATATGGCTATATCCTTCATATAAACACTCTATAGACACGGTTTTACAGAACCATGGCTATAGATATCGAACAAAAAGCTATATTGCCACAGTTTCACTAAATTGTAGCTATAGCATTAGAAAATATACCTTATAGCCAAGGTTTTATATAAAATTGTGGATATATCCTTGGTATAAATACCTATAGGAAAGTTCTAGAAAACTATGGCTATAGGTCCATGGATATAGACCAGTTTTCTATTAGTGAATAACATCTCTCGTGTGTACGGCAAACTACTATCTCATGAAGCGATGTGATTTTTTTCACTAACTCTTTACATGGAAGAAAATAAGAATAAATTTAATGAATATATGTGATATATATAACATAATAATTATATACATTACATATTTATCATTATAAAAGATAATATATCATTTTCTTTCTAGCACTAAAAAATGATAATGTCGTCTGTGTACGTGTGGACTAGCACCTTCACGAAGTGATGTGATTTTTTTTTCATCACCACTTAATGAGAATGATATATAAAGTTATATTTAAAGAAATAATATTGTATTTATTATATTATTATTACTTTTTAAAGTTAAAATAATACATACCTTCCTTTCATAATGATCATTGAAAAATGGGAATGTTACTTACGCAAACGTATGGCTTATCATCTTCCTGATTGTAGCATAGTTCATTTTTCATAACTATTTTTCATTATTGGTTTTAAAAATATAATTTATGAATAAATATAGTAATTTTTTCATGATTAATAATATGTATATTTTTAAATAATGAATTATTTTACCATGATCAACGCACTGAAGCCATTTTGAAATAATGAATCGAACATCCTCAAAACACCCAATGTGGACTTAACTAATTATATATTTTAATATATAATTAAAAGGAAATAAAATAAATGATTTAATTATAAATTATTAAAACTAAAATTGATTATTAATAAATAAAATAATTTATATAATATTATTATATAGGAGTTAAAGGAAACACATGGAATTTTTGGACTCTATGTAAGGGTTTTCTCATCTTTCTTTTACTTTTGTGAGACATATTTCATATTCACAACTTATTTTTATTGTGTGGTGCATATAATTCCCATGAATATATTTTATTATTATTTTTCATGAAAATTATAGGGATTTATAAATACATATTATTTTATCTCTTTTCATGGGTTTTTTATCCATAGATTACCAAAGTCATAAGGGACTTCATCTCAATTTACCTTTATTGAGGCATATTGTAATGTTACACACCAATAATCTTTTATAAGGTGTATCTACTGACCCTTTGAAATTTTATATCATGAACATAATTATTTTATTGATATTTAAAGAATCATTTGATGTTATTATTTCATCTACCTTTTGATTTAAAAGTTACCAAAGTGGCAGAGGCTTTACATTACAATCTTCTTTCTCTTGAGATTTTTTATGTTCAAGGTTCATTTGGAGAAAATAATGTGATATTATTTTCTTGAATCACCTATATTTTATTCTCATTTTTTTATGAATTTGGTACATATTTTTAATTTCCATTTTATTTTATATTGATTAAATAAACATCAAGAAATTCATTTGTAAGTGATATCGATCTGGTATTTTCTTTTAGAGCATGTATATTTATCTTATATATCCATGTTTTATAAAAATAATTCTGAAGTGTTTTAAAAAAAATTCATTTATAAAAATAAATGATTTTCCAAATCCATTTTACTGGATATTTTACCTTATTTTAAAATTTTATGAAAATAAATTTTTTAGTGTTTTCAAAATGGATCACTTTGGACCTTTTTTTCAAAATATTTTGAAAATAATGTGTATTTTAAACATTTATGACATGAATGGATTTTCTTGCTATTATTTCAATTATTTTACTTGAGGTTTCCTTTATATTTTTTGATGTTATTTTTCAAATAAAATTATTTTCACAATTCATTGTGAATTTTTAGATTTTCAATGTGATTTTCAAAATGAAAAGGTGATTTTAAAAATAAAAATGTTTTAATGGTCTTTTAAGGGTATTTATATTCATTAACATCAACAAGATTTTTTGTTACTTATGATCCAATGGGGATATTTTTTAATGAAACCATCCTCATTATTTCTCTAGATAGATTAATATTGTTTCAAAGAGATTAATAGTGAACTCATTTTTTTCCACTAGTTAATCATTTTTCAAAGACATTGTCCTTGAACTCGTTTCTTTTCCACTGGTTAATTAACTTATGAAAGGAATAAATATTGTTACAATGATTTTTAAGATTAAATGAAAACTCTATGTAAATTATTTATGGTTATTGGACATTTTTATATGATGGGTGCACCCAGATAGCACCATTTGATCCCTTTATAGTTTATACAATGGGTGCACCTAGATAGTATCTGGTTCTCCCATTATAGAGTATATTATGGGTGTTCTCAAATAGTGTTGGGTGAGAGTGATATAGATTATATGAGAGGTATTCCTAGATAGTTATGCAATGAAATGGGTAATTATTATGTTCTTTAGAGAAATATATTTGAATTCAGTCGTATGGTTATTCTAATTGTAATGGTTTTGTAAAGGTTCTATGAAGATAATGTCCCAAGATACCAAAATGTTTTCATTATGATTTCTATAGATTATAAATGTTTCCTTTGATCAAGATAGATATCACATGGATTATGATTATTGGATTTGATGACTCTTGCCTTTGTAAAATCCTTATTCCATATTTTTATATTTGATGATATAGGTGTCTATGTGTATGAATTCTCTTATGATATTCTCATAAAATTTTATTATTTCATCATTACCTTATACACATCTTAATCTCACTGATGGAATTTGATTATTAATGCTTATGTTTACCCTTAATGGGAATATTAGCTCACCCTTGTTATGTTTTATTTTCCCCAAGTTATCAAGAATGATGTTAAATGAATTATTTCTAGAAGGTTTACATATGTATGATTATGATTACCTAATTTAGAATATGAAAATATGGGTATAGTGGGAGATTATTTTCATCTTTATGAACCTATTGTTTTTTAATCCATGATTATAATAGTTTCACCTAATTCTCTAAAACTCTAAACATAAAAGGTCCTCGAGAATGTAAGTGATCTAATATTTCCTTCTAATGTTGATTGTTTTGGATGGTGTAAATAGGGTCACCTTCATTGGTATCAAATCCAAAAATGTAATGTTTATAATTTCAACACTGAATCAAAGAGTACAGGTTTGGGGATATTATAGTTGGTATCAAATGAGGGTACAGATAACTTTTTATATCATGATTTTTTCATGTAAAGTTATCTTAAGATTTATAGATACCATAATTGGTTTATAATATTTAGGTTTAACATAATTTTAAATTATTAGACACCCTATTTTAGGTTTTAAGTGATGTGGTCTTATAGAGATTAATGACACTTTGGGTGATGTTTTATTGGGTTGAAGTATATGTAAAGATTCAGTTTAATGTGAAGTATTTCTTTACATTTTGTGGACATAATTTTCAATTTATTTATAACCTTTAGGGTTTATATGATTTGGATATTAATGTAATTATGGGAACACATGTTTTATCATATATATAACCATGTGATTGTAATGTGATTTGGTGACTAAGTAATTAATGTTATTTCAGAATAACATCACTATAATTTTTGGATTGTAATATAAAAGTTATATATAATTATTTTAGGTCAAAAAATATTTAATGTTATGGTTATTAAGGTTAAAGGGTCATTTATATATGGAAATATTTAGTTTTCACGTTGGGTGTTAATGTTAAATTTTTTAGATTAATGTATTATTTCATCATATGATGGTTTATTCATTTTGGGAATTATCATAACATGTGTTAACCATTTGGGTCTTTTTTAATATCTAAAGAGAGCTGTAATAGCTTTATTATCCCCTTTATGGTTATATGGTCCTTTAAAAGTTGATTTTATTACTTCAGGTATGAAAATTTTTCATCTTGAATACTCATTGTTTTGAGAAAATGATGAGATTATCGTGGAAAATGATTAAATGATTAAATTCAACTTATAAAGTAAGTATATTTACGTATTCTCTTAGTATAGATATAAAAGGAATTACTAAACTATAAGATAAGGATCTAGAAAAAAAATTTTCCTATTACCATTATTTGTGATGATATCAATGACCTTTTTCATACCTCTTTAGTTTATAGTTTTGTGGTTCTTAACTTTCTCTTAACCATTAACTTTCATGTGAACAATTATCGATATCACTCTATATCATTATTTAGGCATTACAATTTTCTTCCATGTCCAAATATTCACTTCCCATCTATTTTTTATGATTTTTAAAACTATTATGTGTTATTCCATATGATGCTCATACTTCCTTTTCTCTCTTATCAAGTGGATGTTTTATTAACCCTTTTTATGATGTGGGTTTCCAACATATGTATTTTTTCAAATGTAAAATATTTTATTATCAAGTTTAAGTTCAAATATCTAGGATAAAATTTATTAAAGTGGGTAGCATGTAACGAACTGGGAATTTAGAAAAGAAAACTATGGTTGATAGCGTATTTGACATGAAACATCGAGCTTAAACGATCCACAAAATATATAACTGTTATAATTATATCATTAAATTGGAGGGTATGAATAGTATTAACTACATTATGAAATATATATATATATATCCTAATTAATATAAATTATTGACAAATTTTTAGTACATAATTAATCAATTTTTAGTAAAGTAATTTTATTCTTTAAAAATATGTTTTCTTCACAAATGAGTTTTATCACATTTCCTAAAAAAATATTATAATCAATTTTTGAAACTTTTATAAATTTTATTTAATAAAATGAAATTAATTTTTGAAATTGGAATATTAAAATTTACTTTTAGTGAAATTTTTTCATCTTTCATAAAATAATAATTTTTCGGTGAATAGTAAAAATGATGATTTTTTTAAAAATGTCAATTATTTTTAATAAAATAAGTAAATTTAATTATTTTTTAATATAATTTAAAATTAAATAATAATATTTATTTATATTTAATCCAATTAATTAATTTTGAATCAAATTTTTATTGAATTTTAGTATAAGTAATTGTTTGGGTTTAAAACGGGTTTTTTCTAAAAACTGCTTTAAAGTGCATAATATTTATATTTTTTAATTAATAAGAATTTATTTAAATAAAATTTATAGATTATATATTAATATAAATTAATTTTTGTTCATAAAATTTTTATTATTAGTTATATAGTTAATATAAAATAATATTTTTCTTGAAAAATACACTACTTGAAACCCCTCTTTTTTGTCACGTTTGTGGGTTTAATTTTAAATTAAATTTTTTCAATTATGTAAAATTAATTTAGTAAAATGTATTACATATTTTGAATCAGAATAATATATATAATATAATAATTTTAACTTAATTTTTTACCATAATGAATAGTGAAAATAGTAAAATTAATTACCACTATTAAGGTGAAAATGGTTTTACGAGGGGTTAAACTAAAACGATAAGGGTCAAAGTGACCAAAATACTTTTCAAAAAACTATTTTATGTCCATTTTTAGAACTTATAATTTCTAATAATATATAATGGTCCATTTTGGATCCTTTTTCTTGTAAAAATCATGGGTAGACCTTTTTCATTTCAAAAATGACAAGTGTGTCACTCACCTTACTTATAAAAGGTCATCCCATCTCTTCCATTATTCACACCTTAAAACCCATTTTTATCATCAAATAACTACCCAAATGTCTTAATTAATTACATAAACGCATTACTGAGCCCTTATTTTTATCTTAAATTCATCCTAATAATCCTTTAGGTTTTTACCTAAGGAGGTTTTCCGAAGAAGAGGTATCATGCTTAACCGAGCATATTTATTTTATTTCTTATCTATATCCTTAAAATATTTTTCAATTTTTCTTATATAATAAAATGATTGTGTAACTTATAATTATATTTTATTATGTAAACTTAATAATCTAAATCCATATCCTCTTCCATCAAATGGGATAAAAATCATCAGTTGTCTGTACGGAAGACTACCACATCCCGAACCGATGTTATTCATTTTCCATAATTGCCTCTCAAGACTTGTTTTAATGATGAATTTAAAGTATATATATATGATATTTGTAACATGTTTGTAGTTATTGAGATATTATATCACATATGCCTTCTTAATTTTCATTATTTGGTGGATACGACAATGTCGTTCGTGTGTACAGTGGACTACAGCCTCGTAAAGCGATGTGATTCGTTTTTCAATAAATCATTAAATAGAAGGTAATAAGGATAAATTTAATGAATATATATGATATAAATTAAATAATATTTATATTAATTAAATATTTGTCATTATTAAAATATAATATATCATTTAACTTCTTACACTAAAAAATTATAATGGTGTTCGAGTATGTGTGGACTACCGCATCCACAAAGAGAAGTGATTATTTTCTCATCACCGCTTAACAAGAATGATATATATATATATATGTGTGTGTGTGTGTGTGTGTGTCTGTGTGTGTGTGTATGTATTTAAATTTATAATATAGTATTTATGAGATTTTTATAATTCTTAAAATATAAAATAATACATACCTTCTTTCTATAATGATCATTGAAATATAGAAAGGTTACTCATGCGTACATATAAATTACTGTCTCCATGATCATAATGTAGCTCATTTTCCATAACCATATTTCATTATAGATTATAAAAATATAATTTATGAATAAATATTACAATTATTTAATTATTTTTATTTTATATATAATGAAATAATGACCTCTTTGACCACAATCAACACAATGAATCCGTTTTGAAACAATGAACTGAACATCCTCAAATCACCTGAAATGGACTTAACTAATTTAATATTTTAATATGACATTAAAAAGAAATAAAATAAATTATTTATGTTTATTAATAAATCAAATAATTTATATAATCTTTGTATACATGAGTTAAAGGAAACATGTGGAAAGTATGGACTCGAGGTAAGGGTTTTCTCATCTTGTTTTTACTTCTATGAGACATATGTAATATTCACTGCATTTTTTTATTGTGTGGTGTATATACTACCCATGAATGTATTTTATGATTTTTTTCCATGAAAAATATTAGGATTTATAAATCCATATGAGTTTCTCTATTTTCATGGGGTTTTTATCTCGAGATTACCAAAGTCGTAAAGGACTTCCTCTCAATTTCCCATCATTGAGGCATATTTTAATATTACACACCTATATTATTTTATAATGTGTATCTAATTCCCCATTGGCATGTTATATAATGAATATAATTATGTTATTGGTATTTAAATTTTCATTTGAATTTATTATTTCATGGGCCTTACGATTCAAAATTTACCAAATTGGAAAAGGCTTTATGTTACAATCTCATTTCTATCTGGATTGTTTGTATTCAAGTTATTTTAGAGTAAATAATGTGATATTATTTTCTCAAACCACATCTATTTTACTATAATCTAGTTATTAATGTGGTTCACTTGTTTCATTTTCATTTAATTTATTATTTACTAAATAAATATCAAGAAAGTAATTTATAAGTGATGTTGATCTCGTATTTTCTTTTACATTAGGTATCTTTCTCTTCCATATCTAGATTTTCTAAAAAAATATGAAATGTTTCCAAAAATGTTCTTTACTAAAAATAAATATTTTCCTAAATCCATTTTATATGATATTTTACATTAATTTAAAAGGTTGTAAAGGAAAATTTATTATTTTTTTCTAAATATGTCACTTTTTACCCCCTTTTTCAAATTGTTTTCAAAAATTGTATATTTTTAACATTTATGACATGAATAGATTTTCCCACCTTCATATCCATTATTTTTATTGAAGTTTAATTTATATGTTTCTATGTTTTTTGTCAAAGAAAAGTATTTTCACAATTTTTTTGTGAATTTTTAGTTTTTAAAAGTGATTTTCAAAATGAAAATGTTATTTTCCTCAAAAAAATAATAGTCATTTAAGGGTATTTCAATTTATCAACATAAATAAACCTTATTGTTACTTATTCTCAAATGGGGATATTTTTAAATGATATCATCCTCATTATTTCTATGGATGGATTAATATTGTTTCAAATAAAATTATATTGAACCCTTTTCTTTTCAACAGGTTAATCACATTTTAAAGAGATTGTCATGGAACCCATTACTTTTCCATGAGTTAATCAAGTTATAAAAGAAATAATGATTATAATTATGAGTTTTATGATGAAATTAAATCTCTATGAACTTTATTTATGGTTCTTAGATATTTTTATATGATGGGTTCACCAGGATAAAATCAGGTGATCCTTTTATAGCTTACACGATGGGTGCCCTCAAATAGCACTGGGTGATCCTGTTATAGCTTATACAATGGGTGCACCCAGAAAGAAATGGGTGATCCTGATATAGCTTATAAGATTATTGAACCTAAATATCACTCCAATGAATTATGTAATGATTATGTTTTCTAAATAGTTATATTTGAAGTCGAATGAATTTTTTTTAAGATTGGGGCCAAAGACTAATTTTTATTATTAAAGTAAAGAATTATTTCTAACTAGGTATAGAGAGACCCATTACATAGCCTAAAGGCCCAAGACCAAGTGGTCTGAATAAAAGGCTCTAAATCCCATTCTTTGGACCAAATGGCCCTTTTTTGAATAGTACTCCTACAATACATGGGCTACTATAGTTCCTACTATAGTACCGTCACCACTACAGTTCCTGCTACAGTACCCTCTACTGCTACAATGTCACCACTACTATAGTTCCACCATTTATATAGTACTACTACAGTACCCTGCTACAGTAACTCGAGAATTTATCTCCTACTCAGATTTGATTCTGGGTCTTTTGGATTCCAAGTAGAAGCCTCTACCACTTGGGTACAGGCTCATTGGCTTGAATTCGAATGTATGGTTATTCAAATTGTAAATATTTTGTAAGGTATATATGAAGATAACATACCAAGATACCAACATGTTTTCTTTATGATTTCTATGGGTTAAAACTTTTACCTTTTATCAATATTGATATCACATAGATTATGACAATTTAACTTTATCACTCTTTCCTTTGTTAAAGACTTATTCTATATTTTCATGTTTGATGATCCAGGTATTCATGGGTATGAGTTATCATATGTTATACTCATGTAATTTGATAATTTCATCATACCCTTATACTCATCTTAATATCACTTATGACCTTCAATTGTCAATTATTATGTTTATCCTTACTGGTCATTTTATCTCTACATTATTATGTGCCATTTTCCTCAGGTTATCAATAATGATGTTAAATTAATTATTTCTAGAAGTTTTTCGTATGGCTGATGATGATGACCTAATGTGGAATATGAAAAGAAGAGAATAGTGGGAGATGATGTTCATATTTATAAACCTATTATTTTTGAATCCATAATGTTAATAGTTTCACCAAATTCTCTAAAAATCTAAACCTAAAATGTAATTTAGAATTTAATTGATCTGAAATTTCCTTCTGATTTTGTCTATTTGGATGGTAAAAATTGGGTCACCTTCATCAGTATCAAATCTATAATTGTAATGTTTATGATTTCAACACCAGATCCGGGAGTGTAGGTTTAGGGCTGGTATATGACTAGTTTTCACTATGCCTGAAACCTTCATAAGAATAATGATAGAATGTATTGTGTTGGTTTGAAAATATTCTAACGTATGGTTGTTTTTCTATATTATGGGATGAGATGATAAAATATATGATGATTAAATTGGATATAGTTGAGATAGTTTTGGGAGTATAATATCTTTTTATCATTTGAGTGTGAAGATGGATATATTTTACTATATTTTATGAAAACTTCACTTGATATCCCAATAATATGAGACTTTTTTATGTCTAAATTATTACCTCCCAATATTTACCTTATAATAATGATTATTTGGTTCAGTCTATGACATGGTTATTGTTTCTAATGTATATTATTTAAATATATGGGTGAATCAAGAAATTAGGTGTTGGGACTAGTGGATATGATTTTGTTGGTGAATGGTCAGTGGGGGACCTATTGAGATATTTTAGTGTGAGTTATATAATATATTTTACATTTTATTTTTTATTTTTTTAATTTTTTTCTATGAGATATTGGGGTGATATTTTATTTTAGACTGCCTTAGGATAGTGGGTTGGTTATATTTTCTTATCTATTTCATTCATAAGTGCATTGGTATGATTTATTCACTTAGATACATGATATTTTAGGATATAAAGATACTAATTATATTCATATTCTCATAATAGTGTTATACATGTTGTTTTATGGATTTATTGGATCAAGTTTTAGGTGGTTTTAGGTAACCTTATCTCATGTATAGAAAGTTCTTTAATGTTGGAGTCTCGTTTTTTTTCAGGGTATACAACAGATTAGGGTTTATAGTTGTTCATATATATTTAACTTTTGTTTTTTGGTGTTTTATGATATGGAATGATATTCCTCATATCTAGACTCCTAGATTTTATTCTAAAAACATATACCTTACACGTTGTCTTTGATACCATTTAAGATTCCCATGGCCCGTACTCCTAGATCCAACAATAAAAACATATCCATTATACATTGGCTTCAGTGCCAACTATAGTGATTCAAACTAAACATCCATAATTACAAGATCTTTACCTATATTTTACCACATATACACCCCAATGTCTTTTAGGTTTATAATTTTAAATAATTAAGAAAAACAAACCTTTACCTAACAAACCCCATAACTTTCTTCACTAAAAAAAATATTTTTTCCACTAAACCAATGATTCCTTATTTTATAGTAAATATTCAACATATCCCATAAAATTATCTACACATAATACCCATATAGACATATCATATGAAATACTCTTATTCATAACTAGGTGAATGGATATATAAGAAAGGGTGAGCTCACATAATTAGTAAGGTTAAACATAAGCGATAACAGTAAAATATCATAAGTTATCATAAGATAAAAATGTGGGTATGTGATCATAATCAAGGTATATGAACATTTAATAAGGAAATCATACCCAAAATAACATTGACCATAATAAATGAATCATAACATAAGGATTTTGGCATAAATAAGTGGATATAATAGGATCATGGAATCATAATAATGTGAAAATAACAAAAAAACATGACATCAAATGAATAAGTTAAGGATCACTACCAAAACAACATAACATAGTGGAAAGATTACCATATTGGATTTGGTTTACTAGCCAGTCCCTTATATATCATCTCATGAGATATAAAATATTACCCAATACGTTGGCATGTATAATTTTGGTACCACCCATTACATCTTAATATATGCATGTATATGTGTATCACATAATAAAACATTCATAATTTCATCATGGCATATTTAACAATTGATAAAGAAATGTTTTATCATGAAAATTTCCACAAAACATGATCAAAAGGAACCCATTTAAATAATATGGATAGTATTATTATAATGTATCCCTAGTGAAACATAAGAAAAATTAACGAATGTTAAATAGCTGAAAAATAAATTTATAAGAAGATAAGTTACTTAACACTTTTGAATGGTATCACATAAGAATAGATAAATAATTAGATCATTCAATAACACAAGTTCAATATCCCAAAAGAAAAAATAATAATAAGAGAATTCAGAGAGGAATTACATGAAACTTTACACAAATAGAGATAAATATTTTAGAGTTTGAGATAAAAATAGAAGCAAAATAATTTTCATAAATATTTTCTAACATGGTTGTAAAAAACTTCTTAAGTCACTCCAAAAACAAATTTTAAGAGATTAAAAAGAGGAAATTAAAAAAAAATTAATTTTAAAAATAATATTATAAATCAAGACAACGAAAAAATAATAATTTAATGATAAGAAATATAGAGTGGAAAATAAAAAATATACATCAGTAGAATGAAATACCATTATTTATTATTCTAAAACATAAACCTTTATTTTTAAAATGAAAAATTAAAAAAAAATATAGGAATAGAAATTACTTTTTAAAACCATTAAAACTTAAATTATAAGATTCAGTAAGATAATGGGTTATGAAAGCAGGAAAATGCAATCATTTATAAAACATTAAAAACCAAATTCTTTTCACACTTTTATAATGAAAGTAAAAAATGAACCATGTAGAAAAAGTTTTAAAAAAATACATTTAAAATATAATATATAAATTAAAAGATATTATAAAATTTCCTTAAATAATCATTGAGATATATATATGAACTTAATTGAAATAATAAAAATAATATAGACCTGGTGGAGAAATATTCTCGAGCAAAAAAGAAGAGATAAGGTTAGTTCCACTTACTAGAATCCTTTTAGATGAATTTTGAACCCAAAATAATTTAATATGATTAGAAAACATTTAAACCTTATAAATAAATATATAATAAGATAATAGATAGAGTTTTAGAGATAAAGAACATACAATTCCATTAAGAATGAATTAGACATAAATAATCTCGAGTTCAAAGTTAGGATGGAAAATAAACCCTCATAAAAAAAATAAGGTATGAGCCATAAATCCATTAAGAAGTAAAGGAGACCATAAATTAAATATAAATAAAATTAAAACATTAAGTTAAACATTCAATAAATTTAATTTGAGTCATAAAAGATAAAATATCTAATTGAAGGACAATACTTGAAATGAGTGAATACTTGGAAAGAAAACTATTACTAAGAAAGTAACATGTTAAGTAAGAATATATCATGGAATATATTATGTGAAAGAAATTTAAATCCACATAAAAAATTTAAAATAAAAAATAAAATGATAGGGGTTTATAATTATCATAATCTTAGAATATCATAATCAATTAGAAATTGATATAACTCAATGAATGGAAATTGAGTTAAGAATCCCCTTATGGGTTTGATAATATATCATTCAAAATCACATGGAAAGAGATCATGATATATATTTTTAAATCATATGAATAAAATTTTATTTATGATAAAATAATTCAATGGATATTAAATACATCCTTTCAAATAAGAATAGGTGCATAATTTGAAATATGTCTTGAGGAATGGAAATTGAGACAAAGAACCCCTACCTTGGATTCTCACTTGATCGTACACACTATAACCTATTGTATATTAATCATACACAAAATAAAAATATATTTCAAAACCTTATTTATATTTATTAACTTTAAATTAATCATTTATATATATTTATATCATTGTTATTACTTATTTTTAGTTAGTATTGATCATTATTGTTAGTATCTTTAATATTTACTTATCTATTTTGGTATGATAATTTATATTATCATTCCATGTTCATGATTTCATAATCAATTTAATAGTAAATTTACTATAATATAAGTTTTATAATGATTTATTAAGTTCCAGATTCATTCCATGGGAGTTTCAAGTAGGATTCTACAATCTGAAATCTATAACATGCTTGTTTCGATAATTTGTATCGAATAAAAGGTTGTATATTAATAATGAGTTAAATATATATATTAAAATTCCAAATCCAAAAAAAACATTATTTAAATATTAATATAATATCATACTAGTAATTAAGTTATCATAACCATTCATGATAAAAATGTATAGCATCATTCATGTAGGTGGTTAAACTAACTCAAACAGGACCATGTTATAATCAGTGGATGGGTATGATTATTAAGTGGATTAATTATATTATAATCATTAAATAAATATATTTTTATTATTTATATGTTATTAAATATATATATCATAATTTAGATGATGTGGATGAATATTATAAATGAAAAATAATGATAAGAAGTTAATACTTAAAAAGAAGAAATTGTATATCCACTTGGAAATATGCTTAGTTTTGAAGGAATTTCAGAAATATCTAGGGACTAGTAGCTACCCAATTTTGTGGAGAATTATTATGTATGGAAATATAGTAAAGGTAGGATTTATAATTTTGGGCTTGTCATTGAAGGGGTGGTGAAGGGGTCCTTTTATAAGTGAGATGTGTGGAAGTTTTGTAAATACTAATTACTTAATATAAAGGAAAGTTATTTCCAAGGAAAGTAGATCTAAATTTTAAAAATATTGAATATAGGATGATGGTAAAAATACCTCATACACTCATTTAAAGGTAACTTTTTGTGATATTTTAGGTCATTACCCCTTAATTTAACACATTTACCTTATTTTATCTTTTACCATGGTGTCTAACTTTTAGCTTGGTAAGTTATATATATTAAAAAAAAGAAGTAGAAATTTTTACCTAATTTTAACATGATAATTTAAAATATTAAATAATTTTATTATATTAAAATTATAAAATTGATTCTAAAAAAATAAATGTATCAAACAAAAAACCCTTTTTGAAAAAATATATTTTTAACAATAAAAATGAATTTAAGAAAGATATTATGATTAGTATTCACACCCATGTTATTTATTGGTTTATGATAAAACATATAGAAGTTATGTGACTTTAATAAAAATACAAAACTAAATAAAATCTTGCGAATACTTAATTAAAGGAAAAGGATCAAAAATAGTTTTTTATTAGAATAAAATATAATTTATGTTCCAAAATGTCAAACATGGGTTTCTAAATTCAACATAGTATTTTTAAATTCATTATTTTACTTTTTATATACAAATTTGGTCCAGAAAAAGGTTTTAAAATTTTAATTCAGACTTATATCTTAATGAAGTCATAAAAGTTACGACATTTGTAAAAACTATATTTTTATTATTTACCCAGAATCAACATTTTAGAAGAAAAATAAAAAATTAATCATAACATAATATTGACATGATAAATCTAAAAATGAGGTCCATTTAATAAAATTAAAAATCTAAAATTTCCGTATTTAACTTTTAAATAAAAAAATATATAATATGCAATAAGAACAATTTTTATAAACAAAACAATTTTGTTTAGCCAGGAATAATTAAATTAATGTTCCTTATAGGTTTTTAATTATTTCAGGTATGTTGTTAATTTATTTTAAAAAGCATTACTTGAAATATAATAATATATTTTATTGATTTCATTCTTTAAAATTAAAAGATTTATCAAAAATATATATTTTATAAAAACAATTCCTTTAGAATAAATGTTATTTTCACAAATGAATTTTTATATTTTTCTCTATTTTAAAGTCATTTATTTTGTTTTAAATAAGTTTTATATAATTAAAATATATATATTTAAC
Source organism: Viscum album (assembly GCA_963277665.1). Lineage (NCBI taxonomy): Eukaryota > Viridiplantae > Streptophyta > Magnoliopsida > Santalales > Viscaceae > Viscum > Viscum album. The sequence continues at coordinate 793,626,118 of OY728156.1, read as the reverse complement.
ATCTAAATGAACTTTATTCATATCAACAGTATACTAGGAATTCTGAACCAATAATATTATACTCAATGGATTTATACCCTTTTAATTTGATTAATATCATGTTTGATTTATTTCATTGTCAAGTTAAAGTATCTTAATAGAACATATTTATAAATTCTATACATGTTTTTTTAGTAATTAAAATGTGTCTTAAAACCTAGGCTATTACATGGAATGAAATGATTATAAATTTTAATTATTATTTATCATGGATTTCTCCACTAATTCATTTTTTAAAGTTTTAATATGTTATTTCTTATAGTGATGTGGAGTTTTCTTAGGGACCATGACTTATATTAATTTTATTATTTCCTTGATGTTAATAGTTAACCTCTTGGCCTATTGAAGGTGTTATTTTATTTTATCATCGGTCTAAGTGGGGTCTCACTGGGGCTAACTTAGGAAATGTTTATTTTTAATCTTTTTTCCTAAAATATACAATTAATTAGTACTTTTGGAATTTGGTAATAAATTACCAATAATTTTTAAACTACAATAATATTTTTTACAATGGTTTAATTAGATTTTTTAACTTAAAATTTTTAATTATTATAATAAAAAATACATCAAAATAAGTAAATACTACTATGAAAGGAAATTCACTAATAGTTTTTTATAATCTTCATAGAAAAAATTAAATCACTACAAATTAATTATCAACACTTGTATAGCTAACAGTTTTAAGAAGTGTTAGAAATCATTTTAGGTCATTTAAACCATCTTAAAATGCTAAAATATTCACCAATAAATATGTTTTTTTATAGTTGATAGTGTGCATTTATAAAATGAAATCACATGATTTCACAAATGGTTCAACATCAGAAATAAATCATAAAGATATTCTACAAGGTTGAGGATATTTGGTTTCCAAAATAAACAAAATCAAAAATCAAAATAAGTGGTGAGTTATTACTCTAGCGTATCACTATAATATGTTTTTCTTTAATTTTAGACTTAATTTTCTCTAGAAAATTATGGATGAGTATCTTTTTTTATAAAATATGGAGTGAGTTAGTGGGTTTAGTTATAGCTAAATTTTTTATTATTAAATCTCCCCACCCCCCCCCCCACACACACACATAAAACTACTAATATTTTCTTAAACAGTCTAGAATTATTGTTTTCATAATGCACTATAAGAAAAACATTATTTTGCAATGATTTCTTTGGAAAATATGGTGGTTATTAAAACCACCACTTTTTCTCAATTTTTAGTTAATTAGTAGTGGTTTTGGTGATATTTGTGGAGGTTCAGGGAAACCATTTCTCATATGTATTTGGAAGCATTTATTTTTTAAAAAATTGTTAACCAATCTTATAGTGGTTAAAATCACCACTAATAATATACGTGGAGTTTTTTAAAAAAATTCTATTATCTAGTGGAATTAATACCCATCACAAATAATATACATGGTTGTTATTTATTTGATAAAAATTGGATATCTATCAGCAGTTATAACTACCAGAAATAATATACATGATGGTTTTCTTTTAAAAAATCATTATCTAAAGGTGTTTATAACCACTACTGATAAATTTTAGATGTTTTAAAAGTATTAAATAATTGTTTTTCAGTGAATAATAGTTGTTTTAACCCCCAATAATTTATTAATAGTGGATTTAAAATTAGTTTCCATTTAAACCGCTGCTAATTGAATAAAAAATTCAAATATTTTCACCTTGAAATCTGCCACCACCACCAATATAAAAAACAGACACACACACACACACACACATATATATATATATATAATATAAAAAATTCAATAATTTCAGTGCTCTGACAAAATATAAAAAAAACATTCACATTCATTAATAGGTCATCATATCATACAACAGATCAGTCAAATGCTACATAAGCAGTATATATAAGTCTCAATCACAAATACAACCCATACACAGATAAATACAACATAAATGTTGCTCTCTTATATCATATTTCCTACCTCTAGATGATAAATACTCCTACTTTACATGTCAACTAACAGCTTCCACCACATCTGGTGCTTGCATTAAATAAAATGCACAATAAAAAATAGTTTTAATTATATATCACATAAAAATATTTATAAAAATTATTAAAATAATATAGACATATTATAATAAATGTAACATATCCAGTACTATTTTATTATGTCATATCAGGGCTGAAATGTCTTTAAGAATGCTTCCAATCATGCCCTAAAATAATATACCCAATGCACTCCTCATTAATTCAAACTTCTCCCCTAAAGATATCAATCGTATCTTCTACTCTTGTATTCTATTCTCAAGAATCACAATTTTATATTGTGATTGTAAAGGATCGAGACCAGTAATATTACTTGGACCTACGAGATGAGTCATCATAGTGAATGAAGAAGAGTTCATCCCAATGACCCAAGGGGGGATGGTCCTGAACCTAACCTTCAAACACAAACAGTATGCTCCTTGCCCAAAACATGAGTAATAGCATAACTTTGGGAGAGTAATGCTTAATTTTAGGGGTTTTCATCACATGCCTCTTTAATTTTTTCCAATAAATAGAAAAAAAAATAAAAAAAATATATTTCTTTAATAAAAAATAAACTTTGATTTATATTTTTTACACTGATATTTACAGCAAAATCATTTTCATAATTTCCATTAGCATTATTATGCACATCGAACCACAACTTAGTTTTACCGACCACCTAGCCAACTTCTCTCTCCTATATCATCAAAGAAAAAAATAACAACTATAAAAAAATAAGTACTTAAAATGAAAAATAAATTATATTTAATAAATATCTAGAATATTACATTATTTTTCCTTATTCTTGAAAAACTTTTAGAACTATCTATGTGTGGTAAGACTTTCTTCTCCCGATTTGATGAGTTTTTTTTTTGTGAAGATTCTTAAAAAAATTAATATTAATAAAAAATACACTATTTTTAATAAATTATGATCAATGTAGTAATAAAATATCAAATAACTTATGTGATTCAAAATAGTTCATATCCACAAAGTACTTCCATTAATCTTGTGGTATCCCTTTGGGTACCTAATCATACATTTGTTTGACACTTAAGGAGGTGTCATTAAACTCACACCATAACTTGTACTTAAATTATTTCCACTTTTACCTTGAACTATTTAGTGTACATTGACACACAACCACTCTATCCATGTTAAAATGTAAAATAATATATACATTAGATATATAAAAATACTTAGAGTTACATTTGATAGTAATATTAGATAAAAAACTATTAATATTAATTTCACTTACTTTGACTTCTTTATAAAAAAATATTATTCTTCCGATTTGTGGAAATATGCCTTAAATAATGATAAGTGATGGGAAGATATGTTTTCTTACTTTATAACTAGACTAATATCTTCCCATATAAGCCTTTGGAATCATCTAAAAGCACTACAAACATGTTAAATACAGAAACTACTTTAAAGTTTCCCAAAATCCAAACATAAAATATATTCATGTTCATTTCCATGTTATTATTATTTTAATTTATTCACTAAATATATTTAATAATTAATATGTAGATTTAATAAAAAAATTACACATTAACTATTATGAACAATAATGGTGACCCTCAAGTGCCCTCATGTTAGTAACCATGGCACCATAGGCTCTGTCGATGATCATTCCTCAGCTACTCCATATGATCCCTCTGATATCCCTAGATTAGAAGGTTATGTGCTTAAATAAAGGATTATGCCTAATGAATATTAGAGAATTTAAGACGGAATCAAATGATGGAAAGGTGATCAAACTGAAAATAGCGAGCATACCCGATGCAATCCATAGTGTATCAGATGGGTTATCTGATATCATTGGAGAAGTGGATGATCGGGTCATATATTTAAATCATTTCATTCTAGGAATTACTACATCCAAAAATAATATAAAATAGTTTATAACATGATATAAAATATAAGAAAATCACATATCTCAAAAAAATATAATACAATCACATGATTTGAAAAAAAATTATACAGATTAATTAAATTCATGTATTCTAAATAAAAAAAAGATAAGTTAAAAGACATAATATATAATCAATTAATTCATCATTAACCATATTATTTTTATCATCCACTATTAACATTTATCCATCATCACCACCCTCTCTTTAAAGACCAATTTTTCCAATATCATTATGGACTAAAAGATCAATATCTTGTTTTTGATGAGGTGTAATTTCATAGAGAAATTATTTAACTTCATCACACATATCCTAAAAGTATCTTGGTTTCATGTGGACTAAAACACTCTATATTTTATCAACTATGTCACTTATATGATATACCATTTTATCATGTGACGAAAAAATGTATGGTTCGTGTTCTTCACGCTCAACAATATCAATCAACCAAGATAAGTTAACATAAGTAAATTTTAATGAATCTTTCCTTACGCCCATATAAATATCGACCTTCTTGTATTTGGATAAAAAAACTAAAAAATTTCAATGATAATTTAATTTTATAATGTCATTCAATATCCTGTATTATCCAAAGTTTTAGAATTTTGGTAAGATTCCACTATTCTGTGCTTTCAAACCTTCTTCATGAAAAACTGTACAAAACATAAAGTCATTAATATTATATGCATCAAATCTCCTATATTTATTCAAAGTTACATGAACCAAATATTTCAAATCATCTAGCACTCCATCTCAACTATCAAAACTCATGATCTACATGTATAAATATAAAATAATATTAGTTACAAAAAAATTATATCAATATTTTATAAATATTAAATTGTTTATGATCTTATACAATGTAAAAAATAATCAATAATGTATTTGTTAAGGACTTTTGTTATCTTTATCTCTTTCCATGCTTGAATTTGAATTCATATCATTGTTTGTGTCTTAAATTATAAAATGAAATGATTTTCAATATCACTATTGAGTAGCACATATCTATGTGCTTGTATAAACTTTGTCTATGTCAATAAAACTTATGATATTTTCCCAACTTGATGCCCCAACATTGTAAAGTTTTCTAATTTACTATAGGATCAAATTAGATTTTTATTATTATCAATACATCCAACTCGATGAAATCATGTCTTCATATTATCTTAATATCTCAAACAAAACGTGAGACACTCTTCCACCATATAAACTTCATCAATAGAGCCTTATGGTTGAGGTTTGTTTCTTATAAAAGACCTCAAAAGACCTAGATACCTAATGAAAAAAAGAGAAATGGGATAACAAACCACATCTATAATGAGTTTAAAAATTTTAATGTAGTAGTCATAAAAACATAAGATTACAATACCTCTCTATGGGATACATACATCAATAATGTACGAACCCTCCCACCTTAACTTCCTTGATCAAACGAATAGTTTTTGAATCTTCACAGTGAGAAATTATAGGGGAAATATCATCTTCAAAATGAAAAAGTGTTATTACAATTATTTCTTGAAGTTTATCAATCTAAATTGGGTTTAACATTTTCTCACAAAGCTATCTGAAGAATATGTAAAACTCAATTACAACTACTATTATTTTATCAGGTAATAATTTATGCAATGCCAAAGGTATAAATTTCTCCAAAAAAATATGTGAGTCGTGGATTTTAATTCCATTTAACTGATGATGTTTCAATTCAACACGTCTTTAAATGTTACTTGAATATCCATCAGGTAATTTTACATTTTTTAGTCTTCAAAGGAAAACATATTTTGTTATTTTTTCAATGAAAAATATTCCACAACAAAAATTCAATTATCATTTTCCAAAATATCATGATTTATATTTATTTATTCCACAAACTTATGAGAATTAATATGATCCCTTTATTTTCTATTTCCTTTAAATATTTTGAAAAAAAAATTACATGAATTATTTTCAATGTGTATAATGTCAATATTATAATATAACAATTGAATTCCCCAATAAGGAAGTTTGAAAAAAAATACTTTGTTTCCTCCATTGATGGGTACCAACTATATCTGATGAGTTTTTAATAATTTTCCCAGAAACCTTTAAATGATACACTTTCCAAAATTATGCATCAATAGTAGATAACTGTGACATGATTTTTGAACCTGATAACAATTTTGGTGGTGGACTCTACTCGTTTTATCCATTGAAATGTGACTTATTAAACTGATATTTATAAGATGCATCCAATTATTGATGATGACACATGAAGCACCACTTTATAATCTATGTTAATATTCTTAGATCAAAGTCAAAGTTACAAATTGGATATTCCTAAAAAATATAAGTGTCCAAACCAGACAAGTTTCCTAGTCTAGAAAAATCACTAATCCTCCACATTAGAGTAGCAAAAATTTTGAACATTTTGGTTATTGATTCATCATATGTATCTATACCATTGTACTATTGTGAGGACCTGACCCCAGAATACCTGGAGTTGGTGCCTTCATAATATCATATGAAATTTTTAACAAAAACATACACAGATAAATTACAGATCATGTCCCATATAGAGGATCGAATTTGGTTCAGGTTCTGGGAAACCAGAAACTTCTGTCAAGCTTCTTAAGCTGAAAATTGATACGTGAAAATTTTATTTAGAAATGTAGGGGGAGCATATGAATTCCCAGTAATGGGTTTTAAAACATAATAAACTAATTACAACTTTAGAAATCATTCTTTTAAAATTTTCAATAAAAAATTCCTTAAGAAATGCTATAACACATGTATCATAATCTAACCATTAAGAGATCACAATTCAAATAATATTAACAGAGTAGAAAAGGTAACATGGTTCAATTATAGGCATGCTCATATGGGGTAAGAAGTAAAATACATTCCATATAAAAATGAAAGTACAAAATTAATTACTAAGAGTATTACATGATCAGAGTTTCACTTAAATAAAAACATCAATTCCATGAAAAACATACACTGGATAAAGACTTTGAGTACTGTATAGATACATTTCCATAACTTTTACTTCTTTTGATTTTCATGTACATAAGGTCTTTAACCAAGAATATTCTACTAGTCAAATATTCTTCTGGTTAATTAAATTTCATAGCCATAACTTTTACTTCTTCTGATTTTCATGTAAATAAGATATTTAACCAAGAATATTCTACTAGTCAAATATTCTTCAAGTTAATTAAATTTCAGAGCCATAATAAGGAAAGTGAATATGTTGGACATCATAACCATACTGTTCAGGCCTCGTTCCAGGACCATAAATAATCATTTTTTCAAGGCCTTGTGTCAAGACCAAAGTTTGTCTCATGACACCTACCGATGCATCGAGGGGCTATATCGGGCCCCACCTATCACATACTAAGTCCAATGCATTCCTCATATTTCTAAATCAAAGTGTACATACCACTCTGATTTTGTAAATTACTTATTACTTACCATTTTAAATGTCACATATTTCATGTTTCTTTATTTCATATTATTCGAAGTGTCCCATACCACCTTGAATAATTTAATTTAACATTTCAAATTATTCAAAGTGTCCCATACCACCTTGAATAATTTAATTTATTCCATATTTGGTCATAGTAGTTAAATTTAATCCTTTATAATTTACATATATATAAGTGAGTCATGAAAGAATAGATTAATAACAAAACTATCAACTACTTGAATTTTTCATTGAATGGTGAATATAATAAGCAGACTATGACATATGTGATGACAACCATGGTACAAAAAGAAATGCTAGTTTTGTTACATGCAATAGTAACATTAAAATTATAAAACCTTATTAATCATAATTCCCATTGGAATTTCTTCTGGATGAATAATTACTTAAAGACAAACCAAGAATTTCATGTAGGGTTTCAATCTTGTAGATGCTTAAACATTTATTGATAATATTCTTTTGTTGAACACATTATAATATCAAAAATAGAAATCATGTATCCCAACCCTAACCAATACCATGTAAGACAATAAGTGACTCATGCATGTGAATATAGAAGTTGCAAACCCCAAATATAATACTCATGAACTAAACACAAAAAAATTATAGTATTTGGAATATCCACACTTAGGGATGAGGTTTTGTGTAAATTTATTTATACACCAGGGTATATATAAAGAGTAGTGATGAATAAATATATTTTGAAAACACATGTTTCATATTTCTTTTGCAAACCTTGGAAATTTATAAATAAAATTAAGGAATAAAGTTTATGTGTACACCCATATTTTCACAAATCTGAAAACATATCATGTATAAAAGAGGTTAAACCCAAAAATCCATGACACCCATATGACTTTGATATTTTAGTCGCATTAATTAAATAAATTTACCAAATCATAAAAGAAAAGATTTTAAAAGTTTATTTATTAAACAAATTTACAAAAGTGTACACCTCGATCACACATATAACTTATATGAATAATCGGGTATACCTAGGGGTCTTACACCAAAATAAAAAAAACATACATGTTTATCAAAATGTAAATATAATCTTTGAAGTCTAATGTTGAGGGAGTTTAAACTTGTCTAGAAGGTGGGTTATACATACTATACAATTATAAAATTCCATGTATACAATATATGAAAATATAATTCCATATGTTTAAAAGAAATCAACCTCATTTGGAAACTCAAAGTGTAGGGGACTTGAAACCAAAACATCATAGAGGTTCAATTTAAACCGAATTGTTATATATAAAAATATGTGTACATATATAATCGGATATAAACATTGCATGAGGAGAGAAAATATTCCTTCAAGTTAAAAGATTTCATAACTCAAAATCTGTAAGACCTAGGGATGGGTGTTCAAGGGTTTCCACCCAAAACCTTATGATAATACATGAATTTATATATTCATAACTGAATATACAAATAATTGAAAATATATATAAAGTACATGATTAATTTTTTCATGTATAAAATTCACTGTTATGTTCACAAAACCCCCCAGACTCAAATACAGAAAGCTTTGGATCGGGTAATTGTGGTTTTCAACTAAACCTCAAGGATGTATACCTATATATATATATGAGTAAACATATATATTTTCATAAACTGAGTATATAAAGTGTACAAACATAACATTACGCAAGGAAGATGAAATTTAATTGAACTCTTACATCTATTATATTACTTGAACTCTAAAACCCGAAGGCCTAGGTTTGACACAGAAGAACTTTTAAACCAAACCGCAAAGTTATAAATATACTTTTATGAGCATATATATGTATATGCTCTCAAAAAAACAAGACAAGGAAAATCTAAAACCCTTAATTTATCTCATGGAGGAGGAGGGGGCTCAGGAAGAGCTTGGAGGTTCTTGAAGAAGGTGTTGGAGGTAGAAGAGAAATGTGAGGGACTCTTGGGGGTAGAACTGGGTTGCTTATATACAATATTATGTATAAAAAAAGTTGAGAAATTTAATGTTGTTGTTGGGAAACTGATGTCTAACCGGTACATTAAATAGTCAGGGGAAGACTTTGTGGAAAAGGAGGGCAAGAAGGGTCCACTGGTTGTCATGGGTGAAAAAACGGTTCAAATAGGTAGTATAGGTTACTAGTGTAGCGCACGCAAAGAAGAAGAAGGAGATATTTTAGGAAGATAAAAACCAAAGATTGAATAGATGTCAAGGATCGGATCTTTCCTCGATCTGATGGTTGAGGTTCGTCCGCGAGATTTAAAAGAATGGGCAGCTCGGATTAGATTTGTGGCTTGATCGGATAGCTCTGGTTCAATGGCGTGTTTTAAAAATCTCAGACAGCCAGGATAAGATCTGTGTCTGATCGGATGGTGTATAAAAATGTGGAGGTATTCTGCAGTTGTTGAGGGTTGAGTGCTGGATCGAAATCGATGGCCCAGATCACGCGCAACGTGATCCAACAGTCTGAATTTGATACCAGATGATTTTTTTCATCCCACATCGAAACGGTGAGAGGTTTTTCAGCTCTTTATAAGCCTGAGACTCTAAACATCAACTCAAAAAAACACAACACACACACAAGGGGACCTTATACACAAACCCCTTCCCCCTGCAGGCCTCGGCCTACCCCTACCTCATCGTGGCATCACGCCCACGGTGGTGTGATCTGATCCTTCATGCACTCATGTGTGCCCTTCAGGGAAACTATGTCCACGCTCAGGCTGTCCTGAGCTGAGGCTGAGGGCTAGGCTCAGCCACCTAGCGTGAGCTGCCTCTCTCGGCCTGGCTTAAGCGCTAGCCCTAGAGGGCTTACTTTTTATAAAATCTGACTTTCAAAATTACTAAGTCATAAGAAAATTAATATATTCATTCTAACTATATAGTGAATAACTCAAATTTTATAAAACATGACTTTTTATTTAAACTTTGAAAGATTAAAGGATCTAATTTAAATTATACTTTGTCTTTACTAAAATTATTTATAAACACCATAGTTTTAAAATACAAAGTTATAAATTGAAATTTAATATATCCACATCAAAACTTTTATACTAGCATTATAGAAATACAAAACAAAATTTGGTTTTAAGTTGTAAGAAGGAGAACATTTACAAGATATTTAAAATACTTGTAAGATGTTTGAAATCCTCATCTCATTAAAATTACCTAAGTGTAAATATTAAATCGTTTTCCTTTAAAAAACTCATATCAAGAGGCTTTGTTGCATTTTCATAACTTAAATTTTTTGAAAGACTACATTAGATATTTTTTATTAAACCACCAAAGAGACCAACGGCTATAATTATAGACATTAGAACTCAACGGTCACATACATCTCTAACGGTTACCCAAGGGTAACGGTCGGGTGGATCTCCTATAAAACCAAACATTAGGGTGTTCTAAAATTCAAGACAAAATAATAAGATGGTTCTTGTTATACCACTGATGGTCAGTGTGGTTTTCATGATTGTTGTGGTGATGTTCTTTGTTATGACTGAACCGATGGAGCTTCTCTATTTATCGGGTCTCGCTGCTACTTTAGGGGGCCTTTGAGTGGCTCTGATAGGGTTTTTTGTAGGTATTTTTTATTAACATAATTTCATTTTGATCTTGTTGTATTGTAAACACTTCGGTGTCTTATTTAAATAAAAATCCTTGTGTATATTTTTTATGTTTCATTTGGATTGAAAAAGAAATAAAATAAAACCATATTATTATCATTACCTGAGAAAAAGTTTTGGGGCATTACATTATCCCCCCCTTAATTGGAATTTTGCCCTCACAATTCATTTCATACAACCACACTAAATAAGAATACCTAACATTCTTTACCACATCCTCCATCATGGAGGATCCTCAGGTAAGGCTAGATGAATACCCAAGTCAGTGTTCAACTCTTCTGCTTCCCTGACCCAAATTTTGAACTCATACCACGTACACTCGGGCTTCCCAAGGGAGTCTCTAATGGTAGAGAGCTCAGAGATGTTTTAATAGACAAACTCTCTAAGGACTCATCGAACATTCTCTCATCTGATAAGGTCAATGACATCTACATGGTCATACAAACTGATACTCAGGATCTGGTACATGTAGGCTACACGTAGGTCCCTTTCCAAGGCAGCCTCTGGAAACCTTATCTTAGCCATGAAGTTTCAGGATTGTTTGAAGCATAGGAAAAGACCCTCTTGGTACTTTCCCCTTCGTTTGTACTCATAAAGTTGAGAATTGGCTATACAGTGGTAGATGTAATAATTCTCTTGATAGGAATGGAGAATGTCCGGACTATTTGATATCTCGTAAAGATGTTTTCACGTTCTTCGTAAGTTTTTGAAACAAAGGCACTCTTCTGAACAATTTTTGACCATAATGGCCTCTAGTTTCTCATTATAAAGTGATGAGATGTGTGTTTTTCCTTCTATCTGAAAAATTTATGAAATTCCAATCAGTGATACATAAACACCGAGAAGGTAGAAAGAGGAAGAAACAACAAATTATATTTTCATAAAAAACTGGTACATAACACCTAGGACTAATGGTTTCCCCAGTTCCCAGTTACACGAATCCCTAAAAAAAGTTCAAAACTCTTAATATCCCTTAACCAAATGAACCCAAGCAGTCTAGTTCAATATTGTGGGTGAACTTATGGTGTCTCTAGAGTCTGACATGAGGGGTGTATAGCTGAGAAGCATCGGTATATACTTGATGTTTGTACATGGAACGGGAGGCTTTAAATTCAAGAATTTTGAAGTCCATTACCTGACCAAAATGGCCATAGGACACAACTTGGAACATATATTTTGTGTGGAGGTATCCCACTACGGAAACTTCTTGGAAGGCCAAGAGGGATGAGATGCCTTCCACTGCGATAAACCATCTAAAAATTCCTTCGAAGTATTTCCCATGAAGTTTGTAGGATGTAAATTGGGTTTGCATCATAAAAAAGATAGTCCAAACCCACTCCACGGTAGAGTTGAAGTACCTGGGGAGAGTTGGAAATGCTGTAGAGGTGTTTTCATGTCATATGAATATGGGAATAGTTCACAAAGATTTGTGACTGGCTATGGAAGTTATCGTTTCTAGAGCCTCAATAAGAAGATACAAAAGATTGGTTTTCTTGTTTTCCATATAAAAACTAATAAAATATCATACTTAGTAATGCTTAAGTAAATTTTTCAGTTCTGGTTTTCCATATTTATCTAAACTAAATCCTCTGATACCAACTATGAGGACCTGACCCCAGAATACCCAGAGTCAGTGCCTTCATAACAAGATGTACAATTTTTAACAAAAATATGCACTGATAAATTACACATCATGTCTTATAGAGAGGATCGAATTCGGTTCAGGTTCTGAGAAACCAAGCACTTCTGTCAATCATCTTCATCTGAAAACTAATACCTGAAAAGTTTATTAAGAAATGTAGAGTGATCATACGAATGCCTAGAAAGGGGTTTTAAAACATAATAAACTAATTAAAACTTTGGTAATCATTCTTTTAAAATTTTCTATAAAACATTTATTAAGAAATTCTATATCACATGTATCATAACCTAACAATTAAAAGAGCACAATTCAAATAATACTAATAGAGTTAAAAAGGTAACATGATTCAATTATAGGCATGCTCATACAGGGTAATAAGTAAAAGACATTCCATGTGAAAATGAAAGTACAAAATTAATTACTAAGAGTATTACATGATCAGAGTTGTGCTGAAATAAAAACTTCAATTCCATAAAAAACATACACTGGATAAAGACTTTGAGTACTGTATAGATACATTTCCATAACTTTTACTTCTTCTGATTTTCATGTACATAAGCTCTTTAACCAAGAATATTCTACTAGTCAAATATTCTTCTGGTTAATTAAATTTCATATCCATAACTTTTACTTCTTCTGATTTTCATGTACATAAGATCTTTAACCAAGAATATTCTACTAGTTGAATATTATTTTGGTTAATTAAATTTTATAGCCAAAATGAGGAAAGTGCATATACTAGACATCATAACCATACATTCCAAGCCTCGTGCTAGGACCATAAATAATCATTTTGTCAAGGCCTTGTGCCAAGACCAAAGTTTGTCACATGAAACCTACCAATGCATTGAGGGGCTATAGCGGACCCCACCCATCACATACTAAGTCCAATTCATTTCTCATCTCTCTAAATCAAAGTGCACATACCACTCTGATTTAGTAAATTACTTATTACTTACCATTTAAAATGTCACATATTTCCTATTTCCTTATTTCGCATTATTCAAAGTGTCCCATACCACCATGAATAATTTAATTTAACATTTCATATTATTAAAAGTGTCTCATACCACCTTTAATAATTTAATTTATTCCATATTTGGTCATAGTAGTTAAATTTATTCCTTTAACATTTACATATATTTAAGTGAGTCCTAAAAGAAGATATTAATAACAAAACTGTCAACTACATGACTTTTTCATTGAATAGTGAATATAGTAAGCAGACTATGGCATGTGTGATGAAAACCATGGTACTAAAATAAATACTAGTTTTGTCACATGTAATATTAACCTTAAAATTATAAAACCTTATTAATCATAATTCCTATTGGAATTTCTTCTGGATGCATAATTACTTAAATACAAAAAATCATTTCATGTGGAGTTTCAAGCTTGTAGATGCTCAAACATTTATTACTAATATGCTTTTGTAGAACACATTATAATGTCAAAAATAGAAATTTTGTATCCCGACCCTAACCAATACCATGAGTGACTCATACATGTGAATATAGAAGTTGCAAACCCCAAATATAATACTCATGAACTAAACACAAAAAAAGTATAGTATTTGGAATATCCACACTTAGGGATGAGGGTTTGTGTAAATTTATTTATACACCAGGGTATATATAAAGATTAGTGATGAGTAAATATGTTTTGAAAACACATCTATCGTATTTCTTTTGAAAACCTTGGAAAATTATAAATAAAATTAAGGAACAAAGTTAATTTGTACACCCATATTTTCACAAATCCGAAAACATATCATGTATAAAAGAGGTTAAACCCAAAAATCCATGACACCCATATGACTTTGATATTTTAGTCGCATTAATTAAATAAAGTTCCCAAATCATAAAAATAAGATTTTAGAAGTTTATTTATTAAAAAAAATTATAAAAGTATATACCTTGATCACACATATAACTTATGTGAATAATCAGGTATACCTAGGGGCCTTACACCAAAATCAAATGACACACACATGTTTATCGAAATGTCAATAGAATCTTTGAATTCAAATGTTGAGGGACTTTAAACTGGTCCAGAAGGTGGGTTATACATACTATACAATTATATAAGTCCTTGTATACGATATATAAACATATATGAAAATATAATTCCATATGTTTAAAACAAAATTCAACCTCATTTTGAAACTCAAAGTGTAGGGGACTTGAAAACGAAACATCATAGAGGTTCATTTTAAGTTGTATGGTTATATATAAAAATATGTGTATATACATAATTAGATATAAACATTTCATGAGGAGAGAAAATATTACTTCAAGTTAAAAGATTGCATAACTCAAAATCTGAAAGACCTAGGGTCGGGTGTTTGAAGGTTTCCACCCAAAAACCTTATGATCATAAATGAATTTATGTATTCATAACTGAATATACAAACAATAACATATATACATAAAGCACATGATTAAGTTTTTCATTTATAAAATACACTCTTATGTTCAAAAAACCCCCCGAACTCAAATACAGAAATCTTTGGGTCGGGTATTTTCGGTTTTTAACTAAACCTCAAGGATGTATACATATATATATGAGTAAACATACATATTTTCATAAAATAAGTATATAGAGTGTAGAAAAATATTATTGTGCAAGGGAGACAAAATTTAATTGAACTCTTACATCCATTACATTACTTGAACTCGAAAACCCTAAGGCATTGGTTCGGCACATAAGAACTTTTAAACCAAACCGAAAAGTTATCAATATACTTTTATGAGAATATATATTTATATGCTCTCAAAAAAACAAGTCAAGGAAAATATAAAACCCTTACTATAGCTCGTGGAGGAGGAGGGGGCTTGGGAGACACTCAGATTTTCTTGAAGAAGGTGTTGGAGGTAGAAGAGAAAGTCAAGGGATTCTTGGGGGTGAAACCGGGTTGCTTATATGCTATACTATGTATAAAAAAATATGAGAAATTTAATGTTGTCATTGGGAAACTGATGTCTAACCGGTACATTAAATGGTCGGGGGAATACTTTGTGGAAAAGGAGGGCAAGGAGGGTCCACTGGTAATCATGGGTGAAGAAAAATGTTTCAAATATGTATTAGGGGTTACTGGTGCAGCGCACATAGAGAAGAAGAAGGAGATTCCACGAGAAGATAAAAAACAGAGATTGAATGGATGGATAGGATCTAATCTGGCCTTGATCTGATGGTTGAGGTTCATCCATGAGATTTAAAAGAATGGGCGGCTCGGATTAGATCTGCGGGTTGATCAGATGGCTCTGGTTCAATGGGGTGTTTTAAAAATCTTGGACGGTCGATATTAGATCTGCATCAGATTGGACGGTGTACAAAAAT
The DNA here is from genome assembly GCA_963277665.1 of Viscum album. Classification (NCBI taxonomy): domain Eukaryota; kingdom Viridiplantae; phylum Streptophyta; class Magnoliopsida; order Santalales; family Viscaceae; genus Viscum; species Viscum album. The sequence goes on along the minus strand of OY728156.1, from coordinate 793,610,123 downwards.
GAAGAGGTATTCTACGGTTGATGAGGGTCGAGCGATGAATCGAAATCGATGGCCCAAATCACATGCGACGTGATCCAACGGTCTGAATTTGATCTCAAGTGATTTTTGTTGTCCCACATCGAAATGGTGAGAGGTTTTGTGGATCTTTATATACCTGAGACTCCAAACATCATCTTAAAAAAACACAACGCACACACAAGGGGGCCTTATACATGGGCCCCCACCCCCCACAGGCCTCGGCCTACCCCTACCTCACTATGGCCTCATGCCCATAGTGGCGCACTCTGATCCTTCAAGTGATCCTGTGTGCCCTTCGGAGAAACTATGCCCACGCTTGGGCCGGCCTGAGTTGAGGCTGAGGGCTAGCCTCAGCCACCTAGAGTGAGCTACCTCCCTCTACCTGGCTTAAGGTATGTCCCTAAAGGGATTATTTTTTATAAAATATGACTTTCAAAATTACTAAGTCATAAGAAAATTAATACATTCATTCTAACTATACAGAGAATAACTCAAATTTTATAAAACATTACTTTTTATTTAAACTTTGAAAGATTAAAGGATGCAATTTAAATTATACTTTTTCTTTACTAAAATTATTTATAAACACCATAGTTTTAAAATACAAAGTTATAAATTGAAATTTAATATATCTACATGAAAACTTTTATACCAGTATTATAGAAATACAAAACATAGTTTTATTTTAAGATTCAATAAGGAGAACATTTACAAGATATTTAAAATACTTGTATGACATTTGAAACCCCCATCTCATTAAAATTACCTAAGTGTAAATATTAAATCTTTGTCCTTTAAAAAACTCATATTAAGAGGTTTTGTTCCATTTTCATAACTTAAATGTTTTGAAAGACTACATTATATATTTTTTATAAAACCACCGAAGAGACCAACGGCTATAATTATAGCCGTTAGAACTCAAAGGTCACATACATCTCCCACGGTTACCCAAGGGTAATGGTTGGGTAGATCTCCTATAAAACCAAACATTAGGGTGTTCCAAAATTCAAGACAAAAGAAGAATATGGTTCTTGATTTACCACTGATGCTCAGTGTGGTTTTCATGATTTTTGTGGTGATGTTCTTTGTTATGACTAACCCGAGGGAGCTTCTCTATTTACCAGGTCTTGTTGTTTCTTTAGGGGTCCTTCCAGTGGCTTGGATAGGGTTTTTTGTAGTTATTTTTTGTTAACATAATTTCATTTTGATCTTGTTGTATTTTTAAAACTTCAGTGTCTTATTTGAATAAAAATCCTTATGTATATTTTGTATGTTTCATTCGGATTGCAAAAGAAATAAAATAAAACCATATTATTATCATTACTTGAGAAAACATTTTGGGGCATTACACATTTAACTCTAATAATTATTCTATAAGAGGTTGAAGATATACATTGATGTCATTTCTATTCATTTTATTTCCTAGAATTTTCATTGAAATAATGAAAGAACATTGTTTCATACACATTCATAAAGGTATATTATAAGGGATTAAAATAAATGGTTATATGCTATAAGTTGTACTTGTAGTCTTGAATGGATTAAATCCATCATTAGTTAATTCCAAACATATATTCCTGGGATTGAAATAAAAATTTATATGTAAAGATTAAAAGAATTTACATGATTTTTAATCTTAGAGATGACAGATAAACCCATAATTATTGTTTTCCATAATATTACACTTCATTTTCTCTACTATTTTAGAATACATGAACAATATTTGAAATCTTGGTTTTAATGGAAAGAAATGTAAAACCATTACAGCAATTTTATTTTTCTTTTTTAATATTTTTTTCATTCACACATTCATCATTATTCGAGGATTTCCATCCAGAAGTATAATATCTTTTACACTCTTATCTATATGAATATTATCCCTAATGCATCATGCAGTAATTGGGACATTCATGTATCTTTTTATAATAGTGATCGATTTTGTTAACAATATTTTTAATCTCGTAAAATGATTGAGAGGCCATATCTTGAAAAAATCCATCATGAAACAAATCCAATATCATCAATATTGCTTTATCTATAATTCTACATAAGAAATTCATATGGTAAAACTTTAGTAAGAAGGAAAAAATTTTATATTTGATACATCCTTTATAAAAATCCTAATTTTTGTCTTCTAGTAATTCATAAAACTCATTTGATTGTTTAGTTACATTCTCTATTGTACTAATCTCTAAAAAATCAAAAAGTTTCTCCACTGATATGTCATAATCTTCATCATTATATGCAGTGCATAAAACCTCATTAATCAGGTTTTGAATATCATTCTCCACTATTAGGGTAGCAAGTTATTCATTTAAATGATGTTCATACATTTAACTTTATACTATGTCCAATTCCCCATGTCAAATCCATATCATATATCCAATAGAAAATTGTTTCAATATCAAGTCTTCATAAACTTCATTTCTTTTCAACCATTATCTGAAATTACAATCAGTACATGGAAATTTTCTTCTTCCATATACAAATCAATTTGCAATTGAAAAGTCTATAAAATTTTCCAACCTATTAATATATTGAGTTGTATTTTAGGGTAAATTAATCCAAATTTTACCCATTTGTATGATATTGATAAAATTAAATATAAAAAACATAAAACTAATTGATAGAAACATTTTATAAATGTTTATTTTAATATAAAATGAATTTTAAAAAAATAATAGATTTATCTTGCAAGTTTTTAATTTTTTTGTGAAGGATACAACAAATGATCAAAGATGAGAAAAACGGTGATGAATTCATTATGTGAATGATATCCCATTATGAAATAAAAGTGAAGACCCAAGTCTAGAGCTCATAATTTAATATTTATGTGAAAATGGAAGAAATATCACATGAGAAGAACATTTCATATTTTGAATTAGTCATTCATGATGTGAATTACTTCAGAAATATGAGGCGTGATGAAAAATTGAAAAAAAATAATATTTTGAGAGTGGATAATCATATATCATAGCATGACACATATATTTGACTTCGTAAAATTCTAATAAATTTTAAAAATCATGAAATGAATCCAAGAAAACACATAAGGGGGTAAACCTTGAAGATTAACAGTGTGAAATCATAGTTCATGCTATAAAAGTTTTTTGATGGGAAAATTTTACCGCATCAACACTCAAATCATGATGAAATCCAATGTTGTTTAACATAGTAAACCTGTACACCCCTAGTATTGACTCAAAATAAATTTATTGACTTCATTTATGGATAATTAAAGTTTATTTGAGGTTATTGATCCTAATAAATAGAGGACCTAGGGGGATTGGATGGAGAAGATCGGATCATAGGGTTCAACTAAAATGCTGGGGAATAGGTTTTTATTTTAGGTTTTTTGTATTTTATATTTCTATTCCATTTAATTTTACTTTTGGTGTTTCCTATTTCCACTCCCCCCCTCGTGATAGTGAGTGACTGACCTGAGTCTTTTCCTTAGTGAAGGTTTAGTGGTGTTCTTAAATTCTTGGACTTTAATTCTTAAATATTTTAATTCTATTTGTGTTTGATGATGGGGAAGTATACAGGTGTGGCGATCAACCCCCATGACATGAATCTCAAACTCATATCTATTATCTACCAAATCATTGTTCTCTCCCTTCACTTGGGTAAACACTTCATATTATCGAGTTGAGGATGCTTAAGGTATGAAGTGGCATATTATAGAGTTGGGTCTTGGAAGAAAATACATTCTCAATTGAGGTGTTTATCTTAGCATGGATATTAGAGGATTTGAGATTTGGAGTGTTGATGAGATCTCCTAGGCATGTTAAATATCACACCCAAAATTAGAGGATATCAATTCATGTATGATGGGATGAATTGTTAAATTTAATTTAAAAAATAATAATGAATAGTGAATGAACCCGAGTAACCAATCCTAGTAAAAAGACCTTTCTTATCTAACTACGTTCATTATGTCTACATCTACATCTGAATTTAGGTTTTATAATTTCATTCACATTATCTCTCCCCATTTTCCATAGTTTTCATAAAATAATAAAAATAAAAAAATATATAAAAAAATGAATTAGGAATATTTTTTGACCAACTGCAGATCTATTCAAGTGAGATGACATTGGTCAGCCATTGTAATTCACTGGAAAATAAATAGTATCCTCTATATTGTCATGTGATAAGCATGTCAAAACTTGGAATCATTTCCAAGTATTCAATAATCTATTCAATCATTATTTCTTTTCACATTTTGTAAATATTATTTCCTTTAGTTTATAAATTAAAAAAAATTGACTCACCTTAGTCTATAGAAGAGAGTATTGTTTATTTATAAATAGATTAAGGGAGTTCGAATATGAATTTATAGAGAAGAGAAATTCATGGATATAATCGAGCACCTTAAAGAGACCCTCGAGTACCCAATAGTGGAATTATTGGTTAGAGAATTAACTGAACTCAATCAATACTTCCTGAAATTTTATCAAGGAATGGTCAAGACACAAGTAGAGACTTCCTTGTTTACTCTTGATTTATTTGAAGAAATTTCTTTAGTAAAATATCAGAAACAAGTAGTTGAAATAAATATAAAATACTTATTGAAGTGTAATGAAAATAAGATATAAGATATAAAGAGACAAATGGAACAAATAGATCATGAGAAGCGAATGGAGCCTGATCCAGTGGTGGAAGAAATTTCTCACTCATTTTTCAAGTTGAGGAACCTGAAGAGGTAAAGGAGGAGATACCCAAAGATCCATTTCACCTTACTCAACCATTGTTGGAGGTGATAGATGAATAATAATTTCCAATTGAGATATGTGTGGGAGATCAATAAGATCTAGATGAATTATGTAATGAGTATGAAGTGAAATATCATCTCCCCTTCTGTGAAAAAATAATTAGATTAAGCACCATTGTATCTCTCTCAAGAAATTAAAGAATAATAAAACACCCAAGTGGTGTAATTTTAAGAAAGGATGGAGGATCCCAACTACATGCCTCCACCAACTACCACTCAACTCCAAGAATCACTTTCAACTAAAGGAGAAATTGAAGTAGAACCAACTCATGGAGATAATAATTTCCTAAAATAGATTTCATTTAATTCCACTAAAGATAAAATGAGTATTAATTATACTTTTTTAAATTTTTTTGAATTTAATAACTTTTATTTTACCATGGAGGAAAATGAAGAAAAAGAAGAATCACATGTTGAGGAACATATGGATCTCCCTGAACATATCGAAATTGTATTTGATGAAATCCATGAGAAGATTAAAGTTTCTTTTACAAAGTAAACCATTATATAAAATGATTATATTAAAAGGGAATATTTTTTATATTGATTATTAATTTATTATTATTTTTTAAATAAAATTACAATATAAATTTCCCTTCAACCATAACATTCATGCAGCACATCTCGAGAAAATACAGTAAAATTAAGAAGAGTTTATACAAGTTGAAACCAAGAAGTTTGAGGGAACATATTTTATCCCACCGCTACTATGTAAGATATATATCATTGCCATTGGGAGGATCTGATGTAATCTATCCATGGAGTCCATAAAAACAAGGAATAAGGAATGAAATTTGGAAAGAACAACATGTGGTGGTTCAAATCTAAGAAACTCCACCCATCATCAGATTATGGATAATATCTGGTATTACCCGTTAGGAGGAAGTGAGAACCTAGGATCCACATATGGGATTAAACCAAGACATATCTTTCTTTTTTTTCTAATTTATTTTTAGGAATTCAGTTTTAGATTTATTTTTCAATAATTAGCTTTAGAAATATATTAGGATTCAGACCTATTTCCCTCATTATTTTTTATCATAAATGACATGGTCCTTATGATTTGATGATTAATTTTTTATTTAGGTCCATAAATATAGAAAAAAGTGGTTTCAAGGAAATTGAATATGTTTTCTATAGGATATTCATGTCATGAGATTCATGTTCATGTTGTGAACTAACACAAATAGAACACGGCCAATCCAAATTGAAGCATCATTGAAAGGGGATCATGAGTTTAAATTCATTAATTTATAATACCCCCCCCCACCCACACACACACACACACAATTTTAAATATGTTTTTGATATTTAAAGGAAACTACATTCCCCACTTTGAACTCTTATACTCTAGTATCGATCTAGGAGACATAATTTTCTTAGGATTATAATTATGTCATGTTTCAAATTTCACTATTGATATGATTTGATGATTGAGATGGAAAATTAAAAATTAATGTTAATAATGAGGGAATTAAATTTAAAATTCATGGTTTTTAGAAATAAGTTGATTTTTATAGATAAAATTACTCTTATATTTTTTATGTTTTGAATTTATGAAATTAATATTGATTAGTTTATTGTTATTATGCATTTCCATGTGTAATTTTTCCAAAAATATGTTCTATTTTCCAAGTGGATTTCTTAACCAATATTTTCCATTTTTCTATATTATATTTCTTTAAAGACTCATGTATGTTTTTCATATATAAATTTCTTCACATCATATCAAATTTATGATTGAATAGAATAACTTTTAATATGATTGTGTCATTTTATTATTTATCCCTTTATTCTTGGACCAACCTTGACATCGATCCCAAATTTTTTATATAAAACCCATTAAAAAACTGATTAGGAAATTATCCACATTTCATGACTATTATATTCTTTCCTACCCTACTCTTAGTGTGTTTCATGATATTCAAAAGAATAAGCGTGGGGAAGAGATTTTCCATTATAGATGGGGGTGTACTATAGTGAGTTAAATTTTCTAGGGTGTTTTATTTTTTATTTTAGGAGTGTTCGTTTTATCACTCATTGTATTTTATTATTCACCTCTCTTTCAAAAAATATAGAAAAAAAATTGATAAAAGAGGGAGAGAAAATTGGGTTGTGTCTTGGGATGATTAAAAATCACCATTTCCATACTTATGGTTTTTATCATATAGGGTTAAGTAGTGGATGTGAGATTTTTCTTAAGAACAAATTTTGGAAAATAAAAAAAGAGAAAAAAAACAAGATAGTGTGATTCGTTCATTATGTGTACTTGTATCATGTTCCCACTTTAAGCTTTGGAGAATGGGGAGATGAAATATTTATCATTATAGAATTATTTTATTGAGCTTATCTTTTTGTACCATGCATTATTCTATAGATTAAAACCTCTTTTTTTAACATTATTCTATTCATTACCCACCTAACTTAAGCATTAGAGACATTTTAACCTTGAAAAAAGTCCTTAGGATTAATTTTGATCTCAAACTTTACGCTGTGGATATGTTAGATTCCATGAAAGTCTATGGTAAGTCCTATGTACTTGAGGTATCATCACAGCTCCATTACATGTATTGCCTTGATTGATGATTGAATATAATTTAATGTGAGGTAGATTTCAATTTAAAGTCACCTTAATGATGAATTGATAAATTTAAGTTAAAGGAAGGAATTGTATTGTTATTTTGAAAGAGGAAAAGTAAAATGAATGATTATATTTTTTTCTATAAATAATTAGGATTTGGATTAATTATTTTTTGTGACATGTGAAATTGTATTTTCCATTGGAAAACATTTATTTTTTTTCTTTTGAAATTTAAATATTATAATAATTAAGTTACTTTGTGGTCTTTTTAATATTACATACTTGAAGACAAGTAAGTTCTAACTATGGGGGAATTGAAAAAACCATTTTATACATGATTATTTTAATATAAAACAATTTTTTCAATTTAATTGATCAATCCTTCCCTTATTTGATTATTTTTTTATTTATGTTCGGGTACAAAAAATGATCAAAAAAGAGAAAAATTCCAATGATTTCATCATGAAAATGATGTCCTAGGATAAATGAAAAGTGAAGTCCCAAGTCTAAATCTCACTATTAAATACTTATCCAAAAAAGGAGGGAAATCAGTATAAAAAAAATAACATCATGAACTAGTCATTCATGAAGTAATTTTCTTTAAAAATCTAAGGTAGGATGAAGAATTGATGAACATAAAATTTTGGGAGAAGAGAACCATGTGTCATAGTGTGACATATATATGTCATATTGTGACATGGTAATAAATTTTAAGTCATGAAATAAAATCATGAAAATACCTAAGGGAGTCTACCATGGAGATTCATGCTCTGAAAGTAATGTTCATGCCATGAAATGCCTTTTATGGGAAAATTTTGTTGCATAAACGCTCAAAGAATGAAAAAAACTAATTTTGTTTGACCTAATACACCCATACACCCCTGATATTGACTCATAAATAATTTATTGACTGTATTTATGTAAAATTAAATGTCACGACCCGTCCTCCGAATCCCGTGTCGTGACTACCCCAAGCCCTCCCTCCATAGTCCAGAGGTAGGTGATGAGCACCGAAAGACATATCCCTAAAAAATGGGAAGGCATTGCCTTTAAACCTACAAACACACAGTCCAAGAATACAACGAGCACATCCCACGTAGTAAAACTGCAGTAGTAAAAATATGTGTACTGAAAGTAAAAAAGGGTGTGTACTGTAAGTAAAGGGGTCCAGAATACAAGACCAACTGAAAAGTACAATAGCAACAGAAAAACAGATCTCGGTGTTGTCTGCCAAGGTTTCTACCTGAAGGGTAGGTACAGCTCAAAGTCGGTCATCGCTATAGAACGTCACGTCTAAGGGTCTAATTCCAAGCACCATCCAGTCCTCACTCCCAACCCTCGGTTAAAGCTATCTGTCATCTGCATAAGACACAACAAGGTGCAAGAGAATCCCGTGCAGGGGTGAGTATATCAATACTTAGTAGGGACCTCAAGACCCCTGAAGGTCTCCCAGAGTTCCACAAAAGAAAAACCACAAAAAAAAGACCTCAATCACATAGCACAAAGAAATAGTCAATTCACACCAGGTATACAAATCAGAGATCAGGAATATAGATTATTAGTCTTAAGTTATATCATCTTATTCTATTTAGAATTTCCACAACTAATCCACAAAAAAGTTGTTCTATTACCGATATACTCTTGGACAAAAGTCAGTGTTCCATGATGGGCCACTGTAAGGTGGGTCCTCATCAGGTCATGATATTGCTTATCCACATAGGGTCACTATAATTTTGATCCACACATGGTCGTTGGAATGATGATCCTTGATGGGCCGCTCTAAAACTGGTCCTCGTTAGGTAGCTATGATGTTGATCCACATCGGGTTGCTATGATGTTGATCCACATAGGGTTGTTATGATGTTGATCAACATGGGGTCTCTAGAAGGTTGATCCACATAAGGTCGCTCGATGCATATCCACACAGGGTCGCTAGTTGTTGATCCTTGATGGGTCACTCTAAAACCGGTCCTTTTTGGGTATCTATGATGTTGATCCACAAAGGGTTGCTATGATTCTGATCCACATAGGGTCACTACTTCTGAGATAGCTGGTCGCAGGATTCCCACTCATAGTATACTTGTTTCTGGGAGAATGTCTCATCAAGCCTTCAGTCATATTTCAACTAGTACTAAGTCCCACAAAAATCATACCAAAGGGACTGACCTGTCATAGAGATCCCAACCTGACAGACGGCACGTTGATCGGACGCCCGGTCTGTGAGATATGGGCACTTTTGTAAAAAATGACCGATTTTATTCAAGTCTGATCCAACCCAAGTTGCATGTCAAACTCCATCAAAAATTACTTAGAGTATCTCCAAAGGACCACCTCATCACAAGGGTCCTTATACTATAGATGTCGCATCGATCAGATGCTCAATCTTTTAGTTACATCCCTTTGTGTGAAATGGGGGTGATCGCACCTCGGTCTGGCTCGGCTCGGTCAGGCCCGCTGGAATATGTCAAAGGGACCACTTCCCAAAAAGGGGTCCCAACACCACTGATGGTGTGTCAAATAGACACATGTTTCATCAGTTATGAGAGTTTATTTATTCGGCATCCAGTTGGGTCTGGGCTTGGTCTGACTTAGTCTGACCGATCTGATGCAACAGTTCTTGGGATCTATCTGACCCCACCTGGGTCTGGCCTCTAAAGGGTTGGCCCGATTCACTGGGTCTGGCCCATCGGGGTTGGCCCATCGGGGTTGGCCCATTGGTTCGTAGGCCCAAGCCACGGTTTGCCTAGCCCACAGGATGGGGCTCATCCCACCCACACTGGCCCATTGGGCCACGGGTCTGGCCAGGCCCACTGGCAGGTCCAGCCCGATCCGCTAGAAGGCAAACCACCTTCTCTGCTGGCCCCATGGTTGAAGGACCATTTTGTATAGCTTGTGGGTTGCTACCCCACCGTATGAATGGTCAGCCGTTTAGCTGACCGACATCCGCTAATGCGGTGTGGCACGGGGCCGCGCCGCACCCTCCTACCGCGGCCTACTGGCCATGGCTGCTATGGATGGAGGTGCATACAGGTGTCACCCTTGTCTCGTGCAGTCGGCTTGGGTGGACCACCTCTGGCCTCCTTGGCGCGCGATGGCGTTCTGCTTCCCATCACCCGCGGCTGCTTTCCATGGGTCTCCTCTAGCCACCTCCGATCTCCGCCGACATAGTGTGCCATTGGTTTCTTTCATGGGCCATTGGATGCACTCCGGTGGTCCGTTTTTTGTAATTTCAGTGCCTATGAGGCTCTTGGGTCACCGTCACCACTGCACGTTCTGCGTTTTCATCCTGCCACTCTGGTGGAAAATCATTCCAGAAAAGAGAGGAAATAGTGAAGAGGTCGAGGGTTTGGGCCTTGTTCGTTTGGCCCGCGCCCTCCACATTAGCATCGTATCATGGGGAAACAAGTTATCTTCTAAAGATGGACTTTACAACAATCCCCCTACCTAGATAAGACGTCTACTGATGATGATCTATGGAAATTCATTTGTCGTTGTCGTCGGTTCGTGATTTGGTGGCGCTCATCACCGCTCGCTGAAACCGGTCTCATCCTCTAGGTGATTGGCGTCGTGATACTTTTCCAGAGCTTCGTCACTTGGTGAAGTCGTTCCAACACCCCACCCCAAGCTCCAAATAAATATAAGGGTAAAGAGGTGGGTAACGCTCCTAGGAATTTATGAGGTTCATTTAATTAATGGACAACCCAAATTCCCAACAGTGTGTTTACAAAAAAATGAGAGTCAGTCCATTTAATTTCTTGACATGTTGTTGGTCCCACCACTGCCACTCATCCGTTGTAGGAAAAAGAAAAAGAGAAATAATTTAGCATTGTTATTTTATTATTCTCTTAAATTTCAAAAAACTATCTTTTACTCCTGGCCTTCTGCGGTCGAAGTGAAGCCTCCCTTAAGAAAATCTCGGTGTTGTAGATTCAATGGTGCCCTTATATTTTTAATCCAAGTTCCAATTTAAAATATAGAAAACACTACTTGTGTGTTTACTGAACGTACCTTAAAAAAGTTCAGAAATTCATTCTGGGCACACCAGGCCTCGGAATCACGCGCCGTCAATTTTTGTAGGCTCATAATAATTCCATATAATTAAATAATATTACATGGAAAATTTGGGTCTTTAAATTCTCCCCACCTTAGAGATTTTTGTCCCTAGAATCCACAACATATACTAAGAAAAAAATGGGGGTACTAAGCATGAATTTGAGCCTCCTGCTCCCATGTGCTCTCTTGGAGGTTCTCATGATACAAGTGAACACACACCAGAGAGATCGATCATCCATGAAGGACCCACTCCTGTCGATCCTCAATCTCCACTGGAACCTCCATAAATGTCGCCTCATCATCAATGTCCAGCTTGGCCCAGTCAATAGCATGTGATAGATCATGCACGTACTTCCTCAGATATGACACGTGGAAAACTTCCTGCACCTGATGCATCTGTGGGGGAAGATCTAGGTGATAATCCACCTCACCTACTTTGTTGTGAACCTGAAAGTGTCAGATGAATCTTGGAGATAGCTTATTTCCCTAGCCAAAACTATGCAAACCTCATCAAGGTGAGACCCATAGGAAGACATAGTCTCCATCCTCGAACTCCAAAGGTCCCTTTCTCCTGTTAGCATAAGACTTCTGTCTGATCTGTGTAGTCTTCATCTGCTCTTGGATGATCTTCACCTTCTCAGTGGTAGCCCGTACCAACTATGGACCCATAAGTGCTGACTCCCTTGGGTTTGTTCAGCATAGAGTTGATTTGCATGGTCGACCATACAAGGCCTCAAACAGTTCCATACCGATGGTGGAGTGATAGATATTTTTTGTACGCGAACTTCACCAAGGGAAAGTGATCCTCCCAACTACAACCAAAATCTAGGACATGAGCACGAAACATTTCCTCCAGTGTCTGAATGGTCCGCTCTGTCTGACCATCCATTTGTAGATGAAAGGTGGTGCTCAAACGTAGCTGAGTCCCGAATGTCTCCTATAATCCCTTACAAAACTAGGATGTAAAATGTGTTTCACAGTCAGTTAATATTGTCGATGGAAACCCATAAAGTCATACAATCTTCTGTACGTAGAGTCGTCCCAATCCCTCTACTGATCCCTGCTCTCAGATGGGTAGAAAGTGGGCTGACTTGGTGAGTCGGTCAACGATCACTCAGATGGAATCATGGCCCCTATATGTACGTGGTAGCCCGATCATGAAATCCATGTAAATACCATCCCACTTCTACTCTGGTGCCTCTAATGGCTATTCTAAGCCTACCGGAACTTGATGTTCAGCCTTCACTTTCTAACAAGTGAGACATCGAGAAACAAACTATACCACTGCTTTCTTCATCCCTGGACACCAGTGCTGATGCCGGAGGTCCTGGTACATCTTTTCCAAACCATGATGTACTTCCAAAGGGAATGTATGGAACTCCCTCAACACCTCCTCCCATAGGTCCACTATTATTTTGGTGCGTCCTATGAAGAGGATGATGTGCTCCCCACCTTCAAAAAATCCATCAGGTGCCTGTACTAAGGATATTTGAGCACATTGATCCTCATAGTCAATGTCCCAAAAATGTGCCTCCCGAACTCAATGAAGAAGTGAAGAAGTAACTATCATAGACTGGAGGTAAACTTCTCCATATCTATCTATAAGGATATCTACAATGTGGCTAGCTGCTTCATCATCTCACTCAGCAACTGTAGACCAGACCTTCTGCTAAGTGCATCTACTACTACGTTCCCCTTCCCATGAGTGTAGACTATCTCAAAGTCATAGTCCTGGAGGAACTCTAGCCAATGTTGTTGTCTCAGGTTCAGGTCCTTCTGTGAGAAGACATACTTGATACTCTTTTGATCAGAGTAAATAGTAAACTATTCACACATCAAGTAGTATCTCCACATCCTCAAGGCAAAGATCGATATTTCTAACTCTAGGTCATGGGTAGAATAGTTCTTCTCATGTTGTCTCAGTTGTCATGAACCATAAGTGATCAATGGTCTCTCCTGCATCAGGAAACATCTCTGTCCAGTCCCTGATGCGTCATAGTAGACTAAATACCCAATTCCCTCTTCTAGTAACCTCAAGATAGAAGCACTCGTCAATCTTTGCCTCATCTCCTAAAAACTATGTTGGCGTCTCTTCATCCACATAAAAGGATGTCCATTCTTCGTCAATGATGAAAAGGGTGTCGCAACTCTGGAAAAGTTGGGCACAAATCTCTATCAGTACCCAGCCAACCCCAGGAAATTTTGTACCTCGGTTACACTCCTGGGTGGCTTCTAAAAAAGTACAGCCTCTATCTTCTTTGGATCCACTGCAACCCTAACCTTTGAGATAACGTTTCCCAGAAAGTGGACCTCCCATGTTCATAACTGGCACTTCTAGAGCTTACCATAAAGCTAGTGTTCTTGGATTGTATCCATAAATATCTACAGATGATAGGCATGCTCCTCCTCTAACGCTGAGTATATCGATATTTCATCGATGAAGACCACCACAAAGTGATTGCGGTATGGCTGAAAGATCTTGTTCATGAGTCCCATAAACACTGCAAGGGCGTTGTTTATGCCGAAAGGCATAACCAAGAACTTATATCGACCATACCAACATTTGTAGGTCGTCTTCTGCACATCCTCATCTTGTACCCTGAGATGATGATAGCCTGATATGAGGTCTATCTTCGAAAATCAACGATCTCCCTTCATATGATCAAAGAGATCATCAATCCTTGGAAGTGGATACTTGTTCTTCATGGTCACATGGTTCAGGCACCAATAATCCACACAGATCCTCAAACTTCTATCTTCCTTCTTGGTGAACAAAATCGGGGCTGCCTATGGAGAAACACTAGGCCTTATGAACCCCTTTACTCTATAATTCCTCCATCTGTACCTGTAACTCATGAAGCTCCATGGGATCTATCTGATATACTAGTGTAGATATCAGTGTCATCCCGGGGTACAAATCATTGTAGAAGCCCACCTCTCATGAGGAGGTAGTCTTAGAACATCATCAGGAAAGACATCAGTATACTGGTCCACCACTACAAGATGGCTTGAACTCTCAACATCAACTGCTCTGAGGGTAAGTCTAGCCAACTGATGTGTTATTGGATGCACCCTCCTCCAAGTAAGTCCATCCTATGTTGTAATGGTTCCCTTCTCACTGGTGAAGAAAAACCTGGTCCCATCCTCATAGACACACCGCACTTTTCACCTAATGCAGTCAATCTGAGCATGGACTGTGGATAACCAGTACATACCCAAGATGACGTCATAAGGCCTCAACACCGCTACTAGAATATCCCAACTAAATCTCTCGCCTCCTAGAGTAATCTCACATTTTTGGAACTAGTGTGTAATCGTCTAATATTCTCTCTTAGGATTCTCTAATCGAAAGGATCAAGCCAACAGCTCCACTGGAATCTCTGAGCTCCAAACGAGAGTTGTGGAATTGAAAGAGTAACTGGAACCTTTGTCTATAAGTATTAAAACTAAGGTGGAGTAGACAAAGATCATACCTCTAATCTTCTCTATAGAGTCTTAGTCATAGGCCTCTGCTGCCTAGAGTTGAGCTCGTCCCTATCCACTTGTTCCCTATGGTCGGGGTGGACCACCTGGAGGAGGTGGTGGTAGAACCTCGAACCATCATCCACCACCTGTTGCATGAACTTCTCCTATTCCACTTTCGCTGCCCTATGGACCTCCTCGCTCGAATCTATACATCTTCCTCAGTGGTCCCTTGACCGTGTATTGGTCTTCAGTGCAGTTGGTTGGGTAGTCACGAGCCATGTGACCCTGCCCGCCGCACGTGAAGCACATTCTACTCCTCTGATGGCCTACTCTACCTCGTGAGCCTCTCACCTCCGACCCTACATCCCGAGGTCATCCACCAAAAGGTCTGGTCCACTTAGACCTTTGTGTCATCTTCCTACTACCAGCTGCAGATGACTCTGCTACGTGTCACCTGGTGGTGGGTCTCGTCGTTGGTGTCTACTTAGAAAGGAAGCTCTCCACTAAGAGTTATCTCTCCAGCACTCTAGCATGCGTCGTGATGCTGAGAGATACCATCAAAGCTCTAATCTCCCGTCGGAGTCCCTACTCGAAGGTCTGGGCCCTAAAGAAAGGGTCCTTCACCATGTCGGTGGAGTAGTATGAGAAGTTGGTGAACCTCGCCGAGTATTGGGCCACGGTCAAGCTGTCTACTACAAGTGTAGTAGCTCTTATATATGCATAGAGTGTAGAGTCTTTGGAAAGAACTCTTCCCTAAAGAGGCCCTTGAAATCTACCCAGGTGATGGTTGCCTTATCATGTATCTAGATAATCAGGATCCACCATATCCCTATTGCACCCTGAAAAAGGCTAGCAGCTAGGATCACCATATGGTTGGATGGTGTCCCAACAAGGTGAAATAATCTAGCCACAGCCTCCAGCTAGTCCTCATCTGCCTACAGATCCGTCTCGACTCGAAACCTCAGAGGCCTCTACCGCTGAAACTTGTGCAACGCGCTCAGTCGGCATGCACCATCTACTGGTGGGGCTGGTGGAAACGGCTGCCCAATGGGTAATGGTGTTGCTGGTACACCACCCGAAGGTGCTAACGCCTTAAGAGGGCCCTACACCGAGGCCTCATCACTCGGTGGGCCTTCATCGTATACTCTAATGTAAATCATGACTGGATGTCTACATGGTGGCATCCTAAAAGGAAACAGGTGTGTCATGGTCAAAAAGTTATACCTGGTGAGCTTAATCAAAAAAGATTAAAAGTAAAACATTTCCAAAACACATGCAATCAATGTTTTCGTGTACCGAGCCAGAAATCAGAACTTCAGGTTCTGGTGTATGGATACGTCGACCGCCGCACCAACACTGGACTCCCTGAACTAAAGACCGCACTCAAAACACTTAACACTATTGCTCCACTAAAAATATTAGAGTCCCAGTTCTTCGGTAGAACCAACTCCTCTGATACCACTTTGTCATGACCCGTCCCCTGGGGCCCGTGTTGTGACTACCCCAAGCTCGTCCTCCATAGGTCATGGGTTGGTGACTATCACCAAAAGGCATATCCTAGAAAAACGGGAAGGCATTTCCTTTAAACCTTCAAAGACACAATCAAAGAAAACAGTGAGCACAACCCACATAGTAAAACTGAAGTAGTAAAAAGATGTGTACTGAAATTAAAAAGGGTGAGTACTGTAAGTAAAGGGGGATGGAATATAGGACCAACTGAAAAGTATAACAACAATCGAAAAACAGCTCCCGGTATTGTCCGCCAAGATTCCTACCTGAAGGGTAGGTACAGCTCACAGTCGGTCATCACTACGGCATGTCATGTCTAAAGGTCCACCTCCAAGCACCATCTAGTCCTGGCTCCCAACCCTCGGTCAAAGTTGTTTGTCGTTTTCACAAGACACAACAATGTGTAGGTGAAGGCTGTGCAGGGGTGAGTATGACAATACTCAGTAGGGACCCTAAGACTCCCGAATGTCTCCCAGAGTTCCACAAAGGAAAAACCACAAAGCAAGACCTCAATCACATAGCATGAAGTAATAGTCAGCTCAAACCAGGTATACAACTCAGATATCAGAAATATTGATGATTAGTCTTAAGTTATATCATCTTATTCCATTTAGAAGTTCCACAACTAATCCAAAAAGAAGTTAGTCTATTACCGATCCACTCTTGGACAAAAGTCATTGTTCCATGATGAGCCATTATAAGGTGGGTACTCGTTGGGTCATGATAATGTTGATCCACACAGGGTTACTAGAATGATGATCCACATAGGGTCACTGGAATGCTGATTCTCAATGGGATGATCTAAAATTGGTCCTCAACAGGTATCTATGATTCTGATCCATATAGGTTTGTTATGATGTTGATCCACACAGGGTCGCTATGATGCTGATCCACACAGGGTCTCTAGAAGGCTGATCTACATAGGGTCGCTCGATGTTGATCCACACAGGTTCGCTAACTGCTGATTCTCAATAAACCGCTCTAAAATTGGTACTCTTCAGGTAACTACGATGTTGATCCACACAATGTTTCTGTAATGCTGATCCACACAGGGTCGCTACTTCCAAGACAGTCGGTCACAGGATTCCTGCTCAGAGTACGCTTGTTTCTGAGGGAACTGATCCTCAAGCCTTTGGTAATATTTCAATAGGTGGTAATTCCCACAAACATCATACCAAAGGTACCGCCCTATCATAGGGGTCCCAACATGACAGACGGCACATCGATCAGATGCCCAGTATGTGAGATATGGACACTTTTGTAAAAAGGGCCTCGTTGGATTTAAGTATGATCCAACACAAGTCGCATGTCAAACTCCTTCAAAACTCACTTAGATTATCTCCAAAGTACCTCCTCGTCACAAGGGTCCTTATGCCACAAACAGTGCATCGATCGGACACTCGGTCTGTTAGTTACATCTCATTCCGTGAAATGGGGGTGATCGTACCTCGGTCCGACATGGCTCGGTCGGGCCCACCGGAATATAACAAAGGGACCGCTTCCCCAAAAGGGTTCCCAACACAACTAATGGAATTTCAAACCGACACTGGGTTCGTCAGTTACAGGAATTTATTTTTTCAGGGGCCGGTTGGGCCTGGGCCTGGTCCGACTCAGTCTGACCAGTCTGACACAATGGTTCTTGGGGTCTACTGACCCTACCCGGGTCCGGTCCATTAAGGCTCAGTCTGGTTCAATAGGTCTAGCCTGTCGAGGTCAGTCTATTAGTTATTGGGCCCGGGTTGCAGTTGGCCCGGCCTACCAAGTGGGGCTCAACCCACCCGCACTAGCCCGCTGGGCCGCGGGTCCAGCCCACTGGGCAGGTCTGGCCCGACCTTCTGGGTAGGTATGGCCCGACCTTTTGGGCGGGTCTGGCCTGACCTTCTGGGCGGGTCTGGCCCACACAGTCAGCCTGTGTCTGGTCCACTTCGCCAGAAGGGGGACCGCCTTCTCCGCTGGCCCCGCGGTTTCGGGGCCGTTTCACTCAGTCGATGGGGCGCTGCCCCACTGTATGAATGGTCGGTCGTTTCGCCGACCAGCTTCCACCAACGCAGCACGGGTTGGGGCCACACCATGGGGCAGTACCGTGCCATGGGGCAGGGCCGCACCACACCCTCCTTCCATGGTCGATTGACACGGGTCTCCTTCAGCCAGCGTCGGCCGTCGCCAACATGGCGCGCCGGCGGTTTCTTCCGTGGGGCACCAAATGCGCTCCGGTGGTCTGTTTTTGGTGTCGTCAGCACCTACGAGGCTCTTGGGTCACTATCATCATTGCACATTCTCCGGTTTCATCCTACCACTCCATTAGAAAACCGTTCAAAAAAACAAGGAAAATACCGAAGAGGCGGAGGGTTCGGGACTTGTTCATTTGGCTCGCGCCCTCTACATTAGCATCATATTAGGCGGTCAACATGTTATCTCATAAAGATGAAATTTACAACAATACCCCTAGTTAGATAAGACATTTGCTGACAACGATCGATGGAACTTCCTTCATCGTTGTCATCGGTTCATGATTTGGTGGCACTCGTCACCACTCACTGAAACTGGTCTCGTCCTCCAGGTGGTTGGCATCATGGTAATTTACCAGAGCATCGTCGCTTGGTGAATTCGTGCCAACACCCCACCTCAAGAACCATATAAATAGGAGGGGAAAGAGGTGGGTAATGATCCTACGAATTTATGAGGTTCATTTAATTAATGGACCACCCAAATTCCCAGTGGTACGATTACAAGAAAAGGAGAGTCAATATATTTAATGGCTTGACATGTCGTCATTCCCGCCACTGCCGCTTGTCTATTAGAGGAAAAATAAAAAGAGAAATAAAATAACATTATTATTTTATTATTCTCTTAAATATCCAAAAACTATCGTTTTCTCCTGACCTTCTTCAGTCGAAGTGAATCCTCCTTTAAACAAATCCTAGCATTGTGGATTCAACGGTGCCCTCGGATTTTTATTCCGAGCACCGGTTCAAAAGATAGAAAATGTCACTCGCACGTTTACTAAACATACCTTAAAAAATGTTCAAAAATTCATTCGGGGCACACCAGGCCTCAGAATCACGCACTATTAATTTTTGTAGACTCATAATAATTCCATATAATTAAAAAAAAATCATGGAAAATTTGGGTATTTACATTAAATATGACATGAGTGACATCGATCTGTATAAATAAAGTTCCTCATGGGATTGTATGGTGAAGATCAGATCATAGAGGGCATCCTCTACACTGAGAGTATGCTGCTGCTTTAGGTTTTTATTGTATTTTATATTTCTGTTCCATGTAATTTCAATTTCATATTTTAATTTTAGTTTCTTCTTATTACACATTCTCTTTATCCCCCCTCCCCTCCCTCTTACACTATGATATCTTATACTTGCAATGGTGAGTGACTGACCTGAGGATTGGCATTAGGGGAGGTTTCATGGTGTTCCCAAATTCTTGTGCATTAATTCTTAAATATTTTGATTCTATTTATAGTGAATAAGGGGAAATATTTTTGGGTTAGGTGATAATCCACCACAAAATTATTCTCAAACTCTTCCCTATTCCAGATAAAATCTCAATTCCCTCCCTTGTCTCAGGTAAACTCTATATACGACGGAGTTGGGGATGCTCGAGGTGAAGGTTCTGAGCATATCAAAAGTGTTTAATGGGGCATTCCCAACATGGATTTTTGTCATAATCAATTATTACTCTGATATTTTTAAAAAGATAAATGCTATTATCAATGGAAATTAATCAAAGAATAATTGAAAATTGAACTCCAAAACCAAGACATAATATCATCACATATTATTTATAATTAATTTAAATAATTAAATAATTACCTTATGATTAATTATTTCTTCATTAATGGATCTAAAAATGTCTCTACATCATACCATTGTTTAATTATTGGAATCAATAGTATATTCCCCCCAACGGTGATCTATACATGTTCCAAGAACCTCGAAACATCGCCATAGTAATATCTGAGTGCTGGCATGGTAGATCCTAATTCTTGCATCATTAACCTTTGATCACCTAGAGAATAACTTGAATAAAGATTTTATTTCATCTCTATAAACCTGAGAGTGGTGGTAGAGGAGGATCATACTTATTTCTTGAGATTGTTTTTAGAGAGGGGTATCTCTAAGTCTTTGAGATAATTCTCTCAGAATGTCATTGTGAACAACCAAATGAAATTAGAAACCCTAAAAGAAAATAATATAATTGGGTTTATATACTACTAGAGTTAGAAAATAATAATTGAGCATAAACCCTTTTTTTCCTTAATTACTATGGGTCCCCATGTCAATAATAATATTACTATTATTATTTCTTGACATACTCTAAACTAGAGAATTAAATTAAATATTATTTATTTAAATAATATTCAAGATATATTATTCTCATCAGACCATTAATCTTGATCGACCATTCCTCCAAAATATTTATCGGAACATGAATAGTGAATACTTATTTAATAAATAAATATCACTACATTATTATCTAATAAATAAATTAATATTATATTCACTAAATATAAAATAGATATTTATTGAATATTCTTCTAACAAAATATTCTCTTGAATAACCGGTGAGGGAATATATGCAATCAAGAAAATATTAATAATTATTAAACCACATGTGGGAATAATATTTATTCAACTTTTTAAATAATAAGTAATATTATTATTTTACTAAGGTTCTAGATACACATAGTGTGTGACCCTCTGGGCCTCTTTCTTAGTTGAATTAGGTGAAATAGCCCAAATTCCATGGTTAGCATCTAGCAACATGCCAAGGCACCCATAGAGAAATAAGTTAATTTCTCAATGACATAAAACTGTTTATAGACACTTACTATGTAATATATTCTCTTTATCTCGATATCTCTAATCAAGAATGTTGCATACTAATGTCATCAACTTATGTGTTCAATGTTTGTTTCTTTGAATTTATGAAAATTGAACTTTCCAACAGAACATGATGGACATGGATTTATTTAGGTTGTATAATTTCCATAAAATGTCCTAAGATGTCAACTTTTGTTAAATAATATAATATAAAAATCCTTTCTCAAGTTATTAATTAATGAAATAGTACTCATGACGAACCCAATGTATCCTACTTTGTTGTGAACATATGTTGTCACGATTTTCATAAATACATCAAAGTATGTGACTCATAACATCATTTAATAATATTATTAAAGTATAAGTACCAATACACATATCTGAAGATAGTAACATCCAATGACACATATAAATATAGATTTTCTAATGGCAGTTCCTGCTCTCATAATTTCCTACAATAGAGATTACCAAGGGCGTGCACCATGAGAAGGTGCCTCAAAGTCCTATGAGTCTCTGCCTATGATATCCTATATCATTTGTTTCTCTCAAATTATTTCATCCAACTATAGAATATTTATTTAAGAATAATTTCATGGAACATATGGGTTTTCATCATAGTAGGGAACTTCTACGACCTTTTAGTGCGACAACTACTCTTAGTACATTATCACAAATTATATCACATGTAAGAATGATCATGATGTGATTATGAGTTTATTAATATTAAAACCAATGAATAAATGTTATCATAAAGTACATAGAAGTTATTTCTATGGAACCAACTCCAAAAAACTCCCACTTCCACTAGATCCATCTACTAACAACCTTCAATCCGCTAACTCTCACATGATACTCATGATTCTGTTGAGATAATACTTTATTCAAGGGGTTTACCATGTTTTATTACATGTAAACTCTTCTTACTAAAACTTCACCCCTTTGAGAAAAATACCTCAATATTTGATACTTTTGGAGTATATGATTTATCTTTTGGTGTGACATTGGATATTTTTTAAGATCCACCATTGTAGTATTATCACAATACAATGTGATGTAGTCTTTACTAGTAGGTACTACATAAATCTCTTAGATAAATATTCATATCAAAACTTATTCTTTAGATGCATCATAAGCTGCTATATATTCAAACTCCCCTTTAGAATTGGTGAAAACTAGATGCTTTGAACTCTTCCAGCTCAAAGGTCCTCCATTGAGACAGAAAACACATCCTGACTGTGACTTAAGATCATTCTAATCTATTTAAAAACAAAAATAAGTTTAACCCCTAATGACTAGCTCCTAGTCTCCTCTATAAACCAATAACATGTCCTTAGTTCTTCTCATATACTTAAGGATATCTTTAATAACAGACCAATTTTGTTCACCTGGATCAAATTGATATATGCCTACCATACTCAATGCATAAGTAACATCAAGTATAATACATAACATAGATTACATGGTTGATCATATCACTTAATAATATGGGATCTTACTCATTCTCTCTTTATACTGTTATATATGAGGACACATTTTATTAGAAATATGTATACTATGTGACACTAGAACCAATACCCTTTTAGACTATTTTATACTAAATCACTTTAGTATCTGGTCAATGTATATACCTTAAATTAGTCTATGAAAACTATTGGATCTATCATGAATAATATTGATCACTAGAATGAAATCTATTTCACTTAATTCCTTCATAGATAAACACTTTTTTAACCAGTATTTAATAGATTGTAAGATTGGTATGTCATTTCCAATAAGTTATATGTTATCAACATATACTACTAGGATAAAAACCATATTCCCACTAAAATTATTATAAACGTATGGCTTGTATTCATTCTTAATGAAACCAAAATCTTTTATAGATTTATAGAATTGAATATTCCAGAACTTGGATGATTTCTTCAATAAATAAATGGATATCTATAGCTTGAATATATTTTTGGAATTACCTGGAGTCGCAAACACTTATGGTTGTGTCATGTAGATATCTTCCTAAAGGTTCCCATTAAGGAAAACTATTTTTACATACATCTAACAAATTTCACAGTCATGGTAAGATTTTATAGCAAGTAGAATTATGATAGATTTAATCATGGAAACTAGTTTAAAAATCATCATATTTAATTACTTAACATTATTTAAACCCTTTAGCCACTATCCATTCTTTATAGGTACTTAGTATACCTTCCATTTCCACTTTTCTATTGAATACCCATTTTCACCCAACAGGCTTTACATCAACTAGCAGATTGAACAGAAGTCAAACTTGGTTCTGATACATGGAATCCATTTCAGAATTCATGAAATATTTCCATCTTGTAGCTTCTAATCTCTTCATTGCATATTTGTAGGATAGAGGTTCATTATTATAAAAAAATAATTAGACACCATAATTTGTGACTACAAATCCATATCTCTTTGGTTCTCTTACCTATCTGGTGATTCTATGTGGTACTTGTGTTTAGTAATAAATTATTCAATGGGGACCTATGTGATATGTTCTTGTACCAACTCTTATGTATATTGAGAAATTTATTCATCAAAATCAATTTTTCACCCATTATCCTTCTATATTATGTGCTCCCTCTTAAGAAAGACAGCTTGTCAAAAAATAGTCACCCTCTAGTATGAGAAGTTTTATAGGTAGTATCCCTTTATTTCATTAAGATACCCTATAAAGAAACACTTTGTGCCTTGGTGTGATATTGTTTACCTGATAAGGCCTTAACAAACACCTCACAACCCCATAAACATGTGTGCGAAATAATGGGGTTCTTTTTACTCCATAACTCAAATGTAATTCTATTTTAAAATTTAGTTAGTACTCAGTTTAGTGTGTATGTTGAGGTTTGTAATGAATATCCCCAAAAGGATAATAGAAGATCTATATGACTCTTCATCAAACTTACCATGTCTAGAAAATTACGGTTCCTCATCTCACTAACATGATTCCACTATGATGTGTAAGGTGGAGTGAGTTGAGATATAATCTCAAACTCCTATAGAAAGTTAATAAAATCTTGGTTAAGATATTCACCACCTTGATCCTATTAAATATTATTTATCTTCTTTATGAGTTGATTCTCTACTTCATTCTTGAATTCTTTGAATTTCACAAAGGAATCAAACTTATACCTCATCAAGTAGACATACCCACATCTACTCAAGTCATCAGTAAAAGTTATGATGTAAGAATACCCACCTATGGGTTTTACTAGAAATGTTCCTCAAAAATCAATGTGTACTAATCCTAGAATATCTGTGGACATTTAACCCTGCATACTAAATGTTGGTTTGGTAATTTTTCCTTGTAAAAAATAATGGCTCATTCAAGTGGTTTTAGCTCAAAAAAGACTAAATTACCATTTTGACCGAGTTTTTTCAAACACTTCTCATTTACATGACCAAGATAGTGATTCCATATCTAGGTGTTATATTAGTCATGCGAACATGGTTTTTTATCAATTGAAAATAATTTATTTCATAATTTAATACATAAAGACCATTATTTAAATGTTTTATACCATAATATATGTTTTCTTTATAAAAGAAACAACTTTTATTTACAAATTTGAAAATAAAACCATTTTTATTTAGGTAAGATACAAAAATTATATTCTTAATAATAGTTGGTACATAATAACAATCTCAAAAAACCAATATCATTCTTTTTGGTGATGAATGGTAGTAATCTCCAATGGATAGAGTAGCCAACCTCGCACCATTTGCAGCTCACAAATTCACCTCTCCTCTATAAATATATTGTAATATACTTGGTTCCTGTATTTGGATGTGTGTGTGTGTGTGATCACCACAAGATATATATTATACCCAATACATAGATATTGAAATATTACACTCAATAAATAACGCACCTTTAGATTCCCCTTACTTTTGAGTGTAGTTCCTCTTCTAGTGGCCTTGCTTGCCACATGAAAAACATACTGCTTCTTGTTCCTTTCCCTACCTCTAGATCATCATCTTCTTCGAAATATGATGCTCGAGAGATTTATAATTATTATGAGTCTTGGGCCCTTTTCCTTATTATTCCTTTTCTTATTCACTATAAGGACTGTGATTTTTTCACACTCCATGTCCTTACCTACTTAGAGAATTAGAGTAAGAAGTTTATAGAGACTCATCTCATTATTTCTCATGTTATAATCCACTATATATACTAAACTTGGGTGTTTCCCTGCTTATGTGTCCCCTCCACATTTCACCACGTCACCGGATTTTCGTATCCATTTACCATTATTACCTAAACTATTCGCTCGCACACAGCAATACCCCTTGCTTCTCGTCTCCGTAAAACCCATCCCACGCACGATTTCATCCATCCTGCTCGTGATTTTCCTCCGGTGTTCCTAGGGTTACCGATGAATACCGACGTCTCCCTTCACAGATCTCCTCTCGAGCAACACAGCATGACACCGCACCTCCGCCTTTTCTTCCAGTCTCCTCCATGACATCTTCTTCAACCACGGTATCCGCATTATCCTAGATTCCACTCCATCACCATTTCTCACAAATCTATGACTTCTTACTGATCGGTTCTACCCTCAATGCATCCTCCACTTATCATCCGGTTTGATTTATTTCTTTCTATTTATTTTCTTCAACGTGATTCGTTTATGCAGACTAGGGTTTTGCTGAAATACTCTTCGTAATCATGAAAATGCTACATTCCATTCAGATCCAAGCTTGAGTGGTACTTCGGACACTGGTGGATCATCTTCATTGAGTTGGTTTTTTTTGCTTGAATTAGATCTGGCTGAATGAAAATAATTTTTTTTGGATCCAGGTTATTAGGTTTCAATTTCAATTTCACTTTCAACTTCAATGTCGGCAGATCGTCTACTAACTGTATGATCACATCCAGTTTCCATTTGACTGTAAAGTCTATTCAATTTTTTTATAGTGTGAAATATTATTAATTTTTTAGATGTTATGTCTATATTGCTTATTCTTTTTATATGTTATGTGTATATTGATTATTCTTTTTAGATCGATTACAGATTGAATTTTTTCTTAACTATTTTGTTTATGCATTTCCAGTTTAAAAGGTATGAACAATTTCAGATTTTAAACACCAAGGATTCCTCAGGTTTAATGAATTTGTTATAGCGATGCAGGTTGCACCATGGTTCCTTCAATTCATTATTCTTATTTCATTTTATTTAATGGTTTAATACATACCTAGGTTGTATAATATATGTTTCAACCAGCCAATTTCTTTGCCACAAGAAGGATATGAATTGACGTTAAATCTATTCAGGTTTGAAGTCAAGCAAATAAATTTTTCTCAAATTTTTCCTTCATTCAGAATTGTTGTCTTATCATCGATGAATTTAGGGTTATAACCTTTTTCTCCAAAAATTTAAGTTAGACACATAATGAATTTTCTTATTTTTATATATATTAGATTCAATTCACTTCTTCACGTTGCATAAGAATCAGATTCTCTTATTTAATAACCTATCCACATCATCAAATGAAGATTACATGTTGATTTGATATCTGATTTGTTCCCATACCATGGCATGTGGCATAGAGACTTCGAATCCTCCACTAATGGAAGGTGTTGACGCCCTCACTACGGTAAAGGTAAACACTCTGATGAGATATGCTAAATATCAAGTCAATGGTCAGTTTCTCATCACTCAATAATTAATTGGACACTAGAGTTTCTTGACTGTAAAAAAATTACTTTCTGAGATTGTACGGTTGAGGCCTTTATACCTTCCAAACAATGTTTTACTTCAAAATATCCGAAGCGGGTAAAGCATGAACTTGTAATTACAACTAGATGGAAAAGATCATAGTTTCATATTTTTTATGTTTATATTAGATACCATTAGACACAGTTACATATCTTGAGTGGTACTTCATACGTTGGCGTCTCATCTTCATTGAGTTGGTTTGTTGTTTCTTCAATTAGATCTGGCTGAATAAAAATCATTTTTTTGGATCCAGGTTATTAGGTTTTAATTTCAATTTCGGTTTCAACTTCAATGTCGGCGGATCGTCTACAAACTGTATGCTCACATCCAGTTTTCATTTGACTGTGAAGTCTATTCAATTTTTTCATAGTGTGAAATCTTATTAATTTTTTAGATGTTATGTCTATATTTCTTATTCTTTTTAGTTGTTATGTCTATATTGCTTATTATTTTTATATCAATTGCAGATTGCAGTTGTTCTTAACTATTTTGTTTATGCATTTCCATTTTAAAAGGTATGAGCAATTTCAGATTTTAAACACCAAGGATTCCTCGGGTTTAATGAATTTGTTATAGTGATGCAGGTTGCACCATGGTTCCTTCAATGCATTATTTTTATTTTATTTTATTTAATGGTTTAATACATACCTAGGTTGTATACTATATGTTTTAACTATCCAATTTCTTTTCCACAAGGAGGATATGAATTGACATCAAATATCTTCAGGTTTTCAGTCAAGCAAATAAATCTATCTCAAATTTTTCCTTCATTCAGAATTGTTGTCTTATCATCGATGAATTTAGGGTTATAACCTTTTTCTCCAAAAATTTAAGTTAGACGCATAATGAATTTTCTTATTTTTATATATAGTAGATTCAATTCACTGCTTCACATTGCATAAGAACCAGATTCTCTTATTTAATAACCTATCCACGTCATCAAATGAAGATTAAATGTTTATTTGATAGCTTATTTTTTTCCCATACCATGGCATGTGGTATAGAGACTTCGAAGCCTCCACTAATGGAAGGTGCTGATTCCCTCACTATGGTGAAGGTAAACACTCTGATGAGCTATGCTGAATCTCAAGTCAATGGTCAGTTTCTCATCACTGAATAATTAATTGGACCCTAGAGTTTCTTGACTGTAAAAAAATTACTTTCCGAGACTGTATGGTTGAAGCCTTTATACCTTCCAAACAATGTTTTACTTCAAAATATCCGAAGCGGGTAAATCAGTAACTAGTAATTACAACTGGATGGAAAAGATCATAGTTTCATATTTTGTATGTTTATATTAGATACCATTAGACTCAGTTACATCAATAATTTATGGGTTGAAAATATTGAAAATTGGAAATCTTAAGACATTGGAAGTTTCCTATCTTTTTAATAATTTAAGATCTCCATTATTGGTAAGAAGATTGAGCACATAATGAATATCTTTCGCTCCACTTCTAAATTCTGTCATTTTCATGTGGGCTATATTTTTTAATGGTTTTAAATTATATGTGGTTTCTGTTTGTACTTGTAGAAAAATAGTGATTTTGATTCAAATCTTATGATTATGCTTCTCGGTCAGTATTCAACTGGAAAAACTACCTATATAAAACACTTTCTTATGAGTGACTACCCGGGTAAGAAATCTCCTTTTCCACATTTTTTTGGGTGTCTTCATTTTTAAAGAATGATTAATTATATGGGTAAAACTAACTGTTTCGTTATTTCTTTTAATATGAGCGCACATTGGACCGAAGACTACCATCGATCGATTTGTTGTTCTTATGGTATCATGATTGTTATTAATAATAATACTCATATTTAGTATTTCTCTTTACTTATGAAGTTTTCTTCTTCTATTAAAATACATCTAAAATTCCAAATTATCAATTACATCATCCATTCCATTCGGTTTTCCAACCATTATGTTTGTGGATTTCATTTGATGATGTCATTACATTTTGGGGTATTTCTTTGAATTTGATTAATTTGACTATTATTTATGAATGCTACAATTTTTACTCATATTCAACTAACAATTATTAAATTTTTCACTACAATAATTTGATCTATTTTTTTCCAAATACGTCTTAAGACCCAAATATTAAATATTTGGTGGCATCCACTGAATGTATAGGTATGTCCTCATAAAAGTTGGTGTCAAAATTGCATTTTATCTCCTGTATTCACTACTATATGGTTTTAATTTCTTCTTTTCCATGACTCATGAAAATTTACCTTTTAATTTGTTGTTGGAATTTATTACTTGATATACACGGTTTTCAACATAATTTTGTAATTGAATGGTTATAGAGTACAACTAATGGCGAGTGATCACAAAGACTCAACTTCATATGTTCTCTTTGATATACACGGTTTTATGAATGCACATATCTATTATATGCATCAGTTTGATTGAACTGCATTATGAAAAAAAAATCATGTCCATTGAGCAATTGACGGATTTTGTAAAGCCTGGAAATAAAAATATCATGTTACTGGAGTATGAACATCCTTGAAACAACTATTATAGATTTCTGTTTTCTTGTCACAATTCATACTATTCAAGTTAGGGGTCCAAGTATCTTTGAAATTTTGATTCTTTTATGTTTCTTCTTCCTTTTTAATTAGTTGTACTGTTTCCTTTTTGGGATCTCCTTAATATTCTACTAGATTTAAAAATAATTACTTTTTAATATGCACGTAATATCATATATTTATATTTATAGTACTTTTGTTTAATTATTTCTCAATGCAGGCATAGGCTACATTGAATTTTAATGGAAATTTAATTCAATGTGTATCATTTTACTATTATTGGAGAGCATCAACACATCATAATGTGGTTTACTATATGAACTTGAACTCATCTTCTATGATGTGATTCTGAATGCTTCTCTTGAACAAAACAGCTACAAAGTAATTTTCATCAACAATAATGACAACTACATCAGCAGATTTACTGAATTATTTCAAGACATTCGGGTAAGAGTGTATAAAATTTTCTATTTATATTAGAAAACAAAATACACAAAATACAAAAAATTTCCTCATTATTGAATAGGGAGATGAAATTAATGCATCTTCATAAGTATTTAGTGGCATCGAATATGTCCAGGTAAAATTTCTTTGGTCTTTAATTTGTTTTATTAACAATTGAAATTGTTATTACTGTTATGTTAATTTTAACAATTCATGATTGGAGCATCAAAATATTAGGTCTTCTCTAGGGACTTCAAGCATTGGCACACGATTTGATACTAGAACCTTGAATATGTCCACTGCTCAGGTATTCAATAGTTATATTTAATGACTACTAATTTAATTTCATTAACATAAACACATGTGTATTAATTCAATATATAAAGTGTATTCTAAGTCTTTCAAACAAACTATTCTTTCCATCTCGTAATTTTTTATAGTTACGGGAGTGTGTACATTTAAATATTATCATTGTTATAAATATTTCAATTTTTTCCATCTTTTTTATCATGACAATGAACCATAGAGATGGAACTAACACCTTCTCTGGTAACCATTGTTGACAGACCTCTTTATCATGTAATATGTACATTTTTAGTATTTATGCTATCTGCTTAAGAACCTACAGTACTTAAATTTGATGACAAACAAGTTTTTCATGTAATCTTTTCATTAGTGTGATTTCTGCTATTTGTAATCTATAAATTTTTTGACAAACATGTTTAACATTACTATCATCTAAAAATGGTTAACATTTCTACTGATTAGTGTGTTTTTTGACATACATGTTTAACATTCTCGAGTAGGTAGGTAATTTTTATAGATTACAAATCAATTACCCATGGCGTTCTGCTATCTAAAATCTATACATTTTATTTAATAAAACGTTTAATATTCCTGCGATCTATAAGCTGTACATTCATAACATTTTTATCATTTTCTGACAATTTTTTTTAACATTTTCTCACAAAATATGTATTTTTTTTTTTGCAAACATGTTTAACATGTCTGTCATGAAATCTGCTGATTATTGTGATTTTTGACAATCACGTTTATCATGTAATCTGTACATTTTTTAAACCAGTTTTAGTTTATTGAAGACTACAATTCATAGAAATCCATATAAAGTTTAAATTTGTATTTTATAGTTGGATGATCATATATTTTCAATACTTTTAACAAAAAATTATGACATAAAGCTTTAACTGTTTAAGTTTGGTTGCAGGGTACTCTATAGCCTGGTGGAATCGATTATGGTTGAACCTGTTGCGGGGGTCCTGTTTCGTGACCTTTTATTTTTCAAGTGTCAAGACCAAGCATGTAAATTGATTATGTGTTTTGAAACTCTATGCATATTTATCTCATGAACAATCCTTTAGGTAAGTTTCTTTTTTACTATTTTGATATACTATTCATTTTATTTTAATTGTATTTCTTTAAATGCATACAGTACATTATTATTATAAAAAACTAAATGTATGCATACTCATTTAACATGTTTCTAATTAATATTAATTCTTTACCTTTAATAATATGAACACCTTTGAGATTATTTCTACAGAATGTCATTGTTTTTATATTATAACTATTGTCTTACTGTTTATGACATTATTTTCTTCTTTAATTACAAATAAATTGTCAATTTATGTGTTTTAATGCTGGTGGGGGAAGGTTCTGGGCATGGGGGAGGGGATAGTGGGGGATGGGGCTAGGCAGGGGGTGGAGGAGGTGGGAGGGGGAGGTGCTGGGAAGGGGTGGGAGGAGAAGCAGGGGAGGGGACAAGCTGAGCATGGGGGAGGGGAGGGGGGAGGGGGAGGTGCTGGGAAATGGTGGGAGATTAGTCTGGTTAGGGGAAAGGGGAGGGGCTGGTTAGGGGGTGTATAGGTTAGGGGAGCGGCTAGGCATGGGGGAGGGGAGGGGTAGGGGAGAGTGCAGATCCTGTGGATAAGTGGGGATGGGGCTGGTGAGGATGTGGCTGGGAAGGGGAGAGGGTCCTGGTGGGGATGTGGCTGGGAAGGGGAGAGGGTCCTGGTGGGGGATGGTGCTAGGCATGGGGGGTGTAAAGGGGAGGGGAGAGGCTAGGCATGGGGGAGGGGAGGGGGGGATAGGGCAGGGCCTACGGAGAAGTGGGGAGGGGGCTGGTGGGGATGTGGCTAGGTAGGGGAGAGGGTCCTGGTAGGGGATGGTGTTAGGCATGGGGGAGGGGTGGGGGAGGGGGCTGGTGTGTTTGGTTAGTTTAATTTTTTTCCACACCAATATTGAGGGCATTGAGACGTTCATCCATCTTCAATTCATCCCAAAGAGGAATTTTTTTAAACTAGAATGTGGTTATTATTGTTACTAGAATGTTATTATGTTGACATTACGATTTAGACATGTGTAATGTTTTTTAATCACCTTTCTGGTTATTATGTTGGTGACTGAAATATAAGAATGATCAACCTGAATATGCATGTGGTGATTGTAATATATAGGTTTTTTGATCATTGTTAGTGAAATTTAATCACTTAACCATTAATCTTACAATTCCCTAATTTTAACTTCTCTGTGCAGGTTCAATATCAACCTGGGGTGGGGGTGTATTGCAAGTAACTCCTTACAGATATTCAAAGTACATTCTTATTTAATTTTATGCATTAAATTTGTATTGACTCATTGGATGGTTTATGTGAATGACATTACACAACACATGAAGATTGGCTATCTTATACTTATGATTTTATGGCTACAAAAAAATCTTATGAGGTTATTGGTGATATTCTCTAATGCATATTTGATAATTGAAAGAATTAATTGCAGTGTGTTATTGTTATTAAAAGGTAACAAGTTATAATCTGTTCATTAGTTTCTGCATGAGTCCACTAGATTGCAACTAAAGAGATTTAATGGATGGATAGGTACTTTTGGTTAAGTTGGTTTGCCATTGCCTTCATTTTTACTCATTTCTAGAGTTGTGTATTACATCTTTTTTCTTGGTGTTTTTGTGCTCCTACAATTAAAACTAATTTAGTTAGCTTTTAGATTTTTCAGGTTATGTTTGAAATGAGGCTAATTGAAATTATGGTGAGATTCAAATGGCAGAATGGTTTGGTTTGTTTAATTTTCAGGATTATTTTCCATATCTCTGTTTGCATGGTCGTGTGATTTTTCAAGCATAGTAGAGGCAGAAAGTGGTGCTATTGTGTATGTATGATATCTAAAAAATTTTCCGCATTTGTAACCTGTTTCTACAAACATGTGTAGGTACCAGATTACTACAAACCAGCAACCACCAATACTTGTCAACTGCAGTGCCACAGTAACCCAATTTTGGAATGTTTTTACTACCACAATTTATTGAATTTAGTTTTATTCCAAAGGGGACACCATATACTATTACAGTATTCTATTACTGTAATATTTTTCACCCAACTCTTTTATAAATAAACAATGTGTCCAAACAATTCATTTTTGTTTCCATGTGTTCCATTCAAAATCAACTCTGAAACAATTGTTGTTTCAGTTTGAATTTTTCACTGCTTATATTACTTCTTCATAATTGATATAAACTATTATGTTTTATAAATAGTAATTTATAGTTAATAATAAGAATTATTTTATAGTGTCGTGCATCGCACGGGCAGAGTACTAGTTAATAATAAATCTGGAGAAGGTCTTGGGTATTGAGGAAAGTATGATATCTTTTTAAAACTTATATGTTAATTTAATACCTAAGATGTCTAAGTGTTCAATTTATCCAACAATCTTGACTACATGAGGCCTAGCTAGCACCGACTCTCCAAGATTGTTTGTAAATAGAGCATTGGATATCTATTATCTCTCTTATTTCACCTTTTTTTAATAGAGATATCAAAGGTAATGCATCATGTTATATGCATCTATGTCCTCAAGTTGCTTCAAAATCTCATTGTTCATGGATGGTAGAATGAAACACTGAAAATTTTTGGCATAATTAAAATGTTTCTCAGAGAGATATAACTCTTCCTCACTAGCCTCTTTACCCAATGCTTCAAGAATAGGTTCTTCCAACACATACAATTTCATTTCATGGTATAAGATAATGCATAAGAACCTTTTATAGTTTTGGAAATTTTTTCTAATGATAAGGTTATACTTATCAAGTATGGATCACAATGACATGTTTGAAATCATATTCATTTTCATTTCTATAAATAATAAAAAAAAATTAGTGATTTATCTGATAAAATTAAATAAATAAATAAATATTATATTTATAAATATCCCACTATTTTATCAAAACCCAATATCCCTCACTATTGGATTTTAAATATCATTTTTATTAGAAATTATAGTGGAAAGGATCCATATTCCCCTTCTCATCACCCCAACTTTGTTCGGTCAAGAAATATAAAGGGTTTTAGGTAGGTATTTCAAATTCCAATTATATTAACTCATAGTTCCTAGATCTGTTGAGTGGACTCCACAATACTGAAATCCTTAAATTATATTTACACAACCTTTTACTCTTAGTTATATTGAGTCCTTTGGAAGTAAAACCTTGATGTGAACTAATTTAAGTCAACATAAAACTTCAAGTTATAATTTCCTAATAATTGAAAGCACCTTGACTTTGGTCAGTCAAGCACTCTGAACTATAGTTAGATTTTAACTTAATTAGTGGAAATATATACCAACTTAATATATATATATATAATTAATTAAATTATAACTAGGTTGGTAGATCCATTCATTACATATGCTTTAACTCACTCACGTGTGAGGGAAACTATAGTATTGGTTATGGGGTTTACATAAAAGAAATGATGGGATTGGAGGCCCTTCCATAATGAGATGAGGGATGAAACATAGGCCAACAATTTAATTTAATAATAAATTAAAATAAAACCAGTTGAATAAAATGGTCTAGTCTATTCTCATGATCATCCATATACATGAAATGAATTACACATTCAATAAAATAACATTCAATTCTAATCCTTCCTATTTAATATGAATCAGGATCAAATCAATTAATTGTCTTCTTAAATTAATCAGATATTTTTTATTAATTATCGTCCAAATTTTTTTGAGATTATCATCCATCATAATTTTAAACAAATTAAATTTATTTATTTAAAATTAATGTACAAAAATGTACCTTGAAGTTAACATGGTGATTACTTGTCCAAACTACCCAACGTGTATTATATTCATATATTGTTTACTCATGTGACATTTTTCATACATGTATTAAATAGTAATTTCATAGTTTTTACTATAAACATAATAACCACACCGAATATATGGTATTTAGCATTTTATGTTTCAATGCACATAGAGTAATGACTATATTACGACTTATACATGATATGTTGTTTCGAACATTACATAGAAATTAATTATAAATTATATATATATATGGACCATTACATGGAATGTGATATAAAATTAATAAACACACATAACACATGTTGATAAGGTTTAATCGGTATAAAAAAATTAATTTTTATTCTACATAATTTTGTAATATACACACCATATACTATCTAGATACATGTTGAGTATATTTCTCACTATCTATCCATGGAACACACATAGAGACTCAGTGTGTAATCATGCCACAAAAAATAATGGAGTACATAGCGTGTGATATCCAAGTTATATAGTCACTAGTCATATAATCCATTTAAGAGAATACACAACCCGTCTTTGACTAATATGATACACGTAGTGTAAAGATGTTAAACGTCGTGTAGTTTGGATGACCGTGCACTAGCCTAGCCTGATCAACACATGGGGTATTTAAATACACACTTCATGTAATAATTTCACATGGTAAAAATTAATTCCAAATTAATTCTTGGTGCTCTGAACATGGGTACATGGTGTGTACCAATTGGAAACACAGTTTGTACTCTTGTGTTATCTGACCAGAATCCTCAACACCTCTTGAGTTCTTCGAATTCATTTCATTCATAAAATTAATCAATTTAATTTTATATCTGAGAAAAAAAAAGGAAGATAATATCTCTTGATTTAAATTAAATAATTATTAAATCAAAATTAAAAAATAATTATAAATTTGTAAATAAATCAACAATATTTAAATAATTATAAATAATTATGTGACCTCTCTTATACAACTTAAAGGTTTTTGGTGCAGAAGAAGCACCAGATGGGGCATGCCTAACTCATATTTTTTTCATAATCAATGATTTTTTAGAGATTTAGATGACGATAAATGATGTGATTTGCAGACATGAATCAAATAATAATTAGAAATTGCACATTGGAACCAAGATTCATGATCATCGCATATTATTTATAATTAATTTAAACAATTAATAAATTACATTGTGATTAATTATTTCTTAATTTATGGATATAAAAATATCTCTACATCATACCGTCATTGGGTTATAATAATCAAGAATATATTCCCTCTAGTGGTAATCCACATGTGTTCCACAAACCTCTGAACGTCATCATAGGAATATCTGGGTGTGAGTGCGATACATCCTGATGCTTATATCATTCATCTTTGATCACCCTAGCAATCGCTTGAAGAAGTATTCTCTTTGATCTCTCTAGAATTAAGAGTGGTGTAGGAGGAGGATCGCACTCCATTCTTGAGAGCATTCTTGGAGAGGGATCTCTTAGTGTCTTTGAGAGAATTCTCTCTAGATGTTTTTGTGCACAACAAAATAAAATTGGTATCCCTAAAAGTAAATAATATAATTGGGTTTATATACCACGAGGGTTAGAAAATAATAATTGTGCATACACCCATATTGTTTTTATTAATTCCTATAGAACCCCATATTAATATAAATGGTATTATTATTATTTATTTGACATATGATAAACTTGTGAATTAAATTAAGTATGATTTATTAATATAACATTCAATATATATTATTTCTCATCAGACCATTAATCTTAGTCCACCATTCCTCCATGATATTTATTAGATCTTTAATAATGACTATTTATATAATAAATAAATATCACTGCATTATTTACTAATAAATAAATAAATATTATATTCACTAAATAGAAAATAAATATTTATTAAATATTCTGCTCACAAAATATTCTCTTGAATAACTGGTGAAGGAATATATGTGATCAAGAAAACAAGAATAATTAGTAAACCATGTGCGAGAATAATATTTATTACACTTGTTAAATAATAAATAATATTATTATTTAACTTATGTTATAGATACACTTACTGTGTAACCCTCTAGAGCTATTTCTATGTAGTATTAGGTGAATCAGTGCAAAATCCATGGTTAGCATCTAGAATATGGCGGCTCAAACTTTTAATACATAAATATTATATCTTTTTAAATAAATATTAAACACATAATATTATGATCCACATTAAAACTATAAAGGTTTAAATTATTTATATACTAGATATAAAATATCTTTATTTCATGAAATTACTTCCCTCGTAGTACTCTTCATAGGAATACCCTTCTAAAAACATTCTTCATAACCTGGGGAAAGGAAACATAAGAAAGGGTGAGCTTAGATGGTCAGTAAGGGAAATCATAGGTGATATCAAAAAATAATAATATGAAAACATAAGATAATAATAAGGGTATTATATCGTTTCCATAACTTATAAATTTTATACCCAATATGACAAAGATCAAAAATATGAGTTATGGTATGAAACATTAGCATTTCAAAAGACATGAATCATAAGAATGAGAACTCATCATAACTCAATATTGAACTATAATATAATTTAATAAATTTTTGTGGAATCATCATAAATATAGAAACTATTTAATATGTCAACTTAAACTACCATGACCATCAGATTAGGAATCAATGCCTAGTTTTTATAACTGATCAAGCACATCGACTTGTTTCCCATAACGGATCAAGAACATTGACTTGTTTCCCATAACTATATCATGAGATATAATAATTTCACCAATTAATTTGAGAAAGATATAGGTACCACCTATCACATAATGAAATTCATATATATGTGTGCCACAAGTTCATAAAACATTCAACATATCAAAACCCATGAAAAGAAATGGGTCTCATAAAAATTTCATCATAGCATAACCCATAGAAATAGGTTTCATGAACATTTTTCATCATAATCATAATATATCCAAATAAATAACAAGTATGGTGTCCTTGGATCATAAACTTAGTAAATCATAAGTATAATCAAGGTCTATTGTCATTGATTAATTGATATATTATTAAAATATTATTAAAACCTTCTTGAGGAAAATAATCTTTAAAATTTAACACTCACATTTAAAAAAAATATTTTCACACAATAAAATGCTATTTTATTTGAAAATAAACTTTTAAAAATTTAATTTAATCTTAAAATTATCAATTAATCATGATTTTGGAAAATTTTGTTTATGTTCTGTAAGTTAAAAAAACATTCCTTTCACTTTTTTGTAAATAGTCAAAAAGTACCTCGTTTAGAAAATGACAAGAAGTATCCTTGTAAAAAATGTAAAAATTAAATCAAGGGTAAAAATTTATTTAAACAATAATAATATAATATTAAAATAATTCTTGAAAACATTTTTAGAAAATATGGATATAGAAGAATGATTTTAGATCAAATAGATAAAATAGACAATTTTCCTTAAAAACACTCTTTTAAACTCTTAAATAACTAAAGTGGGGGGAAATAAGGGAAATATATATAATATAAAGAAATAAATAGAGGATAATAAAATTAAATGGATTAATTAGATAAGTATTATATAATTTTACCAATTTAAATTCAAGTATAAATAATCCTGATTAAAATATGATTGAAATATAAATCTCTTACCTCAAGTCTCGCCTTTCCTCATTCATGTTCAAAACTCTTGTACAATAAATATGGAATTATTATTCATGTATTAAATAACCATATTGATATCTATCATACCATTTATTATTTATTTATGACATATTATCACCTGTTTATTAATAATTCATTATTAAAATCAATGTTCTGGGTGATATTTGTTTCGTCTTCCAAACATGTTTCGGTCTGGCAGTCCAAGACCTTATATTTTGATCATGGTTCAATAATTTATATAATTTTATTCATGGTATCATATATATTAATTATATACATATTTATGTTCATTTATAAAAATTAGATATACAAAAATGAATTTCATCTTTCATGGAGACGGTAGGTCATACATATGCATGAACGTTGTTTCCATTTTTCTATTGATTGAATGAAACAAAGGTATATAATAGTTCACCATTAAAGAATAATTATTATATCATATATATCATATATATTCATAAAATTCATCCTCGTTACCATCCAATTAAAATATAAATGAAAAATGAATCACATCGCTTCATAGAGGTGGTAGTCTACACATATACATGAGATGCGTTATCATTTCCCAAAGGATTGGATGGTAATAAGGTAGAAATTATATTATGATTACATAAGTATAATTATTTCATAAATATAATATATTAACATTAAACCCATCATAATACCCACCCATGAAATATTGTGATGAAAAATTAATTGTATCTCTATGTGGAGACGGTAATTTATACGTACGAACGAGCAGTACTTTCACTGCTTGTTTTATCAGAAAGAGGGTATTTAATTTTGAATTCATAATCATAATAAAATTTAATTTTATTTATTATAATGAAGTTATTATTTTATGATAAATACCAAGAATTTATATGATGTAATAATAATTAAAAAATAAAGTGATCGGTTAAGGAGATTACCTCTTCTGGGAAATAACTACTTTAGATCTCCTATTAATGATTCTAGGGTTTGTCTTTTGAGAATACCAACACCTCTAGAATGTGGATGGGGAAGTTTATAATAGTATTTTACATAGTTTTTTCAATCTATAAGGATCAAAATTTTGTGAATAATAGAAAGTAAAGGTTCCCTTTTATAAGAGAGGGGAGGGGCTCTCTTAGAATTTCTTAAAAGATTAAAATATAATTAAGTCAATCTCAAGACAAATGGTTCCAAATATCCTATAAATAGACAAGGGATAAAAGTTTCATCCATATATTATCCCCTTTGTTCCATTTTAATATTTTTATGATTTTTATGTGATTTAATAAAATATTATTCTCATAAAATATCATTACTATAAACTTAGACACTATTCACTTAATTTGACTTAAAAGGCATAAAGAAAAAAAATAATTTGAATATAATCTTATAAAAAAAATAATTTTTTAAATTCACCTATATAATTTTTTTCACATATAACACAATAAAATTATATTTCTTTTAATATTTTTAAAATCATTTATTATATTATTTTTATTAATTAGAGAAATACTGCATCAGTATTTTGTAAGTATTTAAATTCATTATATAATTACTAAAAGTTATAAATATATTTATATAATAAAAATAATTTTATTAATAACAAAATATACATTTATATTCATTCATAACGTGTTTTTGTCCATATGTGGACACATAAGATATATTTAAAACTAAGAGAGTGGCATTTTGTAACATTCTTTGATTTAAATATTTTATAGGTAATTTCATGGAAATGTGTCTATTAAACAAATAAAATTAGAGACTAAGGTAATAAGGGTATAATTAAATTCATAAAATAATAATTAAGATGAAAAATTATTGCTTTGTCTCTTATTTTTAATCTTGATTAACCTCATTTACCTTTTAACAAGGTGATAAATTTTACCATTATTTCTATTAATATTGAACAAAAATAAAAGGGGCTATTTATAAAATTTGAACATCCTGATTCTAAATATGTAATTAATTTCATAAAATTAAATACCTATAAATAGAATAAATTAATTTAAAATTAAGTGCACAAAATGAGACAAAAATTACTTTTCAGAAGAAGAAAAATACATTTTAAGCATAAAACTAGATTTATTCTCATCCTATGATTATAAAAATATTTATTAAATATTTATAAATTTATAAATTAAATAATATATACATTTCATTAAAATAATTCACCAATAGGGATTAATTTAATTTATTTATATAAAATAAAATGCATGTATAAAAAAATTAAAAAAAACATAACTTTTATTTTCAAATATTTTTTTGTTTTTAATTCTAATAATTTGATAAATAATGAATTTTTTTAAAATATATAGACTATATATTTTTTATAATTTAGTTATTATTATTCATACCCTCCAATATAATGTCTATGAGATAATGGGCACATAATGTCTAATATATATATTAAACTTAGTTTTTCCATATTACACATGTTGGCTCCACAGCACATGTTTTCCCACTTAG